>OX402063.1:10287315-12787315 GCA_947859365.1 Archips crataeganus
ATGATTCTTTTTTTATTGGAAAGCGTATACCCCGAGGGTGGTCCCATTTAAATTTGGAAACAATATTCCTACCCTAAGGGTAGAAAAACAGGGGATGATTGATTGTTCAGTTACTGATTGTACTATATGACCACGCATAACTTATTACAGAGTAGTCCGATTTTGATGATTCTTTTTTTATTGGAAAGCGTATACCCCAAGGGTGGTCCCATGTAAATTTGGAAATAAAATTCCTACCCTAAGGGTAGGAAAACAGGGGATGATTGACTAACTTTTTACAGAGTAGTCTGATTTTCATAATTCTTTTTTATTGGATAGATAGGGTATACCTTGAAGTTGGTATTATATAAATTTTGAAAAAAAAAATTACCCCAAGGATGGGAAAAAAGTATAAAATAAAAACTTTTTAACAAAAAAATTAAACCGCCGAAAAACCTGAAAAGCAAAAAATAATACCTTTTTGTTTGACCTTAATCTAGGTACCAGTTTGAAGTCGGTGCCTCAGCACGAGCCAGGAGGAGTGATAGAAGCCAATCAGGTAGACGATTATAGGTCCACTCCTCCTGGCTAAGTGCTGAGGCACCGACTTCAAACTGGTACCTAGATTAAGGTCAAACAAAAGTTTTTTCGGCGGTTTAATTTTTTTGTTAAAAAGTTTTTAGATTGGTCGGGATTATGTGATTTAACTAAAAATTTAGGCTTTTGCAATTTTCCCTTTATCTGTGCTATAAGTCGTTGCTTCGTACCAAATTTCAAGATTCTGAGTTCACGGGAAGTACCCTGTAGGTTTTGATTCCTTTGCGAGTGTCGAAGATTTGCGGTATAAACGGCTGTATCTTTTGATTGCGTTGACATAGAAGTTTGATTTTTTCACAGCTTCAAGGGACAGTAGACTTGATTATTTGATGTGAATTTCAGCTTGTTACCTCCACGCGTTCCTGAGAAAAAGGGTCTTGACAGACGGACGGACGGACGGACAACAAAGTGATCCTATAAGGGTTCCGCTTTTTTTTTCGAGGTGCGGAACCCTAAAAACAAATTTTGACAATACTCTACAAATGACACAAGTCATTTGGGGTACTAATTTAAATCCTTATGTATATTTCCAACACATTATTCCGTTAGTAAACAGTTAAACTCATACACAATTCATTTAGGATTTAGCATCGTCTCAAAAAACCCCCTTTTCTCGGTATCTTTGGGTTTTTGAGAAGAGATTCAATAGTATTCATTAAGTTAAGTGGTGATTCATGCAAGCTGAGGTGCGCGGGCGCAAGTACGTGCGATCAGATCACCTGTCTGACCAGTATGATAACAACCGTCAACCGTCCACCCGGCCTCTCACCGACGTCACACGGACCAAGCCGACGCACGAACCAATATAAAGTGCTGCCAGTATAAACAGCTGATACCTTCCCGTGGACTAAAACATATCTGACCTATGTTATCTAAATGAACATCGCAATTAAAAACCGAGATGGATTGAGCGTCTACGACGTATTTGTTTTCTGCGTTTTGTTCGATGTGTATTTCCAATTTTACGTGTGTTTTATTATAAATTCTTTTGTTGAGTGAGATGAGCAAGCACTGCCGTGATTATTAGAAGAAGACGATAGTAAAATGCCGAAATGGTTAAGTGTGACGTGCGTGTTGACGGTGCTCTTAGTAGCAGAATGTCGTAAGTGTCATGTTTTTGTTGCATTGTTTTATACCTATACGTTGCTTTGTTTTACCGCAACGTATATTGTCAAGGGAAAGAATCATAATTTCTCCTACCCTACATAACATAGTACCTAATACGTACCCTCTGATAGGTAAAGCACTCTCTATTAAGTTCCTGTTATGTTTTATGACAGATATTTGTCATGCCGTTGCCGTCTGTGTTTATTTTGTTCAATTAAACAGAGACAGCATCACAGCACAGATATCTGTCACATAAAATAACAGGAACTTAAAAAAGAGTGATGAAACGGCTTGTGTTTGCATCCGGTTTTGTCTTCCGAGTTTTGCGTCAGTTGTTGTCGTCTAAGCATGGATAGTTCTTAATACGATTCTTGAATTGCAATTGTTATGTTTATATACTAACTGTTGCCTGTTGCCCGCAACTCCGCGAAGAATCCGTTTATCGCTATCCCTCGGGAACTATGCAATTTTCCGGAACAAAAACTATCCTATGTCCTTTAGGGTGAAGCCAGACGAGCGTAATTTTGTGAGTCGTGAGCGGCAAAATTTCGGTCGCGCCATACAATAGGCAGGTCAGGGGGGGCACACTTACATATATCACACTTTTCATGCGACTACAGCGATCTCTGGTTGTTTGGTAAAGAACTAAATTAGCGGCCATCTTGGTTGACTTGTCAAACTTGTCAGTTGTCATTCATCGGCCATGGCCATAGCGTACCAAATTGTACGGTCAAGGACTTTAATTGATAGGCCACTTGCCAATGTTCGTATTTTAGCCGTATAGTGCAAATCGGGTTTAGCCGCTTATACTTCGTATATGCTGATTTGAATTAGACGGCTAAAATACGAATAAGGCAATTAGCCTATCAATTAAAATTACGCGTAATTATAGCTGTACATCACTACCAACATATACATATAGATAGGTATACATCTATAGATACGTCACATTAGTTCTTCACCAGGGCGTAGGGCAGCAGCACCTTCCATACATGCATATTTGACCATAGAGTTGCCACTCTTGTTCATATAATATTACAATACTCTTTGATGCAGGTCATCACGTGACGCTCACGTGACACAATGTATGGCGCAACCGAAATTCTGCCGCTCACGACTCACAAAATTACGCTCGTCTGGCTTCACACTTAGGGTCTCAAACTATCTCCATACCAAATTTCATTTAACATTTTCAACGCCAAGCCTAGCTAAAATGTAAAGCAACTTTGAACCTTATGTGATTACGTGAAGATTACTTTGACGTAGGACTTTGAGACAATTGTGACGCATATATCCGTCGCTGCCGCCGGCGTTCAGAGGCGCTACTACGAAATTCGAAAATCGAAGTTCGTATCGTATTATCCCTCTCACTCTCGTGTCAAATCATATTAGCGTGAGCGGGACGGCACGAAACGAAGTTCGAATTATGCACTTCGTGGTAGGGCCTCAGAGGTTACCCGGACAGAGTTACTTTCGCATTTACAAAATTAGTAAGGAAGTAAGGATTTAAGTATTTACCTACCTAAGTATCTACTAATGCAATGGCCTAAATGATACCTAATGAAAACAAAATTAAATAATTCATTCAATGAGTTATGGATGTTTTCTATGTATTTAAGTATCTGTATAAGTATGTTTGTCGTCGTCTAGTACCCATAGTACAAGCTTTGCTTAGTTTGGGACTAGGTCGATTTGTGTAAGATTGTCCCCTAATTTAAAATAATAATAATAATAATAATGTTCCGAATAAGACGGAAGCTATTTCCGTCTCTCTCTCTCTCTTATGGCTTCCAAGCTGTGCACGTCGCTCTCGTCTATTTAATTATTATAAAATAAATACTTAGTGTGGTGAAAACCAATAAAGTTTGTGATAATCTGCCTGCGCTTATAATTTAGAACCATCCCTGCATAAGAATCCTTCATTTTGTTTTTTTCCGTCTTATTCGGAACAAAATATTCATTTTACACGCTTTATATTAGCTTCACCTGTATGTTTGTTTGTATGTATGTTTGTTTGTAACCGACTCCTTAGGGCGCGATTTTGACCCACTTCCCGGTTTCCGATTGAGCTGAAATTTTGCACATATGTGTAAATTGGATGACAATGCAATATTATTGTAACATGGAGCTGATCTGATGATGGAGCTGGATGGTGGCCATAGGAACTATGTAATAAAACAACACAATCCCGTCGAGTTTGGCCTCGTTTGATTCGTCTTGACGAGCACTTTGATCCCAGATGGTAACCAGGGTCTGATGATGGAGCTGGAAGATGGCCAAAGGCACTCCACAATAAAACGACACAACCCCATCGAGTTTGGGCTCGTTTGATTCGTCTTGACGAGCACTTTGATCCCATATGGTAACCAGGGTCTGATGATGGAGCTGGAAGATGGCCAAAGGCACTCCACAATAAAACGACACAACCCCATCGATTTTGGGCTCGTTTGATTGGTCTTGACGAGCACTTTGATCCCATATGGTAACCAGGGTCTGATGATGGCGCTGGAAGATGGCCAAAGGCACTCCACAATAAAACGAAAGAACCCCATCGAGTTTGGGCTCGTTTGATTCGTTTTGACGAGTACTTTGGTCCTAGATGGTAACAAGAGTCTGATGATGGAGCTGGAAGGGGGGTAGGTGGCGGGTTGGGGGGGGGAATGGGGTATGGGGTAAGGGGGTCGGGGGTTTAGAGGGTTGGGTGTTAGGGTGTGGCGGTTGGGGTTAGGGGATGGGGGGGGGGGGGGTTTACGGGAAATAGGGTGGGGGTGTTGGGGGGTTCGGGGGTAAGTGATTTTGGAGGGTTGTGGGAAATGGGGAGGGGGTAAGAGGCCTAGATGGTAACAAGGGTTTGATGATGGAACTGGAAGGGGGGGCGGTAGGTGGCGGGGTGGGGGGTGTGGGAGGGGTGGGGTGGGGGGGGGCAGGTGACGTGTGGGAGGAGTGGGGGTGGGGGGGAGGAGGGGTGGGGGGGAGGGGGGGTTTCCGGGGGTATGGGGGTTCGGTGTTAGGGGGGTTGGGTTTAGGTGGTTCGGGGGTTTGTAAAATGAGGAGGGGGGTAAGGGGGGTTTAGGGGATTGGGGGTAAGGGTGTGGGCTTTGGGGGGGATTGGGGAAATGGGGTGGGGGATGTTGGGGGGTTGGGTTTAGGGGGTTTGGGGGTTGTAGGTGAGGGGGTAAAGTTAGAAAGAAAAAAATGCAACTAAAAAATAGAAAATAAATAATAGTTTAAAAAAACTAAAAAACACGCTTTAAAAAATAAAAAATAAATTTTAATAAATTTCAATTCACTATTCTTATAGTGCAGTAAAAAAATCTTAATAAGCAATTATTATATTGTTATATCCAGATCAAAATTTGTAAACAATTCTAAATATTGATAAAATAAATAATAATAGTTTAAAATATTTTATTGTAAAAAAAGCGTGGGGTGCTGTTTAAGATGTTATCAAAATGACAATCCTTGACAATTGACACCATGCACCCCACGCTTTTTTTACAATAAAATATTTTAAACTATTATTATTTATTTTATCAATATTTAGAATTGTTTACAAATTTTGATCTGGATATAACAATATAATAATTGCTTATTGAGATTTTTTACTGCACTATAAGAATAGTGAATTGAAATTTATTAAAATTTATTTTTTATTTTTTAAAGCGTGTTTTTTAGTTTTTTTTAACTATTATTTTTTATCGCGTTACTTAGCGTTCCTTGGTGAGTTTTATATTAGGTTGCCAGAAATGGCGATATTTTATTATTTTTATCAAATAATTAATGATATAAGGCTAAATTGGGAACTCGATATGGACATTATAAGGAAGGTTTCATTTACCGCGAACGCATTGGAGTAAACAGGAAACGTGTATTGTTTTCATATTAAATTTGTTATTCATAATCAGAATTCTAACCGCAAATATGTAATAAATAAAAAAGTTATCACACAGGAAAAATGCTAATGTACAAACTGACTCGTGCGTTAACCATAAGGTAACGGCAGCGATTTCCGTGGTATTCAAAATCGGCATTCTATTCCGTGGTATTTTTATTTATGCGTTTTGTGATGTATTTAAGATACTTGCAGTGAATTTGCTCATACAGGAATAAAAACATAGCATCCATAGTACAAGCTGTGCTTAGTTTGGAACTAGGTCAATTGGTGTCAGGTGTCCCATGATATTTATTTATTTATACACTTAACTTTTATTTTAACTGTTATTGTTTGATATAACAGCTAATGATAGAATAATAACTATGAGAACTTTCAAAGATGATTATTGTATCAAGTATAGCTTAAACAATTATAACTGACATGAGGACTGTACCTATCAAAAATATTTTTTATAATTACTTAAGATATAAGTAATTATAAGAATTATTTTTGATAGGTACAGTCCTCAAAATTAAATTATTATTCTTATTTAAGTATCTCTACCAGTAAACCATTCTTTTCTAACCTTCCTATACTTTCTGGCCATTATTAATTTGATCTCTAACTTGTGTCCATAGTTCTGTATTTTTGTAGTAAATCATACTAAATATTTTTTTAATTTATTATGTGTATTTTTTTAGGATAGGTTATTAAAATATTTAAGTCTGCGCAAAATATACAGACGCTACAAAAAATATTTTTATTGTACGGAACCAAGCAAAATATTTAGTCGTTACCCACGGAATTGTCAGCCAAAACACACGGAATTAGATTTACTAGCTATGGATTACCACGGAATAAGAATTTTTCACATTCCTGCCTTTAAAAAATATTTTTTACTATTAAATCATCCAAGACAAACTACAAAAGTAAAAAAAATCAAAGTTCAGGTACTCCTAAAAAAAATATTTTCTGACTCTATTTTATTCAGAAGTGCTTATTTTTTGATGTATTTGAAAAATGTCCTTAAACCCCACGGAATTCGCTGCCGTTACCTGAGGTAATTAATTTTATTTAATTAGTAGCGGTCTTTGAAAGCCAATAAGAGTAAGTACCTAACTACCTATAGAAAAGAGTAGCACGACTTTACAGTTAGTAAACGAGTAGTAGCGCTTTGTAGCGTTTCAACAGCTATTAATTTCCCGACGCATACTTATTGAAGAAATGAGCTACAGTTTCTATGAAATTTCAATAAATACAAATTGCACTCCAACTGTATTTTTTTACAAAAACCTCCCGCTCAGTATGGCTCATTTCTTCACTCTAATGAGACAGGACATTGACGGCCGTTGAAACGCTAATAGAACTACCCAAACCTAAACTTATTACTAAAAAATCGTTTGTATTGGCTGTTCTATCATCGCACATTTGTACGTATACAATACCTACTTCCTTGAAAGCACACACCTGGCTGGAGGACAATAGGGATAAACTTGGGCTAAACTGATATTTAAATAAATATTAGTAAATATGGACCCAATCTCAAACTAAGAAAGGTTGTAATATGGATAATAGGCAACGGATAAACTTACTTAGTATGTATATAGATATCTAATACATACTTAAATACATATTAAACGTCCAAACATTTCCTCTTTTCAATTTTTAAACACACATGCATTAGCCCGATTTTCCCTGCTCAACTCAACACCAAAAGTGGTTTTAAACTCATAAGTAGTTACCTTGAAGCAAGAGGAAAAATTTAAGTCACGACAGAAGGACTCTCCAAATGTCATATGGGGCGGATCCGGTTCTTTAACGACTATGCAAAAATTATCATTAAAGCAAAAACATATTTTATTTATTATAGTTGTAAGATTTAATTTAATTTACAATGTATCTAATAACTGCAAGTCGATTTGGTCCACATTGAGTGATCAGAATTGACTCGAAATGTGGTATGCAATTCATACTTAAAGAATTAGTTTAGCTTCAAAGGGGGAATGCTGCCAGTATCATCGGAACCTTGCCTAAAGGGACTTCTTTTCATAATATATTTTAGTTATTATTATTATTGTTACATTGCTTAAGGTTTTTAGGTTACAATTGTTCTTGTATATATAGTGTTAATTAGCTAGTATTAAGTATAGGTACACTACCGTCAAAAAGTTTAAGACCAAAAACAAAAAATATACAATTTATCGGCAGAGGCTGAAGCCCATTATTCTGAAGATTTTCACTTGGTACCCTAGGAAGCCGACTCGATTTAGATTTTTATCACTCATTATCATTTTAGCACCTGGGTTGGGTTATTTATATGAACTAAGATGGTATGTGAGGAACTGAGCAGTCGTTTGGTTTAAATTTTGAAGTTCTTAGTACAAATAATAACATTTAAATATCTAATTTAAAAAATAATTATTTTAAGTAGTTATATTCTCAGTTAAATCATTTTATCTTAAAAATGCATTGAAAAGAGTATTTTGCTAACAATTAAAAGAAATAATTAATTTACGTTATTTTATACCTATTGATTACAAATTTAATTTGACGTTTTTTAGAAGAATTCATGATAATTCATGATAATAAAACTAAAAAAATAGTTTTGGTCTTAAACTTTTTGACGATAGTGCTATAAATAATTATTATATTCATACTTAACATATGTACTTATATAGTTTGGAATTTGGATGCATTGCAAGTACCTACAGTCAAGAAAAAGGACAATCAGCAAGAAAGAGCTTGTAGGTACTAAATTGAGGGACCGATGGACGATGGACACCACGGGCACAAATTTAATGTCTCCACCCACCACCAGAAACGAAACGTCTCATTTATTAGATCTTGGCACCCTGATGATTTTTTTTTGTAACTTTCTTCCTGTAACTGTTAGCTAAATGAGCAAAAAATATATAAAAACTACTTAAATACCGTTTTAGAAAAAAGCCCCATACGTTGGGCGATCATCGTCATAGTAAAAAAAACCGGCTAAGTGCGAGTCGGACTCGCGCACGAAGGGTTCCGTACAATTAACTATAAAAATCAAATAAAATATAAAATTATCTATAAAAATCACGCCCCCTTAAATATTTTTTTTATTTTAATTTAATGATTTATTTTTAAAGTCAATACATAATTAAATATTCTGTAAATATTTCAGGCTCTTACCTATTGCCGTTATCAATAGGTATCGAGCAAAAATGAGCAAAAAAATCACGTTTGTTGTATGGGAGCCCCCTTAAATATTTATTTTATTCCATTTTTTAGTATTTGTTGTTATAGCGGCAACCGAAATACATCATCTGTGAAAATTTCACCTCTCTAGCTATCACGGTTCCCGAGATACAGCCTGGTGACAGACGGACGGACGGACAGCGGAGCCTCAGTAATAGGGTCCCGTTTTTAGCTTTTGGGTACGGAACCCTAAAAACATCAGTTTGTTAGATCGATTAACTCAGACATGTATCGTTTCTAGATAGGGACAGTGCCTATACAAAGCTCATGGGCCATATGGTATCATTCGTTTCAAAACACAATAGCATTAGGGAAATAAACCACACCAGTCACCCTAAATTGTCTCAGGCTAGTGATTAGAAAATTGCATGCAGTTAAGTCAATAAGTTTGTATTTAAAATTATATTTTTAACAAAGACTTAATTTATATTGTGCTAGGATATGTCGGGGACCACTGCGAGGCCGGGAACAGAGCGGGAGTTTGCAGCCTCCTCTCGAATTGCGGACCTTTGCTGGACGAAATCAAAAGAGGCGGAACCCCCATGCCTGGGCATTTAAGGAGAAAACTTCAATCCCTAATGTGTGGCTTCGAAAGCGATCAACCTATAGTAAGTAGGTATATCTTTCCACAATCAGGATGTCGTGATCGTGGGGCGAGACGAGATGGTGGCACGTGCATAGAAAATACTTTAGACTACATCGTGCCCCAAGAACGCCGCACCGTGCTCACAATGTGGCAATATCCTTGAAATTTTCAAGAATCCTGCTTTGTGGATTTATGGCAAGCAATAGTATCTAGTCGGTGAGGAATTTCCTATTTGCTACATCAAATGTTTAGGTCCCTAAGTCAACACACCATGCTCATAGCGTCTTTTCAGTTTGATTGTGCTTCACTTCATTTGCAACTTTCGTGAAATTATTAGGTACTAGGTATCTGAAAATTGTACATATGTAATTAGAAGTAATTGGAATTATATATTATATGTTCCTCATTCAAATACTTTATTAAATACAATTATACATTAATTACAGGTCAATAAAAAAATAAATTGCAGCAATTATATATATTTAATAAATAATAATAAATAAATAAATAAATAAATATTATGGGACAATCTTACACAAATCGACCTAGATTAATTTAAATTAATTAATTTGATTATCTCATATTAGTATTCAACCGCATTTAGAGTCCCTTTCTCTTATTACAGGTTTGTTGTGTTAAAAATGAGCGTACGACAACCCCACTACCGACGCCATTGTTCACATCATCCCATGGATTCGGCGTTCCACCTATCAGTTGGGAAAATCCTGTAACTTCTTCACAAAATGTTGGAAACAGGCCTTGGTCACCAGGGTTTTCTACCTCTTCTACTAGTAGACCAAATGATAGGACAGATAAAAGGAATAACCAGAATGCTGACAGCGAAGTGGCCCCTGATGTGAGGCAACATCGGAACTTAAGGCTACTACCCACCAACTGTGGACAGATTGAAGATAATAAGATTTTTGGTGGTAACAGAACAGGGCTGTTTGAGATGCCATGGATGGTGCTGTTGTCTTACAATTCAGGTAAAAAATATTAAGTGAACAAGATTTTTTTACCTAAAAAATTAAAAATCTCTCTTAAAAATTTTCTATCTGCTATCTAAGTGACAACAACATTCTAGAAGACAATGTCGAAGATAAGCGAGAAAAAGAAAGACCAAGGTTTAATTCCCTATTTTTAAGAATAGGGACGTATCCGTCGAGTGGTATATCTAAAGAGGTCAAAAAGTCAGCGTTGAGCAGGGAAAATGGAAGTAAATTCATCCGTTCAGCCGACAAGAGTGTAACTCTTAAATTAGAAGAAGATCTATGTGATGTGACGTATACCGGAATATTAACGACAGAAAAATATTTTTAGGTCGTGGCACAAAGCTGAGTTGTGGCGGGACTCTCATTCACGAGCGATACGTGCTAACAGCAGCTCATTGTGTCTCGTTCCTTGGGGAAAGACTGAAACTATCTGGAGTCATCTTGGGCGAACACGACGTGAGGACAGACCCAGACTGCGAGAGAATAGAAGGCGAAAGGATCTGCGCTCCTAATGTTCGGGTAAATAACATGTAGGCCAAAGCAGACTGCAGACCTAATTATTAGGCTGTACATGAACCCGTCATAGTCGTAGAGAGAGAAACTGGATTGTTATAAAAGTCGCGGAAGAAATTTAATGTTCGGTAAATAAACAGAACACCCTCATACGTTTCGACATTGAGCTGCGTCATTTGTCTAACTGGATTTGAATATTTTACGGTTTTATTTAACTTGCCTTGTTTCGTCTATTAGCCATTTTGTTTACTTTGCGAAACTCTTGACATAAAAACGGTACCACAAATATTATTTCTTAAAAGTTGATCATTTTTTGTAGGTTAATATCGATACCTTAGCGCACAATCGTATAATTACAACGTACTGCACATACAAATTAGCGCTGTATGTCCTAGTGTACAAAACTACTAACTACTCAAAATAGAAATCTATTACGGGGAGGAGCACTGCTTATCCTAAAGCACAGGTTAATACCTGTTTAGGGCGTGGAGTTCTAGTGTTTAAGGACCTTATGTTAACGATGTTTTGTTGAAATAAATTTATTATTATTATTAATTATGCACTGAATTATAATTAATACGATTGTGCGCTAAGGTATCGATATGTAATGCCATGCTGCGATCCTTAGCGTATTTTTCTTTCATTATTTCAGAATGTGTCCATCAATACAATTATTCCGCATCCAGGCTATAGTCCCCAGAATTTATATGATGACATCGCACTATTAAGGCTCTCTGAACGGGCGGACTTTAGTTTAGGTTTGTACCTGCATGCCTTTTTGGCTCATGTTTAAGGGTCATATTTACTTACACAGCGTAAGAAACAAAAGTTGTCTGACCTGTCATCTGGATATGTAATTTAGCGGCTTCGAGTCAGCAAACTTAAGATTTATTTAAATGAGCCGAAAGTTGGCCAGGCGTCCCAAACACAGATGTAGACTTGATTAGAAAATATTGGCTGTAGCGTAGGCCCTTAACTTTTGCCATGTCCAATTGTCCACATCCCTTGACCTTTAACTGATCACCAGATAGTGTAGTATGTATGTAAACTTTTTATTGTGCAAAAGTAAGGAAAGAAAAAGCTAGAACTATTTCTAATTTTACACTATTTTTTGGTGTTTAATATCTTTTTTTGGAGAGAGAGTTTAGTATCTTTTTTTGAATACCTATCAAAGTATTTATTCATCATCATCATCATCTCAGCCTCCCACTGCAGGGTTCGGGCCTCCTCGCAGAATATGAGGGCTTGGGCCGTAGTCCCCACGCGGGCTCATGTGCGGATAGGGAACTTCAGACACACCACTGAATTTTCTTCGCAGGTGTATGAAAGTTTCCTCACGATTTTTTCCTTTACCGTTAAGCTCGTGGTAAATTTCAAATGTAATTTGGCACATAAATTCCGAAAAACTCAAAGGTGCGAGCCGGGATTTGACTATTTTGAACCCACGGCCCTCTGCTTGAGAGGCCACAGTTCAATCAAACCACTAGGCAGTGGCGTAGCGTGCCTTGGCGGGGCCCCGTATAAAAAAATTTAAGGGGGCCCTTATGAAGGGTAAAGATTTCTCACAAAAGAAAAAAAATGTTTGCATAAAATTAAAAGAAATATTTATTCATCATAATTATCTATCTATCTGTCACTTTTTCCAAAATTTTTAGCAATTTTTTTTTATTATTATTTGCTTACGCACGTCGGGGGCCCCGTATAATTGATTCGGCTGATGCGGCGGTAGCTACGCCCCTGCCACTAGGCCACCACAGCTTTAAGAATTTATTAGTGGTGGTGGAGGTTATATTAAACCCCTTTCTTTTTTTAACCCCCGACACAAAAAGAGGGGTGTTATAAGTTTGACCGCTATGTGTATGTGTCTGTCTGTCTGTATGTGTGTCTGTCTGTGGCATCATAGCTCTTAAACGGGTGAACCGATTTTGTTGCGGTTTTTTTTTAATAGAAAGCAGGTTTCTTGGCAATGGTTCTTAGATATGTTTCACCAAAATCGGTTAAGGCGTTTCAAAGTTATCAGCTCTTTTGTTAGCTGCGGAAGGGATCTTAGCTTAGACACATAATTCGCATTGACTTAACGTTTAAACATACGAGTGACATAATAGCGTTGGGAGTTTTTAAAATTTTCAATTTATGGTTATTAGCAGACTAGTCATCCACCACTCAAGCCTTGTGTAATCAAACAGGCACTATATCAAGACAATTCTGGCAATTGCTTCTTTATTGATTAATGACTATATACTTACGAGGGTTGCTACGAAAGTTTTTAGCTGTATCAAAACCATTCATTTTTTTTTGTAAATTACTTTAATTGTTTTCAAAATATACCCCTCCAAGGTCTACACATCGCCTCATTCTAAAAAACCATTCCTCAAAACACTTAAAAAACGCGTTCTGCGGTAGGTCGAAGAAAAGCCGCTCAAATTCTTGTACTGCCTCGTCCGAATTCATGAAAGTCCGGCCACGCATCATTTTCTTTACAGTGGGGAATAAGAAAAAGTCACACGGGGCCAGGTCAGGGCTGTAGGGTGGATGCGACACCATCTGAAAACCTGTGCTGTTCAAAAAGTCCATTGTTTTTGCTGCAATGTGTGCAGGTGCATTATCTTGGTGGAAAAAAATTCCCCGAATGCCGCTCTTTGGGCGTTCCTCACCCAGTTTTTCGAACGCTTGGGGTAGACAAACTTCGGTGTACCACTGGCTAGTAACTGTTCTTTGATCTTCAAGTGGAATTACAGCCACTGGTCCACTTCGACGAAAGAAAACCGTGATCATTTTTTTGTTGACACTTCGGCCTCGAGCAATTTTTAAAGGCGGTCCGTTTTCTTCAAACACCCACTGCATAGATTGCTGCTTTGTCAGGGGGTCATAGCAGTACATCCAAGACTCATCAGTAGTAAGGATGTTAGAAACCTGCTGGGAATGGCCTCCGTCAAATTTGCTGAGCATAAACTGACACCAATCTACACGCTTGGTTTTTTGCTCTTCGGTCAGCAAATGTGGTATCCAACGCGACGCGACCTTCCTGACGCGAAGATGATCATGTAAAATGCTTAAAACTGCGGGTGATCCAATGCCTAGTTCATGTTCGATTTCCCGAAGCGTAATATTCCTTCGTTCCTTAATCAACCACTCGGCTCTGATGACGTTTTCTGGCGTTACTGCACTTGACGGCCGTCCTGGTCTCGGCTCATCTGTGATGCACTCTCGACCCCGTTTAAACTCGCGGTACCAATACGAAACTGTGGCTAACGATGGAACGGACGTCACAAATGCAACGTTTAAATTTTTGTGAGATTCCTTGAATGTTAAGTTACTTTTATAGTCATAGAATATCATAGCACGAAATGCTTCTCGCGAGAGCTCCATTGCAAAAAACAAAACTGGACTGACATTGTCAACAAAAAAATTTAAAAAAGAAAATGTTACTGGCCAGTATGCAATGTCACTATACAAAGAGGTTAATAGATAAATTATCTTTAATTTATCATGCAATTTAAGAATAAAATATTTATAGTTTTCATACAGCTAAAAACTTTCGTGGCAGCCTAGGTAAGTACAAAAGAAAAACATCGAATTGATCAAATTGCAAATAGCATTGAAATTTTCCTATTCTATCCGATACTATGACGCCAAATACCGAGACTCAAGATTCAATAAGGAGGCGCAGCTTTTCACTCAGCTACATGTAACAATATGTCTGATTATGATGGTTTTCAGATAGTATGAAACCGGTGTGCTTGCCAATGACCCCGGAGCTCCAGTCCGAGAATCTGATTGGACAGCAATTGGTGGTGGCAGGCTGGGGCGCCACCGAAGACGGACTACAGTCGCCTGTGCTTCTCAGCGTCAGTCTGCCAGCGGTTTCCAACGAGGACTGCCAAAAGGCGTATAATGGGTTAGTTATTACATAGTATTTGGTTTCAAATTTTTCCTGGTGCTTTGTTGCTAGAAAAGGATTCTTGATGAACTGAAACAATTACTTTGCTCACCTGCGTCCTTACGATAGTTAGTTCTTACGTTTATTTAAAACTAGCTGGTGCCCGCGACTTCGTCCGCGCAGTAAAGCTTCTTCATTTCTTTCATTGAATAAAACAAAAATCCGGCAACGGCAACATCCAAAAATCCATCGTCTCATCCAAGTGTGATAATACTATTTATGCAACTGTATCGTAATAGGGGTCCTTAAAACACAAATGTGGTTTCATGAAACGAGGCATAGCGTAGGCGTAAATGAGTGTTTTAAGGCCAAATTACGTACAGTTGCATACAATATTTTATCTTCTCTCACACATTTTTCCATAAACGAAGTAGCCTTTTTGCATTTTTCATGCCATAAAATCTTGATAGCATTTATCGTATAATTTTCTAAACTTTGCTAGTAATAAATTATGAGTCGTTTCCTTCGCCGCATCTAAAATATCGGGCGGAGTCAAATTTTCTTCGCATTCACTGATATCAGATATTTTTAAGCAAGAACAAAATTTTCCCACGAAAATTCGTACAACAAAACGACACGTATGAATGGAATGGCGCTAAAACCCAGTACATCACCGCGCATGTGCGCGCATGCGCTAAAGCGGGCGCTGCCACAGACAAGTGAAAATTGGAATCAAAACTTGGTGATATAAACTTTTTGGATTTGCCCTGTATCGTAATGGTAAAAAAATTTGTATTATAACATATTTTCGTTAGAAGAAAAGTGTTATAATATGTTTTTTTTTTAATATTTCGGTATTATGTTTAAAAAGTATGTCAATATAAACTCTTTTTGAATTTTATAATTCGAATTTTACGATATGAGAGTAGATAAATATCTTTGACGCGTTGCACTAGTAGATACCTAGGTACATATAATTTTACACACGACTGTATTGACCGAAAGTTTTGATTTTAACGGATTATTATTTAGTAGTTAAGAAAAGTACATAATGGTACTTAAATAGAAACATTTCACCATCATCATCATTTAAGCCGGAAGACGTTCACTTCTGAAAATATGCCTCCCCAAGGCTCGCCAAACAGATCAAATACTTATAATACACATAAAATGAAGTCATTGTATCAACAATTTTCAGTTCACCCCGTATCTACAACCGACAGATGTGTGCTGGCGGCGTTGAAGATAAGGACTCTTGCGGGGGTGATTCTGGGGGCCCCCTATTGCACCCAGGGGTCGTGGGTCGCAAGGGGGCCCGTTATGTGCAGCGGGGGATCGTGTCTTACGGGTCAAAGCGCTGCGGCCTCGGAGGTTTCCCGGGGGTCTATACTAGAGTGGGCCATTACATGGACTGGATCTTGGATCATATGAGGGACTAAACCTAACCTGAGGTAGTTTATGAACAAAGATCTCAGTTGGTTTTCATAAAATTAATGAGCAACGACCTAGTTGTGTACTGTAACGTGAAAAAATATTCGTTGGAACAAAGTTGGTCTAAGAGTGATTGTGTTTGATAGCCGAACGACTTTGGAACGAACCAGTGAACTTCAAATACACTATTGGTTCGGAATCTAGGGGTAATTATAATTACCCCAAAGGGGTAAAACTGTGTCTCGTGACAGTAATAAACAAGATGCCTTCAGACTAGACATGGTAGGTATAATTATTATACTAAACGGGACTTATCACGCAAACAATACATATTTACCTCGACCACCAAGTCAAATACGACACACGACACGACACGTCAGTTTGGTGGTTTGGTGGTGGTGGTGGTTGACGGCTGCTGCAATTGTTTGCGTGAAAAGTCCCGTTTAGTATAATAATTATGAGTGAAAATCACGAAAGTTTAAAACAGTATATTTTATAGTAGGTACAGTCAAGGGCAAAAATATGTATACACTTTAGTACCTTGTCACTTTAACCACTGTGACAGTTCATATACGGCAGTTCAAATATGACGAAAATAGACAAGGTACTAAAGTGTATACATATCTTTGCCCTTGACTGTACGTATTAGTCGACCAAGAAATTTCTTTACCACCCTTTGTGTATTCTGGCAAATAAATGAACTATTATTATTATTAATGTTCAATGTTACAGTCAGCCTTATTGTTCTTATTCTGATGTAGGAACTGTCATAGAAAATGGGAAAGGACTTACTTGGTCAACAACCCACACGCGATGCAAAGGTCGCACTACACTTGTTGTTAAGGGGTTAATACATAAGCTCCTATTTACTGGTTAAATTCAAAAAAAGGTTTGAAACGACTTACTGATGTAGACTCTAACGTGAAAAATAACGGAGTTTTCTACCGCATTTTCAGTTTAATCAAGAATGGTTAAAGTCGGTGTAATATTGCTAAGGATGCCTACTTAATTGTGATTATTGAAATAGAATGAAGACCATGGTGTCGTTTTAATTTATTTTAGAACTTCTATTGACCAATATAATAATAATCTTCAGTGGCGCTTCAGGTTTTAAATTTAGAACGCAAACTCTTGCCATGAATGGAATTATGTCGAAGAAGAGTACTCAAATTATAATTATAATTATTTTAAAATATAAATAAATAAATCATGGGGCAGTTGACATCAATTGAAGGGTCCACGGAAAGAAAATGTCTAGTCACCTTTTTTAAAAAATTGAGATTTTAATCTCAAAATGTAGAGCTCACAAAGTACTATGACTTCATTGGATTAAATATGGATATCTGAAAACAATATATGTTTTTTTCATTTTCAAAGTTATGTTTACTAACTTTCAAACCGCTATAACTCATAAGTTGCTTAGGTGACTAGACATAAATATTATGTTCTTTCTGTGGACTCTTCAATTGTCTTAGTCCTGTACGGTACATTAGAAGAAATTTAATCGCGTACCTCGTATCTTTTTCTCAAGCTATTTCTTTTTTTATTATTTCAGCCCGGTCTAGCACAATTTTTAATATTAGCCACAAGGCAAGTACAAGCATTTTACAGAAAATATCATAGACGACACAGTATCTGTCAACTTGTACAACATCAACTCCATGTCTGAGGCTGGGTAGGCTAACATAATGACCCTGGGGAGAGCTGGCTGAAAGGGACAATTCAAAATAAAAGTTCATTTATAAAAGGGAAAATACAATTTTTTTTAAGATGCGAAAATAAACAACTAAGAATTGATTAATGACAATTACTGTATTTCATTTCAATAGTTTAAAAAAGTAGGTATACACTGACGAGCAAAAGTAAAGGGTCGGTTACAGAAATGACGATAACTACAAAACCCGCTGTGATAGCTTCTTCGAGTAAAATGAGTTTAGTAAAGAGTTTTTATTCTTAACAAGAAAATGTTTAACTAAGAATAAAACTCTTTACTAAACTCATTTTACTCAAAGAAGCTATCACAGCGGGTTATGTAGTTATCGTCATTTTTCTAACCGACCCTTTATTTTTGCTCGTCAGTGTAGGAAACTTCCTAAATTTGAATAGTCCCTTTCAATACGTGTTCCTTTCATCCACCTCTCCCCTACTACGAAATACGAAATTCGAAGTTCGTACAATACGTTTGTTTACTTTTTATTTAGTTTACCACTGACAGATGGCTTGCCTTCATTTCATTTCCAACTGTAACACCATACAAATAAAGTAGCTATTACAAAATCTGCAAACGTGGATAACAGTATTCTAAAATTGGCTTTATTTGTAGGTCGTTAAAGTTGAATATGAAATGAAGGCAAACCATATGTCAGTGGTAAACTTTATGTAATTTTACAGTATCATGCCGTCACTTTCACTCTTCTGTTTGATACTATTAGCGTAAACGAAACGACACGATACGAATTTAGCAGTATAAGGTTTCTGTTATACTTGCTTGTTTATGTTCATTCTTGCGACATATCTTCTTTGCATCCTTCCAGTGACATTTGTTGCAACAGGATTTCATAATGACTACGCGATTCAGTTTCTTCAAGTGAACTAATTTTGTTTAAGTGATAAATTACTATGTGCCGAAATAACTAGTCTGTAAGAAAGTATTTTGATATGATTTGTACTCTTACTTATACTAAATTTAGGGACATTTTTAAAGTTAATAAATAATGATTTATTTCTTTAACATGGATTTTTTCACCGTAGAACTGCTGTAAGATCGAGAAAGACAGTGCATTATGCTATGTATTTGACTGTATTGTGTGTGTGTTTTTTTTTATAACCGCAAGAGCCTGTTGTCATAAGCTCAATCTGACTATGGGGTATTGGAGAATCGACTTCAAATAATTATCAGATGTACGATAAGCGCACACATATTATAGGTACCTACTTAAACATAATTAAGTATTTTGATTTATTTCTGTGGTAACGCAATAATTATTTTTAATAAATATACAGATTTTAGTTGTTTTTCTCGTTTTTTGAGATATTTTCGTGGTGTTGTAAGTCTGTAAAAATTTTAATGTAAGGAAGAAGGAAGTAATTTTTTTTCTTCTTTCCTTCTATCTATAAATGTTAGACTCTGCTGCATTCAGAGACGACATATTAATTACTGGATCCTTAACTCATTCTGGGTATTATTGTTTTATATTTACTTATGTGAGAAATAAATATGAATGTGACAGCAAATTATAGGTTAGGTACTTATTTAAAATGTACCTGTCTACCACAAACAATATCGAGCTGGCCATGCTCTTGTCATGAATCACGCTTGTCATGTAAATATGTTACCTAAGCATTAGTCAGTTAGGTACCAACCAACTACAATTATTTCTGATGCTTAAATTTTACTGGTAAGTCTAAATTACTTTTATAAGTACTGAACTGTGGTAACGAAGTAATACTGTGAAGTTTGAGATGCTTAGATGGTGCACATAAGGTCTGGCCTAGATGTTATAACTTTCGTCGTGAGATTTGATTTGAAATAAATAAGTAAATTGCTTAAATTGGCAACTGTAGTTGCACAAAGCATGTGAGTGGCTGATTTTACGTGAGATTCGTGAGAGAGGGAGCTTGCGACTTTACCTGACACGAGATTTTTATACACCCTGTAAAGGATTTCTCCATACAAAACTTGTAGCTAACAGAGCCATCAAATTTTTTTTATAAGATTTCGATGTTGCTTACATACTAAAAGTTGATCGTAATTGTGAGTAGAATCGGATGTTAAAAGGAAAGCCCCTCGTTCCGTTACAGGATGTATATTAGAAGATTGTACAGGATCTATTTTTAACTTATGTTACCCAGAGGGCGACGATCATTAGGCCGATCTGGTACTCAACCCAAACCAGTCTCTAAGGTTTCTTAACCAGGAGGTACGCCTTCTACCAGGTGGTCTGCGGCCTTGTATCTTCCCTTGGATAATATGCTGAAGCAGACCATACTTTTCGTTAAGCATTATATGCCCCAAATACAACAGCTTCTTCTGTTTTTTAATATGTATCACTTCTAAGTTTTTATTAATTCTCTGCTATACCGTTCCATTCTCCTTACTCGATCCGTCCGATCCGTCATCTCGATCTTAAATTACTTCAATCTCAATAATTTAATGTTTACTCCATGCTAGTCATACTTTTTAAACATAAGATGATCAAAAAACTTTCTAAATTGGGCAAAATCTTTATAGGTGAGAGTGAGTGGTATTTTTACGGGAAGCGGGCGATGACGATGAGTTAGTTTAATCCTCCTTAGTGGCCGGCACAAGTGTTGCCAGTCTTGTAGCGAAAGGCACTATCACTTTATTTATTCTGCCATCCGTCACTAATATTGTAGGCATCCGTCATCGTTCTAACCACAACAGACCACCAGTAAAACAAACAATATAATTCCAAATTCTATTTAACAATGACATTAAATGTAACAGGAAACAGCAAAGAAGTTTCGCTGCGGTTCCTCGGCCCCTGATGAGTATGAGATGGTGAAGTGTGGGGTACCGGAGTGCCATGCGAATGCGAATGATGAAAAATCGACACCGAGAGCGTCTCTCGCGTCTTCCATCGCAACTGTATTTCCTATAGTACCTGTTGGCCCCTCCGGACCTGCCGGCCGTCGTGCGTCTAGTGTAAGAACATAATTAAACAAATTACCATAAACCGGTGGCTTTGAACTGGGCGACCACTTTCAAAAGTAGTTTGATGACGAACTATGACGAACTGACAAATTCATTCCAACTAAATGTAATGCCAAATGCCAACTGCCCATACATTTTCCGTTGCAGTTCCCTGCGCGGTAAGACTGCACACTAGCTACGATTAGAAATTAATGGGCAGTTAGCAGTTGAAGTTAGAATAACGGCCCCTGCTACTTTTAGTCGATGTCTTCATCGATCTTTTCGTATACCTACTTACATGCCAACAATAACCGGACTGGACTGCACTTTATAATTTATATAGACACGATTCCTCGGTAAATATCTGTTGTCATCTTCCTCTGGTCGGATTTTACCAGGTCAGGGAAATTTACAGTTTCTTATGGTACTTTTTTTAATGAAGATTAGCAAATCAGATGCGTTAGTTAGATTTTTCCTTGAGCATCATATTTTTTCAATAGCTATTCTATGCTTACTGCCGACATTTTACAAAACAGTGTGAGTATTCAAAACTAACACTAAAATTAATAAGTAAGTAGAAATGTTATCGGTTCCGTCGTCCGTGCAGGGGACCAGGGAAACTGGTAAAAGTCTGCGTATTGCTACAGTTCAAATTATAATTTCGACTAAGTACTTGATGATTCTGTTATTTTCTATTATCAAATTCAAATTCAAATTCAAATGATTTATTGCTTACATGTTGTAAAATTACTAGGTGTTATACAATATAATGTATCAAACATGCACCCTGCAAGGGCATTGCAACATAATACCTAACTCTAATTTAGCTATAGACTTTCACATAGTTCAGATATCGCTTATTATATTTGCGTTTAAAAATAATTATTTTGATAATAATGTTTGTGTATGTGTGTGTGTGTGTGTGTGTGTGTGTGTGTGTGTGTGTGTATGTGTGTGTATGTGTGTGTGTGTGTGCGTGTGTGTGTGTGCGTGCGCTACACTAATTTCAAATAGGTACCTACAGTCCAATTTTTCATCACTTTTGAATGATATTTTCGAGTTATATGATTCCAAAAAACCGGCCCCCTGGCTGGATTTGGAATTTGTTGCATTTTTAGGGTTCCGTACCCGAATGGCGACAGACCCTAATGCCACTACACTCACCTAACGCATACGATCATACGAATCGAGATATGATTGTCTGCAAACGCATCGATGACTTCGCGGACAAAATTCGTTTAGAGAACCCCTGTGTGGTGTACTGTGTACAGAACATTTTTAACTTTTGTTTCAGCTCTTCGACCGACTCAAGTGGCTGCAAAAAACCCTCTTTGATACTTTGAGTTTATTGTACAAGAGATATCGTTCGGACCCCTACTACCAATCAAACTTTAGAAGTGTGATCTTCCTCATATTGGGATTAAAACTGTTCCGAGATATAGCGCGCAGCCTTAGATGCCGTTGATAAAGTGAACACGGTTAATAAAATATAAAATGATACTGCATTTCAGAAAACAGCGTGTTGTGTCAATTTTGTTTCCATTAAATATCCATTTAGCAATTAGGACCATAGCGTTATAATAATACTTAGGGTATGCGCGCACGAGCAACTTTGTCTCCGCGACTATTTTATCAAGTCTGTGTATTTGTACCCTGGAAGTCGCGGCGCTACGTGTGCGCACTTCCATACTAACCCATAGACTTGATAAAATAGTCGCGGAGACAAAGTTGCTTGTGCGCGCATACTCTTACAACTAGTGAGATAATTCAGTCGTCCAGACTAGGCAACTACTTACGCAGTTGACCTATCTTATTCTATTCGACTAGGCCAATTGAGAGCAGTTAGCGCCAAAACGTAGAAGTGCGCCCACAAATAAGAATTATAACGCTAAGTATGTCTGACTAATAAAAATACATACCTAACATTATTAACGTATAACTTTGTTGAAAATTTCATGTGCTATATGCATTAAGTAGTTAAATTTTAATACCTCTATTTTAATGCAATAAGCCAATAACAGGAAAATAAAGCAACCCACGTCTGTAGGTATTAGTCAAGTATAAAATAATTAGAAATTTCCTGTTATTTTGCATAAAGACTTCAAAAGAGCATCGAGTAAGTGCCAAAGTAAGCAGACAAGCTCTTTATTTATGAATTTGACTTTTTGAACTGTACGTTTATGAAGATATTTACATATTATACAGTAATTCCAATTACATACCTATTTTGAAAATAGCTACAAATAAGTAGGTAGGTATCGTAGTTATCTTATCTCAAACCGATATGCAAACTAAACTGAAAGTTTTAAAAACACACGTATACTCAATAAACTTGATTTTGGTACTAAGATTATACATTTTGAGATATTTAAGAGCTTTCAGATTTTTTATTTAATTTTATTAATTTATAGAGGGATGATCAAAATGTATTTGTGTGTAACTTAAGTAATATATTTTTTAATACAAATATCCCTATTAGTTTCGTTTATTCATTCAAAATCAAAGCTAAAAGAGCCTTTTAATCGTTTAGGTTCACTTCGTCCACATTCCCATTTCGTTCACATTCCTACTTCGTCCACAATCCCACTTCGTCAACATTCCTTAGCCGATTTTAATGCGGTTTTCTCTATCACTTAGCTTAATTCTCAGGGAAGATTTTATTTTGTGATTTAGGTATGGATGAAATGGGAATGTTGACGAAGTGGGAATGTGGACGAAGTGGGAATGTGAACGAAATGGGAATATGGACGAAATGGGAATTTACAAAATAGGAAGTGGACGAATTGGGAATTGATTGTGGATCAAATGGGATTGCTGACGAACTAGGAAGTTGACAAAATGGGAATGCGGACCACCAGTCGACCAAGAAATTCCTTTACCATCCAATAATGTCAGTTATACCTATGCCTATGGCTTAAAACGTCAAATGCTATTTTCACTTACATATTACACTTCAATCTGATAATCAGTCTTATTGTTTTTAATCTGATGTAGGATGATGATGTTTTTGTAGTGGTAGAGCCATGTTGTAGCTAGGCGCTGCATCACGGGTCCGGGGCAGTTACCACCCTCTCACAGAACACCGGCGTGAAGCAGCGTACTCCTGCTGCGTTTCGTACGGTCAGTGAGAGCGCCGGGGGCCCAATACCTCTCCCCCTTCTCTATTCCCTTTCCTTTCCCCCTCTTTCTTTCTTTCTTTTTTTTCCTCTCCCTTTTAGGGCCGGCAACGCACTGGCATCGCGTAAAGTGCTGCGGGTGTCTATGGACAGTGGTGATCATTTAACATCAGGTGACCCACTATTTCGTTTGTCTGGCCTCTCTAACATATAAAATGCTAAAACACTTTCTTCGTCGTTCGTTCGTATACTTATAAAGGCAAACACTTTAATACCATATTTGAAAATAAAGTAAATGGCCATTATGCGTCTAAGATCCCTTCCGCAGCTAACAAAATAGCTGATAAGTTTAAATTTAAAATAGCTTAGCCAATTTGATGAAACATGTCTAAGAACCATTGCCAAAAAACCTGCTTTAAATATAAAAACCCCTTCGGACCCGTGTCTCCCCTGGTCGGTCCCCCTGGGGGAGACATCAGGAATCTTTAGTACCGGTGTCTCCCTTTGCTGGGGGAGACATCGCTACTAGGTTTTGAACTATATTTGAAGTACTCGTGTATCCCCTGTCATGGTTATACATACTGGGTTTATACTGGCCAATATACACCGTGAAATTTTAGTGGTTGTTTTCCCGAAATGAGGTGATTTAGTTTCGATTGTACAATCGATTTATAATTACTATTTTGACTAGAGTCAAAAATCCAATTGTGAAAAACGAAAGTCGAAAATGACCGCAAACCAATAGTAACGCTTCGTTGGTACAAGTAGCGTACGATCGTGCGATAGGTTAGGTACCAACGAAGCGTTACTATTGGTTTGCGGTCATTTTCGACTTTCGTTTTTCACAATTGGATTTTTGACTCTAGTCAAAATAGTAATTATAAATCAATTGTACAATCGATACTAAATCACCTCGTTTCGGGAAAACAACCACTAAAATTTCACGGTGTATATTTATTACGTTATCAGTATCTCAGCTAAGTCTAGATGTCTATTTTATCTCTCAATGACATTTGTCATAGATTCGTAATAAGTTTAATTGCTCCCTGATTACATTTCCACCTATTCTATGTATGATTAATTAATTTCACAATAAATGTCGAAATGTCGAATCAGGGAGCAATTAAAGTTATTACGAATCGAAGACAAATGACATTGAGAGATAAAATAGACATCTAGACTTAGCTGAAATACTGATAGCGTAATAAATACTTATTCGTTATTGAGTGGCCAGTATAAACCCAGTATGTATAACCATGACAGGGGATACACGAGTACTTCAAACATAAATCAAAACCTAGAAGCGTGTCTCCCCCAGCAAGGGGAGACACCGGTACTAAAGATTCCTGATGTCTCCCCCAGGGGGCTGACCAGGGGAGACACGGGTCCGAAGGGATAAAAACATCCAAATCGGTTCACCCCGTTTAAGGGCTAAGTATAATGTCACTAATAGAAACAGAGACAGACAGACAGATAGACACACACACACACACACACACACACACACACACACACACACACACACACACACACACACACACACACACACACACATAGGTACACTCACATACCCACACACATAGCGGTGAAACTTATAATACCCCTCTTTTTGTGTTGGGGTTTAAAAACCGGACAACAGGAGTACATGATTTTAGAAAGATACCTACCTATAAAGCTATCTTTACTTCGACTTTACCGCAGAAGTATCTGACGCCTCGCCAACGATACTTATTAGGAGAAGAGGTCATAAGTCACGACACGAGGCCATATAAACAGGAAACCAAGCCCCTTATCCGAAGTGCTCTTCCAAGTATGAGTACTACATATTACCTCTATAAAACAGTAGTGTAAGAACATTCCCGTTACAGCCCGGCCACGACTTCGCGCGTTTGGCGGCGTGGTAAGCGTTTTCTGTGTTCATTGCGCGGCCGAGACGCTCGCCGTGCAGTGGTTACCTTGGTGGCACATGCAATGAACTGATAAAACGCTCGCCGCTGCCGGCGGTCGCCGTGTCGTGGCCGAGCCATTAGGCAACCCTAAGGGCTCCCACACATACTGCGATGCGTCGCATCGCATCGCATCGCAGTATTGTGTGGAAGCCCTAAGACCGGTACATTACGCTATGCAAATCTTCGATTTTAGTCTCTATGCGGCTACCGAAGTACAAACTCATAGTGGTTCGTATATGTACAACAGGCACGCGTGTCGACGACGGCGACGTTTGTACGAACGGCCTAAGAGTTAGAGAAGTGTGAGTTAGGTGCGTAGGTGTGTCCTCTAATTCAACACCTCGCAGTCAGTGTACACAAGCTCTGCCATTATTTTCATTAATAATGTCACATACTTAAAATATGTTTTTGTTAAAAACATCACTCTTAATGCAAGCTTTTTTGCTGACTGTACTTTTGTTGACTGTACTTGCATTGTCATCCAACCTACATAAGTATATCCGACCACTGGAAATGGGTAAATAGGACGTCCAAGATTTGACCCAAACACACAGGGCAAGTTAAATTAATAAAAGCTTGTAAAAATTAGACAACCCGGTAGAGTTTTCAGGGCAGCACACCTCTAGATATACAAATATTCATTTATTCATTCAAATTCATGCTCACTACATTATTAGATACTTAGTAGTTTTACAAGATGGTAGTATATGGCACCTTGTTAGAGTATAGAATGTCAATCAATATTATGTAAGTATGTTGTACTACTATTAAAACATTAGTATACAGGGTGTTACAAAATAACCCCTAAAGCCTGAAACCCCATGAACAGTAAATAAAACTGTAATATTACGCGCTGTTCTTTTTTAAAAAAAAATATATACCTACTAATTTAATTCCATACCCTTCTTCTTCTTGGAGTACTTCCATACCCTTCAGTTATTACGGGTAATTTTGTAACACCCTATAATTATCTTATGGATTGATTATTTCATACACGTATATAGGTGCTCATACATACCTATTCTTAATGCATGCCTTAAGTCATAAATTACTTAAGAGTGGAAAACATTACAAGGAAAACGCGAGAATCACCGACCAGTGTTAATTTAATCTACCCGACACAACAACGTTTGTTTCTAGTTTCAAAATATAATATTGTTGATGTTGATAACCTTTGGGATTCGCCCGGAAAGTCAGGGCCGGTTGTCATCAGTCGCAGGCAGGCTGTCGGTAGTGCAGTATCGCTCTTAAGTGGTCTCTTAATTCGTAGTTAAGTTATCAATTAAGTATGAGGTCACGGATCCTCTGTTTCGCGCTGTTGGCCATCGGAGTGACTAGCTCGGATAATCGTAAGTATAAACAGGTTTTTAATAGTCATTCGTTTACAAGTGTTTTATTAAGTACATCGTGAATACAAATTGTTTTGTGTTTAGTCCCGTTTCGTTTTCATCTTATTTAGCATGTATCATTATGAATATAATTAAATATCATTTAAAAAGGAACTTACTTTTTACTTTTGTTGTTATTGTAACATTTTTTAAATGAATGCGAGGTAATTTTGGAGTTAAGCTTTACAACGGTACGCGCTAATTCTGGTGTCAGTTCAGTCTATCATTCTGGACAGAAGACTAGAGAATTAACGTGTAACCCTTTCGGACTGACGGACTGATGGTCCGGCCTGATGAAAATTAAATATTTTAACTAAATATGCGTCAATCCGTTGTGAACGACAGAAAACCAGAATGATGGAATGAAATGACGCCAGTATTAAACGTGTAACCGATGCCTATGACCAAACAAAAAGTAATAAGTTTTTGTTAAAAACATAAGTATTTATATACTTACAAGATTTTTTGCTGACTGGTTTTTTACCGTACCTATTAGCATTTTCATCCAAACTACGTATTCGTACCAAGTTTCATGTCGATGCCATTGAACGTCGAAGAATTCCAACCTGCGGAGACGATCTTGGCCGGATGACCAGAATTTCATTACCAGATTAAGTATTGTCATCAGACTTACATAAGTACCTATGCCAAATTTCAGCTCAATCGGATATCATGAAGTGATTTAAATATGATATGCAAATTTTTAAACCACGACGTACCTACTACATAGGTACATCCATCCATACTAATATTATAAATGCGAAAGTGTCTGTCTGTTACCTCTTCACGCTTAAACCGCTGAACCGATTTAAATGAAATTTGGTATACCTAGAGATATATTTGGTATAGGCCGCCTATTGCTTCCCTTGTAACTTACTCTCTGTGTACCTGATTTCTGTATTGCTTACTATTCCTGGTGTACAATAAAGAGTCATTGTATTTTATTGTATTGTATTGAGATAATATGTAGTTGGAGTCCCGGAAAATTGCATAGTTCCCGCGGAAAAGCGTAAACGACAGAGTCGCGGGCAACAGCTAGTATTGAATATTCGCATGTTAGTGCGGAGCCCTATACACAGCCTGATACGTGACCAAGCATGCACTTGGCCGGTTTTACAACCTTTATACTACACTAGCTGTTAGGTACTGTTAAAAATTACAGCCTCTTAGCATTAACAGTTTCTGAGGTAAGCCGCGGACGGATAGGCAGACAGACAGACGGATATATGAGGCCGGTAAAATTACGTCTCGCAGTGTGCAGTTGCAGGCCGACCTGTACCTCTACCATGAGTTTACACTAGTTTACGTGACCGTACTCGCTAGCGACGGCGTAAATTATTTGTATGGAGAATTGTACAGCGTCTCTAGCGGTCACTTACGGAAGTACAATTCTCCATACAAATCATTTACGCCGTCGCTAGCGAGTACGGTCACTTAAACTAGTGTAAACTCATGGTAGAGGTACAGTTCAACCAGACTCGTCGAACTACCACACCCTCACGAGGCGAGGTGTAGTTTTATCCGCCCTCACTTTGTTTCCGCAGAAATCTGTCTTTACTTCTTACACAGTTTGACGGTTGTAAACATTGTAAATCTGTTTTGAAAAAAAAAACCGACTGCGTCAAAATGTTTTCGTATTTACCCCAAAAGTGGGCTCCATGATTTCATTTATTTACGTGACATGGCCGTCTTTGGTAAATTTCAAATCAAATACAACAGGAAGTTCTGAAACCGTAGAAGTAATATCGGAAATCCGTGTTTCCTTTGTACCTAATTGCCGTTCCAACGGGAATTCCGGGGAAATATATACCCTATGTCACACTCGCCACTGTGTCGAATGTAATGAATGACACATCACACTTTAAAATCCATCGACCTGTTTAGGCTGTAGAGCGTGACAAAGAATGATACATAAATACTTACATATATTCGCTCGAAAAACATAACTCTCCTTCGGCAGTTTGGTAAAAATATAATCAATGTAATTGGTGTTGTAACCTTAATGTGGTATTACCCATTATCAACTAAGCAATACGCGTGAGAACTTCGTAGCTTTTGCAAAGGCCAAAGTTCATACCTATCTGCGAATCCTGCAACAAAAAAAAACTTAAGTATCATGTGCATTTTTGATTTTTTTTAGGAGCTTCAAACTTGTATTTATTTAATTTATGCCTTTAGACATTAGACACTTCAAAGTCACTGTTTACGTATTTATTTTGCCTATGGAATGTGGGATAGGAGCCATTGCAACAGTTTGTCTCATGGTGGTTATTTTACTTTGCTTGCAAGCAAGGAACTTTAATGCCATTGTATGAATTTTATTAAGTCTAGGATCCGAGTATACAACGACCTTCACCGATCTGGTTAATGGATGAAAAGTATTTTATATTAAATTAATTATGTTGATAAATATATTGCAAGTGGGTTGACTAAAAAATATCAGTCCTAATTTTTTTTTACAGTTCAAAGTTTCGGTTAATAGACAAATGCAATACCTACCTAACCAATCAAAAGTATGAAGCCTAAATATGCAAACCTTAGGTTGACTATTTTTTCCGGTCATAACTTATGACCGGAACGGAACGGAACTTTTGAACTTTAACAGGTAAAAACAGGTAAATCGATATTTTTTTTTCTTGATTACTGGTTTATTTCTCGAAAAATAACTATACTAATAACTATTTTATTTATTTATTCATTTATTTCAAACATGTAGTTCCTTAAATACTATGTTAGTAATGGTGTTTATTTAGTATTAAATATGGCTACTTCGGAGCGCATATGACACGCATTCCAGTGTCTCACAATGGGGCAATCTGTGCGCTCCAATACGGTGTTCAAGAGACTGTTGGTGCTGTCCCGCACGCGCCGCATCACCGAGGCCACCCGCTTGCGCAGGATGGACTGAAAACTGTCCACGCGCGCCTCGGCGAACATACCCGACGCACTGCAGAACCGGGGCAGCCCCAACAGTATCCTAAAACCATTATTATATTGCACGCGTAAGGCATCAAGCGATCGTCGCGTACATTTGGCCCACAGGCTGCACGTATAAAATGTTTGGCAATACGCTTTGAACAGCATAACCTTAACCTCTACATTACAGCGCGCAAACCTGCGTGCCAACATGTTGCTTCTCACTGACAATGCCCTACGCTCCCTCTCTATATCTAGATCGTCAGAGAGATCTGCGGTAACCCAATGCCCCAGGTATTTAGGGCCTACGCTAGCTGATGCGGATTGCCCGGAACGGACGCCCGTCGTGTGCGCGTCTAATAAGAAATTGTATGAACAGCGCTAAGTGGCGCGGGCGCGTGCGACGGATCTTCGGTACATTTTAGACCCGCGTGCGGGCGCACGCGGCGGACGTCTGCGTCAGCTAGCGTAGGCCCTTAAACTTGGTGACCCGATTCAGTACTGCGTCACCGAGCTTCACTGGAGGAACAGACTGCGGCAATTTATTTCCTGCCTTAAAGACTAGAAGCTCACTTGCACTTGCACTGGTCTGGTTAGTCAACCTAACGTTTGCATATTCTATAGGCTTTATACTTTTGATTGGTACGTACGTCATTTGTCTATTAACCGAAACGTTAAAATGTTCAAAAAAAAAGAAAATTAATCATATTCTGGACTGAAATTTTTTAGTCAACCCACTTGCAATATGACGGTGATAGACGGTGACTTTGTGGCGCTGACCGTACTAGTACTACTTAGTAATAGTAATAGTTTTATTTTATTTCGTTTATTTCCTTAGTTATAATAATCTTAAATATTTAAAGATTGTAACTAAGTATAAGAATTTTTTTTTTTGTAACATTAATTGCAATAAACAGATTAAATTTTAATTTTTTTTTTTAATGTATTTAGTAACATATTAAATCTAATATATAAAAATCTCGTGTCACGGTGTTTGTTATCGAACTCCTCCGAAACGGCTTGACCGATTTGTATGAAACTTTTTTCTCTGTATTCGGTAGGTCTGAGAATAGGTCATAGGCTAATTTTCTTCGCAGACGGAGTCGCGGGCAACAGCTAGCTATAAAATTCTCGTGTCGCGGTGTTTGTTACCAAACTCCTCCGAAATGGCTCGACCGATTCTCATGAAATTTTGTGTGCATATCGGGTAGGTCTGAGAATCAGGGTGAAAGCACCCTGACAAGGAAAGTTGATTATTTTCGTAGGTAGTTAATATATTATGTTGTGACCACTTGCAGAAACGTGCAAAAATAACGCGCAATGCGTTACACTTACGACGTCTTGCATCGGACTGCACGAACGTCTGATGCAGGGGGGGTCGACGCCTCAACTGAAGACGCTGTTGCGGAACTTGCATTGCGGCTTCGATGAAGAAAGCAATGCCAAAGTATATCCATAGCTGATTCTTTTTAATCTTTTTGACACACACACTTTTGTATGACATAGGGCGGGCGAGAAAAGTGTCTATTTTCATTGGTCTATTCCGACTAGTTGTACATTATCAGTTCCATTGATGGAACTAGGTAGTTGGACTTTTTTTCCGAGTAGTTATATTCAACGAAGAGGGTTTCCTTAATGGAACTAATTGGACTTTTTTTTCCCTAGTAGTTACATTAATAATATAATAATGCAGAGTTAATTTAATGGAAGTAAATAGAATGTACCTAAGTAGGTATAAATCATTTTTTAATAAGCAAAGGAATTGAAATTAAGTACTTTCTATTATTTGTATTTGTAAAGTACTTGCATAGTGATCCAGTTTACATGCACACATAGTTATATCAAATTTTAAGTCAATCCGACCACCGAAAGTGGGTTAAATTCGACTTCCAAGATTTGACCCACACTAAAACATTAAAAGCTTGTAAAAATCTGAAAATTGGCAAACCGCAAAAATCACTTTCTTTTTCAAAGTAATAGTATGAAGTACAAACTTACTTTTTTCTTTCTTTTTATCTTAAATTTGTAGTACCTACATGTATTTGTTTTTGTGTACTTGCTGGAATTTTAAACAAACAAAGAAAAAGAGATTCTCAATTCGACTTGTTTTTTTTCAGGTCTGCTGCCCGCCCGAATTTCTGTCATCAAGGTATGGAGGTATCCCGACCGAGAGTTCAGACGCCAGTATTTTGCCTGGCAGCGATGTGTGCGGTATACAGAACAATGACAGAATCGTGGGGGGCACGCGAGCGGAAATCGACGAGCACCCTTGGATGGCTCTGCTGCGTTATGACAAACGTTAGTAATTCCTCTAATTGAGTGGATGACGTAGTGACGTATTTTGCATGTCATGAAACTCATGAACACTTACTCATGGCAAGCCCGTCAATATAAGGATGGTTTCTGTGCCAATCTAATTGGTGCTAGTAGGTATCGTGAGATAACTTATTGAATCAGGCGTTACTTTGCGGAGGTCCATATTAATGAACTGAAACAATTACTTTGTTCACCCGTGACCTTACGATAGCTACATTTATGTAAAAAATGCTGTTTATTGCAGTTCCTCCACCTCCACACTGTATGAACACACACAAATGACACAAACCCAAGTATCACCACCACCAAACTACACTGATGCGTTTCGAACTCAACCAGTATCTCTACCATGAGTTTACACTAGTTCACAGTGACCGTACTCGCTAGCGACGGCGTAAATGATTTGTATGGAGAATTGTACTTCCGTAAGTGACCGCTAGAGGCGCTTTACAATTCTCCATACAAATAATTTACGCCGTCGCTAGCGAGTACGGTCACGTAAACTAGTGTAAACTCATGGTAGAGGTACAGAGCTCAATTTCACAGTACCGCAACCGTTCACTGTTGTACTAAATGTTAGACCTAACATCTAACACACCTAATCACTACCTCTACCATGAGTTTACACTATTTTACGTGACCGTACTCGCTAGCGACGGCGTAAATGATTTGTATGGAGAATTGTACAGCGCCTCTAGCGGTCACTTACGAAAGTACAATTCTCCATACAAATCATTTACGCCGTCGCTAGCGAGTACGGTCACTGTGAACTAGTGTAAACTCATGGTAGAGGTACTAATCTAACATTTTGTAGTACAGTGAACGGTTGCGCTACTTTGAGATGAGCTCTAGTTGACTTCGAAACGCTCGCGGGCGAGCAAAGTAATTGTTTCAGTTCGTGAGATATCGTTTGACAATTTTGAATTTAAATGAAAATGAGCCAATCGTAAGCAAGACTGTAACGTACGGATCCGATTCTAAAAATAATAAATAAATAAATATCACGGGACAATTCACACCAATTGACCTAGTCCCAAACTAAGCAAAGCTAGTACTATGGGTAAGTACCTACTAGACAACGGATAAACATACTTATATAGATAAATACATACTTAAATACATATTAAACATCCAAGACTCGAGCACAAACATTCGTATTTTTCAGACATATATCTGCCCCGACCGGGAATCGAACCCGGGACCTCAAGCTTCGTAGTCAGGTTCTCTAACAACTAGGCTATCCGGCCGTCTAAAAGCGATTCTAAAGCGTTTACACCTGCAAGAAAAATCGTGCAAGTTGCATTACATTGCGGCGCTCGATGACCACTTGAATCTCGTTCGCTTTACTGCCTCGCAATGTAATGCAACTTGAACGGTTTTTCTTGCAGGTCTAAACTTGGCTTAACGGCATCTAGCGGACTGGTTAGATCAATTATTTACCAAAATCGTTATTTCCTATTAGCAAAATTTCCATTAGCATTTTTCCCAAATGCTTTTTTGTCACTATAGTTTTTTACTGAAGCTTTTTTTCACAGTAGCGTTTTATACAATTTTGGCTATTATTTTACATCTATGGGGACACAGGATTGCTTAGCTTGCGATATGGTTGTCACGCGCCTGCTAAGCAGTCCGAAACGTCAGTAGTCTCTCGCCCACCACTATGTATTAGGGTGATTCTTCAAGGTCGTGATTTTTGTTTTATTCCTCTGTCGTATTTATTTTTTACTTAGTACAGAAAAAATCATGCTCCCATGAAAATAGATTTGTTCAGTAACATAAATTTATGGTACTGAACAAACCTATTTTCATGGGAGCATGATTTTTTCTGTACTAAGTAAAAAAAAATACGACAGAGGAATAAAACAAAAATAACGACCTTGAAGAATCACCCATTAACGTGTGACACGCAATAAATGGAGTCAAGCTGAAGTATGCGTTATCATTTTGAAGTGACATCTAAAGCTACCCCTACACATCTAATATTTTATTTATTTTTATTATTTTTAATATATAAAAATCACGTGTCACGGTGCTTATTATCGAACTCCTCCGTAACGGCTCGACCGATTTTTATGAAATTTTTTTCTCTAAATTCGGCAGGTCTGAGAATAGGTCGTAGGCTATTTTTCATACCTACCCCTATTATTCGCGGACGGAGTCGCGGGCAACAGCTAGTTTTATATACTTATAACTATCCTAAAACTAAAAACCTTCAGAAAAATAGTACTTAATAAAAAACTAAAACATATTATGTAAACATATTTTTTAAATACATTTTCATTTTCATTTCATTTTCATTATGAAATGGGCTCCCTTTCCAAGGTTCCGAAGATACTAGCAGCGTTCCCCCTTTGAATAGCTAAACTATGCGAAATTACACATGACACACCATGAGCTTTTCCGTAAAAGAAAACGACGTGACACAATATGAGAGAAGGGCTGTGCCCAGCAGTAGCCCACAAAACAGGTCAATTAAAAAAAAGTTTCTTCCAGCTCGCGACTGGGGCTTTTACTGTGGCGGCGTGCTGATAGCCTCCAAGTATGTCCTGACTGCTGCGCACTGCGTGAAAGGAAAAGACTTGCCACGCAATTGGAGGCTGTAAGTGGTGAATATTTAGTTACCTAATTTAAAAAAAATGGCTCCGTGATTTTCAAAGAAATAAGTTTTTTAGTTAATTTAATTTTTGTGACAAGCTTTTATTGCTAACTGTACCTATTTTTACCCGACTGCGAAGAAGGAAGGGTTATGTGTTTGACCCGTATGTATGTATGTATGTATGTATGTATGTATGTATGTATGTATGTATGTATGTATGTTCATTCCTACGTCCTCTCGTAACTACACAACGGTTGAACCGATTTTGATAAATGATACGTCATTGGATTCGTCTTGTTAACGCGAGTAACACTGGATACATGAAATTCTTGAAAAATTAAAATGGCGGGTTTTAGGCGCCAAATTGTGAGTCTTATTATTCAAACCTATCGAGTAGGGTATCAAAATAAAGGGATTTTAAAAGAGATTACAAAAATATATACAAGTCATGTGTTTAAATTTAATTTGGAATAGTAAATTGGCAATCAATGCATTAAAACGACGACGTACCTACTTACCTACTAAAATATATTTGAGCAATAATTTTCTCTATGAAACCCATGTGGAAAATGAAGTACCTACATATTTCAAAATTGGTTTTGAACTTTAACTTAATAGCATAGGATTCCTAATTGAAATACTCAGTCTCAGGAGGTTACACTAAAAAGCAAGAAATAAAAAAAATAATTAAAAAAACTATAAACCCGCCTGCGGTGTAAATAAAATATTAATTTAAAAAGACAAAAAACCCGTCTGCAGAAATACTGAAAAGGTAGAAACAAGATAAAATGTTCAATAATAATAAAACGAATTTAAAACACGTCGATGGCAGTCTTTCAAAATTTAACGCAACGATAAATTGCACTCGGAGGCATGAGTCAGTGGCTGCATGGGATTTACGTCACTTCATGCATGCCTCCAACTGCAATTTATCGTTGCATTAAATTTTGAAAGACTGCCATCGACGTGTTATAAATTCGTTTTATTATTATTGAACATTTTATCTTGTTTCTACCTTTTCAGTATTTCTACAGGCGGGTTTTTTTGATTTTTTGATTTATTATTTTATTTACACCGCAGGCGGGTTTTTAGTTTTTTTTTATTCCTTGTAGTCTTAAACTATACTCATCAAGACAGATCACACGAGCCCAAATACTATGGGATCATGTTGAGTTGTTGAGGAGTTCCTATGCACTTTCCGTCTCCATCATCAAATCTTCTATCATACAAATTTTCATCTCTATCGGTTTAATATAGGTACCTAACTGTTTTCAAATTCAGTTGCAAGATTTTCACCCGAACTAACATACAATAGCGAGTTTAATAAAAGCTTGTAAAATTAAATTGATTCGTTCAAGTGGGCGAGTGGTTGTGCAGCAGTGAAGTTGGTACAGAAACAACCCTGTTCTCAATGGCTTGTCTAATTTTTTTGCTGGACATCAATGATAACAAGTATGGCAAAGGTTGTGCACGCTAAATGCAAGGTGTCGCAGCCTAAGACATGCTTAAAATCGCGTTTCTCTTTCACTCTGGGTTGCTTAACGAAAATGTTCGCTCAGCGCCGCTGTTTTAGATCATTATGAGGTCCGAAACGGCCACAACTGACTGCTGCTGACTTAGGAATACTTAGATCCGATTTGAAAATGCTGTTCCATATTTGACAACTTACCCGCATTATCGTTTTACAGGAGCCAGGTCCGTCTAGGTGAATGGAACACCTCAAGCACCACAGACTGCTCCGACGGCGAGTGCGCGCCCAGCCCCCAAGACGTAGCTATAGAGGAAGTCATCGCTCACGAGAGCTATGACCCCTATGACGATAACCAGCATAATGACATCGCGCTGCTACGGCTTGCTCGTGATGTCCAGTATTCAGGTAAATGGACATCACTAAAGCTAAAAATATAACTACTCGTCATTAATATAATTTCAGCCGTAGGACGCCCACTGCTGAACATAGACCTGGATCATTGATAGCCAATCACTAAGCGGAGTTTAGACCTGCAAGAAAAAACGCGCAAGTTGCACATTGCAAGTTGACATTGCGAGGCAATAAAGCAAACGAGATTGAAGTGGTCAATCCAGCGACGCTATGTAATGCAACTTACACGGTTATTCTAGCAGGTCTAAACTTGGCTTTACGGTTGGAAGCGGGTTGCATTCACTGTGAATCTGCGGCCTTTACCAAATCATCCGTCCATTTCGTTGGTGGACGTCCCACGCTGCGCTTGCCGGTCCGTGGCGTTGCCAGAACTTACATGATTGTGCTCGTCGATACGTACTTACATACCTAACTATATATTATCTCTGTGTGCAAAAAAATGTGCTGAATTTGATATACGAGTAGTACCTAATGGTAGGTATTAGAAAAATTTAGTTCAACTCTGGGTGTCTACAAGGTGTCTACCTAACATTAGTGAAGTGATGCTGATGTGCAACTTCAATAAAATACTTTTTTTTAAATTGAGTTTTCAGATTGTCGAGACTTGGATAGTTTGTATAGCATATCAATATCACTAATGTCAGATAGCCACCAAATTGCCCGCTTGATAACGGAGTACATAGGTATACTTATTAGATAGACATCATGACATAAGTACAAAAGTACATAGGTACCTCCCACTCAGTCTTTTCTGTTGGGGTTTAAAATAAAAATAAATAAAAAACAGAATACCGAGCTTATCTAAATAAATTTTATATCTATAACACTTTTTTTAGACTTCGTCAAACCGATCTGTTTGCCATCGACGAATGCTCTGAAAGCGGCGACGTTTGAAGATTATGACTTGGAAGTCGCTGGTTGGGGCAAAACCGAAATTCGTAAGTTACCATTTTCATACTGTCTCAAAATCTGGGGGCACGGCAAGTAGCGTCCCCGCCAAGATGACCAAAAAATCTTAAGTAAAAATTTTAAGTACCTACTTTAAGCATTTTAGGGCAATAATGGGCCAGTTACGTCGAAAGTGGCGCCCTATCCCACTAGGTACAGTCGACATCATAATTATGGGAGCAGCCAAGGTGCTCAAAAATACCTATCTGAACACGCACGTACGCGATTGACAATACGGCCGTATTCAGATATTTTAGACCACCTTGAACGCTCCGATGTTTATGATGGTGACTAACTCTCAGGATCGTTGTTTTTTATAATGGCCAATTGGGCGGTCTCATTGCGATGCAGTTGACAACCATGCAAGGGATAAGTATGTATCTATATAAAGGACATTCTCTAACTTTGATATAAACATTGCTCGCAGGTTCAGAATCGGACGTGAAACTGAAAGTCCGCGTCCCAGTAGTCACCGTTTCGGAGTGCCAGAAAGTCTACAGACGAAGCAACCGACGCATTGTCAATAAACAGCTGTGCGCGGGCGGCGCCGCAGGGCAAGACTCGTGTCGCGGCGACTCTGGCGGACCCCTTATGGGGCGGCAACCCCGCGTCAGCAACTGGATAGTCGTAGGAATCGTTTCTTATGGACCTACGCCCTGCGGAACCGCGGGTTGGCCTGGCGTTTATACCAGAGTTGGCGCTTACGTTGACTGGATCATGAGCAATCTGAGACCTTAAGACACTGACTGATATATGATAGGATTGATTAATATACCTAATGACGTCAAAGGGCCTTTTCAATTTTAAATGTATGTACCTACTTACTTACCTGCTACTTTTTTTTCAGAATTAGGTACCTACCTAGTTTTGGGGTATTCTAACTCAGATTCAAGAGAGCTTTTGATTTTGATGATTAAAAAAAAATCCCTAATTTTCCATACATTTTTTTCGTGTCAGTTTTGTGACGAGCTATGTAAACTGTATGAAAAAGCCACCAAACTGACTAAAAAATAAGGATGCTTTTTTCTTTAATGATTTATCTTTTGAAGAAGATAACCCCAAAATTCCCTCATAAAAAAGTAGGTAAATACAGTTTGTCAAGGGAGTCGTGTCCCTTGAAAAAAGGCGGCATTTTCAAAAATCTTTTATATTTCAACACCAATAATACTGAAAACTATGATTGATACTCGAATTTATGTAACAGTAAGTAGTTAAAAAGGCTGCTACATAAGTACAAGTATAAATCATAGTTTTCAAAGTGTTATAATATAAAATATTTTTGAAAATGCCGCCTTTTTCAACGACTCGCTTGACAAGCTCTAGTATGTACCCGCATTTTAAATTGAAAATGCCCCAAAACGCGGAGTGCATTCCCGTAATTTCGCTAGTACTTAGTTATTAAATTCTTGTTAAAAAATTGATTCTTGTGCCATTTCATAGCTATATTTTTAGACTCGAACAGTGACTCAGATGCCGATAAATTTCTTTAGCATTGTAGACGTGATGGCGGTTAGTTACTAGTTTGCAATGTAAGAACCTTTTTTAGTACCACAAATACGTTAATTTCGTCTGTGTACATTGAAGATCATGGTTTGGCTAGTGCTAGCTAGTTTTCAAAAAATTTTAATTCTTTTAAGTCTACTTTTTCTTATTACCTATTAATTAAGGTATACAAGTCGAAGATAAAGTTAACTACCTATGCCCACATAACTTAGTCATATTAGGTTATTTACGATTATACTGTGAAAATAATTTTTCGCAATTGCTCACCCATTTTACTTGACTTGAAATCTCAGATACTTAAATTAAACTTTCATAGACGTAGCAATCATCAAGAGTATAAAAAAGGTTAATGTTATCCCGGATCAATACAATCAATAGACAGTCAATTCGACCTCAAGAATTGTATTACTTTATATTTTTGTATCAAATAAATACAACAAAGTACAATTTTCAATCTTTTATTTAAATAAATTATGTAAATAATATATTGTCTTTAGGGTTCCGTAGCTCAAAAGAACAAAAATAGTACCGTTCTAGGTTCATCAGGACATCCCTCTTGACTATTTCAGGAAAAATTGATAAATCTTACATTTGTAAGCTACCAAACGGCAGCCTCGAGACTTCTTCAGGTGCCACAAACGCACACGTGCGTTCAAATTACTCCCAAACTATAACAGCGGCACTAGGCGAAATTCACGAAAACGCATATATGCCTTCCGACAGTGAATGCGTTAATGAACTTGATTTTTGATTTACATTTAATATAATACTACAATAGTAGTACGGAACCCCCGATGCGCAAGGCTGACTCGCACTTGGCCGGTTTTTAATAATATTTATAGCCTTTCTCTATCCACAACATGCCGTTCTAACACCAGCACCCTAATATCACTTCCAGTCTTACCACAAACTATATTCGTAAAGAATGATTACAAGACGTGTATAATAAATTGATCTGAAATACTGATTAAACCTTGGCACATTGAATGTTTGTACTAAGCCGTTTAATTGTTGGCCTCTAGAATATTTCTTACATCAATAGTTTATACATACGTTAATGTTATTAGCTGATTATTAACTTTTACAATTCCTGGTAGTAAATCCTTTAATTCATATTTACTAACACACCTGTATAGATTTCACTAATCGGGTCAATTTTTATTTTGACTGACGCACTTTTTGGGTGACTTTTTTTTGATTTGGAAAATTTTGTGATTTCTGTTCAAAATCACGAGCTTTTTCGATCCTACTAGGAGAACAAAAAGTGTCCCAAATTTTTTTTTCTGTTGAGTTACGGTTACAACTTTATATTATGATTATGACCGTAACTAAATGTAAGAATTGAAAATTATATGGAAATATTGGGCCATTTTTTTTCTCCAAATAAAAATTGAATCGCATACAATTTTTCAAATAAAAATTGGCCCAAACATGTATTTAATATTTTTGAGACTACTTGTGACCGCAGGCTGCAATGTGGTCGAAACTTGCAAGTGACTTTAGCAATATAAAAGGCGTGAGAAGTCTATGGTGTGTTTGTAATTATGAGTGAATGGGTTAAATTTACCCCACAAGTTGATTTATAAATATACAAAGAAAATATTAATACAAGTTAAAGAGATTCATAGTAGCTTAAATTATTTTAAAATGTACACATGTAATTTATGTATATGGAATGCAAAAATTCAGTGGAATGTATTACTGTGCTATATAACAAAGCATTGTTAGCAGGAATAAATTGAAATATAAAAAAGGTTCCTTAGCTGCTGATAGAAGAGATTCACTGTATAAAAACATGATTTGTATAAATATGATTTTTCATGAACACAACAATTAAGACGCAGCTGCTATTTCTAAAGGAATGTTACCATCTTGAGTAACAACCACTTCTTCTTTTTCGTCAGTTGTCTCTCCAGATTGTTCTACTTCTTCACTGTTCTCAGCCTCAACCTCTTGTTTATCTTCTTCTTCAATTGGAGAATGCAGTTCGCTAGTGCCGTTAAGGTCTCCATTCATTTGAAGTCCGTTAGTAAGAATCTCTTGAAGTTTTTTTCCGAAATCTGGGTCGGTTGCTGTGACGCCTGCCACTAGTCTGTCTCGCTCTTCTGCAGTCCATGTTGGGTACCACTCATTGAACAGTTTAATCTGTAAACAAAACAAATTAAGTTTAATAGGATAAGTATTAATAAAAAGAAGCAATGAGAGCTATTAATAATTTTATAATTTGCTCTTACACATTTATCATAGCCTTATCTTTCTAGTATAATTTATATAGAATAAATAATTTATATAGAATAAATAATTTATACAGAATAAATAATTCAGCTGCAGGTCCATGATTTTTAAGAACAGTAAATTAAAGGTTGAGACAAATCTCAAAACTTAGCTAGTTTTTACCAACACTCCAAATTTTCAGTTATATTAATAATAATAATCATTTATTTCGAACACATGTCCATATATGGTTAATAGTAAGTACATCATACAATAAGTTAGTAAAATTTAATTATTTGAATAATTGAATTACATTTACAATTATGGGTCATTCTAAAATCCGTTGCAGAAAATAATGTCCCGAAACTAAAATACTTTTTTTTCGCTGAGATATTAGAAACATTTTATATCATTATGGGATCATTCGTTAAAGGACATGTTAATTAATAACTTTTTAAATATCTAACGCCTTTAATAATGATTAATCACCAATTTTTTCATGTAACAGAGTAGTCATTCATGGTAACAGAGTTGTTTTTCATACAAAAAAATTGTGTCCCAGACCGCGGACCATTATACGGAAATCGTGATACCATTTTATCAAACCATATGGATCTTTTTGTTTAAATGCCATAGTAATTAAGCAATTTTAACATTTTCAACAACACGTTTCATAGCTAGTAAAACAATATATTGTTCCACCTATGATTAGTTCAAATTTTGTCCCGCTTTATTTCCAATAGTAAGCGTACACTCTGTTACCACATATATATGACAGCTGCTAAGAGATGGCGCAACCTTTTCAACGGAAACAGTTGTGTTATTATGTCTACTGCTTTATCGACACTGTTTGTTGCAAGTGAGGCGGGGGGTATAAGAACAAGTTGTCTGTTGGCTGTGATTTGAGGCGCGTGGTTTTATTCTGTGTGTACTCTGTTACCGGCGTTTTTAAGTAAGTATTCCAATATTTCTATACAAATTTAGAATTTCAAAGTTGATCTAATGGAATAATTACCTTATGTGCAGTTATTTTAACATAATATAATTTTGTTTAAATAATAAAAGATACGAAGCGTTAAATTTACTACTCTGTTACTAACAACTCTGTTACCACTATCTAGTAACAGACTTGTAGACAGGTAACAAAACTGTTATATTTCCTTATTATTTTACTGTTTGAAGCTTTGTTCGTCGTTAGTCGGTCTGTATCTTGTATAATAAATTAAATGATTTGTTCTAGGTATATCATTATGGCTCTCACACTGCTGCTGAAAAGGGAGAAGCGTAAACTAAATCCAGAGTGAGCATCGACTACCTAAAAACAAAAAGGGCGAATTGCGAATGCCAAAAGAAAAGATCGCCAAAGAGCACTTCTAATAGTTATGAATACGCCAGAATCAACGCCTGGAGCTGAGACACCACCACCTCCTCCTGCATCTGATAGGGTTACACTTGGTTTTTCACCAAGATTTGCCACTCCTCGTCGACTCTCTACTTCTCAGCCTTCGTCTCCAAGATACAGTAATGCAAGTCCTAACATATCTACAAAATCTCGTGGTAGAAAAAAACTATAGAGAGATAGATCTAAACTATTTAGAGAAAATTTGAAAGTGAAAGAAGAGTTAGACAAAATTAAAAAAATATATAAGAAAAATATAAGAAAAAATATACAATAGAGTTCTACTGAAAAATCAGGAAAGCCGCGTACGTGACGACACATGTAATGCTCTATCAATTTCTATTAAACTTACTTACTTGTTTTTTTTTTAAGTTTTAATGTCTAATTATTATAAAAAAAAAGAAATGTTTGTGGTTTTAGTTCTCTTGTTTCTGATGTCCTGTCAATCGTTTAAAGGTTAACTGGAAGAGATCACTTTAAGGGATAAGTTCGCCCTTGTACATCTGTTTCTCTTGTTAACTGTTAATTTTCATGTTTTATATACAACAAAGAGTTTTACATACATACATACATACAAATGCATTGTAAAAGTACGACTATTTTACTGTTCCTACAACTCTGTTACTTTTATGTCCCTATTTTTATAAGAGTAAAGTTAGATTTTTTATAAAAAGTTGGTAATTGATTGTATATTTTATGTGTCAGATATATACACTACTTTTATTTACGAACAATAACTTAGTTATATTCTTATATTTCATTCAATTTAAGCAATTTAAGGAAAAAAATGTTTCATAAAACATACAAAGTAGCAGAGTATCCATAATTTAAAAATATTATTCATAATTTAAGAAACAATACTGTGATTTTCCATGTCAAACATGAGAGTTAAGACTTATTTTATGTTAATTCCGAAGAAGAATATACAAAATTAGTTTTGTTGTTTAAGTAATAATAAATAAATGATGGTAACAGATTAGTTATTTTTTTGTACCATGACCCAGTAAATTTTCTAAAAATCTGATAATAAGAGACAAATGATCGTGCCAAACTTCAAAATTGCACTTTACAGAGTTTTGTACATAGCATGAATAAATTTACACCTGAATTAAAAAAAAAATAAAAAAAATTACGATTTTAGATTTACTGTCACGTTTTTCTGCAACCGATTTTAGAATGACCCTTATAATAATAAACATTAAATTTCACACTTCTATATCTAATGTTAGTAACATAGTGCCAATTACATAATAATAATAATAATAATAATACAATAATAAAAAAAAAAACAAAAAAATCTAAAATAATGTCAATTCCAAAAACCACACTGAGGTGCATGAACACTATCCCAGTGCCGTAAAATCGGACAGTCCACCCACCCGCTCGGCCAGTGTCGCCACATATTGAACTTACAATCAGTAACTTGTTTTTAACATAATATGGAATACCAAAGGCTAAAATGAACACAAGTTTAAAAAATATTCACTGGAATTGCTCTCAAATGAAGTTTTGGTTTCTAAGACAAACCAAAATTCAGTTGCAGTTGCAAATACTATGTACTAGTTTTGGTTAGACAATATAAAACAACCCAACTTAACTTCAAGTCTAGTTAATTGTAAAGCTATTTTGAACCTTATTATCATTGTATCAAGATCTCCTTGACATTGCACTTTGTGATGAATACATCCAATGTGGGCGTTGAAACGGTTACATTGTCCTAACTGGGTTAAGGTCACTACTAATCCTGCTACAGCACAACTATGTGTTTTTTTTATTAGTTAGCCTATTTTTGTGTCCCACTGCAGGGCAAAGGCCTCTACTCTCATGCTCTACTCCTGCCCATCAAAGGTGAACCAACAGTCTACCCTGTGTTGTTGAGTAATTTTATTATTCATGAACGAACTGCCTCGCGAGGCAGCCATTTTCGGCGCGACTTTGAACCTTGTGTCAAACAAAATTATACACCTCATGCGCTAGCCTCGCGAGGCAGCTCGCTCAGTGGGGACTCAGCTAATGGCAATGATCTAGCACACTTGGAACTCAGTTTTCTCACTTCCCTTTCCTTATAAACCTTTTGAACGCCGACGTCGCCTATGGACAACAATACGGTAATACACAAATTAACCTACCCACATAAGAATCAATTTTGTTCGTAACGTGTTTGCTTGGTTGAAGGCTACATTTTTGCTATAAATGTATTTCCAAGTTGGAAGAATAGAGTTTTTTTTTTTATGTAGGGTTGATGCACTCTAATTCACTTTAGCCAAGTTGTGGTTTCTGCCCTAGTTTTGATAAGTTATCTGTCTAATTTACCTAAACAGAACTGAACTCCAATTTATTGCCAAAATCATAACCAAATGTTCAGTGGACACTATTATTTTTTTGCAAGTGGCTCTGACTGTCACGTCTCCATAAATAACTGAATTATTACATTATTATTCTTATTAATTTTCTTAAGACTAGAGCCCCATAGTACAAAACCTACCCACCTCTTTTGTAATGTCACCACATAAAGGAATACCAACGCGGTGAAGAGTAATCCTCCCTGCACATGCTGAACCTAAGCCTTTTGCCACATAATCCAAGTTAAGTATTATGTTTTTATTTAAAACTTACCCTGCACTGAAACAGGCTAACAGGCTTGTCTTCACAGGAGAGAGCAGCAAGTGTAGCTGCCAGTTGGTCTGACTTGCCTCCAGAGGCAGCAGACAGCACAGGCAAGAAATCTTCACGCTGGAGCTCACTGAACTCCTCGAACCATTGCAGAAGGTACCGTAGCTGCGCCTCTGATGTCAATCCCGGAGCTGACATCCTTCTTGCCAACGGTCTATGCTCGCCTGAAGATTTCAATAACAACTTATAACCACCCATTGTATTGCAGAACACAAGCTTAACCAAAATAACAAATGAATCTTGGCTCTAGTTGCTTTTATATCAATGACAAAAGTGAATTAACAAGTCTATGAACAAGTAATTATAGGCAGACAATTAAAATAGTACTTTGAGAATGAATCATTATGATAACAATGACAGTAATCTAGGTAATTAGGAGTTTAATAATTGGTAAACATCTTACTGTCGGGTAGCACTGACAAACAAATAGTTGATCCGATAATAAAGCTCATTGTTAACTTCCACTCGCACACACAAGCTCTAACTAGACGAACTAAAGCGAAACTGAAACTAACTTTCTATACGACCGACGCTTGCTCGACGACTGAACCCGACAGAAGCAAGGTTATCCACCCAGCACTTAATTTCACCTTTCAACTCGGTTATATCACACGCGAGCATCACTTTCTAACGATTGATTTGAATTACCATAATTCTACGAAGATTACGAGATGAAATGAAACTGTTATTTTACGTAAGATAAAGTTACTGGGAACCTGTTATACTCACCAAGCAAAGTTTAATCCTGCTAAGCTACCGCTTCGCTGTTTTAATTCAACAGGTACGGTGAAGGAGATTAATTACAAGTTATTCTAGTTTATTTTAGAAATGTAAACAATTGTGTATGTGTGTATCGTAGTGTTCGTGTTATTAATTTTTTTTTTTAGTTTTTAGTGTACAATCTCATTCTGTCAGTCACACATTGCGGGCTAGTGTTGTACCTACATAATACATTGTGTTGGCTTAATATTTACATTATCGATATAAAAATAATGTGCATAGAATACAATTATGCGGAGTTCAGAATTTTACTAATAAAAATTGATCATGTTAGCTATCTTTTTTCCTACAAATCGTTACTGTAAAGGGACAGTCGTTAGTTAATAAACGACTCTCTTTCAGTGTCTCAAACAGCGTAATAGATATGTCAACACTGACCGCAGGCGTTTGTTTGGTCTCAAGCACAAGGTTCGGTACTACCGGGAAATTTAAATGGAATGCTACGTCGTCGTATTCCTTACAATCATGAAGATCTCAAATAAATATAATGAGCCATATTAGTATTTTATACTATAGTTACATAACCCGTTAATCTCGAGTACCGTGATTAGGCCACTTAGTAAATGGGGCAAGGAAGACCAAATTAAGTAATTAATGATTAATGATTGTATACAATACCTACGAGTTTAATTAACACATAACAATTAAAAATCACTAAATAAACATGCCATGACATTGGCATAGGTATCTTTGCTATTCGTACTTTTTTCGTAAATTATTTTAGCGATTTTAACATTTTTTTTGAGATGTACTAGAGTCCAGTAGTTTGACAAACTAACTGGACAAAACAAAATCTTCCAATCATCATCATTATCATGAGTCGAATTAAAGACGTCCACTGCTGAACATAAGCCTTCCCCAAGGTTCGCCAAACAGACCGGTCCTGCGCCATCTGCATCCAATGCGTTCCCGCAACCTTAACCAGGTCGTTGCTCGATCTATTTGGACTACCTATACTGCGTCTTCTGGTCCGTGGACGCTGAAAAAATCTTTTGGCCCCATCGACCATCACTTCTATCTACTGCCACTGGGTCAATCTTCGAACTATGTCAGTGACTTTAGTTCTTGCACAGATTTCATCATTTCTGATGTGATCCCGCGTGGTTTGAATTAATTGTCTGCAATTAAACAAGTTTTAAATAATTTTAATTAATTTCAAGACAAATAGAGCTTGCACATATTGACTAATTTCAACGCATCGAGAAGCAGCAGAACGGTTATTTACGTCGCATTTCTCAAAAAAAATGCCACCTCTATTTTTTATATTCTAATAATTTTATGTTATTCCTACTCAGAATGACGAGTTCTTTCAATCTCAATATGACAAAAAAATGTCCCTAAGTTTTTTCCCTATTTTGTTACTATTCCATACACTTTTTATAGCGTAATGAAAAGGAAGAACAAAAAAATGTATGAAATTTTCGGGACATTTTTTCTCTCCTACAGGGATGGAAAGAGCTCGCCGTGATTCCGAGTAGGACAACATAAAATTGTTGGGCATATAAAAAAAATAAGAATGCCTTTTTTTGATAAATTCTCATTTGACAAATTCACTGAAGAACGAGTTTGAGTTAGAACGTTCTTTTTTGAAACTTTAACTAAAGTTTTCCTTGCAGTAGCCTGAATGAACCAAATATTGATTTTTTGTTCAGAACTAAAAACAGAGTCTTTGTTTCTTGTAAGTGAAATTTTAATTTGTGGATTAGAATACACACGAGTACAAAACGAGTTTTCGAATGTTATTACGTAGTATACTGTTAGTTGTAGCATACTAGTAGGTCCAGCAAAGAGTATTGTAATATTATATGAACAAGAGTGGCAACTCTATGATCAAATATGCATGTATGGAAGGTGCTGCCGCCCTGGCTGGCTACTCAAGAACTAATGTGACGTATCTATATATGTATACTTATCTATATGTATATGTTGGTAGTGATGTACAGCTATAATTACTCGTAATTTTAATTGATAGGCTATTTGCCACTATTCGTATTTTAGCCATCTAATTCAAATCAGCATATACGAAGTATAAGCGGCTAAACCCGATTTGCACTATACGGCTAAAATACGAACATTGGCAATTGGCCTATCAATTAAAGTCCTTGACCGTACAATTTGGTACGCCATGGCCATGGCCGATGAATGACAACTGACAAGTTTGACAAGTCAACCAAGATGGCCGCTAATTTAGTTGTTTAAAAAACACCAGAGATCGCTGTAGTCGCATGAAAAGTGTGATATATGTAAGTGTGCCTCCCCTGAGGTACAGGCAGAAAACGAAAATAATCTGATTTAAACTCCCACGAAGATTTGAATCCTGGCATTTTAGTTGTTTTGTGTGCTCACCTAGTCAGCGATTAAGCGATTTTTCTTTCAACGTAAAACTTAATAAAGTTTAGACCATTACAGTTAATAATGAAATGACACAGTTGGGCAACGCTTGCATTCAAGCCTAACGATGTTGCCATGATGTTGATTATTCGCTTTTGTATATATGTAGCGACTCCTAGCGCCATCTAGTCATCAAATAGAGAACTTACTACTACATCCTGCACCGCACTATCAAAGTTTCTGAGCTCGGCTTTTTGAATATAACTTCCAACTTACATCCTTTGTACTTCGGTCCCCAGGCTTAACATCCACCTGCAGAGAAATCTCTCTATTGTAGCCTACTCCCATATAATTATGGTTGTTGTCCTATTACCTATTGCTTTTCTATGTTGTATCTACAATAAACAGTTATACATACATAAATATATCACACGTCACCACGTCATGTTTAGATGACCAGACAGCCAAGTGGTTAGTAAACCTGACTATGAAGCTTGAGATTCCGGGTTCGATCCCCGGTCAGGGAAGACTTTATTATATGAAAAAATACAAATGTTTCCTATAGTGTTTAATAATATGTATTTAATTATGTATCCATCTAAGTATGTTTATTTGTTGCCTAGTGCCTACCTGTAGCATAAACTTTGCTTACTTTTAGTATAGGTCTATTGCTGTTGAATGCCCCGTGATATTTATTATTATTTTGTACCATTAGGGTATTGTATATGATAATAATATCTAAGAACATTAAAGTGGCTTGTGGGTAGAATTGTGATTAGGTTTAAAAAGTTTTAAAATGCACATAATCAAGTAGAGATGTTATCAAGCTGCGCATCCACCTGAGATTTGCGACGTAGGGTAACCTAACTTAGATGTAAACAAGGAAATAAAAAAATAAAGAAAGAAATGCTATAAAAATGCACTGAGCCTAGTTACCTCGCGCAGGTCTGGATGCACAGCGTACCTAATGGGATTTGTAGTTCAATCAAAAATAAGTAACGAGTACGTATATGGTTTCACAATGAATTTAATAAAGCAAACAATCAAAAAAATATGTACAACATTGCCATCGGATATAATGTCGTTGCCCAGCTTGATGTTAGTAGTTATAGTTAACAGTTCTTAAATCTAGGTATAGTTATTTATTTACAATACTAACTTTAGGGTGCGTTCTTAATTATTATAAATTCTTTGTCATTTCCAAAATTGTTCAGCTTTGTTAAAACAACTACGTTTTCTTTTCTACAAATTCCGAACTAGAACCAAAACTAGCCAAGGAAATTGTTCAGCCTTTTGCTGGCCATAACAAAGGAAAATAAAGAAATAGAAATTTAAAGACCCCTACACGTCAGAAGGACCCTGAAGTCCAATCTGCCTACACTGGGTATTTTTACAAAATCACATCTTTTATTTCAAGAAGAGTTGTGCTACGGCTTCGACGTGTACATTTTCCGATATAATATCACAGACAGACAATGTCTTACCTATAAATAGGAAATACTGGAGTACAGTATAATTAAGGTGAAGTTAAGTCTTACAATAATCTCTTTCATCCAAAGATCTAAATGTATACAAGAGTTCTTTACAATAAGTTTATAAATGTATTTCTAAGTACTCAAAGTTGGAGAACGTCAATTTGGTGTAACATGGATAGTATCAAAGGACTCGATTCTTATTACATTAATATAGATCTATGGATCGCCCGCTAATTTTAACACTTCCTTATAGAACTGGACGTTATGAAAGATATTTAATCATGATATAAATAAAACACATACACACATACTAAAATGACCTATATGTATAACAGATAAGATAACATAAAAATAAATTGATGACTAGATTTTTTTTCATCATCTCAACTGCAAGTTCATTAAAATAATTAAATATTGATCCAAATCAGAATTATAGTAATTTGTTTGAAAATTATTCTTATAATAAATATTTCTATTTATTTATAGAGCATTCTTAAATTCCCTGGGAAAGTCCACCGTTGCTTTTTATTGAGGTATACTAATTGGAAATACCTAAAGTATTATTTTTAAAAACTAATTTTGTAAATAATTAAGGTGTTTCCCTCTCAGAGTCAGTTTAATTTTTAAACAATAAATAATTTAATGTCCTATTAACTCTAAGTGTGACAGATTATTGTTTTCCTGTACAAAACGGCATTAAATATATGTGTAATACTTAGTCGTTTTATCTAGATACTTGGTATTAAAAATCATAAGTCCAAATCACGCAAATCTGTAGATAAAATATTTTTAATTGCATCTCTTACCGCCTACGATCAATAAAAAGAGACACGAATATCGACAAAACGAATCTCAGTAAACTATCGATGTTTCTGTCACTGTCGTGTGACGTGCCTATTTTTAGGGTATCACTAGATTTACTGACTCTGATTTATTTTAACTTACATAATCCATAGTACCTAGTAAAAACGAATGTAATACATGACTGATTATAAATTTTAAATAAATTAATTGAATGAGTGACACCAACATCGCTTCCAAGTTCCACTACCCGCTACATAAACGTCGTTTAGAATAGTCTAGATATAAACTAATGCCGTGGCTCAGGATCCCTCGTAGTCCCTCACTTGTCGTGGGAATGCCCGTGATCACCGTCGCCGTGGGAGTGGCTGTGGGGTGCTGAAAGAGAAAAAAAATCATTTAAGAAAACCCACATAGATAGTACTAAGATCCAATAGAGACGAGTAAAGCTGCTTGTGTTATGGGTCCTTGGGTGTAGTCCAGGAAAATAAATCACTATGTGGAACCTTTTCGCTACAAATGTTATATTTATAAATCATACATGGTATCTAAGAAACCGGTATAAAATGGTTTCCCAAGGGTATGATTCAGTCAGTTTTCTCTACTTACTTATAGTCAACGGATTGGTAATGGATCTTGTCACTTCGTCTACTACAATGCTATTATATTCAAGAAAAGACAGACATTTACTTTACAGCGTCAAAAATGTGCACCTAACAAGGAGTATTATCTATTCTACTTCATTGTAAATATTAAGCCAATTTTAGAGTTAATAAGTTTGTAATAAAAGGTAAGTTAATAGCTGGTAAAAAAAATACTCACTAAGTAACTGTAATCCGAACATAAGACAAAAGCCGACAACGGCCGCGATGTACTGAAGGATGCCAGTCCTGTCGCTCTTCCAGATTTCGAAGAAGATGACGTACAGGAGAGTACCCGAAGCCAGACCTTGAAGAACCACAGAGTATGTCCCTGCGGCCGTAGCACCTTGCCCTCCGACCAGGAGTAGACCAATGCCAATACCAATAGGCGATACAATGGCAAAAGTGGTGATGTACACTACTGACAGCCAAGTTTTCGTGCGACTGGCAATCAGCTCTACACCGATGCAGAAGGCTATGACCAGCTTGTGAGCAGAGACAGCTCCTAACATATACCTGGAACAATAAAAGCGAATGAGTTTTGTTGTTTTTTGTAAACAGTAATGAAATTTAATTGATTGATGGCACTTTATCTTTTAATTTTACTTGGTCACATCGGCACTATCGCCATCTATTGGCTTGTAATTAAAAGAAAAGTCACTTCTACTCGACGCTAGATGGCGTAAAGCGTAGCTAAACTTTTTAAACTCACCAGACATGAGAGGCACTGGATTCTAAACCAACAGCCAATCCTTCGAAAAGCTCGTGGATTGAGAGGGCTAGCACGATGAGTAGACCGCGAAGAGCAGACGTGACGTCATCGCCACCATTGACCGGCATGTGACTGTGGTGGTGGGAATGACCGTGGTGACTCGTTTCAACGTCCTGAAATTTGCAAAATGAGGAAAACCATTAAAAATGATATCAATTTATGTTAAATGTTGTGGTACTTAATCGAGTTATGTATTATGACTCAGAAAGCGGATGCTAAATCGATACTAAGTAATTAAATAAGTTCTTATTGACAGTTATCTCCGGTTACGCAATTTTGAGATCTTTTTATTGCAATAAATATTAGCCATTTTTAAGAAGCGATTATCGTTCGTAACACTTAGTTCCGTTCCCGTTTACACTTTGAAGTTTTATTATACCTTGCAGTAAGTACCTACCTATGTACCACAGGCATGTATGTAAACCCTTTATTGTTCTAAAATAAAGAACACTATTAAAAACCGTTGAGATACAATTAAGTACAAAGGCGAAATCAACTTTTGATGGAATCTCTACCAGTCTACCTTTGAGTGGATAAGAGGACCATTTAGGGACCAACAAAGAGAAAAAAAGACAGTAAAAAGAATAATAGGTTTTGTACATCAAATACAAATTAAACAATTTAATTGAAATTTAAATACTTTATTCACTTGCAAAGTTACTCTAATTGACATGGTATCAAACAAACAACTAAACAAATTCATTCCCATTTCTGCAAAGACCGTCCCGGAAAGCCATAATTTATTTTTAAGTAGTAAAAAAAAACGTGTAGAAATTTCAATTAAGTAAGCTGTCAATGTTCACAATACCTTATTCTTCTTCTCATTCTCCGGCTCAATGAGATCAGCAGTAGAGTTCGTGACGCTCTTGTCTCCAGCGCTGTCGGGGCTGGCGCGACTCCTGCGCACACTCAAGTTGCGGACCAGAGGGAGAGCCTTGGCGTTCTTCTTTTCTCTGCTGTGGATGTACATGTGGACCAGTTCCTCGATCAAGTACATGATGAAGAACCCTATGCAAGTGAGCAGGTGGACGATGGAGAACTCGAAGTATCGCATGCGGTCTACAGCTGGAAAAGAAAAAAATTAGGTTTAATAAAAGTGTCAGTAAAGTAAAATGAAACTAGAATGTTTATTATGTAATGACTCTTTTATATTTCTCTTTTACATGTCCAGCAGTGGGACGAATATAGGCCGGAGATGATAATAACGACAGTGCAAACACTGATAACAGATACAGACTTATTGATAGCAGAAGGCAGAACGTGCATCGTTTTATCGCTGGTTGTTCAGTGCAACATTTTGTTCAGTGCGATCAGTAGCAAAACGGCTTGTGCTAGACTCGTAGATTGTCGAAGGACGATAGAGTCGTGACCGAGATTTGGACAATCAATGGTCAAACGTCATTAATGCGTTCGTCAGATTGCATAATTATATCACTTTGAAATCAATAATTCTGACGGGGCATAGATTAGGAAAAATATCGCCAAATGTAAAGGCTTGTATTTTATATGGGGTGAATTGAGGAAATATCGAGGCTTTCAGTTTATAACGTTGATTTCAATCTTGAACAAAAGTATTCAAGGAAAATGAATACTTATTAATTTTCTTACTACCTAAGTATGGTGGTATTATAACTTTACCACTATACCACCATATCAATATCAAAATCAGCGTTCATTGTCTAACGCACTCGGAATCACAATCGTTTTCACAACTTTTTTCTGTCACACAGTCTAGGATGAGTTTAGAAAGAGATGGTGAGTGTTAACGCGAGCGCCCACGCGTTAGACAATGCGGCACCACGGGACTACAGTGAAATCCTAAAGTCAATGGTCATGTCGTACCGTCTCACACATTCTCGTATTAAATACTATTAGCGTGAGACGGATGGCATGATACGAAGTTTGAATTTTGAACTTCTTAGTATAAGACCAGGACTAATCGGTTTTACAGCGACCTTCGAAGTCTTAAGGGTGAGTATATACACTAACTCTACTCTTTGGGGTGAGTACAATTTCATTCACATGACGTGAATATTCTTTACGACTAGTATATCGTGCTGTACATGAATGTCGGAAGCCAAATAACAAACTGCCCTACTGACCAATATAATAAATCAACACTCAACGTAAGCTATTACTCTGTAAACGTAATATTATAAACAAACAAATAAAAGACGGTTGGAGTGTCCCAAGCATTTGCTGCAAGTACGTTACGCAAATCTTGCCTCACTTGAGTGTACTTTCTGTGATATATGATACTTGATAAATATCCATGTGACTTCACGTAATAAAATTATGACGGTAGTACAGTCAACGTCATAAATAAGTGATCACTTTTGTACCTTGTCGCTTTCAGTCTCTACGTAATTTGTCCTTTGTCGTAATAACACAATTGTCAATCAAGTATGACGATTTGCACTTAACTATAGAGCGTATAAAACAACGTATAAAAGTAACCAGCTATATTTTGATGCTGACTGTACTAAATGTTTCTTTTAGCCCTGAAAACCAGATCAATTTTCAATTAATTTCAAAATTTATGATTTTAGAGCTGCTTTAAAAACAAATAGTTAGTCTTTGCAATGCAAAATCTACGAGAGAATCGTGTTTTGACTAACTCAAAAAAAAGTACGTCAGTTGATTGGTGGTATCTTTATCCCTAAGATGTTAATCTTTCTACTATACCCATTTCTAGGACTGTATTTTATATTGTAAATGCTGCATACCTATTAATAAAGTAAATAAATATTAAATAGTAGTCTTGACAATTCGTTATTTTCCAATTTTTTTAAATATGGTTCATGTATTGTTTAAAACTTTCGGGATTCTCATCCATAATAATTATCACCCGGCATTTGCCAGCCGAATCGTTGAGATATAGGTAGGTAGGTATAGTAGACATATCTTTTGACTTACAAAATAGCTGAGCTATCAAACTACCTGCTCGATCTATCAATGCCAAGTAATGGAGATGTCAACTGACGTAACGTCTTCAGTACTCGTAAGCGCTCAATGATTTGCAATCATTAGCTTAATAGCGAACACAATGTTAAGATGACCATTGTTTGTTGCACATGATATATTTGACGAACGTACTCCGTTCCAATTTAAATTATCTACATTTGAATATACCACTTCTTGGTACATTAATCTTTCCGACTACTATAATTTAAAGCTTATCCGTAACAGTTACGTCTTGTAGCAAATTGTCTAATTTTGCTCAATATTACTTAAAAATGATTGCAGATGAAGTTAGTCTTCAACCAACATCGACATAACAAAGTAGAGATAAAATATAAATGTAAATTGTGCAAGTGTTTGAAGTAATTTTAATAGGAAACTATGAAAAGTAGGTAACGACCTGCGCGCCGAACTACGCTTAAAACCTCTTTTTTGTAACTTTGGTACTTATTAATGACTGGACTTCTCTGGCAACTTAATAGTCAATACTTTTTATTTTCTTTGGAAGTGGTAAAAAATAAATTGATATCTAAGGTAGTGAATTTATTTACCTTTGTGAGTTAATTAGTACTTAAATAACTAAAAAAAGTTGAATTACGAAAGCTACTAAAAGCGTATTTTGTGTTTGTCTTTTGTTCATAAATCAATGAATTCAAATCTACCATCACATGTGGCTCACGGTTGGCATAGAAACGTATACACTAAATAGGTATTTAGAAATCAGATTACGTAGCAAGAGGAAGAAAATCAGCAGGAAAATCCGCTATGCTCACAGTTTTAGTCATGCCTGTTTCCTCAGTACTACACGTTATGAAAGTAGTAGGTCGACAGCTAAATTAGCATCCATTCTGTTTCGTATATACCTATTTTATTCATTCTTTTATGTATTCTATGGGTGAGTATGTTTCTATTTTTGCGAGATATCCTGATACGTTTTAAGTATACATTGTTATAAGGTTTTTACAACGCCAAACCGGCTCATGCAACGCAAAAAATATCAGCAAAGAAGTGAAAATACCAACTCTATAAGAGTGCAATTAAGCTGTGAACTATTGATATTTTTGTGAACTACTCATATCTGTGTACCTACTAAGGAAGGGAAATATATTATTAGTTGCTACAGAGGTAAATAAAATACCTACACCGTCTGATCTATGTTTACAACACTCATAAACATAAAGCAGCAAAAAGTGGCCACGACTTCTGCAACCGGTCCTCCAACTATATTTTTATTAGTATGTCTGTCTACTGCACACAATCTCGCAATTGCAATAAATAACAAAAACTTCATTATTCTTATGGTCATTTGCATTTCTCTTAAATCTATAGCAAACCGCAACAAATTTACCGCAAAGAGAATTACAATCTGAGTAGCTATAATTTTACTTGTGGCGTTATAGATAGCAACCTTAACCTTAGTAGCGTTGAACTTTGATACTACTCGTGTACGGTGAACAAAGAAGTATTTCTGTTGAATAGACGCGTTTCGATGACCACCAAATAACAATAAAATACTTGGTAAAATAACGTAAGGAAAGGCGAAAGGCGGGCGACCTCGTCGCCGATTAGTCGTTCAACTCACTTTTCATATTCGTGCAACGCACACCACGGCAACCTTAATTATGCCTACTTGTTTCGTGTAACTGTATCAACGCTTTAAAAGTACCAGTTTGGGAACAATAAAATGTGGAGTGAAAGAGGCGTAGCTATTGCTACGAACTCGTCTACGACTAGATTCGTCTACGTGATGCTACGCTTAAGGAGTGAACGCAAATAATTAACCGCATCTTATACTATTTAGTTAGAAATGACTTAACTGTGTAGTTGATAAGTTATTTGTGCTATAGGCAGTAGTTACGAAGCGACTGTCACAGTTCGTAGTTATCTTGGCACATGGACGCTAGCCTCAAAGCCAAATGGGTCACAAATGGAGCATTTGTCAACAAATGTTCTATGGGCGGAATGCACTGCCAAAGTTCATAGTTGTAGTCGATACGGTTAAGAGAAAAAAAATGTTATGAGACTTGAAATAAATAAAATAATCAACTTAGAAATCTATACCATACAAGGCCAAAAATCGATAGGCATTGTCCTAACCAACCTTGACATAGGCCGAAACATCGTCAGAGCAATATTTTTTCAAAAATTACATTCAACTGAGTTGTATTTAAGTATTAATTTTTTCAACTCAGCGCGAGGTGATATTAAATAATGACGTCAGGTCACGGGCACGATAAATATTTTTTTTTATAGGTTTTTGTTTTCCAGCAATAGGTAAAATATGCTAGAAAACTTCTCACATTGAAAAGTTGGGACACCCTTAGTTATGGTGTGTATGTTTTGCGTGTAAAATAGTAAGTACCCATGTTTACTCGTGATCCCTGCCGCTTGAAATTGAATATGGCTAAAAAGTCTTGATAATTTTTGTTATATTTTTGTCTACGTTATTAAGTTCCAGGAGGGATAGTAACTATAACTATTGGTAGGTTCTTTATTGAATTGAAATTTGTTTTCGACTTTGGGTGATTTGCATGTGTTTCTCAGTAATATATTACCCGCTAATAAATTAAATTATGTACACAACTGCTCAAACAATAGCGCTGATGCTCACCCACAGCTATTGATACAATGATAATTAATTTCATGCACTAATTGTTGAAGCAGGCGTCATGCTTTACTGTTGTAGCGCTTTACATATACACAAAGACCATCTATTTGACCATAGTTTGAACACAAGTGACATTTTGCCAAAACACCTGTTACTTAACATCAATTTCGTAAATGTTTTGGAATTGGGCCAACACCAAATTTTATCCGATGTTTAATAAGATATTGTGTAAGTCATATCTCCACTTGGAACCCAGAGGAATATTTTTTAACATATTTACCTAATACCTGAACATTATAACCACTTTAGTTGCTTTTAAGATAGTTTTAGGTCGTAGAAATGATAGCTTTTCTAAGTTCTCCAAGAAGTCTTTATTAGTCTTTAGTAGCTTTGCGCTTTCGTAATCCGAGAAGTCCGATCGATAAGTACTAACGGGGAATAACCCGCTTTTGAGGAAAGGTTATTCTCTAAAACCGGTCCAGCTAGCAGGGACAGGCCCCGGGTTAAACCCTAACTGCCTTAGCTCTGGTAATAAAATATAACGGCTATTAAAGATCTGAGTATTGGACATCCGCCAGTGGGCCGATTCGTGAAAATATTTAACGCAAATCGTTTTAATCTGTAATGAAACTGCTCTCGAGTGCATTTTTGATTAGGGCGGTAATTTTCTCCTACTTCACACACAAAACAGATAAAAATTAAAATAAATAAATAAATAAATATCATGGGACAATTCACACCAATTGACCTAGTCCCAAAGTAAGCTTAGCAAAGCTTGTGTTATGGGTACTAAGCAACGGATAAACATACTTAAATACATAGAAAACATCCATAACTCAGGAACAAATATTCGTGCTCATCACACAAATAAATGCCCTTACCGGGATTTGAACCCAGGACCTCTTGCTTCGTAGGCAGGGTCACTGCCAACTAGGCTAAAGCGGTCGTTAAATGTGTGTGTAAACAGATGTGTTTTAAAAAATCGACCTACTGTATAAATGGCTATAATTTAGCATAACGTATCATACGTCGATTCTACAATACGATGTATACGTATACAAATACGTTGGTATAACCCAACTGAAAAAACGATGAAGTTCGCACCGAATCGGTGGATTGAGTTGAGAACTATAGCAATAGCAATCTCGAATTATCTTAAGTAGCAAATATTTACATAGAAAAATATTTTTACATGTTGTTTTCTACCTATTAATCATGTTAATCACAGCACTGGGTCCATATTAAATCAATCATACTAAGCCCATTGATTAATCTTTTGTTGTGAATAAACAAATCTTTAGTAGTGGTACTGATTCTACTGAATTAAAGCAATCCAAAGGGAGATTAATCGAAAAATTTGCTACCAAAATTCCACTTTAAGATAAATTGAACACACGAGTAATCTTTAACAGAGTGTGTAATTTATTATTTTCTTATGTTTACTATGGTATTAAATTAGGTTTTACATGGTCATAGATACTGACAGGGTGGCAATCCAACAATCCCTATCCGCGTAAAGCCCGCATTCAATTTAGACTACGTAACATAATTTGAAACTTATTGTCAGTTAAGAAAAGTTGTGATTTCTTTTAACGTATGTATGTATGTACTAAATTCACCTACACTGGGTCTTATGAGAATATTACTACTCTGTTGTCTTTATTTCAATAAAAATAATCGTGCGTGCAGTTCCTCCGCGCGGAAGAAGTGAAACTTCGTAATGTGGAAATGAAAAAGACACTTATACATCAATATGAACCTTATTGCAATAACATAAAGAACTAAATTTACTTATGCATCTATGTGTTTAAATTACTCACTAGATGGCGCTTTTATCAAGTCTCATACAAATTTGCACAGACAGTATGAGTTCTGCATCGCACTGTCGAAGTTTTTAACATCCGTTAGTATATATACAATGCGAGATTACTTACTTCGGCAGTACATATACTAATGCTTTCATACCCCCACCATGGTAGCGTTAAACGTTTTGCGCGACCTTGTTGGAAGTCGCATTAGAAGTTTCACTTCAAAAACTGGTTCATTAAAAATAGTTAGGATTAGGCTAGCTTGATCATTTATTTATTTATTTATCATGCAAATTTGTCGTAGAAGAAAAGAAAATCAAGCTAGTTCACGCAGTAATTTCGAAAAGACCCTTCTTAGCGTCTCTACGGTCCTTAAGAAATATGTCTACGACATTTCAGGTCTATAGCTGGCTGCAGGTGTTGCATGCCGCTGCGCAGTTGCAAATAGGTATAGACCTTAAAATTATCAGATTTATTTATTGAATGAAGCTTTACTTTGCGGAGGTTCATATTAACATATATTAATGAACTGAAGGTCGCGGGTGAGCAAAGTAATTGTTTCAGTTCGTTTATCAGATTTGTTTTTGTAGCTTCTACCCGCTGACCGGTCTCCAAAAAAAATCTGACTGGCTGGCTGAATATATATTTTAGTTACGTTTATAGTTATTGATAAACAAAGGTCCATGGTCCTCATATCCACGAAGTGGAAGTAGTTGAGCGTCTCAAAACATCGTGACTCTTATAATGGCATTAGTTAGATGTCGGTACCTAACAACATCCGCCCATAGTTTTTGCTGACAATAGCCTGTTAAAGTTACTCAACCTGCCCGTCAAGTTTTTTCTTTGTAATTATTCAGATTCGTTTGTGGTGAGCGATTAGATCGTATACCTCACTTGTATAGTAATTCTTTGTAGCTAATAAGGTGTATCTGCAATTGTGTACCTATTTAAATACCTGTGGTAGAGCTCAAAAGTAATACCTACAGACACTCTTTTTTTACATGAATTAGGAAGGAAAAATGGTTGTTATACCTAGATCAAAAATGTCTACAAAATAATAGTTAGATATTAGTCCTATAAGTGCGAAAGTACCTGTACCTACTTCTTCCCGCTAAAAACGCTGAACGGAACGGATTTAGATGATATTTGTTTTAGGATAATTTGAGACCCTGAAAAGGATAGGGCTTATTTAATCCCAGAAAATTGCATACTTCCCGCGTGATAGCGATAAACGAACTCTTTACAAACGAAGATACAGTATACAGCCAGTGTACTTATGTATTATAATTTTTGGACATGTAACTTAACCTTACTTAGTTTGATTAATTTTTTGATCATTATTTTGACCATTTTTATTCACTTTTGTAGATTTTATTTTTGTCTTTGGTTGGTATTCCAGTTGATTGGAAATAAATAAATTGATTACTTAATTGCATACTAATCTTAGGCAACTGACGCTACTCTATAGTATTGCTGAGGCCATCATTGTTCGGATTAACAATGACGATAAAACTAAATTGTTGCTATTTGAAAGTGCATTTGCATGTTGCAAGTTTGCTTGTACGCTAAAAGTGGCTAATGGAACCAGTAACACGCACTACGCATGTGCGAGCACGACAGTATTATCAGTGCCAAAAGTAGCTAAACAGCAGTGTTGTGGAGCGTATCATGTCGAATTCACACTTAGTCTATATTTTGTGGTATTATGTACGAGCCTGTAAAACGACAAGGTACAGAAATCAGCAACTACCTACTTTTGATGCTGAGTATATCCTACATTTTCAAAATAGAGCGGTAGATCCTCAAATTTGATTTAGTATGTTCAGGGCAGCACACAGGCCGCGTCAGGCAGTGTTAAGTAGAGGGCAGGGCACATCGCTCGTAGAACTGATGCCCGATGGGGCCAAAAGGTTCTTGAATGGCGTTCACGGACCAGAAGACACAGTTTAGGTAGGCCTCCAGCAAGATGGAGAGACGACCTGCTTAAGGTTGCGGGGTCGAGTTGAATACGGATGACGCAGGACCGATCTGTTTAGCGAACCTATGTGAACGCAGTGCACTTCTTTCGTCTGAAATGATGATGATGATGAACTGCTCAAGTTGTGTGGCCCCATAATGACTTGATTGCTATCGGATTACTTAAGACAAAGGTCTTTAGGTAGGCATGGAATTTTAGACTGTTTTGATGCTACAATGAAACATGTATGTATATTTAATTTACATTTTATATTCTTACGTGACGCCAGCACGGCAAATATTGTGTATTTCATCCTAAAAATACCTAACTCTCGTTTTTCTCACTCTCCGTTCCTAACGAAAATGATAAATCTACGCTGTCACTATTACGCCGAATAAAAGACTTTCGACAGCGATGATACGGCCCGGACTGCTGAATGAGTGGCGCACGAGTGCATTGCGCCATCGCGGCTGGCCTTGAGCGGGATGCCTGCGCCGACGCAGCCTCCACGACATCATGCGGTCTCTGCTACACAGGATTTGAAAACTAGATCTGACAATAACAAACGATCGAAAAATACCCGTCATTTCACTTTTAAATTAATAAAATCAATTTAGGATCCATTTAAGAGTCAATAAGTTTACACTTTACGGATGTGATTCGAGCATAGTGAGGTGTCTCTACTGTACAAAATAGGGAAAGGTTTTTAAAAGACGAGAGTTTCTTGGTCCTTTCTGACTTTTGAGTTAAATTCTGAAAACTGTGTTTATTAATGCATAGATATAATATATCTCTATATTTTTATCACACGTAGTAATTGTGAAAGAACAGCAAAATCAACGAAAATAATTATAATGCCTGTAAAGAGACGCACTTTTTCTGCTTGAGATAAAAATCATAAATATACATTATTTCCATCGTTGTTTTCTTTAGTTAGATAATTATCTCCGTAAAGTTCTAGTGCGTTTTAAACTTGATTATTGTGTATGATATGAGGTAATTTCAAATTATGATGTCATTAAATGCCAATTTCGAATATCGATTTGGTTATCTTCATTTTTAGCTTTTTTACAGGAAGCCAAAAGGATGTTTAATGTTTCTATGTATATTACGTGTCCTATTCGAAAAATCAGTACGCTGTTATTCTATTTTAATGTTTACCTGAATTCTCATATCTTTGTTTGTTTCTTGTATTTTATTCTAACGTCGTGCTGCTTTTTGTTGATTTATTCTAAATAAAATGTACTCAAGAAAGTATGGTTGAAATGCCGCAACAAGCAGTAGCACGCAGCATTGTCTAGATAAAGCAAATCCTGATACTAAATTTAAAATTCAGTGCACGAATTTAAACACGGTCTTTGTTTACGTTTAAGTTACATCACAGCCTTTCGTCCGATATTAACATGGTGGCATACTTATTCCGTGAATTAACAATAAATATTTATTGAACTTTGAACAAACAACCGAGGAAAAAGTGTGAGAGGCGAATCGCTGCGGAAGTAGAACGGACCAGAAACGATTACTTAATTTAATTCGGCGAATCGACTGTCGATTGGAACCGTTCAATTATTTATGTTTACCAACAGAACATTTTTGTGTGAAAGCTTGGGTAAGCAAATCAATATTTTGCGAGGATCTGAATAATAAAACGAGTTTTTGATGTGATACAGTTTAAAGAAAAACCTTTTTACTTGGACAGCCTTGGACTGGGAATAAGAATGATGACACCACATAATACAATAAATCCAAGTAAAAAATACTTTACAGGGCTAAAATAAAATATCCCTTTTTAAACTAAGTGCAAAATTAGAATTTTAGTTGCTTTAAGACAAATAAATAGTTACTCGATTGAGTTGGCCTAGTAGTGACGCCATAACTAGCAATTGCCACATAAATTCTATTGGGGAATCGTGTTTTGATAGAGCATAAAAAGTACGTAGTTGATTGGTCATCGTCCCGGTTTATAAAACTACACCTTTTTCCGAAATGCTCTCTTTAACAGTTAAAGCATCATTGAAGAAAAAGCGAGAAGGAACCGATCCTCATCAACCTCGTTAATTTTTCTTCTAGTATTATAAGTCTGATCCGTGTAGTTTTTTTTATCAATCAAGTAGGTAAAAGAACAGAAACTGTTAACATCGATACTGTTTAAAAAAGTGCTTAAACGACACGCTCATTTAGTAATCTGAAGATCAATAGATATTGCTTTACTCCGTAGGTATGAATACATTGGTTTTAATTACCCTCTAGGTACACTTTAAATCAGCTACTAAACTTAAAATAAGATCTGATTATTTAAATATGACCAAGCTAGTCTCAGTAGGAAGTATTAGTAGAAAAATAAATAAACCGTGAGATAATGTCGGGGAGGAAAAAAAGTAATTAAACAATGATTTTTTTTACTTAAACTGTCAATAGAGACGCACAAGCATAATCACATATTAACACGCAAATGTATTTGTTTAGGATGTGAGAACTGTTTACAACCTTCGCGATAACATGCTAACTCCATATTAACCTCGGCCCATGTACCTACTCCCAAAAGGACAAAACGGTAACTTATGATATGTATGCCTTTATGTACCAACTCTCTCTTGTAGTTGGATAGGATAAAGATGCGCTGACTCACAAATAATAAAATATCGTATTTGTTTGTCACTTGTCTTTTTCCTTTTATTTAAGTAGTACAAAAAAATCGGCTACTAGAGTCTGACATGAGTCAGCAAATTTCTTCAACTGACTAGTCAGCTTCTAAAGTTCAAGATCAAAAATATTGCGCGACTATTTAGAGTTAACGATATAATTCCGAATTAAGTGTTAACCAAGAGTTAAGTACTGTCAAATTGTATTATATAACTGTCAATCGTAACCCAGGTTTAAAGATTAAAATTTTTAAAGCGTGGAAGTGGCTCTTACTCGTAAATGAACTATGATTAATTACGTTATAGGCATACTTTCTCATTATTATTTTATAACTGTTCTGAGACGGATACTTAGAATACCTAGTTAGTGTTGTTGTTTATTTGTATCTGTCTGACGTCATCTATAGACGTTATCCCGATATGCTGCCTAATTTCCAAGGGGAAATATTACGTCACAAACACCATAAGAATAAATGGCATACTTAACGAGACCATATTGTTCGCATAAAGTTGTGGGATGTTCTAAGAGGACGTTGTAAGGACGTCTTAGGTCATAGTGCCAAAGGTCGGACAGTTTGGCGCCACCCTATCGATCTCTTGCATCCAACCCTAATTATCCTCTGGAAGGTCACTCACACCATCTTATCTCTACCCACAGGACGTTCACTAATTTCTTTGGTCATCAGTACTTTTCACGTGTGACTTATTGACGCACACGTGTATTGTGAGACAATTAGATGGACCGATTCACGGCGAAGATTTTCCAGGAAGTAAGAAAGTAAACGTAGTAATTGCGGTTACACGGCACAAAGATTTTTGCTAAACAAATGCGCATCGGATTGCAATGATTTGTATCTCAATTTAATTCTTTGATCTAATTAGTACTCTTTTATTGTTATGTATAAGGTGAAGTGGAACCATTAGAAGATCACATTTTTGAGCTCTTTCGGCGGTTATCTATCGATCGTTTTAAATCTTAAAGTTATCCAACCATACTGTACAGTCAAGGAATTTAATTCCCCACCCATTTCGTAAAAATGTCGTTTAACATTCGCAATGCATTAAGGTCGAAATGTCAAATGCAACACGTCAAAGCAACATCGTAGCTAGCTCTTATGGTGACAGTTTGCTGTAAGATATTCAAACTTAGGTGGGTTGCAAATTAAATTCCTCGAGTGTACAACTCGGAAGTGAGATTACATAGAACACGTAAGGTAAAATATTGTAACCCACTTGTACAGTCCAGGGTTAAAAAATTAAATCGTTTACCCTGGGTTATGGATGATAGATCCATAATTTTTGACACTTCTTAAACATGGGTTATGTTAGCACTTAACTCGGAGTTATATCGTTAGATAACTCGGGGCTATGCAAGTCCGCCTAAGGGCCACTTGCACAGTTCAGGTTTGAAAAATTAAATCAGTAACCCTAGATTAAGACTGACAGTTCCATATATTTTGACACTTGTTAACCCTGGGTTAGCAGTTAGCTTGGAGTTAAGTAGCTAACCCAGGTCCGCGCAAGCCGGCCTTATCGTCTCAAATACTCATGTGAAAAATGTTTAATAAATCTTGATTAGTTGTAGGAATTTTCTGTTACGCATTGCGTGCAGTATAATCTCAATCACCTTCGATTAGGTACAGGGGCTTGTAAAACTAAATGTTTTTCGATATAAAGTCACTTTTAATAAATTCGTTCGGTTTTTACCTTTTATTTTTCTCAGTAGCGGTGGTAAAAATAACCGTATTTGTTCTCTCACGAGTGTTTTCCTGAGTGTACCTTGCATGGTAGGTGTAGGTAGTATATGCATTTTCACAATAAAATAATGTTTAGTACACTGTAATGACCGCAATCAAAACATTTACGAGTACGTCTTGCGCATTTCTACCAGGCGTTACAAAATATTTAACTATTTTTTGAAGTGAAAAGCTTCTTTAGCGGCGTTGTGCACTTTTTGGGATGGGTAAAAAATGATAAACTCGGAAATTCGTAATACGGGGGGGGAGGGCGATGTGGTGGGAGGGGAGAGGGTGTGGGGGGTGAGGTTTTCACTTCTGCCGGCACTCCCGGAGTGCAACCCGTTGCTTTTTTTTATAAAAAATAAGCTAGCTAATTAATTATATTTATTGATTTATCGAGCTAAGAAATGTTCGTGTCGGAATAAATGACAAACCTTTAAAAATACAAAAATCGCAAATCGATTTTAATCGGATTTCAATGGTTGGGTTGGGTCAGAGAGACAGAATTACTTCGATATAAGTATTGAAACCATTTCAGCAGACGAGTTCGTGGTTGCAGTGGTGTTACAGTTACACGATTTACTTTCTCGCGCTTACTTACTTATAACTTAACATCCTTAAAAGTTATTCCACACCATGTGCGTACAAATGTGAAAGTAACTTTGTTTATTTGTTTGTTTATTCGTCTGCCCTGCTTTCACGCCTTAATGCCTTAGACGTGACTAAGTATTTTCCTTAACATTTACGATTACGATTAAGATTTCAATCGCAACATTTCATTGTCATAATTTATATTATAACATGTTTTACGCAATATCGCAACAATGAGTGGCCAACATTAAAGGAAATGTAGCTAGTGAGGTACCTGTCACTGTAACGCAATTTATTTGCACTTTAAAAAACCTAGCAGTCGTAGCACAATCAAGGCCAACAATATCAGACTGACTTGTTCGTAGAAAAGATGGCGAGATTATAAAGATATTTGTCAAAATACTGATCATATTGATTTGGCAACTTAGTTATATTTAATAAAAATGAACAAAATTAAAAATGAAATCAATGCTGATTTTTAATATATCTACATCTACATTTGTTAATAATTTTACTACTAAACAATGTGAAGATGAAATTAGATAAAAGCAGTAAATCAAAGTTATGTAGAAAGGCTTCTCACAAATTTTCACACAGAGTTCGTCTAGGACAAACTACGTCACGGATCATTCTCTAACAGTTATTGAAACAAAGCTATTAAACTCTAATGCAGACCCTTTCTACCACTTTAAAGACAGCATGAAGCTTAACGGGAATAAGAAAGTCGTCATAATTGCGTAAGGCGGGTCCACGGTGCATTGGCATGCACTACCTTACTAATAACAGTAATCTGAATGCAACAATCACACTCCTTTCCAAGAGTTCTAAATGATGGAAAGACAATAAAAATATAAATGATGAATGCAATGATGGTATAAAGAAAACTATGCACTTTGCTTAGTGTCACGGAATACCGAGGTTACCGGTTCAAGTCCTGTTAGACGTCATATTTTCCTTTGTGCTGACAATGCATTTAAAATTACAATTTTATTAAGAATGTTCAATATTCTCGGAAAAAGGGAGAAATGTAAACATCAAACAATAAATAAACTGACTGTTCATGAAAAATGTTATAAATAATAATTAAAACATGTAAAATTCCGAAATGGCAACCGCTCTTTTTGCTATGTAAATTAAGACCACTATGTAGTTTTTAGGAATTCCCGTCAAATGTTTAAATCTTTCATGAGAATTTAATAGAATTATGGGATTTTACACGCCAGGTTCACGCAAACGAAGAGGATAGAGGGCTTCTGCCAATTTCCAAACCTTTTTGACACGGTTCAAGAACTTGCCACTCAAAAGCCACTCTCCTGATTATACTTACGCCACATTTATTCGCTTACTTGTTGTTTTACCAACGTGGCATCACGACACGGCAGGCGGGCACTTATGCATTTCCATCTGGCTAGACATAATTAAACCGTGTCGTCATCGGGACCTTGGCTATGAGTTTCACTCGAGACAGTAATGGTTTCTCTGACGGCCGTGAATTTAACGGCTATACAAAGTGCTAAGGGACACAATAGTAGGTTTCTTAGAATGCAAGATGATGGCTATCCATAGTTACTTATAAAAGAGAAACGTGACTGAATGACAGACAAACGTATAGCCCTAACGACTTGAGCTAGAAACTTGAAATTTAGCAAACATTCTTTGAGGATCGTAAAAGTATACTAGGAAAGGATTTTTGAAATTCCCCCTTAATAGAGAAATAGGTAGCCATATTTTTTTCTTCCACGGGTGATATTAAACACTAAAACAAAACTAAGTAAGTAAGTACTTAAAGTTTTTTTTTGTTGAACAATGTAAGTACCTGCTGCATTTGAAAATGTTTTCGTTAGGGCTATTTGGATCAGCAGTAAGAAAGTGCAGTGCCGTTATACGACCCAATAAAACAATGGTGCGTCAAATAAAATATCTGCCACTCACGGACGCGACGAACATCTTAAACGCTAGGAAGTATTTGGAACTACGCATTTGCACCTGTATTTGGCGAACGAGTATCGAATTTAACAACTAATCTCATGGCCAACGGGTATCGTGTATAATGAGATATCAAATGTCGAATTGTATCAAATGACATTGATTAAGAAGCAATATTCTAATACAGGTGTGATTAAAATTAATAAGTAAGTATTTCAATATACGAAGCGGTAAGTACCTAAAAGGCTAACGTAGAGTATTTTTAGGAACGTTTTATTTTTATTTTATGGAGGCCTAGCCTTAGTGATGTTATCCGTTTGTAATTGTTCATCGTTTATCATATTTTTGGGAAATTAAATAACGGAAAACCTATTCGAAACCACAGCACTGACATAATAAAATTCTGTCCTATTGATAAAGCAAGTCTAATAATAATAATGTTATGCCGGTTTCGTGGTGACTCTACATTTGTAATGAATGAACTCCTACATAATTAGTTCATTAAGGGCCGCTTGCGTTATCTAGGGTAAAAATGCTAAGATGTTAACCCTGGGTTATTAATGACAGTTCTATACATTTTGACACTACTTAACCCAGGTTATTTTTTAAACTCTATAGACCGTGCATGCGACCCTAAAGTGAACTTGCATGGATTATGGATTAGAGTAACCATATAACGTTAACCAATGTCAAAATGTATGGAACCGTCATTCATAAACCAGGATTAAGGATTTATTTTTTTAATTCTAGTGGCTCTAAGGCGGAGTTATAATGTTTGTGGCAGATCCGAATTAGGGTATGCCGAGCCGTGGCTATTGATCACTAATCGACAACAAAAATACACTGCACTTTTCATGTAAGCGAATATATTTTTCGTGCCCCTTAGACCGTGTCGGAAGCCTTAGGCATGGACCCTGTGTGCAATTATGAAAAAGACGGTACTATTCGTTAGTTAACTATGACAAGTCCAAAAGTGCTCATTATTTTGTGAGTCACTGTTCATTGTTTGCTTTGCTATGCCTCCTGCCTGACATTCTGTCAGCAACATTGCATTCTGTCACGTCGGCGCAGATAAACTAACCTGTAGTTAAGTTTTAATAAATAAGTACGTGCTCTGCGCACAGAGTTTAAATTTACTTTGCCTTTGCCGCCCATCGCCATTGTAATAAATTAATAATTATGTCATACTTATAGAATTTGCATGAACAACGATAGGCCTTTTGTGCACGTTCCAAGATATCGCATTTAAATGAGATGTGTGAAGGAAATTATAATAGAATAATAATTTAATGATGATCCATCTGATACTTGCTAAATAGGTAACAAATTCCAGTAATATCTAAAGTCAATGATACATTTTTGATGAACAATTGTTTTACAATTGTTTGTTTGCTGTTGTTTGTGTTTTAACAATATAAATATTATGGTACTTAGTGTTTTCAAAAATTTTAAATATCACCCCAATCTAATTTGTGTGATATAGATAGATACATTCCCAAGAAAACAAAAGCAAAACTGTTTTTTTTTAATTAAAATTATCTACCCTGTGACTACTTTAATTAGTTCTTGGTTTATGAACTCAACAGTTACTAGAAATATATCTTAAACTTGAAACTTAAGATGCTTTGGATTGGACAAAAATCTATTAAATAGGTTAACTTAATATTTACTTACTAAAAGATTGAGACACCTTTAAACCACATTCCAAAACGACTATCGTTTTCATTCAATACATTAACCATTCTTCTTTTTACTATTCTACATATGTGAACGCCGGTAATTTCCCAATAGAGACATTACCAAATGATCTAACAACAAGTTGCGTAATATTAGATTGTTTTATCTAACGTTTGTTACGTGTTAGTATCGGCAGGTACCGCCTCGATCTCCTTAGAGAAATCAGTGACCTTTTCAGTGTCAATGAACTTTTGAACAAGACAAACTTTTGTTTCAACAGATTTACGTGAAATTGACTTCATTCAGTTTGATTAGGTAAAATGACCATTACCTACTTTAGGATGCAGAACTACTCCGATTTTTCTTTATCACATTTTCTAAATTCTCACTTTACAGAAGGTCGTTAAGTAAGGACAACTTTAAAACTATCTAAATTAATCGTGAAAAACGGTTTTAGCTAAAACATTAGTATCGATTATTAAGTGGGAATTAAAGCACTACAAAAATGTATCTAGTAAATATTTAAATTGCTCTATTACAACTTTTAATAGACCTTAGCGAACCTTCGCTGTTATTATCTGCACGAACGTGCCTTAAGTTAAGGTCATGTATTTGGCGCTGGTTTCTGTGTTTAAGACTAAACACTTACTTAATTTTAAAACTAATGCAACCTAACTTCATAACTTAATTACAATTTTTAGGATGTTTTGAAGCAATTACTGGCAAATTGAATTTGCTCCCATCAGACAGATACATCCTAAGGCTCTTCAAGGTTAAAGGGTGATACACATTTGGCCTCATCTGTACTTTCCATCAGGTGAGATAGCGGTCAATAAGGGTCAGGTAAAAAAAAAATAGCTATAGTCGCCCTACTACATGATAAAAAGTTTTCGTTGTTTCGTGTTTGACATTTGTACTGTTTTTTTTAACAGCCACTCAGCTTTGAAATAATATTGGAAATTGGGTCTCGAAACTCAACGTGATTTGGCGTTCCCCATAAACTCAATTAAATGCAGTTTAAATTTTTTTTTTTAAAAGTATACCATCCTTTGCTATTATATCGTATTACAAACTTTTAGTTTAGATAAAGTTACTACTTACACAACCGACTATCGGACCCAGTCACGTTTGTCACGTTGTCTGATGAATAAGAACCGCTCCAACATCCGGTTTAACCTACTAACTGTCCGGTTAAAACGAACTGGTCTTAAGTTTGTCAAAACCATTTTCTCACGCTTGTTACGTGAAGAGTCTATAGCAAACGTGATGCAATGATACTATAGTTATGTTAATGCGTTGTATAATGGCGGATTCACTTGGCCCTGAACTTTGTGATCCGTAAAGGGAAACAAGAAAATAATATAGTCATTGGCAGTTCTATGCATTGTTAATACTGGTATTGTTTAGTGTCTTAGATTAGTGTCAATCAGTGTAGACCTATTTGTGAGGTAAAGGCCGTTAAGGAAAGAACATGTTTATATTATTTTTACTTTAGAGTCATTTTACAATGAACTCTATGACAGGTAAATCTTCATAAAAAACCGGCCAAGAGCGTGTCGGATACGCACAAGGTAGGGTTCCGTAGCCATTACAAATAAATCAAGTAATATTTTTCTAAGGATTTCGTATGTGTACGGAATCATCCAAGTTTAGGTATGTTTTATACCTTAGGCTACTATTTACTCTTAAACTACAAATAATTTCCAAGCAATCTTAGCCGCTATAATTTTCCTAGTAAATTTGATATATTTACTACCATTCTGAATTTTTTCAAATTTTTCCACCTAACAGTTTAGATTTTAGAGGGGGGGGACGCTCGATTTTAATGAAAATTTTCACTTTAAAGTTGAATATTTCGCAAACAGATCACTGAATAGAAAAATCATTTTAGCAACCCCACAATGGTTTTAAAAGACCTATCCAACGATACCCCACACTATAGGATTAGTCGAGAAAAAAAAAATCACCCCCCTTTACGTCTATGGTACCCTAAAAAAAATTATTTTTTTATTTTTTATTTTACCACTTTGTTGGCGTAACTGATATGTATATTCATGCCAAATTACAGCTTTCTAGTACTAACGATCTCTGAGCTTAGCCGCGGACAGACAGACAGACAGACAGACAGACGGACAGACATGGCGAAACTATAAGGGTTCCTAGTTGACTACGGAACCCTAAAAACATTAATTACTTTTTGACATCACTCCATGCGAGCTATTGTAGAGAGGAAAGCGCATATGCACATCCCTGCCGTCTTCTGCCATAATGTGCTTTATGGGTAATTTATAGTATACGTATATACAATCGAAAACAGACAATTTATCTTTATTCCGGTCTTTTATGCTGAGTAATGTTGTTGCCAACATTAAATTTGTATTGTACTAAAATTAAACTTTATAAAATCAACTAAACTATAGCTACTGTAGGTAGAGTCGTTCAATTTACTAACCAATTCGAAACCTCATGGTTTTATTTTACGGCATTATTATCTTTATTTTGTTTACATTATTTTGTGTACTTAGTAAACTGTACTTAAGATCTAACAAGGAAATTAAATTGAATAAATTGATCAATACCAAGCCGACCAAATAGGGAAATACTAAGATATAACATGCAATTTACTTTAATTGATTTATAGTGTTTAAATAAATGTCAATCAATACTTTAATACTCTGTAATTTTTAGTAATTTGTCATTAAGTACCTATCCTAATTATTGTTTACTGCGACAACTTATTAGTGTTGCTACAAAGAATTTTGCTCCAAGTTAACAAGTGCATGCATGTTATCTATGAAAGTTTATGGTCGCGGTTTTGATATAAAACAATTCCTAGTTTTCACCAGAAAAATTAGTGGTCAGAATGGTCGTTAAAGAAATAAAATACGTAAAGACTGTCGTTGTTTTCTCCAATTTTAAATAATTCGCAAAAGGAATCATGCCTCGAATATATACATAAGTTAGTACCTTTTGTTAACACCATACATATACTCAATTTTTTTATTTCTTTTTTAATGCTAATCTAACCTACTTGTCTACGCGTATGGTTGTACACCATTTAGTTCTTGCTCGCAAGTTCTTCTGCGTCCAGCAGGACAGGACGTTTTCCTTTTCCCGGGATTAAAGATAGCCTATGTTAATAAGGAATATTGCAGCTTTTCGATAACCCCTTGCTTAAAAAACAATCCAACAAAGTCAAATTCTATACTCGTATTATATTATAATTAACATTAGATTAGTACATAAGTTAAGTATGATAAAAACAACGTAATGAGAGAGTATACGATTTAGGTTGGTACGAATGTTCTAGTAGCATGTAAATAAAGCTTGCAAAAATATTTGCAGAATATTGAATTTATTTTTAGGCACAGATTACGGATGGTGATATTTCGTCATTGTTTTGACGTGCGTGTTATTTAAAAAAATATATTATATCCTTAGCTGTGGTTGCGTTTGTAATTAAATTGACCGGAATTTACCTAGAGGTTCAATTCATCTTAACACTCCCCTGATCTACCGTTCGATATTACGAAATATGCCCATCTTTGCTTCTAAATACATTTACCAGTGTGCAAACACATATACATAAACAAAAGTATGACTAGATGCGTTGATGGAGTTCAATTGGCCTTGTAACTTGTATTCGTAATTAAGTAATTACGGAGGCGCGGCGTAGCGTCACAAAACAAAGGTATAATGCCCACAGTAGGTAGGTTGGTTTATTGTTACCTAATCCCTTGACACTTGACCTACCGTGCCAGCACACCATGTATACCTACAGTACGAGTATACTTAGGTACAGGTTATAGTACATTATCTTCCGTATTTTGTAGGCAAGGCGTTGTGTCACGTGTATCTAAATATGTAGTTGTGGTCTTGTGCAAAATATGCAAGTACCTATCTATTTGAACCACGCAGAAATATGTATAGTCGACTAAGTTATTCTTTTTCCATCCCAAAGTTCAATGCCAGTTGTTCAACATAGAACATTAAAGACCATTTTTAGGGTTCCGTAGCTAAATGGCAAAAAACGGAACCCTTATGGATTCGTCATGTCTGTATGTCTGTCTGTCAGTCCGTATGTCACAGCCACTTTTTCCGATATTATAAAAACTATGCTGTTGAAACTTGGTAAGTAGATGTATTCTGTGAACCGCATTAAGAGGAGGTGTTACCCAGAACCAACGGCTTCCCGCAATCTTTACCAGATGCCTTATTGTCTAACGCATTCGAAATCGCAGTCATTTCCACTATTTCTTTCTGTCACATGGTAAGGATTAGGATGGAAAGAGATGGTGAATGCGATGGCGAACGCCGCGGTCTCAGGCACAGATTACTTAATAGTTTTACTCTTCCGTCCATCTTTTGAGTGTAACGTTTCATTCCGGTACATGTATTCGTAGATAATTTGTGTTGTTGGTTAGTCCCTTGACGTTTGACCCAACCCCGGTATTATGTATATCTAGATGCCTCATTTTGCGGTATTTCCCACGACCCGCTCGGTTTCCTAGTCACGCAGCGCATGAGTAATCTACTACGATGTATTAATTATCTACCTGTACTATTTATATGCCGTATTAATTAACCAATATTTTTTTTTAGCAGCGATAATGTAGTGTTAGCAATCTAGTTTATAGTTGTAGCACCGTAAGGGGTTTTAATAACGAGTTAATGAACAAACCGAAGCTATAATTATTTTTATACCTAGTTTACTTATGTTTTATTATTGATTCTCTGTTGAAAGCGGACTTTGGTAATATGCAACATTCCTGAGATTAGCGCGTTCATAATAACAACTCTTAAAAACAGTTCGATAAATTCTTAAAATAAACGTATCTTTCTTATTTGTGAACCGATTCAAATGAAACAAACACTAAATGTTAATCCAAGAAAATACCAACATATCAGTGAAAACCGCATCCTTCTAGGTTAAGCCGTTTCTGAGATTAGCACGCACAAACGCACAGACAAACAGACAAACAGACATAATATAATAATATAATTCTAAAAATCATTGTTTTGGGTTCTATTGCGCTAATAAATAGCCCTAGTGTCAGTTTTTCTCAAATATCTTCAATGTACAGACACCGACTTGTTACAGATTTATTATATGTATAGATTAATCCTGCATGTATGTAGGTAGGTAAACAGTATAAAACTATGAATAATTTTGTAGTAGCGTATCTAAATTGACGCGACTTGGAAAAGTGTTATATATCCAAGTTTGTAATACCTAACTCAAGAACTACAGAGCATTTATTTGGCAAGAAATTTAATGCGACACAAATAAAAACACGTGGGAAACAACAGGGAAAGTAACTCAATTACAGGAAAATGTACCGGTACCGATTAATTATTTTAGAACGTGCTGTCAGACACAACAATGCCTCTAAAAAACTTTATTCACAACCCTTTGCATATTTAGCGCATATCTCCACCTATTGTTTTAAATCATTGCAACGAATGAACGTCAGTCGACTTGCTTCCTTGTTTGATAAACAGAAAAAGCGGCATCGTGTCGAATCTGATAAGAATGAGAATCTAATTCAGACTTGCCGAGTAATGGCCGACTAATAAACGTAGATAAACAGAGGAATGAACTGAAGTTGGCTGTATTTGAAACTAACATCAATCAAATGATATGTGAAACATGGAACAAATAATCTACTTAAGTAAATCTTGTTCAGGTAATACCCACTCGAGAGTCAAGACGTGTCCGTTTTCATTCTTACTATCTTCTAATACCTACCTACAATATACATGTATAATAAAGTAACGTGACAAACTGACAACACACAGTCTAAACTACTGGAGCTAGAATTGTTTGGCAGACATATCCCTCAGGATCACAGAGGTGTACTAAGAAGGGATTTTCCAAAATTCTGACTGGATAAAGAGCTATCCAATTTTAATGACGAAGCCGCGGAATAAAGATAGTATAGTACGACAAGATCAGGAAGACAAACGCTGCCTTAAATTCCCTGTCTTGCACGTTTAACGACCGCTTTAGCCTAGTTGGTAGTGACCCTGCCTACGAAGCAAGAGGTCCTGGGTTCAAATCCCGGTAAGGGCATTTATTTGTGTGATGAGCACGAATATTTGTTCCTGAGTTATGGATGTTTTCTATGTATTTAAGTATTTATTTATCTATATAAGTATGTTTACCGTCGTCTAGTACCCATAGTACAAGCTTTGCTTAGTTTGGGACTAGGTCGATTTGTGTAAGATTGTCCCTTAATATGTATTATTTATTATTATTTATGCGAGTAGTTTAAAATTTGAATGCTTGCGCCAGACATGTGTGCCGGGCATCCAGCAACTAGCATATTACTTGTATTAAAAGTGTGGAAGATGATGATCTTGGATTATGAAGGTCCCACATTAGGGTTTTGTACTTGGCTCCCTCCCACGCTTCTGGCTTACGCCATGGGTCTATTGTAAATTAACAGATGTCAAAACATAGAACGATATAAATAGGTACATGAGGCACTGATTGTTGAACACGAATCCCAAAACAGCTGACAGTCCCAAAACATAAATGAAACTAATAACAGAACCAAATTGTTTACCGCCTTAGCCTAGTTGGTAGTGACCCTGCCTACGAAGCAAGTGGTCCTGGGTTCAAATCCCGGTAAGGGCATTTATTTGTGTGATGAGCACGAATATTTGTTCCTGAGTTATGGATGTTTTCTATGTATTTAAGTATTTATGTCTATATAAGTATGTTTATCGTCGTCTAGTACCCATAGTACAAGCTTTGCTTAGTTTGGGACTAGGTCGATTCGTGTAAGATTGTCCCCTAATATTTATTTATTTATTTATTTATTTATTTTAGATAGAGGCAGTTCAAGATCACGAATCACGATATACGAATCTAAGCAGGTTCTATCTGCATTGTCATCAGTAGTAAACAAACATGTGACCTACATCTAAGTGTGCAAAACGCTAACTGATGGCATCTTAAATATTACTTTCAATATTTTTATTTCTACATGTAACACTGGTGGCAAGAACTTATATTTTAGTTTAGAAACAATAAACAACCAAGATTTGACAGGCTTTAGTTTTGCATGATTAGGTTTCCTCCTAGTCGTCTCTTTTTTCGCAAAGCTGAGTCGTGATCATCTTGACGAACTACACCTACGTACGACGGAGTAGCTTTATGGTTACATTTCTTTTTTTTTCAAATTCTTTTGTCACGAAATGCTTCTTAATTTTTTGGTGTTTTATTCAACGTTGCTTCGGTGCAAGTGCTTCTTGTGTGTCACATGCACGTTATAATGGTAACCCTAGTCACAATGCAACGCGCGTACTACATAGGTGCTTGTGTTTCCCTTCATTGAATTGGTAAACAAGTTTGGTATTGTCCACGTCCTGTGGCGACTCTATCGTGACGTATGCAGGGTACTCTACCTAGTCTACTATGATTCCTTTGCTTTGCACAATCGTGACTAAATTAACAATGATGCAAATAAATCTGGAAAACCTTACCGCTAATGGAGCTAAATCATCATCATTAGCAATCATAATTGAAGGCAGATATTACAAACAGTTATGAAATAAAAATCATAAAAATGCTTTTTCACCTCAGCACCTCAAACAGGCAGTTTTTGCTACTAAAAAACAGTGAGCAAAATCGGATTTTGCTCACTGCGTGAGACAAAGTAGCTTTTTAATTATTTTTTTTAATAGTCAAGGACAATGATGGGTCTGCTTACTAAATTCGAAAGATTTGAACTTCAGTTTGATCTGTCACTTTCATTTCGATACGAAAAGAGCGAGAGATAAGATCAAATCGATTCGAATTTCGATTTCAAATTCTATACCTAGTAGACCAGGGGGGGCACACTTACTTATATCACACTTTTCATGCGACTACAGCGATCTCTGGTTGTTTGGTAAAGAACTAAATTAGCGGCCATCTTGATTGACTTGTCAAACTTGTCAGTTGTCATTCATCGGCCTCGCGTACTCGTGATTCAAAATCAACACTCGCAGTAAAAACCAACTTTGCTCTCTTGTTGCACAAATAACTATTAAACGCTCCAAAAGCCTCCAAACTAAACAGTATGTTTTACATTAAAATGATAATAAAATGCAAATTTAGGTAATTTGAATTAAATTTGGTCACACGCACGAGTAACACATGTATGGAAGTTTTTATTAAATAATCTGTTAGTTATGGTTCAGCGGTCACATGATTCCAAGGATTTTGATGCCATAATTTACATAACTTATTCTTAATAGAGGTAGGTGATTAAACTTAGAATAGGAAATGAAAATTTAGCGGAATAGTTTACTTGGGTGGCTTCAATTTTCCGGATCTAATAGATATTAGTAAAGGGATTTTAATTTGAAAGGTGATTATGATAAAATACGATCATATAGTAATGTTGTTACTTAAGTAATTGATTGATTCATCGTTATTATGTTGAGGTCCATATTAATAAACTACAAACATCGAGTATCTATTAATAATACCGAAGTACGAAAGACCGAATAATTTAAAATATCGATTAGGTCAAAATATCGAATAGATTTTTTTCTAAAACCGTAAACTTTTCAAAATTTATTGATATGGTGTTGTATAAAACGCATTAGGTTAAGTTAGGTTAAGTTTTATAACAATCTTAAGAAGTTTACGTTTCCAGAAAAAAAACGATATTTCTACTCTTTCTATATTTTAATACATTCGGTATTTAGAGCTTCGGTTTTTAATACGCATTCGTAGCAGGGCACTCTTATTACTTTCGAACAAAAGCCTTTTAAAGGAAATAACTGACTTTTTACCACGTTCGAATAGTATTTTACGGATGTCACTCAAAAATCGGCTTCCTGGTGGTTATTCGTTAAAATCATCTCTAACAACGTCGAGTTTTTTTTCATGACGCTGAACTGTAACAGCGAGATGCGAGGGTCCGGCGCGGCCATTGGCACACTGACGCTGCGTTTACGCAACTATTAGATAATGCCTCCGCGCAATCTAATGAGAATAACAGATCAATTGACACCGCCAAAAATGCTATCGTAAAAAGCATTATGAATTTTTTCGTCATTGTATGTAATATAGTTATGTTTATACAGAGAGGTTATTTGTAACAATAACAAGTTAGCATATTTCACATTTGATCTAGTAAAAAGTTACGAGATCGCACGTAGAGTTTTATTTATATGAAGGAATTCTATCTAACCTATGTTTTAGGTCATATTTAAGCAACAGATGGCTTTTATTGATAAAACTGAGAAATTCTGTAGTTAATATTCCACCTCAATTTATTGCTACATTATACACGTTAGGTTCTTGATGATTAAATTTAATTAGGTTGATTTAATTCGTCCAGTTGCCGTACCAATCATTAACATGCGAGCGAATAATTTTGAAGGTTGATGCCAAAATATTATATTAATATTATTAATATTAATATTATTATTAGTACTGAACCAGTTTGTAATTTGCTTGAACTTCTCAATTGCTTAACATGACTTGTCTTCACCCCATGCCCGTCTGACCATTTTAAAATACCGGTGCAATCGTGTACAAAATATACGATAACTTGATAGCAAATAACGATTTCCAAAAGAGGAGTAGGGCTCTTTAAAAAACAAGATAACTTGTGCAAAACTAAAAAATAATTATAATATTTTTTCTTTAGATCAATATCTCAACCAAAATTTTCCGTTTTTAACACTACATTGAAACTTCATAAATGCATAATAGTTCTAAGACGGTTGATTGAGGCTTTTTATTTTGCCCTCCTCCAGTTGGCAATACTAGTGTGTAATTTAAAGCACATAGAGCACATTAGAAAGTTACACAGATAAAATGTTTAAAGGACGAACATATCCCTTTAAAAGTTGTGTGCCTAGCCTACTCAAAGCTTTAATAGCTTTAACGTAACTGGACTTTTGTCTGGAATCTTAATAAAGAAACAAGTCGATTTAAAATAATTTATTCCAGACAGCAAAGCTTTCAATAGAATTAATGATGTTTATGTTAATTCGGAATTGTCCTCGATCGACCTTTTTCAAACTGTTCGAGCGCCTAAGATTTTTTCGAATAATTAAACAACAGAAAAAACCACTGAATACCATGATAGAGCGGAAAAACTAGCCTTATATTAATGAAAGATACGCACGATAAAAACATTATAAGAATAACGAAGTTTGTTTTAATTACTTAACAAACACAAACAGTCTAATTTGCAGCCTTAAGTCATGAATTAATTTAAACTAAACTGTATTAAATATTCAATAAAACTACACTTACCGACTAAATAGTCCACATTATGCTGAACTTCAGGAATCAGATGCATGAAAGTCGTAGACAGCAGAACTCCTCCACCGAAGGACAGTAGCGTCATCACCACCCGGTTAGTAGTTTTGAGGGTACTGGCATCTTCAGCAGACATCCACTTGAACTTCCTAGCCAGCAACAGCGGGGTAAGACCACATATCATGGAAGCACAGAACAGCACCAACATGGAGATTCCCTTGGCGAGGACGACTCCATCGGTATCGTCGTCATCGTGCCCATGTTTGAACATTTTGATTCGCAAAAGGTGCTTCTGCGGAGATGGAGATGTGTAAAGTGGATTGCACTAAGGGCGCGTGCCCTTTTATACCGTAGCGGAGCGCGTATCGTCCGCAGTATCAGCGGTGCGCGTGCGACGGGCGAGAGCGGCGCGTTTGTACTAGTCTAGTCGCGGCGATGCCGGCGCTGGCGGCTGGCGGACCGCTCCCGCGCAGCCTGCGCTATAAAAAACCATAAGGCTCTTGCAACATTTGGAAGTCCGCATTTAATGCATTTCGTCACGATCGAGCGACGGATATAGTATACGCAAACGACAGATTAAAACTATCAAAACTTTATACATTTCGAGGATTTTTTTGCGTGTTGATTGGTCATGAATTATTTTGTGTATCTATATCGACTTCACTTCAAATAAGTCAGTATGTTTATTACAAAAAATACTCAATAATTATTCTAGAATATTGAGTTATTTGAATAGCTATTTTTATCAACTATTTTTTTTAATTTATCTTTTTCCTCTTTAATTATTAATTTTGCATAAATACCTACATTTGATTCTGAAATAAATTATTTTCTTTTACTTACAATATTTCTCAGACAGTAAAAACTTCCAGGTACAATAATTAGGTAGGTAGTAATTATTTTATAATCGACAAACAAATCATTTAATGTTAAAGGAGAAAAAAAATGCAACAACTCTACATTTGAGGACGGAACCAGCAGCGGGCAGTAAAGCTGGTTGGTGGGTTTTATTTATTTTTAAACTGGCAGCTACCTCGGACAAAGAATTAGTCTAGAGCTATTAAAAGGGGGAACGCTGCCAGTATCTTCGGAACCTTGCCTAAAGGGACTCCCTTTAATAATATATTTTAGTTGTTATATTATATTTTTTAAGGTTTTTAAAATACTTATGTACTTTGCAACATTTCTGTGGATTGACGATAATAAAGTGTTCATTATCTCGTTACCTCGATTATTCAGATTTTAAGTCACAATTGCGCAACAGCCTTGAAGTTTTTGGCAAGGAAATTGACAAAAAACAACGTTATCCTTTAATGTTTAACCATCATGAATACTTAGTATTATATACGTATTTTATTCTGTTAGGTATTTCTCAGTTCTCAACCAATGAAAATGCCGCCAATTTGGTTTATGATAGAGCCTAAAGTTAAAAACGTTAATTTCATAAGTTATACTAGCATTAATCCTCAGCTTCGGTCGCGTCAGTAGGATTGGAATTCAGACAAATTATATTACAATAGCTAAACCGTTTAAATGAGTCCTCGCCCGGGGTACAGAGGCGCTACCACGAAATCCGAAAATCGAAGTTCGCATCGCATTATCCCTCTCACTCTCGTGTCAAATCATATTAGTATGAGCGGGACGGCACGAAACGAAGTTCGAATTATGCATTTCGTGGTAGGGCCTCAGAGGCGCGGGGGTAGACGTCAAAGGGGGCCGGGAGAGGTGCGCGCGGCAGGCACACGAGGCGCCCTCGCCGCCCGCACTTCTTCCGACCCCTTTTGCCGACATAGGTACCCCCAGCCCCTCTACCGCGCGGGCGAGGACTCATTTAAAGAGGGTTTATACCTGCTGAGCCAAACGACTTTTATTTTCTTTAAAAACGAACAAATTATTACCTAACGGTTTTTAAAGAAAATAAAAGTCTTATCACGAATTATTATTGCAGTAGACACATTAACTTATATATTAAAACAATTTGTATACAGAACATTTTTAATTTTCATTCAATTTTTATGGAATAATCGAGAAAAACTAACAAAAATGCAACGTTGCCAGCTCAGCAGGTATAAACCCTCTTAAGTAGAATTTCGGGATTTCTGGTGATATTAACAAGATCCAGCTGTGTACTTATAGGATTGAGTGATTTGAAGATGAGCGAAAGACTAAAGAAAGAAATGCATGAGTGACGGCGTATTATTTTATAAAATTGCGTTTTCTTGAGTCTGGTTGCAAAAATATGCTTGTTTCATCCATATTGTATTTTACTTGAATATTAAAACTACATACAACGAACGTACCAAATTTCTGTTTTAGCGTAAAAGAGGAACTCACAAACTTTTACATTTATAATATCAGTAGGCCAATATTCAATTCAATTGGCTAAGTAAAGTTTTTTGAAGAGGTGCTAAATATATTTTTTTTCGACAGTAGTCTTCTTCTAGACCGAGAAACTGCAGCTGTTTTATTTTTATCTCCTATTGTTTACTGGAAATATTTTTTTAAGTGTTCGAGATGACATTTGTGAGATTTAATGGCTGACAAGCGGTTCGTGCTCAGTACTTAGCAGAAATAGAAAAAAAAACGAAGTCAATTGTCAATGTCAAATGAAATCTAACCGTTTGCGTTTCGTTTACTTTGCTTTGTCCAAAAAGCAGTTCCAAAATATTGATCAAAAATATTCAATCGTGATTCAATTATCGTGCATAAGTCGTGGAGAAATGCGGTAAAATTGTAAATCCGGATTTTGTGCGGAGGTTGTTAAAAATAGTCCAAAAATCACACCAAAACGCAAAGCAAACGAAACGCAAGCGGTTTGACATGGACAAAAGTGACAGATGACTTAGTTTTTTTTCTGTTTCTACTAAGTACTGAGCACGAACCGCTTGTCAGCCATTAAATCTCACAAATGTCAACTCGAACACTTAAAAAAATATTTCCAGTAAACAATAGGAGATAAAAATAAAACAGCTGCAGTTTCTCGATCTTCAGAACGCCGACTGTCGAAAAAAAATATAATTAGCACCTCTTAAAAAAACTTTACTTAGCGAATTGGCCCTTTATTATATTTTTCTCGACTCAAGCATTTCCCATGGCAACAGGACGGCGAAGTCGTGTGTTGAAGAAAAACTTATCATAGTATTACTAACGTAGATATTTCTAATACGTCTCATAGCTGTAGGTATAATCTTTCGTTGTGATATCGAAGTCATAATACAATAAATCGAGATTTAGAAACTTTCCATAGTAGCTAATTGAAATTTGGGATAAAATCTATCCTATGTTCTTACCAGGGTCACAAACTTAGTATGGCGATCCATACCAAATTGCATCTAAATCGGTTCAGTAGTTTAAGCGTGAAGAGGTAACAGACAGACAGGCACACTTACGCATTTATAATATTACTTACCTAGTAAATATGGATAGAAAATGAACTTTATGGTAAATTATTGATTATAATGAGTGATTTTATACCATTTTAAATAATGTTAATGGTGGCCGAGCGGTTTGGCCTATCAAGCAGAGGGTCGTGGGTTCAAATCCCGGCTCGCACCTCTGAGTTTTTCGGAATTTATGTGCGAAATTACATTTTTTTACCATGAGCTTTACGGTGAAGGAAAACATCGTGAGAAAACCTGCGAAGAAATTCTATGCTGTGTGTGAAGATCCCAGTCCACATTGGGCCCACGTGGGAACTACGGCCCAAGCTCTCTCATTTCTGAGAGGACGCTAGGATGATGATGATGATGAATTCATGTTATGTTAAATACGTTTAATTTTTTATACGTAATAAGATAGAGTCGGTATGTCTAGATTATTTTACACGTTAAATATATCTACTTTATGAAACTCAATACGAATTGGCTTTGCCAGGAATATCAGCTGGCTTATTGTCTAACGCTTCTGACGTTTGCTTTCGCAATCACTAGGTATTCCTTCTGTCAAATGGTATAAAACGATGACAGAAAGAGATGCTGAAAGTGAAGGCAAGCGTCAGAAGCCTCTGAATACGGCCTCTGGTAGCATTAATTCATTACTAATCATTAGCATGATGTCATCTATATACATATAATAAATCTGTAACAAGTCGGTGTCTGTACATTGAAGATATTTGAGAAAAACTGTCACTAGGGCTATTTATTAGCGCAATAGAACCCGAAACAATGATTTTTAGAATTATTGTCTGTTTGTCTGTTTGTCTGTTTGTCTGTGCGTTTGTGCGCGCTAATCTCAGAAACGGCATAACCTAGAAGGATGCGGGTCTCACTGATATGTTGGTATATTCTTGGATTAACATTTAGTGTTTGTTTCATTTCAATCGGTTCACAAATAAGAAAGATACGTCTATTTTAAGAATTTATCGAACAATTTTTAGAAGAATTATTAAGCTGAAGAGTTTGTTTGTTGTTTGAACTACTGCTCCGATTAGAAAAAATCTTTCAGTGTTAGATAGCCCATTTATCGAGGAAGGCTATAGGCTATATATAATCACACTAACACCAATAGGAGCGGAGCGGAGCGGAAGAATGTTTCAAAATCAGGGGTTTTTGAAGGAAAACTTCTATAGGCACGCTTGACTTGGGAGTACGGTGGTGAATGTGAACGCGGGTGTGCGAGGAAGTTCGGTGGGGGGGGGGGGGTTGCGGGGGCGGGTAATTTTTTTATATCGAGGAACTAAGGAGAGCCATAATTGATGAAAAACAAAATTTCTTAAAAAAACTAAGCTGCCCAAATTACTAATTCCACGCGGACGGAGTCGCGGGCAAAAGCTAGTCTTAAATAAAGACGAGTTTTCAATTTTGGCGATTCTAGTGTAGTCAAGAGTACTTGTCAGTAATCATCATCATCTCAAAATGAAAAGGAACTCTAAATAAAAATCATGAAGGCGTGGTAGCCCGTGGTTTAACCTAGGGCCTCTCAAGCAGAGGGTTGTGGGTTCGAGCCTGGGCTCGCGCCTTTGAGTGTGAAATTAATTTGAAACTCTCCATGAGGTTTACGGTGAAGGAAAATATCGCGAGGAAACCTGTACACACCTGAGAAGAAATTTAATGATGTGTGTGAAGTTCCCAATCTACAGTGGGACGCATTTAGGCAGGGATGATGATGATGATGATCCAAACAATACTTAAATTCGGTAAACAAAGTATACATTTTCATAATTTACTTTACAAATCAACCGAGAATATTGTAATATGCCAACCCATATTGTTTCATTAATTTTTAGTGTCTTAAGCATTGCATTTCAAACATGTCAAATGAAGCGTGCAGCTTTAAATGTCAACGTTACTAATGCTTTGAAAAATTAAACAATTATGCTAATCATAAATCACAATACAGGTACTACACAGAATGTTCACATTCTGTCGCTGCTTTTTAATGTCCTTTTTAAACCACAGCCCCCTTCACATCTTTCAGAAAAAAATTTTTTTTTTGTTTTGACGTCTCTTCTGTGTGGCTTGACAGTTCCTCTTAACCCAGGATCCATTTAACAAACCTGTCAAGACTTCCGACTTTGAACCGTAAATGTTGTTAATTTGAATTGACTTTGATTTCTGCTTGACGGCAAATATATTGCCGATATCGATTTAAGGGTTACAGAGATATTGAGTGTTATCTGTTTCGTGTGTATGCGTATATTAACATATTAAATGTAGTTTTTATGTAGTTTATTTATCTTGATATGTATTAGTTTACTCTATTCATTTTTAATACACTATTTGTATAGATTATTTTTAGATTTCGGTTCTCTTTGCTTTTCATTACATATCTACATTTGTTCTGATATTCTGTCAATCGTTCAAAGGTTAACAGGAAGAGGTCCCTTCAAGGGAGAGTTTCGCCTTTATACATCTGTTTCTTTTGTAATCAGTTAACTTAATTTTGTTGTACATACAATTTCTTCTGAATCGTTCACTCTTGACAGTATTTGTGGTCATAAGGGGTTGCTCCCCATTGCCGTCGCCGCCTTCGCTATCCTTGTCCACGGGACTCTAAAGGCTGCCTGACGAGCGTACTCTACTACAGGGCTCTTGGTTTTACCTATCCATTGTTTGGTGGTATCTATCCATCCGGTTGGTAACAGACCACGTGGTCTCTTGCCCTCATCTCCACTCTGAATCATCAATCGCTCCATTGCGTTTTTTTTGCTCCTAACATATCCAAAGAACCTGAGAATAAACATTACAATACAATACAATACAAATATTCTTTATTGATCACCAAAAACAGTACAGTGACATTACAAAAATAAAAATTCAGGTAGACAATAGGCGGTCTTATCGCTAAAAAGCGATCTCTTCCAGACAACCAATTACTCAGAAATTAATAAATATCAACAGACGAATGTAGGTGGCAGAAATAACAGACAAGAGAAACGCAGTATTACTTAATAGACAACAAACAATAAAAACAATACAAATATAATATAAATTATATAAATAAACAAATACATTCAATATAATACTTATACACTACATATACTTAATACAAAATATCAATGGAAAAAAAAAATGTCAAAAGGCCGCATGTGAGAAAAGGATTTAAAAAGGAAATTAAAGAAACAATATACTTAAACAAAAAAGAAAAAGAATAAAGAAGGGTCAAAGAGCGAGAATTACGTTAGTGACAAATAGTGAACCTTTAGAAGGTTTTTAAAAATGGGAAGGGATTTTGCAATAAAGAGTTTAAAAAATAATCATAAGTACCTAAGTAAATAAACTAATACCTGGCATAATTCTTACGAACAATAGTCTTTTAAGATGTTAAGAAAACCAAATGAAATCATTGAAGTCTGATCTTTTGCTTAAATGTCACATTCACACGTTTAAACGATTTTCTATGCCCCGTGAACAATTGCCATCATTTAAAAAACATGCTGTAGTCTACGTGTTTTTCTTTAGAATACTAAAGAGTTATTATAAAATAAGTTACATGTAAGTTGTTGCATAAAAATCCTAGTAACATAATAAATACGAAAGTTTGGATGTTTTGTTATTCCATCCCGCAAAAACTACTTTACGCAGATTAGGCACACGGATAATTTATAACCTGCTTCAATACATAAGATAATTTTATCCCGAATAATTACATAGTTCCCATGGGATAACGTTAAACGAAGTCGATGGCAACGGCTAGTACAATATAAAGTCTACATATACGTATCTAAAAAAATAGAGGTATCAGAAATACATAACGGAGGAGGAAAACCTAACGAAACAAAAAACCTTATGCGCAACCAATTTGCTTATCTCATCTTTAATTGCCTTGATATTTCCCATTTTGACAGTATAATAATATAATAATCAACTGCATATTCTACTTTTTATCTCGATCGATATTCCCACAATGCCAATGAAAAATCCCAAAATTTTTACCGTTACATACTTCGTTTTTTAGCATTAGAAATAGGGTGAACAATCTAGATGACACTTTTTATTGAAAATCGATTTAAAAAAAATAGTAACTGTTACTTAAAACTGTTTCATAAAACCAAAAGAATGTAAATGACAATATTTCCTTGCTAATTGTTACATATTCGATGTGATTTATTCTTCACAAGTGATTTTCAATAAAAAGAAACGCCAAGATCGCTTACCTTTTTTCTAATTTAGACGACCAGATGCTTACCAGATGGCCTAGTGGTTAGAGAACCTGACTACGAAGCTTGAGGTCCCGGGTTCGATTCCCGTGTCGGGCAAATATTTGTATGAAAAATACGAATGTTTGTTCTCGGGTCTTGGGTGTTTAATATGTATTTAAGTATGTATCTATCTATATAAGTATTTTTATCCGTTGCCTTAGTACCCATAACACAAGCTTTACTTAGCTTCCATTGGGACTAGTTCAATTGGTGTGAATTGTCCCGTGATATTTATTTATTATTATCAAAAAAAAACAAAAACAAAAACAAAAAAAAAAATGCTAAAAAAACGAAGTATACAAAGATGACATTTTGCAGCGACGTTTGTCTAACGACGTGATTGAAGACCACGGTGTATATTTGGGGAATTTATTTAGTCAAATCAATTCGACTGCTCTATTTTAATGGTCTACGCGAGCGGATTTTACATTTTTAATGCTCGAACCTGGCACACTCGTGTGAATGGCAGACTTAAAACATTTCATTTGCACTCCTAGATCAAAGAGAAGTATTAGGGCCGGGGCTCTCTGCCGGCACGGCACGGCGTGTCATGACAAAGGATTTTATTACTAATCAAGTTATTTTTAATCTCATTTCAATAAGTTTAGAATTCATGTTACTTTAATTCGATACCACGATGCCGCGACGTGCCGAGGGATGCTGCGGTATGACGCAACGCGTAACCTGCCATGCCGTGCTATGCCGTGCCATGACGTCAGTGAGCGCCGGCCCTAAGGGTGCCATTTGTCATACATGCTGCTTGGAAAGGAGTAAATATGCTTTTCCCTGTTTTATTATTTTATATGATAGGGGAAAAACGAGCAGGCGAGTCATCTGCCCATGGACACCCACAGCACAAGTTGACTTACGGGTGGGTTAAGATAATAAAGATAATAGGTAGTTATTATTATTCAACTCAGGGTATAACCTAGTTTCCTAACATTTCCGTACTCGCAAGCAATATCTGCGAAACCTAAATCATCACCCTAACAAACGGGACTGACTCTTTGTTTATTCTGTCCAAGTCGGCATCATTATCTATACAATGCATGATGCATAAGATGCTGCTGAAAAGTCTGCTATATAAACCTTTTTTTTACATTGACCATAAAAGTTACCAATATTAAGGCCTTCCGAAATCAACAAATTATTAATTCAACTTTATAAATACATACATACATTCAAATCTTTTTTTTGGTCGAGTAAAATAAAAAAAATCTTGTACGTTTAACAAGACGTGTTGTCAATTATTTAACGATGCAAAACATAAACACTAAACTTCACCCTATCAAAAAAAACCGAAAGCAGGTAAGGTAAACGTACCAACGCTCGACACCTCAACGCCCAGTAGATGACACCCGTCTGTCATCTCTCGTACTATGACATAAGATTGAAAGTGCCATGTATTGGGCCAGTGTCGAGCACAGGGACGTTTACCTTAAATATTTATATTTTATTTTTTTATTAGCTGGTTATAGTGTCCCACTGCTGGGCAAAGGCCTCCCCTCTTGACCTCCACAACTCCCGGTCCGGCGCAATGTCAGGCCAGTCCCATGCGTACACGTCCAAATCGTCCCGCCATCTCCTTCTTGGTCTGCCTCGTCGTCGCTGACCGTTCTCCGGCACCCACCAAGTGACTGTGTGTGCCCATCTTTGTGGGTGCATGCGACAGACATGTCCGGCCCAGTCCCATTTTAGCTTAGCAGTCTTTTTCCCAACGTCGGTTATGCGTGTTTTTGAGCGCAGCGTGGTATTCCGGATTTTATCTAGCCTTTTCACACCTAATATGCTGCGCTCTATTGCTCTTTGGCAAACCTTAAGCTTGGACTTTTGACATTCGGTCAGACCTTTTGACCTTAAATATATCTCGAAAAAAACTATTAGGTTAGGTAGGCTATTAAATTTTTGCCGCCCCTACTAACATCTAGAATGATAACTTAGTTTAAAATTATTGTGATACTGAAACGCTTAGGTGTTGGAATATTTTAAAAACTCATGCTCACTAAGCGCTCACAAAGTTTTCATAAGTATACTGCAGACGTTGGAGTAGGTATTCGGTATACTAAAATATTGTAACTTTTGTTGAACTTTCGAGACTTCTTTTCTCCTTGTACCTACCTATATAAAAAGTGATGTTATTTTTTTTATTTCTCTGAGAAATTTGTGGCTCCAGCCTACTCAGTCTGGTGGTAATAAAATTGCTAATTGACGGAAAAAAGCAACATTTTAAAGTTTAAATAAACAATTCCAATGCCCATCAAAAGCCGGTCGCCAATTTGGTTTGTCGGCCGTTGATCGCTCAACACAGATTGCCATACAAAATTCCGTGACCAGTTCGCTACAAGGATGTCCACCAACAAAAAGGAACGTAGTATCTCCTTGTAAGTTATGCGTGGGAGAGAGATAGAGTAGCGGTGTTTCGCTTGAAATCAAAATTGTTAACGTGGGTCCAAAAAGCCGCCACGCTTGTTTTTATGAAGGACCAAGAGCTGGTTGTTTAAAATAGTTGAAGGTTTTAAAAAAGGATTTGTGTAATTCATATAATATGAGACCACAGCACTAATAATAAGAGGGAATTAAGCGAATATCACGCGAGTCAACCCAGGAGGCGTCTATATGGCTAATAATTCATACTGTACTAGCTGTTGCCCGCGACTCCGTCTGTGAAGATAGGGGTAGGTTTACAAAAAATATCCTGCGACCTATTCGCATACCTGCCAAGTATAGACAAAAAGGTTTCATAAAAATCGGTCAAGCAATTTCAGAGGAGTTCTATAACAAACACCGTGACACGAGATTTTTATATATTAGACTAGTGTTGCCCGCGACTCCGTCTGCGAAGAATAGAGGTATAAAAAAAAGCCTACGACCTATTATCAGACCTGCCGAACATAGTGAAAAAAGATTCATAAAGATCAGTCAAGCCGTTTCGGAGGAGTTCGATAACAAACACCATGACACAAGATTTTTATCAAGATCGCCGCTCGATTTATTACTCAAAAAAATACTTAGTAAATGCAGAGAATGTTATTCTAAGGGGATTACGTTTCACTGATGACCCGGTAATAGTCATAATTTTATTAAGCGTTATTTATAAAAATAGGTATATAAAAACCGAACACTATCAAGATGTAAGGGTAGATGGTAAGGGGGGCCTATCTACATGGTTGTTGTTGGATATTTTTTGACTCTAGACTAGGCGGGCAAAACTTTCAATCTCAGATCTTCGCCTACAGAAAATAGACCTACCCTAATATTTTTATCAAGATTTAGCTTTACCACTTAGCCGACATAATAAATCATGATTAATCAATTAATTAGGTATAATCAAACTAAATTACAGCATCCTAGTACTAATAACAGCTTAATAGCAGACAGATGGACACGGGGAAACTATAAAAAATAAAATATAAATAAATATTAGGGGACAATCTTACACAAATCGGCCTAGTCCCAAACTAAGCTCTTGTACTATGGGTACTAGACGACGATAAACATACTTATATAGATAAATAAATACTTAAATACATAGAAAACATTCATAACTCAGGAACAAATATTCGTGCTCATCACACAAATAAATGCCCTTACCGGGATTCGAACCCAGGACCTCTTGCTTCGTAGGCAGGGTCACTACCAACTAGGCTAAAGCGGTCGTTAAAAAATCTTTGTAAACTACGGAACCCCAATTTAAAGTAAATCTTTCTGGAAACGTTCTATATTTTAGAATTATCCACGCACCATTTCCGATGTTAGTGAAACCGTATCAAAAGCTTACGCAAAGAAAAAAAAACTAAGAAAAGCCACGCAATACTTCCTAAGGTCGTTGCTCTATTGATTCGTCATTTCAAGGTTTGCTTTTAGTCGCCAACCACTCGGCACCTTTGGGTGGGTCCATATTTATTTATTTATTTATTTATTTATTCGAACAAAAACAGTCATACATAGCTCATGAATAATAATAAGGTGAGCTGACTCATTGACAAAATACAGTTTACATTAAAAGTAAAAAAAAACAATTAAATATTTGTATCATTAAAGTTGTTATAATTAAATTGGTTGTGGCTGATATTCTACCGACCACGAAAAGCTCTATCTTTCACAAAAAGTCGTCTGGCAGTGTCTTGTCTTATACATCGATTACATCACATCGACATTATAATCTTTGCACCAATCGATGTGGCCATTCAAAATAGTATATTTTTTATCGAGAGACTAAAAGAAGCCAATATATACCCGAGGTGGTTAGCCACCCGAGCTTTAGCGAGGGTGTCTATTTATCCGAGGGTTTATATTGACTTTTAGTCTCCAGGTGAAAACTCTATTTTTCACTTCGATATTGCGAGAAAAAAATCCAGTCCATAAAACTTTCATAGGTTTTTAAACAAATCTTTCTAGATTTCGGCGGCAAAAGATTATCAATTATGTCTTTTGCTCTTTGCTCGTCATCAAAATTTTCACAATCACTTGACGACATTGTGAGAATAATCGATTTATTTTAATTGTTTACGATTTACGCTCTACAACAATTTCAAAGTTTTCGCGGTAAGTATTTACACATTTACACAGATATAACAAAATCGCATCGGCGAAATGGTCCATACACAAACTGGAAAAAACAGAATGGCGCCACCTTCTTTGCGGAAAAAGCATAGAACTAAGACCACGTAGACTAAGAACGTAACATTTTCGTCATGAAAATGGTTCACACAATCTTATTTTTTTACATATGTTTTGTTTTGCCACTAAGCAAGTACTGGCGGTTTGAGTTTATCTAAGTCACTCGAAATGAATTAAAAAAATAATTACTTTTACTCCCTGGGGACTAAAGCACTCACTTTACTCCCGCCTCGTAAGGCTATATTGACCTACTTTTAGAGCATGAGAAGTGAAAAATTTATTAATTGATTACTATTGGCAATTTTGTGTGGTAAAGAATTGAGTGGGAAGGAGGATTTAACTACAATTACAATTGCAAGGTGAATAAAAAAATCAAGAAATCCCTTTGCGTAATAATATTACGTTTACATTATTTCTCAAAGAAAAATTCCCGTATAAATACTGATCGTATTGATAACATTTGCTTTTAATTAGGATCTATATATAGAATCTTATGTACACAACAAGCTACGTGACTAGATATGATTGTTAAATTAATCTCGGTACAAATATTAAATGGCATTCGTTTTTAAAATTGATTACAATGAGAATTGTGAAGTAATTAACTTTTACGGACATTGATGTGTTTTTTTATACCTACGTTTAATCAATACGCGCCCTACTAAAGGCACAGAATAACTAATAGTACTGCTAGGTGCTGTTAATTTGCCCATACTTCCATATTAACGTTCCAATGAACGTTAAAAAAGCCGTGGTAGCAGTAGGGTCACCTATGGCTTCTCAAGCAGAGGGTCGTGGGTTCGAGCTCGGGCTCGCATCTCTGAGTTTTTCGAAATTTATATGCGAAAATACATTTGGAATTTATGATGAGCTCCACAGTCTTCCATTCAAGCGCTCCGTATGCTGTTCGTGACATGAAAGCCTTTAATGTTTTCCTGGCTGCATACGAAATGAGGCATTGTGTAGACGTCATCACCAACTGATGGCACTGACGCGCAGGGATTTCCCGCCTACCGTGTGAACGAAAGCTCAGGCTTAGGTTATTCATCGATGCTAGGGTTCCGCACCATGAAAGGGAAAAAATCGTACAAGTGCTCCCATACCTAATCCCTATCGTTTTTAAAGGCCGGCAATAGATCAGTGACTCTCTTTGAGTTGTTGAATATTTATGGGCGGTGGTGATCATTTTCCATCAGATGACCTGCTTGCTCGTTTACCTCCCTCTCTTAATAAAAAAAAGAGCGAGTTGGACTCATACAAGGGTTACCTCCGTCCAATGTTTTTAAAATCGTTCGGTAAAAATCTTATAAAGATCGAGTTATAAACGCCGAAAAAGACACGTTTCTTGTATGACGACCCCTTTTAATTTTTTTGTATTACTTGACTTTTGGTGTTTGTTGTTATAGCAGCCACAGCAATACATAATCGGTGAAAATTTCAAGTCTCTAGATATATCATTCCAAAAGATAGAGCCCTGTGACAGACGGACGGACGGACACAGTAGGGTCCTGGGGCTAAATTCAGGAACGGCCCAACACGGTTTGCGAGCGGTAATTCAATCGTTGGCAAGAGGATAGGGATGAACTGTTATTCAGGAACGCCAAAAATCACTGGTTTGCGAGAGATTTGGGCTGAGATTGGGATGAGCCTTATTTATTTATTTATTCATTTATTTATTTACAAAGCGAATTAACAGGAAAATAAAGCTCATCCCAAGCTCAGCCCATTCCTATCCTCTCCCAAACGAATGAATTACCGCTCGCAAACCGTGTTGGGCCGTTCCTGAATTTAGCCCCAGTTTGCTCCTTCTGGGTACGGAACCTTAAAAAGGTATTTTCGTAGGATAACTTGATTGTAGGATTGTCTTTCTGTCACGGTCTATTTCTGAGGAACGCGTGGAGGTGTCTATTTAATATTAATATCTATGTAACTCATATAGGTACTTCGTACATTGCATACATAATAAAGGTAAATAAGGTAAGAAAATATAAAATTTTCCCATACTTCATTTTACGCGGTCTTCGTTTTAAGCTCTTATTTGAAATCAATTGACATTTTAATGCGTTATATTGATTGATTACTTATTTCGTGTTCCGACCTACACTAATTAGGAGATATTATCTCCCTTACGGCGGATTTTCTCATACTCATACCGATAAAAACGATAAAAATGGCATTCCGAATTAATTAGACTAAGGCTTAATAAATACTTTATGTGGTAATGTAGCCAATATGTCTAGGCGACCAAACCATTATAAAAAAATATTTAGAAAAAATAGATAATGACTGAACAAAATGTAAAAGAAAATTAAACAATTCCTTTTTTATAGGCAGGTAATTTAATTTATTTGAGCTGTTTGGTTCTCCTTCAATAAATAAATAATAAAAAAAAACTTTTAAATTGCATTTTTAGGGCAACGTACTCAAGAGGAGACCAACGAAGCCTAACTAAGTACTATAGTACTATCCCAGTGTCCGTATGTCGATCATAGGGCTGTATCTTAAGAACCGTAATAGACAGACAGCTGAAATTGATACATAATGTGTTTACTATTACCGCTACAACAACACATAATAATATATAACTATTTAAATTAAAAATTTAAGGGTGCCCCCAAACAAGAAACGTTATTATTTTTGTTTTTATTGTATCTCTATAACGTTAAACACTTAAACCTCAAACTCCGAATCATGATAAAGATAAAATATCCTGCATTTGTCATTAAATAATAAAAAAAACAGTGCGTGGAGTCCCTCCGCGCGGAAGAAGTGAAACTTCATAATAAACCAACCCGCTCCCAATCCGCCCCCAACCCGCTCCGCCGAACCCGCTCCCAACCTGCCCCCAACTCGTTCTCAACCCGCTCTCTCCCATCCCAACCCGCTCTCAAGTGCCTATAGAAGTTTTACTTCAAAAACAAACGTCTCGTAAACGTCAATTTACGTTGCGTTGCGTTGCGTATTTTTTTTTTAATTTATTTACTAAACTGAAAAACAATATAACATTTTACAATAATGCAACGAGCAAAACCATACTAAGGTTTAACTGCCGCAACAACGCAACGCATTTAACGCAACGCTTGTTGGAAGTCGCATTAGAAGTTTCACTTCAAAAACCGATCATGCGTGATTCGGTCTTTACCAAGTGTTAATTTTTGCGTTGTAAATTGTCTGTCAACAGCCGTAGGTACTTTATGAACTTAATGAGGAAGTCAATTTTTTTTTGTTTTGAGATTTTGTAATCTCGGTGCACGAGTCCGACAAGCATTTGGCCAGTTTTTTTTTTAATTTTGTTTGTTTTGTTTTGTTTTGTTCCTGATAATTATGTAGTTATCAGTGACGACTTTTACGGAAAATTTTGAAAAAAATAGCTCGACGATGTTTCATCGCTAGTGGTTTTAATCAATCTCAACTTGAATAAAGTACATACTCGTACCTACCTAAATGCATGCTAAGCCGACCGTAGCATACACATATAATATATTACGTATTGTATGATGCGACTTAAAGCATAACTAATCAGAATATAACGATAAGTTAAACTAAATGGGGGAAACATAAGGAAGCTTACGTCACTTCTGTGTTCGTTTCTATTCATTAGTTTCGCTTACTAATGCCGAAGGGACTTAATAATTAAAAGAAATCATAATGTAACTTGCTTGCCTGTAATATACCTACACAAAAAGAGTATCTTACTTAATGTATAGATTATCTAGTTTTTCTGAAACTAAAATAGTATACCTATCTAGAAAATATATGTATGTGAGTAGGTAACTAAAGAGGGTATCTGAAACCGGTTTTCATTTTATGGAGAAAACCGAATAAACCGGTTTTCCTATACAAATAAAACCGATTTTGATACCCTATGAGTAACTGGAAGGGAAACACCTAAAACTCACATCTGAGCGTCTGAGCAAGCGCACTGACGACGGCCATGACCTCGTCGTTCAGTGGTTACCTGGCACTGGCAGCATGTGCAATACAGAAAAAACGCTTGCCGCCGACGGCCGCGCGTTGTCGTGACGGGGCCGTTAATGCCTCTTATGCTGGCACTACACGATGGGCCATCGCGATGGTCCACTATGATGGGGCAGCGTGTGGAGGGCGTAGTGGTGTCGAATGGCTCATGGCGCGTGCGATGGTCGTGGGATGCCATCGGTGTTGGTTTTCGGCCGCACGTCAAAGGATACTTTAAGGTCACAAACTGAACATCGCCATCGTGTAGATACGCTGCAGCCATCGCTGGGCCATAGCACCGACCATTTAATGCCCCATCGTGTAGAGCTATTATTATACATTCCGGCTGTCGTGTATCCTGTGTGGTGATATATGGACGTGCCAAGTACCTATGTAGTTTACATCGGTACAGTACTTGATCGTACATCCTCACCACCGGCTACCCAGCGACTCCCGCGTCATTATGAAAAGCTCCGTATGGCCCAGACGTACCTATAGCTATACATGGTGGAATTTTGTAATGACACCTCCAGGGAAAGTAGGTACTGACTCTAAATACTGAAAATAGGAAAATATACTAAAACGAAACATTCCTTTATTTTTGAAAAGAATGAAAGCTGCATTCAAAGATTTTCGAATATTCGCTTGCCTCACCCGAAAATCGAACCGGCTAAAATTTGAAAAAATAGCACCCTGTATTTTTATCTCATTGATCGATAGAGTGAATCATAAAGATCTTTAAGAAACTTAGTAAAATAAAAGAAAGGATAACTATACGAAATCACAACTTATCTTAATTGGACTCAATGGAGCCCAAACAAAATGTTGTTGGATACACAAATTTATAAGTCCAGATGTCATGGTTTTTCCTTCATTTAATTTACCAAGTTTGTTAAAGAGATTTGATCCTTATGGCTGACCCTAGCGATCAATGAAATTAAAATACAGGGTGCTTTTTTCAGATTTTAGCCAGTTCGATTCCCGGGTGCGGAAGCGAATTTTCGAAAATCTTTCAATGCAGTATTTTCTTTCTTTTCTAAAATAAAGGAATGTTTCTTTTTAGTAAATTTTCCTATTTTCAGTTTTTCGAGTACTTTCCCTGGGGGTGGCATTAGAAAATTCCACCCTGTATATACAATTTTTGTATTTCTGCGGCACTGCAAATCTTCCTCGTGTGCCCAAGAGCTGCGGTTTCTGCCTGGAGCCGTCCTGCCGTCCACCCTAAGCATTATTGGTCGATGATTTCCTGGCCAATTATGGATATTTGTTCATTGGCCGATGGCTAATAATTAACCCGACATGGGAGGGAGGTGTATAGAATTATTTTACCGAACAACGGTCGGCATGTTTTAAAACTGTCTTCTACTTGACACTGGTAAAATTGTCCTTCTATGGACAGAGCCATAAGTATTTAAAAAAAACTAACCACATTTTATATTTGACGAATCCTTCATGCCTTAAGAACGTGATCGCGCAAAAGCCTCTAATCCACGTAGGTATCATAATATTATAATAGCTTTATCACACCTAAACCTTCAGCAGCATATCGATGCGTGTTATCAAAATTCATAATTAGAGCAATCAATCAATATTTCGTATAGTTCTTTGTTCTAGCTACAGGAACTAACGGCCAAAGCAATCTGCCAACGATCTCGTGTGTTATCTATTCGCGATAAACGACGAGGACTGACAGTAACGGCTTGACTTGATAACGGAGACCTTGATGGAGAAAGAAGTGAATGCATATCATATTCACTACAATCATGGAGGGCTTAACCAACAGAGAGGGAATGTGTATGATGAGATGATCAAATAAATGTTTGCGTAATACGGAGTGATTTCTTAGTTATGTTATGTAAAAATTGGAATTTTTGGGGCATAAGATTATGAGTTTGTATGTCGATAAGCTCATGATAGAGTCATGATCATGATTTTTTTGTGAAACAATTATACCAAAAATAGTACCTACGTTTTTTATGTGGGGACTCCCTTAGTTGTTGATTTAGTATTATTTTTATTAAGTATTTGTCATTGTAGCGACAATAATAATCCACATACTTAGTGTATAAATTTGTAGCTGCTTACGGTTCTTGAGATACCTACAGCCCTGTAAAAGACAGGGCAAAAAATAGTTTTAGTGTTATACTAACGATACGGAATGAGATATCGAAATTTTGATGCTAACTAAATAACAAGTTTGGTTTGAAGTATCTTTTTGTATTTTTTATTTTTTTCAACTTCAATTTTTTTTTTTACTTTTACTGTCATCCCGTGAAATCCATATATTTCATACCAAATACAAACTGAAACTTAGATGCACAGAAAAAACCCTAGAAAAAAGACCAATGCTGGGAATCGAACCCAGGTCCTCGGCATTCCGTGCCGCGTGCTTAGCCCTACACCACCACTGTTTGTATTTAGTATGAAATATATGCTAACTAAATAATCACTTCGTTTTATTGTTTTTTAAATTGCTTTATCACTGTGGACAGCTCGAGGTCAAACAGGACACTAGAGTTGACGTTAGAGTTAACGATAATAAACGTTTAGTCATTGCATAGCTTAAGTGAATAAAACTCTCTTGTTTTGTCTTAAATGTTTGTGGGATTTGTACATTTTATAACAATTGTCAAACCACTACTTTCTAATTAGAACATTCGTCGTCTCAGTCATGCATCATCTGTCTCGTTCATATCTCATGTGTATTTATTCTATTGAATAAATTCTCTATGTCTACAATAACTCAGTGTATCTTAGAAGTGTCTAAACATACACATTGTGTAATGCTGTATCTATATCTTAAGAGGAAATTGAATATTAGATAGATAAATGTTGACACAAGAGACATTTTTTTGAATGGCGGTTCACTCCCGTGTATTCATGTATTTTGTGTAAATGCTGAAGTATTGTAACGTTCCTCTGTATGTTTGTTTGTTAAGTACCTCTTCATGATAAAACCGCTTGAGTTGAGATCATACAAATTTATGATACCGATTAAGTATAGAGTTACCAACACGTATGAATATGAAAGTGCATAGACTTAATACATGCATGTTGAAATTGTAACAGTTGCAAAAGTAGTTGATGGGATCTTGTCATTTGCGACAAAGTTTCACATTCGAGGCATTCGTTGCAGCAAAAAGTCCAGGAACTGCAAGAACGGTTGTGCAAGTTGCATTACATTGTGAGTCCGTAGACAGGACGAGTTTGAACTAGTCGGTCGAGAGCCGCAATGTAATGCAACTTGCACAATTTTTCATGTTTGTAAATCTTAACTGGGATCAAGGTAGTGAGTACGCGACAGAGAGATTAGCTATCGTTGAAATACCAGAATTCATGCAGAATTCAGTTAAATCCACAGAACTAATAGTAAGAGGAACTTAAACGAAACGCGAGGTCAGAAAACGAGTTATTTGCCCGATTTACCCCCTGTTTCACCATCCATTGATCAAATTTATTTGACGGATAAATGTGATGCCGTCTCTGTTCGTTTTGTTCGAATAGACGGAGATGGCATCACATTTATCCGTCAGTTAAAATTAATCAATGGGTGGTGAAACAGCCCCTAAGTCACAGAATAAGTCAAAAATTACAACTACACACCACAACACAACAACAACAACCACTACTACTACTGCTACTAAACAATACCATAGAACTAAAACTCAACACAATACAGCAATAACAACAATAGTAGCAGCAGCAGCAAAAACACCAACAACAACTGCAACTAACTCAGTCAGTAGTAGTGGTAGAGCCATGTTGTAGCTAGCCGCTGCATCACGAATGGGCCGGCTCGTCCGGGGCAGTACCACCCTCTCACAGAACACCGGCGTGAAGCAGCAGTACTCCTGCTGCGTTTCGTACGGTCAGTGAGAGCGCCGGGGGCCCAATACCTCTCCCCCTCCCCTATTCCCTCTCCTTTTCCCAGGGCCGACAACGCACTAGCATCGTGTAAAGCGCTGCGGGTGTCTATGGACAGTGGTGATCATTTAACATCAGGTGACCCACTAGTTCGTTTGTCTGGCCTTTCTAACATAAAAAAAAAAAAAAAAAAAAAAAAAGTCTGCAACGTAGCGCCGCTAGACATAATTCTTTATGCCGAGATTGTGCTTTAAAAAGGAGTGCCGTAATTCAGGAAAATCAGTGAGAATATAAAAACGATAACGATAAAACAGTGTTTTTAGACTAAAAAAGAAACAGACAGAACATCCGTTAACGCCGTCACGCTTAGCAACAGTTTTCCGTGAAAACGATATCCACGTGACCAAGATATGTTCTATCTATCGTTATACGATTTGTGTCGGCAACTTAGTACCTACTATATCAAACCAAACTCGTGACTCTTTTGGAACCTTATCGCAGAAAAAGTCAGTAATATCGAATGGCTTGACAAGGGAATTCAATATGAAACTCACTATGAGAACGTTCTACGGCGAATCAAGAATCAAATGGTTCGATTGTACATTCCTGCTTAAAGCGGATTATTGACAAGACAAGACATTCTCCATCACTCACGAGATATAATGAAATATCTTTTAGCTCACATTTGATATACAAAATCTATGCTTACCTATAAAAAGTACGTCAATTTCGTGATATCAAATACCCTAAGCTACAATCTACTGACTGTAACCCTCCCCAGCCAGATATCCAAAAATTTGAAGTGTTTAAGATTTGAAAATACAAACTTGTGTTATAGCGGAAGACAGACGGATGGACGGATGAGCAACAGTAAGGATCCATTCGGATCATTAAGGTAAGAAACCCTAAGAAGAAATATTAAGTATTATCCTTTACATCTGCAACCAAAACCCAAATATATTTACAGGCTTCTTTAGCAAAGGTACTGGGTCACTTCACTTTGCTGCCCAAAGATTAGTGGCGCCATTTTATTTATTTATTTATTTATTTAATTCATTACATTTCACAGCATAACAGATCAACCAAAGCACTGTGAAATTCAGATACAATTTTTACAAAGAATATACAATACAGTTTAAAATTGAACAGAAGAAGGTCGTATATCCATCTTCTCGCAATATCTCATACTTTCCTCACACAGTTGTAACCATCTGCTTGCAAACAAATCACAGCCTGGGGTCGATTCGAGGAGTGAGTTCATCTGGTGCAAAGCTCGAAGTAGCGGAGATTTTCTGCGGGAAACCGTTCGTGCTGCCGGCGCCGCCAACAAATGGCGACAGCGTGGCCGAAAGAGAAATTTAGTCGGCGAGGGAACATACAGACGCATCAACTGAGCCACCAATTCGGGACAATCAGAATCACCACGCAAAATACCGCTAGCTACAGTTAATAGTCTGAAATCTCGCCTCACCTCCAAAGAATTGAAGCCTAAGACGCTCAGCAAAAATTTGGTTGGGTATAAAAAAGGATAATACCCATATATTCTCTTATACAAATAACGCAAGAATGCCTTTTGCACTCTCTCCAGAAGCAATATATAAGATGCTTCATGTGGGTTCCATACAACACAAGCTGCTTCAAGCTTGCTTCTGACAAGAGCTGTGTAAAGGAGCGTTATGGACCTGGCATCAACAAAGTCTCCAGTGTTCCGAATGACGAACCCCAGCCTCCTGTAACAGTCGCCAGCCAAGGCATTAATATGCTCATGAAAGTTAAGGCTCGTGTCCAGAAAAATTCCCAAATCCCGAACAGTGTCAACCCGAACTATAGATTCAGAATCCAGGAGATAATTATTAAGTAAGGGATTACGGGCCCTACTGAAAGTTATGAGCACACATTTTGCAGCATTAAAATGAAGTCTGTTATTAATACTCCACTGGTAAACTCTATCAATGTCATTTTGCAGTGACCTACAATCAGAAATATCCTGCACGCCATAAATTAGCTTCAGATCATCGGCATAAAGCAAGCATTTAGCGCACTCAGGAACCAAGGCCAGATCATTGACCATAACTCCAAAGAGCAACGGGCCCAATATCGAACCCTGACTGACTCCAGAACGAGTATGGTACGGCTCTGAAACAAAGCAACCGCACTGCACATACTGCTGCCTGTCACGTAGATTGCTAGCAAAGAATCTGAGAAGTTTTGGTGAAAAACCAACACTACACAATTTGCTCAAAAGGACATCGTTATCTACGCGATCAAATGCCTTTTTGAAGTCGAAGTACAGAACGTCAACTTGAATTCCGTTATCCAAATGATCTGAGATGGAATCAATCAGGGTTAAAAGGTTAGTCTCTACTGAACGCCCGGACCTAAAACCATGCTGAGCATCGCAAAGTAACGGTTTTAATTGTGGCGCTACAATTATATTTATGATAAACTCAAATAGTTTAGCTATAGAAGACAAAATAGCTATTGGCCGATGATCTTCAACTTTAGCCGTTTTGCCAGATTTAGGAATAGGCCTCACTCTGGTAATCTTCCACTGGTAAGGGTACTCGCCGGAATCAAGAGCTAAGTTGAAAATGTGAAGAAGCGGCGGTATTAGCCACTCCTTGCATCCTTTCAAAACAAATGCCGGAAAATTATCAGGACCGGGGGAACTTCGAGGTTTCAGTCGGTTAATACCAGTTTCAATATCCAGGGATGTTACATGTTTAATATGGACATAGTTTGCATTACTAGTGAGGTCTTCGCGAATGGTCTTTTTAAAGTCTAGGAGACATCTATCCATCCATCCATCCATCCATCTATCTTTGATTCGTCTTTCTGATGTTCATTATTATTTATCAAAATTTCCAAAGGGTTTAATCAAATATTTGTTGTGATTTAAGAAAGATATACATACTTTTCCTTGTATGATTATGAAGATACTTAGAGACGAGTACATTATGTTTGTATCCTGACAAGACCTATCAAGTATTAAAGATTACTTAGGCTTAGAACATAAACAGATAAGACAATTTCACCTACTTTGACGTAGGTACTTTCCCTGAAGTGGATACCAGTTGTTAGCTTTTAGTAATTTAAAACATCATTAACTAAGCAGTTATCTGATACAACATACCAAAGAAAAACACTGACGTGGCACGCATTAGGTACAGCCACGAGCTTTAATTTGGGACACATTTAAGGTTGACAGTCCTGTCATATTGTATAGGAATTAAAAGGATATTTTTTCGAAATGGGTCCCAAATTAACGCACGCAACCGTACATTGCATGTGGATGAAACAATGTGGCCACTAATTTGGTACTTTGTTGTCATGAAAAGAGGATGGGCTGACAGCCTATGTGAACAATAACGACAAACTATATACATAATAAGTATACTTATCACCGGAAAGGTTATTTTAAGTTATAAAACTTTTACTATGGCTGGGACTACCCAAATCATTGTGTAAAAAAATATACTTGATGAAGTCGGATTTATCTTGCCTTGTCTGTTTTTTCACAGCGATTTTAGAATTCCCGCCGTACAAAAATTTGGAGAGCAAAAAAAGAAACCTGGGCCCAATTCCATAACAAAGTACAACTAATATTACAAGCGGAACTCTCGCTTCAGTGATATTAACTAGAAAGGGAGTTCCGCTTGTAATATAAGTTGTACTTTGTTATGCAATTGGGCCCTGGTGTTCATGCAAATCTGTCTTTATCATCATATCAATAAAATATTGTACTAAATCTATTGGTACTTATACATTGAAACATTCCTAGTTAAACTACTTAACATAATATACATCATATTAAAGTAGTATCTAATCAAATAACTAAGTATTATTATAAACCACAATAAAGATTAATTCAGCCAATGTAAGATCTAAGAAAAAACTATCGCATAATGCCATTGAAATAAAAAAAGTAATAAATAATAAACTTGTTTGGAATATATATTCCAATACCTATGTATTGCGACAGTAAACTTCAAGTAGGTACGTAACCTTGATACACCTATATTAGAACATGTTGCCAATTTAAACATTCGCCTGATAACGTTTCTTTGTCTCTGCGCAGAGTACCTACCCAAATTCCATTTGAGTTTGATAATAGACTAATTTTCATATCAGAACTATCAGTATTTACGTCATGCTATTCCTAAGGTCTTTATTACTAAGTAACATAGCATAATTTAACCGATTGTTTTTCTCTGATATCAAGTGGCGGGGATTAGATGTAATCGTTATATTTTTAACGGATAACATAGATAACGATAACGACGTTACACGAGTAACGGCCGTTACCTTCACCCCAGCTTATATAACTGCATGTCTGACTATCGCGATAGCTAATTGATAAGGCGTTTCGCGGCGAGATAGGGCTCGATGGAAATAGTATTTAAAATTTATTTGTATTTGAATGCGGTTCGTGTGATGCTGGGCTATCGGGGATTAGAATTCTGATTGATTTAGGACTAGAGCGGCTACAGAGAGTTTATGTTCCAGATTTTCTTCCTTATTCAATGAAACTTTATGGATAAGTTGACCTTTTGGAATAAATAGAAACATGACGATACACTTCGTGAAAAAATTTAGGTACCTACCTAACCACTAAAGATACGCTTTTTCAATGTCAATAAATTCGTACTTTGTACATACTAAGTACCGAATAAATTAAATATTGCGACCTGTGAATAATAATTAAATATTCTGTAAGCATATCATTAATAAGTACTACACTACATCCAGTTGAGTTATTTTCATAGCAACACGTGTACTTTACGTTAGCGACTAAAATTACATGACATTATTAATAAACGAAATGAATTACCTATTGTTATTAAACAAAAACAAGTTTTAAACTGCACAAATGTTATTCTGTAATTTATGATATCCGTGACGCCATGTCCAGTAGGTATGTCATAGGTGCGTTATAAATTAAACTGATGAATAAATTAATCTTAATCTTTTGTCTGCTCAAAAGTAACCCCAAGTGAAGGTAATATTTAGCGCAAACGCATATTCCTCAAACAAAATTTACATTTTGGTTTTTCCTCACAAATTCATATCGTGCATTAACCTAACTCGGAAACACGCAAATTGGTCTACAGTGCAATGGAATGGAACTAATTATACGATTACCATTACAAGGTCTTTTACATAGACAGTGGCGCCCACAGAAATAATAATAAAGAGGATAGAAATGCCTTAGTTCCTATTTTCTTCCGGAACTCGTGTCGCTGGTTCATCCCCTCTACTTACTGTGTTAATGCACACATGCAAAAGACCGGAACCGTACTACGCAATCACGCACACAATTACTAATATTTTTGCTTACAAACAATTATGAACCTTACACCTTAGAGATAGCGTTGAATAACACTCAACGTAAGTCATACCCACATTTACACAACGGCGCCATTTATTGGCCGCGTCGACATTAAGTCTGTACTAGTCGTAACCTGTTTTTTTGTCCGTACCACGAACTTTTGTGCAAGACGGAAGGGTTATCAAAAATTACTTTACATTGCTGCGTATAATTCAAAACGATCTGCGTTTTTATGGGCATGAGTAGCAATTCAATGGTATATGAAGTTTCGTGTTAATAACGTGTAAACCAATATTTCATAATGAAATATTTTCTCAAGTTGTATTTTGATATAAACCGCATTATTACATTAAATTAATACATACCAATGAAATGTAATCCCCTTATTAGTGTAATTACACAGTGTGGACGAGTTTCCGCAATTGCTAATGTTGCAAAACACCATTTTAAAGCACTTGTTGTCATACCCACGTTTCAAATAGCACTGAGCCACAAGTCGCGCGCTTGTGACCTACGAGTCACAAGCGCGGCGCCAAGGTCACGCGTCTAAGGCACTTCTATCCTCTTTATTATTATTTCTGTGGTGGCGCCGCATTTAGTTTTAAGCCCTCCACAAACCAACCTCCCCTCCTCCACAAACCGACGGCGACGGAGCGTGCCCAGCGCGCTCTATAACACTGAATCATATAGGCAGTGCCGCGCTGCCGCAGAGTGTCACCGTATATATGATTCAGTGTTGCAGAGAGCGCTGGGCACGCCCCGTCGGCACCCCGCGCACTCCTCGCGCTTTGGTTTGTGATGGTCTTTAATTTTAGTGTATTACCACAGATTAAATAATAGTTACAAGGTACGTAACAGAAGGGCTACTACGAAATTCGAAATTCAAAGTTCGTATGGTACCTATCGTCCCTTTCACTTTTCAGTATTAATACTATTAGCGTGTAAACGAAACGGCACGCTAAAATTTTCGGAAATCGAATTTCGGGCCTGATTCTACGACCATAGGTGGTACTACTTGCGTAACCGTCAATTGTTTCATCCTCACCACCTTGATGGTTAGCAGTCTAGCACCGTCCGCTTTAAGCGAAACTTTTTCCCATGACGACGAAGTTATGAAACCAGCTTCCTAAGACAACATTCCCGAAGCGGTATAACTTAGGGCCGGCGCTCACTGACGGCATGGCACGGCATGGCATTTTATTACTATCAAGTTATTTTGAATCTTATTTCAATGAGTTTAGAATTCATGTTACTTTATTTCGATACCATGATGCCGCGACGTGCGGAGGGATGACGCAACGCATAACCAAACATGAATTCTAAACTCATTGAAATAAGATTCAAAATAACTTGATAGTAATAAAATGCCATGCCGTGCCATGCCGTCAATGAGCGCCAGCTAGGGACCTTTAAAAAACGAGCTTATCTGTCTCTCGAGGGCCAGCAACGCACCTGTGATACCCTTCGTGTTGTAGGTGTCCATGGGCGGCGGTGATTGCTTCCCATCCTGTGACCCTCATGCTAGTTTTCCCAATTTTATATATAAAAAAAACGAACTTCTTATTGTACCGTACCGTTCACGCTAATAGTGTAAACAGAAGAGTGAAAGGGACACCACGATATTAAGGAACTTCGAATTTCGTAGTAGCCCCTCCACGTTGTTTGCCAACAAGTGCTCTGGTATGGCATTTAATATTATGAATTTGTTTATTATGACTCGTAAGCTTTATGTCTCACTATATTAGTACAAAACACAGAAATAATAATAAAGAGGATAGAAGTGCCTTAGACGCGTGACCTTGGCGCCGCGCTTTTTTTTTTTTTTTTTTTTTTTATGTTAGAAAGGCCAGACAAACGAACTAGTGGGTCACCTGATGTTAAATGATCACCACTGTCCATAGACACCCGCAGCGCTTTACACGATGCTAGTGCGTTGTCGGCCCTGGGAAAAGGAGAGGGAATAGGGGAGGGGGAGAGGTATTGGGCCCCCGGCGCTCTCACTGACCGTACGAAACGCAGCAGGAGTACTGCTGCTTCACGCCGGTGTTCTGTGAGAGGGTGGTACTGCCCCGGACGAGCCGGCCCATTCGTGATGCAGCGGCTAGCTACAACATGGCTCTACCACTCTAAAACTGTGACTCGTAGGTCACAAGCGCGCGACTTGTGGCTCAGTGCTATTTGAAACGTGGGTATGACAACAAGTGCTTTAAAATGGTGTTTTGCAACATTAGCAATTGCGGAAACTCGTCCACACTGTGTAATTACACTAATAAGGGGATTACATTTCATTGGTATGTATTAATTTAATGTAATAATGCGGTTTATATCAAAATACAACTTGAGAAAATATTTCATTATGAAATATTGGTTTACACGTTATTAACACGAAACTTCATATACCATTGCTACTCATGCCCATAAAAACGCAGATCGTTTTGAATTATACGCAGCAATGTAAAGTAATTTTTGATAACCCTTCCGTCTTGCACAAAAGTTCGTGGTACGGACAAAAAAACAGGTTACGACTAGTACAGACATAATGTCGACGCGGCCAATAAATGGCGCCGTTGTGTAAATGTGGGTATGACTTACGTTGAGTGTTATTCAACGCTATCTCTAAGGTGTAAGGTTCATAATTGTTTGTAAGCAAAAATATTGGTAATTGTGTGCGTGATTGCGTAGTACGGTTCCGGTCTTTTGCATGTGTGCATTAACACAGTAAGTAGAGGGGATGAAGCAGCGACACGAGTTCCGGAAGAAAATAGGAACTAAGGCATTTCTATCCTCTTTATTATTATTTCTGTGGTACAAAACATATTAGGAATTTAGAGCATTAGGTCATGTGATATTATGGCTTATGTATGATCATTAGGACATAAAATCATTATAGTAAAGGTATGATATGTCAAAAGTGTTTAGGACAAAAGTGGTATGGCATTTGAGTTTAGGACAAACGATATTATGGATTACGAAGGAGACCCGATCTTGGGAAGATGAAAGGGTATAGCAGGATAGCCTAAGAAAAATTGCCCCCAGCGTTTTTGAGTCGAAACTATAATCAAACGATGCCTTTTGAGGAGGTAATACCCTGCACAAAATTTCATCCCTCTGTTACCCCCTGAGGGTGAAAAACACCCGAATAACCCTAAAACTGTTTTATTTATTTTTTCCTAAACTATGAAAGTGACGAATTTCAAATTTTCTACAAATATTAATGAGACTAATAGCTATATGTTAAAAAAATATGACCCTCCTAACCATTTAAATTCTTGAAAAAAAATAAAAAATAAAAATTTTAATCACCCTGTATAACAAGTTCGGCTCATGGTACACACACCTTTTTTTTTCAAATATGAACTAATTTATATTCTACATCATACAAAAGTTTCATCGACCTAGCCCAGAAGGAACATTGCGAAATTAAAATGAATGTACTATTTAGTAGGCACTAACTCACTATATTATATTTGGTTCAGTTGACTTATTTCATTGCACTCTGAGTGAATTCAAAAGAGTTACCATACATACAAGGTGACCTTAGCCTCTGGACAAATAATGAAACCATGGATAAGACTGATACTTAGTAATATCGTAAAATAGTTATTTGCTTAATTAGACAAGAAAACAAAAAAAAATCTATGAAATCATGTCATCCAAATAAACAGGCTCCTCCAAAGTGATACATTGAAAACCGTTAGTTTTTCGGTAGGTAAATATTGGACTGATTGTTATGATACTTTGCAGTTTGGTTTTAAATATCTTGCTAAAGCAGTATTATTAGTATTTGTCCAGAGACTAAGGTCACCCAGTCACCACTGTCTTCGTTAGTAATTGTCAAATTGTCTAAGTAATTATCAAATAATGATATATTTCATACTAAATACAAACGGAAATATAGATGCACAGAAAAAAACCCAGAAAAAAGACCAATGCTGGGAATAGAACCCAGGTCCTCAGCATTCCGTGCCGTGTGCCATACCCCTACACCACCACCACCACCACCAGTGGTCGACCAGTGGTGGTGTAGGGGTATGGCACACGGCACGGAATGCTGAGGACCTGGGTTCGATTACTAGCATTGTTCTTTTTTCTGGGGTTTTTTCTGTGCATCTATATTTCAGTTTGTATTTAGTATGAAATATAATGGTTTCGCGGGATGACCGTAAAAGTAATAAAAAATGAAGTTGAAAAAATAAATACAAAAAGATACTTCATAGCTAACTTGTCAAATAATGTTAGTCAGAATTTCATTAAGCATACCTAATTTATTTATTTATTTTATTTTATTTGCATCATTATCATTGCAGGAGTTAAACCTAAGGCGATAGAGAAGGCCTATAACAAAAACGTATATTAATGTGCATAGCATATTATACTGGGTGACCTTAGCCTCTGGACGAATACTAATACTACTGGTTTAGCAAGATATTTAAAACCAAACTGCAAAGTATCATAACAATCAGTCCAATATTTACCGAAAAACTCTCGTATTACTTTGGAGGAGCCTGTTTATTTGGATGATATGATTTCATAGATTTTTTTTGTTTTCTTGTCTAATTAAGCAAATAACTATTTTACGATATTGCTAAGTATCAGTGTTATCCATGGTTTCATTATTTGTCCAGAGGCTAAGATCACCTTGTATGTATGGCAACTCTTTTGAATTCACTCAGAGTGCAATGAAATAAGTCAACTGAACCAATATAATATATAGTGAGTAGTGCCTACTAAATAGTACATTCATTTTAATTTCGCAATGTTCCTTCTAGGCTAGGTCAATGAAACTTTTGTATGATGTAGAATATAAATTGGTTCATATTTGAAAAAAAAATGGTGTGTGTACCATAAGCCGAACTTGTTATACAGAATGATTAAATTTTTTTTCTTTTTTTCAAGAATTTAAATGTAGTAGAGTCATATTTTTTAACATATAGCTTTTAGTCTCATTAATATTTGTACAAAATTTGAAATTCGTCACTTTCATAGTTTAGGAAAAAATAAATAAAACAGTTTTAGGGTTATTCGGGCGTTTTCACCCCCAGGGGGTAACAGAGGGATGAAACTTTGTGCAGCGTATTACCTCCTCAAAAGGCATCGTTTGATTATAGTTTCGACCCAAAAACGCTGGGGGCAATTTTTCTTAGGCTATCCTGCTATACCCTTTTGAACTGGGATTTCTATTAGCTTCCTTCAAAGATGTAGAGAAAGAATAAGGACGGTATTAGGTACGGAATCCGCTGAATTTGTTTCAACTTTGATGCACTATGCGAAACATGTGAGCTGTAGCTGCTATAAATTAAATTAGAAATCATAAGTGGCATTGTTACGAACATTAGGGAAAAACCAGACGTGCCTACTTAACATTATCAATTGATAAAAGTATGATAATCCGTTAAACGACTTAACGATGCAGATAAACGATAATTGCTACTTTATTACCGTTACTTTTGTCATAACTGAGCAGTATTAGTTTTGACACGACATAACGTGAACTACAATCTATTTCCTCCTACTCTGCGACCACACGTATGTGTTTTCATGCACCACCCACCAAAACATTTCTTTTTTATTATTTTGTGTCCCACTGCTGGGCAACGGCCTCTTCTCTTGACCACCACATCTCCCTATCCAGAGCTATATGTATTTGACCACTACAGTTCTGCGTCCAGGTCGTCTCACCATCTTCGGCTCGGCCTGCCTTGATGTTACGTCGGTGCCCGTCGAGTGGTACACATCATGACGTGGTTGAGGCGCCTATCTTTGTGGGTGCATTCGGCAGACATGCCCGGCCCAGTCCCATTTAAGCTTGGTGATCACTTTTGCAACATCAGAAATTTGAGTACCTACTTTCATTTTCCAACAAAATGGAGTTAAATAGTTTATTTATTAGGTCTTAATGCACGCGCGATTGCATTCTCCATCTCTTTCCAACCTCATCCTATACCGTGTGACAGAAGGAAGTGGTGAAAGAGATTGTGATTCCGAGTGTGTTAGACTATAAGACCTCTGGATCAATCAACATTAACAACATGTCTCGAACGCATTTAAGCCGGCGCAAACCAGATCCGTGTGCGTGTCACGCACCAGTTGTACAGAATGAAACTGTAAGAAAGTTGGCACACCATATGCACGTATCTAGTGTGCCATCCCTCCCAGAGCTCCACTCACCACAACCGGTGCGTGTGCGTGACGTGACACGCATCCAGTCTGTGCCGGCTTTTAGAGTTAACTTCTTGTTTGCTAAGTTCCTCAGAATACGTATAGCAATAGAATTGGCATTGCTGGACCCCCTAAGGCAGTGTCAAAGTGTGTGCCGCGGCACACTGGTGTACCGTGGTCATTAGTTGGTGTGCCTCGGAAAAATAATGTTATCTCATTATGAGATAACATTATCTTCCGTCCGTTTCCGTCCGTCCGTTTGGACGGATGAAAAATACTACAAATGTAAATCACGTTTATTCACATGATTTTTCATTTATGGTGTACTTCCAAAAAATTTCGTTGCCTAGAATGGCCTAGATGTATCTTGAATACAAAAAGTGTGCGGCACACTGCCTTAAGGGACGGACACCTAGCTTTTCCCCGCGACTTCGTCCACGCTGAGATACAATTTATGACAGCCTCTCTCTCTATCCCTAAATCTACTCGCTGCGCTTCTATGATCCTAAAAGATATCTGTCAGCATCAACTCTCTACATATAGCAGCGACAATTAAAGAAATAAGGTGCTTTTTAGGTCAGATTTTCAATCTCCAGATGTATCTGTTAGTTAAAACTATCGCTTTCCTTTTCTCAAGTCATAGGAAAAAGGTCAGGCTTATATTTATCTGACAGATACTGTTAACTGAGCATTGAAAAATCAGTCCTTAGTCGAATATATATCCCGTCTCGTTCATTTCTTAACCCGTGGGAATTTTATTCCATCGATCATGGCAACTGTTAGATGACTGATACTCGTACTTATGTCAAACGCCATAAATAAGATTACATAGGGTGAGTGGGGGTAAGTTGAAAATAAGATGAAACGCAGTGTAAGATGAAAAACTACTCTTAGTACCGGGTGCTACGAGTGGTTTTTCATCTTACACTGTTTTTCATCCTACCCCCACTCACTAAGAAAGTTTATATTGTCGAAAGCGCTAAGGTAACAACCTTAATTTAACAATATTTTCAAATTTTCCGCGCTATTTACTTATTTTTTTTTTCAAAAATCCTATTCCTAACAATAACAAACACAGGGAAAAAAATAATTAGCGAAATCGGTCCAGCCGTTCATGCGTGATGCCGTGACCAAGGGAAATAGACATTTTTTTTATGTACATAATTATACACAATTAACGGTGACAGCAAGGTGTCATTTATTGGGCATTATCATGTCGAACACTCGGACATTTACCCTACAGCTCAAAGCACCACAAAACTAAATAGGAATATTTGAACCTATCATTAACCTGTCAGCGCTACGTCATCGGCAAATCGAAGGTGAGTGATTTGTATGCGCCATTTACATTGATGCTTCGCCCTTCCCAGTCAAGAGTCTTGAAAGCATCCTCCAGATGGATCGACGAGCTGGTTAAGGTTGCGGGATCGCGTTGGATGTGGATGGCGCGGGACCGATCTGTTTGGCGAGCCTTGGGGTAGGCCTATGTTCAGTAGTGGACGTCTTTCGACTGAAATGGTTATGATGATGATTTGACTTTGGCTTTCGTTTTACACGTGTCTTTTACTTCCCGTAGAAGTCATCTGACTGAGTCACCAATCTGGGTCAGCTTGGCAGGTCCTGATCCGCTACGAAGCAACAGACCCTAACCTGTCATGCTACGGTCAAAAACAAAGGATCACTTTGTTTGGAACTCTCCGTACAAGATTACCCTTTAGCTCGTCAGTGTGTTTGATGTCGAGTGTACGATATAACCGGCCTTCGCGTGACAATATCGATTGAGGTATATTTTGTATTCTGATTCCACTAAGTATAGCTCTTGGTCTAAAATAAGGGTATTCACCTTGACATGGAATACATAATAAGTTATGTTTAGGAAATTGTACTTAAGGCCGATTTTTCAATCCCCAGATAAAAGTATCCGACAGTTAAAACTATTGCTTTCCTTTTCTCAAGTCACAGGGAAAAGGACAGAGCTTATACATTTATGTGACAGATACTGTTAACTGAACATTGTAAAACCAGTCCTTAGTGTAATTTTGTTTCTTTTTTCAACATTACTGTACAACATTGATTCTTTATTGAACATCACGTAATAAACAGTTAATAGTAGGTACATTAACGCATTTGCTGCCGGCTATCTAACTCGAGACTTTTCAGGTGCCACAAACGCACATGTGCGTTCAAATGACTGCCAAACTATGACAGCGGCTCTAGGCGAAAGTCAGGAAAACGCATATATGCGTTCCCGGCAGTGAATGCGTTAAAAAATTTACACGGTAAGCAATTATAGGTTATAGCCTTTGTGTGCATTATCTGTCTTTGTGTGCCGCTTTGACGAGCGTTGGAAACTGACAAAACACTCTGATAACTTGAATGTTTACCTAAATACTAAGGATTTGCCATAACTAGATGCTTTCTGCGGTCGCGGTCAGGGCAAATTGAACGCAGCCCACATTATGTATAAACAACACTGTCGGTCTCAATATATTTTGTACTAGCAGCCCGTCCCGGCTTCGCACGGGGTAGACAATTATTTATTTTTGGAAATTTGGATATGAAACACTTTTTTTCACAAATATTTTTGTTTATTAAAAAATTATTATTTATTATTTATTAATTATTACAGACGTGCACGCCCCACTCCTGTATTTCAGTGCCCCCTCCACCCCGCCCGCCGCGATGCCCGGCGCGCTTTTCAGACTGCATCGCAAACAACGGCCACGGCGCTATGGCGGTTTTGTTTACTGTTTGAATTTTTTAATTCGTAATATCTTTTGAATGGAAAGTCCAATTTAAATAATTTAAAAACTATTTTATAGGTAGTTAAATGGTCTTTACCATAAAATAATTTATTTGGATAAGGATTAATATAAACACATAAATAGCATGGTTTGAATTTGGTTAGCATTTTCATTAATGTTTAAAATGAAAAAAGTTGTTGTAGTGACATAACTACAATAGTTGGACATATGCTACCGCGGAGTTTTTTGTAGACATTATGATGTTCTTCAATATTGTTGTACATTATTTTGTTCTATCGCTAATAGTTTCGGCAGCGCATTCGACGAAAGACATTTTAAGACTCATTTTTCTACACCTTCGGTTACATTGTTCAAATTTTACCAAGGATCCCTAATTTTTTTCAAAATGAAATGTAGCCTATGTCAAATTGGAAGAATGTAGCATTCTATTGGTGAAAGAATTTTTTAAATCGGCCCAGTACTTTTTGAGCCTATTCATTACAAACATACAAACATAGGTACAAATCTTTCCTCTTTATAATATTAGTGTAGATAGAAATGCAATCAGACCGTGCAGTCCGCACCACGGTCAAATCGCACGCACGCGCAATATAATAAAACAAAAAAACAATAAGCAGCAACAAGCAGCTTTGAAGACGTGGCTCACACCATCTCTTTAATATATTGAGAACACTGCTTATATTTATTGTATGTATTATGCATATGTATGTTGTATATGATAGTATATTTTTAATAGGTTTCTTTATATCATGAGTTTATGTATTGTATTTACTAAAAGTTGTATTGTAGCCTTTGCTTTGTCTGACTGTTTTATTTTTACTTACTCTTTGTCGGTCCCTTACTAAATGCTCCTTTCTTACACTCAAAGGTTGACTGGTAGAGATCCCTTAAAGGGATAAGTTCGCCTTTGTACATGCATTTCAACGGTTGTCAATAATGTTTTTCTTTTTTTTCTTATTTTTGTACAATAAAGAGTTTACATACATATAATAGAGACCGACAATGTTGTTCGTTCATACATAATGCGGGCTGCGTTTAATTTGACCTAATCGCGACCGCAGAACGCATCCAGTGTGGCAAATCCTTTAACGTCGGTGAAATTGTCAATTCTTTTACTTGCATTTGAGCAAGCTTTTACGAGAGACAAAAATATGACAAAATGAGATAAAAATTATATGTTAAAATAGTCATAAAAAAAACCTGCTCTAAGTTGGTTTTGTGTAATCTGGTTTTGCATTTGAACGGGATTCAATTTTAGAATCAAATCAGCGTCAGTAAAAAATATCGATAAAATGCAAATTACGAAACAATATTGGCCATCTCACCGACGTAAAAATGAATCATCAGTTGTAGGTGTTTTTCTTTTTGGAGTAGATTTGCAGTTAAGCCTTTTAGTGTTATAGCATAGCAACAGAATATACAAAACAAACCACATGAAGGATACACACACAATTTTATAATGTGAATAAAATTATTACTCTGCTAATCCTAACTACAACCGAAAATAAAAAGGAAAATAATTTGTTGCGCCATCTGTTGACGAGTAGGGAACGCTAAGTATGAAAATTTCCTCGGTAACTCGATATCCAAATATAAAAATAATAACATAGTCTAACACAGTGAAAAGATGGCCTAACACAGTGAATCCTAACTTTCGCATTACTTACCCCCGAAATAACAGAAATTAATAGATTTGTACCCTTTAGCCAGCCAAACGACTTTTTAATGCTTACAGTCTGACACCTCAAAAAAGATAATTTTAGGCACAGTCACTGAAATTGAACGGGACTGTTTCACGATAAGTTATACGCTACTTTACCGTGAAAAGCGTTCGCTATATAGGTTTTATCCCATAAAGCATCCCTTTCAAACTCGTAGGCGTGAACGAGAGGTTTCATGTCAATGATAAGACTATATAGGTGTGGCTAATACTAATACTGCTGCTCAATTTTCGCTATCCCCAACTGTACGCTTTTTAGACAATTACTCCCTGATTCTGAATCACTGGTCTGGTCTGTCCTAAGGTAAAGTTGCCACAGTTGGCGGCATTTAATCCAATGCGCATGGCATTCGCGGAGCCGATCAATGCGCATGGTTCGGACACTTCTATCCGTAGTAGGTACCCAGTGGTTGACTGCGCCGTACTGCGGTAAAACGGAGGACGATTCCGATTGACACTAAGTTCATTGTTGTGCACATCCTAATAAATAAGTGAAAAACTGATAAAAGGACGAGCGTAGGAGCCGCCGCTGCAAAACTAAGATCAAACGACATATTATAGACCAAGTAAGTCATACTAAATATATGCATAATTCATTGGAGCACTGCGTAAAAGTTTAGATAAGTAGATGACGTTGAAGATGCACTAATTTGTTATTGATTAGTTATTAATTATTATAATAGTTTTATTATTTGGATTTAGTTTTAGATCGATACTTGCCCCACTTGAGGTTTCATGTTAAATCTACCTTGACCTTTCTCGCTGGATAGAAGTAGGTAATTTACATATTCGCTGTTCTATGTTTCGTATTGTGTTTGATATTGAACCTTCTATTGCAAAGCTTAGAGCATAATGTTAACTGTACAAAAAACATAGAACTTAGCTAGCGATATTGCCTAAACACAGTAGTAGTATTTAGGATTCCGTGTCCAAACTGTGCCAACGGGACCCATTACTAAGGCTCCACTCCTTGTCCGTCCGTCTGTCATAGAGCTGTAAAAGTTAGTAAATTATAAAATTCAAATTTCACAGATTTCATGTACCTACTACTGCCGCTTTAACAATAAAATAAAAAAAACTTGGTGTGTAAGTCTGGCTTGCACTTAGCCGGTTTTTCTACGAGTAGATATTTTAAAACAAAGATATTTAAACTTCGTTTAAACCCTAATCTACAGAAAAAAAATTAGAGCTGATTACAAAAGTTCTATGCTTATTTTTGTTTACGTTTTGGATATCTTTGTTTTGGATATCTATGTTTCGTGTTACCTACCCAACCGATGCACTACCTACATACATAATACAAATACAACAATATACTCTATCTAATTAGTAAGGTTAAGTTTGTTTTTCAGTGTCGGTCAGTACTGTAAATCATCTAAAAACACGATCAAAATCGATACCAAATGCTAAGGACCTCCGCAAAGTAACGCGTGTAAAGTGTTCAAAATGCTATTTAATTGTTGAGTTTCTTGCCGGATTCTTTTCAACAGGGTTTTCCCGAACCGGTGGTAGATTCTTCGACGTTCATAGGAGCTTCAATTGCTGCCTAAATTGACTAAAGAATTTTGACTTTGACTTTGAATTTTGATTTTTGGCATTATGTACTTATGGCCCATACCTTGAAGCAATTTTAATTTTAAATAATTTTAACTTACATAGTAAAAAGATTCTCAATAGAATTATTTATTCGAATCAATGGCGATGCAGTAGGTTGAGCCTCATCACGTGACTTCTTGGGCCGAGACAGACCGAGATCTCGGCAACATTTGGCCGAGATTGGTCAAGTTTGAAATCAATATAATAGCAGAAACGCCGGGTGTTTCGCTGTCTTTATTATACAGAGCAGAGAGCAAATGTGTACTTGCCATTCTTTCTTTCTTAGCTGGTAAATAATGAAAACTTTAAACACAAATGTCATACTAAATAAGTTAAAAACTATTAATTATATTTCATGATTTTAAGCCGTTTACCAAACACTTGATACAATTGTAACCGTGTCAAAACAAATTTGAAGATTTACGTTTTGGTCTGCTTCTAATGATAAATTAGCATTACAACAAAAATCTACTTAAGCATGAAATGGGTATTTTTCAAGTGAAGAGCGTTGTAAAGCGCAGGATACAGGCATGATAATTTATAATTGTCCTTACCTTTAACGGCGAGTAGCAGCCGTGGGTCGATTCTCGGTGTTATTGAGATCAATCTTTACAATATTTAAAGAAAAATCTAAGCTTTTTTTCGCAACCTAGATTGCACGAAGAACTGAGGCCGTATTGTTTAACGCACGGGTGCTTACCATCACTTTCACCATCTCTTTCTGTCAACATTTAACACCGTTTCAACGAAAGAAATAGGGAATGCGCTAGCAAGCGTTCTCGCGTTAGACAATACGGCGTCTCATCTCAGTCAGATCCTAAGAAGGTACCTATACGTATTCGTTATTTATAATTGTACAAAGCAGGGGAATCTTCTTTTACTAAACAAACCGTGTCCGTGTCATTATTCTTATTCTCCGCCAGATATCAGTAGATATACAAGAAATTGACACAAAAAATAAAATTTCGTAAAGGCCTCGGCAAAAGGATCGTTAGATAGGATCCCCACTCGCACGTCGGTTATTGGTGATCGGCCAATAACGTTCCATAAATTGGCCAGGAAATCATTGACCGATGGCACGGGTGCACCTGTCAAAGCAGTGGTGTTTCCCCCGGGTGAAAGATCCAGAAAGAACTCGCAGCTTTTGGGCACTCGAGGAGATTAACTATACCCGACATCCTATTAACATTGACAGTCCAGGGAGTAAGCGTCCTCTACAACTTCCCTATTACCTATACACCGTGAAATTTTAGTGGTTGTTTTCCCGAAACGAGGTGATTTAGTATCGATTGTACAATCGATTTATAATTACTATTTTGACTAGAGTCAAAAATCCAATTGTGAAAAACGAAAGTCGAAAATGACCGCAAACCAATAGTAACGCTTCGTTGGTACAAGTAGCGTACGAGCGTACGATAGGTTAGGTACCAACCGCTTTCGTTTTTCACAATTGGATTTTTGACTCTAGTCAAAATAGTAATTATAAATTGATTGTACAATCGAAACTAAATCACCTCGTTTCGGGAAAACAACCACTAAAATTTCACGGTGTATATACCTTTATAGTGCCACTGTCACTGAGTTTTCATTTTTGTCGAGATTTGTACTTACATAGTTTTCGTTTTTATTCCAGAATGGCTGCTGTTGAGCATCAGGGCACTGAACTCGAGCAGATTCAGGCGCAGTCTAGAGATGTCGCGAACAAGGTCAGACCGATCTTTGTAGTTAGAGTCAAAGATAATTCTACAAGGGCATTGACTGAATCAGACGTGCCCTTGCGAAGTCCATGTCCATGGAAGACATCATTGACCATTGCTTACATTTTACTTTGAGATCACTGTTCACATTACGTTACGTCAAATGTGATCTTAGCTCAAAAGTGAATTCAGAAGAATACTAGTGGTCATAGGCGTACTTCTATATGCTAATTGTAGGACAAAAAGGATGTTAATCATGTGATTATGACAAACAAATTAATTTGACTACTGATCTACTTAAATTCCTAGCAGAGATGGAACTACACTTGTTGTAAGTAGTTGTTAGTGAAGATCTTAGATTATTTACACACTAGATAGAGTGTCAGTAGCAAACACTGCGATACAAAACGTCCAAAAACCCATTTGACAGCTTCATCTTACGATTGCGTTACGTCATACCGGTAGAAGGGCAAATGACATATTAAGCCAACAATTTGGCTTATATTTTTCGGGACTTTTTTATGCCGCCTAAGCTCTATCTAGTGTATAAATAATCTAAGGTGAAGATACACAAAAAATATAAAGACAAAATACTTCTTTTTTATAGTTGGTTAAAAAAAACTTCGTCTTAACTACGTGTATACCTAGTAGGTATTTACGGTGAAATTTGAAAGAAAAAATTTGAAACAGAGTTTTTCGTTTTTGGAGAGTTCCTAGCGTTTTGTTTAATAAGCCCCTATGATTGAGTCAAAACTGCAAAAGACAACCAAGCGCCATAATTCCTAGCCTCCAGTACCTAAGCCTCATAATGATTTTCCTAGACAGGTAATGCCATGATTCTGTGACATTTTCCGTGAAAGGTTCCACAGTTGGTCAATTCAGCTGTTTCAGTTACGTAATCATGGCCACTTTTGCTAGCCTACATTAATTCCAGTTGAACTTGGGGCTTCACAGAGTGGGCCCCAGGACGCATGTGCAGCGACCTTGCGGCAATGCGCATAATAAACACCATATGGCACTTGTTTACTTGCGTCCATAAACTAGAAATTGATCCTTCAATAATTCTGTTTTTGGGCTGTAAAGCGTGGTTTAGACTTGCAAGAAAAATCGTGCAAGTTGCATTACATCGCGAGCCCGTAAAGCGAACGAGTTTGAAGTGGTCAATCGAGCGCCGCCATGTAATGCAACTTGCACGATTTTTCTTGCAAGTCTAAACCTCGCTTAACAGACGGTCGCATTCCAAACGCAACGTAACTGTACCTATTTACAACCGCTCAAAAATTCCAAACGCAGCTGCTTGCAGCCCTTACGAGCAGTTTAGTTCAAAAGAACTACAAGTGAGCGAAACGGTACGAACTTCGATTTTCGAATTTTTAAGTAGGGTGACAGCACCAGTAATGTACAACAACTAATTATGGACTTTTTCCGTAAACCCAAATTTTAAGAAACTCACACTACATTTTTAAACTATTAACACTATAAATAAATAAATATCACGGGACAATTCACACCAATTTGGCCTAGTTCCAAACTAAGCAAAGCTTGTAGGTACTATGGGTAACTAGACAACGCATAAACATACTTATATAGATAGATACATACTTAAATACATATTAAACACCCAAGACTCGAGCACAAATATTCGTATTATTCACACAAATGTCTGCCCCGACCGGGAATCGAACCCGGGACCTCAAGCTTCGTAGTCAGGTTCTCTAACAACTAGACTATCCGGTCGTCCAAATAACTGATGGTCATAACTGGTAAAGTCCATGAATGGTGGTCTATAAGGCATTGAATCTTTGCTGTCCATTACTGGGTAATACTGTGCTTCACCAATCACCTTAAGGCAGTTGAAAAATTGTAAAGCAGGTAAAAAGTACGTGCAGTTGTCTGACAGAGGCAAATATGTCAAAATTAATGATAGTTTAGTCATAATTTAACTCAAAGTAATTAAAACAAACACAAAAGAATTATTAAATGAACATGAGCTGAACAAACATGACTGTCATCCATATTTAGTTCACTTCTATATTAAAAAGATAGCTCCATCGATACTATCTGCCAATGTCGAGGTTGACAAAGAAATTATCGGTTGGCCGTAGTATACAGTACTGTCTTCGAGATCAAACTCGACAGTAAAATATTCAGAATTAATGAACTAAAACAATTACTTTGCTCACCCGCGACCTTACAATAGTTACGTTTATGCAAGAAATGTGCGTTCATGCAGTTCCTCCACCTCCACACTGTACGAACACACACAAATCACATAAACCCAACCATCACCACCACCAAGCTACACTGACGCGTTTCGAACTCAACCAGAGCTCATCTTCAGAGTTACCACAACCGTATGCTATGCTACCAAACGTTAAACTAACAAACCAAAACAAATGTTTTAACTTGTCACTGTAACTTCTCAAGTACCCACTTTATTTTTCTTATTCTCAAACTACCCCACAAAAATTAACTTTTATTGACATATTTAAAACTACCTTGAATTTTTTTGTTTATTTATTTATAAGGCATATTTAATTAATACTAACTGTTCAAATTCGACCCAAGCCGCAGTAAAGGAGAAGATACTAAATTTACCTGTTCATTAATAATAGACCCCATAGTGTTGTACCTAATTATTTCCATGCATTCCAGAGCATCCAGACGCAACCCCTTGCCGCAATAATGTAACACTTCATAAGAATCTGAATCTAACAATGAATGATTTGATTCCAACAAATGTTTTGCAAAATTCGATCTATCTGGATGCTCATTCCTATATGCCGAAACATGCTCTTTAAATCTAGTATTAAAACTTCGGCCTGTCTGTCCTACGTATATCCCATTGCAGTCATTACAAGTAAGCTTGTATACCCCCGATCTAGTTCCCTTATCTACCTGTTCTTTGTGGTTACATAGCCTAGAGTACAAAGAGTTGTTAGTCTTAAAGGCAACATTAATATTGTTTGATTTTAAAATGCCATAAATCTTATCAGACAAACCCCCGACGTAAGAGATGCTAGATCTATATTTGTTAGTAGACTGAGAAGGTAACGCAGCGTAAAGCATGCTATTTACTAACCGTGCCTGCTTCTTTTGAACTAAACTATCTACCATTGATTTTGTATAACCATTTGAGATCGCTATCTGATAAATAGTACTCAACTCTAAATCATAATGTTCCTTAGAAAGAGGCACAGTCAACAATCTATTAACATAACAATGGAAAGCAGCCAGTTTATGCTGCCACGGATGATTAGAAGATGCTGGTATAACAGCATCTGTGTACGTGGGCTTACGGTATATTTTAAATTGATGTTTACCATTTAATTTTGAAATCGTTAAATCCAAAAAGTTCAACGAACAATTTTCCTCCAATTCTTTTTTGAACCTTATCTTTACGTGCTTGTTATTCAAACCATTAATAAACACGTCAAGCTGTCTCATACTCCCTCTCCAGCATAGGATCAAATCATCAACAAACCTAAAATAGTACACAATATTACTATTACCCACAATATACTGATTCTCAAAATGATCCATAAATATATCTGCCATTAAAGGACTCAGAGGTGAACCCATAGCTAAACCATCACTCTGTAAGTAATAAAGACCATTGAACCGGAAATAATTTTGTTTCATGCATAAAGTTACCAAATCTATTAATTCACAAACTTCACCCGGATGCAACCGCTTCCTTTCTAAGTGGTCTTTTAGAATTTCTAGTGTCTCACTATATAGTGAGACACTAGAAAAGACCACTATATAGTGAGACACTAGAAATTCTAAAAGACCACTTAGAAAGGAAGCGGTTGCATCCGGGTGAAGTTTGTGAATTAATAGATTTGGTAACTTTATGCATGAAACAAAATTATTTCCGGTTCAATGGTCTTTATTACTTACAGAGTGATGGTTTAGCTATGGGTTCACCTCTGAGTCCTTTAATGGCAGATATATTTATGGATCATTTTGAGAATCAGTATATTGTGGGTAATAGTAATATTGTGTACTATTTTAGGTTTGTTGATGATTTGATCCTATGCTGGAGAGGGAGTATGAGACAGCTTGACGTGTTTATTAATGGTTTGAATAACAAGCACGTAAAGATAAGGTTCAAAAAAGAATTGGAGGAAAATTGTTCGTTGAACTTTTTGGATTTAACGATTTCAAAATTAAATGGTAAACATCAATTTAAAATATACCGTAAGCCCACGTACACAGATGCTGTTATACCAGCATCTTCTAATCATCCGTGGCAGCATAAACTGGCTGCATTCCATTGTTATGTTAATAGATTGTTGACTGTGCCTCTTTCTAAGGAACATTATGATTTAGAGTTGAGTACTATTTATCAGATAGCGATCTCAAATGGTTATACAAAATCAATGGTAGATAGTTTAGTTCAAAAGAAGCAGGCACGGTTAGTAAATAGCATGCTTTACGCTGCGTTACCTTCTCAGTCTACTAACAAATATAGATCTAGCATCTCTTACGTCGGGGGTTTGTCTGATAAGATTTATGGCATTTTAAAATCAAACAATATTAATGTTGCCTTTAAGACTAACAACTCTTTGTACTCTAGGCTATGTAACCACAAAGAACAGGTAGATAAGGGAACTAGATCGGGGGTATACAAGCTTACTTGTAATGACTGCAATGGGATATATGTAGGACAGACAGGCCGAAGTTTTAATACTAGATTTAAAGAGCATGTTTCGGCATATAGGAATGAGCATCCAGATAGATCGAATTTTGCAAAACATTTGTTGGAATCAAATCATTCATTGTTAGATTCAGATTCTTATGAAGTGTTACATTATTGCGGCAAGGGGTTGCGTCTGGATGCTCTGGAATGCATGGAAATAATTAGGTACAACACTATGGGGTCTATTATTAATGAACAGGTAAATTTAGTATCTTCTCCTTTACTGCGGCTTGGGTCGAATTTGAACAGTTAGTATTAATTAAATATGCCTTATAAATAAATAAACAAAAAAATTAAAGGTAGTTTTAAATATGTCAATAAAAGTTAATTTTTGTGGGGTAGTTTGAGAATAAGAAAAATAAAGTGGGTACTTGAGAAGTTACAGTGACAAGTTAAAACATTTGTTTTGGTTTGTTAGTTTAACGTTTGGTAGCATAGCATACGGTTGTGGTAACTCTGAAGATGAGCTCTGGTTGAGTTCGAAACGCGTCAGTGTAGCTTGGTGGTGGTGATGGTTGGGTTTATGTGATTTGTGTGTGTTCGTACAGTGTGGAGGTGGAGGAACTGCATGAACGCACATTTCTTGCATAAACGTAACTATTGTAAGGTCGCGGGTGAGCAAAGTAATTGTTTTAGTTCATTAATATGGACCTCCGCAAAGTAACGCCTGATTCAATAAATTATTCAGAATTAAGAAGTTAGCTGCGTTGCGTTATTTCAATAATTCTAGATAATATAGATGGAGCCACGAGAATCGGGCTGAAAGATGAGCCTTACCCTACTCAACTCCTTTCAACCCTAAGCAAATTGATTTTCAAAGACCTTCCCTTCCCGTATTTTATAATGACCTTATTGACACAGTACCATTGACTAAGTTGACTAAACATCATCAATTTTTGTATTTAACCTTAATCAAACAAAGGACAACGAAAATAAACGTCTTGACAGCACTGCCTTAGAAAGCCGTTCTGCCCACATTTTTAATAATTACTAGGGGCGTTAAATAAAAAGTGAGAATGAGTATGTTATAAACAACTTTTACTAAATGTCATTTTATTTTTGACATAGTCACCTTTTAGCATAATACACTTAGTATATCTTTTTTCTAAACTTAAAATTCCATTTTTAAAAAAGGTCTCATCTTGAGTACTTAAAAAATCTTGTACTGCAGCGTCTACCGCGTCGTCGTCTTCAAATTTCTGGCCTCTCAGGTATTGTTTCAATCTCGGAAATAGATAGAAATCACTGGGAGCGAGATTTGGTGAATACAGAGGATGCTTAAGGATATCGAACCCAGCATCACGAATTGCAGCCATTGCAACGGCGGACTTGTGTGCCGGGGCATTGTCCTGGTGGAACAGCACAACTTTCGAGAGTTTACCTCGCCGTTTTTCGCGGATCTCATTGCGCAATGTTGCTATTTGTTTGGCGTATAATGTGCCCGTAATAGTGGCTCCATGCTCGAGATACTCAATCATTAATACCCCTTTACCATCCCAAAAAACAGAGCCCATGACCTTACCGGCAGATAGGCTCACCTTGAATTTCTTCGGAGTTGGAGATGATGGCCTTTTCCATGTCATAGACTGCAGTTTCGTTTCAGGGTCGTAATGATGGAGCCATGTTTCGTCCATTGTTATAAATCGCGCCAAAAAAAGTTCCCGGTCTTGCTGCATCAGGTTCAAAGCTTCTTGACAAATCTCTAGTCTAGTTTGTTTTTGCGTGTCAGTAAGCATTCTTGGTACCCAACGCGCAGATACCTTTTTCATACCCTAGCGTTCATGTAAAATATTATGCACGCTCCCCGTTGAAATCTTTACATTTTCAGCAATAAAACGAACCGTGACACGACGATCCGCCAAAACTGAGTTTTCGGCTTTTTTCACAATTTCTTCAGTTACTGCTGTAGTAGGGCGTCCGGAGCGGGGGTCGTCCATTGTCGATGTTCTTCCACGTCTAAATTCGGCGCACCAACATGCGACTGTCGAATACGGAGGAGCATTAGACCCTAAAGTGTCCCGCAAATCCAAATTGACTTGGTCCGTAGAAAAATTTTTCAAACACAAGTATTTGATAACGGCGCGCAGTTCAATTTTCTCCATTTTCGCTAACGTACTCAATAGCATTGCAAAGAAATTACCAATGTCGTTCAACGCTGCGTTTCATCTCCTTCCAACTACAGGGCACAGGGCTCCTCTCAGAATGAAAGGGCTTGGGCTGTAGTGCCTAGGAGAGTCCAGTGTGGATTCGGAAATTCACACACACCATCGAACTGCTATACCTATATGTTAGTTTGAGCTCGTTTAGAAATTATTTCTTAAAACAAAGTATTTTTAAATTATTCTGGAATATTTAAACAGATTCTTGGGCCATTTTTATTTAATACCGTTGCAATTTTTGTCCAAGGTTTTTAATTGTAGTTGACGAAATGTACGGCTTCAATAGCGTGGCATCGAAATAAAATTCGAAATAAAAATATTTATTTATTTATTTATTTATTTATTTATTTATTTATTTATTTATTAAGGAGAACCAACAGCCTATAACATAATATAGGTATTATCAGTAGTAACACAGAGCCAATTACAGGATCTCACAGATAGTAACTGAATATATGTTTAAGCTTAAACTTAAACGAGGTGTCGCGCACTAAGACAATCGACACATCACGCAAAACAAAACACCACAAAATCTCAAATGGAATTCTCACAATTCAAGATACACATTTACTGAACATTTTGCAGGTATCTGATTAAAAAGGAGTAGGGCCTACAGCAAACTATATTGTTATTATTATTAAATAGTATATAAAGATATTGAATCCTGAGCGTAACGAGGGACTCCAGATTTAACTCCCGAGCAGAGCGCGGGAATTAAGATAGAGTCCTGAGTGCAGTGAAGGATTTAAACGCGCCCAAGGCAAAATCAGTTTTATCCCCGAGGAGTATACTCTACTTTTCTTTCCTTTTGCGAGACAATAAAACCAAGGCTACTAGAAAAATACTCGAAATAGGCCCAGAAGTACTGATTCCGACACAGACTTTGCGCTTTTCGCAGTTTGTCCATTTGTCGAAATCGTCGTAAGCTTTTAAGTATTTTTCCTTCGACTTCTCTGGAATTAAATTACTAAAAATACCTAAGGACGGCATGCACGGACCTGGGTTAGCTACTTAACTCCGGGTTAACTGCTAACCCAGGGTTAACAAGTGTATAAATCTATGGAATTCTTAACCCAGGGTTACCGATTTAATTTTTTAACCCTGAACTGTGCAAGTGACCCTAACTCTAGGCGTCTAATTTAATGGAATCCGGAGTCAAATCACTTTCGTCACTCGATATTTTCTTAATTTTTTATCTTCTTTTGCAGTTTTAATACTTAAAATTGCAGCGTATTGAAACACTCGCGGCTTTTGTTTAAAGTAGGTATTTCAATCGTCACTCGATATTTTCTTAATTTTTTATCTTCTTTTGCAGTTTTAATACTTAAAATTGCAGCGTATTGAAACACTCGCGGCTTTTGTTTAAAGTAGGTATTTCAATTTGTTTTGGTTCGGCCGCGGAGTTGCAAAAAATGAGGCGCCCCCTCAGCCTGCAGCTCGCCGTGTGATTTTGACGAAATTAGACTTTAAACGCATAACAATAAGAACAATGAAAAGTGAGAATCACATTATTGTTATAATGAAATTCAGTACAACATTACCTATGGATGATGTGCCTAAATGTGTCATTTATCCGAAATAAATATTTTTGAATTGAATTGAATTGAATTACGCCCCGGCGAAAGCCAAGGGCTATTTATAATGATTTACTTTGAGAAAGGTTTGCATGATATATAATAAGCCATTGTTGAGCAGGTGGTGTGAAAATACATTTATAAACAGTGATCTGAATTAAGTGAGCTAAAATATCTATTATTCGCATGAGGACATAACATAGAGTGGTTACAATCGGATAGAAAAATATTTTTTTCACACCACCTGCTCGACAATGTCTAATTATATATCATGCAAACCTTTCTCAAAGTAAAACATTATAGCCCCTGGCTTACGCCGGGGCAGAGTATACTCCTCGGGGATAAAACTGATTTTGCCTTGGGCGCGCTTAAATCCTTCACTACTCTCAGGACTCCATCTTAATTCCCTAGCTTCGCTCGGAAATCAACTAAAACCCCCCTCGCTACGCTCGGGAGTTAAATCTAGAGTCCTTCGTTACGCTCAGGATTCAATATGGCGCCCGTGACATAATACAGTGCTTTATCCCCTTGGTGTACAATCTACTATTATTCTTGAATATCAGGTTTATTCTATATTTATCAGGGTACTTGTCGTAATATTAAACATAATTGTTTTTACTGACAGTACGGGATGTTTTACCTTAGTTTGTAGTAAAAAATGTCTAGACATAAGTTTTATTATAAGTGTGACGAAAATGTTACTGTCTATTTAACTAGTTATAACTTTTAGATTATCATAAAACATCCTGTACAGTCTCTGTCATAAATATATATACGTTACCAAGGAGTCAAAAATATCTATAGGTACAACTCTATGGCACTACCTAACCATAATTTTGACCCGATGGCTGTACTTATAGATATTTATCCCGTCGACTGTACTGAAAGTGAAAACATGTATATTTATCATTACGATTTACCCGGATAAATATTGAATAAACGGTAATTACCTATTCAAAAACTAGTGCGTGGAGTCCCTTCGCGCGGAAGAAGTGAAACTTCATAATAAAAACCCAAAGCAAAGCAGCGGCTAGCAAGCAACGAACTACAGCGCTAGCAAGACAAGTTACATAACTCGTCGCTAGATGGCGTTGCTCCTCGTGCGCATGTTATTTTCAATCATTTTTCTTAATTTTTCGTAATTCTCAAAGATATTCAATACTTTTTTTTACTAAATACGTTTAAAATACTTTAGGATCTACCATTAAAATAGTTTTGATTATTACAAGTTTTCATAAGTACTAGGGGCGTTCAATAAAAAGTGAGAATGAGTATGTTATAAACAACTTTTACTAAATGTCATTTTATTTTTCGACATAGTCACCTTTTAGCATAATACACTTCGTATATCTTTTTTCTAAACTTAAAATTCCATTTTTAAAAAAGGTCTCATCTTGAGTACTTAAAAAATCTTGTACTACAGCGACTACCGCGTCGTCGTCTTCAAATTTCTGGCCTCTCAGGTATTGTTTCAATCTCGGAAATAGGTAGAAATCACTGGGAGCGAGATCTGGTGAATACGGAGGATACTTAAGGATATCGAACCCAGCATCACGAATTGCAGCCATTGCAACGGCGGACTTGTGTGCCGGGGCATTGTCCTGGTAGAACAGCACAACTTTCGAGAGTTTACCTCGCCGTTTTTCGCGGATCTCATTGCGCAATGTTGCTATTTGTTTGGCGTATAAAGTGCCCGTAATAGTGGCTCCATGTTCGAGATACTCAATCTTCTTGACAAATCTCTAGTCTAGTTTGTTTTTGCGTGTCAGTAAGCATTCTTGGTACCCAACGCGCAGATACCTTTTTCATACCCAAGCGTTCATGTAAAATATTATGCACGCTCCCCGTTGAAATCTTTACATTTTCAGCAATAAAACGAACTGTGACACGTCGATTCGCCAAAACTGAGTTTTCGACTTTTTTCACAATTTCTTCAGTTACTGCTGTAGTAGCGTCCGGAGCGGGGGTCGTCCATTGTCGATGTTCTTCCACGTCTAAATTCGGCGCACCAACGTGCGACTGTCAAATACGGAGGAGCATTAGACCCTAAAGTGTCCCGCAAATCCAAATTGACTTGGTCCGTAGAAAAATTTTTCAAATACAAGTATTTGATAACGGCGCGCAGTTCAATTTTCTCCATTTTCGCTAACGTACTCAATAGCATTGCAAAGAAATTACCGTATATTTTTTTAAACAAAAGACAGTTATTTTTTTTTTCATAGCAATCAGGTAGATAGATTAGCTTTACCGGCCAGTATTTAATTTCGTAATATTAAAAGAGTTTGCATCTCATTCTCACTTTATATTGAACGCCCCTCGTATTAAAGTTTTGGATCGCACTGGCGAAGTTTTTAACATCCGTTAGTAAATATACAATGCGAACGTCTCGTAAACGTCAACTTGCGTTGCGTTGCGTTGCGTTGCGTATTTAACGCAACGCATTTAACGCAACGGTTGTTGGAAGTCGCATTAGAAGTTTCACTTCAAAAAAATAAAATTTACTTTTCTTTACAACCGGGTTGTATAGAGTGAATATAGAATAGGTAGTTACTATTATATAATATATATCCTTTTCCGAAGAATAGGTACTATTTTAGCTCATCTAATTCCAATCACTGTTTATAATGTAATGTAGCAATAACATAACAAAGACTCGTCATCATTATAATAAAAAATCTTGGAGCTATCCCGTTTAGGAATCCATTTGTTAATACTAGTAAACCTACTACTGTCTCCAATGATGACATCTTGGTGGCATGGACATTGTAACTCTTATTGTCCTCCAATAAAAATATCTCAGTATATGCATTGTTTGTGTATTTCCAGTAACTTACATAGGTTCTCATCAAATATTTAGCCTCGTTTATTAACAAAAAATAGCAAAAAAATAAAGCCTCTTCGATGTTCACAATATCGCCTTCTGTAAACCATCATTATGGGTCAAATAGCCGGAAAACTTAACGTTGGGAGACGCAAAATGTCATGGTGCCGTAACAGAAGAAAACAGATTGGCATTAAGACTGTAGAACAGGTGTTTAAGTTGAATATGGACAGGACGAGAATTAAAGAGCTGACTGCCAACGTTCAATAAAGAAGTGGCACTACAAGAAAAAAAAGCCGTGGGGTACTGGTTTGACCTGGGCTCTCAAGCGGAGGGTCGTGGGTTCAAATCCCGGCTCGCACCTCTGAGTTTTTCAGAATTTGTGTGAAATTACATTTGAAATTTACCATGAGCTTTACGGTGAAGGAAAACATCGTGAGGAAACCTGTATACACCTGCGAAGAAATTAAATGGTGTATGTGAAGTTTCCAATCCGCACTGGAGCCGCGTGGGAACTACGGCCGAAGCCCTTTATTCTGAGAGGAGGCCTGTGCCCTGCAATGGGACTTATATAGGCTGGGATGATGATGATGACTATAAGAAGAAGATGTTTACTACAAGTCTGGCTAATGTAAATTTACTGTTTCAGTCGCTGGAAACCACTCGCCGCTTATTGGCTCTCACGGAAGAGGTAATTTACTACACTTACCAGCCCTTACCCTACCCATGTGACTGCACAAAATGATCAAACCCCTTCGGTGACATTGGAAACCAAAGGTTTGAAACCAGTTTAGAAAACAGAATTATTTTTCTTTTTAGGAAACCTGAAACTATATTCTCTAACGCTCGGCTGCTTGTAATCGCTTCCACCATCTCATTCTGCCACTAACTTATAACGTTTGACTGAAAGAAAAATTGAATGCGACAGCTAGCGGCGGCGCGTTAGACAATAAGCGTAGGTAACTGGTTTCGAATAATGAAAAATAATTCAGTTTTCTAAACTGGTTTCGAACGTTTGGTTTCCAAAGCGGCCAAAGGGGATCAAACATACCTATCTCTCAAACAACATTCGTAATCACGATAAACTTACCACTTAACACTGATAATAACCCTTCTTTTAACGCTGCGCATAGAGCAAGGAAGCTGGCATAAAATGTCTAGTCGCTCTAGACGACCAGGGAGGTAAGGAAACTATCATAATTATTATACTGTTCATGCTATAATAATGATTGACTAAAATTAATCGCATTGTAAAACATCGTAGGGTTTAGCAGACTCAGAGAGGCATGAGGAAGAGACTAAAAGGGTATTGCATTCCGCATTTAAATTCCTTAGTTTCAATCCGTACCAAGATGTAGGCATCCTGGAATACTTTATTTTTACGGTATATGTGTGTTATCTGAATGGCTTACATCTTTGGTCGATACTTAAATGTTTCTTAGCTTATGCAACTGGCACATGGTTGGATGTAGACCGTTGGCATGATCCACTTGCTGCGGCGATCTCTCAGAACTGTCTTCAGGACGTGACTCGTGACGGGCCGACAAACAGCTTAGACGAACTTACAAACGAATATAATAATTAAATACATTTATTCAAGTAAAGGATTCACAATTGGGAATGTCTAAAAAAAATTACCAGTGGTTTTTATATTTTTTTTGTATAGAAAAGTCAATTATAAGAAACTAATTTCAATATTTTGTCATTTAGTTCTCTACTTTTATCAAAATTAATTATTGAAACTATTTTAGTTGATGACGTCAGATTATAATTGAGGGCTCCCACAATGCCAAATTTCTAAATCTATCTAAATGCGTACGATAAGGCAACCCCTTTAATTATTTTTTGCGTAGTGGTACACTATACACTGTGTCACTTTACTGGCACTGACAAAGTGCTAGATGTCAGACAGCGGGTCTAAATCAAACTTCGCGCCCACGCGTAAATTGTGAAGAATTCTAACCACACAGAATAAAGTACGAAGTACTTGAACCGGTCACGCAATTTACACCAATGTCAAATGAAGGTCATTGCTTATTTGTTATATAATAAATTCATTACATAATATTAAAATGAAATAACTACAGAAAACGATTTAAAAAGCATTTATCTCGAAATGGTTTTCGATTTTCTATACATTGCAAAAAAATAAACATCCCCAATTGTTAGTACCTACAGTCAGTTGCATAGAAAAGGTACCTCCCTGGAACGATGGCAACTACACCGGCGTGTACCTTTTCTGTACTTCTGTTCGTACAATAAAACTACATAAAAAGAAAAGAATGAAATATTTACATTTTATATACATATACAACTATCCTAAAACTAAAAAACCTTTAATAAAATCAATAATAATAATAATAACTACAATATTATTTTGAAAAGGAGTCCCTTTAGGCAAGGTTCCAAAGATACTGGCAGCGTCCCCCTTTGAATAACTAAGCCAATTTTCTGTCCGAGGTAGCTGCCAAAAGAAAAGTATTATAATATTAAAATATTATATTTCAAACTAAATATAAACTGAAATATAGATGCACAGAAAAAACCCCAGAAAAAAGACCAATGCTGGGAATTGAACCCAGGTCCTCAGCATTCCGTGCTTCGTGCTTACCCCTACACCATCACTGGTCTAGAGGGTAGCGACGAATCTTTTCCAATACATCGTACATTTCAGTCTGTTATAATCACCTTATGCAGTGATAAAGCGCGCATCTATGTTATGCCCTCTATCGAGAGACTTAACACTCCTTCGGAACTAACCGCTCACCTGGACCAAGAGATGGCGCTACTGTGCCAACTTTAACAAGTTAGGTAAAATATTAGTTATTATTGGAAAACATTAATCATACAACGTGTCTCTACTCTCCGGCCAAATACCGAAATCCCGAGTAGAGTTCCTTCTCAGGAATGTTTTAAATTATTTGATTAGATACATAAAAGAAAAAACGAAATACAATTAATAACCACAAATAAAACGATGATACGTAGAAACATGCTGTATCAGGTTGTTCTCAATGACTTTTGCGGTTCAGAGGTTGATCAAGTTGAAATACTCTATAATTACCGCGTATCTACATACAGGCTGTTCCAAAGTATTAAATCGTAAATCAGTTATTTCTCCGGTAATACCACATAACGCACCAAAGTGCGTTGTACATAGCTTAGAAATACCCTAATCAACACGTCCTATTCATCTATGGCCAGAGTGTAGAGACATGTTGTATTTTATAGTTATCATGGCGTCCCGCACTATTTACAATAAGTACAATAACACAGCAGCGTCTCAAGTAGGTGCAATTAGTGCAATATAGAAGGCGCTCGGTGTAAAAAAAAATCGCAAAATAATAAATGTCAGTTTCAAGAACACATTGAGAATTTTTCTCTTACATACCAATTCTCGAGTTGGTATATATATGATGGAGTAGGCTTCACAGAATGATGAACTGGATTAGATTCCCTGGCCCAGTTATACTTTTCTAGTTTTTCAATGTGTTCTAGTTTTAGTATTATTTAAAAATCTAAAAATCGTAAAAATAAAAACTAAGTAAATAATAAGAAATAAGAAAACTGAAAGTAAAATTCCGAGTTACTACTGACGAAATTGGACGTATTTTGACAGCGACATATATGGGTCAGACTCCGACAATCTCTTCTTCTTCTCCCTTTCGCGATATCCGGCAGATGTTAGGACCGCCGCTTCCCTACGTCTTCGCATTCCAGACTTGAGCATAGAACCAAGACGCTTTTAAAGGAGATATCTCAGTACTCCTACTAGCGTTACTGTTCCAGTACACCTAGCGTCTTGGTTTCTACACTGGATCGCACTACTGTCTAAGCTAGTGCACTTTGTTTTGCTGCCCTGTGCATGAGATGTTATTGTTAATTGATGTGTCGTATCGTATATTTGTTAAGTGTGTAGATCCGGAATGTATGTTATGTACGACTGTGTAATAAACTTTTTTATCTGACATTTGTTATGCCATGGGCGTAACTAGGGAACCAGTGGGCCTTGCTAATTAGAACTTTTTGACCACTAATCCCAGAATGTGGGATTGTCACTCAAAATCTTTGTGGTTTTCCCACAAAAACTTAAATGAGTCTTAGAGATGTTATTTATTTTATTAGCAGTACGGCTGCTCACCGAATTAAAGATTATTTAAAATCGAAAAAGTTTTTCGGGTGCGCCGGTGGGATTCGAACCCACGTCTCCTGGGTATGCGCCCCAACGGGTGTTCTACCAATTGAACCACGTCGCATCCAACCGACTCCCCCGAAATTCTTAATCGCTTACATACGCCAACAGTGGCGTCTGGTAACATCCATCGCAACTATTAGAAGAGTCTTAGAGATGCCTGAAATGACAGTTTCCTATGAACTACTATGTGTTTTCTATGAACACATTCAAAACGGCTGTCACACTTTTTGTGGTTCACCAAAAAAACGACCACAATTACTTTCGAATCTATCCGTGAACTATATTCATAGCACAGTGTCTCCGGTTTTCTTAAAATGTCGGTTATTTATTCTAAAATCAATAATTCGCTCAATAACTAACCCTAATTTAGTGTATTAGGCATCTAACATAGAATTACTTACTTCTACTTCCCGTTCTGCTCTTCTATTGCTTATTATGAGATTGGTACCACTACGAATTGAAATCCTAGTTACGCCAATGGGACCTGTAGTAATCAGTCACATTTTGCTGGACCTTTATGAAATCTTCCATTTTTCCTTCCGGCAAGAGACTGAATCTGTCTTGAAATTAACGCTACCTTTTATAAATGACCCATTATATTTAAACAGAACAACTGGACAACATCGAGAAGGGGATGAACACAGTGCAGCAGGATATGCACCAAGCTGAGAAAAGTCTCAAGGAGATGGAGAAATGGTGCGGACTCTGCACCCTGCCGTGGAAAAAGTAGGTCCCTAACTCCCTATACTACCCAGGATATGATACTATCTAAAATGCTGGAATTTGCTTGAGCTATTTAAGCAGTTATTTGACTAATGATGAAATTGAACATATCTATTTAATACATCGTATACTAGATCTTGATAAAGATTTTCTTGGAAGAACCTCATTCGCTTTGAAAAATTAAAAAAAGATACAGGGTCTCCTATCCCATAAGAATTTCGACAGATCTCTTTTAGTGCATCACTGATACTCACTTAAGGAGGAATAATGCCAAATTTCAAGTCTCTAGCTACAGTCGTTTAGGCTATGGCTTGTCTTTATTCAGTCAATCAGTCAGTTATGTTACTCTTTTATAGGTATGAGATAGATAAATAGTTTCTGATCACTAATTAGGAGACTCCATTAAGATGTTAATAATTCAGACCTTCATCTCTATTTCAGAGGTCCAGCTAAAAAGAAAGCAGACAACGACGTCTGGAACAGCAAGAATGAGGGCAAAGTGGTGAACAATCAGCCTCAACGCGTGATGACTGACGAACGAAACGGCTGTGGGCCCCAGTCTGGTTATATTGGCAGGTTAGTTAAATATTGATATAGTTGAAGAGTAAACTAGCAGCCTAGTTACAATCACAACAAGAGAGGTAACTCCTCTCTGCAGCTATAACTACTAAGGAGAAGATGAAACAAGGTTCTCAACATGACGAAGAAGCAGAGTTGCTCCCTAAAAGTATCCAGGTTTTATAAGCCTGCTACTATTGTATAGGAAATGTAAAAGGAGCCGGGAACATGGGACAGACGTAGTGGAATGCACAATCAACTTCTTTAATTGTCACTCCATAATCCATAAGTCTAGGTCTGTAGTCACCTTTTCAACTGACTATGAACCCAATATTCCAGGATAACAAACGATGCCTTGGAAGATGAGATGGAAGAATGCATGGTGCAAGTGAACACCAACATCGGTAACCTCCGCAATATGGCGCTTGACATTGGCTCGGAGCTCTCCAACCAGAACAATCAGATCGAACGTATCAAGGATAAGGTAAAATTTGTTGAATATATATTTTTAATTACTGTAATCTTGTGTACGAATAACATACATAGAGATCGATACTTCCCTCGTGGGAACGAAAACTACTGCGTGAAGGATGGTCTATTATCATAACCAAGATTTGTCTCTAGCGGATGAATTTTGGAAGAATAACAAACAAAACCGCACCTTATCCAGGTTTTTTTCTTCTTACTTCCAGGCTAATTCCAACGTGGACACCCTCAAAGACGCGAACGAGCGAGCACACAAACTGATGAAGAGTTAAATTATATATTTATCACGGTTATAATTGCTTTAGACAATAAAATAGAGAAAATATAGGGTTCGCCTACACCACCCTATAGGTAGACCACCGTTTCTCAACCGAGATTTGTGTTACTTTGACTAAATTTCATTGTAGACAAGGCCGGATTAACCATAAGGCAGATTCGGCAACTGCCTAGGGGCTCCAATAAGCTAAGGGTAAGGAAAACGTATTATTTCTATTTAGCGAAGCGTGCTGTCAGTTTATTTGATTGAAGTGAACTTGATGAGCTGACGGTCTTTAAACAGCTGAAAAGGTAGCCGGAAAATGGAGTTGCCTATAGGTCCCGATGTGGTTAATCCAGCCTTGATAGTAGATAACGATAACAAGGACACAAGCGTGCAAGGTGTCATAGAATCCTGGATGTTTTAGTATGTTATTGGGTCTAAGCCTGACGGTCACCAGAAATTACCATGCAAGATGACTACATGCTTTCAATTTTGACGCGTACTTAGAAACTAGACCTGAAAAGGCAATAATTACTGAAACGCTTTCCAATGGGTGTTCTATTTAAATCGCCCAACCGGTTGCAGAAACATCTCGAATTATTTTAGTGATGCCGTGTTTACAGTTCCATCATATGTATATAGCTCTGTATACCAGCTCAGTTTCACTATTAAAGCGCTCTTCCAATAGGTACTCCTACAAAGTTATGGACATCAATGAAAAGCCCTACTCCATACCTTGTCGTCTTTGGCTGCCGCCTCTAAAGCCCTGCCGCTTGGGGCACGTGCCTCCTTGGCCCTAGGATGTACGCCATTGCCTTTGGCTATCGTTCTACAATGAAATATAGTTTCTTGTGATTCTGGATAAATTCGGTACCGTAAAACCACATAACTATAGTCCTAGCCTGCAACAATAGTCCAATTTTCATACTTACATTATCCTTAAAATATGATAGCTACATGGCTAGACTAAAGCAAATTATTTTAGGCCTAACAACATAATTCTATACCCAGAAATAATACCAGTAAGCTATAATATTTTAAGGATAATTTAAGGACGAAAATTGGACTATTGTTGCAGGCGAGGACAGTTATGAAGTTTTACGGTAGTTGTTTTTGGGTCATAAACAGACTTTGTTCGCGTTTTTCCCGTGAATATTACAAAAGTTAAGTGTTACAGGCAGTGTTTTTTTCATTAAAATTTGTATACTTACGCTTGTACGGCCCTTGGTCAACATTGGGGTCATTCATTCAAGGCAAACATAACTTAAAGAAAGCCTTTAACTTTTTTTTATGTATGACCCTCGTAAGTCTACTGACCAAATTAAGAATAAAAGTCATCAACGAAATTATTACATGTATGTGTACAAGTGCTGACACACTTGACTGGAGCATTCGTATACCTTGTCATGCTGGATGTAGCCTGTTAGAAACAATCAATTTAAATGATATTTCTTTATTATATACTTATGTGTACCTTATGCAGTCGTAACTAAAATATTTGAATGTTTCAAAATCCTAAATTTTGGAGAAAATGTCGTTGAACTTGTGGTAGAAATTAAATAGAAAAACATGAAACAAAATACAAACCAAAATCAAAATATTTACTGTGTAAATTAATAGCCCTCATAGTGCTCGTTTACATATCCCTTTTTTGGGCTACCAGCGTGATTTGGTCGCCTGTCAGTCGCTAGGCGTTTTGCTTTGTTGTGTCGTATGTTTGCTGTAAGTATATACATTGATGATGCGATTAAGTTTGTTATAAAATAAAATTGTTAAATATTTTTTTAATAATAGTATTTACATTAAAACCACCTGGACACGTTTATCGAAAAGATTAAATATGTACATTTGAATTTATTGTTCCTGTGTCAGGAAACACCCCGTACAGGTACAGGTATGAACATGAATAGTCTCATGGTTAGTGAGTTAGCGACTGTACATTTGGTCGATTTTGGCTTACTTATATGTTGAATTTTTAATCTTGTTAGGCCATTGATGTAAAAATTGCAGCTTATAAATATTGTGATCAGCAATAAAATATCAGGGGATGATTTCTCAGTTTGAATTTGCCGTTTCTCGAAAATGAAGTTGAAACTTACACAAAAACAGAAAAAAATATATGGACAAGTGCAATATCAAATATACACTCATCCAAAGTGCTAAGGGTATTTTTATCCCTGGAAAAATTTGATGTTTTGACTCAGTCGCGTAATATGTCTATATTGAAATGTTCAAAACTTTGTAGGGATAAAAAATATCGCTAGGCACTTTTGATGAGTGTAATATACATATATAATACAATATCAGTCGCAGCTCACTCGTTTTAAACCGCACGTTTTTATTTAATTCGGGAAAATTCGAGCGCTTACGAAATCACCCCAGGATTTGTTAAAAAATATATTATAGAAAGATATATCTACGCTAGTAAAGAGTTTATTCGTATAAGGTGTGCGTTTAACTTTTTCGCACGAAAATTATATCGACACTAATGTTTAATAAATATAAGATATGGTTGAGAAACGATGAGGTAGTTATTAGCAATAATTCGGGCTCACTGCTATTGTTATGAGATGAAGACAAAATGCAGGCAAATCAGAGAACTAGCACATAGTTTTTATCGTGTACATAATACATAAGACGTCAAAAAAACCCTGCTAAGTCGCCATTTGCTGAAACAAACATGTCGAGTTTATTAACCTCCTTCTCACTCAATTTTACCAGTCCGCGACTGAGTTATCACGCCTGTAGAAGTTAAGTAATTTCATTGGGGGCCATTCATAAATTACGTCATTAATTTAGGGGGTGGCTAGTTTGTGACGCACGAATCAAATAATTGAGATTTTCGTTGTAATAAGTGGACAAGGGGGGTTATTTAATAATAATAATTTAATTTTTAACGACCGCTTTAGCCTAGTTGGTAGTGACCCTGCCTACGAAGCAAGAGGTCCTGGGTTCAAATCCCGGTAAGGGCATTTATTTGTGTGATGAGCACGAATATTTGTTCCTGAGTTATGGATGTTTTCTATGTATTTAAGTATTTATTTATCTATATAAGTATGTTTATCCGTTGCTTAGTACCCATAACACAAGCTTTGCTAAGCTTACTTTGGGACTAGGTCAATTGGTGTGAATTGTCCCATGATATTTATTTATTTATTTATTTAATTAAAATTAATGTGACGAAATTTAGAGATGGCCCCTTGTGTTGGAACGGTCGCGCTCTAGGCTTTGAGAACTAACTAGAGTAGTCTGAAACGCTTTAGCGTCTTGTGTGGTGTTGGTTATAATTAGATGACATGTTGATTTTTAAGGAAATGGTAGATCTTTTTGCACGAAAATTTACATGTTTCACTTTTTTATTGACAATTTCAATTTATCGATATTAATCCCAATAGTTCAATTGTAGAAGATTTTGAACTAAGTAGGTTTTGCAAAATCTCGCAATTGAGATTTCTCTCGATGCTACGTAGAATTTGCTGCTCCGAAGCATAGAGTGAATTTGAATCTAGTCTCTAAACTAGGTATTAAAAAAGTAGTAAAATATGCCGAATAAGTGCACTTTGCCACGTTTATAAAATTGGAGGCCGGGCCGGGAGGTTGCTCAAACCTGCGCTCAACTATACGCCTTCTAAAAGATGATATCAGATGATTCATACGAATGAATATTCACTCGGGTGAATGCTTCACTTCTCTTTCATTCCATTGCTCACACTAGCCGGAATAACGTAGAAATGAACATTCACCCGTAGCTTCTTTCGATACGGCGTCGAATAAAGTCATGCATCTTGGAATAAGTTTAAATGGCCAAATTCGAGTGAACGTTCATTCTGCGTTCAGTTTGTTCATTTTTCATTCATTCGGAGTAGAATGAAAGATGCTGAAAGAAAATATCCAATATCGTTGGATCGGTTCACTAATTAACTCATTCGGCATTTTTGTTTCACTTTACGTTCAGTACGCTTAGTATAAGTTTTACTTCACCAAAATACTTCTCGATCGCGTTTACGTAAAAAATTCAATTACTAGGGAAACACGGACAGCGTCTCCGCGCGCGCGCTTCCACGTTTCCATAGAATTGAAATTTTTACGTAAACGCGATCGAGAAGTATTGAATTGAAGGAAAACTTATACTAAGCGTACAGACGTGTCGTTTTGAGTGAAAGATGCAAAATGAAACAAGAAAATGAAAGAAAAATGACCCGTTTGATATTATCTTTAGGCCCTTTTCACAGGCCCATGTACATACGTTCACAGCTCGACGATCATGCCATGTGGAAGCTGTCTAACCATACGGCCAATCTGTCCTCCTCCTACTGCTCCTTGCTACGAAATTCGAATTTCGTACCGTGCCCCCTCTTTCGCGATATCCACTAGGATCACCTAATTCAATTCCCCAGGTACAATTGACAACATTTCATATTTCTAAGACTATAATTTGATTCGTTCTCTGTATTCTGTTTGGAAAGAGAAAGACGCTGATAGTTTTAAATTTTCACTAGGATTATTAATTAATTTGTTACAATTTTTTAAAGATGTGCTTATTCTAAAAGAGCGTAACGATAGAATAGATCCATTACTTTTGTCTAGTCTCTATTAAAAAAAAGTGATGACGTAAATGTGACGTTAAGGTAGTTATCAAATTTAAAATTATGACAGCTCTTTTTTCTAGTGGAAAGGGTAGAGAAAACATATCTATTCTGTGGAAGTATTTGTAACTTACATATATGTTTTTAAATTTGTTGTATTTTTTTAAATATGGAGAAATAAATTATAATAAATATTTTTCCGTGTTCAGGAGGTGAAACTATTTCGATTGCTGCAGTAATTTTCAGGTGTTAAAAAAATGAAAGGTTGTCAATTATTATTGTTGTTTTTTTGTTGTGTATTGTTATTATACCGCGGCCTCTTTCATTACTTTGTTTAATACTATTAGCGTGAATGGAACGGCGCGATACGAAGTTCGAAAATCGAATTTCGTAGTTTATGGCCAGTCTGCTTAGTATAAGTTTTACTTGACTTAAGTTACTTACTTGACAGAGAATTCATACTTTGAATTAATACTAGTCCCTTCAGCTTAAAAACGTAAACGCGAGAAGTATTTGGTGAAGTAAAACTTATACTAAGCATACTGTTCAGTGCGCTGAACGCATGCCTCTATGAATTTGTATTGCGGTATTCGCTTAGAAACCAAAATCGTCGGGTATCGAAGATTTGCGTAGCCTTGTGTACGAAGGGACTATGTGTTCATTTTAAGTACGAATTCTCTGTCACCCTTATACCCTGTGATATTTATAGATACAATCATCAACAAAGTTACCTATATGTAGTAATTAGGGCGATAAAAGTGCCTGAAAATATGAGAACACACCTAAACTACCGATAAGGCTTCTTCAGATGTTTTTGGTATCTCGCTGTCCTAAATGCGTTTCAACCTAATTAGTGATACCATCGAGATCCATCTTGATTGTGAGATTCCACAGAGAGCTACACTAAGTATGTAAAAAGTACTTGCTAATCCATAAAATTTCGCGACAGAGATTAATCTCGATGGTTTTGGCTCTATACTTAAGTGAAACGCATAATATGTGCGTTTCAGGTAGAAAATGTTCTTCTCGTCTCGTATTTAAACTACCTATGTCCAATTGTCCAGGATAAAGGCTATTGTGCTAGAGGGCTGTTATTTATTCCATGTTTATCTACATACTTAAAAATTACTTTTCAAATATTTGTCTCAAACAGTCTATTAAAAACTTGTTCTTTAAAAGTTTCATAGTATATAAAATCTACTAGTGTTAGCATAGCTAGCTATTTATAGGTATACTATGTACTATTTGGATGTAACTAACGAATCGTTTAATAAAATTGGTGATTCTAATATGTAGGTAGGTTATAATCTTATAATTACAATATTATTTAACCAAAATCAGTGTTCTTTATTTCTTACTAGCTGTTGCCCGCGACTCCGTCTGCAAAGAATTCGTTTATCGCTATCCCGCTGGAACTATGCAATTTAGCAGGATAAAAACTGCCCTATGTCCTTCCTAGGATTTCAAACTGTCTCCATACCAAATTTCATCTAAATCGGTTCAGCGGTTTAAGCGTGAAGAGGTGACAAACAGTCACACTTTATAATATTATTTAGGTAGTATGGATTTCTAAAAATACAATTGAAATGACGTGTATTTATTACAATTTAAACTTTTTGGCTTACGACATAAATAATCTAATCTAATACTATTAGCTGTTTTGAGCGATGTGCTGTAACTAAGTAGTACTTATTACTTGCGTAAAGTAAAGAAGTGTCAGTTACTTAACGACTAAATAATTGTATGTTTTTTAGGTACTAGATACTAAAAAAGTACCGAGCAAAATAAAGACTTCCATACTTAATACCTGTGTCCTTTAAAATTGATATTAGAAAAATATTGTATTGAAGCAAAAAAATTACAAAGTTTTATTTCTGAATCAATGTACAGGATGTTCCAAAACTCAACGATAAACTGGTACCTAGGAAAAAACAAGAATAAAAATAAATAAATAAATAAATAAATATTAGGGGTCAATCTTACACAAATCGACCTAATCCCAAACTAAGCAAAGCTTGTACTATGGGTACTAGACGACGATAAACATAGATAGATAAATAAATACTTAAATACATAGAAAACATCCATAACTCGGGAACAAATATTCGTGCTCATCACACAAATAAATGCCCTTACCGGGATTCGAACCCAGGACCTCTTGCTGAAGCGGTCGTTAAAATCTATGTCACTTAGTTTAAAAGCGATAATAGGAGTCACATAAACATAACATACCTACCTAAGTATCTATCACTTTTACTATGAGATATTTTCGACAAAAAAGTGACACGGATTTTTCATAATTTTTTTCCAGAACTGTTTTAACTTTGCGTCTCATCCGGTATCAGTTTATCGTTGAGTTTTTAGACACCCTGTATAATCAATTAAGTAAAATTTGTAATCAACCACCCCTATAACCTAAAAAATACTTTCGTTGCTAAAAGTTTTTCACATGAAACTAACTGATTATTTAATAAAACAAGATCTATTTTGCTAACGGTACTTTATTGTGGCGTTATCCTTACCATCGAACCTCTTTACATGTACCAAATATCAAATCAATCCGACGACTATAAGGGGTTATTTACTGGCAAAATATTAGGCTAACAAATAAAAAACTTAATATACGAAATAAGCACAAGCTTTATTAAAAAAACTCTACGTATATTGAATCATAGGTCGATGTGGCCACTGCGAAAAGTCAGCGACTTGTAACGCGTACCCGGTAACCCCAATATCGATGGGCAGTAAAGTATAGTCTACTTTGAATATTAAAATATTCTCGGACGGATCATAATGCGTGACCACTCTTGACCTTTTTTTTCCAAACTCAACCCGCAGATAGGTATACCGCATGTACACGTCTGACCTGTTGTGCTACAACAAAAAAAATGAATAGGAAAACGCCATCACACAATGGATGGTTGATCTTGGGACCGGCTTTTATAGTCACATCGCTCGTAGAACTGATGGCCGATGGGTCCAAAAGGTTCTCGAGTGCGTCCACGGACCGGAAGACGCAATGTAGGTAGCCCTCCAACGTGTTGGAGCGACGACCTGGTTAAGGTTGCGGGAAAGCTTTGGATGCAGATGGCGCAGGAGCGCAGGACCGCTCTGCTCGGCGAACCTTAGGGGAGACCTACGTTCACGTCTCTCGGCTGAAATGATGTTGATGGTGATGAATCGAACCAACTATTCAAAATTGGTGAAAAATTATTTGAAATACCTACCTACGTAGGTAGTATTAATAAATTACAGCTCAGATTAACTGATTAGATCAATTTAGCAAATTCGTTATTTCCTTGTAGCAAAATTTCCGTTCGCATTTTATCACACACACAGCTACATAAAGCACTGATTACAAAACAAAAAAAGAAGTGAATGAATAAAATGAGTGAGTGAATGAAAATGTGAGTTATATGATCTTATGATGAAATATCTACGCGATACTAAGTATGCATATTATAATTTTTCTTTTTTCATATAACCTATTTTTGAAATAAGTACATAAATCAATTTGAAACTGATAAGAAATACTTATTCGCAACAAAAAAATCGGTATTGATAAATAGCGAAAAATGTGCTTACCTGATTTAAATAAAATGGATCAAAATATTTTATTTTCTTTTTTTAACTAGATGTAATTTCCTAAATAATTCTTAATGAAATAGGTTAATGAAATTTTTAGTCAATCTTGTAATTCACTGTTGAGTCTGTTGAACTTGCTATCGGTACGAATAAATGTCAAAATCCCGCTGTCACTATATGACATGTTGTGTGCGCGACCTCAACTCTCGTGGCGTTACCTATACGAGCAATCTGACCTGCCCACTGCTCACTGCCACTTGACTGAATGTCAGTAACTTTGGTTCTCCAGCGGATCTCCTTATTTCCTCATCCTCGGAAACTCCTAGCATACTCGCTCCATCTCTCTTTGAGCAGATCTGCTGCTGCTGCGCTAAATAAATGAAAATATTAACTTACTCGTACTGACAGCTTGTATAGTGATGTAAAGGCTGGAATCTGACCTCTGTATTTAAACGCAAGCTTCTCATTTGGCACGTGATACCCTAAAAGTAAAACAGTTCAGAAACGTGAATTTGAAGCTTAACAGACAGAGACTCTTTCAAAAAGAACCTTTTACTTTTCTGTGTTTAATATATATTAGCTGTTGCCCGCAAGGCCTACTTAATATAGAGAAAAAATTTGATAAAAATCGGTCAAGCCGTTTCGGAGAAGTTCGATAACAAACACCGTCACACGAGATTTTTATATATATGAAGAAAGAAGAAGAAGATTATAAAGAATACAACAGTAGGTACTTGGGCGACTGAGCTTTACTCGGACTAAAACTCGAAAACACGCTTTTTCTCAGTGATAAGACCGAGCTAGGTCGATTTATCGCCCTCTATACTAAATTTCATGGAAATCGTAGGAGCCGTTTCCGAGATTCTGAAGAATTGCCCGCTTAAAGGTATTAGATAGATTAGATACAGTGTAAACCTGCATCTTCATCGATAACTTAAATCTGGTACTTCCAATATCAAAAATAGCTAGATAGATTATGAGTTAGAAACACAAGGACAGTCAAACAACGTATTATTATCGGTGGCTATTCACAAACAAGAACTGTGGTAACTTAGTGGTTTCGCTTATGCCCTCCAAAGCAGAAAATCGTGGGTTCCAAGTCCGCACTCGCACCTCAGTTTTCAAATTTGATGTGCGTAATTACAATTGAAATAAGCTTTTAATAGAAGAAAAGCATCTGCGCACTGGGCCCGCGTGGAAACTAACGGCCAACCTATCTCATTCCTTCCGTCCGCAGCTTCGCCCGCGATAAAATTAATTTTCCCGTAGGAAAAGGTATTTTCCCGCGGTAAAAAGTAGCCTATGCCACTCAGTGATAAAGTAGCTATCTAACGGCGAAAGAATTTTTGAAATGGGTCCAGTAGTTTCGGAGCCTATTCAATGCAAACAAACAAACAAATAATCAAATCTTTCCTCTTTATAATATTAGTATAGATATATATAGACTGGAGATAATGATTGGCAGAAAAGAAGAACGGTAGAGACAACATTTAGATACCTACTTATTTTATTGCTCACCATATTCAAAAAATCCTGTAGCTACTGCCATCGTTACACAAGATATTAATATAGCGCCAATCTGACCCCGCCAATATCCCATAGTTAGATGACTAGATCATTCAGGTAGTCTGCGTGCAAATAAAAAATTTCTCCCATAGCAAGTGTTGCAAATTGATTCGATGCAATTATTAAAAGCAATAACACTCAAGACATAGATGAAATCTGTTACAGCTTGCTCTGTCTGCTGTTATGTAACAGTTTATAGTGCATTGCATCTATCATGCTACTGTTTATAGCTAATGATTGGGTTGCTTAAAATCATTAATTTAGCGTTCTAACTTTCGAAACAGGAAGTTTCAATGAAAATTCAAAGTAAAAATACCGCTGAAGCAGTTGTTAATTAGCGCCATCTTTTGTTGAGTAGCAAGACTACAAGGATAAGAACGTTGCTAGTTAGGCACTGTAAAGTTGACAAATAAGAGACAATAGATGGCACTGCTAGCCATCGTCAACAGATATTTTGAAACTCAAGTGGCTAAAAATTTATATATTTCGTGATTATATTTCTTCTGGGACAGGTAATATTTTTGGATCTATTTTTTTTATTTAGTTTAGTAAATATTAATTTATTTATCTTTTTCCTGGCAACGCCATTCAATTAAAATGTCACTTTTGACAAATGTGACAGCTCGACAGCGGCAACTTTTTTACCTACCGCATAAAATTGCTATTATTTATCACAAGGAGCTTACTCTGGAAATTGTTGTTGTTATTGTAGTTATCATTTTTATACTATTACTCCTTACCTCGAAATACAGTCGATGCGCTTTACTCACATTCACTTTTGATTCCATGCGCATGACAGTTATAACAAAGGTCAATGCGCAGAGTCGAAAAACATCGCGCATTTCGTCTTCGCTAATCCTACAGAGTTGAGTCGGGTGTCGATTGGCATCCACCAGCGACCGCGAGCGGAGCGACTACCAGCCCGTTCCGAGAGGGCACAAGCATCCTTGTGCTGTTTTTGGTGCCTAGTGGGTGTACTAAGTGTCAACAACCCCTTTTTGTTGTGCTGTGCTAGAATAAACCTACAAGTAAGTGGATTTATTTTTAACCATCTAATTTTTACGTAAAACTTGCTAATACCAGAGTCGACGAAGTCGGTATTTGCATCGGAATATAACTGTTCTCTATTAAAACTTTAATTATGTTTTAAAAGAAAAGATGTTTCTATCTAATGATTGTAAGATGATGATGTCATTGATATTTTCAACGTGGATCATTCGCAGCATTTGTTTTAATAATACTTACTAATGATTCATGAGACAGCAAGTTCTACCAAATTTATTTTTTCCTTCACCACATTGCAGCTTTGTGTGATGAAAGATATTGGCCGTACAATGTAATTTGTACATCTTCTGTCAAGGCATAGAGTTTTACTGACTTATTTAACAATTTAAATCATTAGAAAACCACATTTACATAGGTTGAGTCATTGCATCAATATGCATAGTGTGCATGGATAATCAATCACATTCTTAGGCAATTACAGTGCCTAGATAAAACACACTAAACAATTAAAATACACTAAAGTTAATTTAGTAATATTACTTCAGGGAAGCCATGGAATTTATTTTAAAATTGAAATTATAAAAATATACAGAGCTATATTTTTCTTGTTTAGAACTATGAATTAAATTATTAAAATAGCTATGATCATCATTTGTTCCTGTCCACTAGTGTCCGCTGTATCCTCCAGATTCACTAAAACACAGGTATATAATATTACAATTGATGAAAGTCAACTTATCAGGCAACTTATCTACTTCCATGTAGAAAAATTGGGAATTCTGCATTATCCATCCTAAACCTTTTAGATTTTGTGCTCAGCTTTTTTTACACACAATTGAAATATTTAGGTCATCTGCCACTATAAACAATTATTAAATTAAATATTAATACCTTTTATTGATATCCTTACTAATATTATACTTAACTGCTATTTTAATTTGATAGTGACATAACTCAAAATTCTAGGGCATAACATTTTAAAATACAATACAATACAATACAAATATTCTTTATTATAAATAATAAATAATAAATCTCACGGGACAATTCACACCAATTGACCTAGTCCCAAAGTAAACTAAGAATAGCTTGTGTTATGGGTACAAGGCAACGGATAAACATACTTATATAGATAGATACATACTTAAATACATATCAAACACCCAAGACCCTGAGAACAAACATTTGTATTATTCATACAAATATCTGCCCCGACACGGGAATCAAACCCGGGACCTCAAGCTTCGTAGTCAGGTTCTCTAACCACTAGGCCATCTGGTCGTCTAAATCATTATTGATCACCAAAAACAGTACAGTAACATTAGAAAAATAAAAATTCAGGTAGACAATAGGCGGTCTTATCACTAAAAAGCGATCTCTTCCAGACAACCAATTACTCAGAAATTAATAAATATCAACAGACTATAATGTATCACTATTCAATCAAAGTTCAGTTTTAACAACCCTTTTATTTTGGATTGTGTCACTACTGAATTAAAGCAGCAAAATGCAAAAGTGTGTCTGTCCATCTGTACCTCTTGCGGCTTAAACTGTTTAACCAATTTAGATGAAATTTAGAATAGAGATACCTATTTTGAGACCTGGGAAAGGAGACAGGATAGTTTTTATTATCCTAGAAGTCATCCTAAACGGGGGTAGAAGTTTGTATGGGGAATGAATAACCCCTGAACCATTATAGATGAAATTCAGCTTGGAGATAGTTTGAGGCCCTGGGCAGAACATAGGATAGTTTTTATCCAAGAAAATTACATGATTCCCGCGATAGTGATAAACAAATTCTTCATAGTCGGAGTTGTGGTAAAGAGCTCATAAGATATAAATAAAAATAGTCCTTATTTCTGAAGATAAATTTTTTAATGAAACAATATGGCATGTGTGACATCAAAATATTTGACTCAAGTATGATTTTGTCTGCTACCGTAAACCATTTGATCAAATTGGGGCAACTTTGATAGTTTTAAAATCGCTACAAAGTCAACATTGTCCATATTAGGTAAATGGTTGACAAAAAGAAGATTGTAGCAAGTGCTAACAAAAATACGTGTGTTAGTCAGCAAACTACTTTTTAAAGTCGCCCCGCAGTTCAAAGTCACCCCAGTTTACAGTACTGTTCCCAATATCTGCTCCCATCCTGATCTAATCAACTCTAATTAGAATAATTATTTATCAATGCCTTTAATTCATTTAGAAGTGGGGGGTCCACACAGGTTGAGTCACCGAAAAGCAGCAATGTGAGGCTCGATTTTGTTTAGTACAGAGATTAAAATCCGACCAACCACACAATTTGCTCATTGTTGACCACCTTATACCAATAATTAGTTGTCTGCACCCCGATTTTTATACTATGTTTAAGCACAACTGTTCTACTTGATACCACTGGGAATGTTTAGCCATCTGTTAATTTATACGTGTACCTGACCGACCAAGCGTTGCTAGGACTTTTTTGTTAAAACGCGATAACACGCGTTTGACCGAAGATAAGAAAAGCTAGATCGATTTTTCTCCCTGAAAACTCCTACTGGAAAATTGCATTAAAATTGTTAGGTGCAAGCCACAACGAAGAGACGTGGGACGGGGGCGCGTCGCAATCGCGGCGTCCTTTGAATCAGTTGTCATTCTAAATGTATAGAAGCGTCGCGATCCAAAGCAGACAGAAGAGGCGGGGGCGGAGACGCGGCCTGCGAACAAACGACGCGGACTGCGACGCGCACCCGTCCCACGTCTCGTCTGTGTGGCTTGCGCCTTAGATCGTTTTCTGAGATCCCTGGAATAAATAAATCTTCTTCTAATATATAAAAATCTCGTGTCACGGTGTTTGTTATCAAACTCCTCCGAAACGGCTTGACCGATTTTTATGAAACTATTTTCTTCGTATTCGGTAGGTCTGAGAATAGGTTGTAGGCTATTTTTTGTATACCTACCCCTATTCTTCGCAAACACTTGTTCAGGTACCTATTAGATAATGGTAGTAAATTATTTAAAAAATATATATATATATATACACGTCGACTTGAGAACCTCCTCCTTTTGTTTTCGTCGGTTGAAAAAAATTACCAGCTATGTATGAGAGTATATTTTTAATGATTATACCTTTCTCCTAGTATTAAGGGTGCTTGGAAATTTCCTCTAAAAGTGATGATGATGATGATGATGTCGTCCATGTTCTTTAAAAGTAATTGGTATAGTTGGAAAGTGGTGGTAACAAATCTAAAGGAAATTACACTGTTGTTTTTTGTGTGTTGTTCAGGAGAATGTTTGAAATTAGTATTATGTTATGTAATTTTATCTTATCCATATCTGATGCACTATCAACATACATTAGTCAAGTTTCAACCGTTCCATGAATAATTTGTATTTTACTAAGTAGATAAAGAAATCACTCAAATTGGGAAACACATTTTATAATTGTCTCATAGTATATTATATACATACTAAATAAAATGCAAGAAATTGTACCACTGTAAGTACAAAATTTTAATTTAATGTAATTTAACATTCACACATATGTCATATGATTCACACAATTTAATTCTTCGTTCGTTCTTGGAACTACCTACATTTCAACATAATATGCAATGCTAATTTTATTTTAATTTTTTATTTCCGCTGCTGGCGCAATTATGGGTCAGATTTTTTTTTATTTTTTTTTATTTCCTTTTTTCCTATTAACAAAACTTTAATGGAAAATCCTGCACATGATTATATTCAATAACACGTAACTTCCTTAAACAGATTGAAGGTTACAAAAAATGCAAGATGAATCACGTTGGATGACGCCAAAATTAGATGTAAACCACTAAAAGCATACATAGTATTAGAAGCAGACCAGATACTTGATATAGATTAATGTTTCTACGTCATAGGTACGTCAAGTATCTCACTTATCTAACATAAAAATATCATAACGCGTCAATATTCTAGGGTTTGACTTTACCAATACATACATATAACTGCCGTGTCAGGCCTAAGTAACGTATCTCCAAAAACGACGATTAGAGAAAAACGCGATCAAAGTTTTTGTTTTTGTTCATATCATTGCTTGTTTACTAATAAAGTTTAAAATTTGAAATTTACACAGTAGGTTAGAAATATTATTGTGACGATGTATTTTTAATTTTAACACTGTGCTACGAATCAACTGGAAAAAAGACGGTTTTTAAAGTTTGCACGGCCTTACTTTTCATACAAAATTCTGTAACGCAAAGTTGCGGATCTGAATATACGTTAGTTAAGCGTGACCATGCTCTTTTTATTACCCAAAACTGTGTAATGGCTATGACCTGTATCTTTACTTACATTACTTTTGGGAACCAAGAAACAGAACATTTAAGTAAATTAAAAGTGGGTAGGCTCTTTTATCTAGTCCCGTTATTTTATTTTATAGATATACAAAAAGGTAAGAAGGTTAATAATAAGTAAAGTGGAAGCTAGAAAACTTTTTATTGAATTTTATCACAGTAACAGGATTTCTATTCATTCTTAACTTTTAGGTATCTTTTTTAATAAATAAGACTTATAAGGTCTTATAACAAAATATTATTATCTTTTCTCCCACTCCCTCCCCTCTATTTTAAACATACTCTTAATAAAATTATAATCAATATAGCTCTCCTTGGTTTCAGAGGGTAGGTACGTATCAAAATATATAAAGTTTAAAGTTAATAATGGACGAAATACATAATGGTCATTTGATATAATTATTCTTGGAAATTCTCAACTTTACAGGATAAACCAACCATAATAAACCTAACCTAACCTAAACCAATCTGTAGATTACAAGATTAAAAAGGTCGTTTTATCAATAGTTTCAAAGAAAATTTTAGTATTATATTATGACCATCACGTATTTTGTCCATTATTCGTTTTAAACTTTATATATTTTTATACGTTCCCGTTTCAGAAGGTGTTACGTATTATGAAATATAATTAAAATGCCTATTATAACATATAACAACAACCTGATTTGAATTAAACTACACCAAAAGATTTTTCAATTTCGATTCTGCGGGCGAGTTCTGTATGACCTATCTAACATATTTGAAATACGGGAGATACCCATTACAAGTGCGTACAAAAATCCCAGATACGTTAATTCGGCTATCGGTGTTTTTATTGAATTATGGCATAAAATGAAAATCTTCGATATGTATCAGATAGTATAGCATTAAAAATTACGATTTAGCACTGTTAAGCGTAACTAACGTATCTCAAGTTACGTTACTTAGGCCTGGCACGGCAGATAATTGAACGTTTGTTCTTGTACACGACCACCTACCACGACTATCTTTAAAATAAATACCAACGCTCAATGGCGTCCACGGACCGGAAGACGACGCACGGGCCTCCAACAAGATGGAGCGACGACCTGGTTAAGGTTACGGTAGCGTTGGGTGCGGAAGGTGCAGGACTGGTCTGTTTTTAAGTTAATTTTATAGTTCCCGCTGTCGCGCCATATACGAATTCTTTATTTTTTAATTAGTGAAATTAATAAATTCCACAGTGCACATTTCTTACAAATATGACGAGCGCAGGTAGTATTGCGTGCAAAGTGCATTACATAAATACTCGTAAAACAGTCACACTTCAAATTCAAAAGCCGGCCAAATCTGGCCAGACTGATGTTGGCCCCATTCAACTAACAGAGGTCAAAATACCTAACAAAGCCGTCCCTAAATGGGCGTGGCGGTTGGGGCCATTCCGTCGGACATAATTAAGTGACTCGGATACTGCTTAGTCAGTACCACAAAACAGGCTATGGCGTAGTGCGTAGGTTATCTGAGGAATGACGTCACACAAGGCCGTGGCGAAATGTGACTCATCAATCTCATCCTCTTAGATCTAGGCTCCCTGTCAGCCATCTCAACCTTTTTTCTATGGGCTACAAATTTTTGTAAAGCGAAAACATTGGCAAAGATTACAAAGGATGATGGGCAGATATGTATGGAATCCAGCCTGGTCACCAATAGGATTATAATGTATGTAGAATTATTGATCCTGCCATTTGCTATAATTGTTATTAAGACGACTAGACTGTGTAGGCTGGGAGAATTTACATAGATAATTATGTAGGACGAACGCAAAAAAACAAATATACTTAATGGCTTGTAAACTCACGTATTTGAGGGCTTGCTATTCCGGGGTTTTTGAAGTTTGTTTCCATTTTAGAAAATTAACACTTTCACAGTCCAGTGCCCCATATAAGGGTCACAGCGACTTAGCTTCACAGGTCTGTGCCCACATGGGGCACTAAGAATCAAACAGACTTGCATCCAGATTAGTACAATATTTTGTTTACACACTGAGCAAGACGGTACAATGATCAAATTAATTTGCTGGGCTTAGCAGTAATTTGAAATTTTGTATGGGACTGTGAACGTGTTAAATAACTAGCTTTCACTTGTTATGCATGCGGTTCGTATTGGGCATGCAGGCCAATTTGCCCGTCATTCTTTATTATTGAAATGTGACGGGAGTCGTCACGTCTAGACCATAAAAATACAAACATACATAGACTGCTAAAATCATTACATTTCCTTTTGGCTTTGCCGTAGTCGTGTAAAAAACACGATCACTATATAATAATACGTCTCGCACACAACATATAGGTAAATCAATTTTGAACCCATCCAATTGGACTTTTCGGCTATAATTATAGTTGATAAAGTAAAATCACAAAGTTGGTAAAATTTTAAGTGGTGTGTCCTATATTAGACTGAAAGGCACTGGAGCGCGAGTTGATGCATGACAACAATTAACAAACTCAATTAACGAACAGTCGACCGTATCACGTAACGAATATAACCAAAATAGTGGGTAAGTAATAAATAAGTAGCTAGTACTTACTGGCATAGTTACTGGGTTAAAGTTAATCAAGGTATCGATCTTCGGAATTGGCATACCTTCCTACAGAAAGCACCTGTATAAGCCTTTAAGTTTGATTCAAAAAAATCTCCCTCGAGGACTTTCCGACATAAAACTCCGATTCCAGGGCAAATTTCGACGTCAACAAAATTACCTTGTCAAAGCTTCTTTTATAACCTCGTTATTTACCCACTGTCAAGTATCGGATGTCACCAATAAAGATCTTGACCCTCATTTGATTCGACGCCTATTGGCATTCAATCGTCTTCTTCTGAATTTTGAATATCAATCAACCCTAATTTCATCCAATTTCTTTAACGCCTCGTTGCGTTTTATGAATGTTTAGTTCAATTTATTTCTACATTCTTAACAAAATTAAGTAAATGGTAGGATTTTCCATCTGTTACCGCTACTTGTCTAACAAAATACAATACAATGGCTTTTTGTTGTACACCACAAAAAAAAAAATACAGAAAAACAAGTAAAAATATGTATGGTAAGCAATGGGTGGGCTTATCTTACTAATTGTATCTAGTAGATTTAAATTTTAATAAAAAACGATATTTCTCCTAGTGCATTTCCATTTTTGTTTTCATTTGTCAAACTGCACGACTTGTTACCGAACCGTGGAGCTGCAGATAGATAATAAGATAACATCACAGGCCTTACTGTCTAATGCACTAATCACAATCGCATTCTCCATTTCATTCTGCCAAATGGTACACGATGAGGGTAGAAAAAGATGTTGAATGCAATCGTGAGCGCCCGGGAGTTAGACACTACAGCCTCTGGAAATAGCTCTCACTATCTTATCATCGTGCTTGTTGAAAGTGGTGCGTGTTAAATGCTAACATGTTAGTAGAGTTCGTCACACCATGGCCCTAACTGACTCTAATATTGAAAGTAAAGCAGGATTGGTGTGGTGCCGAGGGTAGACCAAAAGATGGCGCTAAATAAATGACACCTTTTCAGATAGAATGCTTTGGCCACAACTAGTTTTACGATACCATAACCTGACGCTTATTGCCTAACGGGTGGGCGCTTGCTATCGCATTCACTATTTCTCTCTGTCAAGCAGTATACGTCGGTGACAGAGAGAAATGGTGAAAGGGATTAAAAGCGGCCGTGCGTTAGACAAAATGGGCTCTGGCTGGAGGCCTAATCAAAACCACGTCACATCTTCACTCGCTGCAAAGCGATGTGGTGTTAAATAGAGATCAAAAATATCGACATGCGACACTTTCGAAGAATCAAATCTATTTCCAAATGAATACGATGAAGTTAAATTTTGCGAAACGTAAACGACACTTTTAACGTACCTAATACATACATTCTATTCGATTTCGATTTCCGGAACTGGCAACTAGAATAATGGACGGGCGCTGACCATTACTGTTATCATCAAAAGGTAGAAAAACCTACACCCTCATCGTAGGTACTTAATAAGATGATGCTGTTGAATGGATTTTCTTGTGATTCATTCAGCTTTGTACCGTGAATAAGCAAACGGTACTATATTCCTTAAGCTTTCTCGGGGATGTAGATAATTAATCTTGGAGTGTTTTCAGTGTAGTGGTACTCAGTTTACTGAACGGGTAATAAAAGGCTTCAGGGTTTTTTTCGTTTAGTTCGGGTGCTTTTAAAAATCGTGTTTTTATTTCACTTTTTTTAATGTTAAACGTTTTTCATTATTAAAATGAGCACGAAAACAATTTTAGTACATGTTTATTCTGCTGTATGTTTGCTTCGCGATCATATCTCCAAATCGTTTAATTTGTGTTTTATTTAATTTTTGGATAGGATTTTATAATCTTATTTCTTTTTTACTTACCTAATTTCTCTTGTTGATAAGTATTTTCAACCGACGAAAACAAAAGGAGGATGTATGATCACGCATAACTTTTTACAGAGTAGTCCGATTTTGATGATTCTTTTTTTATTGGAAAGCGTATTCCCCGAGGGTGGTCCCATTTAAATTTGGAAACAATATTCCTACCCTAAAGGTAGAAAAACAGGGGATGATTGATTGTTCAGTTACTGATTGCACTATATGACCACGCATAACTTATTACAGAGTAGTCGGATTTCGATGATTCTTTTTTTATTGGAAAGCGTATACCTCAAGGGTGGTCCCGTTTAAATTTGGAAATAATATTCCTACCGTAAGGGTAGGAAAACAGGGGATGATTGACTAACTTTTTACAGAGTAGTCTGATTTTCATAATTCTTTTTTATTGGATAGATAGGGTATACCTTGAAGTTGGTATTATAAATTTGGAAAAAAAAATACCCCAATGATGGAAAAAAAGTATAAAATAAAAACTTTTTAACAAAAAATTAAACCGCCGAAAAGACTGAAAAGCAAAAAATAATACCTTTTTTGTTTGGCCTTAATCTAGGTACCAGTTTGAAGTCGGTGCCTCAGCACGAGCCAGGAGGAGTGATAGAAGCCAATCAGGTAGACGATTATAGGTCCACTCCTCCTGGCTCGTGCTGAGGCACCGACGTCAAACTGGTACCTAGATTAAGGCCAAACAAAAAAGGTATTATTTTTTGCTTTTCAGTCTTTTCGGCGGTTTAATTTTTTGTTAAAAAGTTTTTATTTTAATTATGTTTTTTTTTGTTCCTCGTTTTATTATTATATCTTACATAATATTCTCGTATAAGTAGAAAAATAGTTTATTATTTGAGTTAATACAAAGCCCCTTAATCTGTCTGCCGCTCCTATAGATTCTATTTAGCTTACGTTGTAATCGATTTCAAAGCTTAACAATATCTTGAAATTTAGATTTTCAATTACATATTGACAAAAGTCATGGCACGCAATCCGTGCGACAAATTTACAAATTTCACATAAAATACATATCTAACCGTACCTGTACAGAAATCGTATTTAGCAAACCCCGTCGTGGTTCATAATGATCCGTATCTGAAATGTGTTTTCGCGCATGAATTTTCGTCCGTCCTTTTATTTGGACTTAGTTACATTTGAATGTGAGGGGAGAACCCACCCCTTCGTAGATGTAGTTACGTATCTACTTTTTAGATGATACGCGGTACTTTTCGTCGTTTAATACGTTGGATCAACTCAAAAAAGGAGATAGCTATCTTTACATGCCGGCAAACTAACACAGTAATCTTTAAATTAATGTATTATATCTCTATCGAAACTTTTTCCCTCTTTAATGGAACATTATGATCAATCTATTCGTCATCACCGTCTTCCAGACGCGAAGGGTTTCGTATGTTCGACAATTTTCTTTTACGGCCGAGGGTTGTGTAAATATTTGCGTATGTATACATGGTTCGGAGCCTTCTCATCTTACTGTAATAAACCTTAATTTGGCAGAATATGAATGTAATAGAAAGCCGAATAGCATCGCAGAAAATGTAATTTTCAAACAATTCATATGGTGATGTAGAGGCAGATAGAATAGATTAGTAGGACTACAAAAATTATTAGGTAGTTATAATTATTTTGAAAAAAAAATCACTCTACTTATTTTTTATTACATAATTTTATTAAATCTGGCGTCACTTTGCGGGGGCCCATATTCATAAAGTACCTAAAACCAATTAACTTGCTATTCCGCGACTCCGTGTCACGAAGTAGCGGGGTAACTTGTTTTAGTTCATTAAATACCTTTTACGTTATTTTTTTAGCTTAGCTTACATGCGTAAGTAAAAAAAACAATGAATTATTATTTACAAAAAAGTTCTGTTCTTTTATCTGCATCTATTTTGGAGTTCTTGATACCAATTCTTGTTCAACATAAACTGGTATTGTTTTTGTTCTTAGTTTTCCGCTTAATAATTCATAACATAATATCATCATAGTATACAGCACCGTTCAATTGTATCAGAAAAAACTTAGACAAGTTAAAAGTTTCACCAAGCGGAGGCTGGTGGCGGGCGGGGCTGTCATTGAGGAGGGGGGGCTTGCGCGCGTCTATCGATTTTCCACACGAGCCCCGGTTTCGACGTCCTACGTCGCTAGGGGCAAATCCCTCGCCGACGTTAAGATTATGGCTTACCGCGGTTTTTCGGGACACCAAAACCCTAATTGACAGTATTGACACTCCCTTTTGCTAACTTGTTGGATCCAGCACCCAGTAAAGTTATATTAATCACACACGCACGACTTATCGTTATCGCCATATGACTACAAAAACATACTAGGCTTGTGTTTCAGAAGTCGTGTTACTAGATTCATGGACTTGCTCGCGTTCCATTCATGATTTCCATTCATCATAACGCGATTCGGTAAAGTTTGACACTGAGCCAGCTTAAAGTGTTTCCCGGGCCGTTTACACGCCTCAATAAATTACCTTGAACGTTCCCGCTGTTTTATTCCGGAAATTCGTTTACTCTGGAATCGTGATTTCTGGGGAAGGGAAAAAACTATTCGTAAGAATAAAGCTTTGGAGGGTCGCTTCAGAAAATTCGTTTAGATAAGCTAGACTATTCGTCCGTGGCCGCTGACTTGCCGAGGTCATCTCTCTCATTCATTGTGGCCTTAGGTAGGTATTAACCGGGGTTAACGTCACTTAAAATAGGATCCTGCAAATTTTTTCGTCAGAATTCTCTTAATACCTACCTATGAAAGAATGACGTTACTGACTGATATATAATGCACCGCCTAAGCAAGAGACTTGAAATTTTATATATCTTGGGGATCATATGATAGAGATGCACTAAGAAGAAAGTTTTCGTTATTCCCACGATTAAAGAGCTAACCGGGGGAGAAACTTAGTATTTTCTAATAAAATATGTAAAAACATCATATTCCCGTCCGTAGTTAATCAGGTTAATTGCTGACATCTGTTTGTTTTTTCCTAGAAAATATGCACTTCTACATGTGTAGTGTTGGCAATGTACTTTTTCAACAGCTGCTGCTGATTCCCGCATGATTAAGGTCACACTATCATTAATATCAATAAACATATCCATCCTTTGTTTCTTACCTGAAAGGAAAACTTGATGTTGCAAATAAACCACGAAACCTGTAGCGCTTGAACACTCCAGACCATTATCTAACACTCGAGACTTCAGACGCTCAGAAGATGCTCTCGACTCGACAAAAGCCGCCGCTTTTACTCTACACTTGTTTCGGTTTGTCAAGACAACTTTTGTAAGAAAGAATTTAAATCCGAGAGTGATTGCGTTTCAGACAAAGGCAGCTTAAATTTTGCAACCTCCGCAATAGAATAAACCTCAGACCGGGTATCATTAATATTCAAAGGTCGGCCCTCCACTTGCACGCCATCGCATGTTCACGTTTATTGCCTTGTTTTGGTACATTTCAATTGTTCCGTCTCATGTATTTTACCTTTCTAAATACCTACCAGTCAAGGTAATATTTCATTCATACAGTACCCGGCCATAAAGATTGCATACGGTCTTTGAAAAAAGACTCTGCAAATGTTCGACATTTCTTTCTTTGGCCAAAGACCGATGTGTTTTTGTGTGGTACACACACACACACACACACACACACACACACACACACACACACACACACACACACACACACACTCACTCACTCACTCACTCACTCACTCACTCACTCACTCACTCACTCACTCACTCACTCTCACACACACACACACACACACACACACACACACAAAACACATCGGTCTTTTTTAACCGACTTCAAAAAAAAGGAGGAGGTTCTCAATTCGGTAGTATGTTCTTTTTTTTTTAACGTGTTACCCCAGAACTCCGTCATTTATGAACCGATTTGGAAAAATTTTTCGTTGTTTGAAAGCACAGGCTTCAAGGTTGGTCCCGTTATTACCAGAATCTAGTTCTGATGATGGGATCCATGAGGAATTGAAGAAACTCCACAAAAATTCAAGAAAAAAGTATAGCTACTTTAGTATTTTCGGTGACAAGTCGAGCATTTGCATTCATAAAGTATCATGGAACTCTGTAATAAAACGACACAACCCCATCGAGCATTAAAAATAGAATTTTCAACATAAACTTATTTCGAAGTCAAACTTATGATTTTATCCTACGCATCTATTTTATACAGAAACAACTAAAAAGCAAAAAATAAAAAATTTTAAATAAAAAATAAAACCTCCTTCAAAAAACATCCAAAAAACTATGAAATAATAATTGAACCAAACCGACCACAATAAGCATGAAAATATCTTTCTTCTAATCTGTTGGAAGTCGGTGCCTCAGCACGAGCCAACAGGAGTGTAGAAGCCCTATAGATAGTAGGTATGTAGGTAAGTTAGATTACTAGGTCCACTCCTGCTGGCTCGAGCTGAGGGACCGACTTCGAACAGATTAGAAGAAAGATATTTTCATGCTTATTGTGCTCGGTTTGGTTCAATTATTATTTCATAGTTTTTTGGATGTTTTTGAAGGAGGTTTTATTCTTTATTTAAAATTTTTTCAAAGACCGTGTGCAATCTTTATGGCCGGGTACTGTAACAATATTTTTATTCGTAGAATTCTTAAAGACGGCTTAACAAATTTGTGTGTGAGTTTAGTGAGATTACCTTCCTTTTTAGGGGCTTATAAAACACGAAAGTAGAGGTGTATGGGCTGAAGGTAATCGGGCGGCGGCGCAACCTTAGGTTAAAAGGAATACCTTTTTCCTCCCTTTTGTGTATGTTTGCGTGGCCCCGTATAATAATAATAATAATAATAATAATAAATATTAGGGGACAATCTTTACACAAATCAACCTAGTCCCAAACTAAGCAAAGCTTGTACTATGGGTACTAGACGACGATAAACATACTTTTAGAGATAAATAAATACTTAAATACATAGAAAACATCCATGACTCAGGAACAAATATTTGTGCTCATCACACAAATAAATGCCCTTACCGGGATTTGAACCCAGGACCTCTTGCTTCGTAGGCAGGGTCACTACCAACTAGGCTAAAGCGGTCGTATCAAATAAAATAGATTACCTATATGTTATCTAGTTTCTTATGTGCAAACCATTACAGTAGGCATACGAGGGCAAGGTGAAAAGTTCTCAGCCTGGCAGTGAAAAAAATTGATGTTTTTAAAGTACATTTATTTTTCCACATACTCATAGTCCCCTCGTAGCTAAGTAAATAAATCAGCGTTCCTCCAATAAATGGATCCCATCCCTGATGCGTGATTCTGAAAGGTCTGCAAAATGTCCATCTACGGCTGCTTTAACCTCTTCATTTGACACGTAATTTTACGCAGCGACAAACTTTTTTAAAATTTGGGAGTAGATAGAAGTCTAATGTAGCCAAATCCGGCGAATAGGGTGGATGTTCCAGCAAGTCATACTTTAGGTATACCCCTCAATTTTCCCATTGCCATAGCACATTTGTGAACAGGTAAATTGTGGTGGAATAAGATGATATTTTTTCGCAATCCTGGCCTCTTCTCACCAATATTTTCATCCAGCTGGTCCAGGAAACTTTCATAGTATGCCCAATTTATTGTTTTACACAACAATTTTTTGTCACATGTATACCTGCTGTCTGTTCCACCTCTATAATATGTAATGTGATATGCAATAAATAATTTTGAATTTGAATTTGAAATGGTTATTTGCTTGTATCAAAAATCATTTAAGCCGATGAAAGACCAGATTGAGAGTTGGAAAACAGTGTTGAATGTTCGTACTGCGTCAACGGTGAGTGTGGGCGAACCTTTACAAAGTGATGTGGTTAGTGTTGTGTGCTACCCTACATTTGACAATGACAATAAAAGTGATGATGAAAACGGGGGTAGTTGTGTGTCGCTGTCAGTTGCGTCGAGTAGCCGCGCGACCAGGGCGTTAGCACGCAGTGCACGTTTGGCAGCCGCCGTGACGTGCGACTCCGAGAGGAAGGGCTACGGATTAGCCCGAAACATGTCGAGTTAAACTCGTTTTAAGACGTGAGTGATCCGTTTATTTTCACTAATTATTGCCTCTTTCGTTCTGGGCAAAAGAGGATATACAGGTGACTTATTATTCATGCAATAACACATCAAGTTTAAATAAAAAAACTTGTAGAAAAAGTAAAAGCAAAATACTGACTCTATAATACCACATATTTTGGAAATATGGAGCAGAGCCTAAAATGTTGCACAATTTGAGTTGTCGTTTCTGATAATTGTTTGATTTAGTGTTTATTTAGCTAGATACAACAGAGAAGTAAAGTGCAGATTTATTCATAGTGAAACGAAACGGATCACTCGCGACTTATAACGACAATGCCAACGTGACATTACATGCCACGTGATTTGCCACTGTGACGTGTGACTCCGGGAAGAAGGGCTACGGATTAGCCCGAAACATGTCGAGTTAAACTCGTATTAAGACGTGAGTGATCTGTTTAGTTTCACTAACTTCTACTTAACTTCACGCTGTCTCTGTCAGATTATGCTCTATTATAACTGAAGCATAAAAGATGATCGACCTTTATAATCACCACGCTATTTATAAACGTTCATAACATTTTATAGTAACCTTTTTGTTTTTAATTAGAGGAATAAGAGAACCCATTAGGGCGGCTAGCGCCTGAAACAAAGCTAACCTCGCGCGTACTGTCGTAAACAAATACATGAATGCGACAGCCTATTTGTAGAAACAACAAAATACGTGTCCCGATTTCCGATATAACATTCGCAAGTAAGCTTAGAGAGGTAGCGTTTATACTAACAGCTAAGCTCATCGTTTCTTTTATGACCGGTTGAACAGTGTTCATAACGAGCCTCGTTAGCAAATGTTCACAATTACCCAATACTATGTACGTTATAGTTCTGTGCTAGCAAACTAGGTGAATTTATAATTGAGCATTGGTCAGCGTCCTATTTTCCAACAATTAACGTCTCGTCTCATTTCACCCAGATTAGAGTTTAATGGCTTCTCAGTTTCGTGGAATAAAAACCTTCAAGCTGCTTTTAGTTTAGCTAATGAAATCTCTTTGATGACGGTGATACCTGGCCAAGATAATTTTGAGATCATCTTTGCGCCCGACTTCCTAATGCCCTGTAAACATTTACCCGGTTGTTAGACCGAGACAGGCACTAAATTATGTACGGCCAGCGCCGGCGACGCTTAACCCCCTGCATCTTTAAATAATTCATTATAACCCGTGAAAGCTCTGCACTCGAAACTGGGTCAACCAACCCAGATAACGCCGTGATTGGGACCATTGCCAAGTTCCTAGCTCCAACATTGCCAAGGTTCATGGGTGCCTTTATTTATTAGCTAATAAAGGACCTAGCAATTTCAACGAGGTACTAAAAATAGTTTAACTATTGCCACAGCCACGTGCCGTTATTTCTGTAGGTCTAATAACATGCCAGCAATACACAGATAATGGAAAACTGAATAAACAATCACATGTTATGAGATCGATGCTGCTATTAAAAATAATCCATTTCTATACTAACAATGAGTTATTTTCGGCCGCTCTTTCTATCACTGCAGAAACTAAAAGAAATTTATTTTGTACGCCTAAGAATTCGAAATATTTCTAGTCCACTGGTTCTTGCCCGCAAAGCTCATAACCCCTTGCCATGTAGACATGCGGCTAGACGAAATGCCATACTTCGTCAACAAATGGGTCGTCAACTTGACACGTTCCGAGCGATTTCCATAATTACAGTTATTACTCCTTTTTCATCGCACGCGATGTCATTTTATATGAATAACAACGTGTGGACGAAATACCTAGTATGGGTACTAGGTATTTCGTCACACAGCAATAGCAAGCCGACTTTTATTAGAAAATATCTACTGGAAAACTGGAATACCCAGAGCAGCCGACATGTGGAAATGAAAAGTATTTTCTGGAAAACTCCGTCGACTGGTATTGTGCATGTGCAGTCGTTGATATTTTATTTTTCTTTTAAATCTATGCAAGCGAACGGGAACTATGTTCGCCGCTTTCCAACTTTTAATCTTTCTTTCTTAATGTTTGTATTTCAATATTATAGAAGAAGTAGGAATACATTTATTTAGTTAACAGGTCATCTTGGTACGAATGTCTAAATATACAATGGCCCAAAATATCTCATTATAAAAATGTACAGCGGTCAAAAAGTATGTAAATGTAAACATGTTATAATAAAGAAAAGACAAAATAATTAGATGCCAGAAAACCCTAAGAGCCTATTGTATGACAAAAAAAACGAACAGAAGATAAATGGTCAAGATCCAAAAATACTCAGTGGGTTTGTATATCCCTTTTGTCAAATTGTAAAATTTTACTACAATAGATGATAAGTTATATGCTTATTTGTATGCTTTTTAATAACAAAATGGACGTATTTTTCTGAGTAAATGAATAAATTATTGTTAAAAGTCAAAAAGTATAATAATGTCAATGAGCACATAACATTTTGTACATTTTGGCCCCAAAGTATTCTGTCCTCAAAACTTCTTGACACAAGGACATCTAGACCATAGTGAATGCTGCTTTGGAAACATTTTGACTAAAATAACATGTTGGCCAAAGCAAATTCTGCCCCTAAAATTTTCATACAAAATGACCTGGTGGTACCAACATTTTGTACTTTTTGAAAATGTTACATCTCAACATTTTATGCATTCAGTCATTTGTACCTGTTACCTTTATTTACAACAAAACAAGACACATCAATATTATTACAAATAGACAACATGAAGGATAAAGATACAGTGTGTCATTGCGGTTGCAAATCGTACACTGGCTCAGCATAATGCTGAGGCGTTTATAGCACCCCAGACCCCAGCGCTGATTTTCAGCCATCATCACCGTTGGTGACACTCGGATTGCTATATAGGTATACTACACACACACCAATAACTACGAGTATATAAGACTACATGAATAGATAATTTGTAGATTATGAAACACATGTATTGTTCTACATTAAAGCTTTCAAGATCTACAAAATATTGCCTTTGTAGAAAATGTGACACAAAATCGTCTTAAAATTTTACGTGCTTCTGATAGTTTGGGTAACGGTAATTTAGAGGAAAACTTCAGTGCGCGCTTCCTCTCACCCTGACCCTCTCAAACCAGGTCATCCTATTTAATAGATAAACGATCGTGAAAGGAGGGGTTCTGTTACGGAACATCGGAATGAGTGTGAGGAAAATAATGTCAAATGTGGGAGATATCTGTTCATGGGTGTATGTATTTATCTACAATATCTAACCTACTAATGCGTGAATGTTGGACTTATAACAAGCGATCGTATTGAATTTGGCAGAACTTAAGATGCAGTTATACGTTAACACAAAAGCTCCCTTTACGCCTTGCTTCAAAGAATCCATCCTTAAGTTGGTAATGCACTTAAAACCTATCTGTATTTTGTGATTCTGCACAATTTTTGGGCGGCTCCCCAAAGTCGCCGAATGAAATCGAATTTATCAGGCTCTCTTTTTTACATAAGTATCTTCACTCACGCGAATTATTGTAATCATCTGGCGGTTAGCAAAGCTCCCAGACATCATTCATCATCTTCATCATCATCGTCTGCCGAAAGACATACACTGCTGGGCATAGGCCTCCACAAAAGCTCGCCACAATGACCGGTCTAGCATCCATCGAACAACTCTACCTTTGACTGCTAACCACTCCGCCTTCTGGAGGCCTACCCACGCTACACCTTCCACGTGGTCGTCGTTCAAGAATACTTGGCTCCAACAGCCATCAGCTCTTCGAACAATGTACAGTCGGCCAAAAATATGGTTTACCACCCTACGGTTGAAGTTCATTTACGTCATGTCATGATACAGTAAGGTCGATTTCCCTTGCAAGAAAAGACCACCTTAGCGATATTTAAATCTCTCAGAAACTTTTGTCAAAACTGGTAGATCACTTTCTTGGCCGACTGTACCCACTGGCACTTGAATTTATCTATTCTTCTGATTATATCACTTATTTTGGTTTTTCCGCGGATCTCCTCATTTCTGATATCTCCTACTAATGCAAAAGTTAGGATATTTGGTACTCCACCACGCAAAAACGGCTCAACAGATAAATAGGATACTTTTATCTCAGAAAATCGCATAGATCCGATGGTATAGCGATAAACGAATTCTTCCAAGACGAAGTCGCGGGCAACAGCTATAATTGGTACCTACTATGTATTGTATGTTACACCGCGTCTTCCGGTCCGTGGACGCCACTCGAGAACCTTTCGGCCCCATCGGCCGTCAGTTGTACGAGCGATGTGCCCTGCCCACTGCCACTTAAGTCTAGCGATTCTTCGAGCTATGTCCGTGACTTTAGCAGTGTAGGTAGGCCTCCAACAAGATGGAGCGACGACCTGGTGAAGGTGGCGGGAACGCATTGGATGCGGGTGGCGCAGGGCCGATCTGTTTGGCGAGCCTTGGGGGAGGCCTATGTTCAGCAGTGGACGTCTTTCGGCTGCAATGATGATGATTGTATGTTAAACGTGACTATGTCCTTGTTTCAGAATGCCCGCAGCAACGCCACCCGCCGAGCCGAATGGCGCACCGCGCAGCGAGCTCGAGCAGCTCCAAATGCGTGCTGGACAGGTCACCGATGAGGTTAGCATCTATTTATCGTCATCATCACAGAACAGATAAGAAAAATATAAATGTTTTCGTTTACATTTCATTCTAGAACCTAGTTTTACTAGTCCGCAACTAAAGAGGTAAAGTTCGCTGTCGTTGAGATGGACCTTCGCAAAGTAATATCTGAATTTTCTTTCAGCCTGTTTCATTAGCCAGGTAGGCTTGTAACTCGCGTGACATTTCTATTCGTCTTATTATTATATCTGTGGTCTAGACCGACAGTCGCGTTAAAAAAAAAAACGTTTATTCTGCAAATAGGCCGCAAGTGCTTTCGTAAGGACCATCATTGCCAAGAAGAATGCGCCGCAAGAAACTTGGCTGGAAGTCATCTTTTCAAATTAAAATATAATAAATTACAAACTAAAAAACCATACAAATATAGAATGAAATAAAAAATAATAATAATTATATAAAAAAAACAATACAGGGATGTATTGGGTCCCTTAGTTAAAAAAAAAAAAAACTATACCTACATCTTAACTAACTATATCTATGTTCAGTGGAAGTGTAGAATGCTTCCACCGCCAAAAAAATAAAAAAAAAGAAATAAAAAAATAAAAAATAATAATATTGGAGATAACTAGTCTTCCAATGTCACAATAATTAAAAATGAATCTGTTAAAACACATTTCAGGTCAAATAACCATTCAACTTTTGGTTAGCTTTGCTTATCACATAATCAACCCGAGTTGCTTACACTGCTTGGCGAAGATCTGTCATGAGTTGCGCCTCGAGCGTGACCATTGAATGTACATCTCCAAGTGGTGCGAAATACTGCGTACTCGGAGAATGAGATTGATCTCATAGATTCTCAATCTTATTCTGCACACAGCCTCTTTTGGGATTTATTTATTATTATAATATGATAATGAAATGTCGCATCTTTATTCTTCTGAACGATTCCTTAGCATTTGCCCTCTCAAATTAATAGAAAATACCCTTAGGAACACTGCCGGTCAGAGTCGATTTCATTTTATTAGGTACTATAAGTAAGCGTTAAACCATCCCTGCCTTGTCTATAACGGATCAAGACGCATAAAAACCGCCCTGGAAAATATCATTATAGAAAATGTATATCGACTCTTGGTCAATGTCTCAGAGCTAATTATAAAGAGGAATAGAAATGTCATCCATTGCATATCTTTCCAAAACGGATGATGCCATTTTTTCACCTGGCCTATCCTATTAATAGGCGCAAAGTTTGTTTTCTTGGAATTGCATAATTGCGGGGCACTCCAGTAAAAAATATCTTTTTTAAGCACAATCGCTGCAATATCCTATATTTTGACCAATAAATTCCAGCGGAATACGTATAAAAATACATATTATCATCATCAGTTCTGTACTCTATATGATCCTGGAATGCTTCAAAATTCCGTGTAATAAAAGACACCGTAGATTGACCTAGTGGAATCAAAATGGTAGACAAAAGAGTGACCCATCCCATGTCAAATCTGTTTTTCACAATGACGTTTTCCGAGCTCAGCGCCGTGACATACATTATTTAATTGTTATAATTATTTTAATTTCAGTCCTTGGAGTCTACCAGGCGTATGATGCAGCTATGCGAAGAGGTAAGTTTTCGTCAAACGACTATTATTCTTGGACTACAAACTAAACATTTAGATTGCCATAATAATACTTTATGATCTGATCACATCATATATTTTACGGTGATTGTATTTGTATGTATTTAATGGGATAATATTTTAGGACGTGTATATAAGTATAACTGTATCACATACAGTTTCTGTTTTCTTCAAAATATAGTTATTACTTCCATCTAATTAGGGGCCGTGAGACAGTAGACTTAACGTCAAAAGTCGTTCTATTGTGGGTCCAAAACTTTTGCAAATTTGTGATCCGTATACCTTTACGCATTGCTAATAATTTGCGTAACAAAAGAGTCCTGATTCAACTGTTTGAAAAATATTTTAGTACAGAACTACAACTTTTAACAGTAAAGTATATATTATGGCAATTATAATTACTTATATAATTCCTAATTATGAAAATCTTTGATTTGTATTCAACGATGTGTTTAACTGTACTAATGTTTTGATGGGAGAGACATACTTGAAATGTCGAGAATACCTCCCAAGATCACTTCATCTTAACGTTTGATTTCAGTAACGATGTTTCTGTTCCCATGGGTGTCAGTATTGCCTTAATTTGTTAAGAATTTGATATCAAAAACGATCAATAGTTGATTAAAGTAATAACGAAAATTATTGGCGTAATATCGTTTTTATATCAATTTCGAGCTAACTGATCAATGTATCCAGTTAACCAATGTGTGAATAATATTTTCTAAATTAATTACAAGCGTGAATTCTGCCCGGAATCCTTTATTCCGTAACGAACAGATTGAGGCGTCGAACTGTGCGGACCTGTATAAGTAGTCGCGTTTCAGTTGAAGTTAAATTTTGTTTCCCCTCACCCCATAGTTTAAGTGTTTGAGTTGGGTTGTTCAGTTGGTTATGTGATTATTTGTGATCATCTGTGAGAGAGGTGTTCTCGATGCGAGGGAGTGAGGGGTATAGCGGAAGTGTCCTGGTCAGCCCCGAGCTCGGTTTGGTCTCCGACGCCCGTCCCCCGACCCCCTAGGGCGCAGCCTCTGCTATCCCTGGCTGTTGTGTATCGATGTGCCTAACATATTATTTTATATCTATTTAATGTACCTACATGTATATATTCATCGTAGATGACCGGTTATATATCCCTAGCGTGTTTTTTGTTTGTATGTCCTGTGCGGAATATATTCTATATATATTGGACATGTTTACCATGCATAATTATTGGGTGTTGCATGATCCGTGCCTTGATGTGTCCGATAATGTTAGATACCTCTATAGCCCTTTGTGTTGTTCGTAGTACTGTATATTGTGTGTAATCAAGTTTAACTTCATTACGGGCTCCGCCCCGGTGTTGACAGTTAGTTGACACAATTATTTTAACAAAAGAAAAATTATGCTTTGTAATTGAAAAAAAAAACACTATTAATGCCGCGAGCGCGTACAGCACAAAGTTAACCGTCAGCTCCTAAGTTGATAATGCCCATAACTGCGATGTTTTTGGTTCCAAAGCATGAAGTCCACAACCTCATTATGGTCTTAAAAATCCGACCCCCAGACTAGAACAAAGTACTTCTCAAGTTTTAGATTCCCCTTAGTGTGTATATGCCCTTCATCATGTGCGCTTCCCCATCCAAAGTGAACTTGACCGTTTGTGCTTGGGCTTGCTTCAAACGAACCCCTTGCAATACTTGGACTTAAACCCTTACTTTACCATTTCTCTCCTACCTATCTCTTGCAGTGATTTCTTCCTTCATAAATCTTCGATTATGTTTACTAACCACTATTGTTTATTTGAGAACATGTATCCATCCCTCAGTATTTCCACCAGAACCACTGATGCGCGAACGGTCGCCTTCGGGCCACGATCAGTGTCTATGTTCGTTCTATCCTGTTTTATTTGAGTCTGTACCTTAGGTCTCTGTGTAGTGGCTGCTCTCTGTTGTTGACTGTTAATCTATTATGTTGTTTTTCATGCCTTCTCGAACATTCACAATACTATCAATATGTGGGCGTGAACACACCCCCATACCTGCCACTGGACTCCAACAATTATATATCGAGCTACACCTATGTCAACTCTCACACCAAATACAAACCTAATTAATAATATCCGTATTTACATTCTTCAGTTGTAATTATTATTTATATTTTTAGCATCGATTAGGAATTAATTTTTTCAGTTCGTTTTTATTTCACTTACCTATTTTTAAGTAACAATGTTTTCCGTGTATTCTTTGACATTACTTTTATACTAACAAATTTGGTAATCACGCCATGTTAACGTCTGTGCCGAATGAAATATGTATCCACGCCACGAAACATCAGTATAGAAGACACCGTACAGACTCTGCATAACTCTGAAACAACACAGTCTAGACACCAGGAAGGGGATCTTCTGTTCTTGAACAACTGTCATGTTGTAACGTCTTAATATTTTGCTTATAATTTCTTTAATCTGCCTTGGCATTATAGCAAGAACGAAGATAACCTTTCCTACGTGCAGCACAATGTATTATATCCCATCTGATACCAACATGGACTCGGAACACGTACTCACCGCGCGGCGAGAGGGCCGCCGCCCGCGCTTGACGCCCACTCACTCCACTGTACCCCTCACTACTAACATGCTCTGTGACTTTTTGTTTCTGCGGCTGGTGTAGAGCAAGGAGGCCGGCATTCGAACTCTGGTCGCTCTAGATGACCAGGGAGGTGAGTGATCTGCAACATTTGCAACACTACATTATTTACAATTATCTATTTTGCCTTTTTCGCTAACCTTATTCGAGCGTCGTAGGGCTTTCAGCTGACCCGACGATGGGCCCATCGATTTAGAAGACACGAAAGGGGGTATCTCATTGACTATATATTTAAAATTTCGTCACTGCTAATTGAATACAAAGGTGCGGGCCTTCTGGGAACCTTGACTGATTAACATATTAATACATCTCTAAAACCTGACTGATCATGGAAAACCCACATCTTTGTATGTTTTATTGGTTCCGTAGTTATTTGACACCACTTGCACAACTCGACATCGAGTGCTATCTGACGGCTCCCACGACGACGTCTTGCATTTCGAGCGAATTGACATGATACAACCGTAAATCCCATGTTCGATACTTACATCCTGCATTTCAGATGTTCGTACTTGACTCTAAATTTACAACTGTACCAATATCACATGCTACGAATCGTTAAAAACGTACGAAGTAAATTCGAAACGCTTCTCCTCAACGCACGACTCTTAACATCACACAAAATAATCATGATTCATATGAAACTAAGCACAAATGAAACTTTATCTGGTTTTACTTGCAAGCTTCACTGCATGCATGTCGTTGTTGATCGAGTAGTGTGTGTCAGCGGCGAGCGGGGGGGTCGTGGCGCCCGCGCCCGCGCCCGCCGCCCGCCGCCGCCCGCCGCCCGCCGCCGTAGCGTCACGCTCGCACGCCACGCCCGCCACGCTGCCGCGCACGCGCACGCGCACGCTCGTGCGTGCCGACCCCTATCGGCGCACCGCACCCCGCCACCCACACACCCGATACTCTCCTCTACGATATATTATTTTGATTTGTATTTTATGTATAGAGCGAGGACGCCGGGGGGCAAGCGCTTCATATGTTGAGTCACCAGGGCGGTAAGAGTTACAACTGACACGTGGGTAGTCGAACCGTGAGAACGTCTGTGTTTGAATGTGCAGTTAAAACAGTAATCTCTTTGTTTTTCTTTGACGTTTCTCTTGACTAACGACTTATCTGAGATCGATGTTGCGTGTGTTTCTATGTTTCGATGGGGATGATTTTGAAAACATAGTGTAAATAGATAAGCCCGATGGCCGTTCGTTGCTAATTGTCGCAAAAAAAACTGTAACTCTACCTTTTGCTGAAGATTTAATTTGAATGAGCTGCGCAATCTGTTTGTTTAGTTCTTCCGTTGATATGTATCTATCGGAACGCTTTTTATAGGTATATTTATTTCTCTTTCCGAATTGACTGTTCTCTTCTCTAATGAACTGCGGTAACTGAAATGAATGCGCGTTTACCGAGTATGTCTGTTCCGTATAGATTAAATGGTATACGCCTTCAGTCCATGGCTAGCAGCGTACTGTTAATGTTAGCGTGTACGTAGGTCTGACTGTTAGCGCGCCGCGACGCAGCGAGGGCGCCGGCGCGGCTCGCCTGCGCCGCCTCGCGGTCCGCGCCGCTCGCTCCTCGCCACACTACATATTAGATTGTTTCTCTTCTTCAACTAAGTCAATTACTGTTTTGCTGAATTCACTATTCATTTAGGAATGGCTTTATGGATACGCTCATTTGCTAAATTGATTTATTTTACCATCACTGCCGAAGGAGCGGCCGCTGGCCTAGGCGCGGCCGCGGCCGTCTGTTCGTTCATATTCATATATGTTTTGTTTTCTTTTAGTTTGAGTTGTGTTGAATTGTGTTGAGTTGAGTTGTCCCGCCGCGTTGCGCCCTCGCACGCGATGCCGCGCCCGCGACGCCCGCGCAGGGCCGACCGCTCGGGGCCGGTCGGAGCTGCTCGGCCCCGCTCGGACAGGCCCGCCCTGCGCGCGCGCCGCTCACTGCATTCGTTTGGCGAGCTATAGTGACATCATTATTGTGTTGTAGAGTCACGAGGTGGGCATGAAAACCCTGGTCATGCTGGATGAACAGGGCGGTAAGCATCCAGTAGTACTATTTTACATCACACTTTAGTCAAGCTTTTGTCTGAAATGCCAGTTCAGATATTTTTAAAAGTTAATTGAATGGCGATGAATTTGACTTTAAATAAAGATTAAAAATGTGCTAACGAATTATTTTCTAATGGATAATACTGAAGGTAATTTTTTCTCATGATCATGATTTAAAGTAGATGAATGGATAAAGAGTTCTCTCCGGTCCCACATTCTCCTCCTCGTGAATTGGGATGCGGAGATTAAATAGACAATGAGTATGTTAAACAGTACCGATTCTTTTATTTAGTTTTTCTCACGCATCTGGCTATGCACGTCTTCTTCGATCTTGCTGTTACTTGCATGAGTTTTAGTATTTTATAAGACTTATTATTCTAAATGTTAGTCACTACAAGTATGGTACTTAATGTTATCACTTAGTCTCAGCACATACATCATGATACCAAAGGTAATGTTGAAATTAGTTTTGGCCAGATCAAGTGTAAGACATCAAAATTAATGGAATAAATAAAGCAAACTCTTAGTGATGAACACAATAGCTGCTTCCATTTAGAAATGAGATAATAGTAGAGTTGCTGAGGACTTATTGAGCGCCGCATGTCTAACTAGCTGAACTAAAACCATGCTACCCTACAAATATTGTCTTACACTTAGCTCTGGATTGTCGAGAGCGTTGAGAATTTACAAAAAAAAGACGGAATTTAAAGTGAAATGATCGCGTTAGTTTTGAAGAAAGTTTAGGCGCTTTACACATGTCTGTTTTCGTGAAGGGTGTTTGTAAAGCGTTTCTTCGTGTGTGTGTGGACAGAGCAATTGGACAGGATCGAGGAGGGCATGGACCAGATCAACGCGGACATGCGCGAGGCGGAGAAGAATCTCTCCGGCATGGAGAAGTGCTGCGGCATCTGTGTGCTGCCGTGCAACAAGTGAGTGGAGAACGCTCGATGCGACACACGCTGTGTACACACGGCACCTCGCGCACTAGACGACCACGGCTAGTAGCTGCAATACAACGGCCAGATTAACTAAAGAAACCAAGTGCGACCAAGTGCGCGACGATCATATGGGTCCTCGTTCGTCTAGTACGCGAGATGCCTACTAGGGGTGACCAACCAGTCGATTGCGACATGGCAGAAAATGACAAGTACCTACTACGTGCAGCAATGTTTATTAAAAACACTGATTATCTGAGCGCACAGAGTCTAGTCAGTAAACAGTAGATATTGGATCTAATGAAGTAGGCCACCCCTGCTGTACACGAACCTACCCACGCCAGCTTTTTTTCCATGTGGAGCTTACGTTTCGAGTACCTATATGTATGTGCCTATTTTAGGCAACTATTAGGTTGTAAATTTTTCTATCAACTGACTGAAAAGTTTTAAGCCACCACCAAAAATAATAAACATTTGGTAATGCTAGCTTTATGTATTCTCGAAGAGTTCGCTAAACATATGTTTTTTAATTTATTGAATCAGGCGTTACTTTGCGGAGGTCCATATTAATGAACTAAAACAATTACTTTGCTCACCCGCGACCTTACAATAGTTACGTTTATGCAAGAAATGTGCGTTCATGCAGTTCCTCCACCTCCACACTGTACGAACACACACAAATCACATAAACCCAACCATCACCACCACCAAGCTACACTGACGCGTTTCGAACTCAACCAGAGCTCATCTTCAGAGTTACATGTTTTTATTATATGTTTTTTATGTACTGGTGTATCGTCACACTTATTAAAGTGACCAAGTTTCACAAATTTTTCAAAATATAATTTACTTGTAAATCTTATCGCGAAATGTTTAGAACTAACCAACTACACCAACCTATTACCTATGAAAATAACTCCTATTTCCATCGTTTATGAGGTTAAGTTTACGTGTTATACATTGTAAAGTGCTTTCTGAATACTATTAACTTTCGCTGGGCGTTTCATGAATGGCAATCCACTACTGAGGGGGCTCGTTGGCAAATTGCCCGCATGCCACGTTCGGTGGCGTTGACTTGTGTATGTTTTTCCAAAGGTCAAGTTATGAAGTTTCCGGTACACGAACTTGGATAAACTGCAACCTGTTGAATGAAGGGCTTAATGAGCCCGGATATTGAGTAATTAGTAGCTCTTAACGTGAGTAGAATTATAATGGATATAACATCGACTGCAATGTTTCATAGAGGCTAATAAAAAGTGGTAAGAGTGTATTGTGTAAACCACTATCTTTCGTTTCTGAGATTAACAAAATAATACGCGTCTGAACAGCTCCAAACACATTTCATCGTAGGCGATATTGATGAAATGACAACTGTGACAACTCTTGATAAATGAGACTAATTCACGACAAAACTTTACCAAAAACATTTTTTAGAGTTCTACGTATTTTAGGTCATTCGATAATCATTGTTATAGACAAATAAAATTATTTAGTATGATAGGGTTCTATGGTGGCTTAGGGATCTTATTAGTTGATTGTGCATAGCAGTGGTGTGGCGCAGTAACAATTCGATTCTCCCCGGGTTGCCTAAATTTTTTACGTAACATCATTAATGACAAGTATGGTAAAGGTTATGTTCATTAACTGTGAGGTGTTGCATCCAAATAACTTACGCTTCTTTCACTCTCCCTCTGTGGCCCTGGTTTCTCTGACCACCCGCCGCCTGCGACCGGTGACTGACGCGTGTCCGCGACCGGCAACGTTCGAATGTTTTGTTCGGGAATGCTTGAGGGTGGTTTCTCTGAAACGTCACGCACCCGCAACCGACGGCGTGTGGCACAGCGTGCGACGCACATCCAGACGCCGCCGGTCGCGTGTGACGGGCCAGAGAAACCAGGGCCTAACGAAGATATTTACACCACGCTACTGACACAGTGGCTATTTTGTTGATAAAAGACTGATCCTAAAAAACCTAATTAAATGTTCTCTCGTGCTTTTACAGGGGGGCATCGTTCAAAGAAGACGACGGCACGTGGAAAGGCAACGACGACGGCAAAGTGGTGAACAACCAGCCGCAGCGGGTGATGGACGAACGCAACGGCATAGGCCCACAGGCCGGCTACATAGGCAGGTCAGTGGGATACAAATACATTTGCCAAAGTCAAACTGAGAAAAGTTTTATTTACATTTATAAAATGGCAATAAAGTTCTGCGCAAAACAAGCTGCTATATTCTAAATAGGTTCGAGCCAAAATGTTATTTTTAATTAAGATAATATTCGATAGTTACTTGATACACACATATATTATATGATAGAATAGGTTGTTAAAAAACGTCAGTCTGTCTGATGAGCAGGGAGCGAAAAATGCGAGCAAAAGGGATTGAAATGATATAATGACAACCACTTAGTTAGTTACCACTTCAATGAATTTCGCTCGCATTTTACGAACCCTGCTGATGAGAGTTGGCTATATTAATTAGATAATTGAAGAGCTAAAACAAGAACAGTTTTTTTCTGTAATTAATATTTTATGAAGCAATCACAAATAATGGGACGTCCTTAAAAGCTGATTGATTTAATATAATAACATAATAACAATAGCTTCAATGGATTTATGGTTCGGTATCGATTTATGGAAGCAATTTAACTCGTTTTAAGTGGGTAGTTTGCATAATAAAAGAGGCATTATTAGTATAAGAATTGTGGCATGCGCTTATTATGACTTGTGTTCGTTATGATATTTAAATAACGTTTGCATGAAGACTATATTAATTCCATGAAAGATAAGTAATTATGTCAAAATGCATTAAATTAATTACTTTACGTATCTGCACTATCTCACCATAGTACTTTTTTCAATGTTCCATCTTGAATAGCTTCATTTAAATTACTCTTTATTTTTAGGTTTTTATAATACCACAGCCATCGGTTCTTATTTGGTCTTAAAAAAATCGCGAGGAGAAAACATACAAATAGGAAAGCTTTCCTGAGGCCCCGGCTTGGAAAATTAAGTAGTTCTATTCATGGACTTTTTCTCCCACATTTATTTTATAAGTCAATGTGTTGGTTTATTGCCACTTATTCATATTTGAGAAACGATTGATGGATATATTATTGACGCGCCAGGAATTCTTCCAATTTCGAACAATCTTATTTTCAATTTAGCCATCCTTATATAGAATTTATAAGAACGGGTCAACGAGTCGTAAAAAGGCAGTAAATATTGTCGCTCACACTTGGCCAACTGTTGCCGAAATATCCCATTCAAGTACGTGCTTATCGGAGCGTAAACACAATTCAGGCAGGGTGCCAGATCGGGGGTGACCTTCCCTTACTATGACCACGCCTATTCCTTTCATGGCTGATATTTCTAATGTCAAGGTCACTAGAAATGAACAAGGCATTGGTCTCCGGTTAAAATACTATACGCAGCGTCCAGCGTTTGTTTTGTATATGCTCTGCTCGGCGTCTAGATGCTGTGGTTTATAGCTGGTCATAACCATAGCTCGAAAAGGTCATCTCAAAACAATCGCAACATGGTCATCATCGCAGTCTATATACGTCCCACTGCAGGGCACAACCGTCCTCTCTAAATGAAAGGTCTTGGACCGTAGTTCCCACGCGGTCCCAGTGCGGATTGGGAACTTTACACAAACCATTAAATTTCTTAGCACGTACAGGTTCCCTCACGATGTTTTCTTTCAAAGCTCATGGTAAATTTGTAATGTAATTTTGCACATTAATTTCGGAAAACTCGAAGGTGCGAGCCCGGACTCGAACCCATAAGCCTCTGTTTGAGAGGATATAGGTCTAACCACTAAGGCTACTACGGCTTTTGCAACACGATAATAAAACAAGAATAATAGAGTCGTATTGTATTCAGTATCATTTAGTTATACATTTATAACGGTAACCCAAAATTGAGCATAAATGTTTGTGAAGGTATTTCCATCAACATAGATCAGAATCACATCCATAGAAATATTGGTAGTAGGTACTTACGGTTACATTAGTTACTAAACACAATAAATTCAATGTAATAAATAATAATAATGTTTAATAGATTATTTCTAATTTAATTTCATTCCTTTTAATTTATCAACCCGACCCAAAATTTTAGGATTGACAATTTATGATATTCGCAAATTCCATCAGAAAACTGTTGAGCCTTCTTCGCATCCGCCGCAGCAGACACGTTGGCGTTGAGACTGTGACAACAATAAAGTTGGGAAAAATACAAAAGTGATTTAGCCATGAGCCAAATAGCCAAATAGCCAAATGAAAATAGCCAATATGAGCGCGTTCCACATGTTTGTTACGACAAAAACCTTACACTAATTGTTTAGAATCGTACTTAAATACAACGTCTGGACGCACGTTTCGACGAAAAAATAACAATCTAAACGTAGCCTAAGTTTTATGCTGTGCTTCTTGTATAAGTATTATACGTTTTCCTTGCTGCGTCATGGGTTCTGAGACTGGCATGGATCCAGAAATACTTAAGTACGATAAGAAAGTAATGTTTCAAGGAGGTTGTTGAACTGTTTCGTCTCGTCTGGCGATGGCGACTCTGTTGTGAATACATAATTCATAAAACCTGTTATTTCGTTTTTTAGATTTTCTTCTTGCTAGTATGAAATGTTTACTTTGTTATTTTATTTATTTTCTGGACAAGATTTGACTTCGCAATGAGACGGAACTATCTTTATAGTGTTGCTGATTTCTGTCAGACTGATTTCTTAATTGTAATGTTTTTTTTTTCTATATCTTTTTTGGATTTAACGTATTATTCAACAAATAACATTTGTCATATTGTCAAGATTAATCTACAGTAAATGATGATGATGACGAATTTGTTACTGTCGTAAGTGAAGTTTAAGCGATGTGCTTAAATAATCAAGAATAACACCTTTTCTCCTTTCATTCCTCTTGCTAATCTCTGAATATATGTATGATTGAGCTAAATAACTTAAACGAAAAATCAAAGAAGTCGTTCACAAATTCACAGAAATTAAATGAAGCTACTTCCAAGTTACATGCAAACTCCAGTAATAAAGGCGTACGAAAAAATTGCCAAATTAATCAGCCCTGAACTCTTCTTTCCAATACGTTTCCGAAGGTACTTTTTGTTAAGAAGGGTGGCGTGCAGTCGGGAAAATTTATTATGAACAGCGTCTGAGAAGGGAAGCTCACAGTGCTAGACTTTCACTGGCTAAAAACCCGTTTTCAAGGAAACGACTGCTCATTGTATTCCTTCTAAGACCAAATTGCTTGAATTTCTTCATCGTGTGCTAAAAAACGTTGTTTCTGTTTTCCAGGATAACAAACGACGCTCGCGAAGATGAGATGGAAGACAATATGGGTCAGGTTAACACCATGATCGGCAACCTCCGTAACATGGCCCTGGACATGGGCTCTGAACTTGAGAACCAGAATCGCCAGGTCGACCGCATCAACCGCAAGGTAAAGCCGACTGATGCTTTGAGTGGGTACTGTGGTGGACGCGATTTCGTTACTGTTAGGTTCTTAGGCACATGAGGGGTACCTACCTTTACTTTAGTTACCTTGGTTTTGTTAGAAAATAGTGTCCGACCGAAGTTTCGGTTTCGGTTTCGGTTTCGGCCAATTTCGGCCAAAAAAGTGATTTCGGCCGAGGTTTCGGTTTCGGCCAGAATCCGGCCGAAATTACTTCGCGGCCTCTCGCGGCTCTCGCATCGGGAGCGCTCGGCTTAATTCGGACACGCTCGGCCGGGTAGGTATAGGTAATGCATCGGCGGCCGGCCCAGCTGGGACCAGCGACAGTAGTATGTATGAGTGTTGTTTATTTATTAAATTATTATTTACTTTTTAGAATCTGTTTGGCGACCGCTTTAGCCTAGTTGGTAGTGACCCTGCCTACGAAGCAAGAGGTCCAGGGTTCGAATCCCGGTAAGGGCATTTATTTGTGTGATGAGCACGAATATTTGTTCCTGAGTTATGGATGTTTTCTATGTATTTAAGTATTTATTTATCTTTATAAGTATGTTTATCGTCGTCTAGTACCCATAGTACAAGCTTTGTTTAGTTTGGGACTAGGTCGATTTGTGTAAGATTGTCCCCTAATATTTATTTATTTTATTTGTTACTGCATTTTATGCTGTGATTAATGAACAATACGTTTGATATTAGGATTGTGAATTTAGTTTAGACGTGATAAGAATAGGTTGTTTGTTTTGAATAATATAATACCTATGCCAAGACATTTTTCATTAAAAATAAACGTTTTTTATTTTGCTTAACAAAAAAAGTAACTGTTATCATATAAGAAATCCTTGCAATAACCTTTACCTTACGATCTGTACAGTAATTTTGAATATTTTGTTTGATATGATAAGTCTTCAAAAATTTCGGTTTCGGTTTCGGTTTCGGCCGAAATCAGAAAAAAACCGAATATTCGGTTTCGGTTTCGGTTTCGGCTAAAAATCGTGTTTCGGTCGGACACTATTAGAAAATAATACCTGGGCGATTGAGCTTCGCACGGGCTAAAACTCGAGAACACGCAAACCCCCACATAGCAAATGTCACTGAAATCGTCAAAGCCGTTTCCGAGATCCCCAAAAAATAAATGAGGTACCTATAAGATTTGCTCGTTCAAAGGTTTAGATTATAGTCTAGTATTGCTGTTATAAATACGGCGGGATGAAGTTAGTGATGCATTCGATTTTTTAAGTGTAATTTGATTAAATAGAAGTAGGCAGGTGGTTACTTAGGTAGGTGGGTATTCGTAGTCAAATGTATTGAGAACGGCGAGATGCTTGACATTTCTGAACACGATTATCCCAATTTGAGGCGTATTTTTATACAAATAAATCACTGTAAGTACCATTGACGCCAACCATTGACCAAAAAGTTTTTTAATGGCTTAAGGTTTCTATTGCAACTTAAGTTTTCAAAAATTTTGTAACATTAGTTATCAGCCTATCTAAGAAATGGTACCTAATACTTTTACTTATATTAAAAGTGTATCTATAGTCTTGTACAATAAAAATATTTTTAACACCATTTTGTTAGATTCACCTGTAAGCTGTAGCTAACTAACGAACGACGCAAATAATTTTGCAATAACCTCTTCAAATAGTCCGATTGACTTGAAATACGCATAGCACGCGCAATAATAAATCACCGCAAACAAAGAGTGTTTTATTTTTTTTTCTTATACTTGTTAGATTCAAAGCTAGGTAAACGAAATTACGTCCACCATTCGATAACTTACCTCCTGTATTGTGAATTTTACTTTTCAGTCGTGTCTTCTTTTTATTGATACATTTTCTATTTCTTTACAACACTTTGATGAATTATCATCTTATTTACATGAAATGTAAATCTGGCATCAAACACCAAAGTGTTGTAAAACCTTGCTTCTGTGGAATTATTGACCTGAGATTCAAATCTAAATGTTGATCTCTAGACGCAGTGAAATGTGAAGTCATTTGATTGCGTCATGCTGCCATTAACATTTTCACCGTCTGAATGTTGCCTGTAACCTTAGCAGTGAAGTGTGAATAGATCCTTCGTTACATTGCAATCTAACTGAACTGTCCTCTGTAGTTCGCTCTTCAGAATCGAAATACCTGTCGCTTACTATCTGGCAATCTTCACCGTAAATTTCACTCGACGCATGTTCATCTCCGTAGCAGCTAGCAGCGATTGGTTGTTGTGAGTCTATGTGTTGTCTACCCTGACCTGTCCACCGACGGAGAACATAACAACATCTATCCACACAGTCATTGTGTTACGTACCGTGTTAGCGTCACGTCACTAACATACCTATCCAGTTTAGTACTCATCGGTAACACTGTCATTCACTTGGATAACATAACATGTGTGCTTTGTTTCAAAAGACAGCGACTGTTTACAACATTACAGTGATTCAAACATGAACGGCCGCATTTGGTACCAACTCGCTGATCTCTGTCATTTACTGGATAATTTAAAAGGCTTGCGCAGTATTTCAGTGGGTGGTCGGCTACTTATACTTGCTTTATTTTAGCATTAGAAAAAGGGTAAACAATATTTTTTAATGAGAAACGCTTTTAAAAAAATAGTAACTATTACTTATGAAACCAAAAGATTTTAAATGACCATAATAAAAGTGTTTTTTCAATAAAAATACTAGTCACGTTGGTTTACCCTTTTTCTAATGCTAAAATAAACGAAGTATACGTGTCTCTGTACTCGTAACGTTCATGTAAGATTTTCTTTTTTTTTACCTTACTGTCTACCAATGCAAATTAGAACGAAGTTCTTTTGATTTGCATAATGTCTAGTTCATTTGATGCAGCACAATTTATTAATAAGCTTTGACGTATAATAGAAAGAGAATGAAACTGCTTTAATAATCGGGAAATAAACGTGAAAAATATGTATGTATTTTTTAAATGAGAATTTAGCCAACTACCTGCTTAAATATTGTGATGATTTGTACCGCCTGGTTTGTTGAAACGGCTTTAATATGTGGAAAGCCTCGAGTTGTTCCCAGGTGAGGTTTTATAGAGACTATACACAGTCGCTGTGCATTGAACACGAGGAACAAAACGGGTATTCTGTATCTTAGGGAGAATCGAACGAAACGAGGATAACGCTCGCGAACCAGCGCGCCCACGAGCTACTCAAGTAAACGACGGCGGCACACTAACGACAGACACGAGCACACACACACACGTCTCGTCTCGTGGTCGCTTGCGGTGGACCGACCCACGGGTGATATTTCACTCATCCGAGTATCTCAGTTCAATATACACTTGGTCATAATATCGCTTCGGCGCAAACTGCACAAAACGCAAAACGTACCCACTTACTTACTACGTTGGCTAAGCGACCCGAAGTGGATCTTGGCCTCCGATACGATTTTACGCCAAGGCGCCCTATCTTGCGCAATCTCCTTCAGTTTTCTGCGTGTAGGGCGCGGAAGTCTACACTACACGCAAAATGTAATCAATGGCAAAAGGTACGCAACGCATATTGTGAAACACGCGGAACGTATAGTCGACCATGTAAGTGCTTTACCATTTTTTGTGACAGTTCCTCCATCAGAATAAAACCAATAAGGCCGATTGTCACATTGACTTGTAAGTGAAAATAGCCTTTGACGTCTTAAGTCATACAACTGACATTGAACCTTAGGGTGGTAAAGGAGTTTCTTGGTCGACTATACAAAAAGCAAAAAGTACCTACATTCGCAAAATGTACAACTCGGAATATGAATAAATAAATAATTTTGGTTACAGTTTGCGTGTAGTGAACATTTTGCGTTTTGTGCATTTTCCTTGGAAGCGTAAAATGTGACTACAAACGTCTTTAATGTCCAACCCTCTTTGATCAGCACTTGGACTAAGATATTCTATGAGTGGAATCATCCTAAATTAAAGCGTTGTCACTGTACACAAATCTGAAACCAGAAACTAAATAAGATTTACAAATTTTGTGTGTAGCCAAAATAATGCATTCTCATTTAGCTCCATTTAATTCGATTTATTGGCAGTAGTGTCACTTACATTATTTGTGAGACTGTAATATTTTATTACGTAAATGGAACTAAATAACAATGCGCTTTGATAACTTATTTGTATAAAGTGATATTGCTGTAGGTGAACTATGTAATACGCTGTTTCTGTCCACCGGTTGCGGGAACTAGCCAATCTATACTGATAGTTGTGTATTATGTTTTTAGATACTTTAAATTAAGAGCACAAAGTTTGTTTAGTTAGTCTATGTCAGATACATTTTACTCCCATTTACTTTCATATTTATAACGCAATAAGTCTATATGCACTAAACAATTTTGATTCCTAATGAGTGTACGGTGCTTTTTTTCTCGTGGATAGATTCTTTATAATATTAATTGTAAGTAATTAGTTCAATAGCAGTTCCGCAACCGGTCCTAAATGTAATAACTCCAATATATATCTTAGTATCTTATCAATGTCGAGATACTTAGATGTAAAATCGTTAATATATTCTAATGCTTGGGCATTCTACTGTGTTAAGTGAACACTGTGTAAATCTTAGTTTTAGGTTTCGTTTTTCTATCTCTATATTTCGAACGCTCAAGATCTATCCTACATATCCTAAAAACTTTTATTTTTGACGCTCTGAAATGTACTAACTTTTTGAATCTTGATTTTTCTTTTGATACTTCAAAAAATATATACAAACAATTCAATAAAATTTACGATAATGATCTTTGGTGCTCATTTTATACAGTAGATCTGTGTGCTGAAAGAAAATTATCATGTATGTATTCATAAATATATCTTAATCTCGTATTGTGACTTGTAACAGAACCTACTTAGTACGGTGAAGCGGTTTAAAGTTATTATTTTGAGAAAATGCATTTACCTGTTGTTATAGAGTTACTGTTGTTGTTAGTACTGGACATAAGCTCGTCGCTTATTACATTCGAGGGGTTATATCACTACTTTTTGAAATTATTTCTGTAATACAGAACAACTGTTACTTTTGAAACTGTTTAACCTGAAGTATTTCTTGTTAGAAGAGGTCGCGTAAAAGGCAATAAAGACGTATGGAAGGCTTGGTTTGATATGTGATAATAGTTTGAATTAAGAAGTCAGTATTTAGCCACAAGTTTCTTATAAAATTTTACTAATCTGAAATGCATCAGATCTTGTACTGATTTCATAGAAGCATTTATGTAATTTTATGATAATCTAGGAAGTTAGTTGAGACCCATCTATTTTTCGTATCCACAGTATACACGAATGCCAATATCAGTCGTTCGAAGCTTATTGCACATATCCTTGCGACTACATATCTGCTTCTATGGGATACGGCCACTCATGGATGTACTATTTCTAATATTAGCCAACTATTATAATACGTAGTAAATTATTCTACATTATTTTCTATTTATTTAATGAGTAAATAAAAAAAATAATTTCTAATGTGATTTAAGTTATTTTCCTTTACATTTTTATCGACCGTAAAAGGAAACTTAGATTCGAGAGGCGTGAGAAAATTTCAATATACTTTAAGTAGATGTAAAGATCAAATGTTAGTGGATATAGGTAAAAGTTAATAACGGGCGCGTATTGAGGGAATAGATAAGGATATATGAGTTACTCTAGAAGTTTTTGGATGAAATGTATTTAGAAAATATTGTACTTGTAAGAATATGCAAAACAAGGTTAGATCTCACTTAACTTGGGACGATATACTAACTAAAATATAAGAAGGTAACGTTTCCGAAAATGCGTGTCAAACGCCACGAGACGCCAACACATCAACACACACATGCAAACACAACATCAAAACGTCGGTGGTGACCGTGAGTATATTTTTTATAACAATCACCTTATATACAAGCAAAGCACTGCCTACCTTTGAGCAATTTGACAGCACAATTGGTCTCTATGTGTTTGAAATTCAAGATTTTTCTATTTACTAATTTACTAAATCCAATATATAGGCTCCGCTTTCAAAATATTAGCTGGAAGCTTTATGTGACGTTTATCATTGAGTTTAATCTTTTAATTTCGTTGTTTTTTATTAGTTTTTTTTGTTTCTTCTATCCATTTATTGGATTTTTTGTCTTCGTTCAGTCTTTCAGGTCGTAGTGTGCTACCTGCGGCTGCTTTTCGAATTTACCATTATATTTAGTATAAAATATTACAGGCGTAAACATATCTAAATACTGAACAAATTGTGTTCTGTCTACTAAAATATAGTATCGAAAAAAATATTTAATTAATTTCTAATGTGTGACCAACATAATGACTGCTAAACTGAAGTTTTAATAATATCAGTTTTTTCTTAATAAACTATTTTTCATACTCTGTTGTTCAGTGGTCAATATGATATTTAGCATTGTAAATGACGCCACGTAAGTCAGTCAAATGTCTTAGCGAAAAAAGTGCTTATAAATCCCATATTGGACTTGCTGTCACTAATATGACTATCAGTTCTGTGGTACTTTTTACGAGCTACAAAAATAAATCGTACGGAAATCTTCATACCTAGGTCCCACGGATATGTTGGATTTTTTTAGACGGATTTCAGATTTCAACCTTATAGTCCTTGGAATACAAAACAATATTGAATTGATATACCTACAATTCCTAATTAATATGACGAACATTTCTATAAGCATTTTTTCATGGCCGGACATTAATAACTTAATGTGGATCTTTTGAGGACTACTTGTAAAACATTATGACTGTTATAGGGCGAGAGCAACGAGACGCGCATAGCGGTCGCGAATCAGCGAGCGAACAAACTCCTTAAATCTTAAACGCTACGTCGACGAACTTCCAAAGTAAAATGACGCTACAACAACTGTAGATGTAAGTACTTATACGACAGAATCCACTAACCTTTTGAACTCCAATGACATAAGTAATCTGAAGCTGTCCTGTCTGTAGCGCGAGAGCTTCGTATAAAGTTCGCATTTAAGTTTGGTGAAGATGAGGTGGCGTGGAATGCAGGTGACAAATATTGTAAGCTCCATTGGTGTTCAAAAGGTTCATTCTAATCAATAACCTCATTGGATAACAGTCGAAGATATAATATGCTCTTCACCGGAGAAGAAATTAAAATAATTATAACTTTTAACATTTATTTGCATTGCTCTGACAGCAACACAAGAAACTTTAACAACCAGCCGACGGGATTAAATAGACTGCCAATAGTATTGAAAAGTTCGAGATTAAAATTAGGTATGAGAATGTAGGTAGGAGAAATTACAATGGTCGTAACATCAAAACATAACACCAATTTCAATAAATTCCCTACCTTCCTGTTGTTGAAAGCGTCATTTTAACGTTCGTAATTTTACGATTATGTACAATATAACATTAAATACAAATTCGTGCGTATAAAATTACAGCAGTGCAATAATTTTTCGTAATAATAGTAGAATGTATACACATCCAGATATTATATGACTGCTATCGTTCCTAGTCACCACCTAGTTCGATATGGATGCCTCCTCAATGATTGGTACTGTTTCAACTGACGCGAGTTCGCTTTCAATATTTACTAGATATTTGTTCATTATGAAGGCAATGCAATTGATCATAAATTGTGCAGAGAAAATATAATACTTGCTCTTTGTGAATTTTTGGTAGCTTGCACTGTTTTGTGCTGTTGTGTCCAGTGCTTCCGATGTAAAATTATAAATCGCAATCAGATTAATTTACATTAAAATAGCGTTGAATAGGTCAAACAGTCAAGTATGATTATAATGCATAATTTGTTCTTCTGTGCCCCCTAAGTAGCTATACCTACCATATGAAAATTGATCACTAAAATTAATGAAATACAATGTCTGATTTATCAAAGTACCGTAAAAACTTACAACTTTGCCTTTTCATTATAGCTTTGCCCACCGCATCACATTTCAGTAAAAGCGAAATGTACCAAAAATAGTTACAAATACACTTTCATTCTAATCTGTGGCTTATAGCTAAACATATTGCAGGCAACACTGGCCTATCGGTTGACGCGTATCTATCTTCTCTCACGCTTGATCTGGCTTGGAGTGCGGACGTGGTTTTTGGCGGGCCAATTAGTACGAAAAAACTTCGAGTGTATTTTAAGCTAGGAAAGTCCCACAAGTATTTAATTTTAACTGTAACTAATATTCAGTTTAAAAACGATGTAGACAAAATCTCAACACCTTATCTCTATTAATTTTGTAATTATGGTAGTGGGCAATGTCATGAACGTTTTTCGTATTACTTTTTTTCAACTTTGCCCAGCAAAATTTTACCCTTAGGGTTGTCACTAGTATGTTATATAAAATCATCATCATCATCATCCCAGCCTATATACGTCCCACTGCAGGGCACAGGCCTCCTCTCAGAATGAGAGGGGTTGGGCCGTGGTTCCCACGCGGGCCCAGTGCGAATTGGGAACTTCACACACACTATTGGATTTCACCGCAGGTTATATAAAATAAAATCCGTTTATTTCAGACAGATGAATGTGGTCCATAAAGTTTAGATTATTGTTTAATTTTACACTATTGAATCTTAATCTTAAAACATCTAGTATTATCTATTATTATTAAAATATTAATATCATACTGCACCTAATTTAGTCGTAGTCGGGTAAAGGCAATAAGTAAAAATTGACAACCCTAGCATATCCAGGATTTTGTATGAAGGATGTCAATTTTTTTTTTACGACTTTGCCCACACGAGTTTGGAGGTTAAATATATCACTTAAAGGACTTATAATACGACACAACGTTGCTATGCCTATTCTAGATTATTAGACTTTAAGAATCATGACCATAAAATTGATAATCCTGAAGTTATGAAAGTGTAAACAAATTTGGGCAATCTCGAATTTTTTTCAATATTTTGGCCCGCCTGTTTGAGGCCCGTTTTCTAGGGTACGGAAACTCATTTTAAATGTAGTGTTCTCATCTACACAAATAAAAGTATGTCAATATGTGAGTGCCACAGATAAAGTTGCACAATACCGACCAATTGACTCTAAAAAAAGCAAAAGTTCGCAAAATGCGGGCAAAGTTGTACGTTTTTACGGTAATAATAATTTGCTACATTAAAGTGCGTAATGTGCCAAAATATCCCATTTTCCCCTAAATTCACTTTGTATGATTCTCGGTGGTTTAATTATTTTTATTAGTATTTGTAAATATCCAATTTTGATATTGTGATAATCGAAAATTATATTTTACAAGCGCACTTTTTACCATTTTGTGCACAATTTAATGTTTTTTAATTCATATTTATTAATTTCGAGTAGACTATGGAATTGCATTGAAATTTGAACAGTTGTAAAAGCTAAGCTCAAAATTATATTTTTCATAGAACTTAAATACCTACGTTAAAATTGTCATCTTTTACAATTAAATATGGTAGTTTGAAGCCTTGAACATAATATTGTACCTACTAACTTATTTTATTTAATTACTTTGTAGTATCTGTGAGATTCCTTCGGTGTAAATTTGCTAGGTAGTATGATATTATAATCATTTATTTTTAAGTAAGATTTCAAGGATGAGCATCTAGCCATATTCTACTTGCATTTGTAACAAAATAAATCCGGAAAAATATTAGATTAAGATAATTAAATGGTGCCTGTTGAAGTATATTGTTTATGTTAATGTATTCTTTGTTTCATTTACTTTGGTGCTTCTCAGTTCAGACGATAGTAGCAATTCAGTAGATAAATAAGTACTATAAATACATCGAAATATGATTGAAATCGTATCTGATGATCAGAAATAGGTTTAATGGTTCGCGTGTTGACGAATTGATCTCGAGGAGGTTTGAGATACAGATGTGCTATTTCACGAAGTCCTTTGGTTTTGATACTATCATAAATATTGTTAGCGTGGACACGTTCTTTTCCTAATGCGTACACTCTGTTTCTAATACGCTTGTCATACCCATACCTACTGACAATTTATGTAAATTCAACTGACCTCGTGAGATAAGCAACAGATAGGTTCAGGTAGACTCGATTTTGCTGTTTGTCGCTTTCATTCTTGCTGCTGCCTCCGATCGTATTTATCGCACAAAACGCGTTCAGTTAGCGGCATAACCACGATAACATCTACTTGAACCACTTAACTTTAAAAAGTTGTCATGTGATTAATAACATATACAATAGTCTACGAATAGTTGAGCATTTAAAACTTTATCAAATATTACTTAAAGTATATTGTTATAATGATGATTAACATGTACCGGCCTTAGGTGATAAAGTTAACATAGGGATGTTAAAGGCAAGGCTTGACAAGTTATTTCGTGTACCAGATAGCGTTAAGAGTTTTCGAAAATTTCTCTGTGTCTTTTTCTCTCGATATGTTAGTTGTAAGCGTTCTCGTGCGTCCAGTGGCGCCCTCTAAGTACATCAATATTTTAATAATAAACTAAATATTTTACAAATGTATTATCAGCTCAGACCTATAGACCTGTGTTTGTAATTGCTACTCATTTTATCCAATAGGTACATAAATCTACCGCCTGCGTAATCTGTAGGTTTTCAATCAGCCTATAATATCGTCTAGGTACTTAGATAAAATATATTTTCTTTAAGAATAGACATAATGATTACGTATAGTATAAAAATGTTAATTTCTAATTACATTATTTATTTGTTAAAGTACCTGGTTTGTGTTATTTCCGACCTATCCCAAAATAAAACGCATTATTTACAAAATATTTTAATAAACAAATAAATACATTTGATCAACATGCAACACAGATAACACTACGTGTACACAATAGCTTACGAAAGGGGTGGCCAGATGGTCGGACCAACCGCCAACGGTTGGTTGCCAAATTGCTAACTGTCGAACCACATATACCTACCTAAGCGAAGCGCTTGTCTCACTGTAGGTAGGCAGCCCCGGAACCCGGAATACAATAATAGACGACCTACTAATTCATGATCTCATGTAATCCTACCAACATTATAAGTGAGAAAAATTGTGAAAATGTTTGAATGTTTGTTACTCAACTACGCAATAACTGCTAAACGGGTTCAACTGGAACTTGGCGTACATATGTATAAACAAAGATCTGGATTGAGACATGATACTTAATCCCACCAAATGCCAAAGTGTGAAATGTTAGACACCACAAATTAGAAGTTAAGTATGAAGTATCTTTTTCTATTTATTTTTTATTTTCTTCAACTTCATTTTTTTTTATTACTTTTACGGTCATCCCGTGAAACCATATATTTCAAACTAAATACAAACTGAAATATAGATGCACAGAAAAAACCCCAGAAAAAAGACCAATGCTGGGAATCGAACCCAGGTCCTCAGCGTTCCGTGCTGCGTGCTTACCCCTACACCATCACTGGTCTAGAAGTTAGCGACGAATCTTTCCCATACATCGTACACTTCAGTCTGTTATAATCACATTAGGCAGTGATAAAGCGCATCTATGTTAATGCCCTCTACCACCACAAATTAGGTATATTCCAAATAAAATTACCATTTTCTTTCAGTCGAGTTTTCATTAAACAATATTTCGAAGTCTCTATTGTAGAGGCCCCTGTATTGTGGAAGCCCCGGGACTGTGGCCCTGGATGCCCTTCCCTAAATCCGGCCCTGTGGATATTTGTTACTTTTTCGCAAAACGGTTTGACGGATTGCAAGGCACAGACAGTTTATAACATGTACGCTTATTGTCTAACGCGCGGGTGCTTGCTATCACATTCACAATTTCTTTCTGTCAAACGGTATGAGATGGTGACAGAAAGAGATGATGAATCCGATATCAAACGCCCACGGATTACTATGCAATTCTGGGGCTCTAGTGAAAAAGGGGTTAAGTCTGCAGAAATTAAACAGCTATTTTCTATTTTGTGCGTAAAGGGAGTTAAGTGGAAATCAGCTGTTCAACATCTGCAGAATTAACCCCTTTTTCACTAGAGTCCCAGATTATTTTATCCCCCGCGGGATAGCGATAAACGAACTCTTCGCAGACGGAATCGCGGGCAACAGCTAATCTTCTTCTTCTTCTTCTGTATATATAAAAGGCAACCGTTTCTGACTGATCTTTCAATCCACAGCTTTAAACCACTGAATGGATTGTGCTGAAATTTGGCACGCAGATAGCTATTATGACGAAAGCATCCGCTAAGAAGGGATTTTTGAAATTCCCACGGGATTTGTAATTTCGCTTCAAAGTGGCTCTATCTCCGTAACCATGCCCTTAGGATCACAGAGGTGCAGTAAAAAGGGATTTTTATTAATTTACCGCGGGATAGAGATCGGGAGTTGAACATAAATCTTATTTGAGCTCGGACGGAGTTGCAGGAAAAAGCTAGTTTAAAATTGTAGGATTTACATTAGTGAGCATTTCTCTGCTGCTTTAGGGCCTACGCTAGCTGATGCGGATTACCCGGAACGGACGCCCGTCGTGCGCGCGTCTAATAAGAAATTGTATGAACAGTGCTAAGTGGCGCGGGCGCGTGCGACGGATTTTCGGTACATTTTAGACCCGCGAGCGGGCGCACGCGGCGGGCGTCCGCGTCAGCTAGCGTAGGCCCTTACCGTCTCCGCGGTTCAACGGTTGGCCCGACTGATCCCGACCATCCGGCTACTTACTTAGTAATACTGTACACAACACAATACACTGGACAACAAGTCATTGAGCGAGCTTGCACTGCAGTGCTAAGCAGTCACGAACACGAAACTCTGGATATGCTTCAACTGTGGCTCTAATCCGGAATCACTGTAACAGAAAGCAAAACATTTGAGAACATTTTCTTAGAACTGGCAGAGATCCCTTTGAGGGATAAGTTCGCATTTGTACATCTAATATTGCATTATTAAATTTTACATAGGTAACTAACTAATTAATTAGTTACATACAAACATTTATTGCGAAAAGTTTCACATCTGTCCAATGCTGTAGTAATAGGTAGGGGAGACCGGGGACAAAACTAACATTTTGCACTTTTACCTCATTATCTGGTTAAGCGTAACATTTTTGATTAAATTAATATAGCTATCCATAAATATCGTTCATGCTCTTTAAATTGATGTCTTTATTTACCTAATTATTACTTATTTTGTGTGAAAAATAGGGACTTAAAAAAATTCGCCTGTTGTTACTTTCGACCCCGATACGTTGCCGAAAGTAACAGGATAAAGAAGTATTTTTAAATATGAGATGAAGTATGCAATTAATAAGTTATGTATCAGAAAACATTGAATGAGCAAAAAAAATATATAGGCACTTTATAAGTATATGAAAATATTGAAAAAGTATTTTTTTATGAAAATAATCAAAAAAATAACTTTTTATTAGCATTTATTGTCAGTCTAGGAAATTACATGTTTTTTTGGCGTGAGAATTATTTTTTTCTATTCAAACTAAGTACTTGGTAACACTGTTTGTTTCGGACACACACAGTTTTCATCATCATGTCTGTCTATGTTACTTTTGTACCCTGCCACATTTTTGTCAAAAAATTAAAGCTAGCCTTGAAGTGGAACGTGATTGACACAAACGAACTCAAACACCGTGTAATCCATTTAATCAAGAATGACTATACAAATATTCATATAAAAATCATTCTTTTAATAATATGAAAACGTGACATGAATGAAAGTCAAGAAAGTTATTTTTAGTTCGTGAAATCACGTTTTGTCCTCTAGCTCAAAGTAGCAGCGCGGAGCACCGACAGCGGCTGGATGCAAGTAAGAGGGATGGAATCGACTGTCATATGACTGTAGCGAGGAGGTGTTTCGACTATTGGATAAAACTACAGAGCCTTTGCTACTTTCGACCCGCTGTTACTTTTGTACCCGGTCTCCCCTACCTATTAGTTACTGTACCTATATATACCTACTCTGATATTTAGTAAGGTACCTAAGACACATTTTATTTCACCTATAATTTGGGAGAAAGCGGCGCGATGTGCGAAGAAAAATCTGTCAATAGGAAGGATTACATCATATTCCTAGCCTGGTCGCTTAACGCTTCATTCCTATTGGTGGATTCTGTTTCACGCAACACGTTAACTCTGTTAAGTATATGTAGGTAGGTACCTACAGGTAAAAACCCTACACAGTTAATTATGTATACATGATACAGGTCCGTGTATTTTAATAAAATAATCGAAATACCTATCTTGCTTTGCGCGCAAACTTTTATGTAAATCGTTATTGATAAAATCGTTAAAAAGGCCTTGGCATTCCCTATTGTTAATTATTTCGGTGCAACGACCTGAAAACTATCTGTTTTTACATCTTTCCAGTCTTTAGTATGAGAATGGCTGCCGCAATAGATATATATTATCTTATCATTAATGCGACTTAAATTTATACAAATATGAGACATTAGAAAAACAACCAATTTACTCCAGGTTGTTTCCCAATGCTGGGTTACATGGGCTTTCTCTTTTCTACTCGTCTCTAGCTGTAACACTTTTATTTACTAGGGAAAATCACTCTTAATTTTGGCGCGCCTTCTTCCCTTTTGGTCTGCCTCTGCTGTGGTGTCCGTCGTATGAGGGCATTTTCAAAAAAAAACTGTACCCTATACATTTTTTTTTCAAATGAGGAAATTTTGGGGTTTTCTTTACTCAGAATCAAGAGCACTATTGATTTTGTTGATAAAAAAATGTTCCAAATTTTTTGTCAGTTTTGTGACGTTTTATTCATACAGTTTATATGGGTCGTCATAATACTGACAAAAAATTGGATGGAATATTTTTTTTTCAAAAAGTACACTTTTTTTAAAAATGCCCATTATTCTTAATCTATGGTAGGTAGCCTAGCTATCCGGATACATTCGGCAAACATGTCTCTCCCAGTCGCACTTCAATTTGGCAGATACTGCTAATATTAAGATTAATTGTCGTCTCTGAGTAGGGTAAAATAACTAACCTAGTTCCACAACCAGCTCGAGCGAGACCATGACAATAAAGCCGAGCACCGAGCACACGAACTGGAGAAGTCCTGAGCGGTCCTGCCGCCACACCTCGAAGAATACTACGTACATCAGCGTTCCGCACGCCAAACCCTTGAACACAAAGTTAAGTAGGTATGTTAAATAATCGTGGCACAGTCCAATATAAAACAGTGACATACGAGCAGGCCTTGGAACCGGTACCGAATATACCTACCTGTAACGTAGGTACTCTTATTTATAGGTTTTCTTCGTTTCGGTTCCAGAGTACCTACCGGTAAAGGAACAAATACCGGTTTCCTATAACGGTTCTTACATGAAGGGGCTACACTAGTGTTCAACATCGATACGGATCTTAGAGCAACACGGCTTGCTACCGGAAGGGAGTAGCCTTAGCGCTGGGTTAGGTACTATTAAAATTGTTCTGGCGTTTGTTGCGGGGGGAAATGTGCACACAAGTGCAGTTCCGCACACTTACATGCAAAAACAAAACTGTAATGATGATGTTAACACAAATAATCCAACAATACACTAATAATTTTCGTGTACAGATGACACAAAACTCACACATTGACACGTTTTCGTCGTTTACAGGGTTGCCCCAACTGTCGATACAGCAATATCGATTTTCGCGCGACTCAATTCGGTCTAGTTTGAAATCCGAGCGCGCCTTATTTTTATAAAAAGCGTATGCCCAGTTGGGCTTGTACTTTGACAGAGGGGAACGCGGCGAATGGCTACTCCCTTCCGTAGGAAGCCCGTGTTGCTCTAAGATACGGATCGTACCCCAAACTAAAATCTGATCCTAAACTTCTTTCCACATAATAAATAAACATCTTCTTCTTCTTCTTTGCCTGGCCCTTTCCCATTTTACTTGGGGTCGGCCCTCCGTATCATGCGTCTCCAGGCAGCACGGTCCTGGGTCGTCTCTTTGCTAACTTGGGCTTCTTTGAGGTTCTTATTTACTACGGACATCCATGTGATTCGGGGTCTTCCTCGTCCTCGGGGTTTAGTTTCAATATCAAGTACTTTTCTGGTCATGTGGTTGGATGGTCGACTCATAACGTGTCCGTACCACCGCAGACGGCTCTCCTGTAGTTTATCTGGGATAGGTCTTACTTTGAAGGTGCCTCTTATGTGTGTGTTTCTGACATGATCCAGCCTAGTTACACCACCTGCCCACCTGAGCATCTTCATCTCTGCGCAGTGTACTTAATTGATTTTCGTGCTGCTTTTTGAGTGGCCAGCATTCGGCTCCGTGTGTCATGGCCGGTCGGACAGCTGCTCTGTATACTCGTCCTTTTATGCGCACGGGCATTCGACTGTCGCATAGCACGCCGGTTAATTCTCTCCATTTCATCCACCCGGTATTTATGCGATGGGTAACATCAGTGTCTATTGACCCATCTTTACTGATGACTGACCCTAGGTATTTGAAATGCGTACGTAATAAATAAACATATCTTATAAAAATATTTTTGTATTTGATTGCGGCAAACTAATAATGAACTAAAAGAGTCTTTAAGTCTCATATAATATGGAACAAAAATAAAGAATAAAAGGGCCAGAATCGTGGTCACACCAGGTTGTCACACCACTATAGAGAGCTATCTTTTCGCTTTCGTCGGAAATTCGTCAGAAATCATTTTTATTCCGCAAAAGTAAGTAGGTAGGTTAGGTTCGTCAGGTATCTATAGATGCCCGAAGGGCAAATAGGCTAGAAATAGGGCTCCGTCGAATAACACTGGTGTGACGACGGCTCTGGCCCCCAGAAATCCCAGAATAAAGACGAAACTAATGTTAGCTCAAGATTGAAAAATACTTAACTAAACAAGTAAATATTTATTCAGAACACAAGACGGATCTACACAATAATAAAGATAAAAGAAGTAAGTAAGATATTTTATGAGATTGAATAGAAACACCAGGAACGCTTGCTCAGCTTAATGCCACTATAAACAGTAAGTAGGTAGCGCCAGTTTTCAAAGAGGTTCCGACAAAATTAAAGATAAGGATCCACAAAACATTTAAAATTTGTACTGACATTAGCGCCACCTAGAGAATAGATAACCTCTCCCTTTGTACTTCGGTCCCCTGCACGAAGCAGTAAACCAGGGGCCTGTTGCATAACAAAGTACAACTTATATTAGGTACAAGCGGAACTCCCTTTCTAGTTAATATAACTGAAGGGAGAGCTCCGCTTGTAATATTAGTTGTACTTTGTTATGCAACAGGCCCCTGGTGGTATTATCTTTGCTACCCAGGCAGGCATAACGTCTGTTTTTTTTTCAAATTACATGCGTGAAAATACTGTTCGGTAGTGATAAAAGATTGTTCACAACTTGATATTCGAGTTGAGTAGTAAAAAAATACAAGTCTCATTAAACTTGTCAATTGGTCGATTGCTTTATTTATATGACTTAACAACTTTCAGCACAGAATAATTAATAGTACAAGTGCTTTTGGATGGTATTTCCGAGTGAAATGCGATTCGATTTCAAAAATCTGTACACACCCTGGAGAGATCTCTATTGTAACATCTCACCACAAATTAAATAAACATCGTTTTGCCTGATTAATATCAGTATAATATCATAGTTTCGTTTTATATATATACTAGCTTTTGCCCGCGACTTCGTCCGCGTAGAATTCCAATTTATGTAAAGCTTCTTCATCTCTTTCATTGTATAAATCAAAAATCCGGCAACGGCAACATCCATCGTTATTATCATTTCATCATCATCAGTATCAGTTAGTGAATATTATAAATCCCGTTTATTCTCTATCCCGTGGGAATTTCAACAAATTTGTCCTTATTCTATGCAAATTTTCGCTTATTTTATCCCGCGGGAATTGTGCATTTTCCCCGAGAAAAAGTAGCCTATGTCCTTAAAGGTGTAGCTTTCTAACTGTAAAAGAAGTTTTAAAATCAGCCCCGTAGTTGAATTCACTTATTTTTTTCTCGTGAGAATTCTGCTTGGTAAATAATGGTTGGTGTAGCTTCCTATTGGTGAAAGAAATTTTCAAATCAGCCCTCAAGTGATATTCACTTCTTTCTATCCCACGGGAATTTTGCATTTTACCGAATTTTAAATAGTAGGTAGCCTAGCCTATACCAATAAAGGATAGTGTAGCTTTAAATTCCTATTCCTTCTATTCCTATGTCTTTGTCTATGTTTGTACTTTTATTTTTGTCTGTGTGCGTGTTATTGTTGTTACAAATAAATGTTTTTCTTTCTTTCTTTCTTTCTTTCTATTGGTCATTTTTTTTAAACTCAGCCCCGATGTAAATTTACTATTTTTTATACCGCGGGAATTTTGCATTTATCCGGAAAATTGCATCCTATGTTAATCAAGGACAGTTTATCTTTTCTATTGGTGAAAGACATTTTAAAATGAGCTCCGAAGTTGAATTTTTTTTCTATCCCTTGGGAATTTTGCATTTTCCCGGAAAAAGTAGCCTATGTCAATAAAGGATAGTGTAACCTTTTACTGGTAAAAGTTTTTTTTTAATCGGCTCGGAAGTTTCAGAGATTATCTATCCCACAGGAATTTCCAAAAATCCTGCAATAAGTTTTTTTGCTGTTTTGTTTTTATGTGTAACGTTTATACTGAATTTGAAAAGTTTAGTAACTAGTTACGGAGATAGGATCCAGTTGATTTGAGTATATAAATCCTGATTTTTTATACTTATCCCGTGGGAATTTTCAAAATTATTGAAATTAGCTTTATACCTACTCTAATAGTCTACTTGCATGCCCAATTTGAACAGTTTAGTACTCTTCGTTATGGGGATAGGGTCACTCTTGATTGATGAAATATATACATCCCGTATATTCTTTCATAATCATCATCAGCCTATGTTCGTCCACTGCTGGACATAGGCATCTCCCATAACACGCCACTGAGCACGATCCTCGGCCACTCTCATCCAGCTGTTGCTGTTCTTTATCCCGTGGGAATACCGGAAAATTCTTTCTTATCGGATGCCTACGTCATACAAAGGACACATCCTCCAAGTTTCAGGTCTCTACATACAGCGGTTTAGGCTGTGCGTTAATCCGCCAGTCAGTCATTTAGGACTTCAGGACAAAGCATTTTATATGTATTTGCATTGCACCAAGCTTTTATGCGAGTTCAATAATAATGTTTGAATACTCAATTCGATTTTATTCGAAAAAGGTTGAACTCACATAAAAGCTTCATCATCATTATCATCATTTCAGCCGTAGGACGTCCACTGCTGGACATAGGCCTTCCTCATTGATGCCCAATCATTACGGTTGGAAGCGACTTGCATCCACCCTGAATCTGCGGCCTTCACCAAAACGTCCGTCCATCTCATTGGTGGACGTCCCACGCTGCGCTTGTAAAAGCAAAAGCTTGGTGAAATGCAAATACTTATACATTTATAATTAGTTATTATCAGAGAACAGATCAAACGATTTTGTTATAAACAACTGTTCTCTTTCCTCATTGAATGAAAACGGACATTTTCTATTTTGAGCGAACATCGGCAAAACCGCAATCATATTTGCTCTAAACAAATGTTTGTTCAGAACACTAAGTGAAAACGCGGCTTAACCAAGAAGTCTAGTCCTTACCATTTCAAATTTCGAACTCTACGTTCCTATGAAGCCGTGTCTTCGGATCGAGTATTCAAACATGTGTCAAAATAAAAACTAATTTAAATCAAAAGCACTAAGGAGTATTGATATCATCTTCGAAGCAAATCACCCCCAAAATAACTTTCTACTCCTTTTTAACCCCGTCAAGGGATGAATTTCAATAAAATACGAAACACGTCTTCCATCAATTCTGTTAAAGAATGTTTATGCAAAATTTGAAGTAGATTGGACCAAGGAATCACGTTGTCCCATACAAACTTTGCCCCCCTTTTTTACCCCCTTAGGAGTAGAACTACGAAAAATCCTTTCTTATCGGATGCCTACGTCATACAAAGAACACACCCTCCAAGTTTCAGGTCTCTACGATCAGCGGTTTAGGCTGTGCGTTGATCCGTCAGTCAGGACAAAGGATTTTATATGTATAGATAAATACCTGGCCCCAAACTAAGCAAAGCTTGTACTATGGGTACTAGACAACGGATAAACATACTTAAATACATAAATACATATTAAACATCCAAGACTCGAGCACAAACATTCGTATTTTTCACACAAATATCTGTCCCGACCGGGAATCGAACCCGGGACCTCAAGCTTCGTAGTCAGGTTCTCTAACAACTAGGCTATCCGGCCGTACCTACTCTAACTCCGTAAGAACTAAGAAGCTATCTACTTGAGTGTCTCTTATTGAGTTAGGTACTAAGTTGTTCATTTGAGTGTTATTATACCTACCAATTAGTGAATTAATACGTAGATATGTTACGTGCTAATTGTCACAGCAAAGATAAATCAAACTATCTTGTCTTGCCCATCAAAAACAAAGTATGTAGATACCTGTCGTTTTGAGGATAATTAGAATTGAATTGCTTTTTTCACTTCGATTAATGTGTCTCTATATTTTTTTCTATCAACATTTCGATCTAATCTTAAGATAAAAAAATCCAAAATGTGTTTTGAAAGTCCAAAACGTGCATTATCTGTTCAAACTAAGCACTAAATTAAAATAATTAAAATAATTAAAATTATTAAAATTATTAGTCATCAATTAATTAGCCACTTACATGTTTTATTTACTGTCATTCACGTAGTGATTTCAAACAATGTCATTATTTTCATGACGAATAAAGGGGCTGGCCGGAATGCCATAGCAAAATCGCCCCTGGCTGAATGTGAAATATTCTTGTGTACGTTTATTTGTCTTATTGTTAGATATATCTGTACCGAAACCGAATATTAGGCCCTAAATGATTACGGTTTGCGAAAAAAAAATAGTTTTAATTTTTTTTTAAGCAAAACTATGCAACTGATTGATTTGTTCTTCGGATATTTTATACATGTATTTAAGATCATCATTTCAGCCGAAAGACGTCCACTGCTGAACATAGGCCTCCCCCAAGGCTCGCCAAACAGATCGGCGGCCCTGCGCCATCCGCATCCAATGCGTTCCCGCTACCTTCACCAGGTCGTCGCTCCATCTTGTATTTTACATTTAATAAAAAAAATAGAGTCCTAACGTTTTTTGAAGTGGACGATTTTGGCTATTTAAGTTTTTGTTATTTTTTATTATTACTTGCGAGTTAGCGACACCTAAGTACCATATTTTGATACTTACATATTTTTTTGTTAACAATATGCGTACTTTCTACAACTGTAAATTATTTTCATCTCCGGCCTTATACATAGATACAGTCCACTGCTGGGCAAAGTCTTCCTCTCAGAATGAGAGGGCTTGGGCTGTAGTTCTTACACGGCCCCAATGCAGATCAAAAACTTCACAATACCATTGAAGTGCTTCAGAGGAATATACAGGTTTCCTGACGATGTTTCCCTTCACTGAAAATCACGTGGTAAATTTTAAATGTACCTACCTACTAATTTCGCACATAAATTCGATACAACTCAGAGGTAAGTACAGTCACGAGCTTTAATTTGGGTTGACAGTCCTGTCATATTGTATAGGAAAACAAAGGATACCTATTTTTTCGAAATGGATCCCAAATTAAAGCACCCGACCGTACGTGCCTGTGGTCAATCTCACTTACTTTGGCCTCATCTACACTTTTCAACAGGTGGGATAGTAGTCAATCACGGGTCAGATTTATGTAAAAAAAAAAGAGTAGTTTAGGGGCTATAGGTAAGTCTTAGCTTAACTACTAGGCGTCTTGGGAAAAGATTCTCTCAATTCTGTCTTAATAGTCAAAGTACTAGAGTACGATCAGCTGCAGAAAAAAGGTACCTCCCGGATGGTTACTGCCTTAACCTCTTCACCGCCCCAGTCATCTAGTCGCGACAGCCAATGGAATGCCTCACAAGCCATCGTCATCTACATATACATGACCAATATTTGAACTCGAAATAAACCCTTCTACAATGGATTTTAAGTAGAAAATCGGTTTGTCATGTAGCGTGGCGTACAGAGCACGTCACTTCGTTTGTTTTGGTGGCGGTGAAGGGGTTTATAGGGGGTACCTTTTGACTATGCTAGCTAACAACTGGAAGGGTGCATTACCTGTAAAACCACAGAGTAAATCCCCGCCTCGGCAGCGCCTGCGCCGCCAACAAGCAGGATCCCCACTCCGATCCCCAAGCCAGAGACGAAGGAGAACGTGAAGATGTAGACCAGAGAAAGCCAACGCTTGGTGCCTGCTGCTAGCAGTTCCACGCCGATGCAGAAGGCTATGATGTACTTGTGGGCTGACACTGCGCCGAACATGTACCTGGAAATAGGTAGAAGTATTGTCAGTTAGAGGAATATATCCTTAGCTTATTATAGCACCCACTGGACCCACCGGGTAGCAAAGCAACACCAGCCGAGTGAAAAAGACCCTTTTTACTTTTAAATTATATTTTTAACTAGCTTTTGCCCGCGACATCGTTCGCGCGGAGATAAAATTGATGAGCAATCCCCGTTCTCTATCCAGCGGGAAATTCTAAAAATCCCTTCTTACGTGCACCTCTATAATCTTAAAAGTGATACCTATGTGCCAAGTAATGTTACTATAACTATAATCTTAAATCTGGCAAAAGGTAACTAATCTACATATCTCTTAATCGTTAAAAATAAAAGGGCGGCTTAAAACTTGCAACCTCGTGTTTAACAACTCTCTATCTCTATAGTGCGCCGACCCCTTAAATTAATTCGAATCGGTTTGAAATTACTTAGGTATTTACAAGATAAAGCCATGTTACTGCTACCTACTTACTAATGATATAAACATTACGTTGCTAACTACATTTTTTGTCTGTTTTTTTTAATTGTGTGGTGTGTTCGTATTTTGTTACCTACATTATCTTTGTTAGCGGCAAATACCTATGATCAAGTAGATGTATAAAATTACGTCTTATTGTTCAAAATCTATAAATGTTTGAATAATTGTCTGTAAACGTAAGTATGAACAAGTGTTATTTTTCCCGCTTACAATAATACCTATCGCAAAACAAAAGATAGGACCTAAAATTAAATCATATTAAAGTATCTATTTGATACTTATCATTCGTTAATATTTGTGACGCAATTTTCCCGCAATTTTTCGTAATTTTATTTATACGATACCTACCTCATCAATCAAAACACCAAGTACCTAATACCTTACCTATCTAGTCATGCCAAAAATGTAAAATCAATTTAAATAAAAAAAGTTACAGATTAATCGGTTGACTTCGTACCGTGACGGAAAAATAGGAAATGTTTACGTAAAGTGAGACTGGAATTGTTTAATGGAAAGGACAATGCCTAATAATCATCATCTTTCCATTGTAAGCATTGACCTATAATAACAACTAGACTCCCAATCACGCTCAAAAATTGTCGGAAGCAAAAGCCTGCATACGCGTCTATTGGGCAGGCTTTTGGTTCAGTTGTGTTTCGACCGCGCGTTGATTACAACGTCACTTCTCGTCCCGTATTCGTATATGTCTCTTTCGCACCGTAATCAAACTCACAAGAAAAAAAGAGACAGACAGTCTAGCTTCCGCTTCGCATGACCACTCCACTGCATTCTTTACTCTTTAGGCGGTTTCCAGCGCGTGACGTCATGTCACTACTTCTAACGATCGTATTCAATTGACATTAAACATTACTGCTACGAAATAAGGTGTTAATTTGAATGAATGCTGTTAATGTTATCTGTATAAATTGATGTATACGTACACACAACGCTCGGATGTTTTTTGAGGAACTTTTGTTAAGCGATTGGGAGTCTAGTTGTTTTATTGTACGTCAATGATTGTAAGGTATTCGCTGCATTTTCTCTTTACACCTCCATGAAAAACAATGTTGAGAGATTTAGTATAGTTAACTTTTCGTGTGCCTTGCCACCAGAGATGTACTAGGTATGCAGCTATGTTGCGAGGATATGAAAGCTACGCTACGAGACTATATGCCCGTGTCCACTAATGCTAAGCTATAATAATAATAATAAGCTAATAAGCAATATTGAAATGTTTAACGTTTCCTTTAACACATTTAGAAACAATTTATATAAACTGCCTTAGGTTGTGGTGAGAAATTGGCTTGCAGTTGTTGCACATGTGCTGGAATATATTATGCATTAATGTAAATTTAATATTGTAAATTTATTGTAAATTTAATAATACATAGGTACATATTTCTAGTGATCTTATGCGTCCGTCATATTCAGCTGGGAGGCTGAATTTCTTTCAAATTTGTTACTTGTAATGTGAACACTATTTTGTCAATGAGTCAACTCACCTTATTATTTGTCATGAGCTATGTATGACTGTTTGTGTTCCTATAAATAAATAAATAAATAAATAAATAAATAAATAAATAAGCCTCTCGAGGAGGATCTAGAGTAGGTACACATCCACAGCACGCATCGCACCTTTCCATATAAAAAAACATAGCGCACTTAGTTGCTTCGATCATATAATACGTAGATGCAAGTTCCTATACAAAATCAAACTCAAAAATCGTCTCCGTCACAATAATACTGACTTATTTATAATAATACTGACAAATGCAGTGATATAGTAAATGTACGACATTTTAATTCAAACCTTACGCAGCAGAACAATAACGTCGTAAATCATTTGTGTGAGCTTCAGTTTTGTTACCTTTTGTTACCAAAACAGGACAGACAACGGTGTTGAGAATTTTAGTAGGTGTTCGAATTGACCACCGTTTTTTCAATAGGTACAATATTCCACATGTTTAGGTAACGATCTTACAATTGCATTTTGCTCTTCATGTGGTGAATTTGCGTTAAAATTGACTCTATGGCTGCTTTTAGGTCTTCAACGGTGTCATAGCTTGTTTTGTACCTACACTTCATCCTTAACGTAACCCCACAAGAAATAGTCAAGAGGCGTACTAAAATAAATTAAAGTATGTGAAAACAATGCATTTTATTCATTTTAGACATCATGTTTCATAGAGCCATTTACCTACTGCCTAATCGATATCTAAATAGAAATAGTGTAAGTTTTTTTTTTTTTTTTCAAAACAACCGGGTTCGATTCCCGAGTTGAGTGCAGGTTTTTTTTAAGTGTATGAATGCAGTTTTTCTTATTAAAATCGATGACATGGTTCCTAAGAACAGATCTTCGTATGTCTTATAGTTTCAGACTTTCCCATACTGACCGATTTAAATGAGACACCCTGTATACAGGGTTATTTGTAATTCACTAGCATCCTTTTAACCCTAAACTCCTACCACTTAAACAAATGTTTTTTTGTTTTACGGCTTTTGTCATAACTTAATATTTTTGGTGTAATAACGTTTTGAAAATTTGAGACTACCTCTTATTTTTACGATACTCTGTGTATTTGTATGGGAAAAAAAGTACTTCATTTTAAAAAGAAGTAAAACAAAAAACATTTGTTTGAGTGATAGGAATTCAGGGTTAAGAGGATGCCAGTGAATTAAAAATAACCCTGTATACAGGGTGAAATTTTGAACGTGATACAAAATTAGTGTTTTAGCTTAGTTAATGCTGGACATCATAATGCATTTACCCAGTTGTTAGAATTAGTATTGTTAAATTTGAGGTGTCCATACATTTAGTTCATAATTTAACTACAGCAAAGTATGAAAAATCCAATATTTTATCAGACCATTTTCAACAATTGAGTAATTGCATTATGTTATCCAGCATTAACTTACTAAGCTTGAAACACTAATTTTGTATCACGTTCAAAATTACACCCTGTATACATATTATGATCGAAGCTTAGTTGAACCCGTTTCCGCCAGCGCTCTGCTATAGTGGACCAATGAATATGATTGGGGGATAGCAAACGCATCAATAGCAATGTAGCATAGCACATCTCTGGTGGGAAGACACCCTTATCATTTAGTCACCTGGTCGCAAAACGAGACAAGTAAACAACCTTCGCCAAATGCGACGTAACTCGTTCTACAAATCCTCATGAAGTAGGCCATGCCATTGCTTTATAATTAGCTAGTAAATATACTAGGTATCCGCTATCTACATATATCTATGTATATGCTGGGCATATTTCGTTAAATAAAAACAAATTAAAGATAAACCAAAAATGGGCAATTCGAGCGTTTCAACCGCCTCATTTATCTGGTCCCATTTTTTAAGAAATGGGTGTAGATTTTGATAACTTTATTATTATTTTTAACGGCTGACCGTACATTGCTATAAAGCAAACTTTCATTTGAATCTGCATTTTTTATAAGTAGGTAGTTACTTAATTAGTTGAGTTTTATAAATTTTTGATGAAATTGATGCAAGTAGAAGCAAGGTACAGAATAACAAACACTTTCCTGCAAATATTGCTAAATAAAGTGAATCTTATACGTGTCATCATCATCATCATCATCATCATCAGCCTATAACAGTCCACTGCTGGACATAGGCCTCCCCCAATGAGCGCCATTGCGCCCTGTCCTCGGCTAGACGCATCCAGCTTCTACCAGCAGCCTTTCGCAGATCGTCACTCCACCTGGCCGGAGGGCGTCCTACACTACGTTTGCCAAGACGCGGTCTCCACTCAAGAACTCGTTTACTCCAACGGTTGTCGGTTCTTCGACAAATATGACCAGCCCACTGCCACTTCAACTTGCTAATTCTCTGAGCTATGTCGATGACCTTATACGTGTACCTAATCGTAATTAATTTGTAATTATCAGCGGCCAGTGGAAATACTTACATTTCATAATTCTTATATTGGCAATACTAACGTACCTACCTATACTTAATAGAGTCATCAATCATCATGCATTTCAAGCAATTGCAACAAGAGTTTTCGATTTTACACTTTACTTTATTTATATTTTAAACTGCCTTTGGATGGTTTTAGTTTTTTAAAAATATGGCTCTGTCCATCAGGGGACAATTTTATTTTGCCATTATCTATTTTATGTACAGTCGACTACAAAAAGATCGATGCAGCCAAAGTTACAATAAAGCGTGTAAAAATATGTATACACGACCTTAATGGTAAGTTAATAAAGTCGCGTATACATATTTTTGTAACTTTGGCTGCATCGATCTTTTTGTAGTCGACTGTACAGTCGCCATCATAAACATCGGAGTGTTCAAGGTGATCAGAAATATCTGAACACTTTATAAGGTGCGTGGGGCATTTTCGACCGCACAAACACGAACGAACTAGCCGGTGATAGCCGAGGATACGATTCAAACTTTAAATCAGTCTTATGTCATATAGTTACATATTAATATATAAAAGAAGAAACTGACTGACTGACTGACTGACTGACATATCAACGCACAGCCCAAACCACTGGGCCTAGAGATTCCAAATTTGGCATGTAGGTTCCTTATAAGGTCTAGGGGTGCACTAAGAAAGGATTTTTCAAAGTTCACTCCCTAAGGGGGTAAAAAAGGGGTTCAAAGTTTGTATGGGGAAACAAGATTAGTTCGACTATTTTATTCGAAACTTCACAGAAATACTCCTAATGATAAATGAGTAAACACGTGTTTCAGGTTTTTTGAGAATTCAACCCCTAAAAGGGGGGAAAGGGGTAACAAAGTCTGAAAATCAACATGGGTGTTGTTTCTATGGTTTATCGGGTTGCTGGTTATGAAAACAACAACGGTTTTAAAATCCGATGTGGCATACGTAAAATACCATCTCCCTGGATGGGGTGCGATGGGGTTGAAATGTCTAAATATCAATACGGGTGTCGTTTTTAATGTTTTGCCCAAACCACTGGACCTAGAAACTTGAAATTTTGCACATAGATACCTTATATGTAGGTATCCACTAAGGAAAGATTTTTGGGAATTCCCACGGGAACGGGAAAAAACGCGATTTATATATTGGATTCCGAGTGACCCTATCTCAGTAACTATAATAACTAGACTCTTCAAATTTGATATACAAGTAGGTATTACATTAGTTAAAACATTAATTTCAGGATTTTTCAAAATTCTCACGGGATAAGGAAAAAACGGGATTTATATATTCAGTTCAACGGAATCCTATGAACTATAATTACTAGACTCTTCAAATTTGGCATAGAAGTAGGTAATTATAATAGTAAAAAACAGTTTTAAGGATTTTCGGAAACTCCCACGGGATAAGGAAAAAACGGGATTTATATATTCAGTTCAACGGAATCCCATGAACTATAATTACTAGACTCTTCAAATTTGGCATAGAAGTAGGTAATTATAGTAGTAAAAAACAGTTTTAAGGATTTTCAGAAATTCCCACGGGATAAGGAAAAAACGGGATTTTTCGTTTTACTGGTCGTAGAAAGCTGAAATTCGGCATGTAGGTTGCTTCGGGAGTGCAGAGGAGCATTGAGAGAGAACTTTCTGAAATTCCCACGGGAACGTAAAAAACGGGATTTTTCGTTTTACTGGTCGTAGAAAGCTGAAATTAGGCAAGTGGGTTCCTTGGGGAGTGTAGGGGAGCATTAATAAAGCATTTCCCGAAATTCTTACGGGAACGAGAAAAAACGGGATTTTGCGTTTTACTGGCTGTAGAAAGCTAAAATTTCAAAATTCAAAAGTTTATACTGTAAATAGGCCACAAAGGGCTCTTTAACCGACTTCAAAAAAGGAGGAGGTTATGCATTCCACTGTATGTATTTTTTTATGTAGGTATGTTCACCGATTGTGCGGTCAAAAAAGTGGACCGATTTTAAAAATTATTTTTTTATACGAAAGAATATAATATACTCCTGAGATGGTCCCATTGTCACCAAATCAGGATCTGATGACGGGATCTCAGGGAAATCGAGGGCAACCTTCAAATTTTGTAGGCATGCATTACGTTTTTCATATATTTTCTCAAGCTATTTAAGTGTTTGCGTCTGGTAGACATCATCTCATGTTGATGAGCTGATGATGGAAGGTAAAACTCCTTAACGGTTAGGAGTTGAGGATATTATTTCAAATATTATAGGTACGTATAGACCGATAGTTGTATTTTTGCAGGTTATCCAGGTGAGCTGATGATGGAAGGTTAAACTCCTTAACGGTTAGGAGTTATAGGAAGTTTCTTTAAATATCATATGCATGTATAGACCTTTAGTTGTATTCTTTCTGGTCATACAGATTTTTAGTGCTCGCTTCCGAATTAGTGAAAAACATTGTATACAAAGAAATACTGTAAAGGATCGTATCTACCTGAAGTTTAGTCGTGCTTGCTTGCACGCTTGCTTGCACGCTTACTTGCACGCTTTCTTGCACGCTTGCTTGCTTGCGTGCATGCATGCTTGCTTGCATATTGCTTGCGTGCTTGCTTGCATGCTTGCATGCTTTCTTGCTTGCCTGTATGCTTGCTTGCTTGATATCTTGGTACACGCGAGCGAAGCCGCGGGCAAAAGCTAGTAGTTACATACAAGGTGCAAATCAAACTCACTCGGAAGTATGGCGGCTGACTAAAATGGCACACGACGCGCGCTAACATGGCGGCAGCAATCCACCGTGCGTGGAGCGTGCCGATTGGTCAATTTCATTTCCCGCGCTTCTAAAACACGTCTTCTGCACAGGTAGATCGGTGAGCCATAACAGTTGTGTACTACTGTACGTGCATGTTCAGATATTTTTGAGCACCTTGAATGGTCCGATGTTTATGATACCGACTGGACTGTATGTATAATGTGTGCATTCGACCCCAAGACCCTTTGCTTGAGAGGCAATAGGTCAAACCAACCAAGCCACCTTGGCTTACCCAATTAAATAGTAGCCTTAAATTGCTGGGAATGTGTGTGTGTGTGTGTGTGTGTGTGTGTGTGTGTGTGTGTGTGTGTGTGTGTGTGTGTGTGTGTGTGTGTGTGTGTGTGTGTGTGTGTGTGTGTGTGTGTGTGTGTGTGTGTGTGTGTGTGTGTGTGTGTGTGTGTGTGTGTGTGTGTGCGGACTACAGGAATTTTCCACTAGTTCGTGTATATGGGACTAGCCGATAACTGGGAATTTATAGTATTTTCGTGGCCGTTTCATTAAATTTAGCATCATAACTACAGTGACAATTAAGTAATTAATATAAATAAAATTCCAAATCCTGTCTGCACTGAATGTGTCTAGGTCATTCCGCCATCCTCGCCTTGGCCTGTCGCGGCGTTGATAACCAATCCTGGGGCATCCTATGAGTTGAATTGTGATCCCTGCCCACTTCTCTGGGTACATGCGGCAGATGTGTCCAGCCCAGTTCCATCGGGTGTGGCCAGTCCCAGTGGGACACTGGACCGGGCTAGTAGAAAAAGATAAATTTTACTGTGTACCAACTTACCAAACATTCGCAGCAGAAGACTCCAATCCAACTGCTAAACCTTCGAACAGTTCGTGGATGGACAGCGCCAAAACAATCAACAATCCTCTCAGAGTCGCCGCGACCGTATCATTCCCGGTCGCAATAGGATGATGGCTATGCCCATGCTCTTGGTTATTCGCTACATTAACTTCTTTCAGAGCATCAGTGATCTCAGCAGCTTCTCCGCTAGTCCTCCTTATACTTAGCACGCGTGTAAAGCTCGTGTTAGCAGTCTTATTCTCTCTGCTGTTGATGTACACGTGAACCAACTCTTCTATTAAGTACATCATGAAGAAGCCGCTGCACATGATGAGAGCGGCTAGGTATAACGGTATGTCGGGCAGGTCTCCTGACTCTGAAAATAACATAAAGAAATAAGTTACGTGACAACAAATCAAACAGGTAACATAATCATCGTCATAAGGTGACTAATCATGGACATGATAAGCACAGTAGTACCCAGTAATGGACAGCAAAGATTTACCAGTTATGACCATCAGTTATCTGACTATAGTGTTGATAGTTGGGTGGTAGTTGCAATAGAGAGATCTCTCTCCAGGCGGAGGTTATGCCTGGGGCCGAAATCCAATGGATGACAGTTAGAAGTTGTATTTATGCAGCTGAGTTGAGAAACTTCGATAGTGCGATGCAGGATGTAAAATTAGTTTCTCATGTAATGACTAGATGGTGCTAGTAGTCACTACAATAGTTTAAAAATGTAGTGTCCGTTTCTTTTGTCCATAATTAATTCTTATGTCTATTACTGGTGCTATCACCCTGACTAATATTTTTCGGGATTATCACGAACTATTTATTTATTGCTAAAAGTACTTGTTTACCTCGACGTTCCGACCACTTAAACCACATTGCAGTGGCCGTGTGGTCACGAGTCGAGTCCACTGCCACGGCAACGGCCTTATGTGGTCTCTAGACGTCGAGGTAATTAACAATAGGTAAATAGTTCATGATAAGTCCCGAGTTAGTTATGAGTGAGAAACCCGAGTTTAAAACATTATATCGTCGTCAGCCGAAAAACGTCCACTGCTGGACATAGGCCACCCGCAAAAATACCATGATGTTTGGTCTTGCGTTGCCCGTATCCATCGGACGCCTGAGGCCTTCTCCAGGTTATTAGGTAATCCATTCTGTGGAGGGCCTACCCATGCTGCGTTCGGCCTGGCTGCCTGGCTGGGCTAAGGGGAGTAAAGTAAAACTACGACCAGTAGGTACCACCGGAGGACAGACAGCATCCTCGCAGTAAACGGTAGGACATTTCACGAATGCCAATACAATATATAAGTATCCCAAATAATTAAAAATTGAGAACGAATCAGACTCGCGCACTGAGGGTTCGATGAAAACTTTGCCAAGTAGGTATTTCTATGAAAAATGAAGATAACTTTAACGGTTTAAGATTTTCGGACTTTTTCCTTTGGCCTGATGATTTGATCATCATCATCATCATCATTTCAGCCGAAAGACGTCCACTGCTTACCATAGGCCTCCCCCAAGGCTCGCCAAACTGATTGGTCCCGTGCCATCCGCGTCCAACGCGTTCCCGCAACCTTAACCTGGTTAAGCAGGTCGTCGCTCCCCCATGTTGGAGGCCTACCTACACTGCGTGGACGCTACTCGAGAACCTTTTTGCCCCATCGGCCATCAGTCCTACGAGCGATGTGCCCTGCCCACTGCCACTTGAGTCTGGCGATTATTCGAGCTACGTCGGTGACTTTAGTTCTTGCACTGCTTTGATGAATGAATTGAATTATTTATTTGTCTTTTACAGAGCCTGATCACATGATGAGGCCTTACTTCTGACCCATAAATCTACCTGCTTCAATTCCCACTATTTTTGCATGAACATAAACGGTTATCTTATGATCATGTCAACTTAGAAACATTATTTTTTGTACGGTTGCAAGCCCGGTGCATCATAATTAATTTCAACTCATACTCTAACGTTCCTGAATAAAGATGTTTCAACAGACAGACAGACAGACAACGAAGTGTTCCTACAAGGTGTAGTCAACGGGCGCTAAGAAGTAAATCCTGAGACATTGCGCAACTATAAGGCTGCGTTTCCACCAGAGATGTGCGAGGTAGCTAAGCGGTGCGAGGCTGTCTAACGAGGATGTGTAACTCCCATAGATCCCTCGCAACACATTCCCCGCACACATCTTTCCCTTCTTTTGTATCTACAAAAACCTCTCTCCGCTGAGCTGTTTCTACCAGAGCTGAGCTGAGCAAGGATAGGTACTTACTTAAATGAAGTGTTAAATTTCTATTGGTTCATGACTAACACATCCCTCGCAACGCAACCTCGCACAGCTCCGGTGGATACGCAGCCTAAAGCTTCTGAAAATTGACAATGTCAACCATACAAAAATAAATGCTATACATACTCGTTGCGTGTGACAGAACAGTACCAAAGTATAGCATTTTTTTCCTATGACAATTATTCAGAAACTTCATAGTTGTGTGACTCCGGTAAGAAGGGCTACGGATTAGCCCGAAACAGTCGAGTTAAACTCGTTTTAAGACGTGAGTGATCCGTTTATTTTCACTATGAGTTGTGCAATGTGTCAGGATTTACTTCTTAGCGGCCGTTGGCTATAGTGCCCCTAAAAAGTTATTCAAGAGGATACAATATACGATCCTAACTGGTCTATTACGAGTCGACAGCAGTAATTGGCTCGATAAGGAGGAAAACGGATCACGAGGGGAACAAAAACAAAGCGAAGCGGTAGCCGTAGGGCAGAACACGTTTCATTTAAATTCATACGATAACAAAATCTCAGAATATAAATATTGATCAGCTGCAGCTGGACTAACTTTCTTTGCGGCAATCGCATGGTGATAATACTGATAATAAAGTTATTGGAACACTTAGTATGAAAAGGTTCCCAGCTGCCTTAAAATGTACTTACCGTGACTATAAATTCAGCTAAGTAGGTACTCTTCGTAAGGATTCTTCTTTAAATCTCGCCCTTAAGAATATAGGATAGGTAATAAATACAATTAGAAAATGGGAAAAATAAAAAAATTCTCCCTTAGGTACTACATAAAAAATTGATAGTATTTTTCCAGATGTGATTCAAAAAATTGACCTCAAGGCTTCATTTTAGGGTGGGTAGAAATAAAAGAAGACTGTTTATACTACAACTGCCTACCTACTGCAGGCGCACCGGTCGGTTTCTCAGACGCTAATGGGATCAAAAAGACATAGGTAATTGGCATAAATTTGCACCTAAAGCGGGCGGAACAACAAGAAGGGAAAAGACAAGCTATGTTGTTGTCTACAGTTACAAAGCATACCATTCAATGAGATTACTGCATACCACATTCACCCTCTTTTATACAAGCCCCTCTCCAGTTAAGGGTCTACAATTATAACAGTGATACCCAAAGTGGTCTATCGACCCCCCAGGAGTCAACGATATCCTGCAAGAGCTCTACGTTTGCCGAAAAATAAATTAGGTACCTAATACATTTGAAAAGACCACAACAGATCAATATTAATTAAGCAGGGGGTCTACCTTAAATGGAAAATTATGGCTAGAGGTTTATGAGACAAAAAATATGGGGACCTCCTGGTCTACATAATACATTACTAATAAGACGAAATCTTTTAATGACTAATATTTATCATCCAATCCATCAATCCGCCCAGAAGCAACACAGGACAACTTAATAATCTCAATGAAATTGAACAAGTATGATTAATTGTACAGATTATTTAGATTGCATAATCTCCTTTTCGGATTATATGAATTTATTTGATGGTGTTATAAAATTTACTGTATTGCCTGGTTGTTATCAGTATTTTCGGCAATAGCGGACTATTTCTATTGCTTGATAACATCTTATCATCACAAATTAATAATTATACGATGATCGGCAAGCATTGTGGTCTAGGATAACGATAATCGCATACCGAATTTGGAATTTTATGAGGTACTTATATATTATTACATAGAAGCTTTATGTTGACAGTAGCTTTTGCACGCAATTTCGTCCACGCAGTTTAAATTTATGGTATAAAACTCCCGTTCTCGATCCCACAGATATTCTAAAAATTATTTCTTAGTGCGATTCTATGATCCTCAAGGATCTGCCAAATATAAAGTATCTACAACAGCTACAACTAACTACTCGATTAGTTTAAAATAATCCTCTGTAAGCTTTATTATAATACGACCTCTAATTGTCGACCCGAAATGACTGACAATAATGTAACGACCTTATAATTCAAACCATCGTCATAAGGGCAGGGGGTGAGGGTGAACCTCAGTAGGCGAAAGCAATCACGCCCTCAGTACCACACTGTTTTCAGAGCAGGACAGGAGTAACCCCGGCTTGCCGCGGACATGGGACTCTTCGTAGGCCACGAGGAAACCTCTTTTAAGCAATCCGACACCAGCGGGGAAAGCCGAACCTGCATGGCACGGTGTTATAAACAGAGGAGCCATATCCCGTGCTGGCAAGTAGGCGTCGCGGTGTCTCTTCAATGCTCCCGTGGCCTTCACAATGGCAACAAGGGAATCCGAGTGGTTTTTAGTGGGTAGGCCCCTTGTAGGGGGAGAGCCCCACATAACTCCTTCTCTGTTTCCCCGAACAGAGAAGAAAGCATAAGGCTTTTCCGCACCATAAAAAAGAGTTTCGACAAACACGGGGTCGTGTTTAGCCGCACCCATCCTGAGAAGTTTATAGTTTCAGAAAAACATTTCGATTTTATCTATAACCATTTGATACATTAATATTCAAAATCGTGCGCATGGTTTTACAATAAAAATGCAGCCGTACTGCGCCAAATAAACATTCTTATTTTCCAACAAAGTCTTAGTTACCTAGGTATAAAGTGTACAAAAACTAGTTGGAATCTGGCATGTCGTTATCAGTAATTGTTGAACAAATTGATTGGGTACTTAATTACCTAATTAAAAGATATGGTTTAAGATAAATTGAAACTCGCGAGGATAAAAGAATTGTAGCTTAACTTATCAAAAGATATAAGTAAAGTACAGTATGTAAGTAGTTAAGCATAATGTGCACATATTATTTAATTATCTCACAAGATTGTATTTACTAAACTTAACTAATAGATAAACTGGTTTAAAATGAGGGTTACTTTTATTTGTTAATAATTCGTTGCTTGAAAATAAATCGATATTTTAATTTGGTTATACGTGTTACATAGCTCAGTACCTTTTTACAATATTTTATTAAAACAAGTTGTCAATACACACAAAATACAATAAAATAAAAATATGAAGTCAATCAAAAAAAACCGCCCCGGATCGCACCAGGCGCAAATGTGCCCAACACACTAGCCGCATTGCCCCGCTGAACCGCGATGGACAACCTTTGCACCAGAAAATAAATATTTTATGTATATTTTATGGGTGTGTAATGATAGATATAACAACATTTGATATAACTGTAACATTTGGTGTAATGCTACATTTGTCATAATTCGATTTACTCGAGAAGTAAACATTCTACGATTCTTTTATAAAATAAACTAACCTAACCTAACCTAATGCATATCAAATAGAATTAATATCAATCCTCCGAAGTTTACTTTTTGAGTAAATCGCATTATATCAAATGTAGCATTATATCAAATGTTACAGTTATATCAAATGTTGTTATATCTATCGAGGCGCACCCATATTTTATTATTACTGACTAAGGTTCCAAGAAAAAGAATAAACTTAAGGCCAGTTTACACGCTCCTCTCCATCACTCAACGGTTAACTGGAAGAATTAAGTTTAAGGGATGGGAATATTTTGTGTCGGGCAGACGTAGCTGTTTTGCACGTGAGCTAGCGGAGTACCTATCAGGTTTAAAGTTTGTATTTTGTGTTTTTTTCTTAATTTCCATATAAATACTTAATACAGGCAACTTAGTATTAACTTTTGTGCCAGTTGTGCATTGCATTGCGGCCCTCTATCAGTCACTTTTAATTCGTTTACTCCTAAACCACGCAATGTGGTGTAAAATGAACATAAGTAACCGTTAATTGTTATGATACTAACCCCCTGTTTCACCATCCATTGAAAAAAAATTATTTGACGGATAAATGTGATGCCGTCTGTGTTTGTTTGTTCGAATAGACGGAGACGGGCATCACATTGGACGGTGTTATGCAATACTATGTCAACCCTCATGAACGCTATTTTGAGAAAATCGTGTTTAAACATGAAAACAACATTTTTATCAAAATAAAACCTCTGTTTTAAAAATCATTGTCTTTGTACCTTTATTATAATAGTTACGTCGTTTGTGAAGCTATTTACAATGTAAAAGTCCTGAAAATACGTATAATTATTTAATAAAATGCATATTTTTATTATAGAAAAATGTCGAATCATCAATAATATGAGAAATAACGATTTAAGTCTCATGAACCATTATAGCAGAATTCGAAACAAAGTTTTCAATTTGATCAGTTGTATTTCAAATAATTTGACACAGTATTGAAAATTGAGAAAAGGTTATTAAAACTGAAACAAATCAGATAGAAGTGTCAGGAACAGGAAAACTCCGCTTACATTCAATACATATAATAAAGCAGTGGAAACCGTATGTATGTACATTGAATAAATTTATGAAAATAATAGTGTGCGCGATAAAAAAAAGTATCAGAACACATAAAAGCATTTTTAACATTTTTGCCCGTCTGTACACGTTAATCTCAGAATAAACTACCGAACGGATTTTCATGCGGTTTGCGCAAGTACCTAACAACGCTTTACTCATACTCGTACCTAGGTGTATTGCTCAAACTGCATGGCATTAGGGCTAGCGCTATGTTCCATTAGGATTGTTATAAATAGTTGACGTTGAGGATTATTCTTATATAAGTACGTCATTAGGTAATCATGCGATTGGCAAGTCATTTTGTGTACTAAAAAAATAAAGATATTAAATATTAATTTAACAGTTTTAAAATAAGCAACTCGGTGGAAAACGATTTCTATGGCACCACCCGGTACTGACTAAGATAACCGACTTGGTTTAACATTGCATCTCAAAACTTTTTTGCAGTATAAGAACTGCCTAGCGAGACTTGCATCTTTTTAGGGTTCCGTAGTCAACTAGGAACCCTTATAGTTTCGCCATGTCTGTCCGTCTGTCTGTCTGTCTGTCTGTCCGCGGCTAAGCTCAGAGATCGTTAGTATTAGAAAGCTGTAATTTGGCATGAATATACATATCAGTCACGCCAGCAAAGTGGTAAAAAAAAAAATAAAAAAAAAATTTTTTTTTAGGGTACCTCCCATAGACGTAAAGGGGGGGTGATTTTTCTTTTCTCGACTAATCCTATAGTGTGGGGTATCGTTGGATAGGTCTTTTAATACCATTGCGGGGTTGCTAACATGATTTTTCTATTCAGTGATCTGTTTGCGAAATATTCAACCTTAAAGTGAAAATTTTCATTAAAATCGAGCGTCCCCCCCCCCCTCTAAAATCTAAACTGTTAGGTGGAAAAATTTGAAAAAATTCAGAATGGTAGTAAATATATCAAATTTACTAGGAAAATTATAGCGGCTAAGATTGCTTGGAAATTATTTGTAGTTTAAGAGTAAATAGTAGCCTAAGGTATAAAACATACCTAAACTTGGATGATTCCGTACACATACGAAATCCTTAGAAAAATATTACTTGATTTTTTTGTAATGGCTACGGAACCCTACCTCTTGTGCGTGTCCGACACGCTCTTGGCCGGTTTTTTTACATGTAATGTTTTTGATGGGATACTTACTTACTTACTGGAAGTGTTCGCCTTGCAGTGATTCCGTCTTTTTGGTTAAGTACATGGTAATCCTGTCTATCTAAGTAGGTATAGATAAAACAGCTATTTAGAATCAAAATGGAAAACTAGGAACTTATTACGGTGGGATTCACATGCCACACATTAGTTCTCGTTACGCTGTGTAGGTGTCTAAATCAGCTATGTTGTGTAATTCCATTGTCACCTCACTTTTTGCGCGACAACGAAGGATATGAGGGGTATCACTGAATATGAGTACCTAAAAATGCTATTTGGCATAGGAGATAAAGAAATTCAGACTGGATAAATAATGGTATGGTCAATTCTAGAACCTCGGTTCTTCACGAGATCGTATGGAAAATATAGGTAGGTACCTAATTAGTTGATTAAATCACGTAGGTAGACGAATATCACGATAGTATAGCCAAAAATCGAGGTTCAGAATTTGTCTTATAATTAGAATCACTGGGCCTTTGCATGTTGTGCAGTTATGTGTGGCACACATAAGTGCATTATTTATCCAGTCTGAATTTCTTTAACTTCTATGCCAAATAGCATTTTTAGTGTGGTACTGGTAACATTATTATTGTTAACAAATAAAGGAACAAACACAACTGACAAACATTAAGAATGATGTGTATTATTGTATGTTTTAAGTCGTTTTAATAAAATGACAGTTTTTAATAGGTAAGTACTATTAATTTTATTTTACGCCACCTGCTGAAATGCATTCCTTGTTTTCTTTATTTTTTAAAGGTTGCCGGGAAGAGATTGCTTCGAAGCGATAAGACCACCAATTGCTTACCTTATTTTTTTTCATGTACTTGTTTTTCTGTATTGTATTATTTGTGATGTACAATAAAGTCATTTTGTATTGTATTGTATAATTTAATTACGGACCGACAATACTCCTTAACTTGTACCTATACGTATGTAAGTAGTCTCTAAAAGATTCGAATATCTTTGAGCACTTTTTATTCATAAGTTTTTAATCTAGAAATGTAATTTATCTACGTAAAGTAAATGCTATATGCGATACGATACACACGGACACAGACGCATTGTACCTGAATGTACCTACGTAGGCAACTCTTGAAACGGAAACTTGTTTATAAGTCGTTATGAAACGAAATTGAATGAATATGAACACTATATAATATTTTTAAAACCTTAACTTAGTCGCTTCAATGGATATCCTTTGTTGAAATAATAGTGGAATAAAGATAAACAAAAGGAACATGAGATATGACAAAGGTGCGTATTAACACCTATAAGCTAAAAAAACTGCGAAGTAAATAGGTACTTTACTTAAGAGGCTGACAACACCTAATTTTGTTGAAATTGATGTCATTTAAACAGTTTTTTAAGAAAAACTGTTTGTTCTAGCACATCAAAAAAATTATATGTTAATATTCATCATATTTCAAAGACCGTGGACGGACTCGATACATAATTGGACGAAATCGGCTCGATAGAAAATAATTGCAAAGATAGGTCTTAAAATCATCATTAAACGGTTCTATGTCTTTAGTTTTTTGGCGTATGCGTCTGCAATTAAAAACATGAAGTCAACATATTCATACCTAAACCGCTAACGAGTCATATTTCACAAAAATAATCCAGTTTTTTTTTAATTCAATATCTGCCCGATAAACTTCAATATACCCGGCTGCCCAGTAATAGTGGCATCTCGTTTACTCCGATACAAATAGACAGTGTGCGCCGACGTTGGTGTTGACAGCGTCTTAAGACAGTAATTGATTGAATCATTACGCAAACTTGTAAAAACTATGTCCGCTTTAGATCTAACGTCATCTGCATTGACCTGTCTAACAGCTAGCTACAAGCTAGCTTTAAATATGTGGTAATTTATTAGAATCGCTAAAATTTTTTACCGAAAACGATTCGTACATAGATAACTACATACCTTATGGCATCTAACACTTCGTCGTCCATTTGTCTGTCAAGTCGAGACCGAGACCCAAGAGGTAACCTTTTGAAATTAATATGAAACACTTAGAGCTATATTGAAAATCAATTTGATTTCCAAATGTACTGTATAGGTAGTAGTACTTCCCGTGGGCATCATCTTGTTCTTCTAATCTTTCTAATCTAATATATAAAAATCTCGTGTCACGGTGTTTGTTACCGAACTCCTCTGAAACGGCTCGACCGATTTTTATGAAACTTTTTCTCTACATTCGGTAGGTCTGAGAATAGGTCGTAGGCTATTTTTTATACCCCTATTCACGCGGACGAAGTCGCGGGCAACAGCTAGTTTAATCGAGTCTAATGTATAAAAATCTCGTGTCACGGTGTTTGTTATCGAACTTCTCCGAAACGGCTCGACCGATTTTTATGAAACTTTTTTCTCTACATTATATTCGTATATTCGGTAGGTCTGAGAATAGGTCGTAGGCTGCTATTCTTCGCGGACGGAGTCGCGGGCAACTGCTATTAGGTACTTATAATAAAAATCTCGTATCACAGTGTTTGTTTACCGATCTCCTCCGAAATGGCTTCACCGATTTTTATGGAATTTTGTGGATATTTGGTAGGTCTGAGAATAGCTCGTAGGCTATTTTATATACCCCTATTCTTCGCAGACGAAGTCGCGAGCTACAGGCAACAGATAGTAGAATTATAAAATTTTGCAAGAAATTTCACAACACAAACAATGGAGTATCTAAGTCCGATAATCCGCAAAAAAAACTTTGTTTTTTTACAAATAGAGTCAGACCAAGAAATGTCTGCAACGTTTTTGATAACACACACAGTGCAAACGTCAAACTTTTTTTGCAGACTTTAAAATTATCATCAACTTTCACTTCGCCGGATTTTAATTTTATCTAATGACTTTACTTATGTGAAAGTAAGTATAATTTACCCGAATAACTTTTCCTGGCACAGGCATTTTTACCCTACATTATTCTCTTTTTTTCTCTTATGGTCCATTTTAACTAACCGTACCTATACCTACGTTACATTTGGCATACGTACATTTCATCCAGTGAAAATTCGTTACGTAGCTGTATCATTTAGCTGCTTATTTTATCATGAACAGAAAATTAACACTGCAATAAATATAAAGAAGGTAAGCAAATATTTGTAGTTTCTTAAGACATGGCTTTGTTCTTTTAATGTCGGGCTACTTCATTACAGACAAGAAGATATAAAGGTCGTTTTACGTAGGTAGGTACAGTCGGCTGAAAAAGTATCAACGTACGCGTAGAAGTACCACCTACCCAATAGCTATGTACAGTCGAGTTCTCCAATATCTGTACAGCCAACCGTTCATAAATATCTGTACATAGACCTTATTACCGTAACATAAGGTTCATGTTTATATATTTATGAACGGTTGGCTGTACAGATATTGGAGAACTCGACTGTAGTTTTAGTAGTTTAGACTGACTGACTAAATCTAACTAGCTAAATCGTTTTTAGAGTTCCGTGCCCCATTGGTGCCAACGAGACTATATTACCTACTGAGACTCCGATGTCTATCCGCCCGTCTGTCCGTTCGTCCGTCCGTCAGTTTGTGACAAGGCTCCATCTCTTGAACCGTAATAAAGCTAGTAAAGCTTATAAATTTTCACCGATTATGTGATTACCGTGAACGCTATAACAACAAATACTAAAAATAAAATATACCTAAAAAGTAAAGATTGTTACTTATACAAGAAACGTGTCTTTTCTTGCACTTTTAACTCGATCCTTACAATTTTTTTATTAAACTATTTTTAAAACATAAACAATGTCGAGGTTCGGAACCCATAATGCACGAGTCCGACTCGCACTTGACCCGACCGGTTTTTTACCCTAAATCACACCCTTCGGAGCAATATGCACAAAAAGCAAAATGTACACTACACGCAAAATTAATGTAGGTAACCAATAGCAAAATCTACAATACTCAAAATGTACACAACGCATATTGTGAATCACACGGAACGGAACGTAAAAAAAGCAAAAAGTACAATCGCAAAATGTAACAAATCGTAAATTTTATTTAATTATTCATTTTCTGATTTGTACATTTTGCGAATGTACTTTTTGTTTTTTTTTACGTTCTGCGTGTTTCACAACAAGATGCGTTGTGTAAGTTTAGCGTATTAAAGATTTTGCTAATATTTTGCGTTTTGTGCATTTTGCTCCGAAGTGAAATCAATCACACAACCTAATACGGAGAGTTTTTATGTGTAAAGTAAAGTTATCGATAAGGCCGTTAAGAATTGACAAATTAAAGTGGTAATGGTCTAATTAAATAGGTACATTGAGGAACCGATAGCTGCTGAGGCGTAAAGGGTCTTGACTATAGCCAGAGACCACAGACAGTTTGCCTCCGATAAAATGGACCCAGGACTTAGTCAGGGTCACCATTTGCGGATGACCCTGATTTGCTGATGATGGTTCATAATGGGATCCTATATCGTATCTCCAGTAGGCTTATTGTCTAATGCGCTTACGCTTGCTTTCGCATTCGCAATTTCTTTCAAATGGTATAAGATGGTGGGTGACAGAAAGAGATGGTGAAAGCGAAAGCAAGTGCCCGCGCGTTAGACCCGGCCTCTGGTTGTAATGAAAACAAGGATTTGCGGTTGGATAAAGCATTCATAATTGGGAATGTCTAAAAAAAATTACCAGTGGTTTTTATATTTTTTTTGTATAGAAAAGTCAATTATAAGAAACTAATTTCAATATTTTGTCACTTAGTTCACAACTTTTTTCAAAATTAATTATTGAAACTATTTTGGTTGATGACGTCAGATTGTAGTTGAGGGCTCACACACTGCCAAATTTCTAAATCTATCTAAATGCGTACGATAAGGCAACCCCTTTAATTATTTTTTGCGTGGTGGTACACTGTAACAAGTGTCACTTTACTGGCGCTGTCAAAGTGCTAGATGTCAGGCAGTGGGTCCAAATCAAACTCTGTAGTTATAAATCCACGCGTAAATTTGTGAAAAATTCTAACCACACAGAATAAAGTACGACTTGGACCGGTCACGCAATTTACACCAAAGTCAAATGAAGGTCATTGCTTATAAATTCATTATATAATATTAAAATTAAATAACTACAGAAAACGAGTTAAAAACCATTTATCTCGAAATGGTTTTCGATTTACTATACATTGCAAAAAAATAGACATCCCCAATTGACGTCAAAATCATATTGTGTCACGCACGAAATTTAATCGGTGCATAAATTTAATTCATATCTCACCTTGGAGTAGCTGCACATTTAAATCGACCTCAGGCAGTAGATGCATAAAGGTAGTCGCGAACAGCACACCTCCACCGAAAGCCAGGAGCCCCAACACGAACTGGTTTGAAGACCGCATATCAGACCCGGTATTCTTCGTGAACCAGTCGAATTTTAGAGACAGGAGCATCGGTAGACATCCGAAAATCATGGACACAACGAAGAGTGTCACCATGGTTATTATTTTCGCCCGGAGGACCACGTCCAGGGAATCAGTGGTCACTATCACGTCCGTTGCCATGGTTAGGTTCATGGTGTAAATATCAGGTTTGTTTCCCGCGCGGTTTTCGCGGTTGCACAGGCGCCGCTATTTTGATCGACGCCGATACTCGAATGAGTCTAGTCGACTGCGCTGAACGTCCTGCGCGCGCGAGTAGGCGGCCACTTGATAACGACTTCATTATTAATGATAAAAATGACAGCCGCTTATTTGCTCCCAGACTGCGGTGCATGTAAGGAATTGCTGGTGATGTGGGAGTCGGAGTAAGACAGAAATAACTGGCATTATAATATGTAAGACTAAAAGTGGATTCCCGGTGTTCCTGATTGGTAACAATTTTTATGAAATAACGACATAGCAATTAGTACCTACCAATTACTAGGTACCCAGTAATACTGAGAATACACCCTGCGATGAGATAGATACTTAGTACGACTTATCCAGTATCACCACCACACACACACTCATCCAAGGCGAATCCGTTGTAAAAATCTTTAGGGTGGGCTTCTTCTTAAATTTATGTCTGGTCATGGGAGCCGAGCCCTTCAGCCGTACGTAAGTATTGGCATACCTAAGTACAAAATTTTTAAATAAAAAATAGAACCGCCTTCAAAAACACCCAAAAAAATATTAAATAAAAATTTAACCGACTATAATGAGCATTATAATATCTTTCTACTAATCTGTTTGAAGTCGGGCCTCAGCACGAGCTAGCAGGAGTGGTGGAAGCCCAACAGATAGTAGGTATAATAGGTAGGTAAGTTAAATTACTACTATAAAGTTTGAGCAGGTCCCAGGTTCGGTTCCCGCGTCGGGGCAGATATTTGTATGAAAAACACGAATGTTTGATCTCGGGTCTTTGGTGTTTAATATGTATTTAAGTATGTATCTATCTATATAAGTATGTTTATCCGTTGCCTAGTACCCATAACACAAGCTTTGTTTACTTTGAGACTAGGTCGAGTGGTGTGAATTGTCCCGGGATATTTATTTATTAATTTAATTACTAGGTCCACTCCTGGTGGCTCGAGCTAAGGCCCGACTTCAAACAGATTAGTAGAAAGATATTATAATGCTCATTATAGTCGGTTAAATTTTTATTTAATATTTTTTTGGGTGTTTTTGAAGGCGGTTCTATTTTTTATTTAAAAATTTTTATTTTTGGCTTTTTAGTTGTATTGGTATAAAAAAGATGCGTAGGCGTAGCCACTAAACGAAGCTCCGCTTCTGTTTACGCTCTGAGGATCGCAAGGTAACTAACGAACTTAACCAGGTTTTTTTTTGTGTGTGCCTTGTGTTGTGAAAAAATAAAGTTTTTTTTATCTTATCTTATCTTATCTTATCTTAAACGGGGGTGGTTTGAAGGTATTTTTTTAATGCGAGAAGCTCTGCCCCCCGAGCCCCCCGTTCCAGTAGCGAGGCTTCTATTACCACTCTGAGGGACGCAAGATAACTGACGAATTTAACCAAGTGAAACGGTAGATGGTTTAACAGATTTTTTTATTGCGGGGGGCTCTGCCCCCCGAGCCCCCCTCCCCTCCTGAGTGGGGCTTTTATTTTCACCCTGAGGGACGCAAGATAGCTAACTAACCTAACCAGGTTAAACGGGAAGTGATTTGAAGGTATTTTTTATTGCGGGAGCTCCACCCCCCAAGCCCCTCTACCGGTACCGAGGTTTCTATTTCCACTCTGAGGGACGCAAGATAACTGACGAGTCAAACCAGGTTAAACGGGAGGTGGTTTAAGAGTATTTTTATTGCAGGGGGCTCCGCCCTCCAAGGCCCCCCTCCATCAGCGGGGCTTCTATTTCCACTCTGAGGGACGTAAGATAACTAACGAAACTAACTAGGTTAAACAGGGGGTGGTTTGAAGGTGTTTTTTTATTACGGGGGGCTCCGCCCCCCGAGCCCCCCTTCCAGTACCAAGGCTTCATTTTCCACTCTGAGGGACGCAAGATAACTAACGAATCTGGTTAGGTTAAACGGGACGCGGTTTGACAGTTGTTTTTATTGCGGGGAACTCCGCCCCCCGAGCCCCCCCACCTAATATCACTTTGAGGAGCGCAAGGTAACTAACGAACCTAACCAGGTTAAACGGGGGATGGTTTGAAAGTATTATTTATTGCAGGGGGCTCCGCCGAACGAGTCCCCTTTCCGGTAGCGATGCTTCTATTTCCATTCTGAGGGACGCAAGATAACTGACGAATCTAACAAGGTTAAACGGGAGGTGGTTTAGAGTATTTTTATTGCGGGGGGCTCCGGCCCCCGACCCCGTTCCAACAGCGGAGCTTCTATTTCCACTCTAAGGGACGCAAGATAACTAACGAATCTGGTTAGGTTAAACGGGAGGCGGTTTGACAGGTTTTTTTATTGCGGGGTGCTCCGCCCCCCAAGCCCCCCTCTAATATCACTTTGAGGAGCGCAAGGTAACTAACGAACATAAACAGGTTAAACGGGGGATGGTTTGAAAGTATTTTTTTTATTGCGGGGGGCTTCGCCCCCTGAGCCCCCGCCCCCCTTTTTATAACACTTTGAGGAGCGCAAGGTAACTAACGAACCTAACCAGGTTAAACGGGGGATGGTTTGAAATTATTTTTTTATTGCGGGGGGCTTCGCCCCCCGAGCCCCCCTCCGCTGACTTGACTTCCATTCCCACTCTACGGGACGCAAGATAACTAACGAACCTAACAAGGTTAAGCGAGAGGTGGTTTGTAGGTATTTTATATTGCCCCCTTTTCTTTGTAGGTGGCATACCTACTTACTATAGTTTAGGTGAATAACTTACACAATTCTTAGGACTGCTTTGGCCAATTAATATTAGTAATAAAACGTTGTAGGTAATTCGATGTTCTTGTTATCAATATAAGGACGAACAAATATGCTTCAGGACTTTCAACAGTATGCCAAACATTCTTCGCCAGAAAATTTTAGAACAATCAACATTATGCGATACAACAGGCACTCTTTGCTGACTGTACTTTTTGATCCTGGTTACCAAAGTACTCGTCAAGACGAATCAAACGAGCCCAAACTCGATGGGGTTATGTCGTTTTATTACGGAGTTCTTATGGTCACCTTCCAACTCCATCTTCAGACCCTAGTTACCATCTAGGATCAAAGTACTCGTCAAGACAAATCAAATGAGCTCAAACTCAATGCGGTCGTATCGTTTTATTACAGAGTTTCTATGGCCATCTTTCAGCTCCATCATCAGATCAGCTCCATGTCATAATAATATTGCATTGTCATCCAATTCACACATGTCTGCAAAATTTCAGCTCAATTGGAAACCGGGAAGTGGATCAAATTTAACTTGCAAGATTTGACCCATTGAGGAGTTCCGTTGGCCATCTACGGTCTTCTTCATCAGGTCCAGTTTACCAAATGATACTTTCTGAATGCAAATACTTTCCTTGATACTAAAAATGCTAAAATCACTAGGTTTGCCTGTAAAATTTGAAGGTTGCCCTCGATTTCTCTAGGATCCCATGATCAGATCTTGACTTGGTGCCAATGGGACCACCTCAGGAGTATACTGTTTCAAACAAAAAAAGAATTTTGAAAATCGGTTCACAATTGAGGGAGTAATCGCATAACAAACATACAAAAAAAAAAAAAAAAAAAAAACCATACCGACGAATTGATAACCTCCTTTATTTTTGAAGTCGGTTAAAAAGTACCTACTACCTACCTATAGAAGAATTTATAGCATAAAATAGAGTAATTTGATATCAGGAAAATGTCCAGTAAGTAGTACGAAAGAAAAATTATCAAAAAAATAAATCTTAAAGGTAAAATTCGGAACAGATAAACAGGATTGTAAAACGTATTGAAGATGAAAAACAAAACGCCAATTTAAAAAAATTAAAATGCGAAAATAACAAACTAAACTCGTTCGCTGCGTAAAGTGACTATAGAAAAACAAACTGAAAAATGTTGATATATATAGAAAATTTGTGTCTAAACTACTGACCAGCGGTGGTGTAGGGGTATGGCACGCAGCACGGAATGCTGAGGACCTGGGTTCGATTGCCAGCGCTGGTCTCTTTTTCTGGTTTTTTTCTGTGTATCCATGTTTCAGTTTGTATTTAGTATAAAAATATTAAGATTTCACGGGATGACCGTAAAAGTAAAAAATTTGGAGTTAAAAAAATAAAAGTACAAAAAGACTACAAAAAACTAATCTTGATAAGATTGCTTAAGAGTGACATCTCTTGTCCGGGTGAGCGGATAGTTCGAAGAAGTGTTGACGATTCTCGTTGAGAACATAAAACATAGATGTCGCTAGTGTCGCTGCGTAAAGTGACTATAGAAAAACAAACTGAAAAATGTTGATATACGGGATGCAATTTTTTACAGTGTTTCATGCTCAGTTAGTGCTGGACAATATAATGCATTGACCCATTTGTTGAAAATAGTCTGAAAAAATTTGCTGTTTCCATACATTGTTCAAATTAAATCACGAAGTCAATGTATGGAAACCGCAGATTTCATCCGATAAATTTAAACAAATGGGACAAAGCATTATATTGTCCAGCACTAACTGAGCATGAAACACTAATTTTGTATCACTTAAAAAATTGCACCCTGTATAGGGAAAATTTGTGTCTAAACTCCTGATCAGTGGTGGTGTAGGGGTATGGCACGCAGCACGGAATGCTGACGACCTGGGTTCGATTGCCAGCGCTGGTCTCTTTTTCTGGGTTTTTTCTGTGTATCCATGTTTCAAGTTTGTATTTAGTATAAAAATATTAAGATTTCAGGGGATGACCGTAAAAGTAAAAAATTTGGAGTTAAAAAAAATAAAAATATAAAAAGACTCCAAAAAACCAATCTTAATTAATAACAAAATGAACAAATAAAACTAACAAGATAATAATATGATTTATTTTTATGCAAACCCGTGGAAACTATACATTTTATCGGGATTAAAAGGATTCGAAATATTGATTTAAGGTTTGGTTTTATAGTGAAAAATTAGTTATTAAGATTGGTATATTTTATTTTACCCTCAAATAAAGATAACGTATCTAACATGGCAATCATTCAGTTAAATGTCAGTGTCAGTGTAAATGTCAGTGTCAGTGTCAATCGTGACACGAGCTGAGCGAAATTCCCTCAAAACACCAACTTAAACTAAACTAAAACTACTTAAAGTAAAAAAAAAAAAAAAGTTAATACGAAAGTACGAAACTTCTATCTAATATTGACGTAACAAAAAATGTGCGTTCGAAAAGCCCATTAATAATATTAGCATTTTAAAATTTTAATCAATTAAATGGCCTTCCATGATAAAATGCAGAGGCGATTACTGGGGATGGGAATGCTTTCCGTCATTATTCTCACTTACTGGATTTATTGGAGTTCAAATTTAGAACTGAACAACACGCTATTTGTTCTTAGATTAAACAATACTCCGTTCATTCGAGATTTAATCATTCAACCTTCTAATGCAACATGCAGAAGTAAGATCAAAAGGCACTTTATTGCAAGTAAACTAGTAGAAAGGACAAAATGTCCAGCAACTGGTCATTTTAGTTAGATTACTCCACACAGTATTTTTTTATTAAGTTCCTAGCCAACAATTTTATTTACTTTTGACCAAATAACTGATGAACACTCAAGATTCTTTGCTTCTATCCAAAAAACATTTTTTACTTAATTTTATTATCATGAGGTTCCTTAACTTATAGAAATTTTTTATCATATGGCCAATTACTGGATATTTTTCCCTATGATAAAAGCAAAACTTATGATTTATATTATTTAATTTTTAGGAAAACCATTTATCATAATAATAATAACTTCATATGTAGGACATGTTGAGTTGAGGAGTGCACACAGAAGAGCTATGCCCAAAGAACACTTAGATTCCATGAATGTCACTAGAATTTTCTTGCTGGCCAAAATACCACATCATGAAAAGTAAGTAAAGTACTATCTATTTAAATACTTAGTAATTTGTTTCCCTTAGGCCTTAGACACCCTGATGTGGATAACTCTTTGTTGTATAAAATCTATCAAAAGGTCACATTATTCTAATAACTATGGATTTGAAACTACCCCTCATAAACACATGCCAATCCTCAAAATATGCACATACCTAATAACACTATTTACAAAAACATAATATTATCAATTTCAGATACATAAACCAGAATGCCATTGAAGATGAAAATAGAGCTTTTGGTGACATCCTGCAGGGCTCCTTTATAGAAAACTATCGCAATCTTACATTCAAACATTTAATGGGTCTACAATGGGCCTCCACAAATTGCAGTGAAGCCTCATACATCCTCAAAGTTGATGATGACACTGTATTCAACTTGGAGAGAACCTACAAACTTTTAACAAGCATAAAACTAAAAGGAGACTTCTTCATGGGGTATATGCTGAACAATACAAAACCTATAAGGAAGCATCAGAACAAGTGGTATGTCACTTGGGAAGAGTACCCAAGGAATGACTACCCACCATATTTATCTGGATGGTATTATATAACAACTCCGAATGCAGCTAGAAGAGTAACTGATGAAGCAATATACCATCCTTTCTTCTGGATAGATGATTTATTAATCACTGGCCTATTAACTGAAGCATTAAACATTGAGCTTTTTCAAGTCCCAAAAGGATTTTGGCTGGAATATTATGAACTGCTAGAGTGCTGTCTCAGAGATATGATTAAAGAGAAAATAATGTGTGACACTGTTGTTGGACCTAATGGTGGTAGAAATAATTTAATTGTAGAATTCAATGATGCATTAAATTTGTGTTGGAATACAAAAAATTGTACTGCAAGGACTAAAGAAAGAGATCTTGCTAAAGTATGTGTGGCTTATAGAGCAAGGAGTATTTTTAGTGATGGAAAGCCAGAAATCAAATTCTTGAGGTTAAGGTGACAGCAAAGAGTTTGACTTCAAAAAGGAAAACCATAGATCTACAATGTAATATAGGTAAGTATAGAAAGATCTGTAGTCAATTGCCAATATACACTCAAGATATTTTATTTATTTTATTATTATTGTAGGTAAAGTAAATGGAGGAAAAGAAGAAATAATAAAAGCTTTACATTATGTAGTCATACATAAGCATCTGCTAAAACTACATCTAGATTCTTTAGTGTACAGTAAAGCTAAATTTTAAGAAATGGACAAACTAATACTAGGATTATCTTCTGTCATATTTCTAATTTATTTGGCTTTTTGGCGTTCAGATTTAGAGGTAATCGAAAAAATGGATGCTATTGAATATAACAATACTCAATTCCTAAATGATATCACAATTCACCCTTCCAAAACAACATGCAGAAGTAAGAACTCGAGGCACTTCAAGTTAACTTTAATTATACTAAGTACCTACTTAAAAAAACTATACATCTATTATGTTTTTAGATAGATCATATCTCATTATAATCGTAACTTCGTATGTCGGAAATGTTCAGTTGCGGGATGCACATAGACGAGCTATGCCAAAAACTCTTTTAGATTCTATGAATGTCACACGAATATTCTTACTCGCCAAAATACCATCACATGAAAAGTGAGTACCTATTTAACAAGAATTAAGAAATTAGACCCCAAATTAAAATTTTAATACAAGCAAAAATATTTTTTCTAATAGTCATCTACATTTCTAAGTTGCTTTTACACTTATTTATATTGCTATAAATATCTGTTTTGTGATTTCAAGGATTCAAAATAACACCAGCTCATTACCAATTTCAGATACATAAGCCAGAATGACGTAGAAGTTGAGAGTAGAGCTTTTGGTGACATCCTACAGGGCTCCTTTATGGAAGACTATAGAAACCTCACATTTAAACATTTGATGGGTTTAAAATGGGCCTCCACAAATTGCAGTGGAGCCTTTTACATCGTTAAAGTTGATGATGACACTGTATTCAACCTGGAAAGGACCTACAAACTTTTAAAAAGCATAAAACTAAAAGGAGACTTCTTCATGGGGTATATACTGAACAATACAAAACCTATAAGGAAGCATCAGAACAAGTGGTATGTCACTTGGGAAGAGTACCCAAGGAATGACTACCCACCATATTTATCTGGATGGTATTATATAACAACTCCGAATGCAGCTAGAAGAGTAACTGATGAAGCAATATACCATCCTTTCTTCTGGATAGATGATTTATTAATCACTGGCCTGTTAACTGAAGCATTAAACATTGCGCTTGTTCAGGTGCCCAATGGGTTTTGGCTAGAATTTTCTGAACTGCTAGAGTGCTGCGTCAAAGATATGATGAAAGAGAAAATAATGTGTGATGCTGTTATTGGACCTAATGGTGGTAGGAATGATTTAATTGTAGAATTCAATGATGCATTAAATTTTTGCTGGAGAACAAAAAAATGTACCTCAAGGCCTAAAGAACTAGCTTTTGATAAAGTTTGTGTGGCTTATAAGCTAGCCAAAGAAGAACGGATCTCCTGGTTGAGGGACCAAGAATGATGTGGCAATACAATACAACTAAGATGCTCACAAATTCACATATTTGACTTTCAATGTGAGGCTGCATCACTTTCAGCCTGTTAGATTTGCCTGGAAAATCCTTATGCGTATGGCTATGGCGCGAGTAATAATTTTATAAAATAGAGTGTCATGATCATGAATCTATTATTAAAACCTTGTCACACCACACAGGGTGCATTTTGCGTCTTCCAGTCCAAGCAGTTTTAATTAGGGAACATGCACATAGACGGTGCTGCCAACTGGTGCAATCAATTTGAATGTTTTACCCTGATACGTTTCTTTTACTGTCCGCATAGTGTCTCTTCTGTCTCATTAGTGCTGCCGCCTATAATTTCTGCACATTCCCTATTAGGGAACATGCACATAGACGGTGCTGCCAACTGGTGCAATCAATTTGAATGTTTTACCCTGATAAGTTTATTCACTATCCGCACAGTGTCTCTTCTGTCGCATTAGTGCTGCCGCCTATAATTTCTGCACATTCCCTATTAGGGAACATGCATATAGACGGTGCTGCCAACTTGTGCAATCAATTTGAATGTTTTACCCTGATAAGTTTATTTTACTGTCCGCATAGTGTCTCTTCTGTTGCATTAGTGCTGCCGCCTATAGTTTCTGCACATTCCCTATTAGGGAACATGCACATAGGACGGTGCTGCCAACTGGTGCAATCAATTTGAATGTTTTGTATGTATGTATGTATGTATGTAAAACTCTTTATTGTACGTAAAACATGAAAATTAACAGTTAACAAGAGACACAGATGTACAAAGGCGAACTTATCCCTTAAAGGGATCTCTTCCAGTTAACCTTTGAACGATTGACAGGACACCAGAGACAAGAGTAGGCATACAATGCAGAGTAAAAAGAGTCGAAATCAAAAGTAAACCCAAACCAATAAACTTAACATAATCAATACATAAACATACAAAGAATACACGCAAGTACACACTAATATAATATATCATGAATACAAAAGACTAATACATATCATATCAACATAAAATAACATATAGACTAACTACATAAAAATTACATAAATACATTAATATACGCATATACACTAAACAGAGAATACAATAGAGGTTGTCTCTATTTAAGAGGAACTGTCAAGCCAGTACGCCCTTAAGCGACTCCGGAAGATGGCTACCGACTGCGACTGCCTGATTTCACTCGGCAACCGATTCCACAGACTAACAGCGTGCACGGAGAAGGATTTGGAATAGGATTTGGATTTAGTTACAGGAAAAGCTAACGAAAGATTATTACTTGACCGCAACCGGTTCCCAGATCCAGCAGCCAAGTAATTAAATCTTTCGAAAAGGTAGGAAGGGGACTGTGGTTTAAAAAGGACATTAAAAAGCAACGACAGGATGTGAACATTACGGCGCAGACGAATTGGGAGCCACTTCAGCTGAGCGCGAAAACAGGACACGTGGTCGTATTTCCGGAGACCGAATATAAAGCGTATGCATACGTTCTGAAGACGCTCAAGCTTGTCAAGTAGCTGCTCAGAGAGATCGAGATAGGCAATATCCCCGTAGTCAAGGAGAGGGAGAAGAAGGGATTGAGCCAAAGTAATCTTGGTATGAAGAGGGAGGAAACTTTGCAGGCGTCTGAGAGAATGTCCCGAAGCAAAGAGTTTGCGGCTGACTTCCGAGACATGAGCCGACCAGGAAAGCGTCTGATCCATGATGATACCCAAATTTTTGACCGTGGGTGAGAAAGGGATAGAGGTACCGTCAAATATCAATTCGGGCAACACCTGGTCAGACAGCCTTGAGATAAAGTGAGGACTTCAGGTGTTTTACCCTGATATGTTTATTTACTGTCTGCACAGTGTCTCTTCTGTCGTATTAGTGCTGCCGCCTATAGTTTCTGCACATTCCCTATTAGGGAACATGCACATAGACGGTGCTGCCAACTAATGCAATCAATTTGAATGTTTTACCCTGATAAGTTTATTTTACTGTCCGCATAGTATCTCTTCTGTCGCATTAGTGCTGCCGTCTATAGTTTCTGCACATTCCCTATTAGGGAACATGCACATAGACGGTGCTGCCAACTGGTGCAATCAATTTGAATGTTTTACCCTGATAAGTTTCTTTTACTGTCCGCATAGTGTCTCTTCTGTCGCATTAGTGCTGCCGCCTATAGTTTCTGCACATTCCCTATTAGGGAACATGCACATAGACGGTGCTGCCAACTGGTGCAATCAATTTGAATGTTTTACCCTGATAAGTTTATTTTACTGTCCGCATAGTGTCTCTTCTGTCGCATTAGTGCTGCCGCCTATAGTTTCTGCACATTCCTTATAAAATGTGATGAAAATGTATGAGATGACCAACAAGGTGTGACAAGGCTTTTAGAGGATAATGTGACAGCAATTATGTTGAAAAGCCATAGTTGAGTATGAATGTGAAATTCAAAAAATAAATTCTGAAATTGATACATATTTTTATTATGTATGACTATTACTTTTGACGTACTAATCCTAACTTGATGTTTTTTTTTTAATTTGACAAATTAGGAGTTTTTTTGACAATGAAAAGTTTTGTTCATCAGTCTTACTTTTAATATAAGTTAAAAAATAAAAGTTATAAGTTAAAAAACCAACTTAAAAAACAGATGAGGTTATTTTATGAATGCTTTGAGTACCTTACCTATACCTACTGGAAAAAACTACCCACTAGGAGTAAAACACCGAAAGATTTCAATTGGCTAAGTAAAGTTTTTTGAAGAGGTGCTAATTATATATTTTTTCGACTGTTGGCATTCTGAAGATCGACAAACTGCAGCTGTTTTATTTTATCTCCTATTGCTTACTGGAAATATTTTTTTAAGTGTTCGAGATGACATTTGTGAGATTTAATGGCTGACAAGCCGTTCGTGCTCAGTACTTAGTAGAAACAGAAAAAAAACTAAGTCATCTGTCACTTTTGTCCATGTCAAACCGTTTGCGTTTCGTTTGCTTTGCGTTTTGATGTGATTTTTGGACTATTTTTAACGACCTCCGCACAAAATCCGGATTTTCAATTTTACCGCATTTCTCCACGACCTATGCACGATAATTGAATCACGATTGAATATTTTTGATCACTATTTTGGAACTGCTTCTTGGACAACGCAAAGAAACGAAACGCAAACGGTTAGATTTCATTTGACATTGACAACTGACTTCGTTTTTTTTTTCTATTTCTACTAAGTACTGAGCACGAAACGCTTGTCAGCCATTAAATCTCACAAATGTCATCTCGAACACTTAAAAAAATATTTCCAATAAATAGTAGGAGATAAAAAAACAGCTGCAGTTTCTCGGTCTTGAAGACGACTACTGTCGAAAAAAAATATAATTAGCACCTCTTCAAAAAACTTTACTTAGCCAATTGTGAATCAAAGCTGTTATTCCAGCTATAGTGCTGTGATACACTGAAAAACCACAATAGATATTTATTTTTTATTTTATATTTCAATAAATGGACAACTCATAAAGTCATGTACATACCTAAAAAGCAACAAATAACTAATAAACAAAATATTGCATATTTCATAAAACCATTCAAGGAATGTGAGCAAATGATTGTATTATTCTAACAGTCAGAAATTATAATAAATGGCACACCATCAGCCTTGTCCTTATCATGTTTAATAAAGTAGCATATTATTTGATAGGAATTTGAAATAACACTTAACAAAATAATATATGCTTAAAATAGATATAGTCAAATAACAAAATGATTGTGTGTGATTGAACTACCTATGAACTAAATTGTAAAGGACTAATTTACCCAAGTCAATGGTTGTTTATTAAATTTTATAAAAAAAATATTTACTTTTTTATGTAAACCTTTCAACATTCTAGGATTTATTATATGGCATCTTAATCCTTGCCTTTATGCGGCCTTGTAAGTGTATACAAGTGGTATACTTCAACTGATAGATATTTTTCCCAATTCATGCTTAACCTTTTGAACACCACACATTGTTTTGTTACAAACAAAATTGATTCTTATGCAAATGTGGGTAGGTTAATTTGTGTATCACCATATTGTGTCTATAGACAACTCTGGCATTCAAAAGGTTAAGCACCCTAAGGGTTAGAGAAGGTTGATTACTAAACATACCATCTTATTTTGTGGAAGTTACATGCAAGAAAGGGTAAACCATATGATAGCTAAGACTGAAGAGATTTAACCTCTCGTATGCCGTGTGCCGGATCCATACCCAATTTCTTCTTGTATTCTTTTTGTATTTTTTTTTTAAATCTGTATCATTGGATTTATATGAAACTGTTGAGACTAGAATGCACGTAGGGTTTCTGCTCGAGCTTTCTCGAGCTCGAGAAATCTCGAGAAATTTGGCTTCACTCGAGACGAGAAAAATCTGACCGGAGCTCGAGAATTCTCGAGTTCCGAAATTATTTAATTTTATTTGGCGCATTTGCGCCAGATGCAGTTTTTCGCTGCGCACAGTATGGAATTTGACCTTTTTTTTCGGACGTGGTCGTTTTATTCCAGAATTAGCTAGTATTTGATATTTAAAAGGGTAGAGTAGAACTCCTGTGTGACAATTATGTATAATTATTTTCAAACTTATGGAGGTTTGTAAAATGCTCTTTTTCTTTGGTTGAAAAGAGAAAAAAAAATATTGCTCCGAATTTATGGGATTGAATAGTTTAATGATCCCTTAAAATTTAAGAATGGCTAAAGCTGCATTTTTTGAGACCATTTCGAACTTTCTACAGTTAATACACCACGAGAAATTAATAATTTTTAATTTTTCGTTATTGATTTTTTTCTCTTAAACCAAGACGCATTAGCACAAAATTATTACACAACAAATAATTCCTTGGTACAGAAGTTATAACTAACTAAAAATTTGGTCGAAAATTGGTCATTCAGGGTTGGTCAATCGTAAATTAATTGTATTGTGTAGCCAAAAGTGTAATTTTTACAACAGACTGTTTCCGGGTAACTCAACAGCAACATCAACCGTCGAATGCCAAAGCAGCCATCCAGATACTGCTGAATGGGTTGAACCAACTCCCAGCACATCTTCATTTGAGTCACTATTAAAAAGAAAGATAGAAAAAGTTGACAGAGTTCCCCAGTTAATCGTGATTCCACATCCCAAGTCACAAGAAGTTTAATAAGAAAAGAGTTTAATATTTTCGAATCAACAGGGAAACCCCAATCTCGAGAGCTTATTTCAAGCACTCATGACAGTCAAGCCCACTTCAACCGAAAATGAGCGTGTTTTCAGCCTAGCTGGAAATGTGTCAAAAATAAAAAAAACTGACTTTCGGACGAGTCGATTAATGCTCTGATATTCTTGAAAGCCTATTTTCGAAGACAAAAATAATTTGCTGACTAAAAAAATAGTATTAGATTGCTTCTAGGTTACTAGAAGTACCAAATACGACAAAATTATGATTACGTTGCAATAACAAAACGCCACAGATTTAAAAATTGTTTAGTTTCATGGTTTTTATAAAAAGACTGGAGAACCCAAGAAAACTCGAGAAATTAGCCTCGAGAATTCTCGAAACTCGAGAAAAAAAAAAGGTTGAGAAACCAGAAACCCTAAATGCACGACTTTTTTCACTTCCGGCATACAAAAGGTTAATCTCGGCTAAATATGCTAATGTGTTTTGCAGCTCCAATAACTAAGTAGGTTAGTTTAGACAACTAGATGGCCTAGTGGTTAGAGAACCTGACTATGAAGCTTGAGGTTGCGGGTTCGATTCCCGTGTTGTTGGGGCAGATATTTGTATGAGAAATATGAATTTTGTTCTCAGGTCTTGGGTGTTTAATATGTATTTAAGTATGTATCTATCTATATAAGTATGTTTATCCGTTGCCTAGTACCCATAACACAAGCATTACCTAGCTTACTTTGGGACTAGATCAATTGGTGTGAATTGTTGCATGATATTTATTTATTTAATAACTGCTAGTATAGCCCCCTTATCCACTTTATGACTCGAGCCACTTGTTAGTAATGGAGCTGCCATTCACAATGCAGTCTTTGAACCCCTTCATCACATATGATGACTGGTACCAAGTCATTGTGGCGCTAGATTCAATTTCATTAAAGTTAAGCTGATCACCCAGCTGTAAATTTTCTAGACCCTCACTAATAACTTCTCCAAATATTTGGAAATTGTTACAACATAATAAATTATCCTGTTTTTGTGCTCTAAAGTCTATGACCACTATCTTAGTGTCTTTTGGCAGTCTACAACCACTAGCCTTAATAAATGTGTCACTGGTCAGCCCAGAGTGTATTGGTGATAACTTCTTTCTGATGAATATGTACATATTCGTTGGAGCCATAGCAGTGAATATGACCTGGCTCAAGTCTGAAGTCATCAATGATCTGAAATGAAAAATTTTTTTTTCTTCAATTATATGGTTGACATCTTCATACTCCTCTTCTTAGTCATACTGCATCAGAGGAAGAATATTTTAGACCAACAAAATACTCCTACCAACAAAAAAATGTGTCTTGTCTCTAACAACTAGTGTACCAAAATGTGTCAAACAAGTAATTTTAGAGGTTAATTGCAGGTGAAATAGTACTTTTTTCAAAATAATAAAGTGGCTTATTGACTTGATTTCAACGCTCACTTGAAGATACTCCTCTTAATTTGGTCATCTTTTGCTATGTTGCTAGAGTAGCACTGGAACTTGTGGCAAATGGTCGGTAGAAGCAATCGGTACACTTCTCTGCAAGTAACAGGGGTGCTACCAAGAGCAATGCATACTTCTTCTGGAATCACCGAACCATTTATCTCTTGCATAAGACTCTGCAAATAGATAGTTAGCAATAATAGTATGTAAACTAGACGAAAAGCGGTATTAAGTGACACATGATTTACACTCAATTTATTTCTCACTTTTAAAATTAAGTCCAGGTTTTCCAAAGCACTGGAAACAGAACGAAAATGAATTTCAGACTGTAAGCTCTCCTTCTTTGCACTGTTTTCATTATTTTTTTTCTTGTTAACTACTTGTTTTAACCATTGATAGGAGTATGGTATTTGCAATCTTTGATGAGATATAAATTTTATTAGTTCTCCAACGACATTACTACACGATGTTGCTGTCAATTTATCTCCTATATCTAAATTGATTATCACTGGTTTAATTTTATTAGATGCACTCATTGTCCCTTCGTTTTGATTAAGTATACCTTATATAAGTTCTATTTTATTAAACTCATGAGACAATAATACATAATTTTCAAAAGAAACCGTTATGAAATTGTCATCTGCCTGACACTCGAAAAACTGTGAAAATGTTCGACACACATTATAAAACTTTCAAACCGCACCCGGAGTATGCGCGCGACACCGACGATGCGTGCCCAGTGGGTCTATAACACTGAATCATATTTATGGTGACACGCTTCAGCAACGCGCCACAGAGTTTATGATTATAAAGGTCGATTCATAATTTATGTAGATACCGAGCGAGTCAGATACCGCCAAAATATTTTTTGCGCACGGCTCGTGTCTACGCAGTCGTGTTGTGATAGATAATTATGAATTCATTAATAGAAACTGTACAGAACAATATTATTTTGTCTGCCACGGCACCGTGTCTGACACGCTCAGCTCGGTGTCTGTACAATATGAATCGACCTTTTAACCAACACACTGGGCACTTTCCTTCGCCATCGCGCGTACGCCCCGCGCTGCGGTCTGTGGAGGCTTTGTGGAGGGTTTAAACTCGGAGACAAAGTTTTTTTTTATCAATTTAGCATTATCAAATTCTAATTTCAAAAACCTGCTTTGGCGGTTTTCGTTCATTTTCTTTGTTCCTGTTTTTATTTCATACGTCACTTACTACTCAAAATTAACGAAAAATGCATCGCATGAGATATTCAATTGGGACGTCGGGATATAATTACAAGAGAAGCTTTTCCACTGCTCTTAAACATTATGCTAAAGATGTAAGATTTGGTCCAGACGTTCGCGCACTAATGCTTCAAGGAGTTGATATTTTAACAGATGCAGTCGCAGTTACAATGGGCCCTAAGGGAAGGACCGTAATATTGGAACAATCGTTTGGTAATCCTAAAATAACTAAAGATGGAGTAACTGTGGCTAAAGGAATAGAACTAAAAAATAAATTTCAAAATATTGGTGCCAAACTTGTTCAGAATGTAGCCAACAAAACCAATGAAGAAGCAGGGGATGGAACTACTACTGCAACGGTTTTGGCCAGAGCTATCGCCAGAGAAGGCTTTGAAAGGATATCAAGAGGTGCAAATCCTATTGAAATCAGAAAAGGAGTAATGGTCGCTGTTAATAGCGTTAAGGATCATCTCAAAAATATATCAAAACCTGTTAAAACAGCTTCTGAGATAGAACAAGTAGCTACTATATCGGCGAATGGTGACAGATCCATAGGAACATTGATAGCTGATGCAATCAACAAAGTCGGGAAGGATGGCGTTGTTACTGTCAAAGACGGCAGAACCTTAGATGATGAACTCGAAATCATCGAAGGTATGCAGTTTGATCGCGGGTATGTTTCGCCCTATTTTGTCAACTCATTTAAAGGACCAAAAGTCGAATACACTGATGCTTACGTTTTGTTTTCGGAAAAAAAGATTTTTACTGCTCAACAATTATTACCTGCTTTAGAAATATGTAATACACAGAAAAAACCTTTAATAATTATTGCTGAGGATTTTGATGGTGAGCCACTATCAGTCCTTGTGGTTAATAAATTGAAAATTGGCTTACCAGTGGCGGCTGTAAAGGCACCAGGTTTTGGGGAGTTTAGAAAGAACTCTTTAATGGATATGGCTATAGCCACAGGAGGTGCAGTGTTTGAAGACGATACTAATTTGATACGGTTAGAAGATTGTCTGGCAGAAAGCCTTGGACAAGTTGGTGAAGTTGTTATTACGAAAGATTCTACCATTTTACTCAAAGGTAAAGGTTTGAAAGATGAAATCGAACAACGGATCGACCAAATTAATTCTGAATTAGAGGATGCAAAGACTGATTATGACAGGAGGAGACTTATCGAACGTGTATCCAGATTAAAGGCTGGCGTTGCTGTATTGCGAATTGGCGGTAGTAGTGAACAAGAAGTTAACGAAAAGAAAGACCGTGTCAATGATGCGCTGAATGCTACACGTGCGGCGATTTCCGAAGGCATTGTTCCTGGTGGAGGTATAGCACTATTGCGTTGCATTCCGGTCCTAGAAAAACTTAAACCGGCTAACGCAGATCAAGCTACGGGAATAGAAATCGTCAAAAATGCTTTACGTATGCCTTGTGTGACTATAGCTAGTAACGCTGGTTGTGATGGTTCGGTTATAGTGTCTAAAGTTCAAGAATTGGGAGATGAATTTGGATATGATGTTTTGAATAATGAATTCGTAAATATGATGGAAAAGGGTATAATTGATCCCACTAAAGTTGTGAGGAGGGCACTAATCGATGCAAGTGGAGTGGCTTCCTTGTTGACCACAGCTGAAGCAGTAATTTGTGACATTATTGAACCAAAGGAACCGTACATACCAGAAATGAGACCTCCCAAAAACACATTGGAGCAAGATTATTAAAGTTGTTAGTTGTTTCTGTGAAAATGTAGAAAAAATAAAAATGGAAATGCAGAATGGATTAGAGAATATTTATTGTAAAAAATTAAATGTGTGTGTTAATTTTACTTAGCTTTATAGATTTTTGACGATATAAATTAATACATAATAATATAATAAATAATGTTATTAAAACTAAAGTTTCGTTTCCTTCAAGGCTACACAGCAAAATATTTTTTATTTATTTAAACTTAAAATACGGAACCCTGAAAACGTAGTATTTTAGAACGACGAAAAAACGTAAAAATTTGGCTTTGAGAATGCTGTGTGACAGAGGCCCTGCCACGAAGTGCATAATTCGAACTTCGTTTCCTGCCGTCCCGCTCACGCTAATATGATTTGACACGAGAGTGAGAGAGATAATACGATACGAACTTCGATTTTCGAATTTCGTAGTAGCGCCTCAGAGGCCCTACCACGAAGTGCATAATTCGAACTTCGTTTCGTGCCGTCCCGCTCACGCTAATATGATTTGACACGAGAGTGAGAGGGATAATACGATACGAACTTCGATTTTCGAATTTCGTAGTAGCGCCTCTGGTCATTGTCAAAAAAGCGCAATTGGCGCGAAAACGTAACTGTCAATGTCAAGTGTGTTGTGATGTTGTGATTGCAAAACTCTAATCTAACCAAGAAATTATTATTGTATTAATTTGCTGTTGTACAATGGTTTCTATTTATGAAGTGTAATGATTAAAAGCTACACCGTTAATTTCTAATTTGCAGCTATGAAAAATGCTTGTTAGTGTATTTCAGATCAATTCGAAACACTATTTTAGTGTTGCTTAAATTTTTGGACATACAATGTCGGAAATAACCGAAAATGTTACTCCTGTGCTACAAGATAGTGATAGTGTGTTCGATATGTTAATAAATGGAAAGTCTCCTTTAAAAACCGATCGTTCAACTAATAATTTAGCGTCTGATCCTGGTAGTAGTGACGACGAAAGTGGGGCACCCGTGAAGAGAGTTAAAAGACGAATTCAACGTTTCTCGGACAGTGACAGCGAGACTGAAGCTGATAAAGAAAATATACGCGATACGGAGCATGCATCTTCTGAAGACGAGACCAAAGGAAGTATTTCAGAAAACGACCACACATCGCGTAAATCAAGAATAGCCGTCAATAATGACTCCAGCGACAGTGACAGTAAATCGGAGAAACAAGAAAGTAGAATTGGTAACAAAAGGAACAAGTTACATGAGAAGTTCAAAGGTCTGCTTAATTCGCGCTCAAAAGAGCCAGAGCTTAGGAAAAATGATAGCCCAAGTAAGTCTGAAGAGGATGGCAACAACAGTTCTGACGATTCCAATTCTGGCATTGAATCAATCAAACAGGTAAGCTTTATTTTTAGATACCTGGAAACTAATACATAAATAATGATCAAGGGTCATAAAAATGCCCATCATTTTAAAAACCTAACCCTGTTTCATGTAGTAAAGACTTCCTTACAATGTTACAATATGCTCCAATGACATCCATAAACTTTTAACAAACTTCTTTGGCTCATAAATAAGTCTTAAATTGTTGTTGTTATGCACTCTAAAGCAAAATAACAGGCGTTTTTTCTGACCCTTGATAATGATCATGAAGGACCCAGCCTATATATTTTCCTCCTTGTTATGTTAGCTTGGTCTACCAGGTCTGAAGCCAGTCCATCGCTGATTTAGAAGTATAACACTCAATTCTATAATTTCAGTATACTGGTTTGTGAAAAAGTAATATATTTGTACAAGGGTATGCTCCCAGTACTGACTTTGTATGGCAAGAACCGGGAATTCCTGGTTCCGGTATCATATTTGTGTGGAAATCCAGTACCGGGAGCAAACCCTAATTTGTACCCCTTGCTGTGTAATAATAGTCTGTTTCTTTAGAAAATCAAGCAAAAGTCCAATTTACTGAAGTCTGGCATTTGTGATCCGGATACTTCTTCTGATGAGGAGACCAGTCAACAAGAAAAGAAGCAAAATAAAAAGGAACAGAAGCAAAGGTCTACAATCTTGGTGTCTCCAAAACCAGCCAGGGTCTGAACATTTTTTAAAACTAAAGAAATTCACGTATTTTTTAAGCAGTTGTTTACTGAAAAAAAAAGAGATCTGTCCTAGCCTGGAGAAGGAAAAAATATCATTGCTAAACAATTAAATTTGTGGTACTGGACAAATTAACCAACTAGCTGGTGCTATTGAAATCATTCATGTGGACTTCTCCTTCATTCCACATTAGATGATGCATTTAATACATTTGCTGCAGCAATTACTTTAACTTTTGATTAACCATACATTTATTGGGTCTTATCAACCCAATACCGCAGCAAATGTGTTAAGCAAAGCAAAAGTTTTTGAAATTATCTTTCAATGGCATAATTTTCTTTTTTCTTCTTTCCATCTGATTTGAATTAAGGTAATCCTATATGTTTCTGCAAGCTATACTTGATTTAATTTAGAATTGAACACCACAACATCATTATATTGGGGCTCGTCAACTATTTCTTACCTAGCAAATAGTACAGTACAATAGTCTGTGAGCCGCAAAATAAAATTGTTTTAATGTCACTTTATTTGTGTGTTGTCAATTGTTACTCTAGTACAAATTGTAAAGAGATTACAGTTCACAAACCGCAATATAATGTTGTTGTGGTTTATAATTCTAAATTAAATGGAGTATAAGCCTGATCTACCACACCAGACCTGAATATGTATACCTTGTAAGTCAATGTTAAAAAGATCAGAGTAGTTTTCCTTAAATATCTTTAATGTCTCGTATGCCAAAAGTAAAAAAAATACCTGCATTCTAGTCTTGTTTGTTAAATATGACGCGGATCCGCATTCCCGGCATATCTATAAATTTAGCTGTAGCTTAGTATACAAAAATTAAACTTATTCAATCAGCACAAATTATTTGTGAGTTACATGCAATTAATTGAATTTTAAACTGGCTATTGCAGTGAAACTTGGTGTTGAAAAGGTTAATGAACTCATTTGGAGCAAACACAGCATTTAATTGCTATAATCAATAATGTTGACATTAAATTCACATTTATTTGCCTTACTTTTACAAATAACTTATTCTGCTCCTTATTTAAAGATAGAATAACAGTTATGTATTGCATATTATTATAAGTATACACATTTTTTAGACTACAATATTTCCTTTGCTTAAAATTATTAATTTGTCCTGATGCTGGTATTTTTGTTGAAACTATTACTTTTCATAAAACCACTCTTACCTAACCAAATAGGTTTTTTTGAAACTCTTTAAAAAAATACAGTGAATAGTTCCAGGACCAAACTAAATAAGCTAAATGATTGTTATGTATAAGAATAACACATTATGCCAACTTCCAAGTCGGGTTTTACACAACTTTCTAAGAAAACTTTCATTAAGATGCTTGATAACATAACTCCTCTATTTGACAAACAGACTTTAATTGATATTTGCATGTCTGTGTCTAAATATTTAGCTTTGATAATTAACTGTAAATCATCTTTGTACTTACAAAATGTTTGAGCAAATATATGACTAATGATTGATAGATTATGATATTTGACAAATAATAAATGATATTCTTAACACACATTGCAGATATCAGCTAAACAAGCAATGGAAAACATGCAAAAAATAAAGAGTGAATCAAACAGAATGCTCAGAGAAAAGGAAGTTACCCTGCCTTACCATAGACCTAAGGCTTTGTCTTTGAAAGATATGATGAGCAGGAGGAAGCCAGCACTCTCAGCAGATGGTAAAGTGCTCCCGTTAAAAATGAATAATGATCAGTTGAAGCAATATGTGTAAGTGTTTTTATTTGTAAATGTCATTGTAAAATTCGAATAAATAACTTTATTCTTTGAACTTTAAGCCGTAACCTAATGTATGTGAACCGCTATGCATAATTAAGGGTTTCTTGATCCAATGATTGTTCTGTGAATGAAACAATTAGTCAGGATTATTCTTTTTGCAAAGTGTACTATGATATTATTTATTTTTATTAGCAGTTACGTCTGCTCACCGAAACTAAGATTTAAAAGCCCGTGTTAGGGCGCATACCCAGGAGACGTGGGTTCGATTCCCACCGGCGCACCTGGAAAACTTTTTCGCTTTTAAATCTTTGTACTATGATGTTAAAATTTTCTTTTTTATGTGCACTCCAGTAAGTTACTGGAACAACGTCACAAAGAAATGATGGAGCTCTGCAAAAGTGACACAGAAGAGGAAGAACCTGAGAATGCAGATGAGATAAATCCTCTACCTCTTTCCAAAGATAACGAAGAATCTACTGTCAAGAGTACTGATGCAGATCAGCAATTTATAGATGACTTACCTGCTGTTAACATGAGAAAAACAATGGAAGAAGAACTACCTGATTTAACTGTGGAAATAGTTCCAAAAGCTCCAGTCATTGAGGAAGAAAAACCAATTGAAGATACATTAGTAAACTTGTCTACAGAAATATTAGTCCATAAAGATCAACAAGTTACCTATACCGCGGCATTAAAGGATGTTGGTCTGAAAGATATTTACGACCATAATTTGATAACAGAATCCAAGAAAAGTGATGAAAGCCAGCTTATAAAGCTACATTATGAAACAGAAAAAGTGCAAAATACAGAGGATATGGAAAACGCCAATAATTCAGCAGATATGAAATTAATATATAATGACAGCGTTGAAAATGTAAACACTGATGGTAAACAACAAGATACTGAAACAAAATCAGAGCAGGAAAATATTGGTGTAACAAAAAAGCCTGATACAGCAGAAGAGAATGGAAAAGACAAATCTTTAGTATTGAATGATGACTTCTCTGATGACTTTTCTGATACTGATATAAACATGGAAGATATAGAGACCATTATTGAAAATGCCAAAAGTATGTTAGAATATAAAACAACCAGAAGATTTCCTAATTTTTTATTGTTGTTAGATGTAATTTTATTTGTTTTTTTTTAGATGACATTACTACTGAAGATGTCGTAAACTCTCCTTTGCTTGTCAAAGATCCACACACTTTAAATAAGAAGCCCAAGCTGACAGGAGCTCCAGGGATGGTTATTGACTTAGATGGGAGTAACCCTATTGGTCCAAGAAAACTTACAGGAGTAGAACTTTTAAAGGAAAGGTTTACTTACTTTTCTAAACTTAAAACTCCAGAAGAGAAAGAGAGAGATAGGGAATCGAGGTAAATATTTGTTTATAATTATTTTTTTCGTAATAATAAATTAAAGATCATGTAGAATCGTAATTTATACTGTTTTTTATTACAATAATTGAAATAATTGACACAGGGTAAAGCCAGGCTTACAGCATTTCAAACTAAAACAAGAACTTGAAGATAAAATAGCTGAACAAAGATCTCTTGAGTGGGCTAAACGGTTAGAAGACGAAAAACAACAACAAATGGAAATGGACGCCATCAGAGGAGATGACCCTGATGTAGATGATATTGAGAAAATTGAGGCTAAGTTAGAAGAAAAAGAAATAGGGAAAGAGGAAACTGATACATCATCAGAGAGTGAAGAAGAGGAAGAAGAAGAATTATGCGATATAAAAGAAAAACCCAGAAAAAAGAATCCTATGATTGATGATGAAGCTGAGGTCTCTGATGAGGATGAACCAGGAGAATTTCAGGAAGATGAAGAAATAGTTAAAGATAATAATGAAAACGAAGAGGAGGTTAATGCCAGTGATGTTGAAGAAGACGAGGAGAGTGATGAATCTTCTGACGACACTTCTGAGGACGAGGAAGAACATCCATCAAAACCAAGAAAAAGTAGAATATTGAAAGCATTTGAAGATTCCGATGATGAAACTACTACTGTAGGCAATGAAGATTCCAAAAAAGAAACACATCCTGCCAGTCAAAGTCAAGAGCAGAACCCAATAAACGGTAGTCAAGCTGATTCACAAGGTAAGTTTTCTGCCTAACATCATTAAACTGGTTTTCAACCGGCAATGTTGGTGTATGTTGTCGAATGTTGGTTTCGTATATTTTTCCTACAGGTTAAGCTCCTTAAGAAAAAAAGATGTATGTAGTAATTATTGTAAAGAAAAAAAACATCATTTCAGTAAATTCAAAGGTGTGAAATGCAAAAGAGCACTATATATATCATTATGATTTTTATTGGATTAATTATAAAATATGTATATTACAGATGATGTTTTGCCCCTCGCGCAAATGGAGAAGTCCATGTCAGAAGATATTCTAATTAGTCAAGGAAGTATTGTGCTACCATCGCCGTATCCAAAAGCGAGTAGTGAAATAAACAAAGTTGTAGATAAAGAAAATGTAGATTTAAGTACTCAAACAATCTCGCTTTCGGACACGATCAGATCAGAACAAATTAGTGATGTTCTAAATATTCCTGACAAACTCGATATCATTTGCGAAACACAATCAGAGGATCAGGTCAGTATCACCATAGCGTAAGTTTTATATTTTTCTACGACAATCTATGTAGTTTTTATCTTTCAAAACATTTGTTTGCTTCTTTACAGGGAAATTTAGATGACATTGTAGATATGTGTTCAGGAAAATTCACGCAAACACAGAACGTAATTTTTGCAGAGTCTCAGTTGTCCGAGTCTCAATGTCCTATAGGTGATGATGTCTTTGAACTATGCACTGGAAAATTCTATGATAACCAGTTCGTCTCTCAAGTTGAATTTACAGAAAATGAAAAAACTAAGTCACTTTTGCGTGTTAGTGATAATACGAATAAGAAAACAGTAGAAGAGAAAGACGTTTTTGATTCAATTATTAAAGAAATGGCTGAGCCTGCTACCGATGTATCAAACACAATGAAATATGTTTTTGATAATGCCCCTGACAATGATGCCGTATCGTTTGATGCAGTTAGTCATGCAAGAAAGAAGTTTGTAATAGACAGCGATGAAGAAAGTAATGGTGAGACTGCCAAGTCTAATAAAACGAAGAAAATAAAGAAAAAAAAAGCCGAAAAACGGGCTTTACAAATTTCAGGTAAATTCATTAATAATGTTTGTCTGTTCTGGACTTAATTGCAAGTATTATGTAACCAAGCGCGTCTAAGGCGGGCTTTCTATGTGTAAAGGAAATGATAAAATAATTAAAATCTTATTCAGAATAAATGTTATTATATGACTTTACTTAATTTTTTTCTAATTACTTTCCAGACCACGAGGAGGAAGATGAAGAGACCTTGCAGTCAGAAGAAGAAATGGTAGACGACATGTCAGACATAGAAGATGATGGCGAGGAAAGGCTGGTTGAATATGATTCCGAGGAAAATGAGGCAAGTTATTTATTCAGTTTGTCGCAGTTGGGATATAAAAATCGTGACAAGTTTTCACTGACCATATTTTAACCTGGTGTGCTACCTAAAATTATCACGTCATTATCTTAAAAAAAAATAAGCCCTTTAAACCTAACCTAACGCCACCATAAGGGAAGACATAGGCTGTATATTTGAAGCAAGAATGGTGCCTTTAACCTGGTCATTCAACAGACCTTCAATCCACCATACGGAGGACTGCTTTCCAATTATCTTTTTTTCAGCCCAAGAACATACTGTTCTGATCACAAGTTTCTAATAAACACTTAATGTACTGTCGTACACCACCTGCTGAAATCCACTCCTTGCTTTCTTTTGGTCCTAAATATTGCCTATGGCTGACCTACCTTATATATTTTGCCATGTACATGTTTTTCTGTATTGTAATCTGTGTAATGTACAATAAAGAACTAAAACAATTACTTTGCTCACCCGCGACCTTACAATAGTTACGTTTATGCAAGAAATGTGCGTTCATGCAGTTCCTCCACCTCCACACTGTACGAACACACACAAATCACATAAACCCAACCATCACCACCACCAAGCTACACTGACGCGTTTCGAACTCAACCAGAGCTCATCTTCAGAGTTACCACAACCGTATGCTATGCTACCAAATGTTAAACTAACAAACCAAAACAAATGTTTTAACTTGTCACTGTAACTTCTCAAGTACCCACTTTATTTTTCTTATTCTCAAACTACCCCACAAAAATTAACTTTTATTGACATATTATAAAACTACCTTGAATTTTTTTGTTTATTTATTTATAAGGCATATTTAATTAATACTAACTGTTCAAATTCGACCCAAGCCGCAGTAAAGGAGAAGATACTAAATTTACCTGTTCATTAATAATAGACCCCATAGTGTTGTACCTAATTATTTCCATGCATTCCAGAGCATCCAGACGCAACCCCTTGCCGCAATAATGTAACACTTCATAAGAATCTGAATCTAACAATGAATGATTTGATTCCAACAAATGTTTTGCAAAATTCGATCTATCTGGATGCTCATTCCTATATGCCGAAACATGCTCTTTAAATCTAGTATTAAAACTTCGGCCTGTCTGTCCTACGTATATCCCATTGCAGTCATTACAAGTAAGCTTGTATACCCCCGATCTATCATATCATTTCTTGCATAAACGTAACTATTGTAAGGTCGCGGGTGAGCAAAGTAATTGTTTTAGTTCATTAATATGGACCTCCGCAAAGTAACGCCTGATTCAATAAATTATGTACAATAAAGAGTCATTATATTGTATTGTACGTCTTCCGTATTCAATGGTAACGACACAATGATAGCGTCGACGTCGTTACCCAATTTGATGGTAACAACATTTATTATATATTTTTTTCTCATTCTGAGAGACATGTGCCCTGCAGTAGAATGTATAGGCTAATATAACATTGACTAAACTTTCGAAGATACCCAACGCTTGTCTTCCATTACTGCACTTTTAAGAAGAGGATAAATGGGGTTTTTATGTTTTTTTTGCTCCGGCTTTACTTGCAAAAATGTTCACGCCCCGCCACTGTGATGATGATTAACCTAATTACAGGTTGAAGTTAAACCACAAAAACAAAAGAAGTCTCGCAAAATGGCTGAGTTTTTCGAGCAAGAAGCAGAACTGACGTCAGAGGACGAGTGGGTGGGTTCTGGCGACGAGGACGAAGCTGGCCTGGACCGCATGGAGCGGGAAGCCGGTGACGATGACAAATTTCACGAGGGACAGTTGCAGAGGGAACTTGGACAGATACACATGTAAGTATAGCAACAGAAATACAAGTTTCGAGCAAGTAGCAGAGCCAGAGGACGAGGGACACATCACATTACATCGATATTTTAGTGTCGTTATCTACGACATTAGATTAACCTTTTCAATGTTCTGTCAAATACAACAGCTCTCATCTCACTCATACACCATGACTTCGGAATGTCAAACGCGAAGTTGAGCCCTACTGAAATGTATGTAGGTAGATCTGTACGCCGTGACTGATATAAGTGTAGTGTAGTGTGTGTGGTGTGAGTCTGTTGTTGGTGTAGAACCTGCGATATGCGTCGTTGGCGTTGAAAAGGGTAATCTGTGATGTCATCAACCAAAATAGTTTCAATAATTAATTTTGAAAAAGTAGTCAACCAAATGAAAAAAATATTGGAATTTAGTTTCATATAAATAATTGACTTTTCTGTAAGTAAAAAAAAATATGAAACCATTGGTAATTTTTTTTGACAATCCCAAGTGTCTCGTGGCTGGGGCGCAAATGTATAGTGGTATTAAAAAAACTGCTATGTGACTAGGAATGGAACTGTTATTCCATACACTTACCTCAATATGTACAATGAATTGACATACTTTGAATACGACTAACATCGCGGCCTAATAAGTAATAATTCTACACACAATACTGCATATTCTATGCTCAAATACTAATTCATCTTTGTGCACCTTTCAGGCGCGATGTACTAGACCAGGATAAACGTGAAGTCAGACTCATTCAGGAGCTGCTATTCGAGGACGGCGATTTGGGTGATGGCCATCGACAACGGAAATTCAGGTGGAGGAATATAGGTAAGGTATTCTATGTTGATAAACGGTACTGCCGTAAACTGGGACAATAACAGCCGCCCCGTATTTTATGAGTCATAAATTACCAGTACATTCAATTTTAATTTAACACAGCCCATAGCATCACCGCATAACAACCCTTTACCGGTAGAGGTGACCAAATGCCCTCCAAAAGCAAACAGGAAGCAAAAGTATACCCAGATAGTAGAGGAGTATCAGCCCTGAAAAAAGAAAGCATAAAACAAATAATTTTTACAGACGGCGAGGAAGAGACCGGTGATACCGTGCCCGCTATATTTGGTGATAGCCAAGAACTGGAGTTTGAATCTGAAGAGCAATGGAGAAAGCAGAGGCATGAGAGAGAGGTCTTCCTAAGGAGTATGGTAAACAAATTTATATAGATTTAAGTAAAGTATGTGAATAAAAAATTCGGGGCCCATTTGACGTAGTCCCAAACTGAGGAAAGCCTTTTTTTGTAAACATACATGAACACCTAGTTAGTTAAAAGTAATCTTTTGCTATACTAAGTTTCTTTTATTATTGCAGCAAAAAGATGGTGAAACGGAAGACAAGAACGTCAGTATCGACAGAAGTAAAATAATAAAAGCCAATCTGAGTTCTAAGACCATGTCCAGTCTGCTTTTGGAAATTAACGAAACTGAAGCTAAAAGCGAAGAAGTCCCTGCCAAGGTTGAAAAGAAGCAGACTAAAGAAGAATCGTGTCCTCCGATGCCTTTACAAATTCTTAAGGTAATTTGACTGTTCTACTACAAATTACACACGAATTCGAATGAAATATGGTATCATAGCTGGATCTCGAGAATAACACACTGATTTGTCTTCCGATATTCTCACGGGATCGTAATGTACGCACTAGAACTCCTCATTTGCACGGTCATTCTTCATGGAACGTAAAGGTCACAATATAATTTCTGGGAATTCTCATGAAGATTCAACAAAATCTCGAAATTTCAATTAAAATGCCCGACCCAATGGTTCTCGCGAGAAAAATCGCTGGTAAAGGCTAGTCGTATACTAATTCAGACTTGCACATTCCAGCAAAGCTACCACGGGTCGTCGCTTATGCGCGGCGGCGGTTCGCTGGCGCGACTCGCGGCCCTGGCTATGCCTCTGGCCGCTGAAGCCGATGACGACAAAGTCGGCACCATTGGTCCTAGCAGCAAGAGGAACTTTGTGTTTGTCGCCGTCACACCGTCCGATAAGGCTCCTAAGGTTAGTTCAAACTTACTACCACGGCTCGTTGGTGTGGCTAGCTGCCTTAATAATGCCAGGTAACTTGAGTTAATGAGACAGGTGGCACATTGGACCAAGCAGCAAGAGGAACTTTGTGTTTGTCGCCGTCACACCGTCCGATAAGGCTCCTAAGGTTAGTTGAGACTTCTTACCACGGCTCGTTGGTGTGGCTACCAGCTTTAATAATGCCAGGTAACTTGAGTTAATGAGACAGGTGGCACCATTGGACCAAGCAGCAAGAGGAACTTTGTGTTAGTCGCTGTCACACCGTCCGATAAGGCTCCTAAGGTTAGTTGAGACTTCTTACCACGGCTCGTTGGTGTGGCTAGCAGCTTTAATAATGCCAGGTAACTTGAGTTAATGAGACAGGTGGCACCATTGGTCCAAGCAGCAAGAGGAACTTAGTGTTTGCCGCCATCGCACTAACCAATAAGGCTCCTAAGGTTAGTTTAGTTCAGACTTATTACCACGGCTCGTTGGTGTGGCTAGCTGCGTTAATAATGCCTGGTAACTTGAGTTAATGAGACAGGTGGCACCATTGGTCCAAGCAGCAAGAGGAAATTAGTGCTGGCCGCCGTCACGACGACCGATAAGGCTCCTAAGGTTAGTTTAGTTCAGACTTATTACCACGGATCACTGGTATGGCTAGTTGCGCTAACGATACCAGTAATGGCAGCCCGAATTAAAGACAAAGGCGGAACCATCGCCCCGAACAAGAAGAGGGAGATTGTGTTCGCTTCTGTCAATGCTAAGACTCCATTATCACTCACAGCATTCAGCACGTAACCACGTAATCATCATTGGACATAGAGGTTTTTCCAAGAAACTCCACGATCATTATCTGCTACCCACAACGACGTCTGTTCACCTTGCGGAAGGCCTTTCAACATCGCATCTTCTGATACGCGGGCGCCACTCTAGACCCTTACGACCCCAACGGCCAATGGTTCTACCAGCCATGTGCCATGACTGCCAATTTGTTAAGTCCGTACCGAGCTTCTTGCGCTAATCGATTTTAGGTATTCTATGCACTCGTGTATGTGTGCGTGAGAGCGGCTAGAATCAAAGCCGTGCGTGCGTAAGCGCAAGCGACACAAGTTCCCCGTCCGATGGCCGAAGGAGAACTAACGCAACTAACTATACGGACAAGGGGGAAGCATGACGGCTCAAGACAGATTGGTCAGACCGCGCGTTTTCATCGTATTACTAAAACAAATACATATTTTAAAAATGTAGCAACACTAGGCCCTAGAAAATATCTTGTTTTATTAACATTAAAAAAGTCATGACCTGCCGTGCAGTATTTACGCCGTACTAAGAATTTATTTTATTTTTTAGAGACGATTTTGGATTTTTTATCTATCGAGCAAACTACAAGTAATCGTGTCTCGATAAACACTGGTCACTAGCGTGAATCCTCAAATATCTTACACACAAATTTCAGAACTAAATCTTTGCTAGTAATGATACAGCACGGGATTAAATGCATGCAATAAATGCGCCAAAAGCACGGTAGGGCCTTAAACAGTCAATAACTTTACTTTTAGTATATCTTAAAAAAAACTACCTACAGTACCCGGCCATAAAGATTGCACATCGGTCTTTGGAACAAGACTCGGCAAAATGTCGACTTCGTAGAGCGTTGTCACATATTATTTGTAAGTAGCGTGCGCCAACGCTATACGAAGCCGACATTTGCCGAGTCTTTTTCCAAAGACCGATCTGCAATCTTTATGGCCGGGTACTGTATATGTGGTATCGCCCTCTCCACCTACAGAGGGATAAAAAAAGTCATATCTAATGTAATGACTAAGACTAACGACTTTAACTGGCTATCATACTAATAATGGGTTTTATTTATAATTTCAGGTAACTAAGCGCAAGGCTGAAAACGTGAATATGGGGACTCCAAGTCTAATCAAGAAACTGAAGACTGAAGAAAAGCAGAAGCTATCTAAAAGTAGTCTAATAGACCATTTGACAACACTTTAGGTTTTATGTTACGTCAGGGCCTTACTAACTTTTAGCGGTAACACATAGTATAACAATTGTCAGCCTTCAATTTTTTTAACACCTGAAAATTACTACAGGAATCGAAAGAGTTTCGCATCCTGAACACGGAAAAATATTTATTATAATTTATTTCTCCATATTTAAAAAAATACAACAAATTTAAAAAACATATAATATGTACTTACCAATACTGCCACAGAATAGATATGTTTCCTTTACCCTTTTCACTGGAAAAAAGAGCTGCCATAATTTTAAACGAATAGATCCGCTGAAACTTGGCTGAAACGAAAAATTTTATGACAGCTCTTTTTCTAGTGAAAAGGGTAAAGGAAACATATCTATTCTGTGGCAGTATTGGTAAGTACATATATGTTTTTTAAATTTGTTGTATTTTTTTAAATAAATTATAATAAATATTTTTCCGTGTTCAGGAGGCGAAACTATTTCGATTCCTGTAGTAATTTTCAGGTGTTAAAAAAATTAAAGGTTGTTAATTCCTAATAGTGGGCGCACTTCTTTATTCGGTGCCGCGGTGCGAACTGTCTAGTATAATCGGCCGAGTTCCCGCCTGTACCGAGAGTGGGACGCACTGAGACTTGCGAATTGAAGATCTACATAATTTATTATCAGATCTATTGATAGAACTATACTTAATATATTTTAGCATTCAAAAGAGGTAAGCCATCTTGACGAGTCTTTTTAATTGAAAAAGTTTTGAAAAAAAATAGCAACTATAATTTTATGGAACCAAAATAATGATATTTGTATTTACTGTGACTTATTTTATTGTTTGTGTTTTTCATACTCGTCAAGATTGAGCCTTTTCTGATGAAAATAAACGAAGTGTAGATGGATTTTTTATTCAAAGTTACATTGAACATTTGAAATCTCTTTTTCCAGTTAGTTACATTAAAAATTCCAGGCTTTTGGAACTAAATGTACCTTAAAAAAAAACTCAATAGTTCTAGCTAGATCCATCATTAGAACTGATAATAAAATTAGTGGGAGTAGATCCAAATGAGCAATGAAAGCCATGTGAGTCGTTTTCAAAAAATTTGTACACAATTAAGGGATTAATTAAAAACAAAATTTAATTAATTATTTTTGTGTAACGGAGTTATCCATATACTTTGTATGACTAACTTTCTTTACGCACAAAAATAGCGATCGTGATTTTTGTTTTGAATACGCAGTTAACTATGTACAAATTTTTTGAAAACGATCCGTGTAGGAGACGGGGCCGTTCCCCGCACCACACTATAATAATTATTATTACGCGCTGTGGCAAACCTTAAGCTCTTTAAACGATTGCGAGAAAAATTGTGCAAGCTGTTTTAAGTACATCGCGTGCCGCGCAGCTACACATTTATAAATGTTCCATCATTAGCGGCAATATAACGCAGTTTGTACAATTTTTTTCGTATTGAACCACCTGGCCTTATACTACGAAATTCGATTTTCGAACTTCGTATCGTGCCATTCCGTTTACGCTAATAATGTGAAACAAAATAGTGAAAGGGATGGCATGATACGAACTTCGAATTTTGTAGTATCGTATAAAGTAGAGATTAAATGCCATGCCAGTAATGAAATGATATTGTGCGCGAGAACTACTATAAGGTTATATTTCAAGCATAGACTTACAATAAGAATTATTATTTATATGACTGTAAATACCAATAAAGAATCATTCTGGAAATGTCTTTTTTGCTTACCTATAATTAATAGTACATTATTGTCGTGGCCTGGAAGTAGGCAATTGCTGGCTGAGTATGAGTATTAAACGGACGAGCTTGCGAGTCCGTTTAACCAATACGAAGCCATCAATTGCTAATCCAGCCGAGACTAATATAAAGCTTTTCTCAAAAATGGTGAAGGGAAAAAAATAGAATAAACTTTTATTAACTTAAATAGGTACAAAGAATTGCAAATCACTTAAAATTAAATGTCATTAAACCCTTTCCCACCTTTTTCCATAAAAAAAAAACTGCAGGTGTATTTTTCTACCGAAAACACCACAAGCTGTTTCAAACAATAAAAAAAGTCTGGAGTTCCAACAAAACAACTGATACCGGTCATTTGAATTGGCTGTATACGAATAGTGCCAACTTATTACAATGGCCGTTTTAAGTTTTTAAAAAGTTTGAGACAATAATGGAATTTGTATACGACATTGTTGTCGAGATATTCTTGTTGTCGAGTTATCGAGCCTGCAATGTTTTTAACTTTTTAATTTTTTTACTGACCATGAACTATGCACTTCACGTTCTGATATGTAAAGAATAATGTCAACTATTACAGATATTTTTGAGAAAAGTACAATTCATGTCGGATAAACCTCAAATTGAAGTCATAGAGGTTGTTTTCACTGCTGCCGCCAAGGAGAGACTTTTCTAGTGGACGATTCGATAAAATAATTATTTCTACCTACTTTTTAGGGTTCCGTCCGTACCCCAAATGTTAAATACGGAACCCTTGTAGAGTAAGGTCACTTCGTTGTCAACTTGTTTGTTGGTTTGGCTAGTTGGCTGGCTGTCTGTCACCGCTATTTTCTCAGGAACACTTTTCAAAGTAGCTAGAGCTGCTGGCTAATTTGCCAAGAGCGCGAAGCTTATGAAAAAAAAGAGCTATGATCACTTAAAGTCGTAAAGCTTTTAAATCAACGCGAGAAAATAGAAACCGTGGATATCAAATATAGAGGTAGTATAGATTAGAGTATGTAGAGTAGATTAGAGTAGTATATATGTTACTCTTCGTTGCCATGGAATTATGAAAGACTAGCCTTCCGTCCGCAGCTTCGCCCGCGATAAATTAATTTTCCCGTAGGAAAAGGTATTTTACCGCGGTAAAAAGTAGCCTATGTCACTCAGTGACAATGTAGCTTTCTAACGGTAAAAGAATTTTTGAAATCGGTCCAGCAGTTTCGGAGCCTATTCAATGCAAACAAAAAAACAATCAAACCTTTCCTCTTTATAATATTAGTATAGACTAGCCTTCTGTCCGCAGCTTCGCCCGCGATAAATTAATTTTCCCGTAGTAAAAGGTATTTTCCCGCGGTAAAAAGTAGCCTATGTCACTCAGTGATCATTTAGCTTTCTAACGGCAAAAGAATTTTTGAAATCGATTTGGAAAATTTTATGTGATTTCTACTCAAAATCACGAGCTTTTTCGATCCTACTAGGAGAAAAAAAGTGTCCCAAAACTTCCATATAATTTTCGATTCTTCCATTTAGTTACGGTCATATGAAGTCCATGAAAAATGGTAACTCAACGAAAAAAAAACTTGGGATACTTTTGTTCTCCTAGTAGGATCGAAAAAGCTTGTGATTCTAAGCAGAAATTACATAAAATTTTCCAAACTAAAAGAAAAGTCAAAACATTCAACAAAATAAAAATTGGCCCATATTTCTTTAGTAATAATACTCGAAATACCATAAGCATCTTTAATATAAAGAAGTTAAGTTTGATTTTTTAAATACGTACGGAACCGTCGGCGCACGAGTCCGTCTCGCACTTGACAGCCTTTTTTTATCACGTAATTTTTTTATGAATCTATGTCCCATAACTTTAAAATTGCGCGAATTGTTCACGTCTACCAACATATGAAATTTAGTGTTGCTCCTTGAGATATCTTTTAATGAGGGGTAAAATTCCACAGTAACAACAGTGCAAATAAAAATACGCATTATTTCTAAATTTAAGTAGTATTCATGTAAACTTAGATGCTCATTGCCAAATGCGGTACATTAGATTTTTTTGAATAAAACATAGTATTATGCTTGTTCTATTATTTTGCAGCTTTTATAAATGAAAAAGCAATTTCTTAAACGGCTTAAAGCCTTATTTATTTATTTAATCCATAAACGATATAATCATACCTTTGCATTCCATCAATATTTTTTTAAAAAAAAAGGTAAATTGAAGTAATAAGGTGGCAATACCATGGAGAGCAATTTTTCTCTCCGTGTTGGCGAAATTGCGCAGGACACATATCCTTCCGTTGTGTTTTCTCCCTCACTCCGTCATCTTAGTATATCGGTGCATCTTGCTTCAACTAGGGCAACTTTCATTACTGCTTTTTCGTTCGTGTATTGGCTGCGTTGTCTCCTTCCTACGTTCAATTTCAATGCTTTTTTGTGTGGTGTGGGGTGCGTATCGTGGAAGAATTTCTAGTCAAGTAAATTAGATTTTTTACGAAAGTACGCCCTGTTAAAGGTAGTGCTTTTCTTGTACAATGGCAAATGAAACTAAGGAAATTGGGGATATCGTCAAGAAATGCAAAATTCTACTCTTAGACATCGAAGGTACAACAACATCGATCAGCTTTGTTAAGGTAGGTCTTCTCATGATTGACCGGCCGGTGTTTTGTTCTGACAGATTTGTTTATGAGTAAGCATTAAAATGATCAAAAAGTTGAATGTATTTCTTTGGTTAAAACTTATTTGCTCGAAATATGGGTAAAGGGCGTGCAAATTTCTCGCGTTTTCTGATCCGCAACATGGAGGATGAAATCAAAATGGTACCCTTTTCTCCCCGATTGCATTGTCTCTGAACTCGTGTATTTCGTTGTTTAGTGCTTAGTCTCAGGTTATCTGATTATAGAATGGATTTTTCTTAATTTTTGTGGCATTTGGTAAAAGTTCCTAAATTTTTCTGTTTCGCATTAATTTCGGTAAAAGTGCTCACGGAGCACTCCGAGGCAGTTTTACCAGGTGTTTAATATGCAGTCTTATTCTATTCTAAGATACACGTGTTTGGACAATGTATCCCCTCGTCAAATTGTTCGTGCATTTGAGCCGTGCAGAGTACGTCTGCCGGCTCGAACAGCTGTTCCGAGCAGCTGGCTGTTAAAAAAATGTGAAACAGTTAACCGTCCATTTTGAATAGGCGTCGGGGCCATGTAGGGCGTCCTTGTCGCGCTTGAGAGATGTCTCATTATGATAGAGATAAATGATATGTCTGACTGTGATTCCATTGACGGGGAGTTATGACAGGCGCGCGCGATTATCAAGGTCTTTGTACGATTGTTTCCTGATAAGTATGTTTTCAATAACTTGTAATTGAACTTCATTGGTAGTGTCTGGCAGCATTTGTAAATTGGTTGGTATACTGATGTACTGTGGTACTGAAGATGCGAAGAGCAGTATATTCTATTTTATTTTTAGTTCATTATTTTAGTCAACTTTTCTCTGTACCAGAGTCATGATTTAACACTGGATAGGAAACACGGCACCTTAAGTCAGTCACACATTCTTCAAATAAGGAATTCAATAAAAATTTGGGACTTACCCATGTGGGTAAAACTTACACACATTTTAGTTAAGTAACCATTTATCCTTTTAAATGTGATTAAAAGTTATCATGGCACTCCATTTTCAAGATAACAGGCTTGATTTTCACTGATTAGCTTTATTTAATACCAATAATAACATTTCACAGGAGTAAGTTTGTATTGTAATATTGATTGAAGCTAAACCCAATTAGGCATTGAGTACATGTCATTCATCATTATCTTCATTATTGTCTAAGATAATACATAATACATGCATGCTAATTGTGAAATCTGACTACAGTTTAGTGCTAGGGTTCCCGAACATTTACTTCTAAAGAATTCTTTCTAATCCTTATTTATTTATTTGAAGAAGGGTTATTACCCTGCAGAACTTCACTCCTCTTTGGTCACTCGTTCAATGGTAGAATTTCATGTGGCTCAGGATATATGGAACTCTATAAATGCACCCACGGAACAACGGTTCCCACTTCAAATGCTTAATTTTAATTGCCTGCTTAATTGTTTACAGACGGTTTAAGACCCTGGGAAAGGCGTAGGATTTTTGCTTTAAAATGATTTTTGCTTTAAAAAGATATTTTATGTAAATGTTGCATGTTCATTGTTCATGATTGCAGACATTTTGGAAATAAAACTTTTCTGGAATGCCAAAATTGTAAGAAAGCGGATATTTTGAGGTTGCAGACATTTTGAGAATAAGCACTTTAAACATTATACAAAAGCTGTCTTTTTTGGAGACAGACATAAGAAGCTGACATTGTGGGAAAAATAAATTTTAGGAAAACTTAAATTCCTTTGTGTAATGAAAGTTACCCATATAATTTGTATGACTAACTTTCATTTCACAAAGGAAGCAATCATGATTTGGTTTTTATTAAGCCCTTAACTATACAATTTTTTTAAAACAACCCACTTGTGACTTTGTCAAATCATTTTGTATGGGAACAGTTATTGTGCTACAGACATGCTGAACTGGTTTGTTAGACTACATGTGTGTGGTTTTATAATCCAATATTTAATTGGGGCTTCAGCACATTTATTTTATTTATTTATTTAAGGTTCACCAACAATTTGTTAACACTAGATACATCAGAAATTGCTGCTTGTATAAATAGTTATAGTTAAGCTGAGTGTCACAATCACTTGTAGGTAAACACAACTTAAAAATCAAAAATCAAGCTTAAAAACTAAATTTATACAAGCAATAATTTATAGCAATTATGTTCTCAGGAAACACAAGAACTAAGCAATAAAGGAACAGCCTCCATGGGTGGCCACAGTGTTTTTAAAATTAAAATATGAACAATTATTACTTAAAATAAATTTTTGTTTAGTCCTTTATTTCATTAAATAACAATATAGGGGCATTTTTTTTTAAAAAGTGTACCATTTACTTTTTTTTCAAATGAGGAAATTTTGGGGTTTTCTTACTCAGAAAGAAATACTCAAACAAAATCAAGAGCACTATTGATTTAGATGATAAAAAAAATCCCAAATTTTTGTATCAATTTTGTCATGTTTTTTTCATACAGTTTATTGTATTTAGGACACGTCACAAAAGCAACACGAAAAAATTGCATTTAAAAATTAGGAATATTTTTTGAGAAAATAGTATTTTTTTAAATGCCTATAGACCTGAAGACTCAGACATCAGTTTTTATCTTTTAAGCTCTGGATACTGAATTGGATAAACCAATTAAATGCACTATTTAAACTTCAAAAATTGACTGTATTCAATTTCAAATTCTAATCTAGAAAAATATGTACGATATAATCATAATCGTTTATTCATTGCATTTTATCTTAGCCTCTACATACTTTCATTTATAAGTACTATCAAATGTCTCACTGCTGGGCAAGGGCTACCCCCATTTTCTCCATTACTCTCGATTTTGTGCGTTTTTTTAGGGACAATTATTATATAGTAGAGTGAGCAGTTGCGCATCATTTATTTTTATCTCACTCTAGCTTAGGGGCTCCCGAACTGTGTCGCGGCTGTTTCAGGGACACTGGTCGCCTGCATACGCATCTATAGCTACACGTTGGTATTTTGTAGGGCGTTGCGAATAAAGTACATCATGTTAAGAGAAGTATAAAAAACATTTGGAGCCCCTGCTCTAACCTAACGCCAAACCGTTTACTTCCACGGCGTTCCACCCTTTAGGTTGGGCGATAAGTTGGCCCAACATTGTAGACATTAGAATTAGTCAAACCAACACTATTCAGTCCAATATTAGAGATAAAAAGACAGACATACAAATGGTTTTTGCCATTATAGGTAATTTGACTATAAACTTTATTTTATTTTTTGTTGACACTTAACGTCTCGTATGCCTTGGTGCAGATCTGCACCAGATTTAAGGCTATCTTTTTGTATTTTTTCTTAAATTTGTATCAATGGATTTATATGAAACAGTTAAGACTCTAGTCTTAACTACGCACGATTGCACGATTTTTTTCACTTCCCGCATACGAGGGGTTAAGAAATCGAAATCAGTAAAAGAGAGAGAGAGGCAAAAGAGAAAACCGGCTAAGTTCGAGCTGAACTCTCATCCTAATGGTTCCGTACTACCGTACCGAAAAAAAAAACATATATTTGTTGTATAGGCTCTCCCTTTTATTTTTAACACACGCATTTTATTTTTGTTAATTTGTACCTAGGTATAAATAATAGCGACTATCCGTACCTACTTCATGTTCATGCACGAAAAATTTCCAAGTAGGTAGGTACCTGCTTATTTTCCAATTACGGTTCAAAAGATACCTGGCATTGTGACTGCGATAAGCAAAGGTGATGACGGACACCGCCGTAGCGTAGAGTTGCATTTTACCGGATAGAATTTGGCGAGTGTGCGCAGGAATTACATGATTTAATTCCTTCATCTCCATCTTATCAACGGACATCCAGTCGTGTTGAGCGTTTTCACCCGTATGTGGTTAGTATTTCATTCGCCTGCACAAAACGGTGCGCTTCATCTTTATTAAAAAACTACTAAGGTAAGGAATAGAATTCATTCCCATCGCCTGTTTTCAGATAGATACTTAAACTAGGGCTCTTCGAGGCTAGAGAGAATAGGCTGTTACTGAACCGGTGTGATACACCTTGACCTCATTTGCACTTTCCATCAGGTGAGATAGGAGTCGCTTACGGGTCAGTTTTATGTAAAAAAGAACCTTACGAACTAATATTTAGTTTACCTATTAATAAAAAACCACTGCTTCTTCAGCTTCCTTAACGCTATCCTATCTAAGATCCCAATCAAGCGGAAGTTCGGACATTGAGGATTTTTTGTTGCATTTTCGGCTACCTGCCTACGTTTACGGCTGTTAAGAGCGGTCGTGAGCGGCTAGCTCTATCCGGTTTGCGGCGTCGCCAGTTCGTTCACCCAGCCTTGCGTACCTAGACGTTTTCACCGGGGACGTTATGCTTATGATGCCCCGGTTTTGTAGGGCCGATCGAATTCCAGAGCACTAGGGGATAAAAATGAATTTAAGGTTGTCTGAAAATTGCGTGTCGATTTTAGTAGGTAATCAATGAATAAAATATTGGACAAAATCTATAGACAGAACTACAGGAAATGAACAGTCAAAGAACTTAGCTGCTTATTAGGGTGGAAGGGTGGAACCTTTTCGCTAAAAATGTCATGTTGAATTCCGTACATCTGGCAAAGAAAACGACGTCAAATTTATTGTGAAAAGGCTCTACCCTTGTACGTGTCTCTATTGTACAGTCGACTACAAAAAGATCGATACCGCCAAAGTTACAAAGATATGTATACACACCTTTATTGACTTAACATTAAGGTCGTGTATACATATTTTTGTAACTTTGGCCGTATCGATTTTTTTGTAGTCGACTGTACAATAGAGTTAGGTAGATATCGAGTAAATTCGCCATCGTAAACATCGAATCTGGCTGGCTAGATGCTTAAAAATATCTGATGACGATGGTATTGTTAATTATGATTTAAAAGTGCGAGTTCAGATATTTTTGAGCACCTGGGCAGTCGGATGTTTATGATGGGGGCTGTTCGTAGAGAGGCACATTATTCAGGTTTTTTCTGTGAAACTTTTCAGTGGATTCGTTTAGATCGATAGTACGTTTGCTGTTGTCATTTTTGCCATAGTACAGCAATTTAATTTAATTTAAAGCTATTCATTTGGCTTAGGTACGTGAGATTTTGTTTTCAACTATTGCGTTCGTTTTTTTGCAGCTTTAACTTAGCCGACCTGGGCGTAAGCTTGGAATTTACTGGTAAATTAAGCTTTACTGTAGTACGAAAACCTAGCCGGTGGTTAGCCGATTTGCATTTTTAAATTGAAATAAGAAAATGAGATCAGGTGGTCTCGGCCGGGCGAGCCCTGCCTATCCAAGTCGTAGGTACGTAGGTATGTACCTACCTCCCGATATACATAGTAGTGTAAATGTATAGGGTTGTAAAAATAAAATATAAAACTAGCCTTTGCCCGCGACTCCGACTGCAAAGAATTCGTCATCGCTATCCCACGACAACTTCGTAATTATCCGGGATAAAAAATATCCTATGTCTTTCCCAGGGTCTCTAACTATCTCCATACCAAATTTCATAGGTACAGACAGACAGACAAACTATTTCGCATTTATAACATTAGTTTGGATATGGATGATTTTGATTAATTACAACATCCTTTAAAAAAAATTCTTCAAATGAGTCGGTTCAATTAGGTCCAATATTTCAAAAGACCATGGTGGTGCCACCATCCTTAATGTATGTATAGGTACGGTAAGAGAAATTTCAAAAGGTCATGGTGATGTCACCATCCTTAATAAGATGAGTGGAGAAAAAAAAGATTGGCACCCTAGTTAATTTTCACGATTAATCAACAATTTTGTATGTATGTATGTATGTAAAACTCTTTATTGTACGTAAAACATGAAAATTAACAGTTAACAAGAGAAACAGATTTTTATTCATGAGATAATTTTAACAATCACAGATTTAAATGGTTGTGGCTTACACACTTGATTTCAAAAACGCCTCCAACAGCGGCTCCGATTTCACTAACGTAGGTCTAGTCTTATCAATGTTAGTGTTTTCATACAAAACCGGCCATCATTATCCCCTTTCCAATATTTTTTTCAAAAGCGGTTTCAATGACTTAGTGAGGTAATAAACAAAAAAAATATGTAGGTACAAGTAAAATTAAGAACTCTTGTTTTTTTTAAGTCAAATTCGATTAACGTTTAACGTTTTAATGGAAACGGTTTCACTGTTTGTATGAGAACGTTAGTTTTCGTTTTTATTGAACTAATTTTTTTCCAATTAATACTACTGAGGACTACTACTGATTGAGGTACAGTCGTGATGAAATTATATTTTTACACTTAAGTATCCGCCTTGTTATTAGGTATATGCGTTCTGTTCTTCAATATAAAAGTTCAAACATGAATCGACAACAAGGTAGTAAATTGTAAATATACATATATTTGACCTCTACATACCTTATTAATCCAAATTCCCCAATTTCAATAAATTGTACTATCAATTGGAATATGTAACCTCTCAAGCTGAAGGTTCGTGGGTTCAAATCCCGGCTCGCACGTCTGAGTTTTTCGGAATTTATGTGCGAAATTACATTTGAAATTTACCATGAGCTTTACGGTGAAGGAAAACATCGTGAGGAAACCTGCGAAGTAATTCAATATTTCCTAATCCGCACTGGGCCCGCGTGGGAACTACGGCCCAACCCCTCTTACTCTGAGAGGAGGCCTGTGCCCTGTCCTGCAGTGGGACGTATATAGGCTGCCTAGGCTGGGATGATGATGATGATGAATTGGAATTTATTTGACTGTGTTTTACCGATTATATCATTGTTTGACTATGTTTTAGTGTTATTTATCTCATAACGTTTTTGAGTATGACAATTGATGTACTCTATAAACTTTGTCAGTTGCCAGCCCTACTGAAGAAGTTTGCCTTGCGCCATCCAGTTTTTAATCTACAAAACAACGAAGTGTAATGATGCTCTTTTTCGCCCTCCGAGCGTACTCACCGTCGAGCCTCTTGCTCTTCAAATACTTTCGCTTTCAATAGTATTCGCAGACGTCTGCTCTGCCTACGGTCAATTAATTTTTTTCTTCATATAAATCGTAAGTTAAATACCTAAATAACTGTTAACTTGTTATGGAGGCGTGTGGAACAAACTAAAGGGTCATTTATTATAATAAAACTGTAGTTTGGATACGGTTCATTATTCGAGCGTTTCAACCGCCACAGTTTTGATATCATTTCCGCTTACTTATTTATAAGTCCTGTTCTTGTACCAAATAACTGGAAACTGTATCAAAATCTTCTGCCATTTCTACAAAAATGTGTTCCCGAAAGTTACCAATAGGTATTATTGTTAAAGCATTATATTTATAATAATAATAATAATAATTCTTTATTTCCATAAAAAGGTACAGGTATCTTATACAAATGTATGTGGAAACTAGATAAAATCATAAATAAAGTGGGCCACAGCTGCCAAACTAGGTGTAAAACCTATATTTCAGCAGTCGGAGCTCTTCGATGAAAGCAATAAAAGTGCTGAAATCTAGCAACAACACAATTCTACAATACTTGTCAATAGAAATACAAGTATAATACAGAAAACATTAATTAATATACTAAACAGAACCAAAACCAAAAACAGCAGCTATTATGTGTATAAGTATGAGTAAGTATGTGTGTGTGCGTGTGTGTGTGTGTGTGTGTGTGTGTGTGTGTGTGTGTGTGTGTGTGTGTGTGTGTGTGTGTGTGTGTATGGTTATGAGTGCGTGAGTGTATGCATGTTCGAGTCGAGTACATATCTGTACGCTTAGTATAAGTTTTTCTTCACTTCAATACTTCTCGATCGCGTTTACGTAAAAATTTCAATTCTATGGAAACGTGGATGCGCGGCCGCGGAGGCGCTGACCATGTTTCCCTAGTAATTGATTTTTTTACGTAAACGCGATCGAGAAGTATTTTGGTGAAGTAAAACTTATACTAAGCGTACTGTTATATTTATCGTTACACTATCGAAGAATAATAAGTTCCTCAGTTTCCTCATAAGTAAATTTTTGCAGCAGTTTTTTTATTTCAGATTTACATTGGATCTTATTTAATGGATGCACAAATTTTAACTTATTAATTTTATTATATATGTAGGGACCAAGAAAACAGAAAAATCTCTTTACAAATGAAGTACCAAATTTTAGAGGCTGATTTACAAGAATGTCCTTTCTTCGTTTCTTTAAGATTGATTTATCGTAAATAGTTAGACCATGTTGCTTCATGATGACGCTGAGCAGGAACAGTTGCCTAACATTGAGTACATCACAGGATTGGTATAAAAGATTGGTAGAGAACAGGATAGGTCGAAAAGTACAAACTTTGAGTATTGCACGCTGGGCTACCTCTAGGGACAATAAGGTCGTTATAAATTGTGATAGCAGGTTGTAATTTTAAAACAGGCGTATCTACTTCGATGTTGATTATTTTGTAAACTAAATTAATTAAAGACTGAAGGGAAACAACTGAGTAAACGGCGTCGTAATTTCGGTAGTCTGCGTACGGCGATGTCAAAGGCTATCTGAAGCTACTATTTCGGCCCAGTCGCATAATTTACATTTAACAAGTTCCAGACGCTCTTTCGGTGGCTTCTCGAGTCGCTGCATTGAATAGGTTATAAGTGTTCCTTCTCTTTCCTTGCTCACGTGAAGTGGGTAATCAAATCAGCGTGCGAGCCGAGTATCCCGGTTATAAACATTGTTTGATCAGTCTTGATGACATGATGGACATGTAGAGTAGGATTCAGGCGTTTTGGATCAGCCAAGGTTCTCAAAAATATCTGAACTTTCCATTCTAGTGCCTCAATGTCTTCTAATACGAATAATGGCGATTGTATTTATAACCATGAGACGAAATGGAGTAATGCGCTCATTTTTCAATGGACAGTGCTCTGATACATGTATTTTTGATATTGTTTTAAATTGCTAAATTATGTCAAAGTTCACTCGATAGTCTTGAATTCAAAAGCTGTTTTGTCGATTCAATGTTGATGACCAACACAAAAATGTTTTATTTATTTACTAGCTGTTGTCTGTGATTTCTGCTTTATAATCGTACATCTACTGATATTTCGTATTAACTAAGAATTTTTATTGAAAATTTACTTAATGTAGAGATAAAAAAACGTCTGAATTTATTATTCCATTGATGCAGGACAAGCTGTTCCCGTATGCCGAAGAGAATGTGCAGAAGTTCCTTGAAAGTGAATGGGAGAAGGACGACGTCAAAGAAGCCGTGGTCGCGCTACGGAAGTTGGCTCTAGAAGACAAGGACAACAAAGTTGATGGGGTTGTAGAGATTCCTGGGGAGGTAAGGAGATTACCCTACTTTTTATCGCAACTATTTTCAAGATTTCAAGGCTCTTAAGTGGAAACAAGCATTCAAAAGCATCCTCTACTGAGAGTATTTAACCATTTACCTATATTTACTCATATTAATTTTTATTTTACCCATAATTCCGCGGGATTCACATTACAAATTGTCATGCTAATGTATTGTACCTATATCTCAACAAATTAAAGCACAATTATTGCTATCATAATTTAAATAGTTGAGATTTCGTGGTGTATATACATTTTTGCCCTTAACTGTACGGCTGTACGGTATCCCTAGGTGAGCGAGTTCAACTCGCACCTTCTAAAATTTTTCTTATTATCTGTCTCCAACCCAAATAGTACTTTTAAGTCTCATGTCTATGGGACATAATATACAACTCATTGAAACAAACGCGTATAAAAATTCTAATGTGATTGATACACACACAACTATCAATGTTACCCCATTCAATTCCAGGATGCGTCGAAGGATGACCAGATAAGCGGGCTAGTGAGCAGCGTCAAGTGGCTGATGTCATCAGACCGCAAGGCAGGTGCTCTGAAACAGCTGCAGGGCCTGATATGGAAGCAGGGATATGACAATGGAGACATCAAAGGACAGTTAGTAGACTTTCACAATATTATATCCAATTAGTAAAACTGTGGTAGGCCTCCAACAAGATAGTTTGCGGGAATGTTTTGGATGTGGATGGCGCAGGACCGATCTGTTTGGCGAACCTCGAGGAGGCCTATGTTCAGTAGTGGACGGCTGAAATGACGATGACGATGAAAATGTGGTAACAACAAGCTGACAATGTCAACAATGATGTGCGAACCCTTAGTCTTGCTTACAGGCTACAGATTGACCAATGCATAATAATATAGTTAAATGAGATTGGGTTGAAATGATTTTAAAGTCCATGGACTCCAGACCACTCTCACTGACACTCCTCAGAAACCCATAGATACCTGTAGTGCCAGAGAAATGAGGGCTTAGATGGATTACCTGTTATGCTAGTAATCTCCCTGGAGGACTTAACCTCTGTCTCCATGTTTTGTCATAATTCCTAAGGTGTATATTATGTAGTCACTTGCTTTGGATGGAGCAATTATGGCTCAGTCAGATTTGTGCCGGTAGTAGTAAGAAAAGTTCCATCCGATTTAATTGTGCAGCTAACATGCGGCAGATGTAAGTCTGTGGAGCAGAGATGAGCATTAATTGATAAATTTTTGACGTGACAACGTCTAATAAATCGATGAACGCCGGCTGCATACATGAAAACGAAAAATGATGACGCAATGTAATGTACATGTCCCGTACATGTACCTACAGAGCAGTGGAGGCCAGTATGTACAAGAGAGCAGTGAACGCCAGCATGTAGAGGGGGGGGGGGGTGCGGGGACATTGAAGGGGGGATGAAAATATCATAGATTTTGCCGTAGGATGCACCGTTTTCAAGATATTTGACAAAACACCGGCCGGCCGATCACCGAGGTTAAGCAACGTCGGGCGCGGTCAGTACTTGGATGGGTGACCGCCTGGTTTCATTTTTGTTTTTTGAATGTTTTGTTATGACATCACGTTAAATTATCGTCCGTAAACCGATTTTACAGACAACCGGTTTTTTAATCACCTAATCAATCGATTAAACAATCAATCCTACCCAAAAATAATCACGATTAATTTAGTCGCGATTAAATTAATCGACTGAGTATTCAAATAACGATTGATCAATCGTCATTTTAATAGACTATATTTCACGATTAAATCTCGATTAAAAATTGGAACAGGCACGTTATAAAAATTAAATATGTCTTTTAAAATGCTTTGGCATGTTATTTATCAAGCAATACGCACAAACATAATATGCTCCCAGCCATTTCCAGGTATTTTTATGTATGCATTCCTTAAGATGTAGCAATTTGTCAACGTAACTCGAAACTGACTTATAAATAAAACTAGCTGCTGCCCGCGACTCCGTCTGCAAAGAATTCGTTTATCGCTATCCCGCGGCAGTTTTCCGGGATAAAAAGTAATCCAGGTTATAAACTATCTGTGTGCCAAATTTCATCAGAATCCGTCAAACCGTTTTAGCGTGAAATAGTAACAAACATCCATCCATCCATACTTACAAACTTTTGCGTTTATAATATTAAGTAGGATTTATTTATTCCTATAATTAATCGAGAGAAAAATAATCTAATTAATTAATTGTTCAAAAAAATAGTCGCTGAAATTAACCGACGATTAATTTAATCATGACTAAGTTAATCGAAAGTCTTACGACTAAGATTAATCAATCGTCATTTTGAATCGTTAATCGCGATTGAATAGGTTAATCTTAATCGTTAGTTGATTACATTTTGCCCATCTCTGGTGTGTTATGTGTAGCAATTTAGGCTGCCGATAATGTCAGTGACATGTCCTTGTCCCCTTTTAGAACAGTTAACACTAGTCCTTGTCTCGGGTAATAGGTAATAGCGTGCTGTTTTCCGCAACTCGACATCCATTTGCGCCTATTTTGTGTAATTGGCTGTAGGCACTATTTGTGCCAGCCTAGCTCCTGGAGGAATCTTAGCAGACCCTTCACGTTGCCGACGACTTCCTGGAGCGACCCTGGTGTTCCGAGGTGTAGTGCCCTGTAGCTCGCCACTAATGCATTACAGTGGTATGTGTCTGCACTGGCTAGCTGCGGGGCTCTCTGTAACACCTAGATTGTTTGTCTAGCTAGGGTATTTGGACAATAAATATTTACTTTTCCTTCCAGTGTATATGACGACGTAGCCGCAGCTCTCGAGCAATGGCGCTCCACCGAGGGCCAGAAAGTGTACATCTATTCCTCGGGCTCCGTACAAGCACAAAAGCTTCTTTTCGGGCAGTCACTGGCAGGAGACTTGCTGCCGCGTATTGACGGCCATTTTGATACCGCCGTAGGTGCAAAGCAGGAGGCTGCCAGTTACACCGCCATTGTGGAGAAGCTTGACGCCAAACCAGAGGAGATATTTTTCCTTACTGACATTGTCAAAGGTATGTTTCATTGTATTGTATTTATTTCTTAGTGATTAATCTATGGTTCTTAAATACGTTTATATTACATAGTTGTAACAATACAAATTCGAAGTGGAATTTCCAATAACTAAGAGAAAAGTCGTCATTAATGAAGCTACGATCTTAGATTTAAAAGTATGCTTACTAAGCGATCGTAATCATGATATTATAAATACTAATACAATTTTATATTGACTACGATGTCCACGAATTTATATATCTATCTAAGGCTTTGTTCCCATCGAAGACCAAAAAATAGTTAACTCTGTATCCCGTGGGAATAAAGACCTAAGTGCACTTCTTTCAAAATTGTGCCAAATTTCAAGTCTTTAACTCCAGTGGTTTAAAGCTCTTATTGCGTACTATGTACTTATTTGTCAGGCAGTAAATCATTTAATTCTTTTATAGGTGTAGATTGATGAATTATACTGCATTATTAGAAATATTGCTAATCGAAAAAAGTAAAAAAAGTAGTTGCTTTAAAATTACTCATAACCAATGTTAACGTTTTTATTCCTCGAAATTTTAAGAAACGTCAGTGGGTCGAATAGTTGATTCACCTACCTCAACCGCCATTAGATCAAAAAGCACAAAAGCTTACGCAGGTGCCAATAAGAAGTTTTTGTTAAAAAATCCATTTTTAATACAAGCTTTCTTTGCTCACTGTACTTTTTACCCCTGTGTAACCAATCTAGGACCAGAGTAGTCATCAAGACAAATCAAATGGCCACGAGTTTGTAAAAAGTACAAGTGTACAGTCAAAGAAAGTGAATCACATACCAGGGTGAACCCTTTTCATTGCAAATGTTCCATACATGTGCCAAAGAATCATCGTGAAATTGGTTGTTGGTATTCCGTTTCCTTGACTAGGGAAGCATTTGTGTTTGATCTAAATGCAGCAGTACTAATGAACGTATTTGCACCCACAGAGGCAGAAGCCGCACGTGCAGCGGGTATGCACGCGGCGCTGGTGAGCCGCGAAGGCAACGCTCCGCTCCCCGAAGAGGCCACAGCATCCTTCCCGGTCATCCACAGCTTCGCGCAGCTCACTGCGTCCAACAAGCGCAAACCCGACCAGGTTCAGCCCATACCCGTCGTACCGTAGCACCTTGCATGCACTATGTAGATTTAGATTGCACACAGGTGAGTTTATGGTTGTTGGTGTTTGGCTTTGGTTTTGAGGTTGGTTGATCAGAAACGGCTTTCTCGATGCACCAGATTCTTAAAATGGTCACTTGATACGACTGGATTGCGAACTTGTATACACTCGCGTTGGTTTGTGCAACTATGGTAAGTAATGTAACTATCCATAAGTACATATTTTTTCAATTCAATTTATTCCTTAAAACAATAATTACATTGTTTGAAACTACTTGTCACTAAATGAGGTGCAAATGAGCATCTGAGTAAGTATAGAAAAAAAAGGATATTATGTGACCAAGCGAGAAATACTCTGTTTGTTACGCTATGCCAGTAATAATAAAATGCTATTAAATTGAAGTCAAGCTTTATTTCCGTAAAGGCTAGTCAAAATTAGAAAGAATTAAGTCGATAATTTTTGAAGACTTGATAAAAGTACAAATTAAATAAATAAATGAGGGCACCCCCATGCAACTGTCACAAGATGTGTGAATATAGCCACAGCTTCAAACTTATTTACTATTACTGTAAAAATAAACTGTTTTCTGATCAAGCTTCGTCAATGATATATTTATTATATGTTACAATTTTTATGTATAATTATATTATGTGCTTGTTCCCAAATTATGTGCCGCCAAAGCGAGTCTTAGGGGCACTGAACAGGTTTTTAATAATTTATATTTATTGTACATAGATATGTATAGATATACATTTTGACCAGGGCTTTAAGACAGAATAGTAAACTTGTAAAATGTACCATATTGTCGATAAGTTTGGGAACATGTTAACGCATTCTGTACCGGTAACGCCTATGTGCTCTGTCGTGTCGTGACTTATGCTCAGTGCTGCTGTCGTGATTCAGCACCCATTTGACGCACTGTGCGTGTGCGGCACCTGAAGAAGTCTCCTGTTTGACAGCCAGCAGCGAATGTATTAAAAAATCCAAGTCAAGTTAGAAAGTTCTAATCTCACGCGAAAGCACCATCTAGCGGTAACACGAATCGTTACTTGAATCTGTGCCGCTTACGCTTAGTTCATGTTTTATCCGCAACATTCTTAGCCGTGCTTGTTGCTGTATGGGTATAAGTTGATGGTGGCCTACAATACGTCCTGTAATGTAATGTAATTTGTTTATTATATTATTTAGCTGGTCATTTCTGTAATAGAGAAAATTTATAATAAATTATATTCAAAATTTTTCTGGTTGTATTTATTTATGGTTTCGAGACTGGAAATATATTAGTTTTGGTGGTGGTGTAATTCATAGTCTGCTTGTCTGTTATATCTGGCTTGACACACTTGCCACCATATTGGCTTATATTTACCAGGTTATGTGTTTGACCTGTAGGTATGTATGTGGCGGCTATGTATATGATTTTGACTTGAGGTATGGATTCGTTTTCGTCACAGCGCTAATGTCATAGGCGGCTGGTATAGATAAGTTCACTAATGCGTTCCCTGACGGGAAACCATATGAGTTTTCCTGATTTTCGGCTAGTGCCTTTGTCATTTTGGCGCTCATTTGAACGTACATGTGCACTTGTGGCACCTGAAGAGATCTTGAGTCTGGCAGCGAATGCGTTAAGCACTTAATTTGAGTCTGAAAAAATCTTAGGACTATCCTAATAAAATTGGTATTGGTGTACCGAGTGTACCTCCATCGTGGATAGACAGTACTTTTTCCTTTTTTGGATTTTATAACCTGAGTCAAAGAGTGTATCAAATAGCAGTTTTTTTGGAACAAGCTAGTTTGTTACTGGATAAGAGTATTGTCGTGACATTGTGTGAAACTATGATAAGTAAAATGTAAAATGGCTTGCTCAGTTACTCTTATTGAAAATTGTATTCTACCATCATTCGCTGTCTTTGTATTTTTATTTACATGTTAGCCTCTTGAAATGGCCTCTTGGGAAATTTTATAGCAAAAATGTCTTCTACAAAATTTCCATTATCTAGAGTCTGTTTCTTTAAATCTGTAACATTGGTACTATTTGAAACAAACAATAGGTTGCAGGTTTTTTTTTTACTTTCGGCATACGAGAGGTTTAGTTTATTATTTGCATATCTGCTTTTGTATGGTGTTGGTATTAAACTTTAGTCTGTGCTATCTATTTTTTGTTTTTCGCTTTCCAGTAATAAACATGATTTAACTATATAAGGTCAAAATAAAGGGACAGTACATTAAAAAGGAAAAAATAACATCATGTGTGATTTTGAGTAATGTGTGTACTGAAACCATTTACTTGCCTTTATTTCCGCCATGTTGGTTTAAATCAGCGTATTTAAATTTTTTACTGAGTTACCTTTCCATAAGCTACAAAATTAAGTTCGTTGTCTATAGATATGCATTTCTAAAAAGCTAAAAATATTTTTCCTAAACATTTGAAAAATTACGATACCTCCATACATAATTCTGTACATTAAAACTTTTACATTAAACTAAGTTATTTGAAGCATTTATTTTATTGTTAACAAAACTGTTCCAGGTGGAGGAGGAGACTCCGGCTAAGGTTCCTAAGACTGACGCTGACAAGGATGTTAAAACCACAGTAGAGACAGTGTGCGCAGCACCCACGGAGGAAACCAAGGAGGAAGCCAAGGAGGAAGAAAAAATGGAGGTCGAAACAGAAAATACAACTCCTGAAACGCCTGCAGAACAAGAAAAGGAAGCAGAGAAAGTAATAACGGAAATCGAAGAAATCACAGGCTCGAATGAGCCTGTTGATGCACCTATGATTGATATCGAACCGGTAGTGGAGGAAGATAATAAGACTGAAGAAAAAGAGACTGAAAAAGAAGAGGCCAAAACAAGTAATGGTGAATCTGATTCGAAACCAATTGAAGAAATAGATGTGAAGAATGTTAGCGAGAACTTGCCAGATGCGACTGAAAAACCTGTGATAGAAGAGATAACGAACGTTAAGAGCCCACTTGCCGAAGTCGATGTCGCGGACATTGCGGAAGAGTTGGCGCCCATCGTTGAGGAGCCTCCTGCCGCAGAAGACATGGAAGTTTTACAGAACGTAGGAGAAGTACTAGTCAACGAATGCGACGATATCCTCTCCAAGGTACAAGATGTCACAAATTTAGATAGCATCCCAGTCAAACCCCTACTGAACCCAATCGCAGAAGAGACCATGGAAACCGAAAATTTGGATTCTAACGATATTGTGGATAGAATATTAGACTCTGAGTTAGAACTAGAAATGAAACAGAACGAAATTATGGACTCTGCTTCGACTGTTGAGGATAACAAGACGACAGAGGAAAAGAGTGTTTCTGAAGAAGCGCCAATCAAAGAGACTAATGGTGTTGACATCAAAACCCCAGAAGTTGATGTAGAATCAAACAAAAAAATCGAAGACAGTAGTTCTACGGAAATTTCAGTGGACAGTAAGTCTGAAGAGACCGTTGCGACTGTTGCAATGGAAACACAAGCAGAAGACAAACGGGAAACTCCCGTAACAGAAAGTAAAGATACACATGTAGAAAGTGTCCAATTGGCTGAGGAACAATCAAAAGAAAGTCCTGTGGAAGAAACCAAATCCGTTGAAGATGTTGTAACAGAAAGCCCTGCTGATGAGAGCAAATCCGCAGAAGATAAGCCAGTTGCTGACTGCCCACCTGCGACAGAAGTCAAAGAAGTTGAGGAAAGCAAAACAGATGAGAACAAATCTACAGAAGTGAGCAAACCAGAAGAAACCTCATGTGAACCACAAGTGAACGGGAAATCTACCAATGGAGACAGTGAGACCAATATGAATGGGGATTCTAAGGAAGAGGAGTTATGTTCTAGGCTTTCTGTGGAAAATGGGAAAGAGGGTTCGGTCAATGGTTCCAATGGTGATTCTATGGATGCAGAACAAGGACAGGGGGACAACAAGGTTGAGGAAATTGCAGACATCAAGGCTAAGACTGTCGCGGCTGTCGATCCTCCTGCTGAACCAATAGATCAGCCTACGGAAGCATAAAGTTGACACGGTATGTACATTTTGTTTGTTTTGCTTAGGGTTGTCTGATAGAAAATATTGTCAGATAAAATTCATGAACACTGTTGGCATTGAGATAAGTGGGTACATTGAATCTTTCTGGAGAATTGTATTTTTTTAAAAAACCTCTAAAAATACATATTAAATTTGTACATAATGTGTAGAAGATTTTTTAACAAATCGATGTTCGGAATCATGAAAAAACTTGTAACACTTTAAGTGCCAGCAACGCATATATGCGTTTTCTTGACTTTCGTCCAGTGCCGCTGTTATAATTTTGCAGGCAATTGAACGCGCATTTACGCTTACAGCACCTGACGAAGTCCCGAGTTTTAAAGCCGGCAGCAAATGCGTTAACTGACGAAGTTACACGTCAAAGGATAAACAGAACTTTTTTTTCCAGAGAATCGCGAGCGGAAATGCAGGGCTTCGTAAAGTTGATGGTCCACATCGGAATGACAAGACTGAGGTTGCTTCCACGCTAATCGACATCACTTCCTAGTTTATACGTGTATTAAATTTTACTGTGTACCACGCGGCAGTTGTCGGTGCTCACTGCCTTGTTTTGCTCCAAGTATTAATATTTTGTTAAAAGACTAGTTTCCCATTTGAACGTCCATCTACTGTGGTAGCTCGGGAATTGCACGGCGATTCTGTATCCTTTGTGCACGATCATTAGACAATGTTGGTCGTACGTAATGGACACATTCTCAAGATTATGTTACATTTTTGTTTCTGCATTCCATGCGACTTTTCATATGTAAGTTTATAAAGTAACATCTGATCACTCGCGACCACATTTATTTCGCTACTTGCCTTTAGTGCAGTTGTAAGTTTTTCGAAAGATAAAATCCACAAAATGTTGCTTTGATATGACATAACGTTGAAATATTCGAATTTTCACTCCGATGTCTCACGTGGATGGACGTACTATATACTTAACATAAATGTTTGTCTATGTGGTATTGCTGTATTTTCATAAAGTATAAAATTTCAAATAATGACCACCGATGATTTAAACGCCAAATATTCAGATATGGCTTTGTTACATTTGATTTGTGAATCTCAAGCTTAATATTAACCATGCATAAAACCTTTTTTTAAATTTATATGAACAACAGTAAAAAATGACAAAGTAACAAACAATATTTTTCATATCTGCGCATTTGGTTACTAGATTCTAATGAGTTTTTGGAATGAGGCAACTTGGAGCAATACTATGGCAGTAAGCACTGAACGCCGTCGCTTTTCGTATTTGACTAAGGTAACTTTTATTAGTAAGTAATTGTATTGTGATTATATTGAATTTCCTAAATTTCATCCACTGCCAAACTAATTGTATGGTTTCATTTGGAGTTGAGTTATAAGATTGTTGGTTAGTCAGGGGTGCTTGTGTTTGGACTGTGCTAATAATGCAGTTTGTTTCTTCGAAGGTTGCATTTACTTGAATTTTCCTTGATTACCTATTTATTTTTTTAGGAACATCTGCCTAGAGAAATAACATGAATGAATTAATGAATTTCTACATAATTCGTATTTTATTTTCCACTATGATGGTGCATTTTAGTATTTCATAATGACGAGTCTCATGACTAGAATTCGTAAATGTAAGTTTTTAATTAGTTAAGCTTTCAATTTTCGTTGGTCTCTTAGCTTTAAGATGGTCGCATTGGGGAACTGGAAACAATTTTATAAGCCAACATCCAATGAAAAACGATCCTTTTGGTCTAGACTGATTTTATAATGATTTAATTAATTTTATACACCATTTAGCCATTCTTCAAGTCAAACTACTACCTTGAGTTAGTTTGCGTAAGATAAGCTCCTTACAATTAATATTAAGAAAACTTCATACAGTATCGAGTTCATACATTTTCTATTTTGGAAATAAATAGAATATCTTGAACGCAATTGAAATTAATTTTAATTGTCACGGTTGCATTATGACGTTGAAATATAATGGAAGTAGAATTTTTATAAGTGTATTTTATTGAAGTGTCCCATATTCCTTCACTCCGGAATTTATATAAGCTATTTAATAAAGGAAACTAGCTTTTGATTCAGAACTTACGAAATTGATATTAATTTTTGATCTTTATTAAGTTTCATTATGACGAATCTTGAATCGTTATATCGCCAAATTGTCTTCAGTGATATGTAAAAAAGTAGGATTATTCGCGGTAGTTCCTTTGGCTGTTCCTTCGCAGAATCTATAGCGTTTTTTCGCACTATACTCTGTCTATTTAACAGAGTTAGTACTAGAAAACAGAGAATGCACGTAATTGGTCAGCGATAAGGACGATGCATCGGCACATACGTCCCACTGCAGGACACATATTTAAATATTATTACCGTAAAGTCGGGTTACTGGGGCCCTGAAGGGTAACTTTGGCCTTTGGGATTAACTCGGTTCTGGTTTTATCATTGCTTTGAGAATATTATGGCTCTTTTCCATGTGGTTGATGTTAATTGATCAATCACGTTTTTATGTTTTTATGTGGTATTCATATGGGCCAAAATTAGCATCCAATGGGTCAAAGTACCCCGACCTTACGGTATCTACTAATTTAAATTACATAATTATGATTAATAGATGAATAAACATGACATGTAATTACTTGAGGTGCCACGAGGAAAATCAAAAAATCACGAGAAATATTACGAATATTCCATCAAACGGCATGTAAGCAGAGCCCGCCATCGACGTGCGATTGTTGACGCCCACTGACAGTTTCTTGTCCCTTTCATTTGCATACAAAAGTGCAACAGAGAGAACGCCTTGCTAACTCTGTTAAATAGACAGGGTATAGTTTCTTCACAAGAGTGGAAGGAAAAATGTTTATTTTTTCGTCTTTATTCCAAAGCATGAACTGAAGATGCTACTGCGATGAAAAAACTGCGAAAAAATACTCTGTTCTTCCTTCACCTCTTGTGAAGAAACTAGCGCAAGAAAAACTCCATAGTTCCTTCGAAGGAACAGCCAAAGGAACTACCGCGAATAATCCAAGAAGTATATGCAACGTAAATTTAATTTGGGTTCATATTATGTATGCTGGATTAAAAAAAAACATTGACTGTTTTTCATTACGTATACAGCGCGATTCTGGAGACGAGTGCGGTTAAAATGCGGCCTTTATAGCAAAATGTACAATACACGAAATAATATATTTTACCGGTTGTTACATTTTGCCTAATTTATATTTTGCTATGAAGGGAAAATACGACACCTTATTTGTCGACCCAAATTTAACGACAATAATGTACGACCTGATAATTCAAACCCTTAATGTAAGGATTTGAATTTTCAGGTTGTGAATTATTGCCGTTCATTTCGAGTCGATAAATGTCCCACGTCCTTGGCGATAGGGTGTTCTCACATATTTCGAAGACTTTCACCAAATGCGCTAGGTAACGTGATGACTACAGTACCACTACCATGAGTTTACAATGACCGTACTCGATAGCGACTGCGTAAATGATTTGTATGGAGACTCCATACAAATAATTTACGCAGTCGCTATCGAGTACCGTCACTGTAAACTCATGGTAGTGGTACAGAACGAAGGTGATAGATATGTCTGATCCAGCCAATTCCTTATTGGATTTTTATATTGAAGGGTTGGATTGAGAACTTGTTTTTCAGGTAAGATAAAATAGAGCTGCGCCATCCTATTCATTGAAAAATCCAATTTTCTAATGACCTTAACTACAGCACTTGAATTTGATGACGACGCCGTACGTAACCAGCGAAGCAAATTTTGCTCCGCAGGTAGAGTTGAGTAAAGCGAGCCGAGGTGATGTGGAGGTTATGAATACAAAAGGTATAGAAACAGTCGGCATTGCGGTCGAGGAACGGAACGCAGCGGGCGTGAACCTGCGCGCGCATTCGGGGGCCTATTCCGTGTCCCATGATTCATGCGCGAACTCGAAACTTCTCAACATATTGAAACTACGAGAAAATGGAACCGACTGAATTCGTGACAAAAGGCTGTAACTACTATATGTAAACGATCGATATTTAGCGACCGAGCTGTTGCTCGATATTTTGCCGCATAGTTTTAAAGTCATACCCTGGCAGCATGACGTCAGGGTTTTGCTGCGCTCGCGCAGGGCCTTGTGAATCACGGCGATGTGTCACCCGACGAACGCTGAACGTCCGCTCTCCGCTCGCTGTTTACGATCGACTCACAATGAAAGATAATAAGTATAAGCGGTTCTTAGAACGCGCTGTTTTGCTAGCTCGCTGTAGGTTTATCTTTATCAATCACGCTTCGTACGAAACGCGGGTAGGCAAACACTCAGAAGAAGAAGAAACTCAGAAGTTACGCAATGTTTCGCGTTTTTTAAGTTGAGATTTGAGTCTGAATTTTAAATAGATGATAAAATAAAAGGCAGCGGTCGCGACGGCCGTGTGGAGCAACCGGTGTCGTGGTCGTTGGTTCAGTTGTATTTTTATGTAACTCGTTAGCTCCACTAACAGGTCTTACCACGAAGTCGCGTTCCACTCACTAAGTCGCGAGAGAAGAAGACGGCGCTCCGATTTGTAGCGCTGCGTCTCGTTCTTTCTTGTAAATCTTACGATAATTGTTTGGTAGTGTGGTGCGGGTTTGGCTTGGCCGTCGTTGCGCCACGGACTCGCCGCTCGAATCGAATTCACGTTGCTTTGTGAATAACCATTGTGTCGCTATAACGGAGTTAAGGAAAACCTAGTCGTTTTGACATTTTGCCTCGGCTTAAAAATAGCGAACTTGTCATTTTCCTAAGTATAATAATAAGTTAGGTTGATGGTAAAAAGTAATTAGGTTTATTTTATTGATGTAAGAACACCTATTCAGTCTCTAGCCTCATACAGAACAAAGATAGGTAATATTCTGACTGGAAAACATGTTTTATCGGCGAGCCACTTGCGACGCCACTCGCCGGCGTAAACATGTTTATGTAGCTCCGACTCTTTGACACTCGCAGAGCAGTTTGTTTCATAAATGTACCTACCTACTTGGCTTGCCCAGAGAACAACCTGGCGGAGACTTTCAAAATGTTTCCACATTAGGTTCTGATTTTGGAGTAACGTTGCACCTACTTACTTAATAAATTGCAGACATTTAGCGTTTGAGAATCATCTAAGTTGCACGATCTGACGGCGAACTGAATTAGTGGTGACAGCGTTTAAATAGGCATTGACGCGAAAACCTGGATACCTACACTCCAAAGTTACGCGCTGTCAATAACTAAATTATGATCTGGGTGTAATTCAAAACGTTGGAAAACTTAACGCCGGTAGTTAAAAGAAAACGATTTCTGTTCCGTTAGGTACAATTATAAGATTTGTTTTCGTGTCACAACAGAACTTTTTCCAGTCAGTCGTTCTGTATCAGTAACTACCATTTAACGTCGTCCAACTCTTTGGCCTCTACTCAGTTATGCATCTATGAATTTCCCATTATTATTCCTATTAGGTCTAAACCAATGTCACCTAAAAAAAAGTTTTTACCTAAAAAAATAAACCATAAAAAAACATTTAAATCACTTTTACGTCCAGGACTTTCAGATTAGTACCGTAGAAACGTACAACTTTGCCCGCTTTTTGCGATCTTTTACTTTTTTTAGAGTCAATTGGTCCATATTGTGCAACTTTATCTGTGACACTCACATATTGACATACTTTTCTTTGTGTTGATGAGAACACTACATTTAAAATGAGTTTCCGTACTCTAGAAAACGGGCCGCAAACAGGCGGGCCAAAATATTGAAAAAATTTCGAGTTTGCCCACATTTGTTTACACTTTTATAACTTCGGGATTATCAATTTTATGGTCATGATTCTTAAAGTCTAATAATCTAGAATAGGCATAGCAACGTTGTGTCGTATTATTAGTCCTTTAAGTAATATATTTTACCTCCAAAATCGTGTGGGCAAAGTCGTAAAAAAAAATTTGACATCCTTCATACAAACTCCTGGATATGCTAGGGTTGTCAATTTTTACTTATAGCTTTTACCTGACTACGACTAAATAAGGTCCAGTATGATATTAATATTTTAATTTGGTCATAACGGCCCTGGCACCTAATTTTTTCCTTTTTTTTTGTTGAACGTTGCATACCGAAAAAAATATTTAGAATTTATTAGGCTTGTTTATATTCAGTAAAAGAAAATTAAATACGTATTATTGCATATCATTTCAAAATATCCCGCGTGGGAACTACGGCCCAACCCCTCTCATTCTGAGAGGAGGCCTGTGCCCTGCAGTGGGACGTATATAGGCTGGGATGATGATGATGATGATTTTATATAACATGCTAGTGACAACCCTAAGGGTAAAATTTTGCTGGGCAAAGTTGAAGAAAGTAATACGAAAAAACGTTTATGACATTGCCCAATACCATAATTACAAAATTAATACAGATAAGGTGTTGAGATTTTGTCTACATCGTTTTTAAACTGAATATTAGTTACAGTTCAAATTAAATACTTGTGGGACTTTCCTGGCTTAAATTCCACTCGAAGTTTTTTCGTCCTAATTGGCCCGCCAAAAAACATGTCCGCACTCCAAGCCAGCTCACGCGTGACAGAAGATAGATACGCGTCAACCGATAGGCCAGTGATGCCAGCAATATGTTTAGCTATAAGCCACAGATTATAATGTAAGTGTATTTGTAACTATTTTTGGTACATTTCGCTTTTACTGAAATGTGACGCGGTGGGCAAAGCTATAATGAAAAGGCAAAGTTGTAAGTTTTTACGGTATTAGAAAAATGGTTCCTTACGCTTTAAATTCGGGTACAACACAGATTGCTAACTGCTTGTAAAGAAAAAAAATCTTCACAGACATTCGCATTGCCACGCTAAATATCTTATCACAGACGATAGCAAGTTTGATAACCAGGTATCTAGGTATATCGTGATAGCGACGCTGACGCCTTATTTTCATCCGGCTCGAAGGATCAAATTAACGAGCATCTCATTACGACCGTCCTCCGCTATATTCTTTTCTTATTGATTAAACTCTTATTTTTATCACGAATGGGAGAACGAAAAAAAGTTTTATAATTATTTTTCTTGTTGCATAATCATTTGAAACATAACATCGTGCAAAATTCTCTGCGTTAGGTACGTTTCAGTCGATTATTGGAACAAATCTGTGATAATGATAAACAAGTACTTAACTGGAATTGAACCAATGACTTTGTTATTTTGAAATGCAACTGAGGAGGGTTAAATATTCGTAAATAGAACAAATTATTTAACTGTATTTAATTATTAAACCTACTTATTGTGTTTACCTTTTTTTAATTTGGCGTTTAGATTGGCTTCATAATTATTTTGATTAGGACTTTCATCAAACTCAATTTAGTAATTTGTTAGAGTTCGACTTAATCACGAATTTGTATAAAATTAATTCACTGTTCAAAAGAGCAGCATACAAGTTTCACATAGGTACAGTCAAGTGTAAAAATATGGGTGCACACAACTTGCTCATAAATATGTCCCATAGCTCTTATGTCGTCGAATTAAGGTATAGGTATATAACGATGGGAGGATTAAATCGATACTTATTTTTGCACTTGACCGTACGTGGTATTGTGTAGCACTATGACACGTTTCACTTTCGAAGAAGAAAACTTTAAACCATGACTAGGTAAGTATATATATATATATATATATATATATATATATATATAGGTAATCATTTGTATGACTCTTCTTCTACCACTTGTTCTTACTAATAGAAACCCGTTAGTAGTAAAGACTTAATGAAATATACTAAGTATTTTATTGCTATCCGTTTCATCAATATAGGTAGATAAAACAACAACAGTTTTCACAACTTTTAAATCCTGGTCTGTTTTCATAAACTCGCCAGTTTTTTGAGCGCCAAAGCATCAAAACAAGTGAACGTCTCAGTCTCCTTATTAGGGTTTCCACATTGATCAGAGTTGGAACATTCTCGTGAACAGAAGATGTCCATAACGAGCGTTCGTCCCCGTACCCTTGCATTGCGCCCTCGCGCGACCCGGCGCCCCGGCGCCCCTTGCGTCCTTGTACACCCTCTGTCTACCTACCTATTGTACTGGATTTACACGATTCTAATTGTGAAGTTTTATAATGATATAGAAAGCTAAGGTAAACATGACTCATGATTTCAGGAGATGACAGGAAATGTAGAAGAGTATGACAATGGTTTTTTCTCGCGTAGGTAAGTAGTTTTGAAATGAGTTCGAAGATATTGATGTTCAACACGCGGCACGCGACACTTTCATCGAGTTGACTACGATGCGATCTATGCGATCACAATATACAAAATAAATAATTGGTGGTACCTACCTACTCGTAGTATTATATCTCTAACGCAAGCTCGTAGCTCCGTAGCCGTCGTAGCAGTGTTCCAGTGTGACAGCGCATTGTTTAAGTAAACAGTATGAAACGACGTTTAAAACATACTTAATTCGCAGCGCGGTATACATTTTTGACACTGAATTCGTGGCACTCTCCACGACCGCGCATATCGGACGCCTGGTACCACGATACTCGAATTAAGAGCGATCAAACTCACTGCTCGCGTTTCTGCCTTGTGCGAGTTGTGTTTCGTGATGCGAGAGCGGTCTCGTGGTACGGAGGTAGCTGTTTTTCTGATGCGATCACAAACCGGTTGACCATCGGCGTAATGACGAGCGCGACCGTGGTCGGCGGCGCACACAACTGTAGGCAAATGTCGAATCATTTCTTTGCATTAGGAAAAAAATAATTATAAAACATATTATTGTAACTGAGTATCTTTTCACACCCAAACTATAAGTATAAATTGATTCAAGAGCTGAATTGATATCAATTCCTCCCACGTCATTTGTGAAATAGGTATTTCCGATTGTCGGCAAAGTTGGGATATGTGTGGGATATTCCAAGCTTGACGCAAACACTAAACTCACTCAACTAAGTATATTAAAAGAAAACATTGACGTTATTTTTTAAATCTACCGAAGTTGAAACTATGAAAGTTACTTAAGTATTTCATTTTTGTTTGATGGCTTAGCGGCAGTTACCTAGTTCGAATGTCAAATTTTTTTAACACTTTCCTTGCTCTCCATAGCATGTACTTACTTAATAAATGTGCAAATATTAATATAAGTAAATAGTAGTACAGGCAATTCACTAAGTTTCCTAAATGTAAAAGTGTACTGTCACCGCTGGTATTAAAGAATGTAGGATCCATAAAGCTAACGGGACCGAGTGATTGTATGCGTCGAGGTGCTGAGTCCTGCATGTTCCAATTTATTCTTGCGCCACAGACGGTATGATAAATAAGTCATTCTTAATAAAAATTACTTACTGCTGCCAACTTTATTCAATGAATGAGTACTTCAATCTGAACTTTTAAAAGGTTTTGTAATTGTTTAACTATAGGTTTTTCGCGTGTAAGATTTTAACTTTAGCACAGTCCCATTTGAAATTTATCATGAGCATTATGGTGAAGATAAACTACACACACCTGAGAAGAAATTCAATGGTGCGTGGGAAGTTCTCAATCCGCACTGGGCCCGCGTGGGAACTACGGCCCAAGCCCTCTTATTCCGCGAGGAAGCCTGTGCTCTGCAGTGATAATGATGAACGACAGTCAAAAAATTATTGTGTGCCCTGTCAGGGTGTCATGGATTGACTTGAATTTTAAATGTAACATCTTATATATAATATATAAACATGACATAACAATGACCTCTCAAGAAGAAGATTGTGGGTTCGAGTCCGAGCTGGCACCTTTGAGTTTTTCGGAATTTTCGTTTGTTCGTACCTAATTACGTTTGAAATATTAAGTACTTACTAGGTACTTATGATTTTTTCGCGACATACTTAGTAGCAATTCTGTGGTGTGTGTTGAGTTCCCTAAGCACTGAATTAAAGCCCAAACTCCCTCATACTGAGAGAATGCCTGTCTTCAGCAGTGATACGTAGGTATATAGGCCAGGGATGTCATGTCATGATTGAAACTTTGACAGACCATTCGTCCGTCCTCAGTACCACTACCATGAGTTTACATTAGTTTACGTGACCGTACTCGCTAGCGACGGCGTAAATTATTTGTATGGAGAATTGTACAGCGCCTCTAGCGGTCACTTACGGAAGTACAATTCTCCATACAAATCTTTTACGCCGTCGCTAGCGAGTACGGTCACTGTGAACTAGTGTAAACTCATGGTAGAGGTACAGAAGCCAAGACTACCTTAAACGAGAGTCAGGCATTATAGTTTTTTCATTTCAAATTAAGTACTTACATATTTCTAGCTGCTACTCAGTACGAGGAAAGTTGTGCTCTAAAATATTTCGCCTACCTATCTCAAGGCTAATAAATTTTAAATCGATTTTTTAGGACTAAGGGTATCTTGTCAGCCAGTTTATTTACTGCTTCGGATAGATTAGGTTCTTGTTTTGCTTTTGGAAGCTGAAATACGTAGACAGTAGAAAAGAGAGGTACACATATTTGATTAGGTATACTAAACATTAGAATTATTGTATAGGTAGTAGTCACTAGTCTGTGGAGGCAGATAAGGTATCCTATTATCTCGCCTCATTCGTTTTTCGTTTAATTCTTATTCGTCTCATTCTGTATTCGTCTTCGTCTTCTTCGCTAGACGTCACTATCTTTTTTGGTCAAATTCTGCAACTTATTTATCTCTTCATCATCATCATAGATAGACGACCAGATGGCCTAGTGGTTAGAGAACCTGACTATGAAGCTTGAGGTCCCGGGTTCGATTCCCGTGTCGGGGCAGATATTTGTATGAAAAATACGAATGTTTGTTCTCGGGTCTTGGGTGTTTAATATGTACTTAAGTATGTATCTATCTATATAAGTATCGTTTATCCGTTGCCTAGTACCCATAACACAAGCTTTGCCTAGCTTACTTTGGGACTAGGTCAATTGGTGTGAATTGTCCCGTGATATTTATTTATTTATTTATTTATTTATTTATTTATTTATTTATTTATTTATTTATTTATTTATTTTATCATCATCATCCCAGCCTATATAGGTACGTCCCAAACAGGGCACAGGCATCATCTCAGAAGGATGATGATGATGATTTACTTATTCGTTCGGTGCTGGTAAATAAATGTTCGTAAGTAAATGAGACAAAAACGAAATGGAAGAACGACGAATGAGTCTAAGGAAGACCGTGACGAAAAACGAATAAGACTTATTAAGAGAGAGACAACTAAGATAATGACGGATAGCGAACAAGACGGATAAAGAATGAGTGACGAATACAGAATGAGACGAAATAAGAATTAAACGAAAAACGAATGAGGCGAGATAATAGGATACCTACCGCAAATAATATCTGGGTGGGTGACGCTGGCGCACATTAACGTACAAGACTAGGATTAATTGAGTATTAAAAAGTAGAAATGGAAAATGTTAAAAATGTGTTAATATTGCAATAAAGTAAAGCGAAATTATTTATGTTTAGAAATACGTTTTTCATTACGTACAACGGAATCCCACCACCACTTTTACCATCCAGCAAAAGTTAAAACTCGCTGCCGCAATTTAACTGCCAAATAGACAACATCAAAACAAAACTTATTAAATAATATACTACTTAAAAAGTAAATATTAATACTTTTAAGTGCGGCAGTTATTAAAGTAATAAATATTGTATTGATCCACAAATCAAATCGCATTAAGAAAATTCGCGCCACGCCGCGCGCCATCTCTCCGACCGTCAACAAAGTGAAAAGAGCGGGAAAGTTCAGCCGCCATCTCGGAATATTGCGTTCCATTGTACGCAGCCCGCCATGTGTACCGCACATCTGCCGCGCGGATGACACGGCACCCCAACCGACGGCGATCTAACTATAGTTTACCCACGTTTCGATGATCGAATGATCTTGTGGCGGTTTTTATTATATTCAGGCAACAGTATAAGGATTTGAAAAAGTTACAGATGTGCTGACTATTTTTGATAACCTAAGTAGGTATCTAAACGTCACATGTGGTTACTCTGCCTAAAGTATCGTGCTAGATCCAGTTTAGTCAACTATATTGTGTGTGACTCAAGGCATACCTATGTAGAGTTGACCTAAGGAAATAGAGTTAGGTATACCGTAAATTCTTCTCCTTAAGTATTTTAGTATACTTAGTACTTAAGTATTTAGTTGGGCACGGTGCTGTATTAATAGGTACGTTGTGGGCTGACAATATTAGGGTTATGGCCTTATGGCTTCGGTAGTAGTAAGAACTCGAAGTTGATTAAAACACTATAGCATTACCATGAAAAACAAGTAAAACATTCTAATAAAACCGATAGAAGTGTGTCACGCGGGGCGCATGCGCGGAGGAGGGTCGCCCTCCGGCCTCCCTTTCCTATTACACGTTCTCTATTTAGGGGCTGCTACAAAGAACAACTCCGGCCTATCTATTTTGGTTTCTCACTCCAGAATATCACAGACTAAATTATTTGATTATGAACGAACCCAGAACGCGGCATTGAATATTTCAACCAGCGCGGAAAACAAAATGGCGGTCAATTTTAATGAAAACATAATGATGCTCGTAATGAATTTTTGAAAATTTCGATTCGATGACCGGATTGCCATAACTTATTTTCTTAGGGATTCTTTCCATGACTCTTATAATATATCTATAGTAGCTACTCGCACATATGGGCGACGAGAGCCCTATGTACCAGTAGTGTAACATGCCTGAAATGACTTTCGAGCTTAAGAGCTTAAACAGGCTAGTAATAAGTAAGCCTTTTGATCGTATATTGCCCGCTTCTTTGATACAAGATAAGAAAGTAAGCGATTTCCGTGTTAAATAAACTGGCTAATTAATTAACATAATGATGCTCGAGTAGAAGAGATCCTTCGAAAATTTTTAATCTACTGAAAGGGGCTCGGGACAGGCCAGGGCGCGATTTATTTTGGTGGCTGCCCAGCGCCTTAAATCATCTCCATTTTGATGATACGCTCAGCTCTGAAGGCCATGCTCTACTTTGGAACACAATCGGTCGTTTCAAGAGTTAAAAAAAGTACTTGGAACTACCTTTCCATTGTCAGGCAGGTTGCTCTATAATTCCCATTTATTAGTTTTAAATTGGTTGCAATTAATTAATGGAAGTGTTAATAACTAGACAAAAATAAGTAAGTATTATGAAAATTGCCATGACATTTCGCGTTAATGAACTTTTTTTTAAAATATGTGAATTTACGAGATATTTCTATTTCATTGCCAGACGTTCTCAGTTTATTTTAAGGACCTTCTCAATGTGGGTACTTTTTATCCAATGTTCTTTAATCACATCTCAAACATAATAAGGCAGAAAATAAACTAAAGCTGGTTATTAAATGCAACAATAAAACAACAACCTGAAACAATACAGTTACATATATCAAAGAAAATCTAGTTCGATAGTTAATTATTTTGTGCCAGTAATTATTGGGAGTCCTAGCGAGGCTTCCCGGAAGTGGGCTGTCCGGAAGCGTAGGGGGAGGGCGGCCAAGGCTACGGTGGAACTCATTTTCTATGGCTCTCTGTGCTAGAAAAAGTCTGGTGATTATTACAGTACTTACTAAAATTATTATGAAAACCCGACTGTCGAAGGAGGGTTACGTTTTTCGAGCATATTTATGTATGTATCATTCTTTGGCACACCCTGCAGCCTAAAACTCCATGGATTTTGAAGTGTGAGGTGTCATGAGATTCGTCTCAGTTCCACGACTGATCTAGGATATACATTTTCCCGGAATTCCCATGGGAACGTGAATTATACAGGCGGTTTTGTTTTCATCTACAGTAAGAAATTAAAGTTATTTATCAATGCGTTTTACTTTGTATACCATTCTATAATAAATTTGGCTATTTTTTAAAGAAAGTATATGTTTATTATAACAACAGGAGATCACAAGATTTCAACCATTATAAGTAGGTAAGTAAAAAGTAAACTAGGCTGAGCCTGAATCTTGGGACCAGAGGCCGTATTGTCTAACGCGCGGACGCTTGCCTTTCTTGCTTGCTTGCTTGGCTTTCACCCTCTCTTTCTGTCACCCTCTTATATCGTTTGACAGAAAGAAATAGTGATTGCGAAAGCAAGCGTCAGCGCGTTACACAATAAGCCTGCAGAGGCCGTATTGTCTAAAACGCGGGCGCTTGCTTTCTCTTTCACCATCTCTTTCTGTCACCATCCATTTTATTCCATTTGACAGAAAGAAATAGTGAATGCGAGAGCAAGAGTCAGCGCGTTAGACAATGCCTGCTGTAGTTGACTTATTGACAGTAATAATATTTACTGTTCTAATATACAATCAACGAAATAATACAAAACCAAAATTAGGAGGTCAAATATTGTTAAAATTTGTTTTATAATATTAAAATAAATAAAATTGCTTTAAAATTTAATACATTACCTCAAGCTACATACTTCTCTCTGAAATAGTTATAATTCTTATGCTGTTCTGCAGGCAATAGAGATCTACCACAAAACTTTGATTTGTGCATATTTGTTGCATTTTATGTAAGAATGTATTTACACCTTGATTCGCCGCAGTCGGTAACTACTTAGCAAAGTTAAACATTTACAAATCAAAACGAAACTTTTTTGACATCCCCGCCCCGCCGAATCTTGAAACTTCCAACAATAATTAAACATTGATTAGGAGTTGCTTAACTAATCAACAGTTATAACTTATAACTCAGTCAGTAGATAGCGGGCACGATGCTATAATTTTCGAAATTTTCGAAAATTCTTGAGGTTATTTATAATTCTCTTTTGGTAAAAGACATAACGTCTATTTAATTTGGAAGGTTCTTCAGGGTGGGATAGAACCCCTTCTAACTTCGTTGAAATATTTCTCGTCTGCAGTTTTGCAGTTTATTTATTAACTACTTCCTGAACGTTATACGAGTACGTTGTGTTTGAATGCGCGCTAGTTTTGTGCTGGCGCTGTATATTTCGTTATTCGCGTTGCATATAAATGTTCGCTGGATTCGATGTATTTAGCAAATAATATTCATCAATCATCATCTCGGCCCATATGTCCCATTACTGGGCACAGGTTTCCTCTAAGAACGAGAAGGTATGGGATGTAGTTCCCACGAGTTCCAGTGTGAATTTGGAACTTCACATACACCATTGAGTTGCTTCAAGTGGGTCAAATCATTTGCGGGATTGCGTTGGATGCGGATGACGCGGGACCGATCTGTTTGGCGAGCCTTGGGGAGGCCTATGTTCAGCAGTGGACGTCTTTCCGCTGAAATGCTGCTGATGAAAAACAAAATATTTCTTCCCTTAACATGAGATAAAATTGATTAATTATATTATTTTTACTTAGGTTCTATATTTTCCAGAATTTATTGAATAATTGCTGTGCTTAACGACGTTTTCTTGTAATTAATGTGGCATTTTTGGATGCATGAACGTATATATACTTATACTTTTTATTGACGACCAGATGGCCTAGTGGTTAGAGAACCTGACTACAAAGCTTGAGGTCCCGGGTTCGATTCCCGTGTCGGGGCAGATATTTGTATGAAAAATACGAATGTTTGTGCTCGGGTCTTGGGTGTTTAATATGTATTCAAGTATGTATTTATCTATATAAGTATGTTTATCCGTTGTCTAGTACCCATAGTACAAGCTTTGCTTAGTTTGGGACTAGGTCAATTGGTGTGAACTGTCTCATGATATTTATTTATTTATTTATTTTACCTACTAACGCTATTGGGTTAGTCCTGTATCATAGGATTCATAGGTTCAAAGTCAAGGTAGCTAAAATAAAAAGTTCATAGAAGGGACACAATTGAAATATTTTTTGTGTTAATTCGGTGTAGGATCTTTCTCAACGTCTTATGACCTAAAATGGGGATGGCACCTATTTACATTTAAATAAATAAATCAATAAATCGACGCCTGACAGCAATTGTCCCAAATTAAGCAAAGCTTGTATACCAACGGGAACTACGGATAAACAAATTTTTATAGTTAAATGTAAAATTCCAAGTGCTTTTTTACCATGATCCACGGACCCCTAAAAAAACGATTACTTCTGATACATTAAATTTTAGTTTTGTCTGCGGACCCCTTGAGACAGGACCATGGAGCCCCAGGGGTCCGCGGGCCACAGGTTAAGAAACACTGCCCTAGGCTACCTATCCGTTCCAACAAATTTTAATTTATGTTGTCTTTGAATTGTATCTCAGATCATTGTCATTGCTTTTGTTAACTTAAAATAAACTTTTTTGAGAGTTACCCATGGCTATGGGTATTCGTCAGTTTCTTAAATACTGAAATTTTTTATACTTACCTGTTCTCTGTGATATCTCTTACTAGTATGCTCCATATTACTGTAAGTAGTATTAGTGCACCGCTGTTATTCTTATATATGTGTAATCGGACGCCCCAAAGTGACTCACGGCAGGAAAATACGACTCCGAATTGAAAGTTCAGAATCACGTCTTACTCACCAATACTCAGTAGTCAAATATGGTAGTTCTGCTGGCGGTAGACGTAAATAAATAAAAATGTGAATTTGTCCCTGTCTGATTATAATTTTGCGGAAGGGAGGTACCTATGCTCACTTTTTGAGTGCCGGGTTATTACCGTGGGCTTTAACGAAGAGGGTGTATCGAGAATAGTTCTGTTTGTGGTAAGTACCTAATGAGAAAGTAGAAAAAAAAATTGTATAAAAATGTAGGTAGTATACCAATGAGGGTCACCACTCACCGTCATGTGATGCGACGCAATTTACGTATTCTGCCAATGAAAATGCGTGTGTAAACTGAACCTTATGATTTATATGAACGTAGGATAGTGTGTGTATGTATATATATTTAATTTTATATTCAGAACCCAATGGTTATGCTAATTAATCAATACTTCGCTCAGCGAATCAGCATTGCCATCCAACGTGGCAATGCTGCCAGCCTTCTGGGCACTCTCCCCATTGGCGGCGACTTGGGACAGATTTTTTACCTTTAGCTTTAGTTAGTTTTAGTTAGATTTAAGTTAGTCCTAAGTTTTTACTGTTTTTTTATTTAATTTTTGTTTATTAAATGGATATAACTATTAATTTTAACCCAATTCTTTATGCTAGGGCGTACTAAAAAAAATTATAGAATTTTATTAGTCTAAAATGATATGAAGTATATTAATATTTCATCAATATTATAATATAAAGAGAAAAGATTTGTTTATGTGTTTTTTTGTTGGATAAACTCAAAAACTAGTTAGGTACTTAACCGATTTTATAAAATCTTTTACTTATTTATCAACGAATAAAATAGGCTATTTTTTTCCACATATCAAGGAGCTCCGTCATGATCATTACGGCCTGGCCACGACTGCGCGCGACCGGCAGTGCGGCGCACATTTACTTCATTCACGGCGCGGTCAAAGCGGTCACTGCACAGGCGGTTCATTGGCAACATACCCAATCTATATATCTTAGGTACCTATAAAACAATATCGTGACTGACGTTAGTCAACTGAGTATTGAGTGACAAAAATCGCACAGTCTAAACTACTGAAGCCAAGGACTTGAAATTTGCCAGACCTAAGTAGGTAGTAGGTATACTTGAGTGTCGTAGAGGTACATTAAGAAAGGTCTTTTCAAAATTACAATAGGATAGCAGACTAGTCTATCATGGTGAAGCCGCGGGCGCTAGAGTACCTACCAATTATAAATTCGGGCGCAGTTTGTCCGCGTAGCGTCTTAGTGGTGCCTGGGCCGATAAGCGTATAAGAGTGGGATAGCAATTTTATTACGCATTACATAGCGTTGAAGCCTGAAAAATCTTGACTGGGGTTTTATTTTTCTCGACCGTTTTAAGTTCAATCGCAATCTATTTCCCGATCCCTGGTCCCGGGAACAAAGTCCTTAATTTTGAGTAAAGCCACATGGATATAATGGTGTCCGGTTTTTGATCCGCATTCGTGGAATATCCGCATAGGTTCTGCATCCGTAATAATTCGTCCGTTTGTATCGATTCATAATGAGTTGTGTCGCGGAGCTGAGGTATTAACTGCAGTACCTACTCACAAACGTGAATCAACCGTAAATGATCCTTGTAATGAAAGCAATTTCTAAGGATCCGAGACAAATGCATCATGTAAAAAACCTAATTTGACTCTCTTTTGATTCACGGTTAATTATATGCATTTATGTCCTTAAAACTCACTAAGTATATAGTCGGAATTTTATAAGCTGGGAGCTGGGGGTTTAGGACTGTAGAACTCATCTGGTAAAGAGATAACATTGTTCTCGTTTGTTGAAGCCTACCGCTAATAACAAATCAGAACAAGTAACAAAAAATGCAAACATTTGTTTGCAAACGGTACTATTACGGTACGGTACGGCTATTTAGCTACCGTCTTCTCTAAGTTACAACGTTGAAATTGCAAAAGCTAACTCATTAAGAAAGTCCTTTCGTCATTGTAAGCGGTAGGTACTCAGGTGGATCGTCGGCGTTGTAGTGCGTCCGTAATAGAACAAACGAGAACAATATTATCTTTACCAGATCAGGTCTGCAGTCCTAAACCCCCAGCTTATAAAATTCCAACTATACCTACTTTAATAAAAAACATTTGTTCTCCACCTAAATAATAACATTTATATAAACCTTCAAGCTGCAAAAAGTTAAATATCATGTTGGTAGAGCGATAATAGAGTCACATAACATATCACTTTTGATATTAGAAATTGACATCGATTTTTTCTTATTTTCCAGAACTGTCAAAACTTGTTATTAAATTATTATACTAAACAGGGACTTATCACGCAAACAATATTTACCTCGACATTTCGGCCACATTTAGACGACCAGATGGCCTAGTGGTTAGAGAAGCTGACTTCGAAGCTTGAGGTCCCGGGTTCGATTCCCGTGTCGGGGCAGATATTTGTATGAAAAATACGAATGTTTGTTCTCGGGTCTTGGGTGTTTAATATGTATTTAAGTATGTATCTATCTATATAAGTATGTTTATCCGTTGCTTAGTACCCATAACACAAGCATTGCTAAGCTTACTTTGGGACTAGGTCAATTGGTGTGAATTGTCCCATGATATTTATTTATTTATTTATTTATTACATTGCGGCAGCCGTGGTCGTGGTCACGAATTGACACCACTCCATGACCGCGGCTGCTGCCATGTGGCCGAAACGTCGAGGTAAATATTGTATACGTGAGAAGTGTTTAGTATACCTAATAAAAAATGAAAATCACGAAAGTTTTAAACAGCACAAAACTGAAGTTTTGCATAGATCATCTGATTTTGCCGCACATTTTAAATCGCTGGTGTTTTCATACGACTCAAAAGAAATGAAATACATTTTCATCGGTATATAGATCGCGATTTGGTGATTATTTGTGCGAAGCGAAGCTTATGCTGACGCCAACACCCATTGTCATAAACCTAATGTAGTATATTGTTTATTTTTATATTACTAGCTATTGCCGGCGACTCCGTCTGCGAAAAATAGGGGTATAAAATATAGCCTACGACCTATTCTCAGCCCTACCAAATTTATGGGCAAAAAGGTTTCATAGAAATCGGCCAAGCCGTTTCGGAGGAGTTTGATGACAAACACCGTGACACGAGATTTGTATATATTAAGTAGATTGTTCATTTGTTTTTGCGGCAGTAATTTATTTTTTCTATCTTTCAAGACAGATAACACTTGAACAACGTGCAATTATTATATCACTCTATGTTCCCAGCCTGTTCTAGAAGCGAGTTGCATTAAACAAGCACTTTCTCTTCTTTAACGCTTGTGAAAACAGCAAACGGTTGCAGTCTTACAGCGGGTTTCTAGCCAATAGTGGTAGTACGGTCGCGTGCTTTAATTTGGGACCCATTTAAAAAAATATCCTTTGAATTCCTATACAATATGACAGGCCTGTCAACCTTAAGTGGGTCCCAAATTAATGCTCGTGATAGTGTGAGATACAAGGGGATGCTTAATCTTTATTAATTTATTTAGAAACGATACATAAATTGTGTTTGAATTTGTCACGCTCCGAAAAAAAAACGAATCCTATCTTACCTTAGTCTTAGTACCTAATATTATAAATGCGAAAGTTTTTTCTTTGGAAAGATGTACACAGTGCCGGCGTTAGGGGGGTGGCGCGATGGGGGCGACGGCCGAGGGCGCCAAATGGCGTTAGGGGGGGGATGGGGCGACGGCCCAGGGCGCCAAATGGCGTTGGGGGGGGGATGGGGCGACGGCCCAGGGCGCCAAATGGCGTTGGGGGGGGGATGGGGCGACGGCCCAGGGCGCCAAATTTCGGGAGGCGATCGGTGGGGGTGGGATGCTTCACCCGCCAAACTGGCACTAGATTTTAATTTTCTTAAGTATGGGCTCGACAGTATTCTTGCCCGGGGTGTCAGTGGTCGTAACGCCGGCACTGAATGTACAGATGTTTGTAACTATTATTTCACGCTAAAACAGCTTGACGGATTCTGAAGAAATTTGGCATTACAGTTTATACTTAATCTGGATTACCTACAATACGTTTATTACCACTGACAGATTGCTTGCTGTCATTTCATTTCCAACTTTAACACCATACAAATAAAGTAGTTATTACAAAATCTGCAAACGTGGGTAACAGTATTCTAAAATTGGCTTTATTTGTAGGTCGTTAAAGTTGAATATGAAATGAAGGCAAACCATCTGTCAGTGGTAAACTTTATGTAATTTATTTCAAACTAAATACAAACTGAAATATAGATGCACAGAAAAAACCCCAGAAAAAAGACCAATGCTGGGAATCGAACCCAGGTCCTCAGCATTGGTCTTTTTTCTGGGGTTTTTCTGTGCATCTATATTTCAGTTTGTATTTAGTTTGAAATATATGGTTTCACGGGATGACCGTAAAAGTAATAAAAAAAATGAAGTTGAAGAAAATAAAAAAATAAATAGAAAAAGATAGTTCATACTGGAAAAAATATTCAACTTGTTTATGTAATTTTACTGTAACATAAGATACTTTTTATCCCGGAAAATTAATTAAATTAATACTTCCAGCGGGATACAGAGCAACAGCGAGCAAGAGCGCGGGCAACAGATAGTCCTTACTAATATATTATTACTAGCTGTTGCCCGCGACTCCGTCCGCGAAGAATTCGTTTAACGCTATCCCGCGAAACTTTGCAATTTTCCGGGATAAAAACTATCCTATGTTATTCGTAAGGTCTCAAACTATCTCCATACCACATGTAAATCCGTTTAACCGTTATTGCGTGATTGAGTAGCAAACATCCAAATATCCAAACATCCAAACATCTTCACAATCTTTCACATTTATATATTAGTAGGATATACGAAAGTAACTCTGTCTGTTACTTCTTCACTCTTAAAACCGTTGAACCGATTTAGATGGAATTTGGCATATCATAGTACAAAACAATTTTTGACGTACAAATCTATCTATATATATATATAAAAGAAGAAACTGACTGACTGGCTGACTGACTGACTGACTGACATATCAACGCACAGCCCAAACTACTGGGCCGAGAGATTCAAAATTTTTTGGCATGTAGGTTCCTTATAAGATCTAGGGGTGCACTAAGAAAGGATTTTTCAAAATTCACTCCCTAAGGGGGTGAAACGGGGGTCCAAAGTTTGTATGGGGAAACAAGATTAGTTCGACTATTTTATTCGAAACTTCGCAGAAGTACTCCTAATGATAAATGAGTAAACACGTTTTTCAGGTTTTTTGATAATTCAACCCCTGAAAGGGGGGAAAGGGGTAACAAAGTCTGAAAATCAACATGGGTGTTGTTTCTATGGTTTATCGGGTCGCTGGTTATGAAAACAACAACGGTTTTAAAATCCGATGTGGCAGACGTAAAATACCATCTCCCTGGATGGGGTGCGATGGGGTTGAAATATCTAAATAAACTAAATGACTGTTGATATGTCAACGCACAGCCCAAACCACTGGACCTAGAGACTTGAAATTTTGCACGTAGATACCTTATACAATGTAGGCATCCACTAAGGAAGGATTTTTGGGAATTCCCACGGGAAAGGGAAAAAACGGGATTTATATATTCGATTCCGAGTGACCCTATCTCAGTAACTATAATAACTAGACTCTTCAAATTTGATACACAAGTAGGTATTACATTATTTAAAACATTAATTTCAGGATTTTTCAAAATTCCCACGGGATAAGGAAAAAACGAGATTTATATATTCAGTTCAACGGGATCCTATGAACTATAATTACTAGACTCTTCAAATTTGGCATAGATGTAGGTAATTATAAATTCCCATGGGATAAGGAAAAAACGGGATTTTTCGTTTTACTGGTCGTAGAAAGCTGAAATTCGGCATGTAGGTTGTTTGGGGAGTGTTGAGCTGGATTGAGAGAGGACTTTCCAAAGTTCCTACGGGAACGGGAAAAACAGGATTTTTCGTTTTACAGGTCGTAGAAAGTTGAAATTCGGCATGTAGGTTGCTTGGGGAGTGTAGATGAGCATTGAGAGAGGACTTTCCCAAATTCCCACGGGAACGGGAAAAACGGGATTTTTCGTTTTACTGGTCGTAGAAAGCTGAAATTCGGCATGTAGGTCGTTTGGGGAGTGTAGAGGAGCATTGAGAGAGGACTTTCCAAAATTCCCACGGGAACGGGAAAAACGGGATTTTTCGTTTTACTGGTCATAGAAAGCTGAAATTTGGCAAGTGGGTTCCTTGGGGAGTGTAGAGCTGGATTGAGAGAGTACTTTCCAAAATTCCCACGGGAACGGGAAAAAACAGGATTTTTCGTTTTACTGGTCGTAGAAAGCTGAAATTCGGTATGTAGGTTGCTTGGAGAGTGTAGAGGAGCATTGAGAGAGGACTTTCCCAAATTCCAACGGGAACGGGAAAAAAACGGGATTTTTCGTTTTACTGGTTGTAGAAAGCTGAAATTCGGCATGTAGGTTGTTTGGGGAGTGTCGAGGAGCATTGAGAGAGGACTTTCCGAAATTCCCACAGGAACGGGAAAAACGGGCTTTTTCGTTTTGCTGGTCATAGAAAGCTGAAATTTGGCAAGTGGGTTCCTTGGGGAGTGTAGGGGAGCATTAAGAAAACATTTCCCGAAATTCTTACGGGAACGGGAGAAAACGGGATTTTGCGTTTTACTGGTTGTAGAAAGCTAAAATTTAAAAATTCATAAGTTTATACTGTAAGTAGGCCGCAAAGGGCACTTTAACCGACTTCTAAAAAAGGAGGAGGTTATGCATTCCACTTTATGTTTTTTTTTATGTAGGTATGTCACCGATTTCTCGGTCAATTGTGGACCTGCTTGCTTGCTTGCCTGTATGCTTGCTTGCTTGATATCTTGGTTCTTTGGAATACTCATAGTACACGCGAGCGAAGCCGCGGGCAAAAGCTAGTAAGTGTATAAATAAATTATTTTGTATATTGACTATCCCAAAAATAACCTAACTAAATGTACAATTTGCCTAACAGTCCTGTCCCTGTGGAAGAGTGCCATAAGGCTGGAAGTATTTCCATGGTGGATTGTTGTAGTAGGTACATGACTGTTTTTGACACGTTATAATACTTATGGCAGCATGGTACATAATATGAAAGACTTAAATACATATCTACTATCACAGCTATTTAACCTTCATAGGTTAACGAGTAATGGTCAACAAAACAAAAATAGAGGTATTATTACGGAACTCTATATTGCGCGTCGCTTGGTACGCGCTTGGCCGGTTTTAATAAAGGTATCGTATCGTACTATCTAATATACATTCTTAACGAGTGATCGTACCACAACAATACACAAGAAATAATTTTATTAACAAGTATTTCCTCTAGCAGTTTTAATTGCGTTAATGCAGCACTATTTCTGGGAATAGAATTTCTATTCTGATTCTGTGCGCGAGCTACGATATATACAAAAGGAATCGACTGCACTAGACTACGGAACAAATTGTACCAACACTTTTTGATTGAGAAAATTTTTTAGAAGATAAAAATATAACTGCCTTCGCTTTCACCATCTCTTTCTGTATATTATTTATTTTATTAGCAGATACGTCTGTTCACCGAACCTAAGATTTAAAAGCGAAAAAGTTTCCGGGTGCGCCGGTGGGACTTGAACCCACGTCTCCCGGGTATGCGCCCCAACGGGTTGTTCTACCAACTGAACCACATCGCATCCAATCAACCTCCCCGAAATTCTTAATCGCTTACATACGCCAACAGTGGCGTGTGATGGATGTTACCATACCACACGCCACTGTTGGCGTATGTAAGCGATTAAGAATTTCGGGGAGGTCGGTTGGATGCGACGTGGTTCAGTTGGTAGAACAACCCGTTGGGGCGCATACCCGGGAGACGTGGGTTCAAGTCCCACCGGCGCACCCGGAAACTTTTTCGCTTTTAAATCTCTTTCTGTCATCATTTTCTACCGTTTGACAGAAAGAAATAGGGATTACGAAGGCAAGCGTCAGAAGCGTTAGACAATTAGCCTGCAGGTAACCACTGCGTGGCATGCTTCTTGGATGTACCTACCTAAAAAAAATTGAGAAAACGTATGAAGACGGCTTCGTTCGACGACTCCGCCGTCCACTACGTAGTGTTTTTCATATACTTTCAAAAACAATAATTGAAATTTAAAATTCAAAGTAATTGAAACAATGGCAATTGTTTTTTTTTAATAAAATATATAAAAATGCTTTAAAAATAAATGTAGGCTAGTAAAATCTTTCAAAAATGATTTCAACTTATTTTGTTATCCCAGTCGACCACAAGCCGATCTCGAATTTTCTTTTGTAAGGAACCCTTAAAACCAAAATCCATTTGTTGCCCCGCCACTATTAGATCACATCCCATTCCCTGCCAAATTAACTGCAAATTTTAATAACACTGCTTTCCTCGCGCGCATGGGAAATCCATTCAATCCACTGCCACATCTCTTGTTTATTATGTAGAGTTTACTTAGATCACGAGTTTTATCTTCTAATTGGAAACAAAAACCATTAAGTTTATTTGATTGACAAGAACGTGCTTGCGTGAATGTATATTTCGCTTGTGTAAAACAACACTGAAACAATTACAAATTATTGTCTTTTCAAAACTAAACTTTATGTAAAAAGAAAAACAAGTTTAGTTTTGAAATGACAATAATTTGTAATTGCGTCAGTGTTCTTCTACATGAGCGATTTATATCTTGAATAATTATATTAATAAGATTCTCACGTCATCGTCATTGCCCCCTTTTGAGCTTTGCTGCGGTACTCTTTTTTTTGATTTTACAGAAAATAAAGTCCAAAATATGATTACCCTTTTCCGCACTAATTATAAGATGTAAGCAATTCTTGCACTGTGGTCTAAAAACATCAGACACTCAGCATTACGACCCACTTCTTGTTAAAATATTGCCCATGTTAAATTTTGTGACAACTATTGTTCAACAACTGAACTAATTCTCATTACGCGGTTTGCTTGTTCCACTAATAATGTTTCCAATTAATTTTCAGTAATCATTTGCGAGTAGCCAAATTAACTGTCATTTCAGTCATTGATTGATGCTACCAGTAGTGTAACAAAATCAATGTGGTGAGAAACGCATTGGCGCTCTCGCAATAAGTTCAATTTCTCCCGAAAAGTACATTACTCTGTTTAATTACAAACGAATGCGCGGCTTTAATTTCTTTTTTACATTGTATTTATTGGATCTTTTCAATTAATTGAATCATCACTTGTTATTTGAATCTATGTAGCTTTATTTGAATATATGTATTACTTTACTGGCTATTTAAAGCTTAATCCCATTGAATATGTAAATATAAAAATTCTTCCAAATATGTATGATATTATTTCTATCATTATTTATTTTGCTTGGCGTTTTGAAAAGTATCCAACCTATTCTTTACCACACCGCTTCAAGCATCATCCAAAGTCTGCTCCAAATTTCTAGTGTGGAGTACTTACTTCCATAAGAAAAGCTGGTAAGTATTTAATAAATAAAAGAAATCAAATGTTAAACCGAAATAAATAAAGAGTTGTAAGGTGAGCCGCGTGGGGGCGCGATCGATCCTGCTCGAGGTAAACTCCGGGCTTTCCTAATTTCCTTACCTTTTCTATTTTCTAATTGCTATAATTCCATATTGTGTTGGGAACGCCCGAAATAAGCGGGAAAATTCGCTTTAGGAAATAGCGGGCAAGAATATCTAATGTCTGTCGAGGCTGCCGAACGTTAAGTAAATGATGTCACCGCTTATAAATGGACACAAGATTGTTCATAGTTATAAGTAGAGATTTATGTTGCTTGGTATATACAGACAGGTACATTCTCATTATTTGAGATTAGGACAAATAAGTGTAAAAAATAACTGTTTATAGAGTTGGTTTTATGTAATGACCTTTATGATACTTATTGTGTAGTTGTCCGACTTGCCGCTACAACTATGGTAGGTATGTTTATTAAAAACTATATTTGGCCAAAAAATTAGTACTCTAGGTACGTAAAATGCGCGTGTGTTTGTCATATACCTAACTGGAGCCAGATACATGCAGAATCCGACCAACCACATTAGTGAAATCAGAGCTTTACTTTTCATGGAAAGCGGAACCTTAATTCTATACCTATGCATTACCGAGTCTACACTAAGCCCAGTTTAGATCTGCAAGAAAACTTGTGCAATTTGCAGTACATTGCGTGGCCGTAAACGAATGAGTTTGAAGAGATCAGTTGGAGCTCCGCAATGTAATGCAAATTTACAATTTTCCTTCTAAACTGCGCTTAAAATATTTATTTTTATAAGGATTTGTTAAACTTAATACTTATATTAGTTTACCTATATGCTTTTGTGGGTCAAATTTTGGAAGTTGAATTTAACCCGCTTTCAGTGGTCGGATTGATTTGAAATTTGGTAACGCATTATAATTATATCTGTTTCGGAGTTTGCTTTGACTTTCGTATGACATGTCCGAATTACTTCCTGTAGAAGTCATCTGAGTGTTCTGCCAATCTGGGTCAGCTTGGTAGCTTCTGATTACCTACGAGGCAACGGACCCTATTATAATTATATCGACGGTTAAAAGGCAAAACGCATCAAGCGACAATTTTTGAACTTTGCATGAAACCCGGCTCAAACGACGGAGAAAAATTCGCTGATTTCAAATATGTATACACCGTGAAATTTTAGTGGTTGTTTTCCCGAAACGAGGTGATTTAGTTTCGATTGTACAATCGATTTATAATTACTATTTTGACTAGAGTCAAAAATCCAATTGTGAAAAACGAAAGTCGAAAATGACCGCAAACCAATAGTAACGCTTCGTTGGTACAAGTAGCGTACGATCGTACGATAGGTTAGGTACCATCGAAGCGTTACTATTGGTTTGCGGTCATTTTCGGCTTTCGTTTTTCACAATTGGATTTTTGACTCTAGTCAAAATAGTAATTATAAATCGATTGTACAATCGATACTAAATCACCTCGTTTCGGGAAAACAACCACTAAAATTTCACGGTGTATATATAATTCATTTTGACAAAAAGTGTCGCTTCATACGTTTTGCCTTTTAACCGTCGATATGTAGGTTGGATCGGCAAAAAAAAAATATTAAAAATTAAATTATAACAAAAACTTATTATCGGCTAGTAATGCAAGCTGTGCATCCCCTTGTTAATAGAAGAAGTCAAAAAGTTTAATGTAAACCATTTAATATTTTACCATAAAAGGCTAATTGACCAGGCGTTTAAGTGTGAATAATTTCGCATATTTAAATGCATTGCCGGCCGGACAGGTGTTAGGCCGGGACGCAAGACAAAAGGACGATTCCATCCGCCGGACAACTTGGAAGTGCCTTTTTTGTTTCGTGACATCCTGAATATTGCTCGTGTTTTGTTTCATATTTAATAGTTTGTCTCTCTTTTTGTGCGTTTACTTTCAGTATTTTGAATTTTTTCGGCGCTATTTTAAAGTCCCAAGGGCTGATTTTTAGGGTTCCGGAGCCAAAATGGCAAAACGGTACCCTTATAGTTGCGTCATGTCTGTCTGTCCGGCTGTCCGGGGCTTAGAACAGAGACTACATATTTGAGGCAGACAGCGAAATTTTGCATGGATATAATATGTAGTTATTACCCGGACAAAATGATAGAATAAAATTCAGATTTTTTTTACGGTATTTTACACATAGACGTAAATTGGGGGTGATTTTTTTTTCTCGTCTAACCTTATAGTGTGGGGTATCATTGGTTAGGTCTTTTAAAATAATTACGGAGTTCTGAAGATGATTTAATAGTACATTACTGCAGAGGCCGGGACGTAAGGGGTTGCCGGCCGAGTATCTAAGAACCCCTGTTCCGGCCGAGGCTTGTATAGTGCTTTTCTCAAACATGCACCATCACCATCATCATCATCATCATCATCATCGTTGTCGTCGTCATCATGATGGTGATGGTGATGATGATGATGACGATGATGATAATTTATTGAATCAGGCGTTACTTTGCGGAGGTCCATATTAATGAACTAAAACAATTACTTTGCTCACCCGCGACCTTACAATAGTTACGTTTATGCAAGAAATGTGCGTTCATGCAGTTCCTCCACCTCCACACTGTACGAACACACACAAATCACATAAACCCAACCATCACCACCACCAAGCTACACTGACGCGTTTCGAACTCAACCAGAGCTCATCTTCAGAGTTACCACAACCGTATGCTATGCTACCAAACGTTAAACTAACAAACCAAAACAAATGTTTTAACTTGTCACTGTAACTTCTCAAGTACCCACTTTATTTTTCTTATTCTCAAACTACCCCACAAAAATTAACTTTTATTGACATATTTAAAACTACCTTGAATTTTTTTTTTTTTTTTTTTTTTGTTTATTTATTTATAAGGCATATTTAATTAATACTAACTGTTCAAATTCGACCCAAGCCGCAGTAAAGGAGAAGATACTAAATTTACCTGTTCATTAATAATAGACCCCATAGTGTTGTACCTAATTATTTCCATGCATTCCAGAGCATCCAGACGCAACCCCTTGCCGCAATAATGTAACACTTCATAAGAATCTGAATCTAACAATGAATGATTTGATTCCAACAAATGTTTTGCAAAATTCGATCTATCTGGATGCTCATTCCTATATGCCGAAACATGCTCTTTAAATCTAGTATTAAAACTTCGGCCTGTCTGTCCTACGTATATCCCATTGCAGTCATTACAAGTAAGCTTGTATACCCCCGATCTAGTTCCCTTATCTACCTGTTCTTTGTGGTTACATAGCCTAGAGTACAAAGAGTTGTTAGTCTTAAAGGCAACATTAATATTGTTTGATTTTAAAATGCCATAAATCTTATCAGACAAATCAATATAATCGGAAAGTTTTAGATATCGTTCAAGGGGACGGTTTTACAGTTTTACGTAAGGACCCTACAATTACATTTCACAAAGATCTAAAGAGACTAATAAAGGGTTCTTTGTTTGCCTTTGAAACCGAACAACAAAAGAATTTTGTAATTCCCATGAATCCGCAGGCGCCAATTCTATATGGATTACCTAAAATTCATAAAGATGATGTGCCTGTTCGTCCAGTTGTCTCATACGTGAGTGCTCCAGCATATAAATTGGCGAAGAAATTAAATAGTATTATTCGTGTGAAGGCTTCCTTTAAACCTTCTTATAGTTTAAAAAATGGTTTAGATTTGGTTAGTAAAATTAAGGACATCAGCATACCGCCGAATGCAACGTTGCTTTCTTTGGATGTAGACAGTTTATTTACTAACGTACCATATAGTGAGACACTAGAAATTCTAAAAGACCACTTAGAAAGGAAGCGGTTGCATCCGGGTGAAGTTTGTGAATTAATAGATTTGGTAACTTTATGCATGAAACAAAATTATTTCCGGTTCAATGGTCTTTATTACTTACAGAGTGATGGTTTAGCTATGGGTTCACCTCTGAGTCCTTTAATGGCAGATATATTTATGGATCATTTTGAGAATCAGTATATTGTGGGTAATAGTAATATTGTGTACTATTTTAGGTTTGTTGATGATTTGATCCTATGCTGGAGAGGGAGTATGAGACAGCTTGACGTGTTTATTAATGGTTTGAATAACAAGCACGTAAAGATAAGGTTCAAAAAAGAATTGGAGGAAAATTGTTCGTTGAACTTTTTGGATTTAACGATTTCAAAATTAAATGGTAAACATCAATTTAAAATATACCGTAAGCCCACGTACACAGATGCTGTTATACCAGCATCTTCTAATCATCCGTGGCAGCATAAACTGGCTGCTTTCCATTGTTATGTTAATAGATTGTTGACTGTGCCTCTTTCTAAGGAACATTATGATTTAGAGTTGAGTACTATTTATCAGATAGCGATCTCAAATGGTTATACAAAATCAATGGTAGATAGTTTAGTTCAAAAGAAGCAGGCACGGTTAGTAAATAGCATGCTTTACGCTGCGTTACCTTCTCAGTCTACTAACAAATATAGATCTAGCATCTCTTACGTCGGGGGTTTGTCTGATAAGATTTATGGCATTTTAAAATCAAACAATATTAATGTTGCCTTTAAGACTAACAACTCTTTGTACTCTAGGCTATGTAACCACAAAGAACAGGTAGATAAGGGAACTAGATCGGGGGTATACAAGCTTACTTGTAATGACTGCAATGGGATATACGTAGGACAGACAGGCCGAAGTTTTAATACTAGATTTAAAGAGCATGTTTCGGCATATAGGAATGAGCATCCAGATAGATCGAATTTTGCAAAACATTTGTTGGAATCAAATCATTCATTGTTAGATTCAGATTCTTATGAAGTGTTACATTATTGCGGCAAGGGGTTGCGTCTGGATGCTCTGGAATGCATGGAAATAATTAGGTACAACACTATGGGGTCTATTATTAATGAACAGGTAAATTTAGTATCTTCTCCTTTACTGCGGCTTGGGTCGAATTTGAACAGTTAGTATTAATTAAATATGCCTTATAAATAAATAAACAAAAAAAAAAAAAAAAATTCAAGGTAGTTTTAAATATGTCAATAAAAGTTAATTTTTGTGGGGTAGTTTGAGAATAAGAAAAATAAAGTGGGTACTTGAGAAGTTACAGTGACAAGTTAAAACATTTGTTTTGGTTTGTTAGTTTAACGTTTGGTAGCATAGCATACGGTTGTGGTAACTCTGAAGATGAGCTCTGGTTGAGTTCGAAACGCGTCAGTGTAGCTTGGTGGTGGTGATGGTTGGGTTTATGTGATTTGTGTGTGTTCGTACAGTGTGGAGGTGGAGGAACTGCATGAACGCACATTTCTTGCATAAACGTAACTATTGTAAGGTCGCGGGTGAGCAAAGTAATTGTTTTAGTTCATTGACGATGATGATGGTGGTGATGATAATGATGGTGGTGATGGTGATGGTGATGATGGTGATGGTGATGATGATGGTGGTGATGATGATGATGATTGTGGTGATGATGATGATGATTATTATGATGGTGATGATGATGATGATGATGATGATGATGATGATGATGGTGATGATGATGATGATGATGATGATGGTGGTGGTGATGATGATGATGATGATGATGGTGATGATGATGATGATGATGGTGGTTGTGATGATGATGATGATGGTGATGGATGATGATGCTGATGATGATGATGATGGTGATGATGATGATGATTATGACGATAACGATGATGATTATGATGGCGATGATGATGATGGTGATGATGATGATGATGATGATGACGATGATGATGATGATGATGGTGATGATGGTGATGATGATGTTGATGGTGAAATATTTCTCTAGGCAGATCACCATTACCATCACCATCACCATCTTACCTTACCTTAAATAAGCGTAGTGGCAGAATGTCATAATGAACCAAAACGCAAATATTGCTTATAGTTTTTTTTTAAATGGCTGAATGCTATGATGCCATAGACCTATTTTAAACATCATGGTGCTGTGTGACATGAAACAATAGACGATCGCATTGCAGGCCTAGGCCTGCAACGATGTATTTTGAAGCCTGTTTTAAGGAACACAACGTAAACATTACATAGCATGTTTGAGAAAAATACGCTGACGGTGCAGATTCGCAGTGACGTGCCGTAAACGTCAGACTTTACCGCATGCTCTCCACAGTAAAGTCGTTACGTTTACTTTACGGCACGTCACTACGATTCCATTGAGCAGCGGTGTGGAGGGCATGCGATAAAAACGGTACGGATACGATGCGTCACTGCGATTCCGTACCGCCTCCTTATTTTAAGCGGCGGTATGGCCGAACCTTAAGTTTGCATTAAGCTAGTTAATATCATACTAAAAATTAGTAACTATAGCTAAACCTTTTAAATGAGTTCTCGCCCACGCGGTACGGGGACTGCGGGGTATGATGACAAAGGGGGCCAGTAGAGGTGCAGGCGGCAGACACACGAGGCGCGCTCACCGCCCGCACCTCTCTCGGCCCCTTTGTCGTCATACCCCCAGCCCGGGTATCGCGTGGGCGAGAACTCATTTAAACGGTTTAGCTATAGTCCGTGCCTGTAAACTTATACTACGAAATTTGATTTTCGAACGTACCGTGCCATTCCGTTTACGCTAATATTAAACAAACACAGCGAAAGGGACAGTACGTTACAAACTTCGAATTTCGAAATTCGTAGTAGCACCCCTGAGTGCTAAAGCGTTAGCATATACTCGCGTACGTGTAATCAAGCACATGCAGTAAGCGGATTGTACTAATAGCACAGTCAATCCTTTTGCGTGCATGTATTTAAGTCTCTCGAGTAGGACGGAGACACGGACGCGCATTTTATGTCCACAGGAGACACAACTTTTGTTTATTAGCTGTGTAAGTATGACCCAGCTAAACCCATAAGATGCATGCGGACATAAAATGCGCGTCCGTGTCAGCAAACTTAAGATTCGAGCCTCCTACACGCCGATGTAGACTGTAGGCTTGACTAAAAAATATTGGCTATAGGCCTTTAGACTTAGAAGCCGTGGTGGCCTAGCAGTTTGACCTATGGCCTCTCAAGCAAAGGGTCATGGGTTCAAATCCCGGCTCGCACTGAATGTTTCGGAATTTATGTGCGAAATTGCATTTGAAATTTACCATGAGCTTTACGGTGAAGGAAAACATCGTGAGGAAACCTGCATACACCTGCGAAGAAATTTAATGGTGTGTGTGAAGTTCCCAATCCGCACTGGGGCCGCGTGGGAACTATGGCACAAGCCCTCTCATTCTGAGAGGAGGCCTGTGCCCGCAGTGGCACGTCTTTAGGCTGGGATCAGTCAGTCATTCAGTCACGTTACTCTTTTATAGGCATAGATAATTGAAAAATTAGGTATAGAAATATTATTTTTCTCGTTAAAATATTATTATTAATGGTTGAAATGGATGATTTGCCCTTCCCATTTAGGTACTTACTTCTTTTATTTATATATATTCTTTATTGAAAGGGATCAGTTTGGCCGACCCTTGCACCTACGCCACCACGCCATTGTTTGTGTCTAAATTTGTCTATGTCTCCATGTTTTCGTTTTGGATCTATTGAGTGGCAAGAGCAAAGGCATTCGGTCTATGCAGACACCATTGTGCGTATTGTTTTCTTGTATACCTATTAAGTATAGTTGTCTTATGTATTTTAATTTTTTGGATTGCTTAGTGATAGAATTTTAGTTGTCGGTTTCACTGAACAGTTTTTAACATTTGAATTTTGGGTAAAATGGTTTCAACGGAAGACCAGCGTCAGCTGCAAGGCCGACATCATGCTGAGTTGGGACCATTTCGTGACAATATAATAATGTTATCTCTTACGGTTTTTTTTTGCTAATTTAAAATTGTCAATAATATTTTTTTTTCCTTTCTTTTTTAAAAACCATGAAATTTTTAGTAAATCCAAAGCGTAGGGGCTTTACGAGGTAAAGCCACAGCTACGGTACAAGAAGCAGGTCAGCCGAGCGGCCGAAGCTGCGGCGAAAGCAGCGCCCGCGCCGCTACGCCCGTCGACCTTCGCCCGACTTTTTGTTGCTACTGTGGCCACCATGGGTTGCGTGTTAGGAAGGACATAATGAGACAGATAATAATAATTTATTGAATCAGGCGTTACTTTGCGGAGGTTCATATTAATTAACTGAAACAATTACTTTGCTCACCCGCAACTTACGATAGTTACGCGTTCATGTAAGAAATGCGTATTCATGCAGTTCCTCCACCTCCACAGTAAACGAACACACACAAATCACACAAACCCAACTATCACCACCACCGAACTACACTGACGCGTTTCGAGCTCAACCAGAGCTCATCTTCAGAGTAGGTACCACCAGTACCACCACCATTCGCTGTGCTACCAAAAAACTTGGAAAACGACTAGATCCGAAGTGATGTCGTGATGTCAAAGTGGTAATAAAACTTCATAGTTCATATTAATTGATAATATACTTCGGGTCAAGTCGTATTTCCGAGTTTTCCCGATCGCAAAATATTATTCATTATTTCGGGTATGTATTACAATACCGAAGTACGAAAGACCGAATGTATTAAAACATCGAATGGGTCAAAAGACCGACACGATTTTTTTCTGAAAGCGTAAACTTTTCAGAATTTATTAAAACGGCATCATACAGGACCCATTAGGTTAGGTTAGGTTTGTTTTATAACAATTTTAAAAAGTTAACGGTTTCAGAAAAAAATTGTGTCGGTCTTTTGACCCATTCGATGTTTTAATACATTCGGTCTTTCGTACTTCGGTATTGTAATACATACCCATTATTTCTGTACGTTTAATATAATGTTCTGTATGGTTAAACTATGAAAAAAGTATCCGTGCCCGGGTAACATGCGAAAGAAGGTCGTATATTTGGTAGATCATTGTAAGTGAGTTAGGGTTTTTGTATAATATTCTTAATTTACTATAAATTAAATATGTGTTAAGTACACTATCAGAATTTTATTTCAGCTTGTAAACAAAGGAAAGAGCTTACTGATTTAGAACAATTTTGCCTGCGTACGTGTAAACATTTAATGTCGAGTGAATTTTACTATGTGTACATTTATATTTTCCGTTTGAGGCTTGTAGATATGGAGAACGGGGCTTTCTGACACAGGTTAGCATACCTACTAGAAAGTTCCAATCAATGTTGTCATGAAGACAGGCCCTTCGTACGCAAATCTTCGATATCCGCCGATTTTGGTCTTTAACCGCCTACCGCAATACAAATTCGATGTCGGCGACGCATGCCTGAGTACGAACCTTTATGAATTTGTATTGCGGTAATCGCTTAGAGACCAAAATCGTCCGGTATCCAAGATTTGCGTAGCCTTGTGTACCTACAAAAGGGCTTCAGTTTTCAGGAATACAATTTTTTTTACATTTTCATTTTTAAATTCGATTCGACCAGTCGTAACAATACAAGGAATGTCCGTCGTTTCTAGTAAGGCGTGGTGTGAGCAGCGTGAGAGCCGCGGTGGAGCGCGGGAACTACTGGCGCACGCAACCGGCGGCTAGCACGAGAGGCCGCGGCTCGGTGCGTCGCTAAGCCCATCCCTGAAACCTTCGAAAAACACCAGTTAAAAAAGAGACAACATAAAAATTTAAAAAGCCGTGGTGGCCTAGCGGTTTGACCTATGGCCTCTCAAGCACAGGGTCGTGGGTTCAAATCCCAGCTGGCACCTGTGAGTTTTTCGGAATTTATGTGCGAAATTATATTTGAAATTTACCATGAGCTTTACGGTGAAGGAAAACATCGTGAGGAAACCTGCATACAACCTGCGAAGAAATTCAATGGTGTGTGTGGGTACTACGGCCCCAGTCCTTTCATTCTGAGAGGAGGACTGTGCCCTGCAATGGGACGTATATAGGCTGGGTTGAATAATTTATTTATTCGTAGGTACCTAAAATGGCAAAAATGGATTCTCTTAGGTCTTGGTCGTTCTGACCACGACCAAGGCCTTACAGCACCACTTCGACGTCGATCTATTTGAGTTACTGCTTAGTGGTTGACTGTTTGTCACCACTATTATCTCAGGAGCTGGAGGGCGTTTATTCGAGCGTTTCAACCGCCTCAATTATCTGGTCACATTTTTTATGGCTGTAGAATCTGATGGGGCTTTCGGTTATTTAGTGTCTAACTGTTTTTATGCATCTAAATCTTTGCTAACATCTTGTTCTGGTAAGTGGTAGGTATTTTTTCTTTGTACCTATTTATTTTTATATTTATTTATTTAAGTTAGTGCATATTAGTTTAGTTTAACTTTTTATCAATTTTGTATTACATATAATTATTTACTTACTTACTTCACTAGTGCTGTGATGACGCACGACTTCGCTCACGTTGCAAACCGCACAGTCGGCACAACGTCAGTTCCCGAGAATTGTGGGTGTCCGGCGCAGCACTAGCGCTGGCTGACTCAGTGTTGCCAGCTAGCTGGAAACTCTTTTCAACTTAATTATCTTTTATATGGTAACTTAAAAAATAAAAAAACTTGGTTGCCATGTGAAAATACATATAAATAAAATAAATAACTTTTTTATATGTATAATGGCGCATTCTTCTTGGCAATCATGATCTTTCCGAAAGCGCTGGTAGACTAAACAAAGAGACATGTAAAAGAGACCTTTGAGAAAAAAATATTTTTTCGAGTTAAATCCTTAGAATTGTTTTGTTAGGTAATAAATTAACTGACATTACAGGGTTATTTGTAATTCACTGACATCCTCTTTACCCTGAATTCCTATCACTCAAACAAATGTTTTTTGTTTTACGACTTTTTAAAATGAAGCACTTTTTTCCCATACAAATACACAGAGTATCGTAAAAATAAGAGGTAATCTCAAATTTTCAAAACGTTATTACACCAAAAATATTACGTTATGACAAAAGCCGTAAAACAAAAAACATTTGTTTAAGTGGTAGGAGTTTAGGGTTAAAAGGATGCTAGTGAATTACAAATAACCTTGTATAATCAATTTGGCATTCGAAACACAATAAGTTCAATAGATATCAAATAGTAAATCAAATTAAATATTCCACTGACGTGTATGTCACGTATCTACTACTCACTGAAAGAAAGGATCATTTACACGTGACAGAAATAGGAATTGATAAGTACCTAGATATACCTAGCGGCCTTCATACCTATATAAACCTCCCACTTTTTAATTGCGTACACAAGAGAAGGACTAAGTAACATTAATAAAAACAGTTATTTTTATTTCTTGCAAGCGATTTATCGGAGCATTCAAGTATTAAGTTAAACGTTAACTGAACTTTAACTCTGAACCCTCTTAAAGTTCGAAATTAGCTGAAAACATAATAATTTTCAGTCCATTTTCGCAGCACGCCGCCCCAAGACCTCTTGAATACAAAATAAAATCTAATCCAGTAATGCACAAAGAGCTCTCGCGCACGCGCACTGTGCGCCGCAGTTTTTGTTTACGTTTTATTCTGCGAGAAACATCCATTCAGCATAAATACTGGTCATCCAGTTTAGTTCACTAATGACTTGAGTTTAACAATGATTAAGTACCTAGTTTTATTTTGAATCACTTTCATGACCAAAATCGAACACCTTTTGAGGGTTTTTTGAGGAACGAATTGAAGAACACTGACAAGTCAGCTAGGGTTGAATCGAATGATGTGCGTAGGAAAATTGTAAAATAATTGGTTATAATTTCACGTTAAAATGGAGTTTTAATTTTGGTGATCATTTCCTATTTTTAGCAGTAACATAAGCCAAAAAATGGTATGGGCATGTTGTTTTATTATGCCATCAAAAGCAAACTCGGAGACAACAGTTGAAGCACTAAGTTCGAAAAATTATTTTTTTTGTATTTTTAGTAAGTAGCTATAAAATCAATAAATTGAGTTCTTAAATTATTGACGTCACAGTTCAGTATTCCACAAAATCTATGGGGATCGCGTATTGAGAGCCCATAAAAAGTTTGCCAATTGATTGGTGGAGTGAGTGCGTTTTCATTTTAAAGTGCACCATTTAATTTTTTTAATGAGGAAATTTTGGGGTTCTCTTGCTAAGAATCAAGAGCGCAATTGATTTTGATGATAAAAACATGTCCCTAATTTTCCATACAATTAAGTGTCAGTTTCGTGACGACCAATAAAAACTATGTAAAAAAATGACAAAATCACTTAAAAATAAGGAACCTTTTTTATTTATGAAAATAGTGCCCGTGATTTTGAATTAAAAAATCGCTTTAAAATGAAAATGTCCGTCAAATAGAATTATGGCGAAATTGGCGAAGACCGAGCAGCATCTGAGCGAGCTGTCAATGCGGCGTCTTGGGAGAGGCCTACGTCCATCATTTCATTGGTCATAAGCTAATTAATAAATAAGGACTACTCATAATTTAAAATTCCCTAATATTTGTACAAAGCGTATTCGTTTAAAGGACAACCATATGCTTTTTATATAACGGGGGCAAAAAGTGTATGTGTGCTGCGGCTGCCTTTGGAGCATGTTTTTCAATTGTTTTCTGAGCATTCGTACTATCTTTACTTATAAAGTCATTGGTCTATTGTCTACCTGAATTTTTATTTTTTTAATGTCACTGTACTGTTTTTGGTGATCAATAAAGAATATTTGTATTGTATTGTATTGTATTGTCTATATAGAATAAAGATATTTCGACTTTGACCTTGACTTTAACATCAGCCATGATTGTGGTCAAACGTACGCCTATTTGCATAAAGATAAAACATGAATCACTCGGCAGACCTCTATTTAATCGCATACTTCTCTTAGCTATGGTAGAGGTATTCTATATATCTTGCAATTATACCTCTTATGCTGGAACTACACGATGGGCCATCGCGATGGTCTACTATGATGGGCCAGTATGTAGAGGGCGCAGTGCTTTCAGATGGCATATGGCGCGTGCGATGGCGTCGGTGTCGGTTTTTGACCGCAAAGAGATTATTAAGATCACAACTGAACGTCACCATCGTGTAGATGAATTGCAGCCATCGCTGGGCCATCGCACCGACCATTTAATAGCCCATCGTGTAGAGGATCCATTATAGGGTAATGTCAAATAAACCGGTCAACTGCAATTGGACTCGTACATGAAGGGTTCCGTACCTCCGTACAATGTTTTGAAAATAGTTCAGTAAAAAACATAAGGATTGTTTTAAAAACGCTGAATAAAACACGTTTCTTGTCTGACGGTGACGAACCCTTTAAATTTTTAACTTTATTTTAATTTTAGTATGTGTTTCAGTACTGTAGTTATAGCGGTTATAGTAATACATAATCTGTGAAAACTCAAGGTGTATATCTATTACGGTTCAAGTGATAGAGCCTTGTGATAGACGGACGGATGGATAGACGGACGTTATAGGGTTCTTTTGGCATTTTTTGGGCACGGAATCCTAGAAAAGCTGTTAATGTTTTTTCTAGACGAAAGTTTATAAACAGTCACAAAGCTCGTCGTAAATTAGCTCTACTATTACCTTATCGCTTCACGTATTAGCTTTAATTTTAACACTTTTACAGTAACTATTGTACCTATTTAAAAACCATCCATAACACAGTCAATGAACTCGCTATGTACTTACCTATTGAAGAGGACTTTAATCCTGATGTATAATTAACCAAAATATGTACACATCTTTCAGGATCTCATAATGTAGCTGTTCGATCCCTTCCAAATCCAATCCTACTCGCTCACAATAGGGATAGCTTTTGAATTACCGGATTGATGAAGATACGAGCTTGTGTGAGCAATCGATGCAATATGCGCTGGACATGATGTTCGATACTCTCGTTACCAGGTAAAGCCTAAATCAATACACCTACATTTTCCCCGGGTAACGGGAAACGGGGGGTTGTATGGGGATTTTGGTTGAATATTTTGGTAACTTTGTTACCGTAATGACTTGAAGAGGAATGAAAGGTTAAAACTAAGCTTGTAACAAGTCTCTGGTATATGCGGGCGCGTCGTGGTGTTCGGTTGAAGCGATCATATTTATGTAAAGACACGTGTGCCAGTTAATTGCTAGTAGTTTAAAAACACGAAGCTATCGCTCCCTGTGAAAAAGCCTTTAGCCGTAAGTATACTTACTTCGTTTATTTTAGCGTTAGAAAAAGGGTAAATAATTTTGACGAGTCTTTTTATTGAAAAACGCTTTTAAAAAAATCGTACGTGCAGTTCCTCCGCGCGGAAGAAGTGAAACTTCGTAATGTGAAAATGAAAAAGGCACTTATACATCAATATGAACCTTATTGCAATAACTTAAAGAACTAAATTTACTTATGCATCTATGTGTTTAAATTACTCACTAGATGGCGCTTTTATCAAGTCTCATACATTTGCACAGACAGTATGAGTTCTGCATCGCACTATCGAAGTTTTTAACATCCGTTAGTGATATATACAATGCGAGATTACTTGTTTCGGCAGTACATAATAGGTACTAATGCTTTCATACCCCTCCATGGTAGCTTTAAACGTTTAACGCAACCTTGTTGGAAGTCGCATTAGAAGTTTCACTTCAAAAATAGTAACTATTAAATAATTTATTGAATCAGGCGTTACTTTTGCGTTTTTGTAAGGTCGCGGGTGAGCAAAGTAATTGTTTTAGTTCATTAGTAACTATTACTTATGAAACCAAAATAATGTGAATGACCATATTTCCTTGCTAATTTAGATTATTTGCCCTTTTTCTAATGCTAATAATTTTTAGTATTTGTTGGTAGTATAGCGGCCACAGTAATTTAATATGTTGTGGTCTATAATGTGTCTATATAATATTTATATCGGAACTCGATAAACGAGAAGTCCCTATGACGGTTGAAAAGTGCCACCACGAAATTCTCATGGCACATTTTTAACTAGTTATAAAACACAGCTATTTTTTTTATTTTTTTATTTTTTTTTATTAGCCTATTTTTGTGTCCCACTGCTGGGCAAAGGCCTCTCCTCTTGACTTCCACATTTTTTTTTAATTTACCTAATTATTGTTTAAAAAAGAAGGTACAATAAGTCACAGAAAATCATTCAACTTTGTAATTTTATACACAAATTCGGGAAAATTGGGATTCGAGGCCGCAGATTCGGCTTTGGTTTCCGCGGTTAGTCTTGTTTGGTTGGCACTACATAAAATCCATGCAGATTTCATATTATTGCTCTCAAGTTTAGTAGGCAACCTTGAACAGACTTTATATATAAAATTCGGTTTTCAAACTTCGTATCGTACCGTTCTGTTCACGCTAAAGTATCAAACAAAAGAGTGAAAGGGATGGCATAGTACGAATTTCGAATTTCGTAGTAGTAGTAGCCCCCCAGAACACAGATTTTCTGCGCGCTTAGACGCCTAAACTACTGCTAGCGTTTGACCAAAACTGTCACGCGCAATTGAATATTCTCTCTTCGACTCTGCAAATGCAGGAAAGCTTCCTTGGCAAAGCATAATTCTATTTTTATCCACAAATAAAATGGTGGCTCCAATGTCCGACGGGAAACCTGCTATTGTGGAGTCCGGGTACTGCTAAGCCCGAATAGGACTCGTTTTGGCCCGGACTCTCGAGGACATTTAATAATATAATAATTATGTAGTTCTGCATAAAATATACATATGAATGTGGTCGAGATATACGTAGAAAGTGAGACACCGATCTCGCATGTGCATCCTTACCGTGTCTCTCGGGTTGTGAAATTAATGAAATGTTTACATTAAGAAAATTGTAAATTCCATGTATAGAGAGGATCTCAAACTAAGCTGAGTCTGTATCGTGGGAACCGAAGTTAACAGTTTGATATTAACAGGTTTTTTTAGAGGTAATACCTATATACATATTTATTTTTCAGACTAAAGTGAAAACCAAATGACAGAATTACTAAAATTTAATTTTTTTCAGTATTAGTAAGATTTTGAGAATAATAATGATCGCAAAGACTGCTGTCCATCTCCATGATCTGAGGGCCAATTTTTGATATCATATCTGTAAAATCACCATTCGAAAATGGTGGAAACTTATGCTGATTTGGAAATACGCGTCGTGTAGTAGAATATTATAGCCTTAATTAATTTTGTCCCAGTCGAAATTTTAATTAAACTCGTTAAAATGATAATTTCTCGCATCCGATTTCAAAAATCGCCCCCCGTAGCCTGTTTTTAGTTCTTTGAACTCTTTTAAACACGGAAAAATATTTTACCCATACTCTGCGGTTATTTTTGCATTGTCAAGCGGCAAAGTAATTGTTATTTTTTCTTGCTGAATACACGCTCTAGAAGTCATAATAGCTAGCGTGTATTATGACGAACTTATGTCGTTTTAGAATACGCCGAGCCACAGAGTTCAATGATGCGTCGACATAGGGCGCCCTCTAGTTTGCACACGTATAAATAAAACGTGTAGCATATTTTGGCGATTAAATTATTGCTTTCAATGGCATCTACGTTATAGTTAGCCAATGTGATTCCTAGGCTACGAGTGTCCGCGCGTTAGACAATAGGTACAGCCTCTGCGCGCTTAAGTAGGGTTCCGTACCCAAGAGGTGTCAACGTGACCCTATTACTGAGACTCCTCTCTCTGTCTGTCCGTCCGTGTCACAGGTCTCTATTTCTTGAACGGTAATAGCTACACTTAAAAATTTAATCGATTAAGTATGTATTACTGAGGCTGCTATACCAACAAATACTAAATATAAAATAAAGTTAAAAATGAAAATGGGTCGTCATACAAGAAACGTTTCTTTGTCAGCGTATTTAACTGCGGCGCTGGTTGTTTGGCTACAGCTGACAGTTGCTAGGCAACGACTAACAGGCATAGCCATGGCCGTGCGCTTGCGCGCCAGTGACTCTATGCTGTTTGGGTGTTTTTCGAAAACCTACCTATAAGTTTGCAATTTTAGTGCTTACATTTCGGCAATTATTTACTGAACTGTTTTTAAAACATTGTACAGAGGTACGGAACCCTCCATGTACGAGTTCTACTCAGTGATGAGAAGTAAGGTATATAGGTACACTAACTGCAAAGTGTTGCTTCCGAAGACATATGTATATAGGTATTTCACTCTCTCTCCGGCTTTCCTAACGAAAATATTCACTCCACGCTACTGCAATGTAGAGATGTTCTCATTTAAAACTGTATGCTTCTCTAACGGCCATGCTAGCACCACATGCAATGAACAGAAAAACGCTCGTCGCGTGTATTCGAGGACGGGCCGTTACGGGTTTAGGGTACGCTTTCATTGAGACGCAGCGAAGTGGAGACGTGTAGAATGTAATCAATCGCATTAGTTGAAATCCACGTTTTAACCCGCTTCCATCGTATATGATAAATAGTCAAAATCAAAATCAAAACGTTTATTCTGCAAGTAGGCCGCGAAGGGCTCTTTACAAGTCACTTTTTTTTAAACTACCAGCTCTTTCGTAAGGACCATCATTAATGCCATTGCCAGTGATAATGTAGCTTGGATTTCAATTAAAGACGCACTTACACTCACATGTAAAATAGATCTATTCTTACGTATAGACACAAATGGGTTTTGTCTTTTGGGCATTGAAATGTCGCATGCGCATAGCTAAATTGTTACGATTTCAGCTCTATATACGAAAAATTTATTGAAAATTCAAAGATATTGTGTTTAAAAAAATCTCTACCTGTTTTTTTAAACAATAGCACCATTGATGCTTTATCATTGATCAAAAACGATCATTATCATTTACATAATTGAAATGTGACAGAAGTGTCACGCGAAGGCGATAGCGATCGCAATTCAGTTACGCAATAAGGGAGCAGCGAGTTTAAAACTAGTACGAATGCTTCCAAAGCTCAACTAAATATGATTCTAAATACTCATCATAGGTATAAGATTGAAAATAGTTTTTATATAAATCTGAAATTTCAGCACATATAGAAGCAGCAGCAGAGGCGGTATAAAAAGCGCCGGAACAGCTGAAAATTAAAAGGTTAATCAAAGCGTTTAGGTTAGGTTAGTGTCTAGTTTAGCTTTTTTTTAAAGAGCCAATTGAAGGGTACACGGAAACAACAACCTTTTTTGAAAAATGAGATTTCAATCTCAAAACGTAGAGCTCGCAAAGTAAACTTACCATTGGTTTAAATATGGATATCTGATAATTAAATATATTTTTTTTTATCTCGCTACATATGAATTTATTGAAACTAAGAATACAAATAAGAAGTAAAATATTAATGAATAAAACTTACCTACGAACTAAATAAATATCTAACTTAAAAACTACTACATTAAGTCTAAAAAAGGCCCGTGGCATCGTACCCCAAAGTCTGGCAGCATTCCCTCGTTGAATGGCGATGGCGATTCGTTGAGAGAGATAGCTGCCAGCCCTTTGGTCTCCAGTGGTGTCGACCAGACGCTTTTGCACTTCTTTAATCAAAAAGTAGTTACTATAGTAATTGTTCGCGATGCCTAACTTTCAAACCGCTCTAGCTCAAAAAGTTGCTTAGGTACTAGACATATATCCGTGTACCTATCATTCAATTCTTCTAATGACTGTACCATTCTATTGCTTGTCGATCAGCGTTTTTTTTCTGACCCTGTATAAAAATGGCATACACATCGATAAAGGCAATCGCAGTATATTTTGTTAGCTGTAGGTACTTATTGTTGATAAATTAGGACGACTTTAAAGTTGCCACAGTTTTCGCATGTAGGTATACGTTGTTTTCTGCAGTATACAGGGTTATTTGTAATTCACTGACATCCTCTTAACCCTGAATTCCTATCACTCAAACAAATGTTTTTTGTTTTACGACTTTTTAAAATGAAGCACTATTTTTCCCATACAAATACACAGAGTACCTATCGTAAAAATAAGAGGTAGTCTCAAATTTTCAAACCGTTATTCACCAAAAATATTAAGTTATGACAAAAGCCGTAAAACAAAAAACATTTGTTTAAGTGGTAAGAGTTTAGGGTTAAAAGGATGCTAGTGAATTACAAATAACCCTGTATATTAAATTTCTTTGCGGCTAACAAACAGAAATACATGAATTTGTTGTTAAATCCTTTTGTATTTTATTATCCTCCTCAATTAAACAAGGAAATCCTTTTTACTTATGTTTTAAACTCCGAATTAAATTAAATAGATATTTTTTTTTAATTTTACAATTTTATCAAGACTTGTGAGCCTGTGTTAGACTTAATTAATTTAAATATGTGTATTATATTATTTCATAACTTGTCGTTTAGATTATTTAGTGCTATCGAACCAACGGAATCATGACCCACTATTTCCCAGAAAAATTTTCACAGAAAAAGAAACATACTGACAAGTGAATTTATTACTTAGTTCTTACAACTTTCTACTGTGGGTCAGGAATCAATTCGATAGTACGATTACGTTAATTTCGTTTATCACCAATATCGTAAGTTAAAAACAGATGATGGTAGATTTCTGGGTGTTTAATAAGTTAGATCTGACAACACTGGTCGGTGCGTATCGTCCGGGTACCGCCGCTTGCGCAAGCGTTACGCGCTACGCAAGCTCGGTCCAGCGCTGGGTTGTGCAAGTTCCATGCTACATTGTGAAGCCTGACGTATGCAATGCAATATACAGTTAGCCTTTATTTTTACATTCGAAATTATGCTAGGAAAATAAGATGAAAAACAGTGTAGTTTTTCATCTTACCCCCACTCATTACTAGACTTTCTTTTGACTTCTGCGTTTTTGACTTGACTTTAATTGATGAGCCACTGTGGGAGTCACACAACAGTGGAAGTTCGTATTTTAGCCGTATAATGCAAATCGTGTTAGCCGCTTATACTCGTAGACATATCGCGAATTGCATGCTAGGTTTACACGGAGCTTAGTACCTAATGCTTAGTACTTGTCACTTACACTTGTCAGATGTGAGTAAACATTGTACAAGTGCTAAGTATTAGTGTCATTGCAAGTGCAAGTGATTAAAGCCGATCCTGTTTACTAAGCGACAAGTGCATATCGCCATAAAAATCTACTAATACTTAATTGTCATTTGTCGAGTGTGTGAACATTTAAGTCAAGTGAAGTTTGATTACTCAAGTGTTTTGTTTCCTTTGTTTTCCCAGATCTTTGTACCACCATTCTCTAACATCCATGTGTATACAGCTATAATACGGCTACTTGTAACTTTTCACACTGCTGATAAGTCCCTAATCACTTCTTACACTAATGACAAAAACTAATCCCGTGTAAACCTAGTATTACACGGCTAAAATGCTATCAGTGGCAAGTGGTTCATTAATTAAAGGGCCAATTTTTTTGTTGTCTGTTTTGACTTTTTTTTAATTGGAAAATTTTATGCAGGTAATTTCTGCTCAGACTCACGAGCCATTTAGTTATAGTCATATAAAGACGATGAAAAATGGTAACGCAACAGAAAACACTTGGGCCACTTTTTTTCTCCTAGTTGGATCGAAAAAGCTCGTGATTCTGAGCAGAAATCACAAAAATTTCCAAATAAAATAAAAAGTCAAAACATACTGCAATATAAAAATTGGCCGTGAAGTCCGTGATCTTAGGTACCTTATGGACTGAAACGACACAGCTCAAAATCGGGACGAATGCAGAAAACCACTTTAACACTTCTCCGGGCTAATTAATAATATATTTCAAACTAAATACAAACTGAAATATAGATGCACAGAAAAAACCCCAGAAAAAAGACCAATGCTGGGAATCGAACCCAGGTCCATCTCCAGGTCCAGGTCTGTGCATCTATATTTCAGTTTGTATTTAGTTTGAAATATGTGGTTTCACGGGATGACCGTAAAAGTAATAAAAAATGAAGTTGAAAAAAAATAAAAAAAAAGATACTTCATACCTAACTTGTTTAATTAATAATAATAATACTGGATCTTATCAGCAGGTTTGCTCACATGGACCATTAGACTGGCAGTTGAATAGATACTCCGGAATCTTTCTTTGCGTGTATGAACACCCATAAAACATCTAGTGTTCCTGACTGCGGCTGAAATTTCAGGATTTTACGAGGGGCGTTCAATATAAAGTGAGAATGAGATGCAAACTCTTTTAATATTACGAAATTAAATACTGGCCGGTAAAGCTAATCTATCTAGCTGATTGCTATGAAAAAAAAAACTAACTGTCTTTTGTTTAAAAAAATATACGGTCATTTTTTTGCAATGCTATTGAGTACGTTAGCGAAAATGGAGAAAATTGAACTGCGCGCCGTTATCAAATACTTGTATTTGAAAATTTTTTCTACGGACCAAGTCAATTTGGATTTGCGGGACACTTTAGGGTCTAATGCTCCTCCGTATTCGACAGTCGCACGTTGGTGCGCCGAATTTAGATGTGGAAGAACATCGACAATGGACGACCCCCGCTCCGGACGCCCTACTGCTGCAGTAACTGAAGAAATTGTGAAAAAAGTCGAAAACTCAGTTTTGGCGGATCGTCGTGTCACAGTTCGTTTTATTGCTGAAAATGTAAAGATTTCAACGGGGAGCGTGCATAATATTTTACATGAACGCTTAGGTATGAAAAAGGTATCTGCGCGTTGGGTACCAAGAATGCTTACTGACACGCAAAAACAAACTAGACTAGAGATTTGTCAAGAAGCTTTGAACCTGATGCAGCAAGACCGGGAACTTTTTTTGGCGCGATTTATAACAATGGACGAAACATGGCTCCATCAATACGACCCTGAAACGAAACTGTAGTCTATGACATGGAAAAGGCCATCATCTCCAACTCCGAAGAAATTCAAGGTGAGCCCATCTGCCGGTAAGGTCATGGGCTCTGTTTTTTGGAATGGTAAAGGGGTATTAATGATTGAGTATCTCGAGCATGGAGCCACTATTACGGGCACTTTATACGCCAAACAAATAGCAACATTGCGCAATGAGATCCGCGAAAAACGGCGAACTAAACTCTCGAAAGTTGTGCTGTTCCACCAGGACAATGCCCCGGCACACAAGTCCGCCGTTGCAATGGCTGCAATTCGTGATGCTGGGTTCGATATCCTTAAGCATCCTCCGTATTCACCAGATTTCGCTCACAGTGATTTTTACCTATTTCCGAGATTGAAACAATACCTGTGAGGCTAGAAATTTGAAGACGACGACGCGGTAGTCGCTGCAGTACAAGATTTTTTAAGTACTCAAGATGAGACCTTTTTTAAAAATGGAATTTTAAGTTTAGAAAAAAGATATACTAAGTGTATTATGCTAAAAGGTGACTATGTCGAAACATAAAATGACATTTAGTAAAAGTTGTTTATAACATACTCATTCTCACTTTTTATTGAACGCCCCTAGTACATGCGCATGCATATCCCGATTTTCGAAAACACCTCCGTGAAAGTATCATTCGAAAATGGGTTTTAGGCTTAAAACAACTAAATTTCATAATACCTTATTCACTAATACCCCTAATTTTCAAATTACCATGGGCTCATAATACCTAAAAATACCTGAAATTTCAAATTGTCTCCTCTTAAAATTAGAAATTTTAGGTATTTTTAGCTATTATGAGCCCATGGTAATTTGAAAATTAGGGGTATTAGTGAATAAGGTATTATGAAATTTAGTTGTTTTAAGCCTAAAACGAAAATGGTGAAGTAGTATCACCAATTATCTCAGCCTATATACGTCCCACTGCAGGGCACAGGCCTCCTCTCAAATGAGAGGGCTTGGGCCGCAGTTCCCACATGGCCCTAGTGCTGATTAGGAACTTCACACACACCACTGAATTTCTTTGCAGGTTCCCTCATGATGTTTTTCTAAATAAATTAAAAATGTAATTTAGCGAATAAATTTCGAACAATTCAGAGGTGCCAGCCCGGCCTCGAACCCACGACCCTCTGCTTGTGAGGCTGTAGGTCAAATCACTAGGCTACCACGGTTTTTTCAACGGTGAAGTAGTATTTTGCATATTAAATACGACTGTATAAACAATTCGAGTGGTAATTTTAGTAGTAAGTACTTACACAGATTTTTACTACTTTATTTATTTTAATACCTAATGTGATTTAAAAAATTGGTCCTTTAATAGCCTAATATCGTAAACGACCTCGGTGTGGGCGAAAGTCTATCCCCTTTTTACGCGTGGGTGGGATAAAATTTCGCCCGCGCCGACCACGAAAAGGTGGTCGATTTTCAAATCGTAAAATGTTAAATATACACGGTGTCCCAAAACTTAACCAGATACCGGGCGAAAAACCAAGTTGTAACAGTTCTGGGAAAAATGAGAAAACAAACCATGTTACTTAGCTAAGCTAAGCCATCATCATTTCAGCTGAAAGACGTCCACTGCTGAACAAAGGCCTCGCCAAACAGATCGGTCCTGCGCCATCCGCATCCAACGTGATCCCGCAACTTTAACCAATTCGTCGCTCCATCTTGTTGAAGGCCTACCTCGCTACCGTCATCGAGTCGCGGTAGCGTTCGGGAAGCTCCGCAATATCTAGTCATACCTACCACAATGTCTCAAGTCAAAAGTCTTTGACCAGTGTGTGTTGCCAGTGATGACTTATGGCACTGAGACGTGGCCGCTAACGATGGGCCTCATAAGAAAGCTCAAAGTCACTCAGAGGGCGTTGGAGAGGGCTATGCTCGGAGTTTCTCTGCGGGATCGCATTAGAAATGATGAAATCCGCGCAAGAACTAAAGTCACCGACATAGCTCCAAGAATCGCCAGACTCAAGTGGCAGTGGGCAGGGCACATCGCTCGTAGAACTGATGGCCGATGGGGCAAAAAGATTCTCGAGCTAAGCCGTAATAGATATTTTTCCACAATATTTCAAGATAAAAGTGATATCGACGATGGAATGGAGAAATCCGTTTAACCGACATTTTGGACGAAATTTTGTTATACTTTAATTTCAACGATAGGTATATATAAGTAACTCAAAATTGTCCAAAATGTCGCTTAGGTATAGGGTTTCTCCTTTCCACCGTCGATATGTTATTTGACTCTATCTTCGATGCACTAAGTGACATAGTTTTTTTTCTTATTTTTTCCAGGACCACAGCTTGACTTCTCACCCGGTAGCAAGTTATTGTTGAATTTTGCCACATATGTATATAAATATATTGCTCAAGTTGAATTTTTGACTAGTTGACAAAATTAATTAAAGCGCCAGTTGTTTACTCGACTCGTATTTCAAATTCGACATTATACATTTGACCACTCCGAATGGTATTCCTATAGCTAAAAGTGCGATTTCAATAATAAACCCCGATTCTTTTACACCTAACATTATATTTCTATCTCTTCTTTATTTGGAGGTTCCGGTCTATTTTTGATGTTATATCCAGGATTATTTGATGTTGACTGACTTTAAACATGAAACTACGATGAAACTCACTCATAGTGAAAGAATACGGATTACTCACGTCTTCAAATGAATTTAACTGGTCATTTTTCGGGCTAATCCGTAGCCCTTCTTCTCGTTGGTGTGTTGTGGGTGGGTACTTTGTCCCATTCGAAGTCGAGATCCTTAGTCGATGGGGTCTTAGTGTTATGAGGCTCTATAAGGAAATAGAAAAGAGGTTATTCGACGTCACAGGTGAAGAGCTGGCAGCTAAGTACTTCGGACAAAGAATTAGCTTATGTATTGAAAGAGGTAAACACTGCTAGTATCTTCGAAACCTAGCCTAAGGGGACTCCATTTCATGATACGTTTTAGTTATTTTTTTGTTCTTCTTAATGTGCCTTTAGTTTAGGATAGCTGTATATAAATAATTTAAGGTGAATTTATATTTTGCGTGAATAAAGCTATAGTTTTTTGTGGTAAAAACTTATGTAGATACATCACGCCCGCATCGTTTTGGCGTAGTCAGAAACTACAGAATGCCAAACATTAAAATGTTATGTCACATTCATGCATCTTTTCATCCACGCTCATACAAGAGGCTTAGTAGAAGTACCTTTTGCTACTGTTGATAAAATTTTAAATGAGGTTATATGTTTTGCTTATTGCTCACCCCGCGCGTTTCCTAATGTCTACTGTCAGGCTCGAAACGAGATGGCGCTACTAGTCCCTATAAAGGCAGAGTGCATGAGGTTGCTTGTACAGCGCCTCTATGGGAGCCAAGCTGGATAAAATGGCACTATTACTGTCATTGTCCTTCACTCAAAGTAAGGGGGAGCAGTATCATGTGTAGGTATACTTATTTATTCCATATTAATGTTTATAAAAAGAAAAACTTTTTCTGTCTGTAGGACTGATTATTAGTCATCTTATTACGGTAAAACTGCTCAACTTGATGATATGTGGCAGTGAAAAAAATAGTTGCTTTCTGTCCAAGAAAATGATAAGTTTCCCACTGGATAGCAATAAACAAATTCCACTCAGACATAGCTTATGTTAAAAACTTAAAAACAAAATAGTCCATAGAAACATAGGTACAGTCATCATAAGTTCGATTTGCCCTACTACGGTTCCTCTCCAATTTGCTCTACTAGTTAATTAAATAAATAGAAAATGAAACTATGGAATAGATAGAAATGGCTCCAGCTTGCCAACTAATAGAGCAAATCAAACTGTTTTCCTCCAATTTGTTCTATCGCTAGAACTAGTATAGTATAGTATAGTATAATGTAGTATAGTAAAGTAGAGCAAATTGGAGGAAAATTACCAATTTGCTCTACTAGTAGATACAAATCATGAGCATAGAGGATAGATTCCGCCCGATTGACCACTTCATACTCGTTCGCTTTACTGCCTCGCAATGTAATGTAACTTGCGTTTATTTTCATGCAGGTCTAAACTCGACTTAAAAGTCAAAGTCAAGTCAAAGTCCAAATAAATACATTAATTCAATGTATAGCCATAACAATCACCTATGAATTTCGATAAACCTACCGCCGGTTCGGAAAAAACCTGGTGAGAAGAATCCGACAATAACCTGAGCAAGGCATTTTTTTTCCATAACAGAGCTACAATTATACAATTACTTAGGTACATTCGAGTATAAAATGGGTGCACACAACTTGCTCATAAATATGTCCCATAGCTCCTTTGATATATAACGATGGGAGGATTAAATCGATACTTATTTTTGCACTTGACCGTACTCCAAAGTATTTAAAACAACTAAATGTTTTATTTGTAAAGATTGGAATTTTCAAATGGACTGCGGAATAGCCACTTAAGTAGTATCCAATTATTGTAATTATTTTCATACGGTTTCAGTGCAACCAGCTCTTTTAAATGTATTTTGAGATAACAGCGAATCGATACGTCAATATCGGATTTCAGTTAAAAATAAACCAAACTCAGACCAGCCAACAGGCCACACCCGCGGCTTAGGTACACCATAATGAGGGAGGAATCCACCTCCATAGAATGAAGTAAGCCGTTCTTTGTTTGCATAAGGAAGAGGGACAAATATACTTTTTATTGTGGTTATTCTTAGTACATACATGGCCTTCGCTGTCTTTTGAGATAGTTCAGAATTTCACCAAAAGATGGCACTACTTATTAAAATTTAAACATTTACTTAAAATACGTTTTCCTAAAGATGAGACTTACTATACCCTTTATAGTAAACTAGCGGTTGCCGGCGACTCCGTCTGTAAAGAATTAATTTATTGCTGTCGCGTAGGAACTTTGCAATTTTTCAAACTGTGCAATTGTTTTAAACTATCGCCATACCAAATTTCATCGAAGTCCATTCAGCGGCTTAAGCGTGAAGAGGTATCAGACAGACAGAGTTATTTTCGTAATTATAATATTAGTAAGGAAATGGGGATTTCATCGAAATCATTAAAGTTATTTCCGAGAAAGTATTTTTATTTTACACACTTAAACTTACATACAAATATTGCTTATTTTAATAGTATAGGATACATACATGTATGTATGTATCTTGGAAACTATTTACTGTACAAAATATAAGAAAAAGAACAAATCACTATTGACAACCGTTGAAATAAATGTACAAAGGAGAACTTATCCCTTTAAGGGATCTCTACCAGTCAACCTTCAAATAAAAAATAAAACATTTAGTGAATTTAAGGAGCATTTAGCAAGGGATCGACATTAAGTAAGTTAAAAGTCAGAAAAAGTGAAAGCTATAATACAATACATGTATACGAATAGTCAGCAAACAGTATCTACAATTCTAAATAGATAAATAAAATAAATAAATATCACGGGACAACTCACACCAATTGACTTAGTCCCAAAGTAAGCTAGTCAAAGCTTGTGTTATGGGTACTAGGCAACGGATAAACATACTTATATAGATAGATACATCTTAAATACATATTAAACACCCAAGACCCGTGAACAAACATTCGTATTTTTCATACAAATATCTGCCCCGACACGGGAATTGAACCCGGGACCTCAAGCTTCATAGTCAGGTTCTCTAACCACTAGGCCATCTGCAATTCTAGGTACATACGTATACAGTATCAAAATAGTTTCGATTATTAGCGATAGTTACAGGTGTGGCCCCGTATCCCTGTCCTGGCTTTTATGTCAAGAAGTAGATTTGGTTTTCAAAGCTTATTGTACCTGGGAAATTGGAGCTTAAGGCATCTGGTAGAAGTTTTAATGGTGGCTTAGATTACTAATTAGTTTCGTAAAGTAGATTTTGCATTATTTTCCCAAATACTTCAAAGTTTGGGTAGATCTGCAGTTGGGTAGAGCAAGCTATGTTAGGGTAGAGCAAGGTCCGTTCGGAGCGCTACCACCATTTTACTTTACGGTAAAAATGCAGTTCCAATTTTGCGATTATCTAAGCAGTCTTGGTTAAACAGGTTGAAGTAATACAATAAAGATATTCAGAACAACAGACACACACAGAAAAATTAATAAAAATAAAAAAATAATGTTGGAGCTTTAAGAGCAAACGAGCAAGTGGTTCACTTGATGGTCAGTGACCACCACTCATGGAATCCACTCTTCATCATCATCATTCCAGCCTACATTACGTCCCACTGCAGGGCACAGGCCTCCTCTCAGAATGAGAGGGGTTGGGCTGTAGTTCCCACGCGGGCCTAGTGCAGATTGGGCACTTCACACACACCATTGAATTTCTTCGCAGGTGTATGCAGGTTCCTCAAGATGTTTTCCTTCACCGTAAAAAGCGCATGGTAAATTTAAAATATAATAATTTCGCACATAAATTCCGAAAAACTCAAAAGTGCGTGCCGGGATTTGAACCTACGAACCTCTGCTTGAGCGGTCATAGGTCAACAAATGATTGCAGTCGCGTTGTCGACCTAGGTAGATAGCTCGAAGAATCGCCAGACTCAAGTGGCAGTGGGCAGGGCACATTATCGCTCGTAGAACTGATGGCCGATGGGGCAAAAAGGTTCTCGAGTGGCGTCCACGGACCGGAAGACCCAGTGTAGGTAGGCAACAAGATGGAGCGACCACCTGGTTAAGGTTGCGGGATCGCGTTGGATGCGGATGGCACGGGACCGATCTGTTTGGCGAGCCTTGGGGGAGGCCTATGTTCAGCAGTAAACTCCACGTCTTTCAGCTGAAATTATTATGATGATGATGATGATGATGATGAATTTCACCTATTGTGTTACTCACGTGTTACTCTGGTGATGTGACATACAGGTTCCTCTAGTTCCGACACCAGTACTGCCACATAGTCCCTGATACCTGGATAAAGGTTTGTTTAAATTTATCTAATTGCATGTGTGGGAAACAGGCCCCAATAGAGAGATCTCTCTCCAGGCAGATGTTATGCCTGGGGACCGAAGTCTGAAGGAAGGGAGATGGAAGTCACCTATACTTCATTTAATTTAGAATTAGAAACCACAACAACATTATATTGCGGGTCGTGAACTGTAATCTCTTTACAATTTGTACTAGAGTAACAATTGACGACACACAAATAAAGTGACATTAAAACAATTTTATTTTGCGGCTCCCAGACTATTGTACTGTACTATTTGCTAGGTAAGAAATAGTTGACCAGACGGAATATAATGTTATTGTGGTTTCTAATTCTAAATAAAATGAAGTATATTTTTATGTACTCAAGTTGAGAAACTTCGATAGCGCGATTCCTATCCGATAGTTACTCTATCCGATGGCTAGATGGCACTAGGAGTCGCTACTCATGTACTTTGCTATACTTTGTGGATGAAAAAAATAAAAGCTAGGTAATTTACATTTTTTACTTTGGTTTACACTCCACACCGGAAAACAGAAGCGCAAACATTGATATTTGGCGGCGGGATTGGCTACTAAGATGATCGTAGTAAATGTTGTAATCCAAGATTACCTAAAAAAAACACAAGACGCACAGAACAATAACAAGAATATATATAACCAAAATACAGGTCTAGGCCAGGTACCTGCCACTCTGCTGAATTGCTTGGGAAAATTGACTTGGGGATTTGTGTAGTCATGGCTTACCATATAAACGGGGAAAATAGTTTCCAATGTTGGCCAATTTTTGATATTTTGTCAGTCAATCATCATCATTTCAGCTGAAAGACGGGTCCACTGCTGAACATAGGCCTCCCCCAAGGCTCGCCAAAGAGATTGGTCCCGTGCCATCCGCATCCAACGCGTTCCCGCAACTTAACCAGGTCGTCGCTCCATCTTGTTGGAGGCTTACCTACTTAAGTACTTTTTTCCGGTCTGAGAATAGGTCGTAGGCTATTTTTATATCCCTATTCTTCGCGGACGGAGTCGCGGACAACAGCTAGTATACTATAATATATTTGTCAGTCAATAGGTACTACATTCTTATATTAGGTTTATACATTTCATTTTTTATTAATTTTGTTCATGTCTTATTGTTTTCATACAAAACTAATATCGGTAGGTAATTAACTGTTTGATATAATTAAGAAAACAGAAAACAAAACGTACCTTATATTATAGCCGACCAAAAAAATCCTTTTCCACCAAAGGTTCAATGTCAGTAATTGTACAGATCAACCGTATTGTTTTTCTTCTGAAGTAGACTGTTCCAACAAACAGTAAAGCAAAGCACTTACTTGGTCGACTGTACGAAACTATGTATAGATCTTGTTTTAATTGATAACATATCAAAAATTGATCAAAATCTGTTAACGTTTATGGATTTGAAACTGTTTTAACCGTTTGTATATAAAGGCTAGTTTTCGCTTCTACAATCTTAACGCCCATATAATGTCCGACCGTGCTGCAATGAAAGTGATCTCTATTCTCCGAGGTCAAACAGATATATACCCGATGTCTCAAACTTAACGATGACCTGGTACCAGGCGAAAGGTTATATAGTATAAATCTTCCCAGGTGAATTTTTCTCGTCGAGCCCTTATCTTTTAAAACAAACGGTATCGTCATAGTATTAAGGTTCAAATTTAATGTCATTTGCTCGAAGCGAAAAATTCACCTGGGAAGATTTATACTATACCTGTTCTGAAAAAATAACAAAAATAAAATCCATGTCACGAAAGGCTACCAGAGACCGCAGCGCGGGGCGTGCGCGTGACGCCGACGGAGCGGGCCCAGTGCGTTGTATAACTCTGAATCATATACGCTGACACACACTGGAAGCGCGGCGCGTCTACGCGCGCGGCCCGCTTGCGGTGTTTGTCAGCGTATATAATTCGGTGTTATACAACGCGCTGTGCCCGCTCCATCAGCGCCACGCGCCACGGTTTGAGATGACCATTAGTTAAGCTATAATAGAGTCACATAACATATCACAATCTATTATCGCTTAAAGGCCACCACAAGAGCGCGTGGCGCCGACGGAGCGTACCCAGCGCGCTCTATAACACTGAATCAAATATACGGTGACACACATCGGCAGCGCGACACACCGTATTTGATTCAGTGTTATTGACCGCGCTGGGCACGCTCCGTCGGCGCCCCGCGCTCCCGGTTTGTTGTGGCCTTAAGTAAGTGACAGGATTACTTTTCTTATTTTTCCAAAACGTTATAACTTGGGTTTTCATCCACAACCAGGGCCCAATTGCATAACAAAGTACAACTAATATTACAAACGGAACTCTCGCTTCAGTTATATTAACTAGAAAGGGAGTTCCGCTTGTAATATAAGTTGTACTTTGTTATGCAATTGGGCCCAGGTTATCATTGAGTTTTGGGGCACTCTGTATGTGTTCTGGACGCTTTAGATATAGAATTGTGAGCAAAAATTGCCAAAAGCAAATAAATGGAGGATAATGATATCTAATAATTAAATTCAGTGTATCAAAGTTTTACTGAGAGATGATAGTGATAACACAATCATATTTAGGTCTATTTTTTTTATCTCTTATTTAGTTAATTTTACTTTTCCAATTTTCTTTGTTATTCGACTAAGAAGTTCAATGGCAGTAGGTATGCGAGGCAACTATCTAAATAGAACCGTTTGGCATTACGTTAAGTCTGAGAATAGATTGTGGCGTTGTTATCGACCTGTTAGTGCTATGCTTGCTTCGGATGTTAGGTTATATGGCGGAGCTAAAAAAAATAAATGTCAAAGTTTATGCTGATTATAAACATTGGTTATAAACAGGAAGGTATTGCTAGGAGAAACGGCATCGTTTCTAGGAGATAAAAGGCGTGATGGTTTAAATTGAACGTGTTCTGATGCAGAGATGGTGGCGCCACGCCGATGATGATTCTCATCTTTCTCCTATTGTACATATTTTAGGTTAGGTTAGGTTACTTGGACAGTCTAGGGTTAAAAATTGGCACTTCTTAACCCTGGGTTAGCACTTAACTTGGGGTTATTTAGTTAACTCGGTTCTGTGCAAGTCAGCCTAAGATATCTTATGTGGCAGTAATTTCTCTTATTCAATCAATCAATCATTTATTTCTTATAATTTGGTACAATATAGGTTAGTAAAATTTGTTTATTCAGCATAATCTGCCAGCATCGGCGTAGAAATATTTCAGTGCATTATGAAAATCTATATAATACAATGTACCAACTATAAGTTAGGGTGGTAAAAGAGCAAGGGGGTCATCTGGTGGTAAGTACACAGCAGCATCCATGGACCGCTGCCTTGCCAGCCAAGAGGGCTAAGATAATAATTATATCTTATGTGGCAGTAATTTCTCCTGTTGTACCTACATTTTAGGGTGGTAAACGAGCAAGGGGGTCATCTGGTGGTAAGTACACAGCAGCATCCATGGACCGCTGCCTTGCCAGCCAAGAGGGCTAAGAGAAGATATCCTATGCGGCAGTAATTTCTTCATTGCACCTACATTAGTTCAGGGTGGTAAACGAGCAAGAGGGTCATCTGGTGGTATGTACACAGTACACAGCAGCATCCATGGACTGCTGCCTTGCCAGCCAAGAGGGCTAAGATAATAATTACGAGTATATCTTATGTGGCAGTAATTTCTCCTATTGTACCTACATTTTAGGGTGGTAAACGAGCAAGGGGGTCATCTGGTGGTAAGTACCTACACAGCAGCATCCATGGACTGGTGCCTTGCCAGCCAAGAGGGCTAAGATAATAATTATATCTTATGTGGCAGTAATTTCTCCTATTGTACCTACATTTTAGGGTGGTAAACGAGCAAGGGGGTTATCTGGTGGTAAGTACTTACACAGCAGCATCCATGGACTGGTGCCTTGCCAGCCAAGAGGGCTAAGATAATAATTATATCTTATGTGGCAGTAATTTCTCCTGTTGTACCTACATTTTAGGGTGGTAAACGAGCAAGGGGGTCATCTGGTGGTAAGTACACAGCAGCATTCATGGACTGCTGCCTTGCCAGCCAAGAAGGCGAAGAGAATATAATCTTATGTGGCAGTATTTTCTCCTATTGTACCTACATTAGGTTAGGGTGGTAAGCGAGCAAGAGGGTAATCTGGTGGTAAGTACACAGCAGCATCCTTGGACTGCAGCCTTGCCAGGCAAGAGGGTTAAGAGAATATTCTTATGTGGCAGTAATTTCGACAGCTATCTTAGGCCACGAACTGGATGCCAGCGGGCAGCGGGGCAGGGAGCGTTTTCTCTGTTCATAGCGCTTGCTGCCAGACCTTATCTACGAAATTCGATTTTGAAGAAGAAGGAAAGAAACAAAGAAGAAAGAAAATATGTAAGTATTTACCAACAGTAAAAATATGTAAGTATTTACCAACAGTAAAAATATGTAAGTATTTACCAACAGTAAAAATATGTAAGTATTTACCAACAGTAAAAATATGTAAGTATTTACCAACAGTAAAAATATGTAAGTATTTACCAACAGTAAAAATATGTAAGTATTTACCAACAGTAAAAATCCAAAATATACAAAAACAGATAATAAGTAAAAGCACTAAAGTAAAAAAAATAATACTTAATTTACAAGTAAGCATTTCTGTTTGCGGCAAAAGGAGTAATCTCAGCTAATTACTCAGCTATTTTCGAACATCGTATGCACAGTAGGCAGTCCCACAAGAAGACAATATGCAAAAAAAGTCGATTAACTATAAAACCATTTATTTTTACCAAGGAGGGTAGATCAATACATGTAGTTTTAGAAAACATAAATTATTTGAGATGTGTCGGAACAAAAATGTCCACTTGTATTCATCGGAAGTTGTCATACGCAGGCACTCGAACCGCCGTGTTACTCACAAAACCGTAAAAACATTGATTTGTTTACGGATGATTTTCTTTACTATTTTGTTTAAATGTGTCTTTAAATTTTGTAATGGAGATTCAAAGAGGTGTCCTGTATTTTCTTAAAAGATACCTTTGATTTTTATGCTTTGTTTTATTGTTATAATTGTTTTACGCAAGACGTCGGAATAACTTATGAAAATTTAGATCTAGGAAATATATCGAAGCTTTTACTTTAGAATCAACGCGAATCCCCTGGTGAATTATACTTATGTAATTTTGAAGCAAAAAGTATGAACTTTAATATTCTTGTGACAAATTTACCGAAGACTTCCGAAGGTCTTGGTAACCAGCCGCAGCCATTTTACGTCATCATAGTTTTACGGTGAAAATACTTCATGTTTTATTTATTTTGTTTTAGACCAAGAAATCAATTATTCGTTATCACGCATGTTTGTATTTGAGCTTTGGATAGATGCTGCCAAAGATAATAGTACTGAAAAATCCAAAAAAATTAAAGAAAAAAAAGAAAGGATCACTATCGAAAGACTGTATTTCTCTAATTTTAGTACAAACATAAGGTGATAAAACGTTTAGCATTATCTATCACATTTTTATTGCAACTTTTTTATTTTCGTCCGCTGTTGTATGAACGCGGCACCAACTCTGTGGTGGTATGGTGCCATTCCGTTCACGCTAATAGTATGAAACAGAAGAGTGAAAGGGATGACACCATACAAACTCGAATTTCGTAGTAGGGCTCCTGGCGGGCGTCTCGATCGCGCAAACAACAGAGACGCTCGCCGCTCCGCTGCTCGCTGACGTCCACTCCGCGGCCTTACTTACTCTCCACGGCGGTATACAGCAACGCAAGCTAAAGATTACTGCTTAGTAGCAGAACTAGCGTGTACACAGTGATAGCGCTTCAGACGTACGGTCGTGTGCTTCAATTTGGGACCCATTTCGAACTACTGCAAGGCACGAGCACGGCCGTCCTCTCGGAAATAAAAGGGCTTGGTCTGTAGTTCCCACGCAGGCTTAGCGCGGATTGGGAACTTCACACACATTATTGATTCTCAGGTGTGTGCAGATTTCTTTATGATGTTTTCCTTCACTGTAAAGCTCATGGTAAATTTTACCTATAGGTACCTGTACCGTGTACCTACTCGTAAAAAACTACCGTGACTGGCTGACTGACATGCAGACAAAGTGCAGGCTAAAGTATTGGTGCTAAAGACTTGAAGTTTGGCATTCATGTACCTAGAGTATGAGTTTGGGATAGGGAAATATCGAACTTTATTTGTTTCTTGTTTGTAGAGGGTAATCGCTGAAACTACTGAGTCGATTTTTTAAATTATTTCATCAATAGAAAGCTACACTATCCCTAATTGACAAAGGCTACATTTTTTCGGGTACCTAAAGGTAAAATTCCCACGGGATCAAAGTAGGTAAGTAAATTCAACTTCAGGGCTCCAGAAACCTCAATATCATTTTTGAAGACCTATCCATAGATACCACGTATGGGTTTGATGGAAAAAAAATTTTTTAGTTTCAGTTCTAAGTATGGGGAACCCCCAAAATTTTTCATTTTTTTTTCTATTTTTGTGTGAAAATCTTAATGCGGTTCACAGAATACATCTAGTTACCAAGTTTCAACAGCATAGTTCTTATAGTTTCGGAGAAAAGTAGCTGTGACATACGGACGGACAGACAGACATGACGAATCCATAAGGGTTCCGTTTTTTGCCATTTGGCTACGGAACCCTAAAAAGCAGGATTTTTTCGTCGAAAATGGGACATACTAATTTAAAAAACTCAATGGTTTTCAATTTTCATTCTTTTACATAGTTTAATTACAAATCACGTTCACAGAAAATATAGAGCCCAAAAGAAATTATTTTAATGAAAATACGCTATTTTACCATACGTCGCCGCACGGTCGAGTAATCCCCCAAAAGCGGGACTGAGCCTGTTCCGCTCGGGACATTTAACTATAGGCCAAAAATCGGGATGTCCCGCGAAATTCGGGACGTCTGGCAACGCTGCTATGGTCTCTCCTCTCTCTCCCATGGCCAAACCACTAAGCCTCCATGACTTAAATTTTAGTACTGGGATGGGATTTTACTGAATTCCCATAGGAATTCTCAAAAATTACACCGGAGCCTTCATTTACGTTATGAAGAACACCCAAGCCGTGGTGGCTTAGTGGCTTGACTTATACTTAAGCAGAGGATCGCGGGTTCGAATCCGCACACCTCTGTGTTTTTCGGAATTCATGTGCGAAATTATATTTGAAATTTACCATCTTTATGGAAAGGAATACATCGCGAGGAAACCTGTATGCACATGTGAAGAAATTCAATGGTGCTAGTGAGGTTCCTAATCCGCACTGGGGTCTCGGAACTACGGCCCAAGCTCTTTCGTTCTGAGGGAAGGCCTGTTTCCTTGCAGAGTGGGAGGGAAGTGTATAGTTTGGTTGATGGCAAAGTGGTGTAATATGATGGAATGGCATACTTTTTTTTAATTTTAGTACTTTTTTTTCGTTTAGTCAATGTAAAATTAGATTAAATACCTATCCATCATACTCCACTTGGCCATCAACCAGGTACCAATCAGCTGTTCTCTTCGTTCAGTTACAGAAATCACTCCAGAGAAATGATAATAAAAGTGCGTGCAAAAGTATTTGGGTGATTCTTCGAGGTCGTGATTTTTGTTTTATTCCTCTGTCGTATTTTTTTTACTTATTTGACAGAAAAATTCATGCTCCCATGAAAATAGATTTGTTCAATAACATAAATATTGTTTTGGCACTCATTTTTATGAAACCATTTTGAAAATAATTAATATTTTAGTTTTTGTGTCCAGAGGAATAAAAATAGTAGTAAAAATATACGTTAAATATTAATAAAAAAATATAAATAGTAATTAGAGTATTAAAGTACGTAGTAGAGTACGTAAAAATTAACAATCTAGGTACATAATTATTCTTGAAAACATTTTCTGTGCTTATTATTTGTACTTATATACTCAACGGCCAATCTAACCGCCCGCTTTAATATGTCAAATAAAACTACCTTGAAATTTTATTTTTTTACTGTTAAGGCATGTTTTATTTCAAAATAACTAAATAAACTGTACCTACTTTTATTCAAAAACTACTATTAAAACTGTATTTTTTTTTATTCCAATGTCCATTTATCCATAGGAATAAAGGACATAGGAATAAAAAAAGTAAATAAAAATAGTGATGATTCATAATACGAACATTCTGGAAAGTTGCCGTTAATACTACAGAAAGATAGTGCTAAAAGCAGTGAATCAAGCATAATTTAAAAAAAACAAGGGTTATACAAGCGTCAGAAAACCTGGCAGAGTAATAAAAATGTTACCTGAACCAAGGACAGAGAAATAAAATATTTACCTTCGTATCTCTGGAGCTAATTGCACCAGCTAAAATATCCACTACTAGACATGTTCGAAACGCGAGTAAAAACAGCCCACGTGTGAATTTATCACCAGTTTCTTATTTTTTCTTTATGAAACAACTGATTGAAACGCGCTCCAGAGTAATAAAGAATTTACGCCGGACACATCTTATTTCCTCAGCTATACAGTTAATACTACAAGTAAAAATTATTCATCAGTTGTTTATTACGTAACAACTAATATTCTTTGAATGTGGTCACTCAACATATGGTTACAGTTGACTGATTTTGAGATATAATCGTATGTTTTCATGAAAATGGGGAACGGACACGACAGAGTAGTAAAAATCATGGTGTTAATTATTTTTTTGTAAATAATTAGAACCAGTTACACAAAAACTGACATATGTCCCAGTTAATTACAGATATATGCTACCTCTGAAAAAAAAATCAAACTTCTAAACTATAGGGTACATTAAAATTATCCCCCGGACATCGAAAATCGGGGCCTCGAAGAATCATCCATTTATACAGGGTTATTTGTAATTCACTGACATCCTCTTAACCCTGAATTCCTATCACTCAAACAAATGTTTTTTGTTTTACGACTTTTTAAAATGAAGCACTTTTTTCCCATACAAATACACAGGGTATTGTAAAAATAAGAGGTAATCTCAAATTTTCAAAACGTTATTACACCAAAAATATTAAGCTATGACAAAAGCCGTAAAACAAAAAACATTTGTTTAAGTGGTAGGAGTTTAGTGTTAAAAGGATGCTAGTGAATTACAAATAACCCTGTACTTTAGTGACTCCCGTAATAAATGCTTCGTGGGTTCGTCTAATTTGTGAAATAAGCTTAAATAAAAATGCAACGACTCGTCTCTATTCGACACCGGTCAAGGGATACTACTACTATTTCACTCTACTTGGCTACGGCGAGGCGCAGTGCGCGTATCCTCTGTTCATTGCGCGTTCAAGACGCTTACAGAACAGCAGTGGATTACCAACAGAAGCAATGTACTATAAAATCTTACGCAGCGCGGAAGGTCTCGCGTAGTGGTTGGATCGTTCCGGACGTCCAATGCGTTATGCGTAAGAACCTAATGGCTATCACTAGCTGTTGCCCGCGACTCCGTTTGCGAAGAATAAAAAATAGCTTACGAACTATTCTCATGCTGGCACTTCACTTGGCGTATTTCACGAAATAGTTGCGTGTGCGAGAGAGGAGCACTATGCCGATTCTAGCGTGAAAGACGGGGATGGCAATAGCGCAACGCGAACACGCAACGCCAAGTGAAGTGCCACCATCAGACCTATCAAATATAAACAAAAAAGTTTCATAAAAATCTGTCAAGCCGTTTCGGAGGAGTTGAGCAAACTAGCAAACACCGTGACACGAGATTTTTATATATTAGAGATAATCTTCTCCCTTCCTTTAATCAATAAAAGAGAAACCAGAGGGCATATTCTTTAACGCACTCGCAATTACAATCGTATTCAACAACTCTTTTTTCCACCATCGCATTTGAGAGATAGAAATGTTGATTACGCTTGCCCCCGCTTTAGACAGTCAATGGCCTTTGAAACGATTAGCTCGCACGCCAATCCTACCAATAGACATTTCGGTTTAAAAACAAGCGCTGATGGACACATGGTACGCAGCCTCTTGTGCTAGCCTAGAGGGACTAGAATGCATGTCGTTTATATCGCTTGTCGCTTTGCTCTCGATTTCCTCTGAATACGACAGAAAAAGGACGGCGAGGTCGACAAAGCCACTGGCAAACAGTTGTGCTAGTCGTGATATTTAAAAATATCCTAATCCGTTCTAAAAGCTCATTAAAATTTCAACTATTGTACTAATTTATATGGTCAGCATGTACATTGCACGCTGCCTAAGGAGTTACATATCGTTCTTCGTATCTGCGGCCTGCAATGTACTCAACACCAGGTAAAGTTAACAAAGTAGTTTGAGTCAGCCTAACGGCCTTCATAATAGCGTCGAGTTTATATACCGCACTTTTGTGGTATACAATTATTGGTGATAGAACTTAGTTCTTAATTAAGTCTCGTACGATAATATTGTGTGCGATATGACTAAATCATAGTTATAATACAACGCATAGCAACTATTTCGGTCCTTATTGCCGTTAGCAAAATGATGAACTAAGCTCAGTCAAAATATTGACAAGTACGTAATTAATGAAAGGTTAAGTTAAGCTAGATACTTTTCCAATGGCAAGAAACTTGCATGTTTTCTCACAATATTTTTAGCAGGATCTTTTCCATGATAACATATTTAACTACTTATAGTACCTATAATAATTTCACCGAATCTGTTATAGTTGTAGATAATAAAACATAGAATACGACTCTACATTGCCTCGAATTCAAGATGTCGGACCAATAAAAAAAAAAGAATGATTCATTCAGGCTCCAAATTATCCCGGTTTTAAAATTGACCGCGCTAATTTCGTCCGCAGATCAAATCGCTTCCAATATTCATCAGTCTGAGAGCTTAAACCAAAACAACATGTGAGAGCTAGCATTGTCCCCATATTTCCCGGGTAGCTACACCAAAAGTTGACGCGGAAAATCCAAAATAGCGTTCGTAGCGGAACACCCCGCGAACGGAAGCGCGACATCTCTGAGCGACGGCGCAAACTTCAGCGGACTGAAATGCGTTTACGATCTTTATTATCGGCACCCGTAATACCACAATTTAGTTCTTGCCCTACAAAAAGCGTTTCTCCTTTCATAATAATAAGAATACGCCGAGTCGGTCGGCTGGCGCTCGCTCGATACACACGGACGTGGCGGCGCGCGTCTGTGTGAGTTAATACTTCTGTGTGCGTCCCCCCCCCTCCCCTCTTCGTTTCTCGTGCCGCCGCCGCGCGTCGACCCAACGTAGCTTTCTGTTCACTTATATAACGACATACATATATACGCGCGGTAAATAATATACACTGTGAATAGCGAGCTATGTGCTGCCACCTAGCGGCTCGCCTCCGCGCCACAGAGTACTGAAGCGTGTTTTCAGATTTTCCTTTCATGCTACATTATGTTCATGGGCCATTAGTTATAGATACAGAATCACGTGCTCCGTTCGATTGCAATGATTCGTAGCCGTTTACATTGTAATGCGTTGATGTCTTTTAGGACTTATCTGAGTGCTACGACTGATTCCACTCACAGTAGGTACATAATTTGAAATGTAGTATAATATTGCCCACTATTTTGCAACATTGATTTAAAGTAATTTTGTGCTATTATTGGACAGTTTTCGGATAACGTATTGAGGTTATGCAGTGCGTGCTCTATATGTCTCAATGTTTATTTTTGTATGGTAGAGCTACTTGAAATCAAAATGAATACAATGCTCTTTGAGTAATTTTGTGACGTTTTAATTAAAATTATTTGTACATAGACACCTAAAATACGAAGAATAGGTCGAAACCAGAGACGTACTCAGCATTGCTCTGTGGGAGGTACACGTGAGCGAAAGGCGCTCGCGTAGGCGGGTGCTCCATTCTGGCTCGAGTTGGCTCGACCGGCTCGAGCTCGGGCAAACCCGAGCCAGAATGTGGCTCGTGGCTCGAGCCCGCGCCGAGGGAAAAATTTCACAAGTTGCAGCGAGCCGTGACGGAGTCAAGCTACCCGCGATCCCGAACGCGGCCGACACGTCTTTAAAATGGCGCGCGTTTTCGAACGGAACGTTAGCGGCCATGTTTAAATGTGTATTGTTGCCAAATTATTTTTGAAAACAATTAATTATGTTTACTGGCTATTTGAATTATTAATACCTACTGATTTTGTTTGGTCTTTTGGGTATTTTGGCGATTGTAGAGACACTAAATAAGACTGGTTCGAATCTTGTTTTTGCTAGACGGTTGGCAATACCTACGTTTTTTGGTAGTGGAGCGTATAGGTAGTACGTACAACTGACAAAGAAAAAGGTTCATTTGAATTATGTTTATGGGTATGGGGCTTTCGGCAGGCAGTGTTACCATTTCTAACGTTATTATAATGATATAGCTATGTATTACCTCAATAATGGTTACTATTTCTACTCTAATACATACTTTGTGTTAAATGTTAAGGAAAACCACCAGAAACCTTACTAAACAAGTAGAAAGGTACTAGGTAGTCCGCTACTAAATAATAGGTACCTACTTATCCTCAGTGAAATGCCTTCATGTGTTCCGTTATCCTTTACGGTAACTAAGGGAAAAGCTTATACTTAACCTAATAGTAAGAATGTAATTAAATTATTGGATGTTGGAATTAATTTTAGAATTAAATGATCCACAAAAAGAAAGATGTTCAAAGACGGACTATCTATACAAACGACTTCTTCCAATTAACCTGTGAAGGCTATGAGCGATTGCCTGGAATTTCAATAAGACACATGCAAAAGCTATAAAAATAAACATGGTTTTGAAGCCTGTGAACATAACCTCTAGTTTTCTTTTAAAAGTTGGCGCCTAAAGTTGTAGGAAGTAGTTCATAAAAGTTTGCGCGGGCAATATGACTGATATCAATCCATCGGAAAATCGCATCTAGTCGACTTCGATTCCATTTATCTAGCATCTCACTCGCGCCGAGCCAGCAAAGTTGAACGCACCGTCAACCCTTCACCAGAAAAAGTAAGTTATATTAACCCTTAAACCCTTCACAATATAGGTAGTATAGTGATTTAATTCTCACGGAAACTTCATTGGAGATGCTTTTATATTTTCTTTAAATATTAAACAACTCCGTAGTCTTTAGTTGAAACATTTTCTATAACCGCATGGACTTGTTTAGGTCTCAGCAATCTATTCTCACGCATGCAACAACCTACCCTGTTCGTATAACTTTAGAGCACATTGTCTCTCGTTATCAGCGCAGTGATAACGCTTCGTGACGCAGCGCAAAACATACCGCTGTCAGCTCTTTTGTTTATCGGAACAAAAGTGTTCCAAAAGCAAAAATACGCGAGAAACCAATTCGGAAACAAAAATCATCACAATACCTAAATACATACCTAAATAAAAATCTGTTCTTTGAACGCGTAATTATAAGAAAAGGACTCTACCTACGCCAAACGTAAGTAATTATTTTAGAAACTGCGTTAATTATCTAGAGCATAGTTTCGGGGTGCTTGCTATCAGAAAAATAAGTAACAAATTGTGAGAGTATATTTGTTTAAACTTCGAAGCCTGTGACAGATTGTTTGTTTACAGCGTCATCTGCCGCGACCGTTGCAAAGCGTTCGAAAAGTCAGCCCTTTCCAAAGGTAAATAAAGTCGCATAAAAAACATGTTTTTGAAAACTATGTGACAAATCATTGACGAAAAGGCCGATTCCATCCAAATAGGTATTTCGGAATTTCAGGACCAAAATCAACTTCATAACAATTAACGATACGACCCCCGCCTCTAAATTCCTCGCCCGGAGCGTGCCCGCTCGGTAACGCGGGCCATAGAACGAACGCCTTCGCATAGATAGAATAGAGTAGAGAGCGGTTTCGGAACGCACCCGTACAGCAGCGCGCGGCTGTGTGAACCGTGCCTGTGTGCGTCCCCCGTGCACGTGCACGCGCACACAGCCGCGCCGCCGGTGAGCGCTGTTCACCGCACTCTGTGAGCGCAAACAACCATCTATAAGGCCACGCTATAGCCGACGAAGGGACGCGCCGCGCCACAGGCCGATATCCGAGACCGTGTTTTTTATGGTCGGTGTTGTTGGGAAAATAACATTCGGTGGGAACTGTTTGTTTTGAATATTTACTTAAAAACTACATATCACAATTTCGTAATAGTTTGTAAACATACAAAATTAATAGTAATTTTACTTATTTATTCTCTACAAAAAGCAATAGTAGACCTTACATATTTTTTTCATGTAATTGTTTTTCTGTATTGTATTGTAGAGTTTATTTGAAATTTATTTAGATTTGTAAAACCTCATCTTCAAAACATCCTTTTACCTACAATTTATATCTGTTAATGTAGAGTTACCAATTATTCTGTTTTTGTTTTAGATTGTTATTATGCCTATACGCAAATAACTTTTCTATGAAACTAATTTGGAACGTACCTATTCAAATAAAAAAGGAATAAATTCAACGATCTTACAACTACTTACAATCAACTACATACCTATGTGTAACAAAACACGGTTGTAAAAATTACTTTCTATATTGTGTTTGTTTCATTCAACTTACAAATAAACTTATCGTTCAGGTAAATTTAAAATATTTCTGAATAGGCCAGTAGTTCATTTTTATTTTTTTTATTTTTTTTATTTTTTGTCCCACTGTTCGGAAAAGCCCTATCCTCTTGATTTCTACAACTCTCGGTCTGGCGCAATGTCAGGCCAGTCCTTTGCACACACGTCCAAGTCGTCCCGCCATCTCCTTCTTGGTCTGCCTTGTCGTCGCTGTTTGCTCTCCGGCACCCACCAAGTAATTCAAGTATTTTGTGGGCATTTATAATTGAAATTAATCCTTATTATCTTAAGATATATTTTAAAAATTCTAAACTCACAGAAACTCCATAATGTGAGACCAAATTAGTCTGTAAATGACGTTTCTTACTAAGGATCGTTATAATTTATAATTCAATAAAGAACAATATTTTATGGTAAAACATTTATTACTTTTAATCGATGGGATTAAAATTACTTTAATTTGTCGTAATTGGTCCTTTATACTTTGTTTCTTTTAATTGATTTAGTGAAGTTCTAAAATACCAAACCTGCAAGATTCATGTTAAATATACTATACAATAGAACAAACCAAATGCTCATTGCACACGTGGGCAGTTTTTTCTTGGAAGTTTCAATGATTAACAATTTTTCACGAAATGTATTTTTATCAAAATTTGGAATCTAATATCTAGGATTACTTTTGGATGAAATTATACATGGTTTTGGATGAATGCTTGGATTTTTGGATGGTTATGTATGTGGAGTGGACCCAAGTGGACTCTTTTTTGAAATGTAAACAATTGACAGAAGGTAGTACAAAAGTGAACTTATCAATAATAATAACATTATTATTATTGTGATTGATTTGGGAAACTAAAGTTTCATTATGTTTTTAAAAGTATTAATGTAAAATGAATTATTGTTATCAATAATGCTTGTCTAATAAACTATAAAAATATCTTTTATAACTTTACGTACAGTTGAAGAAACAGAATTACGTATCAAAGTAGAACCTTTTCACAGTCAATTTCAAGATGATTTCTTTGTCAGATGAATGGAATGTCAACAATGATATTATATACAAAAAAGAGGTAGATACGCCACTAACGCACCAAAACGTGTGCCGCGAAATGGTCTTAATTGTGACCATTGGAATCAGTCGGATTGCGATGTTTGCTTACACTTGCGCGCAAGTGATAAACTATCTTTGTCTTTTTCTTCATATCATCTTAATGAAGCCATCTCTCTTATATATCGTCTGTCAATGTCATAAAATGTAAGTAAAATGAAACGTGTATGTGTGTGTGCCTGCCGCCGCGTGCAGCATTTTTTTGGACATGACATTTGAATACGCTCCTGGCATCGGCACCGTGTGACCTACCTGCATGTCGATGGCTGACGGTGTGGTCAGAATGTTTGAGATTCTCCGAAAGGAGCAGTCTAGTATTTATAAATAATGTATATGTCTGTAGATTATAAATGTAAATATCTAAGTAGTTTCAGTTTCTTGGGGTATTTGTTTCACTGTAATGTCGTGTTAACTTTATTTTTACAATAAATAAATAAATAAATTTGCAGCCAAAAAGGTTCCACACTGGTTTGCGATTAAATTTCTTCGAGTGTACCTCATTATTATACTTCAATAATATTTTTATTTACTTAAACAAATCTTAAACGACCGATCATATTTTTTTAATTATTTTAAGAAATAAAATAAAGGAGTTAAAAACGTCATGCATGTTTAGTGTTATTTCTCAATAACGATTTTCGTGATTAATGTATTTTTAAATAATGTTATTATTTTTTCGCACCAATTTATTGTATTAGCTTCATCATTGACCGTACATGGTTCTTAAGGTTTTCTAAACTCGGTTAAAGTGATTAAAGAGGTTATTAAAAAAATAGTGTTGATTAAATTTATTTCCAAACTTGAAGCCCGAGACTAAACCCATACACCGTCAAGGAAAGCTCCCCTAACACATTATATTTTACCAAAAGAATTAGTTCCGTAACCCTTTCTACTTCTAGTAAAAACGCATTTGAAACTTCCCATACAAACTAAATAGTCAAACAGTGAATCGGCTTGAGGCGCGGCGCGGCCGGTATATTTCCGACATAATACCGCTGCGTCGAGCGATTACTACTATATATTCTATATACATTTAATAGCTATACAGGCGCGCGTAGAACTGGCCGTACTTATGTGAGCGCTACGGAGCGAACGCGAGCAGCACTGTAGCGCTGTAGAACATAGAGTCGTCTAACGGAACTGGCGAAATACAAGCGCTGCAGCGCTGGGCCGGCCGGGGGTTCGGCTTATTATTATCGTAGATTGGCGTCGGCGCAACTACACGGCGTTAGAAGGACGTTCCGTTTTAAATATCAGGTTTTATTATTATGAAGAGCGGCGCAGCGGAGTGCGGACGGCGCGGCGGACGGTTGCGTGCGATAACATTTGACATTCGTAATTACTCGAGCGCGGAGTGCGCGGCGAGGCCGGCGCGAGCATTCCGCGCGAGTCCGCGGGGCCGGACAAAGAGGTCGCGCGTTGCGTCAGCGGCGCCGCCGCCGCCGCCGCCGGCCGACTCCGCAACCACCATCAGACACGCTCACTATTTTAACACTCCACGCAGTTAGCTATTCCTGGCTGATATCAGTTAAAATTAAAAAAAAAATAGATTTTGTAAATAGAGGTACACCGTACACCTAATGTTTAATGTCTGCCTCTCATTAGCCCACAGTCGCCACCTACACAATAAATACAAATAAACAAAACAAAACAACGCCGTATTTATTCTGACATCGAAGTCCATTATTAAATCCAAAATTCCCAAATGCCGCCTAATGAGTCCGAGATTCGAGCGAGCGTGAATGGCGCGGGAAAAACGGCCTTACACTTTAAGTTATAAGGTCGAGTTGGAGCGGCTGAGGTCGCCTGCGTCAGTGGATGTCAAAGAGCAGAGAGGCAGAGAGATAAAGCGGAGGAAAACACCGGCCGATACCGCGGAGTCGCGCGAATTATGAAACAGAGCGCGATCAAATCTGTCTTTTGGCAATGCGACATCGCGAAAGGCGAGCTCGTCTATCGCCCGGTTTGTACATGCGACCACCTAACACTGTATCAACATTGGTGTAGGGTACGCATGTATGACCTATTCTATATATTTGATTTTCGAACTTCATATCGTGCCGTTCTGTTCATGCTAACAGTATTAAACAGAGAGTGACAGGGACGGCACACTACGAACTTCGTATTTCGTAGTAGCTCCCCAAGTTACGATTTTGATTGGAGGTTCGAATCGGCGCTGGGTAAAAAGCATGTGGTCTAGTAGAATATACTACCGTTTTTCATAGTCTGTGAATATTTTTATATGCTAACTGATATCGATCGATATTGGTCTTTGTCACCTTCTCATATGAGTGTGTCGATCTTGAATTTGCAGTAGTAATTTTGCCGCCTGGTGGGGACTTCCCGCATGCGGTATACCTCTATACTCTATAGTCAGTATCTCAGTATCGGCCTGCGTGCGTATATCTCTCCTACTTCGTCCGCTTGAACGATACGCATTGAGCAACGAAGCTACTAGCATGTTGTGCTAGTCGCTTAATGGTAAACTCATTTCTATTATAAGTAAGGACTAAGATAATCTAAGCAACACACAAATTGTAAACTAAACCATGCATGTGAGCGTGAAAGCGACCAATCACATTAGTTCAAATCCACACCTCGTCCCGCTCCATTTAAAGTGTCATAATTTGATTGTTCTACTCTGCACTTGTCTGCTTCGCTCTGCTTCAATAGAGACCCACCCTAAGCATTTTGCATAAGCATGCTTGAGATTATAAACCATCAAAAACAAATAGTGCACGTGCTTGCAGTTACTATTATATGGCCCATGACAAGGTTGAGGACTTTATCGTTGTAAACTATCAACGACAGAAATGACTGACAGAGCTTCGTGTGTAACAGAGTTCTTTCTCTGCTTAACATATCCTCGGCTCGGCATAATGCGTCTTCTTGCTTTTCAGTCGTCAGTCAGTGTTGATATCGCGTAGTCACTATCGAACCATAATGTTATCGTCGCGCGAAGCTTTGCTTCTCCGAACGGTAGTATAATTAAAATCTTTTTGTCTTTCTCTTTCAATTTGACATCAGCCTTGTTTAGACACAGACAACGTGCCATTTTTTTTATATAAAACTGACCCGTGATGAAAAGTCGAAGTCAAAATTCTTTATTCAACTTATGCATTAATTGATGCTCCTATGAACGTCGAAGAATCTACCACCGATAATTACTATACTAAACGGGACTTATCACGCAAATAATATTTACTTCGACGTTTCGGCCACATTGCAGCAGCCGTGGTCACAAGTTAACTATAAGTAGTAATTATGAGTGAAAATCACGAATGCTTAAAACAGTATAATCTACCACCGGTTCGGAAAAACCCTGTTGAGAAAGTGCAGGTGAGGCCAAAAGTGTAGGTATCACTGGTTCAGTAAGACCCTATTCACTATAGACATGAAGAGCCCTAGATTGTATCTATCTGGAAATACAGACGATGGGAGCAAATTCCATTCCTTAGCAGTCCGTATGAGGGAAGATAAAGCTAACTGCTTCGTGCGAGCCAAAGGACTAACCACATATGGTTAAAGACGCTCCCTATGTCGTGCCATGCCATGAATAAGACCATCTCTTTCCATGGGAGTTGTAAAAGATGCCTGCAGTATCTGATGTGAGACTAGGCAGCAGCGCTCTTTATTGCTAACTACGAACTCGAGACTCAAGTATTGTGGCGTGAAGGCTAGGGAAAACCATCACGATATTTTCTCAAGAAAGTCACCATGAACTACCAATTCTCAACCGCCGCGACCACGAGCGCTCTGTTTCCACCAGAGATGTGCTATGCAGCTATGCTGCGAGGATGTGAAAGCTACGCTACAAAACAATGTGACCGACACTAATGCTAAGCTATATACTTAGCCGTTCGAGGAAGTGTGCTGTAAGATGTGCAGCCGTGTGGTAGCTAGGCGATGAAGATGCGCAGCAGAGCTATGCGATGTACCGACAGTAGAGACCATCCATAGCCCGCATCCATAGCACGCATCCAGAGCACGCCATCCACAGCATGAATTCACAGCACGCATCCACAACATGAATCCATAGCACGCGCATTCATCCACAGGATGAATCTACAGCACGCATCCACAACACGTATCATAGCACGCATCCGGAGCACACGTTTTTCCATTTGAAAACATAGGTTAGTTGAACCCATTTCCACCAGTGCTATGCTATGTGGACCAATGTATATGATTGGTGGATATAAACGCATCTACAGCAACGTAGCAAGGCACATCTCTGATGGAAAGGATTTTTTTACAATGGACTGACCAGCGGTCTATCCCTATCTCACTTGACCTGGAGTTCTAACCCACTAAGTAGTTCTGTAACACCCTAATCACAATAGCTATTTGGCGGTTGAAATCGCTCGCGTCCGTAGGTTTACCCTCGAGACCCTACACGTAAACCCTGGGTGGTGCTAAACAAGCGATACAACTCCGATGGTAGGCTTCGGCCGCGGGTGGTCACCACCCTATAGGTTAAGCCAGGCCGCCAAGCGACTCTCGTCGTGTTCCGTCCGGCCGGCCGTTGCCTATACAAGCCATTCTAGAGGAAGGGTCTGAGCAGTTGTGCAGCGCGTGCGTACTAGTTACAGTACATCTACCACGAGTCCACACTAGTTCACAGTGACCGTACTCGCTAGCGACGGCGTAAATGATTTGTATGGAGAATTGTACTTCCGTAAGTGACCGCTAGAGGCGCTGTACAATTCTCCATACAAATAACCCACGCCGTCGCTAGCGAGTACGGTCACGGAAACCAGTGCAAACTCATGGTAGAGGCACTGATTCTTGTAGGTACGGTTTGCACTGCTTGGGGGCACGTGCAACACTGCGCTCAACTGCCTTCGTCCTGCTTATTCCCCTAAATTCAAGTCTAGGGGGAATGAGCATTTAGTAGGCAAGCGTGCTCCATCGTAGGCCTCATCTTCACTTTCCATCGGGCGTGATTGTGGTCAAACGCAAGGCTATATTGTATAAATAAACTTATTTCATTAGCTATGATTTTGATTTAATAAAAAGAGCTTTGAAGAGCCCTAGGGTAATTGTCTGGTCCATATTCCATTCTCTAGCAGTTCGCTTTAGGAAGGAAGAACCGAACCGAGTTAGAAGACACAGACCAAACAATTTTTCGCTAGCTAAAACAAGACGTGATTTTTGGCAAGGTTTAAGACCAGTTGCCGATTTATTCTGAGCTAGCTATTTTAATTCGTCGAACAAACAAATTAAAAAAATTGAGTAAAGCAAAACATACATACCTACTACCTACATAAGATCACGCCTGTGTTCCCAAAAGGGGTAAACAGAACACACGAAACGTCACATTTACGTTTCGATGCCACTTTTAGCAATTTTAGTTTTAACCCGTCACGCGTCCTAGAGACTACATTAGTCCCTAACTTTTTGTGCGGGAAATGTCCTAGAGACTACTACTACTGAAGTCTCTAGGACATTTCCCGCACAAAAAAGTTAGGGCCTAATTTTAGTATGGTGGACGCGTGACGGGATGTAAAAGTGGTGAACAGTGACAGGTTGCTATAGCCTATAACCTACAATATATCTTAACTTATGTCCTTATAGTCGCTTCATACGTTATCCACAGAAGATATGGAAAGGTGTAATTGTAAATCCGAAACCACACGGGTAAAAAAGACTGGTAGTTAATAAAGCAAAAATAGAGTAAGGACTCAGACCGATAGTTAGTCACTCTCCTTCTTCTAGCTCTACCGTAACTCTTTCTTTACTCTTCCTTCTGAGCTAGTAGTGTAAAACTGATGCCCGAGATCAGCGGTAGTTCGCAATTGCATTCATCATCTATTTTTACCCTTAATCATTCATCACCATCATCATCAGGGGCCCAGTGTGGATGGGGAACTTCGCAAACACCATTGAATTTCTTCACAGGTATGAGTAGTGTTCCTCCCAATGTCAGCGTCAGTACTTCCAACAGTTTTACTGGTACTTAATAGTCTTAATACTAATATTAGGGCATTTTCACTTTAAATGGCACAAAACTTTTTTTAAATGAGGAAATTTTGGTGTTTTCTTACTCAGAATCAAAAGCACTATTATAAAATAAATAAATAAATAAATAAATAAATATTAGGGGACAATCTTACACAAATCGACCTAGTCCCAAACTAAACAAAGCTTTTACTATGGGTACTAGACGACGATAAACATACTTAGATATATAGATAAATAAATACTTAAATACGTAGAAAACATCCATAACTCAGGAAAAAATATTCGTGCTCATCACACAAATAAATGCCCTTACCGGGATTCGAACCCAGGACCTCTTGCTTCGTAGGCAGGGTCACTACCAACTAGGCTAAAGCGGTCGTATTGATTGGAAATTGTGATGTTAAAAAAATACGTTATTGTCCAAACCTACAACTTTTATGTGTCCGTTTCGAATCGACCCACAGGTACAAACTATATGAAAATAAAGTCGGTTTACGGACGATAGTTTAACGTGACAACGTCATAAGAGTCATAACAAAACACAAACCATGCCCCGCACGCCGCATTGTACATCCTGGCGTTCGCCGCTCTCTTGCAACTGGTCCTAGCCGCTCTCTTGCAACTGGCCTTCGCCGCTCTCTTGCAACTGGCCTTCGCCGCTCTGTACGTACCGTTACGTACATGTACGCACATGTACTTTACATTGCGTCATCCTTTTTCGTGGATGCAGCCGGCTTTCATCGATTTATTAGACGTTGTCACGTCAAAAAGTTACGAAACTGTCTCAAAAATAAGGACACTTTTTTCTTTATGAAAACGAATAGTGCTCGAGATTCTTATTAAGAAAACACTAAAATCTCTTCATTAAAAAAAAGTTTTTTTGCGCCATTTAAATTTTCTTCATTAAAAATGCCCATTAATAGGTCATCATCATCCCAGCCCACATACGTCCCACTGCAGGACACAGACCTCCTCTCAGAATGAGAGAGCTTGGGCGAGCCCCCGTGTGGATTGGAAACTTAACACCACACCATTGAATTTCTTCTCAGGTGTGTAGGTACAGGTTTCCTTATGATCGGGTACTGCCGTTCCGGCGAAAATTATTTCGCAAAATGATTCATTTGGCAAATCTTTCATTTGGCAACTGTTTATTTTTTCTGAAACTGTAGACTATTCAGGATATATTTCAAGACTATCGACGGACATTTGTTGTAATTTGTTAGGTTAGGTTAGGTTTGTTTTATAACAATGCTGAAAAGTTTACAGAGTCAGAAAAAATAAACAGTAAGTTGCCAAATGAATCATTTTGCGAAATAATTTTCACCGAAACATTAGTAAACCCCTTACGATATTTGCCTTCATCGAAAAGCTCATGGTAAATTCCAAAAGATTAAATTTCGCTCATAAATTTCTAAAACTTCAGAGGTACGAGCCCGGGTTCGAACTCACGACCCTGTGCTTGACAGGGCATACGTCCAACCACTAGATTACCACGACTTTACTACGGAAGCGGATCTGGTGGCATAAAATTTTTAGTCATAATGTATAATGTAAAGTGACAGACATCTTGAGACGCATTGCACGACTGAAATGGAACTGGGCAGGGCATGTGGCTCGCGGAGTGGATAACCTCTGGGCCCATAGAGTGCTGGTGTGGAGACCGCGGACCACAAGAAGAAGTGTGGGAAGACCCCAGATGAGATGGTCTGATGACATTAAAAGTTACGCCGGACCGTACTGGCTCAGGAAGACGGATAATAGGACGAAGTGGAGGAGATTAGGAGAGGGTTACATCCAGCAGTGGATAGAAAAGGCCTGAAAAAGAAGAAGAAGAAGAAGAAGAATGTATAATATTTGTCATAATTTTTGTAAGTCATAGGTTTTTCCCGTCGAAACCGTAAATTTTTCAGAAATGTTTAAATGGTCACCTGTAGAACTCTACGAGTACAGGGTAGGTATGTTAGGTTTGTTTTATAACAATTCTGTACAATTAATGGATTCAGAGTAAAAAGAGTTATGAATTGTGTAACATTACATTATGTATGACCATCAACAATTATGCAACCCGATATGGACCCGTTTACTACTTTTACTAGTTTTTTACAAAATTATAGAAAATAATATTTCTTGGATATCCAGCTTAATACTACCAACTTTATACCATAAACTTTCTAAGAGTATTTATAATGGAACTGTGGGTATAAAAGTAAGTATATAGAAAAACCGGCCAAGTGCGAGTCGGACTCGCACACGAGGTTCCGTACTATAAAAACGGCAAAAAAATCACGTTTGTTGTATGGGAGCCCGCCTTAAGTATTTGTTTTATTTAAATTTAATTATTTATTTTTAAAGTGAATATATAACTATATTCTGCGAATATTTCAAGCGTCTACCTGTTGCCGTTATCAATATCGAGCAAAAATGAGCAAAAAAATCACTTTAGTTGTATGGGAGCCCCCTTAAATATTTAGTTTATTCTGTTTTTAGGGTTCCGTAGTCAACTAGGAACCCTTATAGTTTCGCCATGTCTGTCCGTCTGTCTGTCTGTCCGCGGCTATGCTCAGAGACTGTTAGTACTAGAAGACTGTAATTTGGCATGAATATATATATCAGTCACGCCGACAAAGTGGTTAAATAAAAAAAACTAAAAAAATTTTTTTTAGGGTACCTCCCATAGACGTAAAGTGGGGGTGACTTTTTTTTCTCAACTAACCCTATAGAGTGGGGTATCATTGGATAGGTATTTGAAAATAAGTAGGGGTTTTCTAAAACCATTTTTTGATAAAGTGAATATTTTCGGAGATATTCACTCCGAAAGTTCAAAATAATGTGTCCCCCCCTCTAACTTTTGAACCGCACGTCTAAAAAACATGAAAGAAATTACGTAAGTTAAACTTAATAAAAACTTTCTAGGAAAATTATTTTCAACTTAATCAGTTCAGCAGTTTTTAAGTTTTTGTAAAAAAATATTTCTAAACTAAGATTGTAATTTCACCTTCATTGCAAGCATTTTTTTTTCTTTATGTCCCTATAAGATCACGCTAACAGTATCTTCTTTCAAATAAAAAAATATATTACATCAGAAAAACAATCAACAAACATTAGTTAATATAATTAATTACCCATAATAGATTAGTTACCCAATTCGCCGATAGATGGCGCTGTACCGCCGACGTTGGGACCAAAACAACCACATTAATAAAGTATGCAAAGATTTTTTCGTACTTGCTACGGAACCCTATCTTGGGCGTGTCCGACACGCTCTTGGCCGGTTTTTAGTATTTGTTATTATAGCGGCAACCAAAATATATAATCTGTGAAAATTTCAGCTAGACAGCTATCACGGTTCATGAAATAGGTACAGCTTGGTGACAGACGGACGGACGGACAGCGAAGTCTCAATAATAGTCCCGTTTAAACCCTTTGGGTACGGAACCCTAAAAATCAGTTTCCGCTCAATTGTTTTTATTTATTTTATTTAATTTACGCATTGTTGGTGTTTCCATGATTATATTCATAATATATGCAGGATTCGAGGCTTGAAGGCGGACCTCAGGACATTGTTCTTTGTCCTCAGAATATTCTAGAGTTCATTCAGATTGACTGGTTTTGACAGAACTTGAGTGACGTATATCATACATAATAAACACCGTGTTTATTACACGCTTTATATTTTCGTTAACTTTAAAGAAGACTTTCAGGCCAAATAAAGCTAATTTATCTAAAACACTAGTATCCTAGCTCATGCCACTTAAAAGATAATAAATTTTTGAATTTAATGTTTTATTTATTAGGTACCTACACTAGATAGTGTCAGTAGCAAAATTTTAGCAAACACTGCGATACAAAACGTCCCGACTTTTCTTGCTTGTGTGCGTGGCAACCATTTGACAGTTTAATGTTACGCTCGCGTTACGTCATTTTAGGTTGTCACTGTGTGCGTGCAAAATGATACCAATTAATGTCACATTCCCCAAAATGTCGGAAAAATTTATCAGATTTTAACTAGTGCAAAGAAATAGAGATAGTTAAAAGAAATTAATATAACATTTCTAAGCTCAATAGATGCCAGAAAATCGATACATTTCGGCTTCGTGCCCAATACAAACTTTTCTTTTTAATACGATTTGGTCTGAATCGTGCGAAGTTTTGCATTAAATAAAAACTGGTGTCACCGATAAAAAAAGTGAAGTAATACACTAACCTAAAAAATTAAATCTTTTCTTACGAAATATTACGAATTCTAAAATACTTAGGTACGGATGAAAAATATTTTTGTTGGTGGTTTTTAACCTCCGTCTGTAATTTCTGCATACTTTTATGACACATTTCGTCATTTTTAAGGCACTTTTGAATCGTTCATTCAGCATACGTGTCCCGCGCAGTCACAATGCAGACTGAGGGGCAGAAAATGACACATAAGCCAATCGTTGGCTTATATTTTTCGGGACGTTTTCATGTCACCTAAGCTCTATCTAGTGTATAAATAATCAAAGGTCTATCCTTCCGGTGTCCCGGTCTGGTGAGCCTAAGTCAAGCTAAAGTCTTAATATTTGACACTAACTTTTGATAACTATAAAATGCCTTATACTATACTTATTGACTATCAAACTTTTTTTTTATTAGTGGATTTTTTGCCAAATAAAAGCGATTTGCCAGGTAGGTAGTTCCTGTTAGTGTACCAAATAGTATGTATGTAAACTCTTTATTGTACAAAAAAATAAGAATAAAAACCGGCCAAGAGCGTGTCGGACACGCACAAGGTAGGGTTCCGTAGCCATTACAAAAAAATCAAGTAATATTTTTCTAAGGATTTCGTATGTGTACGGAATCATCCAAGTTCAGGTATGTTTTATACCTTAGGCTACTATTTACTCATAAACTACAAATAATTTCCAAGCAATCTTAGCCGCTATAATTTTCCTAGTAAATTTGATATATTTACTGCCATTCAGAATTTTTTCAAATTTTTCCACCTAACAGTTTAGATTTTAGAGGGCGGGGACGCTCGATTTTAATGAAAATTTTCACTTTAAAGTTGAATATTTCGCAAACAGATCACTGAATAGAAAAATCATGTTAGCAACCCCGCAATGGTTTTAAAAGACCTATCCAACGATACCCCACACTATAGGATTAGTCGAGAAAAAAAATTCACCCCCCCTTTACGTCTATGGGAGGTACCCTAAAAAAATTTTATTTTTTATTTTTTATTTTACCACTTTGTTGGCGTGACTGATATGTATATTCATGCCAAATTACAGCTTTCTAGTATGAACGATCTCTGAGCTTAGCCGCGGACAGACAGACAGACGGACAGACATGGCGAAACTATAAGGATTCCTAGTTGACTACGGAACCCTAAAAAGGACAAAACACTATTGACAACCGTTGAAATAAATGTACAAAGGCGAACTTATCCCTTTAAGGAATCTCTACCAGTCAGTTGTTGAAGTTAGTGGAAATTAAAAAAAATACGGTGTAGGTATAGATAAAAAATCACACCTAAACGAATACAAAACCTTACTTATTATTGCACTAAAAAAATCATAGAAATGGGTTTCCTCAGAAAGTTTTCGAAAATTTAAGGCGGGTATTTTATCAAAATCACCAGAAACATTTCACATAGAAAGCTCAAAATCATCATTAAATCATTTTTCTATGACTTAGTGACTATAAATAACCATAAAATGAACCAGGAATGGCGACATTTGTAACCATTTATAACTCTAGGCCACGCTAATAAACGCAATCAGCGATGATGACAATGACGGAGTTGCCATAGCGCTGGCATGGTGAAGTAAGCGACCAATAAGGGGCTATTTCAGTAACTTGGATAGAATGGCCCAGGCCCTAGAATATTAGGGCCACTTGGACGGTCTAGGGTTAAAAAATTATATCGTTTCGTGGTTATGGAAACTAAGGGACTCCATAGATCCCTGTATTTTTTATGTCATCATCATCATTTCAGCCGTAGGACGTCCACTGCTGGACATGTATAGCCTCCAAAGTCAAAGTCAAAGTCAAGATAACGACCGCTTCAGCCTAGTTGGTAGTGACCCTGCCTACGAAGCAAGAGGTCCTGGGTTCGAATCCCGGTTAGGGCATTTATTTGTGTGATGAGCACGAATATTTGTTTCTGAGTTATGGATGTTTTCTATGTATTTAAGTATTTATTTATCTATCTAAGTATGTTTATCGTCGTCTAGGACCCATAGTACAAGCTTTGCTTAGTTTGGGACTAGGTCGATTTGTGTAAGATTGTCCCCTAATATTTATTTTATTTTTATTTTATTTAAATGTTTCATTAAATTTAGGCATCAATTGATGCTCCTATTTTTTTTAAACGATTTTGATTTTTCCTATGAACGTCGAAGAATCTACCACTCTCCCTCACTGATACCCAATCATTACGGTTGGAGGCGGCTTGCATCCACCTTGAACCTGCGGCCTTTACCAAATCGTCTGACCATCTCGTTGGTGGACGTCCCACGCTGCGCTTGCCAGTCCGTGGTCTCCATTCGAGAACTTTTCGGCACCAACGGCCAATGTACACTTACGGCGATTTTACGGGATTTACGGTATTTTTATTAATGTAATTTATGTTTTTTTGTTTGTATTTTTTTTTTAAATTCTCCCTAGTTTTTTGCGGCACATTTTTCGTGCCAATGATGGTCCTTACGAAAGCGCTGGTAGTTTAAAAAAAAGTGACACGTAAAAGAGCCCTTAGCGGTCTACTAGTAGAATACCTAAACGTTCTTGATTTTAATTTTTGATTTCTATGGATGACATTTTGACACTCAAGATTCCGAAAAACTGAGAGGTCCAAGCCCGGGCTCTAACCACTACCCTCTGCTTGAGAGGCCATAGGTCAAACCACTAGGCCACCACGGCTTAAAACGTCCTTTTTTGTTACCCACTTCGAACACACGCGTTTTACTTATGTGGTAACAAAAAAGGAAAATGTAAGTATAAACTTTTTTAGAAATGCTCAGTTCAACCAATCTGTTTCTTCGTTTTTGCTTAGCCTTTCAAACCAGGAAGAAAAGGCTATTATCGTACCTGGTGACCGACTTGTATATTTGTACGTAACATCATCATCATCATCAATAATTTGAAAAAGTAAAACATTAAAAAAGTAAGTCTCAATATCGATTTAAGGCAACAACAATACTTGGGGTAAGTAATCAAAGAGCGGTGTAAAAAAAAACACACCGAAATAAAAAATTTAGAATATTTTACATTAATCAAGCTCACACAACATCAACATCATCATCATCGATAAGTTGAAAAAGTAAAACATTGACAAAGTAAGTCTCAAAAAAGATTTAAAGTAACAATAATGCTTGGGGTAAGTAATCGCAGAGCAGTTTCCAACAAAAACCCACCGAAATTTTAGAAATTTTTAAAACAATCAAGTTCGTATGACGTCAACGGAGCAGTGCAATCTGCAGTTGAATTAGCGATAATAATATGCATCCAGTACAATGGCTGACGCAGCGGTCATTGTCAGACGGAAATGACGAACGGTTAATAATGTTCCGTAATAACTGAAACCCTGAAAATTTGGTTTCAGTCGTAGGGTAAGGCCCTTTGTAGAGTCGCCATCATAACATCGGAGCAGTCACGGTGGTCAAAAATATTCTGTACACACGTACGCGATTGCCAGTACGGTCGTGTGTATATATACTTTTGACCACCTTTAATGTTTCTATGTATATGTTGGCGACTGTAAAGTACCTAGATATAACGCGCTGGGCACGCTTTGTCGGCGTCGCGCGCACGCCCAGCACAGCGATCTGTGGTAGCCTTAAAATCGTCGGATATCATAGATTTACGTATACGTAGCCATATGGACGTAGGGTCTAAGTGTACAGTCACCACAAAAATAAACCGGTCCTTAGCGGATTAGGTTAAAAACTGAATACTTAAAAAAACAGCTGATGATAGAGTCGTATTATTCGAAGGTGACTGACTATACAGGGTGTTACAAAATAACCCCTAAAGCCTGAAACCCCCTGAACAGTAAATAAAACTGTAATTTTGCGCGCTGTTCTTTTTTTTGTAATTTTTTTTTTTTTATTTTTTTATTTTTTTTTATTGAGCCTATTTTTGTGTCCCACTGCTGGGCAAAGGCCTCTCCTCTCTTGCTCCACTCCTGCCTATCAAAGGCGAGCTCCCGCCATCCCAAAAAAAAATATACTAATTTAATTCTTTACTGGAGTACTTCCATACCCTTCAGTTATTACGGGTAATTTTGTAACGCTCTGTAGATACTCATAAAATTGAACTATAACATTTATTACTTGTTAAATTTATTTACTGATACTTGAAAACAAATAAAATTAATTTGTCAACGAAATTTTTTTTATTATGAGAGGGAGGAAAACGAGCAAGCGGTCTGATGGAAAATGATCACCACCGCCCATAAATATCAACAACTCCAAGAGAGCCACCAATCTGTTGCCAGCCTTTAAAGGAAGTATAAATCCTTTTCTTGAAAGCCCCGATGTCATAGTTGTCTGGAAACACTGCTGCCGGAAGCTGGTTCCACAGTTACACTGTACGTGGCAGATAGTGCCAAAGAAAATGTACAGTGGTAAACTGCCATTCATCGAGATGGTGACGATGGAACTTAGACTTCCGGCAGGAATTGCGCTGACGGAATTATTATTATTAATATTTTTATTATTATTACATTATTATTATTATATTCATCGATTATTATCATTTTAACAGCTGTTTTGGGTCCATTTTTAAATCAAAAGGTGAAAGGCAACCCTTCATGTCAGTGAGGTGGTATGTTGCAATAAGAGCTTTATTCCAGAGGAATCGCTGCCACGTCACAGCTGAGGGATACGACCGGTGGAAACGTTTGCCGCATGCGACATCACACATCATTAAGTATCGTGCGGCAGGTGACTCCGCCAGATCCTATAGGAGGCCTCGTGGAACCTATAGGTGGTCGGGGTTGCCTAGTCGTTTGACTTATGGCCTCTCAAGCAGGGGGGCTACTCCGAAATTCGATAATTGAAGTTCGTATCGCATCGTCTTGCTCGCTCTTGCATTAAATACTATTAGCGTGAGAGGAATGGCACGATACGAAGTTCGAATTTTGCACTTCGTAGTATAAGGCCTGAGAGTCGCGGGATCGAGTCCGGACTAATAACATATCTGAGCACCTCGTAATTAATTTACGAAATTGAATTTGAAATCAACATGAGCTTTATGACCAATCACACTTATTCTGAGAGGAGGCCTGTGACCAACAGTATTATTTTAAGGTAAAACGGAGGTAAAACTATTTTTTCATTAGTTGCTTAGAGTATTTGCGGCCATTTGTTCATTAAGCAACATTAAGCCCAATTTAGACTTGCAAGAAAAATGGTGCTAGTTGCATTACATAGCGGCGCTGGATTGTCCACTTGAATCGTGTTCGCTTTACTGCCTCGCGATGTAATGCAACTTGCACGTTTTTTCTTGCAGGTTTACACTCGGCTTTATACCTTGACAAGCTCGTGCGCGGCGCTCGGCGGAACCATGTCACATGAATAAATACGGAGTAGAATAAAAAGTTCAAACAACGTCGCGCACGCATTACACTACTACACGCACAACATATGTGTGCGTGACCTGTACAGACAGGACGGGGGGGCGTGCACCGGCGCCTGCTCGGAGACAAACCGGTTTGAACTAGCTCAGTGAGTAGACAAAGTTCAGGTGTGCCGCTAGCGACGACGCGACCGTTTAGCGTTTAGCTACATAGTTCGGGTGTTCGGTTGTTTTTAAAGATGCCTACCTGTTGTAGTGTTTGTAGATATACAGATATTAGATATTTAGGTACTTGTTTGAATAAAATATTTTGATTTTTAATATATTTTTTTACCGAGCGACAACCCTATGATAATAGGTAAGAATTTCGAGCACTGTTCGGAAGCTTTTCTTCTGCTCTGTATTTATTCGTGTGACCCTGTCGCAGGGAGCCTCTGCTAATAATAAGTAGTAATTTTAATAAGTGCGGCAAACGCTGACTTAGGTATATTTTAATAGTAGGTAAACCTATTATTTATTCTAAGGGTTCCTTACAGAATGATTGAGCTTGGGTTTCTGCTCCCACGCGGGCCCTGTACGGATTTTTCACATACACATTGATATTTTAGTTTCACCGAATTAGCTCATAGTAAATTTCATACATGATTTTGCTCTAAATCCTAAAAAAACTTAGAGGTGCGAGCTCAAGCTTGAACCTACGAGCGCCTTCTTGAGAAACCTTATACCTGGTTTACACTCGCGTACGAGTGGCGAGAAGAACTGCGGGACGAGCCACGAGACGAGAGTGTGAACAGGCGCGCCTCGCGCCTCGTCTCGTGATTTGCCTTGATTTTGAGGCTCGCGTCCGGAGCGAGACGACGAGGCGAGGCGTGAGGCGAGGTGACGAGGCGAGAGTGTAAATCAGGTATTAGATTAATCCAATTGGGTACAACGGCTTATTTAAGTATATATGCAATACATATAGGGAAAGTTTACAAAAAAATTAAATACCTTTAAAAAGAGGAAAGTGACTGTGTGACATACAACGCACAGTCCTAACTACTGCCTAAAGAAAGAGACTTGATTACAGCTGATATTTTCCATGATGATCATAGAGGTGCTAGTGCAAAGGGATTGTTCTAATAAGATGAAAGCCGCGGTAAAAGCTAGTTAATTAATGCTCCCACGTTAAGTTCCCAAATCAAGTACTTACACCAATTCAATTACCTTCTAAAAAATTATGTTTTTTACAAGCTCTCATTTACTTAGATATTTAATTTGCCCTGTTTGTTTGGGTAAAATCTTGGTCCACTTTCAGTGGTCAGATTAAATTGAAATTTTGGCAAGCTGATGCAGGTTGGATGTCTATGTAAGTACAGTCAACAAAAATGCTTGCATTAAAAATGAAATATGTCAACTTTTCAACTCAATATTCTGGCTAGTGTTAGCTGAGTTAGAAATACAAATTTTATATCACGTAAAAAACATTATTTGTGTAGCAGAACATTTAGAGCTATATTCCCAAACAATCGGTGAAGTTTGGAGCTTGTGCGTGAGGCTTTGCTTCTACTTTTTTTCGTTTTTATTTTTTTTAAATAAGCATTCTATTTTTTGGAAATGAATGTTTAAATTAGCACAGGTGCGCCTGGGCTTGAACCCGCGACCCAGGGTCAAGCCAATGGTAACCAATCGATGTTTCGTTTTTTTCAGACTCAACAAAAATATATTTTTTTATAAGCTCTCATAAGAATATCGTTATTATTTCAGGATATTTTAAATTCTTAAGCAAAGAATAGGCATTAGTAGATCAAGAAATTTTTTACTACCCTAAGTTTTAATATCAGTTGTAAGGATTAAAACATTAAAAAACCGGCCAAGTGCAAGTCGGACTCGCGCACCGAGGGTTCCGTACAAATTTTTAGGTATGTCAAAATATAAGACGTAAACAGCCGAAACTGTAAAAATCCAGTGTTAGCAGAGCCCTGCTTCTACGTAAAATGTACGCCGTGTGGGATCATTTTATGTTGGTTATTTGGGAGCCCGCTTAATGCTTAATTCAACTATATTTTTAACCGACTTCAAAAAAAGGAGGAGGTTCTATGTTCAACCCAACTGTACCCAACTGTATGTATCTTTTTTTTTCATTTTTATTTCCATCGATATCTCCGCTAGTTGTGGACCGATTTTCAAAATTATTTTTTCATTGAAAGAGTATACTTCTGAGGTGGTCCCATTGGCACCAAGTCAAAATCTGATGATGGGATCTTAGGGAAATCGAGGGAAACCCTCAAATTTTTTTTAGCATCAAATCCAGCATTTTCATTCAGAAAATGTCATTTGGTAAACTGGATCTGATGAAGAAGACCACAGATGACCAACGGAACTACTCAAAGGGTCAAACCTTGGAAGTTTGATCCACTTTGCGGTTTCCGATTGAGCTAAAATTTTGCATACATATGTAAACTGGGTGACAATGCAATACTATTATGACATGAAGCTGATCTGATGATGAAGCTGGATGGTGGCAATAGAAACTCTGCAATAAAACGATACGACCACATCGTGTTTGGACTATTGACGAGTACTTTGATCCTTGATGATAACCAGGGTTTGACGTAGGAGCTGGATATTGACCATAAGAACTCCGTAATAAAACGACATCTAGTTTGTTCTCGTTTGATTCGTCTTGATGAGTACTTTTTGGTAATCAGGGGCAAGTACAGTCATCAAAAAAAATTTAATTTTTAGCTAACTTATTTCGGAGTCAAACGATTTTATCCTACTCATCGATTTATACAAATACGACTAAAAAAAGGAAACTCTAAAAGCAAAAAAAAAATGTAATAAAAATTGAACCGACTACGGCAAAAACTTACACTAATGATTCAATACTTATTATCATGGTGTCATAATAATAAAATATTTTGCCTACAACTTCGTGTGTGCCCTGCGGGAACTTGTAACTTTCCTGGGATAAAAAGTAGCAAGTGATGTTAATATAATCTGGAATAATGGCTTTCCTTTGGTGAATGAATTTTTAAAATCGGTCCTATTAACCTCATCATGTAAACAAACACAAAATTTACCTCGTTATTGTACTTTATAGTATAGATAGAAGTGAAGTATAGTCAACCAAGTAAGTGCTTTAGCATTTATTATAATTAATATCAGTTCCTACATCAGAATAAAAAGGCTGATTGTCATATTAACTAAACTTGCAAGTGAAAGAAGCCTTTGATGTTTTAAGCTATACAGCCTAAATTTAAACTTAGAGTGGCAATGACTACACAACTTAGGAATCATACTTAAGTAAAAAATATCAAATTGAAATGAGTTTTTTTTACTAATATACCTAAATTCATGGCCTGATTCCTCGTAAGGCGACACCGCAAGGCGTCAGCGGCGTTCCTGCCAACTGCAGCGAAATGCTGCACCTCGCCTTACTGCAGCCAATGCATTTGTGAATAGGGTTGCCAACCTTAAATATATGCAACAATGGGAACATTATGGAGAACTCGCTGCTCGCGATTTTGTTAGCGTAGTGATTCGATAAAGATTTATCGGAATAAAATGTTGCCTATAAGCATGATGACGATGATGTAACGATGACAAGGGCCATAGTGACACCGCCAGATATTATTGTACAGTAGGGGCCAAGCTGAACTAGTTAGACAGATCAATATGGACGAATATTGCCGCATTAAACAAGAAAATACCGTGAGATTCTGAGCCATGGCGAGTTGCTCCGAGAAGAAGGGATTATTCCTAAACATGTTGAGTAGGTAGGCCTCCAACAAGATGGAGCGACAACCTGGTTAAGTTTGCAGGATCGCGTTGGATGCGGATGGCACGGGATCTGTTTGGCGAGCCTTGGGGGAGGCCTATGTTCAGCAGTGGACGTCTTTCGGCTGAAATGATGATGATGATGATTTTGAGTTAAGCTTGTCTTGAGACGTGAGTAATACGTATTATTTCACTAAGTATAATATTGCCGCAGTTCAACCAGTATTCTTCATGGCGAGCGATACGAGCGAATGGTTTGGTTTGCAAAACATTATTACTGAACTAAAACAATTACTTTGCTCACCCGCGACCTTACAATAGTTACGTTTATGCAAGAAATGTGCGTTCATGCAGTTCCTCCACCTCCACACTGTACGAACACACACAAATCACATAAACCCAACCATCACCACCACCAAGCTACACTGACGCGTTTCGAACTCAACCAGAGCTCATCTTCAGAGTTACCACAACCGTATGCTATGCTACCAACTGTTAAACTGTGTATTATAAATTAAACATTATTACGCTGTGCATTACTGCCAGCTGCTACTGAACCAGTGAGATACACCTTTTGCTTCATCAGCACTTTTCATCAGGTGAGATGGTGTCAATCACGGATCAGTTTTATGTAAAAAAAAAAATCGAAGCAATAGGTTTGTTTACACAAAGTATGAATCAGAAACAACTGATTACTTGGGTAAGAAAAGAATATTAATTATAACATGCGTCACTTTTTAAATAACTGTCATGTTTTTGACGTATAATAATTGAATGAGGCAAAAATGTTACTTCTAGTTCGTCATTCGTTAATTTCTTAGGGTGCCTTTCCACCAGAGATGTGCTATGCAGCTAAGTATGCTGCGAAGATGTGAAAGCTACGCTACAAAACTGTGTGACCGTTTCCACCAATGCTAAGCTATGTAGCTGTGTGACGAAGGTGCGCTATGTAGATGAGCAGCCGCGCGGCAGCTGTGCCAAGAAAATGCGCAGCTCGAGCTATGCAATGTATCGACAGGGGCGCGCGGAGCGGCAGCGCGGTGAGGGGGAGACGCTTGCACGGCCGCCGCGACCATCCATAGCACGCATCCCGTAGCACGCATCCATAGCACGCATCCATAGCACACATCCATAGCACGCATCCGTATCACACATCCATAGCACAAAACCATAGCACGCATCCGTAGCACGCATCCATAGCACGCATCCAGGGCACGCATCTTTCTATATAAAAATCATATCTTAGTTGTGTAGGAGCAGCTCAGTCTCCGCTCAGAGGTTCTAGCGTGGATCAGAAGCAAATGAAGAAAACATGTAAAGCTCTTTATAAATCGTTATATTCTGATATTGCAGTGCACTTTACAATGTTAGGAACAGCAGATATTATCACTAGACTTGGATGAATTAGGATTAATAAATTATAGCTAAACAAGCAGCAGTGAGTCGACATACGGCGAGAGACGGAAAAGGGAAGAAAACAAAACCATGGTGTTGTCACATTAAAAATATACTAGAGGCATGCCATTCAATAGAGTTAATGCATACATACATGCCCATTCAATATCAAACTTAATAAGTTGAACCCGTTTCCACCAGTGCTACGCTATGTGGACATGAACATGGATATTAGACACATCCATAGCAACGTAGCGTAGCACATCTCTGGTGGAAAGGCACCCTTACACTTTATTGTTGTGTATATGAAACCTCATCGATATAATTACCAACGACTATATTTTTTTTTATGTCTGGCAACACTTTTATCTGTCAAACTAGTTCGGCTAATTTTGATGGTGACTTTTGGTGCGTTCGCACTTGAAAATGAGCTGACGCGCGGGTGTTCAAAACGCCGGGGTTCACTAGCATTTAGTTAGGTATTTGATGCAGATGGTCTAATATTCAATAATATATATACTTACGCAATCCGATTTAATGAGTATTTTATTGAGAACTATGATGTGGCCTCAATAGCGAATAGCATACACAGAAACTTAAGGTTAATACTTAGTTAGATTTTGTTTTTTTTTATGTGCTTAATACTTTTCTCGTATGTCCAATTATTGGAGTCTACCAGTTTGAATGGTATAAGTTGTAATAAGAATATTTTTTTATTTTCCAGTCTAGGTAGAGTACCTTACATATATTAAATTACATTTTTATTAGCCACATAACATTTTATTTACCTAACAAAATTGTGACAAACAAAGTTACTATTATTTATGCAGTTTTTTCTAGACAATGACAACCCTTAATTAAAAATGGCGCTGAATAATAAGCTGAATAATAGCTATTCCATTTTGTTGGTATTTTTGGTACCTATCTGTAACTGTGGCTGACAGTAGACCAGTAAGTATTTGTTATAAATAAATCAAGTCATGACCGACGTTCATTTTGTGGCAAAAAAAGGAATTTTTTGGGGAAGTCGAAATGGCAAAAACAAAACTGTCAAAACAAAACCAACTTATCCGTGCCTTAGTTCACAGACTCTCAGAAAGCTTTAATTTGGCATAGTTGTACATACTTAGGTACGTAAGGAAGGATATATACGAGACAATTAAACGAAAGTGAATCATCGATTATTAAAAATCCTTTATTCCGCAGGTTATCAAAAATCATATTTCGATTAACGGATCCTTTTACAAATTATTAAATTTAAAGCTTCTGTTAGTGTCAAGTGTCCTCCCCTCCCTCTCGATTAAATGATTGTTTTCACATGAAAACCACAGCAGTATCTTATAGGTACTTGCCGCACATTAGTGCGGAACTCTAAACTGTGTGTGGCGCGACCCCCACTTGGCCGGTTTTATTCATTAAATTTTATGAGCATTCATTTCCTTTATAGGTTACACGTTCCAAGGGGCACAGGCCCTTCTCAGATTGAGAGAGCTTGGTCTGTAGTTCCCACCATCCCACCCGAGCTCATTACGGATTGAGAACTTCTTACAGACTAATGAATTGCGTCACAGGTGTTTACAGATTTCTTTCCGCTGATTTCCTTCCCCGAAAAGACCATAATAAATTTACCAAGAATAACATATATTTTGAAAAACTGAGGTGCGAGACCCTCTTACGTACGACCCTCTTCATTAGAGACCATAGTTAAACAACTAGGCTACCAGAGCTTTAATGAGCATTTAAGAATACGAACAAGGAATTAGTAACAATTAGTGAGTAAAATCTATAAACCATTAACAAATTGTTCGGTGGTAGTTATCGAGTAAACGATTGCATAGCACCTATTATTTGCTCTTTAAAGTGCTGTTTGGTATACATGTCCTTTGACCAGTCATTATCTTATTGGTCATTAAGTAAATGGTTATTATTTATTAATTACTTTATCTAAATGTGGTCAGACTACCTAGTTAACGCAATGGGTGGAAAATCTTGCTTGTATACTAAACACTGCGGCACTTGATTCGTCATTCCCAACTCGTTAGCTCCGAAATTACGCGATGTACTCGTACTCGTAGCACGCGCAATTTTTCTCGTACCGCGTTTTCTAAGATATGCAAAATTTCAGTCTTCTAGGTCCAAGGTTTTGGGCTGCGCGTTAATGAGTCAGCCAGGTCTTTTTTTTAAATTCAATACACACATTCTATTCCACGCTGTCTATGTGATATCGGAGCGACGCGAAAGTTAGATTCTTATTTAATTCTTTAGATATCGTAAACGTGAGATGTCACAAATCTGGGGATGTACTACGAAATTTAAATTTCTTTCACTCTTCTGTTTACTACTATTAGCGTGAACGGAACGGCACGATAGGTACGAAGTTCGGAAATCGTATGTATTGTACTACGGTACAAGGCCTGGGCCCAATTGCATAACAAAGCACAACTAATATTACAAGCGGAACTCTCGCTTCAGTTATATTAACTAGAAAGGGAGTTCCGCTTGTAATATAAGTTGTACTTTGTTTTGCAATTGGACCCTGGTATAATATGAATCATATTTTGATAGGCTTAATTTGTCCTATTTTACGCTTGTACAGTCGCGGAATGAAAAGGTTCGTCACTTTTTGACTCTATGTCAACGAGTTAAGGTCGAAAAGTGACGAACCTTTTCATTTCGCTACTAAACTATACTTGCGCGTTCATCCAATAGTAATAAAATGTAAGAATATCACGTGAATTTAATTTGTCACATGAGCGCCGGAGATGCATATATATGTATGTATGTATGTACTTATGTAAAACTCTTTATTGTACGTAAAACATGAAAATTAACAGTATATTATAGTTATTATTATTTATTTTTATGTATTTGCACCACCTGCTGTAATATAAATAAATAAATAAATAAATAAATATTAGGGGACAATCTTACACAAATCGACCTAGTCCCAAACTAAGCAAAGCTTGTACTATGGGTACTAGACGACACGTATGGGTATATCTCTTGCAGTCATTCTTTTGTTAAAACGTTGCCTGGTAGAGATCGCTTCGAAGCGATAAGGCCGCCTATTGCTTACCTTATATGTTTTTTCAATAAAAAATATGTATATCACGGGACAATTCACACCAATTGACCTAGTCCCAAACTAAGCAAAGCTTGTACTATGGGTACTAGACAACGGATAAACATACTTATATAGATAAATACATACTTAAATACAATTAAACATCCAATACTCGAGCACAAACATTCGTATTTTTCACACAAATATCTGCCCCGACCGGGAATCGAACCCGGGACCTCAAGCTTCGTAGTCAGGTTCCCTAACAACTAGGTTATCCGGCCGTCTAGGCGGCCGGCTAGGTTATCCATGCCATGTATTTACTTGTTTTTCTGTATTGTTTTCTTTATGGTGGACAATAAGTAATAATATAATAAATATTGTATTGTACATATCGCTCATGTAGAAGAACACTGACACAATTACAAATTATTGTCATTTCAAAACTAAACTTTATGTCTTTAGACATAATTTGTAATTGTGTCAGTGTTCTTCTACATGATCGATACGCATAGACTGAAAACTCATTGGCAGATTTTGAGGCTTGAACACTGCCCTCTAGTTTCCGATAAGAGCAACAACGAGGAACCTTGAAAGCTAGCGGATAATTTCGTGTCAATACCCAGGGGACGGCCGCGGAGTCGCCACTTAACTAACTTCGAATAAGTTTTTCAAAGACGCATTGCAGTGTTCGTTGTTTTACTTGATTCCTGAGAATCCAATATGGTTATATAACTCTCAAATTATTTTTAAAAACGCGGTCTAATTCTAAGAGAAGCAGTTATCAGGAAATTGTTTAGTTTAGCATATCTCTATCCATTGTGGTATGACTTTGTGTAAGATCCGTTAGGATCGTTGTCATCTTCTTACTGACTAATCCTACCGCCAAGCTGCAGTGGTTGGGCTCCTAGATTCTGCCATGAAGAGAAGACAACTAGCGAAGCTACTGGTACATGATGTATTCTATCTTTTGCCTCGAGCGGCAATGTATCTTCAATCATCCTGTGTCGTGGGTGTCCATGGGTAGGTGCGTGGATTCTCATTGACCATCAGGTGGCCCACTTTTCAAAAAATTCAATTCAAATTCAATAATATTTATTTCGGATATATGATACATTTAGGCACATCATCCATAGGTGTTAGTAAATTATAGTCTTTGCCCCAATACCTATATACTTCTAAAAAAGACCCAATAACATTTTTATGCCGTTCTAGAAAAACTTTGTTAAAGTCAAGACAGAAATTCGGTGTTTATCAACCAATTTTGGATGAAATAGTAGATTGTTCAACAAGGGAGGAAAATAACCAATATCACACGAGGTTACTTGGCACCCGAGCACAGCGAGGGTGCCAATATTCCGAGGGTGATATTGGTGTTTTTCCCGAGTTAAACACTCTGCTTTTCATTTCGACTACAAGGAAAGTAAGAAAATATAAGTATAAATAAATAAAAATGTCTAAACTGGTCAATATGATCGTTGTAAAATATTTCAATGGATTTTATTGTTAAGGAATAATTAATTTAACTAAATTTAGAATGTTCAATATAATAATCAATGAAAACAGTAGATAAAGTAGGTATTTTAGTAAATTTATTTATAAAATATGTAAGTAACCAATTTGAACCAAGGAGTTAAGCTGTATAGATATAGGCTATGTGGATAGATTATCGTTTACCATGTTTTTTTCTTAACATTTTCTAACTTTTCTGGTTTAAGTCACTAAATAAGAAATTAATAATTTAATTTAATAATATTTCACTGGCATTATAAAATTTGTAATATGACTAATTAAGAAAAAAAAACTCAATAATTAATTATTCCATGTATATGCCACGACGATGAGACGACCAGATGGCCTAGTGGTCAGAGAACCTGACTATGAAGCTTGAGGTTCCGGGTTCGATTCCCGTGTCGGGGCAGATATTTGTATGAAAATACGAAGTATGTTTATCCGTTGCCTGATACCCATAACACAAGCTTACCTAGCTTACTTTGGGACTAGGTCAATTGGTGTGAATTGTCCCGTGATATTTATTTATTTATTTATATTCCGTAATGCTTGGCTGAATGCGTATGTGTTCCATTGACAGCCAATGCCTTTATTTTTTTTAATTCATATCTACCCTAGGGAAGAAAATAATAGTTATCCTCCCGTATGTCACATATGATTTGCCTCACTTTTCGAGTATGAGAGATGAAAACGGTATTATTATACCTGCTTAATCGCCGTTAGGAAAGTAAATGTTGAGAAACTGGAAACCTTTTCACAGTAAATTTCAATAGGAATTGAATTACTTTCTGTAACAGTACACATTTTGACCCTAAAAACAACGCATCTATATTTTCAGCTTGACTGTTTTTCCAGTTAGCAATAGTTTAAAAGATAATTTAAACTTTGCAAAAATTCATACTTGACCCGCGACCAAAGTCAAGGACAAGACAATAGTCGAGAGGCTTAACAATGAATCTTACTAGACTAACCTTATCTCTCGAAAGTCTGGTGATGTTATAGCCTAAATCAACTAATGTAATATATATAATATCTAATTCAAATCTATCTTTCTAACATATGAAAATCTCGTAAACTAAATTAAGTTTTGTAATGTATAAAAAAAATGGAAATTAATTAACAGTTAAATTTTTTTTTCGTGTCACGGTGTTTGTTATCGAACTCCTCCGAGATGGCTTGACCGATTTATATGAAACTATTTTCTCTATATTTGTTAGATCTGAGAATAGGTCGTAGGCTATTTTTTATACCCCTATTGTTCGCAGACGGAGCCGCGGGTTGTTACCCGCTAGTAAAATATAAATACATATACCTTAAAGTAATTATGCATACCTACAACTATTTTAAAATAAAAGTACTTACTTAGGACAAAATGAAAAAACCTAGGTGGTTATAACATATTATGATATGGAGCCCCTTTAGGCAAGGTTCTGAAATTACTGGCAGTGTTCCCCAATTTAATAGCTAAGCTTCTTGGTCCGAAGTAAAGTAACTGCCAGCTCTTCGGTCTCCTGTGACGGCGATTAACCTTTTTACTATTTAAGAGCGTACTCCTACCTAAAAGGCCGGCAACGCACTTGTGACTCTTTTGGTGTCGCAGGTGTCCATGGGGGACGGTAATCGTTTACCATCAGGCGATCCGTCTGCTCGTTTGCCCCCTATATCATAAAAAAAAAAAAAAAATATTTCCTTATTAATAGCTTCATAGTGCTAGGACCCCACGGACTAAAGGTCTCGACTCGACCCCGAATGGGACAAAGTCATATTCGGTGCCTACTTAGACTGATGTATTTGTGTGCTTTCGCTTATTCAGCTGCCTCAGAAGCTGCACCAGCTCTATTGCAAGTTCTATGTAGATGGGAAGGAGCCAGCGTGTCTGAAAAAGTTCAGCGCATGATCCGTCTTCTATGGAATCAAACTCAAACCATCCGGTCTCTCACAACGCAATACTTGCAGGCTCAAGTAAAGTTGGCATATTGAGTGAAGATAAAAAAAATCCCACTCAATGCCAGCAGCATACGTACGGCGTATTTTTTTATGTGCAGAGGACGCATGTTTCGCGAAAAGCGCGTTTGGCGTAAGGCAAGCCACACAGAAGAGACGTGGGACGGGGGCGCGTCGCAGTCCGCGTCGTTTGCTCGCAGGACGCGTCTCTGCCCCGTCTCTTCTGTCTGCTTTGGATCGCGAAACATTTAAGTATACATTTAGTATGAAAACTGATTCAAGGGGGCACCACGACTGGGACGCGCCCCGTCCCATGTCTCTTCTGTGTGGAGTAAGGCCCCGTAGATAACCAAAAAACTAGTACAAATATAGTTGATTCTCGCAGAGGCGCGTTAACACGCGTCACCTGTACGTAGCTGAGCATTAAAAAACAAACCGTTTTAACAAAGAAACAAAACACGTTTTTAATGACCTCTATTATTATGCCGATAGGGATACTGTGTCTTAACACAGTAAATCTTAATAAAAAGTAAAGGATATTTTTGTACTCCGTGAGCTATCACGAATATACTTAAAATATAACAAGGAAATAAATACGCGAGGAAACCCATTGTCGAAAGCTTGTGGGTGTTGGTAAGAAAAAGAAATAACGAAATGATTTTCGTAAATAAACATACATTTCAAACCGACATCTAATTTTAATTATTTAATGATTCCATCCCATCTTCCTACCCCTGTTACTATCTTATCACAGATAAGAACAAAATTAAAAAAAAACTTTAACACGGAACATAGGCGATTAGATGCACTATGTCGAGGATTCCGTAGTCAAAATGGCAAAAATGAAACCACTATTATTTCGCTGTGTTTGTCCGCAGTTAAATGCCAGTGCAGCATAGGCAACAACGGCTAGCTTAAAAGTATGAGCTAGCTGTTCCCCGCAAATTTGTCTAACGTTCCGTGGTTACCTTGTACTTTCCCGGGATAAAAAGTAGGGCTGCGTTAACCAGGGTTAATTTTCGCGACGCAAGTGTCGTTGCGTCGCGTTAATTTTCATAATCGATTTAGTAATATTAATAATATATTTGGAGTGGTTAAGTCCTGAGGGTTGTAGTTAATTACCTAGTAAGTGAAAATCGCAAAAGTTTATGAAGTATATAAAAAATGCCAAATAAAAAACTACAAAATGTTCTTTACAGGATTGGTGGTCGTGGTCGTTGACTAAGGTTTGATAGATAACGTCCATGAGAAACCTTCTTGAAAAAATAATGTGACTTGTGATGTAGTGGTTTCCCTTTGCTTTCTATACAGTAGTGCTCCAGTCTGCGAAGTTCGTAGTATGCAAGAGAGAACGCTGCTGCCTACTCTCTCATCAGATCCCTTAGTCGGTTTGTTCGATCCTTACGGGAAGCAAGAGTCCGTCTTTAGCTTACGTAAGAATTTGAAACTTATTGCCAAATTGATATTTGCTTTGACATAATTATGTACTAAGTAAATTGTGTACGGTGGGCCTTACGAGGTTATTTTAAAACCGGGTACGACACGGTACTTAGGAACATTTTTTTCAGAAAAAATGCTACGTAGGTATATTTGTAATCGTAAATCAAATATTAAATCAAGGCCTAACACACTCTAGTGGTTAATTATTTATAGTAGGTAGAGGCTGTTGCCAAATTTCCAAAAAGGTTTCAAACCCCAGCAAAACAAAGCTCGGAGCTTTATGTTGGTCGATAATGTGATTTCAACTTTGAATGTTTCGATCTAACGTTATATTTTCATTGTCGTGTATTTGCTTACGCTTGAAAGCTGCCTAGACAGGCTTAGGTTATTTTAAAAGGAAAATGATTTTGATTGATCAATAACAACAATACTTTTTTTATTTTCAGACCTAAGGCAATCTTAACGTGCGGGCGTTTGCTACCGCATTCACTATCTCTCTCTAACTCTTCCGTTTGAGTCTGAGAAAAAGAAATGGTAAATACGACTGTATTTCTAAACATATTAGACTATACTCTGTTTCATTTAATAACGCAAGACATCATTAAAGGCCACCACAAACCGAAGCGGGGGCGTGCGCGGGGTGCCGGCTGACGGAGCGGGGCGCGTCGTGTAACACTGAATCATATACGCTGACACACACCGCCGGCAGACTGCGCGCGCAAAACGTCCCGCGCTGCGGTCTGTGGTGGCCTTAACAGAATCCAGAATATTCCAGAGAGTGATTGGGTTAACTTCAGTTTGATACCTTTCTAAAAGTTTTTAAGAATATTTAATTGAAGTTGAAATCGCTCGCGTCCGTAGGTTTACCCTCGACACCCTACACGTGACCCCTGGGGTGGTGCTAAGCTAACCGAGCGATACAACTCCGGTGGTAGGCTTCGGCTGTGGCTGGTCACCACCCTATAGGTTGAGCCAGGCCGCCAAGTAACTCTCGTCGTGTTCCGGCCTGTTGCCTATAGAAGCCATTCTGGAGGAAGGGTCTGAGCAGTTGTGCAACACCACGCTGAACTGCCTTCTTTCTGCTTACCTCCCTAAATTAAAGCCTAGGGTGAATGAGCATTTACTTACTAGGCAAGCGTGTACCACGTAGGCCTCATCTTCGATTTCCATCAAGCGTGATTTTGGTCAAACGAAAGCCTATATTGTATAAAAAAAAAGTTTTTAAGTAGGTATTTAAGTACCTTTAGCCAATGTTTACAGTGAAACGTGACGTGTCAAAGAGTGTCAACCAGTGGACCAAATATTCTAGATTCAATTTTGCGATAACTTGTATGAAAAACAGCTGGTCTAGTAGGTAACTAAATAGACAACGGTGTTTTAGCTTCAATAAACTTAATTCCTACACTGCAGCTGTTGTCTAACGCCTACATAAAATATGGGAAAGATGAGATTTTTTTTCTGGCCCTTTTTGTCGGGGTGATGAATATACACACCCATGCGAAATTACAGTTTTCTAGTACTAGTCTAAGCTATACATATTTTTTTTAGCATTAGAATGAATGTAAGCTATCTTGACGAGTCTTTTTATTAAAAAACACTTTTGTAAAATCAATCACAGTAAATATATAACAATTGGCAAGGAAATTATGGTCATTTACATTCCTTTGGTTTCATTGGTAATAGTTACTATTTGTTTAAAGCGTTTTTCAATAAAAAGACTCATCAACATTGTTTACCCTATTTCTAATGCTAATAAAACTAAGTATACTTAATATCAGTTTTACAGATCATTGGAAAATAAAAAAACATTCAATTGAAACTGAATCCCGGGTTTAAATGCGTAACAAACTGCACAATGCACGAGTCCACGCACATTGTAATTCCATTCCAATTAGCAAATAAATTTGGTGTTTATTCCACTGAAAACGCAATTAACCGATATTGAAAATTTAAAAACAGTTGCTATCTACTATAGCGCGAATTTTATACGGAACCGCCCACGCCGTAAACCTGCGTCACAGTGCTAAGCTATTTGTATTTTTTAGGGTTCGATACCTCGTTCGAAAGGAAGGAACCAGGAACCCTTTGGGGGTGGAAATCAAAAGGTTGGACGTCTTAAACCTATAGTTTAAAGTTGTGCGGAAAGTTCCGTTGTGCGACAGACAATTACCGATACGATTGTGTGGATAATTTCTGTGTCACGCCGGATCTTTTTTCAATCTACCGTTTTTTATAGAGAAATAGTTAACTTTATGGACTCCACACACATAGGTCATTCGTCGTTCATCCATCGGTCTAGTCTAATTAATCGTCATCTGTCAAATACATCAGCAGTCCTTTGTAAACTGTAAAAAGTAAAGCTGCTAGTCAACGCAATCAAAAAGCTACGACCATTTAAGTCTTACACTTATTTGAATGCTTTGTGGGTAGGTAAACCAAAATTAGTATAAAGTTAGGTACATTATTTCATTAATAAAATCATTTAAACCAGTTGTTTCAGCTACGTACCAATTGTTTTGGTTGTATTGGTAGGCTCGGAACCCACGATATGTGATTCCGATTCACACTTTTATTTTATTTTTCTGTAGTCAGTTTAAGATCACATAATGTATATTGACCCCCCCCCCCAAATTCATTTAAATTCTCGTGTTTCCGAGCATAGCATAAATATTAGCAGCGTGGTGCAATAAACACTAAACAGTTGAAAAGCGGCGCGGGTTTTCCACCGCAACTCGCAGTATACAACGCGATCGATCGTAGAGTGTTACATTGCCACCGGCGCACCGCAACCCGCGCTGTGCCCTCAAAACTACCAGCAATGAAATGCGAAGTGCTAACGGCTCTTTCGTCAGCGGATGATTTGCAAAACGTAACACGGTAAGGGCGTAGTCGGCTGCCAGGCGAGTGGCGCACTCTCGTGAGAGATGAACGAACAGATAAATCTAAGACTGCATTATGTAATTTTTGTTAGTATCACTTCGATCAAGGTCCATTGCTGCGTCTACTGCATTACAGTGAGACGGAGGTCGTTTAGCCGCGGTAATGTATGAAGTTCGGTTGGGTTTTACGTCAGCGGTGGGTCGGTTGTGGTGTGGGGCGCGGGTCGCGCGCTAGCGGCCTCGCGGCCCTCTCCGCGCAAATCGTTGAAATCAAAACTTTCACGCTACGAGAGCGCTACGAAGTTTTACTGCTACGAACTTTCTGCTACGCGGCTGTAGCGCGGCGCACTCAAAACTTTGTTCAAAAAGCTTTTTTATTTTGTCACTTTCTGTTATCAGCCGGGTATAAACTTGAGTTCTTAATGCGTCGTTCTAAGACGTGATTAGCGGGGCCGTGTTTGCCATGGTTTGCCGTATGAATCGAGGGTCTGAGCAATAGTGTCACTAGGTATCTCACATAATAATGTGGGTAGGTGACTGTTTGGACTTCAATACTCAATACTAGGTACCTATGAAGTTACGTAACGTAACGAAATACCTGCGTTGGCGAGGCAAACCAAATTAAATTTGTAGACTTAAATTAAAATGTGATACGTATTCTATCGTACTCAATAAGGGTGGCCCGCGTTGCAGAGTGAACGTGGTGGGTAGGCATCCCGTGTTGCAGGCATCGCATTGTGCTGGCGGAGTCGTTCGGTTTTGTTGTTCGTGGAAGCGAGTCGCAGGTGGGCGAGCCGAGCGCGCCCGAGCGAGGCCGGACGCGCCCGAAGGCGGCCACGGCACAGAAGGCCCCAAGCGACGAGAGCCGAACGCCAGGCCGAGCGCTGACGGCCGAGCGCCGAGTGCCGCCGCCGACCGCTTCAGTCTGCGATCGGCCTCCACCTTGCGCGCTTGTGTCAGTGTCGCCGGCAACTACATTTTGACAGTTTGTTATCGTGATCGTGTGATGTTTTCATATCGGAACTATGGTGTATCCCCATGAAAATGTGGAGTGATTTCCAGGTGAGTACATATTGTAAAGCAACGCCGTTGTTATTCAGGGTTTTGTCTCACACTTGTGATGGTTTCGACTTGTGTTCGAAATCAGCCTTGTTCGTACGGAATTCTCTGCAATGTTCTCGGAATTGTAGCTTTTCAAGAGGGTAGTATTCTTTAGGTTTGAAATAGGGTTCTTTTGTAAATGAAAAATGTTTTTCTGCTCTTTTTCAACTTTTTGACGATTTCCAAATTTTGTGACTTTGTCATTTCTGATCGAGCAATCAAATCGGTTGATGTTATTCTTTATGTCAAATCCCTTCTTCGTTTCTTTGTGAATTCATTAGATAATTCAGTTTCGATTGGCTTAACTTTTAATCGTGACTTTTATATTTATTTATATTTAGATAAATAATGACAATGCTGTTTTGAGGAAAGACAGATATCCTAAAAAATAACTTATGAATTTCCTTTGAGGGTTCAGACTTCGATTGGCCTCGCTACTTAAAACTTAATGCGCTTTTAATGTTTAAAATTTTAAACATTAAAGTTCGCAGTCATTAAACTTTTAAACTGCGAATTAAAACCTCGCGCCTTTTTCAAATCTGACAGTTGGCATTTCCGGCGATCTGTCAAACACCATGTGATGGAAGGGCATAGAGTTTTAATATCCCGTGGCGCGGGTGCCGTCCCGCTCGCGCAGCGCGCGCTCTCTCGCTCGCACGCTGTTTTTGCCGCTCGGGTTTTTTGTCAGCGCGGCTGGCGCCGCTCGCCCCGCCGCTAATTACGAACTGCGCGGACGCACTATAACTATACTTTCTACATCGCCACGACTGTTGCTCGAGCGTTTGTAATAACGTTGGTTTTTTATCAGCTGAATTGTACTGAAAGACGTTTAGTTTAGTCATTAAAATGATATGTGTTATTATGATTTTTAATAATTTAGGATATTGATTTTGGGTGATTTAAAAAATTACTGGAAGACGACTTCGGTATTTAACGCATTTCATATTTAGGTCGAATTGTTTAGTTTCATAAACTCCTGATGTATGTGATTTTAGCTATCACTTAGTAGGTATTAAATACTAATGGACTGGTCAATTTTCAAGGTTGACTGACAATGACTTGATAAAACGGCGGCGGAAAACCAGTCTTATATGATTTTCAAATGGTCAATAGTTGATTATTGATTATTGATAAAGAAATAAGGGATGCATGGTATTTTGTTATAATTAATTGTTAATGAAATTGTTGAAACCAAGCAATCATGTGTGAGGGTTTGTGGGGCGGGCGGGGCAGGGCGGTTGCCGTGGCGACGGCTAGGGCGCCCCGCCCAACGCCGCCCCGCTCCACTTAGTGAGATTTACTCCGAGACTGAGATCGCCAATGGCGACTACACTGAGGCCTGGTATTTTCTAAATAATCCCAGTTTTGCTGGCGGCTGAGACTAAAAACTTTATCGTATGTAAAGCCCGCCCATGTCTCGACTCTTACAGTCTTGCAGTTATTTTTTTTAACACCGAGACAGCTAAAACTTGTATTTCAACAGCTTCTGTTACGATGATGTACTTAGGTAGTTTTTTCATAAACGAAGTAAAGCAGACTTAAGATCAAACTGAACTGAACAAAGAATACCGATACGTTGATATAGGTTGTTCTACTAGCGTTTCAACCGCTATCAGTCTCCTGTCGCGTAAACGTAAGAAATAAGCTACAATTAGCGTAAAATTTTAACAAATTGAAATTATAATCAAGCATGCTGTATCGTTATATAAAACCTTCCGCTAGGTGTAGCTTCTTTCTTTAATATTCCGAGAGATAAGACCAAGCTAGATCAATTATCCCCGAAATCCCCCACATACAAAATTTCATCGAAATCGTTGGAGCCGTTTCTGAGATTCTGATTATATATAAGTATATATATATATATATATATATATATATATATATAGAATTGCTGTATATGAATTGAATTATCAATTGATGTATATACGACAGGAGACTGATAGCGGTTGAAACGCTAGTAGAACTACCTATGAGTAGGCACGTTCAATCAGACAAATCTGCCAATTGTACAGTTTTGAAGTTAGGGTTAAAAGCTGGTAGGTACCTATCTATTTTTGAATCATTATTCCGAATAATGATCAGCATTAAGGAAGCAAACCTATTACTCGTTGCATTATTTAAATAGCACGTTGGCATGATTTTGGTTGTGTCCCAGTTTATTCAATTTTACTTTGTGTTGGTAAAAAAGGAACAATGAAAATCTACTAAAGTATCTTCTAATTTAGAACAAAAAAATATTTCTTTTGCTTCTAACTAAGTTTATTTTCTAATTGTAATGCTTGATTGTAAGCCGGAGAACATAATTTGCCCCATGATTTAATTTCCTTTAGCTGAAATGTTCGCTTATTACGATTACCTACAATAGTTACTTGAATTAGGGAATAGAACTTATTATCTCTTTTTGTCTTTCGTTAGATTTTATGTGATATAGTTTTTGGGAAAACTTGTACCTACACTTTAACAAGTCTTATGAAAACATCTCTTGTCTGGCGTATCTATCGTATAATAAGTTCCATATTGTTATTTTAACCCCTTGTAGGTATAATATGTGGTAAAATGTTGATTTTCTAACTAACTAACGTTGCTGATCGAAACACTTTTAAATCATCGAGCGATGAGAATTAAAATCAGTATTTCTATGAAACTTCTTCAAAATAGGAACAATGTGGATTTAAAATAATTTCAGATAGCAATATTTCTATTCAGTATAAAAAACCGTTAGTGTGATAAATGTAGGTAACATATTAGATATTTCTTAACTTTTCTACTATAATATTCTCGACATTAAAAATTGAATCGAGTCAGTCCATATTATACAAAATAAAAAGTAACAGGACTTATGGCCTACTAAGACGAGGGGCTAAACCGCTAAACAGTCTTCTAAATTGATTTTACCGAAACCAATATACCCTTGCATATAAAATGCAGATATTGCTTTAAAAAAAAAAGTACCTACATACTTTCATTCATGACAAAAAACGATTTTGCAGATAGATAGGTACATACCGAGACAATTTGGGCTGCCTTGTTTTTATACCCTGGTCTGTAGAATCCTTAAAATATATCTGTAATAATATTATTTCGTAGAACAAAAATAGCAAAGCGCGGCTGTCCATTTTCCTATAATACGCGCTCCACTAGACTGAAACTAATTCGTTTTTCTGTTTATCTACATATACTTAGGTTGGTTTTTAACTTGATTATTCAAGGAACGCAACGTCCCATAAAATAGGTCTCAATAAATTACTTATTTAGCACACAAAATAAATCTTACAGTCGAACCTAAAGCATCTCATACATACGTAACAACTACACCACCGTAATAGACGAGCAATTTGACAAAAAAAACTTCTTAATCTTAAGGAAAACCAGTCAGCGATTTGTGTAAATTACTCAAAAGAAAGCGTATTTTTTGTCTTAGAAAAGTTTATAGCACATGTTAAAGAAAAGCACGGATGGAACAAGCTATCTATCATACGTTACAATTATACTGTTATAAACTTATAAATAACCTCAAGCATCTGATCTAAAAGATGAAGATTATTATTTTAGTTCACTAAGCAAAATGCAAAAACAATCTCTCACACCCACCCTTAAACTATTTATAATCGTTTTAAATACAAAATATTAACAGGAAACTATGTAAATAATGTCTCAAAAACGAAGCACACGTTGGTATGGTACTTAGGCGTATAAGGTTATACTTGTAGTTGTAGATTGTCTGAACCAGCACGTTTCCGGGTGTGTATATATTTACCCTGCTAAAAGCGTTCCTGAAGTTCCTCACGTGGTTTTAGGCCTACGGGGGGGAGGCGCAGGGTGCAATGAGAATGCGACTTGTTGCAGTCACGTGTAACCATGTTACATCCCTAACACACGTATGAGGGCACGGTTTATCTACTAGGTTGCATTTTGTTCTGCTGTCGGGCTGCTTTTACCATTACTACCTATTCGTAGGCACAATAGGAAACCTTTGTGAGGTTAAGTTGTGATTTAAATTGATTGAGAATTAACTTTTGCTTGTTTCGTCCGCGCAGATTTAAAATTTATGGACTACTATCGTTCTCTATCCCACGGGAAATTTCAAAAATCCCATCTTACTGCACTTCTAATATTGATCCAGTTGATATCTGCCAAGTATCAAATCTCTAGTCTAAGGTATACAGAGATAGGGTTATTTTAAATCGAATATTATGTCCCATTTATTCCTTGATTCGTTGCCATTTTTTCTGTAAGAGCATTCTAGAAAGTATGTATTAGAAATCTTTGAAAACAAAGATACTTAAATTAAATCAGGTAAGACGTTCGCATGTTATGGTGACCAAGGGAAATAAGGATTCATTTTTATACATTTTGGTACATGTGACAAAATTAATTCGTCAGTAGAATAAAACTGTCACGGTAAATATTGCTTTATTCATATGTTATTATTAGAGAAGGAAACTAATATAGGTAGTTTATTAAAATGTAAGTACGTGCTTTATGTTCACACATATAATAATGAGCGTCTAAATAAATATTTTGATGTTTATGCAGATTTACGACAAAGATGTACAAATCGAAAACAAAAAACTATTAAATAAATAAATAAAAATAAATAAATATCACGGGACAATTCACACCAGTTGTCCCAGTCCCAAAGTAAGCTAAGCAAAGCTTGTGTTATGGGTACTAAGCAACGGATAAACATACTTATATAAATAGATACTTAAATACATATTAAACACCCAAGACCCGAGAACAAATATTCGTATTTTTCATACAAATATCTGCCCCGACACGGGAATCGAACCCGGGACCTCAAGCTTCGTAGTCAGGTTCTCTAACCACTAGGCCATCTGGTCGTACTATTGGATGTATGTACGTAGTTATTAGAAAAATAGGTAATTTTTTTGAACTCTGTTAAAAATAATTGAAAGAATAGCTGCCTAATGTACTTTATAAAGTAAAACTTATTCAATAATTTCCAAAATTACAAAACCTATTACTCTTACCTAGGTCTTCAGCACTAAATATATCAGTTAGAGAAATTCGTGACTCAGGAGGATGAAAATTAACCGTGTTACCACAAAAACTTATGCAGCCGTAGAACATGTGTTTAGGACATTTCAGTTTATAGAAAACTGTAATTTCAAGCATGTCTAAGACATATTTAGTTGATGGTAAGAGCTTTGCAGTTGCTAAAATATTTATAAAATAATAATATAGGTGTTCCATACATCCATCTGAGCGCAACCTCACAACCGTTGTGCACATTCTAACTCAGCAACGTGCGAACCACATGATTCGGTTGCCAACAATTATGATAAGAAGCCGTTGTTACTTTCAGCCGTGGTAATTCAGCGCTGTGTGTAATAATAAAGCCGCCGCCAGTGCGCGAGCGCAGGTCGCTATAACAGTGCATCTCGTAATAACTGCTTTTACTACATTTTGCTGTTAAATCCTCGTAGTAAACAACCGCGCACGTGGTTAATGTAATAAATGCTAGGCGCTGAATGAATGAATTAGCCATAGCGCAGCGGGCGTCACAGTCATCGTCGAAGACACGCATAATAATCGCTTATGCAAACGATCCTAATTATGTAAAGCATTATGAACCGTAGCGAGTGCCGGTGTATTTTGACATACACGCTAACGACCAATTATATGCCCATTGTGTGACTCAATGAACTTGAACGTGCTATAATAATATTAGGGCATCGACATCTATGAATGGACGAACACCTGTTCCGAAGAAACGGGCGGCTTTAAAAATGTCAGGTGCGAAGCGCCGAATTCAATGCACTCTATTATGTTTTTATTATCGATGCAATCGAGTTGCAAGCGACACCATCGCCCACTCACTTGTTTATTTACATTTTTTTAGGATTACCACCCTTTTGTTGTTTTATTTGGTGCGTAAAATTGGATTTTGATTCAAGTTTCTACGTTTCCACAGTACGTGTAGTCGGAAACAAGGTTAAGAGTCCTGTGCGTCAGCGTAGTCTGCACCGCGGGTGATAAATAAAATCCCGTGTCCTGTCTCCGCTCCGCATAAATCCGGCGTGCCCTCGAAGCCGAACCGCGACCCATTTACGTCTCGCATAAAACAATATATGAGTCGTTGAACTCCACTTTCGTGTACCGATGCCTATGTAAACACTGCATATTTTGGGCAAACACGCGGCCCAGCCGAGACGCCGCGTCGCCAATAATTTATGTAAATTCACGTCATTGTATAAGTGATGTTTTTATTGCCATCTTGTTTTGGCGGTCAAGTTCGGATCAGGAAAGTTTATCAACATAACTACAATCATTCTTGGAAGTTTCGCTGTTCGCGTCGCCTGCGCTCGCTTGGTCGCAAGTTCTCGGAGCCACTAACTTCGCGTAGACCTGAGAGAGTTCTACAACTAAGCCGTCTGTAACCACCGTCTTACAAATCTATTAAGGACCGTTTAATTTAATTAAATAGGACTGTAGTCTTCTGTAGACTAATCTATAAGATAGACCTTAAACTTAAACCGTCTTGAGCCCGAATTGGTGATAAATTATACTGAATTAGAAAGAGTTTAACATAAAATAATAAAAAATCCATGAGAGCGTCATCTTTTGTGTGACAAGCACACTTTTCACGTAAAATGCATGAACATGGATACAATTTTGTGGGTAAAGTTTAAGTTCCTTTTTCATCTCTACTGTTTCCTGTCGTATTCTACAGCGGCGTTTAGTACTCAACGGAGGTATCTATTTGAAGTTTCGTTTGATATTAACGGAACTTCAGATGCGGTACAGGTATGCTTCTCCGATAACACTAATCATAACGTATTGAAGTAGGTCTACAAGCGGACATTGAAACGTAAATAAACAATTTACAACAGGCGAGTAGTAGCGTAAAATCTTGCTCTAATTACTATGATAATGCTTTATTACCACTACAAATCTGTTCATTAGATAGCTGGCGAACATTAATCACTCGTAAATTGTGAATGAATGCTATTATTAGGTATACGGCAACCGGTCAACGATATCAGAATGATGTAAACGTCATTTTATAATCATAAGCTCATAAATAAACATGGTGACGTATCGCGGGCGATCGCGATCGGAAGCACAACTCGGAACTGCGCGTGTCGAACGCGCATAATTACGCAACAATGTTTTGACATTCGACAGCAACGACACATTTAGCGCGAACATTAAGTGGATCAATGAACTTGAGCCGTTTGTAATGTGCTCAATGTTACGCAACGATCGCCGTTTGAGTGAGATTAATGCGCGCGGATTATGGCACGCGATACGTTTCAATTTACGTTCCGTTTCATTCATGAGCTGAGATAATGACGACGTGTTCGTTCCGCTCGTTTGTTTGTTCGGCCGTCAGTTGTCGCGCCTCACGTGTGTTGATCGACTCCTACCGCATTTCACTTCGGCGAGCGGCGCCGGCGAGGGCCGCTGCATGCGACTGCATTCCGCAAACGACGCATCGCCTCATAAAAGTTTCGCTTTTATACATTTTTGCTCACGCGCCCACTAGCAAATTATCATCAAGCCTTGTCTCTTAACGCTAAGTTACCTTTACTTTACTTTGACAATACATGAAATGAGAGATTCTCAATGTGGAAGACTTACACCAACATTCCGTAAAGTACCTATTAGGTATCAAAGTAGCAAACTTAGTGCTAGCCGTTACCGTGGACATCCCGTTGGTATGTTATTGTAAGCGAGCATCTGAAGACGTTCCGTACTATTAGCTGCAAGTTTACAAGACGGCGGGGCGAAGGGTGTACGTCTTCACCCATTGACGGTTGAAGCACCCCGCGACACTTTCACTGCTCCGTTATTGCAGTTACTACGCGCCTACAGTGCAACGGGAAACGGGACGAGGCCGAGGGGGCCACCCCAATGCATTCACCCTACCCCGCGCAGGGCTTACACAAGGGTGCAAGCTATACTAAATTTAAGAATACAATCTTCTACTGTGCGATCTATCATAGTCCTTTAGCGCATTCGTGCGTTCCACTCGGATTTGCTTTAATCATACATTTTTCAGCTATGTCTGCACGCCATCCAAAGGGTCGTCGGCTTTCGTCGTATAAATATTCGCTACAATGCTTATCTGTCCGCGATTGATGCGCCAGACGAGTTAGCGACGGAGACATTGTGTCGTTGATCTATGATGTAACATCGTTTATTCGTTAATCGTTCGGATGTGAGACGTCTATCGGCGCCGTAGGAGTTTATAACAACACGTTAGCGAGTATCAACGATCGTATCTCAAGTCTAGACGGTGGGGCAGTCGAGTTTAAGTGGGACAATGTCAGCGGTGAGGGCTCGCTATTATTTGCGTAGACACGTGTGCCGAGGAGCGAGTGACAAGCACTCGTGACGGAAGTTTGTAAACAGCGACGGCCTTGCTCCCGCCGACCTGCACCCGATAGTCACGCACGGCGACGCCAATACCGATACAGATTACTTTCTCAAATCCCCTCTATCAATGAAAACAATGATAAGCATCGCGCGTCAACGAACTGCGAATGGCTTGTTGATGCAATAAACGTAGCTTCGCTTTTCAAGGTGCCCTGTAAGGAGTGAGCTTCTTTACATTTTAGTACGGTCTCAAACGCGAAGGATGTTTGAAGTTCGTAGATAGCATCGCTTAAAGTAGGTAAACCTCGGCCGCTTAAACACACCTGGGTATAAGTAAATCATAAACCTCACAACATCAAAGCATAAAATGGCGCTGGTACGAACGCAAGCCGTCGCGAAACTGGAATGATTGAGATCGAGTGCACATGGCAACAGCGTAAGGCCCACGACTCGCATCCCGCGCGGCTGATTGATGGCCGATAGATAGTCGACATTGAACCCGACCACTGTAAATATATCTAGTGCGGACTACGGACTTCCGCCCGTGACGTCGCGGCGGTGACGCGCCCCCGCTGACGTAAAGCCCGCGTAACACATTTACATTCTTTTGTTTACACTATAAAACTTGTATTATTGTTTCGTGGGGTCGTCGTCTTATCTTTTCACTGTTTTATGGCTCGTTTGCGTTTACGCGCTACCTGTTCCGGCGTTTGCACAGTTCGGACACCGATTTTTGCTAAAGGCCCAAGTTGCGTGCCGTACATACCCGTAATTCCCCAAATACGAACAATGGAGATTAATATATATTTCTTCGAGTGAGTTGTCTTTATAGTTTAACAACTTAATCATCTGTTATGTCACTTATGTACGTAACGGTGTTTTAACAAGTGTTTTTAAAATCAACGCACTATACGATTCTATGTTAATACTTACGTTGCGTAGTTCACCTTGGGCATTTGCGAAAACATATTCACGCAACAGTTGTGGCGACATATAAAATTCGGCTAGCTCAGCTGACGAACATTTCGTTGCCTGTTGAAGTCTAAAACAGCTGGAAGAGACTACAATGTAGTAAGTTGATAAGCAAGTGGCGGGGACGTGGCTGTTGGTCGTGCCGGATCTGGCCGGCATCACGAAGTCTGCCAGTAGGCGGTTGTTAGTAAGTTAACTAGCTGGCTCCCGGGACTAATCTCCTAAGTGCGTACCCGCCGGAGTAGGGTTCGCCCGCTCGGGAGGTTCATTAAAAATTCATTCGTATTTCGAAGCTCCGTAATCAGCCGCAGGGGGAGGCACGTCCCACTGTTTTCTTCGTTATCTTCTATCATGATTTATTGCTAACGTAAATAGTTTTTGTTTACATTTTTTTTCACGTCATAATCGTCTATTGGACTGATAATGATGTTATTGTGCCAAAGTATTTCGAAGTCATTAACCTTAACCCATTGTTGTGGCTTTACTTTTTCATAATTGGATAATTAACGTGGCTAATGTAGTGGGAGTGCGAATGTTGGTTTCGACATTTTTCCCTATCGGGTGGTGGGTGGCCTCCCCTCCACCCCCACTGGTCTCTTTGATCTCTGCTACTATTGTCCTCGTCACTAATCAAACTCGAATTAAAATCACTTTTAATGCTATTGGCCGAATAAACCGTTCTTAAATAAATGCTCTATACAGTTTGCCGACCATAGACTATATACTATGCGTCAAAAAACTTATCCTGGTGTGAAAGAAGGCTTTATGAAATAAAGCACTTAAACATTGACTTCTCACCACTATGTAATTCGCATTATCGTAATTTTGACTCTACTAACTTGAAACTTATCTTGCTAGCGATCTGTGGAGTGATTTCTAAAAATGTGCCATTATTATTAAAACTCTACGAGATCCACTAATCATAACAACGGCTTATCTAGTTCAACTTAGTTCACCTTTCATTTATTACGAAGTCGCCTGGTTAACGTTCGAGTCGAGAGCCAGTGGTAGGGCAGTGCGGGGGCGACCCCACGTACCCCCCGACCGCCTAATCCCCCCGTGCCCCCACGTGACGTCACCACTCATAGGTTTTTTGGCAATGAAAAAGAAATGATAAAACCCTCTCAGATTATACCTTTTTACTTTTTTCAAACAACCGCAGACAAGACAAGACAACGGCATTATATAGGTCATTGTTTTGTTTGTTTAGAAAATACATGTATGCGCATATTGGGTTGACTTTGGTTCGGCATACGATTGAAATTTACATTCCCGACGACGAGCTGAATAAAAGCGGTGTACTTATTTGCTCCGTGATTATGTTTAGTTTGTTATCTAACCTCAACGCGGGCGTCAAATACATAATAGATCGAGGTAGTGGTCTCATTTCATTCGATTGATAAATAGGCACAATATCTTTTAATACTAATAGCGCGAAATAACGCCAGTCTGGCTCGTAGCCCAAGAAAACTCACGCGAGCGCGATTTCAGCCGGAGCGTCGAAAACACAGTCGTTTTTTATTTACAGCTGCAGCATCTCGATCGTTTTAATTGATACCCGATATGAACGGCCGTAAACATTTTGAGATATGCGTGATTTTTTATGTTAACGGGACTAAACAGGTTTATGAATGGACGCGTGCGGGGTGTGATCGGGTGCCAGCATCAATCAGAGATCAGCTGATCGCGGCCGTTTTCCTTTTCATCTCGTACTTTATGTAATTAATCGCTCGCCACAGGCGCCGCGGCCGCCTACCATCTACATCTACGTAAGTATACTACAGCAGCACGTAAACGCGGCTTGGGGTCTCCGAACTAGACGCACTCGATTTATGACAGTCACGTCGTGATTACATGAATGAACTGCGTTATGGGTTCGGATCCACCACTGTTTAGTAGTTCTGTTGGAGTACTTAACGTCGACTCGATTATTGCCTACTTTATTAACGTTTTTGTTTCTTATGAGACAAAAAAACCTTTACAATACAATGAATAGCATCCTCAATAACCAATGCTGGACAGATCCGTTACAATTAAAAGAACCGTACCGTTGCACATCTCGCCCTCATTGTTATTTTTATGTAATATTTGCGACGCCTCAGGCACGAGCCACAGTTTTTATGGCACTTGCTGTTGCAAAAAATGTTTTTTTCTGAAGATTGACACTTCCCTTTGTTCGATTTATACCTACTCTAAGAAATACGCAGCCTAACAGGTGTCCGATTAATGGGCTTATATTTAGCCAGTGACTGTTGCCGGCGAAGGATCATGAATACGACCTCAACAAGTGACAGTAACCCGCATTCATAACGAGCCGCCCGTATAAGTATCAATTTATGGAGAGATTGGGGAAGGCCAGTAATCCTTCGGCCGGCGTGGCGGCCCGGCTGTTGGATGTTATTTCGTCGTATTTTTTCCGAGTCACTCTGTTGGGTAACGGAACGTGTTGAGAGGGGCCGCGACGTATCGCCGCTCGCCAGCGCTGTTTCTCATGCGAGTGTTGCAACGCGCTGGAGGCTACGGCGCAGGCGAGGCGCGAGTCGCAGGAGAGCGGCGCGAGCGTAAGCCACGCGTGAGCTGCGCGTGTGTGGGTGACGTCAACGCGCCACTTTCTCCATACTTTCGTCGCTGGCGCGCTAAAAAACGGAGCGCGACTAGACGAAGACTATAAATACATACGATTCGACATCGCACGCTCTGTCGCGCGAAACTGTACGGAATTGTTTTCTATCAGTACGAGCTGCTCGCATGCTTGCAGTTAGCACACCGACTCTACATAGAGATAGATCACTACTTCAAACTCGGAGAGTGGGACTGCAGTCAAGTTGATAAAGCTATCTTTGCGATATGATGTGGCTTGAATTTGAAACGAAAAGGAAACATAAAGTAATGTGAAACTAAGTCACTGGCCAGCTCTGGCCGCGGCGTGCGGTCGCAGCGCGCTAACTCGACGCGCAAACACGTGCCGCCGTCGCCGCTGCGCAGTCCGCGCCGCGCTAATTTAAATCGCCAGATTTACTTTGGCGACATTAATTTGAACTTTAATTCGCGCAGAAACATCGAACAAGTAAAATCCATTTGTTGCCATCGCGCGCCTGTCTAATTAAGCTCTGTCATAGACTCTTCGAAGGCTCTATTACGAGCCGTCTCCGAACTTAAAGTAGACTAACAACACATTTGGTATTCGATACTGCGGCGGCAGATATTGAGTTTTATTTTATGGCAGTAAGGTTGATATCGTGGGGTGGATTGAAATTCAGCTCGGTTCGGTCGGTGTGACAATTACGGCGATGCGGCCCGCGGCCCGCGGCCCGCCCTCGCGCCGCCGCAATCGATAGGCCTAGCGCGGGGCGGGGCGGTGCGGGGCGGGCGGTGGCTCATTACTTATGCAAAGCAGCAGCGAGCGCACGACCACGCCGCGCCATGCCGCTCCACACGCAGCAGCAGCCCTGGCCGACCTGACCTTAACTCCACATCGATTAATCGACCGCTCGACTTCCACCGGACTCCAAAACGAACATTCGAATATCAACAATTCGGTCAGCCGATAAAGTGGGATTGAAAACTTTTCATTCAGGCAGGGTTATAAAGCGTATAGGAAAGTTAGGAAGGGCCCTAATCTGTAAGTTGGCAATAGACTAACGGAGCCCATTACTGAATTCGGGGGCCGGTCTTTGTGCGCGCCCTCCGGCGCGGCCCTTCGTTACAGTGCTGCAGGAAGGGTCGCCCCTGACTTTTGTCTCCTCTCGCTATTCAACCCGCCGCCCGCGCCCGGCCGCTTCGCTACAATATTTCATTTGCGGAATACCCGCGCGTTAATATTTATTCGCGTGGACCTCTCCGCTTCGAAACTTTGGCATTTCTGAATAGATGCAATTTGAATAAGGCTGACAATCATTTTCTAATTTCAAGACGATCATTATGGCTCTACAATTTACCCAGATAACCTCTGTCCTAGAGTTCCAGTCGATCGATTCCAGTTCATAAACGATCAAAGCTTCAAGTCTGTTACAGATGCATTACTAAATCACCATATCAGCTTCTTTTTATGGTCTCGTGGTGTTTATCTCCATACCAGAAAGTTATTCTAAAGTTATCGTAACTACATCATCATCTTGTGTCGACACTGCCGACGCAGAGCCGGTCAGAGCTTCCGCGATAAAGTTTGCGCGGCAAAACTCATTCCCGCGCTTTATAACCCGCAAGTTTTGTGCGGGAGGGCATGTGCCTCCCCCCGGTATATAATGTAAATTGGGAGGACGACGCGGTCGCGGCGGAGCATTGCGGGCGCGCGCCTCGCCGCTGCCGCACGCTCCGCGCCACCAACCCTAACAAACACGACTCCAACCTCAAACAACTTTTTTCCATGACTATACTATGCTTGGGATGGTGTGCTTTAGAACCGCTTGCGTTCTGTCCGCTTGCTAGCGTTAGTAAACAACACAATCTGAAAACAATATTAGGGAGATCCATTGCGTTATCTCACTGCATCGCTACAATGATTCAAGTATTTTTTAAATATTCAATACGATTTTGAATCAGTACCTTCTGCATGTAAAAGTTACGCACTGATACAGTGGTATCGCGCCTTATCACGCGTTATCGCGCGCCAAGGTGACGGCCCGATGTAACGATTGCTCAGCGCTGCTGATAGCACTGAATAATGATTTCTTAGCATTTCAACATTAACATTGTCAGCTGACTTAATAATGTCTTGAAAGGACTTGATTGGCTAAAAATGTGAAACAATTTCATGTTTTATGTGATCGATGACTTGGTTTACGTGGGTTCGCTGCCTACTTCGTTGATATGCATGCATTCCAAAATGAGAATAGGGATTATAATGTAAAGACTTTTAACATGTTTTTTATTTCTAAAATTACCTTAAAGGAAAATGGTGATTTTTGTCCTAAAGACAAGCTATCGCAACATTCGCAACACTTTGATAAAAGGCAATTTAATCAACGTGCGCGCATTCCTTGGGAAATTTCTTTGTTTCGATTTCGATAGTTATCTTCTCTATCAAAGTTTCAAATCACAACAAGTACCTACATAATAGTTTTCTTGCAATCTTAACTAAGAGGGCTGGAAACTTTGCGAAAAAGTTTCACAAACATCGCGGCGTCGACGCTGCCAATTATGTACGAAAGCTGTAGGTATCATATCGGCGAAGGCCACGTGCTCTGTTGACGTTAACAAAGTTTCTCGATGCGGGGAAAACTTTGTGACATGTGAGTGGTAGATACTTACAATATGAACCCCCTTCCCCGCCGCCCTCCGTGAGTCAGCGGCGCCCTCGCGCGACGTCGCCCCGTCTACCCCCGTGGAAAATTTATACCCACCCTCTCGCCGAGAGCATTACACCCCGCCCGACCAAATCCAACCTTATCTCGAGCCATCAAAGAACGGTTCGCCTCGTATCGAACGCTCAAGACAAAGGAGCAGCTCTGAATCCTCCGAAAACGAACCGTAACTCCAGAGGGATATAGTTTGTAATTTATGTGGCGGAAGCAAGTCATGTGCTACGAAACGCAGCCGTGACGTTACGAGCTCGTAGCCAGCGACATGACTCTTTATTATTATGAACTTCTAAATTAATTAATTAGATACAGCTTCAATGCTACGCCATACCAGATACCTACTCATTTATTATGCCTACGAACTTATCTAAGCGAGCAATAACTTTATACCTATATCAACTTCCAAATACGTAAAACGAAAAACATAGCTACAGAAACCGTCGCATTAGAGATCCTACGCTAGAATGGGTTTTTTCGCTAGCTCAGTTAGACGTAGAGGTGGTGGGTCTGGCTAGGCGACAACAGCGCTCAGATCGCTCCCTTAATTCCCTGGCGCGAGGTGGCGCGACTCGAGAGCGTGTGCTCTCTCATCTCCTTAATTCGTCCTTCGCCGCAGCCCCCGCGTCACCCGGCGGGAGGCGGCGAGGCGGCGGCCCCGACCCCCGGGCCCCCCTTATTTATGCCCGGCGCGTGGGGCGGGGGTCGGCCGGGGGCGCTCTATCGACGTCCGTGTACGCGGCGCCCGTGTGCTGGTGAATTAAGAGCGAGTCGGCTTTCATTTTGCTAAAGCTCCCAAGCTCGTGTGCTCGCCTTTCAGGCGCCCCACGTCGGTGTGCGCACCGCCGACCCGACATACTTTAGACTTTCTGCCAAAGCGATAAGGTTTTAAGCCGCCCACACAGCCCCGCCTGCCTTCAGTATTTTATAACTTCAGAGGAGGCGGTGGAGTTTTTGTGAGTGGAAGGACTTTTTTGACGTACGTTTTTTATGTTTTACTCGGTTAGGGTTCGCTAAGATAACGACGTCTCACAGAGGGTGAAAAGCGCTCTAGCAGGAGAGACATGTTTGGCTGCATTGCTGTTTTATGAAAAAAGAGCAACTTGCCATGGCTTCCAGAAAATACTCGGGGCGGTATGAGTCATAGTAATGATTAGTAATTCCCAAGACTGAGGTTGAAGGGAACATGGACTTAGGTTTCGAAGGCGCAGATAGATACCTAGAAATAAACTGTTTCGAAGTTAGTTGGTAGGCACGGGGGCGAGTGGGTGGCTAAGTCTACGTACAGCGTCTTCAGAGAAAGTGAAATTTAGCACAAGTTCGGAGAAATATAACGCTGCTAGCGCCTCCCCACGCCTCCTCGTCTGCGGGGTGGCAGCCCGAACGCGGCTTATAACAATTAAATTTATTCGCTCGCAGGCTTTCTATTTGTTACCTAAAACAAAAAAGTTTGTCGCTGAAGTTAGACAAAAATATTTAGTAGCTGTTAGTTTTTGTGAGCTAGGACGTATATATTTAATTCTGCACTGAGTTGATCAGATCACGTTAGCTGTGATAAAATAATAGCTCAGCAGTCCTAATTTATGATCATGCCAATAAAGTTTAAAAGCCGGTGCATTACATATATGTATTATTAACATTGGTCTCTGCGAGTTATAGCGGAGTGCAGTGCGGCGACAGAGTCGCTCAGGTTCCGAATTCGATTGCAAGACCTATCGTAGAAGTGTAGAGGTGTGGTGTTAGTTCGCTTGCGATGCATCGTCTCATGTGGTGGGTGGAAAATCGCGACTGTTTCAGACGGTTGAACGACCTTTGTTAAGGTGTCGTTTTCGGGCAGGTTATTTAGTACGGGCGCGGGGGGCAGGTGGGCGGCCCGGGCAGCTCGCAGCAACTGGGTCACTCCGGGCCAGCCACCCACCAATTATGTACACGCTCGTTACCGGACACGCGTTTTTCAATCACATACATATTTAATTGGGCATCACGATGCTGAAAATGTGTTTCAAACGCCGTGTTTCACAAGTATTCGGTATTCAAATTACGTTTTAGATTATGTCTGGCTGACCCCCTTTGGGACTGAGTCGGGGGGCTTCTTTTTCGTCGGCGTAATCTGTCTGGGATTTTCTATTCTTTTGCAGTTTAGAGTTCACGAGCTTTAACATTAGCATCGAAATGAACTGTTGATGGTACCTAATTATAAACACGCGTATGTAGGGTGTCTATTTTCAATACGTTTTGCAATGTTGACATCGCCGCCCCACTTAAGTCAATGACACCGCATTCCTGAGCGAACTTCAATCACCCCTATATATCTCGGCGCGTCCTAACTTCCGGAACTCCTTACAAGACGGAACGTGAGCCCTAACTTGTTGCATGGATGCACCGAGGGCGCGGGTGGGAGGGTAGGAGGCGGGCGCGGGGGGCGTCTTCATAGTGAATGGGCGCGAGATGTCGTGGCCGGCCACGTGCGCGTATGGAGATCCCACCATTGATAACCGCAGCGTTATCGCGACCGCACAGATTCCGCGCCTGGCCACGGCCCTTAGGCCGCGCTCGCCGCGGCAGCTGGCCCTGTTGACGAATGCCGCACCTGACTGAGCCAAGCGTATTATTCTGTACTGTAGTCTTCCATAGAGAGGTGTAGAAGCGTATTTTTCGGTCAGATTGCAGTAACAATTCTGCTATCTTGAGTTCAGGATAAGAAGTGTTCCTTGAACTTAGCAGTAGATACGAGAATGGGGGTCGTAATTGTGTGACAGAGTTTGGCTATACATATACAATCAAATGAAAATTAGAAATATGGTACTTGAGCGTAGAGCTGTAGGACACAGGTGTGTCGTAGCGGGTCGTAGCAATTAGCGGGGCGGCGCGTAGCGGTGCAGCCTTGGCAATGGCCCTCGCCCTGTCGCATCGTGTCGGAATGCAAACACCATCTTCGTTGGACAATAATAATAGTTGTGAAGCGATGAATGAACACATTAGCGGCGGCGCCGGCGGCCGGCCCGGCGCCGGGCGAGTCATTACGCGCCCCCATTAATCACTGCAACAATCGGCCGATATCTCGCTATTTACAAACGCGGGAGCACGTGCTCGCTCGTACTACGCCGAGTGTATTGACCCATTTAGATAGCTCGACCTTCGCGCGGCCATTGTGTGCGAAAAACATAAAAATAAGTTTTATTGCGGCGTCGTTATGCGTATCGCCGCGCGGGCCGTCACGCCGCGGCGCCCGACAGCTGATCGCTACGTGACATTTTTATTTTATTCGCTCTCTTCCGGGGATTCTCCGAGATACGTGCCGGTGACGTCATAATCTGCTCGCGTACGCCCGAGGGCCCTGATTTATTATCTTAAAAGCTAGCGGTAGCGGTGTAAACTTCCACCCCGCGTGATTTATACCGCACCCGTCCGCAATGTCAGTGTTAATCGCAGTGCCTTGAACCGGTCCGCGCGACACACGTTGTCTCGCCGCGACGCCTAATCAATTTGTTACTGCAGAGCCCATTTATCAGCTGTTCAAAGGGCTCTGATTAAGATCTAACTTTGCGGGAGATTGAGGGCAACTTATCGAAATGGTAGCCATAGGATTCCAAAACCTATTTAGATGTAAGTTTGAATCGAACTGAAGAAGCAATGTATAGTTGGATGAGGTCTGCGCTTACGTAGGCCGGGTTGCTGGAAGAGCGCAGGCTGGGGCCGGAGGAAGCGCGGCCCGACATTCCGCGCGAGCGCCGCTTCGGGGAAGCGTGCGTCATCTCATCTCGCGCTCTACCGACAAAAACTACAATTTTCCCTTTCAACGCATTGAGTGGTCGCAACTTGCTGATCATAAAATAAAAGCGCATAACACAGCGTCTCGCACGCGTCCGCGCACATTGTAAACAATGCATTTCGGGAATTCCCTCTTTTTATGCGGCATTCCTGAGGGATTCCTTTTGTTTGTTTTTCTACGGTTTATTTGTTCCACTTTTCACCGCCGTCACCTTGAAACCCTTTGACGCCGTTGCATAACAGTAAACACGGATCGGTAGCGTAATATTAGGCAAACAGACAAAAAGATGCTCACTCATCTGAATACAACGGTCGGAGGTTTGACCAGAATAAACAGTAAAAACTACTAGCAATGTAACGTCGTCGTGTGTAACGTCTGTGCCTCGAGTCCTACCGTGTATTTAAATTTCGTTTCATAACACGTCGATTTCGTTGTTTTGCACGCCTAGCTTGACTTCTCAAACGGCGGCAGTGTAAAAATAGCAAAACAAATCCTTATTAAAAGTCGACTTGGAAGCTAAATAAAAAAGTGGTCCCATGGCTGGCAGCGGCCAGAGGCGTGAAATAAAAAGCTCGTATGTTGGTCGGGCGAAGCTGCGCGCGACGGGCCACCAAACAGGATGTGGGACTGGTTCTGCGCACACAGCGGCGCGGCGCGTGCGCACGGCACACAGCGACGCGCGGCCTCGCGCCCGTCGCTCACGGAAATGTGCGTGCCGCGGCGCAGGAGCCGACTCAACTCGACGCTCAGGGTTTCTGCTTGCGCTCTCTTACTAGAGCTGCTATGTGCTTTCAAGTTGATATACTACACAAAAAGTACCGTCAGTTTTACACTTCTACTTGAACTCTATAACGAATCAATTTTCCACATAAATCTATTTTAAAAAGTCTATCCACTTTATGATCCGGTCCTCATTTCTTTCTTTACGTACATTTAGTACCTACATACTTTAACAATTTAGGCAGTTACTTTCCATCACCAAAAGCACCCTCTCAACCTCAAAATAGAGTCCAGTTTTAGAAAATTTCTACGTTATGAATTATTATCAGACGAAGTTTTTTAGGGTTCCGCTCAATTGCTTGCCGCATATTAGTACGGAAACCCACAGTGAGTGTGGCTTTAAACGTACTTGGCCGATTTTCATCTCTCAAAATTGCTTTATACCACCCCGGATAACAGTACCAAAAACTGAACAGACATTCTCCAGTAACTCTACCATAAAAAACAAATGCTAGACGAGACTGAGCCTCGGGATTAAGTATCCAGTTTAATTGACGAAGTCTCAATTGACAGGCTGCAGTAAAGTGGTAACACGAGCTTGGCAGTGCTGGCCTCTGATCCAAGTAATAGTTGTGACGCATCCCTAAAGGTTGCTTCTAAGGTTTCTAGACAAGTAAAATGGTAGTGCTTCTTATATACATATCTAACTCACTTCAGTTCTAATTATTGGCAGAACTCTATTCTCAATTCCAACCACATTTGGGTTCCAACTACAGTTCACTGTAAATTAAATGTGCTTTCAAATCGCAACTGCACAGTCTATAGGCATTGAAATCTAAGACTATCAGCTAGTGGTCTATTTCGCGAGGCAGCGGTGCCTTTTATGGCGTCATAAATGCATCGGATTCCCGCTAGCTAATTAAGCTAGAACATCACATCACAGATAGCAATGTCGGTACGTTCGATGATCACGCTTCGGCCGCGAGGGGTTAACAGCTGTTCAAGACGTCAACAAAAGATAATAAAAGCACACCTGTAGACGTGTCGAGATCCCGGCAGGTCCATAACAAACCCTATGCCGCAGAATTATTGAGTGAATGAAATTACCGCGCCCTACTCCAGCCTATTGTACGGCGTTAATGGTTAATCGGTCATTCCGATCGCTGCCTCCGATTTCGATATTGCGGAATAAACATTCTTCACGGTTAAATACGATTTTATGAATGAACGGCGGAAAATAAAAAGGTCTACAATTGTTTGATGATTTGCCTACAGCTGATTACGACGAAAAGGTTCTAATCAGCTGTGCATTGTGTACGGATTTCAAATAACTGAGTTCAAAGATTTGTAAAGTCTTAGCTGTTTGGGAAGGTAGAGTCGGAATTAGATTTATTTTAGGTTGACAGACCAGTCCGTCTGCTCTATGTAGTTACATGTATAAAACATAGGTAGCTGTCTAAGAGTAAGTAATGTAACAAACTTAATAATAATTAATATACGAGAACGAGAGTCAAATAAAAGCTTTAAACTGATTTCAGTATTCTGATTTTTAATAAAGTCTCTTTAAACGGAAAACTTGTTCACTTAATAAGTAGGTATAATTTTTTTTGGCTCTATTTTAAATAATTCATAATATACCGAGCAATCCTCGAAGTGGCCAGGAGCCTTGCGTGGCTCGGAGCTGGCAGCGGCACCCCAAGCTATCTACCCCATTTTATAGTTGGCTATAACAACGTTCGCCGGAGCGTAGGTAGCTGTGTAGCGCTAGATAGAGCGCGATGCGATGTTATTAGCGCGGCTGTGTGTGTGCGGCTGCAGGCGACGCACACAGCCGCAGCCCGCACGGCCCCCGCCCGCGCCCCGCGCCCCGCGCCCCGCGCGCTGTGAGGCAATGCCGTCAGCCGACCCGCCATCTATTCTGTCTCTACAATGCCATAGAAAGTCTCCGTTGGACTCGCCTCGCCGGTCCAACTTTTCCTACCTTCTCGAACGCGAGCGGCGATTACTTCGAGCTCCGCTACCGGACCCGCTATCCACGACTCCTCCAATCTTAAGCCATGCAATGTACGAATGTACCTACCGAGTGCACATCGCAATGCTTTATAGTTGTAATTCTGAATAAGCAGTAACTCCTCGCCTCGACACTATTGCCAGCGGTACGGTTATAAAATGCTGCATATCCGAGACTAGCGATAAAATAAACGTCAGACGTTTTCAAGTTTCTAGCGGAGAGAACGAGCGACGCGCTGCGCATCAGAAAAAGAACTTTACGACAAGATTAGAAAGAGCGAGCGGAGCGGCAACGTAGCGCAGCCGCGTTCCAGGGGCGCGGAGCGGCAACGTTGCGCGCCAACGTCATTTACTAAATTTATTTTCATGAGCGCCAACTGCCAGCGCTGGCAATGCGATGACACTGCTACGGCGCTCGAGCGCGGCGCGTGATACGATACCGCGAATAAACTCAGTGGAATTATGTAGATATTCTATTTCTGCATATTGAAACTTGTTGTGGTCGCTCGTAATTTTTGCCGCTAACAGGGTCGCTTCGGAGCGTCCAGGGAGCACAATGCGGCTCGGCGGTATGTTTTAGCGATAAAGGGGTGACGCAAAACAGGCAAGCGACCAAGTTAATGATTATTTGCAGCGCTGCGATGAGTGGCCGCTGAGTCAGCGCGCCCGCTCGCTGCGCCCGGCGCCGCCTAGCACTGCTTTGTCCCGCATTCCAGCCGTACCGCGCCACTCTAACCTAACCTATCAGCCGTATCGTATCATGCCTGACTATGGTACAATCAATCAACATTATCCATTTGTGTCTATTTGGGATAAAAAAACTTTACATGTTGTAACTATAACTATGTACCAAGAATATGAATAAGAATAAATTTATTTTCAAAATCATCATTGAGAATTACAATGTTGAAAGATATCCGGCGGACCCCAAACTAGGCAGGGGCCTGTATATCGGGGCCCGAGACATAGAAATAATCCAGGCGGTTCGTTACGTTATTGCCTTGTTTTCGATAAAGCCTACGCATTTTCCACCTTTCGCTTGTCATCAGATGTTTCGTAAGACTAAAAATAAGTATAAGCAATATATTTATTGAAGGTAGGCCGGCGCTAGAGCGCAGGCGCGTGGCTCCTCGTAATTGTCACGCAGGTGCAAAGGCATCTGCCGTCTCCTGGACTTTGACTTTTACCACCTTATTTGTTATTCGATGCACAGCGCTGGCCGCATCGCCGCGCACGTTGTTCATTGACTCGAAACATTGCAAAATTCCCCCCGGCTGTTAAATAAACTAGAAATGTATATGGGACAGTCTAATAGGTGGTATTACCGCGCCCTCTGTCGCCTCGCTGTCATTATGTGGAGACGAACTGCAGCTGCCACCATGATACCTACTACTAGTACTTCTAGTTTGAAATGTAGATAAGAATTACGTGTCAGCTTATCCCTTTCAAATACACACTGCCTTTTACAGTTTAGCGACTCTATGTAGAGCTTAGGATTAAATTCGCCTAGTCTTTAAAAGCAGTTTAGTCAGTTTTCCATGGGGGTATTTAGATGGAAAAATCCCAAAAACTACCACGAGAACAAAGAAGCGTCAGCAAAAACCCAAAACCCAAGCTGAAAGGACTCCCCGATAAACTCAATAAAGGTTTTGGGTTCTTTTTGTTGTAACATTCTGCATCTTTCGCGTAAAGAATGCGTGCTATTCACGGGCTCAGGGGTCCCAAGCGGCGTCGCGCTACCTGGGCGCGGCCGGTGGGGCCGTGGGGCCCGGGGCGCATTGTTACAAAAAAAACTGAGAAGGGTCGCAGCACAATACGCTACCCCAGGTACCTACCCGACCGCCGGTTGACGCTGCCGCTCTTCTGTTCTCGACTCAGCTTTAACAACTGTTTTGTACTTAGTTTCGATATCAGAAAGTTCTTGGAATTTCAAAGGCAGAGTGGGATAAAAGCAACAAGGGGTAGAAGTTCTTAATCTAGCTTCAGAAAAAACAGCACAGTTACCCCTAGGTAACTGTGCTGTTACTTGAATAGATTTATTGCATGATATTTAAAGTTTTTACTAGAATTGAGTTCAGAGGTAAATTATACACTTAAAGCGCATCAATAAATTCGAATCTCAATAGCGTTGAGTGTTCCGTTTAAGAATTAAATAAATAACAATAACAGTTACCGTAACCAGTAATGGTTTCATACTTACCAAATTTTAGGAATGAAGTAAAGTAGTTACCATAGCTAAGTCAGATAATGTAGTAGAATTTGTAACAACGGTCGTGCTATTTTTCCACTTCCTTCCTTGGATTGCATTGACGATTCCCATGCAGCAAACTTACGTATTGGTTATAATCCTATAACTTTTCTCAAGCGAGTGCGCGGCACTACGTCGAGCGAGCAGGTTACGGTACTTTCGTCGCTGCGCGTAGGCCGCGGCCGCGTTCGCTGCCAGCCTCTGATCGTGCGCCTGAACCAAATTCTTCGCTGATCGTTTGTTCATATCTCACCATTGTTTCGGAGTGTTGGGCTGATGAAAGGCTATGTAATGTAATGTAATGTAATGTGCGCTAAACTTTTTTCTACTCCTAAAACTATGTATATTTATGATGAATTAAACAATGGCACAAATACCTAGTCGGTTCGCGCTGGGCGACCTCGGCGCGACCTCGGACCGCGGTTAGTTGTAAGCCGTATCGGCGTTTTACAAGAGTTAACTATAAAGCATGTTCTTTTTGGTATTGCAGGGCTCGGGCGGCGGGTGCGGCGCCAAGCGGCGCAGCGGCTCCCCGTGCGAGGGCGGCGGCAAGGTCGCACGCTGGGAGGACTCGATAGCGCGGCTCGAGGCCGTGGCCGCCGGCGCGGGCGGCGGGGACTGCTGGCGCGAGGACGAGGAGCGGCGCGCGTGCCGGCGCCGCTGGTGCGGTGGCTGGTGCGGCGCCCACGACACCATCCGCGCCGAGAACGGAAAATCCTACCTCGAGCTGGGTGGCGCCGCGGCGCGGGCCTGCTGCGACGGCCGCGCCGCCGGCCGCTGCGCCTCGCGACGCTGCTACCGCGAGAGGCGGCTCAAGATGATGAACCTCTGCGCGCTCAAGCTGGCACGATTCCGCCAGACGGCGGACCCGTCCCTGCGGCGGTCGGTGCTGGTCTGCAACACCTTGCGAGGCATCGAGCGCGAGATGGAGCGCGAGAGCGCCGAGGAGGCGCCCTTCGAGCCGGCGTGCGGCGCCGGCGGCGGCGGCGCGGCGCGCTGCGAGCTGCTGAGCGCGCGCGACCCGGCGGCCGGACGCGCCACGCCCTTCCCCTCCCCGCCGCCGCCGGACCGCGACTCCGGCTACGGCGACGAGGAGCAGCGCAGCATCGACTGGGGCTCGGTGCTGAGCCTGTCGTCCCGGTCGGCGCTCGACCCCCCCGAGGACGCGTGGCCCGACGACTGGGGCTGGAGCGAGGACAGCTTCGTGCGGCTGCTGGTGCCCACGAGTTAGTGCACGGCGCGCGGGCAGGACGCGCCCGCGCCGCTCTGAGCGCCTGTGATACGGCCGCGCGGGCGGCGGCGGCGGCCACGGCCCGCGCCGCCAGGTGAGGCGGCGCCGCGCGGCTGCCGGCGCGCCGCAGCGGCCGCGCGGCTCTTCTAGTCGGGGGCGCTGCCTCCCGCCGGCCCGGCCCGGGCCCGCTCCCGGACCCGGCGACCGGCGCCCGGCTCCTCACGAAGCGACGCAGACGCGACGCATACACGCAGTCAGTAGTTAGTATTATATAATTGCAAAAGGGAAGGTGCTAGCTTCGGACGTGACGCAGGACTTAAATGCGAGCCGAGTTATTTTTGATAGTTTTATTTCTTTAAGTGAATTCCAAACCGAAACTGAAGTGACTTAGCTAATGACGTTATAATCGTTTAAATTAAACTCGGGTGTTTAAAATTTTTGTTGAAATTATTGTGTAATTATTAGGTAAAATGCTATATTTATTATTTCGTTGAAAGGGTAAAGTAATAGGTTGAAATTATTTCTGTCTTGATATTTTTAAAGATGCATCCGTACAACGAGCATGACTGATCGGGTTATGTGGTGTGGCGCGAGTGTCGCGCGGGAGGGCGGTCTTCCACCGTTGCTGTTTCCATTCAGATTCAGTAAATGTCGATACGCTACGTGTTAGCTACCTCGAGATCCAGTCGAACCAGGAGACTGCATCTCCGGAGCGCCGCGCTCCCGCGCCCGCACCGCGCCGCGTGTGTGAGTGTGGACATGTGCCGACGCAGAGTACAAAGCTAGCGCTGCAGTCCTATGTGATGCGATGCGATTTGCTACACTAACCATGATGAACAAATTATCTTATATCAGTATGTACTTAAAACTGCTGAACTTTCATTAGTTTCGCATCCACAGTTTCGTGTGACCGCAAGTAACTGGGTGTCAATTAAATAGCCTTACCAGCTGTAAACAATGAAAGTTACATGAATTCAGCAGGATCGCGTAATAGATTGCCTAATTGGAATCGGTCATACCGATTGTGCGGACAGGACCACTGCTGGCGATCCTGTCCGAAACAATCATCTTCCAATCGGAATTGCATATTAACAAAGTTCTGTCCATACGAGTCGCCCTCTAATTAATGATTCTATTTAACAATACATACAAACTAACTAGAATGTTTTCATCGAATAAGCGACCATAACCATAAACTATTTTAACATTGACAAACAGTTCCTATACCTCCATAACTATAAACTTAGATAATTCAGGCAATACGCAGTGCTAATCGTGACTTAATTTTAGTATCATCGACATTTATTAGAGGGCGCTCGATTAGATTAAATAGTTCATTTCATGTAATGAGAAAATGTAGAAATTCAAACCATTGATAAATAGACGCGCATCATATTGGTTACCATGATCATTGTGAAGATGTTGCAATAGAAGACCGGCCGTCCTTACATAGCGGGTGGACTGACTCGCGCTACCCCATCGAAGCGCCTGCGTTGATGGGGTAGGAGCGGCGTCTCGCGGTGACTCGCGGTCGATCGCACTCGCAGCCCTCCTACACCCGTTCTACTTAAAACTGCACGACTTTAAACAACGCTCGCGTGTTGCGAAATTGTTTGACCAATAGAAACGCATATGATTAAGTTAACGTCAACACTCTGTTAAAAGCAGTCTTTAAATAGAAGGGGTTGTAGTTTAGCTGGTGTCGCGGGCTTAGTGCTTGAATAAAACGGCACCACGAGGACTTGTGGTCGGGTGGAGAAGCCGCCTCTTGGTAAATACGAATCAATGAGTTTTCTATGAGAGGCTACTTCGCGCTAGTATCGTCAGGTCCGTTTGTCAACTTTGACATTTATTGTATGGGTGTAACGTCAAATAGACCTTACGATACTAACGCCATCTAGCGATATTCCACCTGTCAGAAAACCCTCATTGTGTTTCTTGCCAGCCAAAGTTCCGAGCACATTGCTCGTGGCGCCGCGTCCGCGCCCGCGCACCTCGCACACGGGACTGCACGGACCAAAACTACCAAACAACATAAATAGAGCAAAGTACAAATTTCAATAGAGTAAAATGCATTTAGTGCTCCGGCGCGTGTTTGTCCACCGTTGTCAATTACTCAAATATTTGAATTGTGATTCGGTAGCTAATGAGAGAAAACTCTATGTTCTTTAATCTAGTGTACATAATATACGGAGTTGGGCATTAGGCGCGGCGACGCGGCCGTTGTAAATACGTGTAAAGTAATAATTTAATTGGTATGGACGCGGAGCCCCGCGGCCACCTTTTCTTCACCACCCTATTCTGTCCAGTACACCAGCGACTCTACCAGTTACACATAAGATGTCACAAACATTGCCAGTACTGAATACGTGAACAATATTCTAGATGTACGGGGTTCTGAACCCCCTTGATGCTCTGGATGACTCATGTTCAGCTCAAACTGTGTTTTTGAGTTTATTTTTAAATAATACTTTTGTTAAACAAGTCCGTATGGTTGTGATGGTTTACTTAAGTAAGTTAACTTGTCGGCGAACTGCCATGTTCTGACCTATGCCTAATATTTATGGACTACTGCAGATAGTATGTATAAGGAATTCTGAAATTTATGTGTTTGCGTCCCATTGTCTCCTGAATCGTGGGACTACCGGAAGGTACTTAAAATTACTATAGTCACGTGGAATAAGTTATTGACCATAGTTTTTGTAATCATCTTTATCAATCATTTTACATACTGTGTTACAGGAAGCCATATGAGAATTGGTAATTTTAATAGTACGAACTACTTTGTCATCCTGTCATTTTCTTGACAATAGTCACCAATATTTGTATACATACCTACATACACCTAGGTGTTAAGAATTGTGAAAATCATGCTCAATGCAAAAATGAAAGGCTTTTACCGTACTTTTCCTGTCCACTTCGTCGGCGTAACACGCGAGGGGCACAATGTTAGTAATAAAGTTGACGAAACATGAAGTACTTATGTGGAAGGTGAGGCATTGCGAACTAAAGCCGATGTTCCCGACGGAGTCGCCCGGGCAGCCACCACCACGCCGCCTCTGGTACTTAGCGGAGTTGTGACCTCAGCAATAATTGTTATAACTACTTCTAGTGAAGCCCGTCTTTTCTTCCTTGCGATGTTTCAAAGAAACGTTTCGCAACATCATACGTAATTATAAATACACGTAAATGTGAATCCTTAGCGTTTTTCATTGCCATTGGTTACCAAAAATGACAGGATTTTTATTGATACGTTTGTGTATAGATATTTTAGAAAGAATACTCCCATTAGAAAATTGTGAAACCGATTTGAATAAACTTAATCGCACATCGAATTGTTGAAACGTTCCTCGAGTTATTCAAACGCGTTTCGCGGATTGTCTAATGTATGATATATAATTGTAATATATTATTGTTTAAGCTGTTGTGTCGAAGATAACAAGAACAGGAATAATTTTGTGAAACAATGGCACAAAGAATGAACATAAAAATTATATATATTATAAAAAACAGAAATGTCGCTATAAGAGCAATTTTTATAATAAATATTTACTGTTGAAGAACCTGTGAGTTTTATTTTGGTGTCAGAGCCAGGCAAGCGCCGCCCGCAGCACTATTTATTGATCAAATGGTAAATTAACGAACTCTGCGTGCGAACAGCTTCCTAGAAAAACAATTCCATTTAATCCAGAACCATTTTACGGTTCGCGTTCACTGGTGCCGCTGCCCGTGTGGGAAAACTAGAAAAAAGTAGGCTGACTTTGCTAATTCATTGAATCGCGCTATAAACATTCGTTTAAGAATAGAACTTAGCTTGCATGCAGCCTCTACGTTCATTTTTTTGCACATAAATTCACAGGGGCCACTTGCACGGTCTAGGGTTAAAAAACTAAATCGTTAACACTGGGTTATGGATGACATGTTCATACATCTTGTCACTACATATCCCTGGGTTAGCATTTAACTGAGAGTTAGTGCTTTACGAAATCACGTAGCATACAGGCACGTCACGTCAAAGATAGAACAAGAATTCACCAACACTTACTAGCTCAGAATAAGTAATAGTACATTACTAGTAGGTATGTACCTACCACATGATTTCTATACAGGGCGTCCCACGGCGATGCCACATGGAGGGAAAGTACCTTTAATATTCTAGATTGAACATTTTACTGAAAGAAAACATTATTTTAATTTAAAAACAATTTAAACTGCATTCATAGATTTTTAATTAATTACATGGAAGAACCGGGAATCAAACCCGCTACACGAGAAAAAAAAATACCCTGTAGCTTTATCATACCGATCGAAAGGCTTCATAATAAGGATTATTTTTTGCTAAATAACATAGTGTCAGAAATAAAAGGAAGACCATGAATTTAACATTTTGAATTCAAAATTAATCAATTTAATTTATCAAATGCTCAAAATAAGTCCCATCCTGTTGAATACAAAGTCGCACTCTTTTAATTATTTCGCTCCCTGTTGATTTTTTGATCATGTTGTGGTGGATATTTAGAATAATACGTATAAGTTCTGCTTGTAGCTCTTCAATTTTAGGTATGTCAGTTGTATGTCCTTACGGCAATATCAACTTTTCATTTTTCTGAACAAAATTTCACATCAAATGTTAAAATTCATGGTATTCCTTTTATTTCTGACACTATGTTATTTACCTAGCAAAAAATAATCCTTTTGATGAAGCCTTTCGATCGGTATGATAACTGATTTTTTTTCTTAACCATGTAATTATTTAAAAATCTATGAATGCAGTTTAAATTGTTTTCTAAATTAAAATAATGTCTTCTTTCAGTAAAATGTCAATCTACAATATAAAAGGTACTTTCCCTCCATGTGGCATAGCCGTGGGATGCCCTGTATAACAATGGTAGTCTAATAAATAAGCGATGGGTCTAATCTAAAACTCGAAACGTATTAGCGCATAGGCCATAGACTGAATGGTGGTAAGAACGTTTGGCAATGATCAACGTCATCAGTTTATACCTGCGCAACTGTCACATTTAGGTACCCGCTACCTGCGATTTCAGCACCAGGAAAACCGAGCGAGCGGGAGAAGTAAGTAAAAATAAAACCATTCTATTTTTTCCTTAACCTTATCCGTACTCAAATCTAAATAAGAATTCCAATACGTAACGCTCCATTGGGTTGTATATAACGTAATAGACGGTACAGAAATACGACCTCTGCTAAAATTAATCTGAATTCTTGACCTCTTGTTACCCCGCTAATGCAAACAAAAGTTATACCTTTGTTATTATTTAAGCTCGAGGAGTTGATAGGAGCCTAAAATACTTAGCTGCAAAAGGTTCATTTATTATGTTGCCGCAGTTGCTCCTGTTGAATGAGGATTAGCGTTTAATGCCAGAATTAAAATGAAACTGACATTTTACTGAATGTAGGTAAGTAATACGGTTTTCTATACACCACGGCTGAAGTTATGCGTTTCGCCAGTATTCGGTTTCGGAAGTACAAAGTGGCTAGGTAACTTCATTGACCGCCTATTCTCTCTCTAACCTAACCTCTAGCCTCAACTCGTGATACATTTTTTTTCCAATGGGTTAATTACTACTTGTGTAAAGAAACGGAATAACAGGAACTACACGGCCGGTGACCAAATTCCATACCGACAAAATGTTGGCGTAAAGTTAGGTAGACTATTTGCTGTATTAAGTAATTTTGTAACACAAAAATTGCTGAAATATATAATTCGAAGCATCCGAAAACGGACTGGTAGAAACACACTGTGGTATCGTTCGATTTGCCGGAGTCAAGACTGAACAGCCAAGATTTTTTTTATATAATACCCTTATAGGCTTGCATTTGATCACAATCACTCCTGATGGAAAGCGAAGATGAGGGTGGACTATGATGTAGCACGCTTTCCTAGTACTTAAATGCTCCTTGCTGTACCTACGGTTGATGAAGAATAAGCGAAAACGCTTTGTGTGGATTTTGGGAATACTGACAACGTATAGGACCTTTCCTAGTTCTGGCACTACCAGAAGGAAGATTGTGACTTCTTAGTGAAGTAGGTTACCATGAGTGCAGTTTTACTGTCGAGGACACTTCGTCCCACGCGAGTGCACAGTGCGCGAGTCAGCGTCAGCACATAGTGACTGATGCAGCTGATGAGATCATTGTACGTACCGAAAGGTTATTATCGCGATTGGTTCATCTGCGTTTAAAACAATGATAATTGGGACTACCATTGAGCCACAGGTCTTCGTATCCTAGAATTTTCACAATTTTGGTACTTTTAGGAAACCTCTTGGCACACATGACTGACTACCCCTAAATCTTTGAACTAAAACGATTTTGTGTCAGATTCACGCATTTTAAATTTTTTGCCTCTCGATGCTGATTATAACTACAAATGCGAATAATGAATTCAGTAACATAACAATAACATAGCGACAAAACAAGTCGCAGTCCTTCGGACTCGGTACATTATTAAATTGTGTAATAATTAACATAAAACAAGTTTTTTTTTTATATATACACCGTGAAATTTTAGTGGTTGTTTTCCCGAAACGAGGTGATTTAGTATCGATTGTACAATCGATTTATAATTACTATTTTGACTAGAGTCAAAAATCCAATTGTGAAAAACGAAAGTCGAAAATGACCGCAAACCAATAGTAACGCTTCGTTGGTACCTAACCTATCGTACGATCGTACGCTACTTTGTACCAACGAAGCGTTACTATTGGTTTGCGGTCATTTTCGACTTTCGTTTTTAACAATTGGATTTTTGACTCTAGTCAAAATAGTAATTATAAATCGATTGTACAATCGAAATTAAATCACCTCGTTTCGGGAAAACAACCACTAAAATTTCACGGTGTATTAAGTAGTATTCTTTCAGTGGTAATCACAAAGTAAAATGAGATCATTAAGTTATAATACAGACACAATATCACAAGACTAATCTCACTTACAAAAGTTGCTTCTCTAATGGATCCAAACTCTTCCAGTTTAAAAATTTGCACGTAAAGGTGTCGATAATTATTGTCATCCCGAGCTATATCCCGGGGCTCTAGCACACTGACGTTTAACATGAACATAGAACTTCCAGACTTTAGAATCGCATACTGCATGCTTGTGTCCACAAAAAAACTAGCATGTTAGGCACACAGAATTCGTCCTAGCTCTTTCCATCAGCCTCGTTGCTCCCAGCTTGAATGCCGTGTAGCGTCCTCTTATGCTTCCACATGTCACCAGAACGCCTGAAGAACATAAACAAACCTTAGAACCTGATTTTACTTGGGAAATTTTCGTCATCATCACCCGACCCTAAATACGTCCCACTGCAGGGCACAGACCTCCTCTCAGAATGAGAGGCCCAGTGCGGATTGGGAACTTCACACACGCCATTGAATTTCTTCCTCACGATGTTGTTCTTCACCGTAAAGCTCATGGTAAATTTCAAATGTAATTTCGCACATAAATTCCGAAAAACTCAAGAGGTGCGAGCCGCGGCTCGAACCCACAACCTTCTCCTTAAGAGGCCATAGGTTAAACCACTAGGCCACCACGGTTTACTGTGGATTCCCAATCTGTGCCCAGAAAAACCCTGGAGCTCCACGAGGCATCCTAATTTTGAAACCGAATTGAACCGAAACCAATAAACCGAACCGAAACTGTAAGGTGCGTCGAGCAGCAAAACTTTGGGAGCCTTTGGACTACGCCGTGATTCAAGGAGTCTAACGTCATATCAGTCATATTGATTTTTCTGTGACATTTAAGTACTGAACCACTGAATGTACCAGTCAGGTTCTAAATAATTTTAGGTAAGTACATATATACTTCGTCGTGTACGGAACACGAACACGGCACGAACGTCTTGGCACAGCTCAGCTCAGGGTCCATATTTCAAGTCCGAATTCATCATTTCGCAGAAATCTTTATAAATACTCTGAATCCATTAATTGTACAGAATTGTTATAAAAGAAACCGAACCTAACCCATAGAGTCCTACAGATAACCATTTCAAAAATTCTTAATTGTCTGCCTAAATTTTTATTTTTGTTATATCATTTTGGTGTTCAATAAAGAATATTTGTTTTTTTTTTATTATGAGAGGGAGGCAAACGAGCAAGCGCGTCATCTGATGGAAAATGATCACTACCGCCCATAAATACCAACAACTCAAAGAGAATCACTGATCTGTTGATTTGTATTGTATTGTATTAATTGTTTCCGGAAAAAAAAAGAGTTCTGCGAAATGATGTATTTTGACAAATGATAAATTCTGACTATAAATTTTATGTCAATAGAGGGGTTAAAAGGGGTTTTGCCGGGAGTGACCAAATCAGCCATCGTGTCTAGCCTGTAGAGGGATTTTCCTCGACATATCAACTCACTCTTTTAGGGTGCATGTTTGTAGTGTAACTTTTCATTCTACACTTCAACACCAAATAGGAAATAAAACACATGAAATTGTTGGCCGTGCTGTTGTCCGTGATAATGGAAGTAAGTTTAGCTAGCTAGCGAGATTTTATGAAGCTGTTGGAAGACTTGGATGTGTATTTTGTTTGATTAGAATTAAATGGTGTTGTGATTCCTTTATAGTAGTTTAGAGTTAAGTTGAGTAGCTAATCGAAGGCAAATGATAGACAGTTAGCACTTGACAATTTTTTTTAAATTGTCAATCACTAGTGAGTGCAGTGTAATAAGTAGGGTAGTTTGCCCTATATGAAATCTTGCAATTTTAGTTTTGACAATGTCAGTGCTGCATCACTCTATGCAATAGTCTACCCCCGGCGCCACACATATTACAAATGTTTGAACACAGTTATTTGATCACATGTGTAGCACCGGTATTTGCTTATTTGTTCAATAGAACATCCTACAATCAACCATAGATCAAAAATGTGTTCAAATATGTGTTGAAACATTTGTAATATGTGTGGCGCCGGGGTAAGGCAATAGTCAGTTGCTTTTTTGCATTTGCCGTCATATTGACAAGAGATTTCAAACAATGTCTTTATTGTTCTATGGAATTTTAATTGAAATAAATAAAAAAATTGGTAACCATAGTTGCCCAGAGCATGTGAGAGGATAGAGTACTTCTTCACGCTATCGTTGACACCTTAATGATCCTATCCTCTTCGGCAGTCGTCATTCGAAATGTAGGTAAGGTACTCAGTGATTGCTTCTAACACCATTGGCGGTGAGCTGACTGGAGTGACTGGTAAGTGAATACAGCAGTCGTGAAACGCGAGTACTTATAGAATCTGTTACGCAGTAGCTATTATATAATCTGTTCCACCGTCAGCTAAAGAATGGCGGAGAGTAAACTTTTCACGACCAAAATACAAACCCTTCCTCTACCACAGGCCACGTAGAGCTGGGGGGCGACTACGAAATTCGACGTTAGGGTCAATACGTCCCTTTCACGTTTCTGTTTAGTACCTACTATTTCGTGAACGGAACGACACGATATAAAATTCTAAAATCGAATTTCGTAGTATAAGGCCAGACTGTGTAAGTATTTTGGTATTGGGTGTGGTGGTAGTTTTTAGTGTTCCGGGCCCAAAGGACCCTATTACTGAGTCTCCGCTGTCTATCTGTATGTCTGTCTGTCCGTCTGTCTGTCACAGGGCTCTATTTCTTGAACCGTAATAGCCAGATACTTGAAATTTTCACCGATTATTTATTACTGTGGCCGCTATACCAACAAATACTAAAAATAAAATAAGGTAAAAATTAAAGGGGTCGTCATACAAGAAACATGTCTTTTTTACGTTTTATCTGCGGCGTTGGTTGCTAGGCGACAGCTGAATTTGTTTGGCAACGATTAACAGCCTAGCCAAGGCCGCGCGCATACGTGCCGGCGACCCTACGCTGTTTGGATGTTTTTCGAAACTTACCTATTAGTGTGCAATTTTAGTGCTTCTTACATTTCGAAGATTTTTTGCTGAACTATTTTTAAAACATTATACAGGGTTATTTGTAATTCACTGGCATCCTCTTAACCCTGAATTCCAATCACTCAAACAAATGTTTTTTGTTTTACGACTTTTTAAAATGAAGCACTTTTTTCCCATACAAATACACAGAGTATCGTAAAAATAAGAGGTAATCTCAAATTTTCAAAACGTTATTACACCAAAAATATTAAGTTATGACAAAAGCCGTAAAACAAAAAACATTTGTTTAAGTGGTAGGAGTTTAGGAAATGAACTAAAACAATTACTTTGCTCACCCGCGACCTTACAATAGTTACGTTTATGCAAGAACCAAACATAAGTTTAACATTTGGTAGCATAGCATACGGTTGTGATAACTCTGAAGATGAGCTCTGGTTGAGTTCGAAACGCGTCAGTGTAGCTTGGTGGTGGTGATGGTTGGGTTTATGTGATTTGTGTGTGTTCGTACAGTGTGGAGGTGGAGGAACTGCATGAACGCACATTTCTTGCATAAACGTAACTATTGTAAGGTCGCGGGTGAGCAAAGTAATTGTTTTAGTTCATTAATATGGACCTCCGCAACGTAACGCCTGATTCAATAAATTAGGAGTTTAGGGTTAAAAGGATGCTAGTGAATTAAAAATAACCCTGTATGGAGGTACGGAACCCTCGGTGTACGCATCCTACTCGCACTTGACCGGTTTTTAATATACTCGTAGTGGTGACGTAGTAGTACCAAGGATGATATAGACTGGATTAGCAATCGCCATACATATTTTTCAAAAATATTGCATAATAATACATTTCTAGTAATATGAAACATTTGTAGTCTTATTTTGTCTGTTTTGCTTTCAAAGCCTCGCCTCGGGCTATAATGTCAGCGCCATCTAGATTAAAAATCGAACTTTTTTTCCGCGGTCGGTCTGTAAATCTACTTTGTGGTCTGTACTATGGCGATTGCTAATCCAGTCTATATCATCCTTGGTAGTACCTACCTATATACATTATATAATTCTGTTAATATTATTTCACGAGTGTGTGATGTGAACACTTGCATACTGAAACAGCTTGAAAAATGTAAGTCAATTAGATATGTAGATACTTAATTTGATCTCGGGAATAATATAATATAAGGGTACTTTTTATTCCGATATGCCTACGGGATCTGGATGTTTATGTGTAAAATCTAAAAATCTCAACCGCTAAACCTAGTGCAAGCAGAATATTTATTTATTTTATTAATAATTCAAATCATAATGCCATGCGGAAAAATTAAATTAAATTATTTCTTGCGTAATTAAAATTAGCGTGTCTTGTTGCCACAATCGACTGATGACGACGAAGCATACTTATGCTTCGTTTTTTTTAGCATTAGAAATAAGGTAAACAATTCTGATGTCTTTTTTTTGAAAAACGCTTTTAAAAAAACAGTAACTATTACTTATGAAACCAAAATAATAATAACTATAAATTAAAAATTTTAAAAACCCCCAACTCAATTTGGTCGCACATAATATTTGAAAATAAAGTAAATGCCCATTATGCGTCTAAGATTTCCTTCTGCAGCTAACAAAAGAGCTTATAACTTTGAAACGACTGAACCGATCTTGATGAAATATGTCTATGAAGCATCGCCAAGAAACCTGCTTTCAAATAAAAAAAAACTGCATCCAAATCGGTTCACCCGTTTAAGAGCTATGATGCCACAGACAGACACACACAAACATAGCGGTCAAACTTATAACACCCCTCTTTTTGTGTCGGGGGTTAAAAATGACCACATTTCCTTGTTAATTTTTACATATTTGCCGTGATTTATTTTCCAAAAGTGTTTTTCAATAAAAAGACACGTCAAGATCGATCACCTTCTTTCTAATGCTAAAAAACGAAGTGAAGAAGGTACCATAGAGGAAGGCGCGCTCGAAAGATGCACGGGTGGCGAAATGTTTAATGATTATTTGGGGAAAAAATAGTACAATATAAATAATTAAAATTTAAATTAAACATTGCCCGGGAAATATGCCACTGTTATTCATCATCATCATTTCAGCCGAAAGACGTCCACTGCTGAATATAAGTCTCCGTCAAGGCTCGCCAAACAGATCGGTTCCGCGCCATCCGCATCCTACGCGATCCCGCAACCTTAAACAGGTCGTCGCTCTATCTTGTTGGAGGCCTACCTACACCGCGTCTTCCGGTCCGTGGACGCCACTTGAGAAACTTTTTGTCCCATCGGCCATTAGTTCTACATGGTATTTAAGGTATGAGCTTTTTTGAAAGTAGTGACGATCTGTTTGATCGGTAATATTTTTGTGAATTTTGTTACAAAATCCTTTAGTTTCCCATAATTTCATTTGCCATAAAAATGTTTTCTCTTGTTATACGTTTGCCATAAAATAGTTATAATAGGACTGGGCTGTTTTCAGGATTTTTTGAAATGTCATCTTATAGAATAATTCTGAAGAAATTACCGTTTCAGAAATAAATTACATTATGACAAATGAAAATAATAGAAAACGATTAAATAAATAAATAAATAAAATAAATAAATAAATATCACGGGACAATTTACACCAATTGACCTAGTCCCAAACTAAGCAAAGCTTGTACTATGGGTACTAGACAACGGATAAACATACTTATATAGATAGATACATACTTAAATACATGTTAAACACCCAAAACTCGAGCACAAACATTCGTATTATTCACACAAATGTCTGCCCCGACCGGGAATTGAACCCGGGACCTCAAGCTTCGTAGTCAGGTTCTCTAACAACTAGGCTATCCGGTTGTCAAACGATAGAGACGCTATAAAAACGTGTGCAATTTTCTGAAATCTCGTGCTCACCTGAAGCTAGTGCCGCATACATCACACTCGTGCGGTTTCTCTCCCGTGTGTATGAGGGTGTGCACCGTGCGAGCATACGGCCGCCGGAACGCCGCGCCGCATATGTCGCAACGGTACGGCCTGGAATTAAACGTTTAGTAAAATATATGCTTACTAGCTGTTGCCCTTTGCACTTAATTTAAAAAACGTCAGATTTTTAGGGCAAAAACAAAGTGTTTTTTTTTACTAGAGTCAATTCAATTAAATTCTGTTTTTAAAAATATAGCTCCATCGATACTATCGATGATTCTGCCAATATCGAGGTTGATAAAGACACTGTCATCGGTTGGTCGTTGTTCGGTAGCTTCGGTGTGCGGTAATAAGCTGAGAACCTATTAAACAACACAAACATAAATTTTGTTAAACTACCTACAAATATAATTGTTAATTTTTATAAACTTACATAATACAAAACTTGAGTTTGTTTAACAATAACCTTTTCATCTCTCATACTCGGAAAGTGAGGCAAATCATATCTGACATACGGGAGGATAACTATTATTTTCTTCCCTAGGGTAGATATGATTTAAAAAAAATAAAGGCATTGGCTGTCAATGGAACACATACGCATTCAGCCAAGCATTACAGCATATACATGGAATAATTAAGTATTGAGTTTTTTTTCTTAATTAGTCATATTACAAATTTTATAATGCCAATGAAGTATTATTAAATTAAATTATTAATTTACATTATTTTTTTATTTAGTGACTTAAACCAGAAAAGTTAGAAAATGTTAAGAAAAAAACACGGTAAACGACATTGTTATTGTCCACACAGCCTATCTCTATACAGCTTAACTCCTTGGATCAAATTGGTTACTTACATATTTTATAAATAAATTTACTAAAATACCTACTTTATCTACTGTTTTCATTGATTGTTATATTGAACATTCTAAATTTTGTTAAATTAATTATTCCTTAACAATAAACTCCATTGAAATATTTTACAACGATCATATTGACCAGTTTAGACATTTTTATTTATTTATACTTATATTTTCTTACTTTCCTTGTAGTCGAAATGAAAAGCAGAGTGTTTAACTCGGGAAAAACACCAATATTACCCTCGGAATATTGGCACCCTCGCTGTGCTCGGGTGCCAAGTAACCTCGTGTGATATTGGTTATTTTCCTCCCTTGTTGAACAATCTACTATTTTGTCTTTGAAGTGTCACGTCAATGCCATGTCATGCTACTTACAGCATTAAGCCTACTGGAAGTGACAGTTTTTCGTTTGGAAATTAGTGCGCGTGCGTGGCGTCTCCCTTTCGATAAATGCTCAAAGTCAGAGTTTTAATACTTGACACCACCTTTTGCAAACTATAAAATGCCTTCATTGATCATCAGTTGAGATTTAATTATTATGTATTTTCAGTTAAAAAAAAATATATTAATTTTTGAATTTGTAGAATTTTTTTATAGTCACTTCTAGGAATTATTGTTTTATGATGTCATCTTTCATCTACCATTAGTTATTTTATAAACCAATCCCAAACGTGGCACAAATGTGAACATTGTCAAATTGTCGTCACGATACTAGCGCCATCCAGACTCTCCACAAGGTTACACGAGGGAACGCGAGTACGAGAGTGAGGACGGTGCGCGCGCTCGTGTCGCCTCGTCTTCCCTCGCCTCACCTCGCTGTCGCTCCGCTTTGTGTCGATACTAGCGCCATCCAGACTCTCCACGAGGGAACGCGAGTACGAGAGTGAGGACGGTGCGCGCGCTCGTGTCGCCTCGTCTTCCCTCGCCTCACCTCGCTGTCGCTCCGCTTTGTGTCGATACTAGCGCCATCCAGACTCTCCACGAGGGAACGCGAGTACGAGAGTGAGGACGGTGCGCGCGCTCGTGTCGCCTCGTCTTCCCTCGCCTCACCTCGCTGTCGCTCCGCTTTGTGTCGATACTAGCGCCATCCAGACTCTCCACGAGGGAACGCGAGTACGAGAGTGAGGACGGTGCGCGCGCTCGTGTCGCCTCGTCTTCCCTCGCCTCACCTCGCTGTCGCTCCGCTTTGTGTCGATACTAGCGCCATCCAGACTCTCCACGAGGGAACGCGAGTACGAGAGTGAGGACGGTGCGCGCGCTCGTGTCGCCTCGTCTTCCCTCGCCTCACCTCGCTGTCGCTCCGCTTTGTGTCGATACTAGCGCCATCCAGACTCTCCACGAGGGAACGCGAGTACGAGAGTGAGGACGGTGCGCGCGCTCGTGTCGCCTCGTCTTCCCTCGCCTCACCTCGCTGTCGCTCCGCTTTGTGTCGATACTAGCGCCATCCAGACTCTCCACGAGGGAACGCGAGTACGAGAGTGAGGACGGTGCGCGCGCTCGTGTCGCCTCGTCTTCCCTCGCCTCACCTCGCTGTCGCTCCGCTTTGTGTCGATACTAGCGCCATCCAGACTCTCCACGAGGGAACGCGAGTACGAGAGTGAGGACGGTGCGCGCGCTCGTGTCGCCTCGTCTTCCCTCGCCTCACCTCGCTGTCGCTCCGCTTTGTGTCGATACTAGCGCCATCCAGACTCTCCACGAGGGAACGCGAGTACGAGAGTGAGGACGGTGCGCGCGCTCGTGTCGCCTCGTCTTCCCTCGCCTCACCTCGCTGTCGCTCCGCTTTGTGTCGATACTAGCGCCATCCAGACTCTCCACGAGGGAACGCGAGTACGAGAGTGAGGACGGTGCGCGCGCTCGTGTCGCCTCGTCTTCCCTCGCCTCACCTCGCTGTCGCTCCGCTTTGTGTCGATACTAGCGCCATCCAGACTCTCCACGAGGGAACGCGAGTACGAGAGTGAGGACGGTGCGCGCGCTCGTGTCGCCTCGTCTTCCCTCGCCTCACCTCGCTGTCGCTCCGCTTTGTGTCGATACTAGCGCCATCCAGACTCTCCACGAGGGAACGCGAGTACGAGAGTGAGGACGGTGCGCGCGCTCGTGTCGCCTCGTCTTCCCTCGCCTCACCTCGCTGTCGCTCCGCTTTGTGTCGATACTAGCGCCATCCAGACTCTCCACGAGGGAACGCGAGTACGAGAGTGAGGACGGTGCGCGCGCTCGTGTCGCCTCGTCTTCCCTCGCCTCACCTCGCTGTCGCTCCGCTTTGTGTCGATACTAGCGCCATCCAGACTCTCCACGAGGGAACGCGAGTACGAGAGTGAGGACGGTGCGCGCGCTCGTGTCGCCTCGTCTTCCCTCGCCTCACCTCGCTGTCGCTCCGCTTTGTGTCGATACTAGCGCCATCCAGACTCTCCACGAGGGAACGCGAGTACGAGAGTGAGGACGGTGCGCGCGCTCGTGTCGCCTCGTCTTCCCTCGCCTCACCTCGCTGTCGCTCCGCTTTGTGTCGATACTAGCGCCATCCAGACTCTCCACGAGGGAACGCGAGTACGAGAGTGAGGACGGTGCGCGCGCTCGTGTCGCCTCGTCTTCCCTCGCCTCACCTCGCTGTCGCTCCGCTTTGTGTCGATACTAGCGCCATCCAGACTCTCCACGAGGGAACGCGAGTACGAGAGTGAGGACGGTGCGCGCGCTCGTGTCGCCTCGTCTTCCCTCGCCTCACCTCGCTGTCGCTCCGCTTTGTGTCGATACTAGCGCCATCCAGACTCTCCACGAGGGAACGCGAGTACGAGAGTGAGGACGGTGCGCGCGCTCGTGTCGCCTCGTCTTCCCTCGCCTCACCTCGCTGTCGCTCCGCTTTGTGTCGGTTTTCGGACGCGAGGCAAAGGACGTGAGGGGGTGACGTAGGGGGTACCTGAATAAATCGAGAGTCTGGATGGATAGCACTCCTGCAGCCTCCACTCGCCAAGACTCGTGCCGAGAGCCTCTAGGAGGAGACTCGCGAGAGCGTGGAGCCGGCGTCACAAAAACTCTCATTTCATTACGGCGAGATGTGTTGCAACCGTCTTTTTATTCCGTAGACTGATTGAGTCAATTAGCTGGATTTAACAGCAACCCTGGATCAATCAAATTTCAAATAGTTCCAAGGATTCAATTCGCCCCCTGGATTCTTGTAATCTTAATTAACTCTCTCGTTTACTAGTCTAATATTTGATTTTATAGCAATAAACAGATTTTAATGGTATTTTTAAATGATAATGACAGCAAAAAATATCCCACTTAGTCGCATTCATATTGCAGCATAGGCTTACGTTACGACTAATTACATACATAAAACTTCATGAAGTGGTATATACGTATAGTGTCCAGAAATTAGAGGCGATAGAGGAAAATAATTAGAGGTTGAAAAAGCGAAATACGTGAGTGGGAATAGGGATAAGTGGTACTTTATTATTTTACTACCTATACAGGTCAAGTGGAGAGTTTACCAAATCTAAATAGAGGCTTTACGAGAAGTCTATTTCCGAAATCAGAAATAAACTGTTTACTATCCGTAATCATCCGTAATACATTATGCAGGTCTTTTTTGAAAAAAAATAGTCCGTCTAAAGTGCCAAAGTTCTAATGTCTCTTTGTTCGAGCTCCAGTGTAGGGTATGTGGCGCCATCTCTTATAAGTTGTTGCAACTAACTCGTTGCGAGTTTAGCGACGTGGCGCTGCTTGCGATATTCAGGTCGATGTACTTTGACGATACGCTATCGTACTGGCTGGTAGCGAATTGTTACAAATAAAGTAAAATAAATTATTGTGATTTTGACAGTCAATGAAAGTAATTACTATTAAAACAAACACTAAGCAATAAAATAGGTCATGTAAATACATTATGCCATTTAACGGTTCCTGCATATTCACTAGCGAACAAATAAGAAGGGATATTTCTGATATTTTAACGGCGTAGCTGAGTACAGTTATTATTTTACTTCGCTAGTTTCAAATTTTAACGAGTTACTTTATTGTTCCTTTTTCTACCTTTTCGTACTTCAGCAATTTACCAGAAGCCATCTTTTATATCCAGGGTCAGGCGTACATTTAGATCGGTCAGTTGGGCATTGGGCAAGTCTATAAGACATAGGTACAAAGCTTAGATTATTTATACACTACATAGAGATTAGGCGGCATTAAAACGTCCCGAAAAATATAAGCCAACAGTTGGCTTATATTATATGTCAGTTGTCTCCCTTCAGTCTGAATGACGTAACGTGATATTAATATGAAGGAAGCTGTCAAATGGGTTTTTGGACGTTTTGTATGCCAGTGTTTGCTACTGACACTCTATCTAGTGTATAAATAATCTAAGGTGCAAAGATATTCTAAGGAACAATGTCATCGATTTTAGAGACAAGAAAAACTGTACCTATAGATTTAAAAAAAATGTTACTTCGTTCGGGAATCGAACCTGATAGTATTGCAGAAAAATATTTACATTACAGTCCCTGTACCCGTCTGTCGGTAACCAAATTAAGAGGGTACGATGGCTGAGAGAATTTTGAGAAATAGGTATTTTAATGAAATGTCGCTGTCTCGCCCGAACCCCTCCGTGTCAGTACAGCGAGAGCGGGAGAACTGCAGCTCAGACCGTTAATAGGCGCGTAAAATTGATCAAAACAGCATTTCGTAATCCCCTGTTTTCTTCTCGAAACCTGGGCCAATAAATTTATTTATTTCATAAATAATTAGAGGACAGATTTAGCTATGCCCCTATGTTTTCCTTTTTTTGTTTATAGGAGGGATTCTTTTCTGAAGAGTGTCTGAAAATGACGTTGAAATTGGGCAATTTTTTCGGTTTTTGAAAGCTCATATTTCTTATGTTAATTGAAATATGGAAAAAAACGAAACATAGACATATAGGCATAGGGGCATAGCTGTGGTAGATACAGATTACAGAGTAAAAAAAATTTGGCTCTAAAGCCATTATCCAGGGACGAAACAGGGGATTACGTTTGTATGGAGAAATGGTGCGCATCGTACCCTCTTAAGAAAGTCAAATTTGACCCAGTTCTCGTGGTTGGATTGATTTTAATTACGGTACACATTATGTAAATGGGATGTATCTACTATAATATAAAAATCATCATCATCATCATCCCAGCCTATATACGTCCCACTGTAGGGTACAGGCCTCCTCTCAGAGTGAGAGGGCTTGGGCCGTAGTTGCTTCACGGGCCCAGTGCGGATTGGGAACTTCACACACACCATTATATTTCTTCGCAGGTGTATGCAGGTTTCCTCACGATGTTTTCCTTCACCGTAAAGCTCATGGTAAATTTAAAAAGTAATTTCGCACATAAATTCCGAAAAACTCAGAGGTACAGTCAACGTCATAAATAAGTGATCACTTTTGTACCTTGTCGCTTCCAGTGGTTACATAATGTCGTATGGCTTTTCAAACATGACGTTAAAGAGACAAGGTACAAAATTGATCACTTATTTATGACGTTGACCCTACGAGCCGGAATTTGAACCCACGACCCTCTGCCTGAGAAACCATAGGTCAAACCCACCACGGCTTTTGCTGCTATAAAAATACAACTAACAAAAGTACAGTCAGCAAAAAGCTCATACTGACCAATTTAAATGTAAGTATAGGTGAAAAACTTAAGAAGATGATCTGTTGTATGTAGTAGTAACGTGTCCGTATACAGGGTTATTTGTAATTCACTAGCATCCTTTTAACTCTAAACTCCTACCACTTAAACAAATGTTTTTTGTTTTACGGCTTTTGTCATAACTTAATATTTTTGGTGTAACGTTTTGAAAATTTGAGATTACCTCTTATTTTTACGATACTCTGTGTATTTGTATGGGAAAAAAAGTGTTTCATTTTAAAAAGTCGTAAAACAAAAAACATTTGTTTGAGTGATAGGAATTCAGGGTTAAGAGGATGTCAGTGAATTACAAATAACCCTGTATAAACAAATTAACGTTCCAAATTATAAAAATAACTTAAGCTCCATATCAACTTTGTGCACTACTCATACAACAGGTCATCTTTTTAAGTTTTTCACCTATTACCACCCCGTTACACCTACGTTTTGAAATGTTTTAAAACTTGCGAAGTCCTAAAAGTACTAGTATGGGGTTTATATTATCTATACTATACCTATTTATTTTAGAAGTACATATTGGATTGCAGTGAAAGAAAAAGAGAGCCGTTTTAAAAAAATGCACATATAAGTAATTAAGGGATTTAATTAAAACGAAACTTAATTGATTCCTTTGTGTAACGAAAGTTACCCACTTAAATTGTAGCTATGACTAAGTTTCGTTACACAAAGAATGAGATTCTGATTTTGTTTTCAATATCGATAGTAAAATGGCTAAAGCGCTATCCTACTAATATTATAAATGTAAAAATTTGTGAAGATGTTTGATACTCAATCACGCAATGGTGGCTGAACTGATTTACTTGAAATTTGGTATGGAGATAGTTTGAGACCTTAGCAATAACATAGGATAGTTTTATCCCGGAAAATTGCATAGTTCCCTAAAAACGCCATATATCATATATAAGCGCTTTAGCAATTTTACCTTTCCAGTGTCGGTATGTATTTTTTTTATTATGAGAGGGAGGCAAACGAGCAAGCGGGTCATCTGATGGAAAATGATCACCACCGCCATTAAATATCAACAACTCAAAGATAGTCACTGATGTGTTGACGGCCTTTAAAAAGGAGAAGGAATAGGGGAGAGGGGGATTTTTTTTAAATGACTCAAGAGAGCGAAAAATGAATTAGAATAAATTGCCGCTTACGTTGTTCTTCGTTCTCGTTGTTCAAGAATAAGACATAGCGTTTATGACGGGAATTAATTTGATTAGTAAGCTACCATAAGCTCGACCCGCAGTATAACCTTGTTCCAATTACCCATCATTGGTATTCGGTGTAAAAACTTCTTGCTTTTCTTTGCACTGTTTTTCTTGGGCCGCTTTTAGTGGTGCAAAGCATCACCGAAGTGATTGTGATGCCGAGTGCGTTAGATATTAAAGCCCCAGCAGGGTAATTGTGTAACATTTTTGCATAATTTCCGCGGGGTAGCGAAAAATTAATTCTTCGCAGATGAAGTCACTGGCAACAGCTAGTTGTGTAATAAAGCATGCAAGTACGTTAACTTCCACAGTTACACCCCTAAATTTAAACCTAGGTGGTATATGAAAGTTTTATATTATCCCACATGTCTCGCTTGGCGTGGACATTCTTGATATCTATGCATAAGGCTATAAAAGCGCTACTGAAATACGACTTTAAAACTACACACGACGTGACCAAACGCGACGTGATCATCATCATCATCATCATCATCAGCCTATGCTCGTCCACTGCTGGACATAGGCCTCTCCCATGGCACGCCACTGAGCACGATCCTCGGCCACTCTCATCTAGCTCTTGCCAGCCGCCTTACGAAGATCATCGCTCCACCGAGTCTGAGGACGTCCTACACTACGTTCGCCGATCCGTGGTCTCCACTCAAGAACTCGTCTACCCCAACGGTTATCGGGTCTTCGGGTTATATAGCCGGCCCATTGCCAATTGGGGATGTCTAAAAAAAATACCCATGGTTTTTTTTTTGTATAGAAAAGTCAATTATAAGAAACTAATTTCAATATTTTGTCATTTAGTTCTCTATTTTGGCACTGTCAAAGTGCTAGATGTCAGACAGCGGGTTCAAATCAAACTCCGTAGTATAATCCACGAATAAATTGTGAAGAATTCTAACCACACAGAATAAAGTACGACTCGAACCGGTCACGCAATTTACACCAATGTCAAATGAAGGTCGTTGCTTATTTGTTATATTATAAATTCATTACATAATATTAAAATTAAATAACTACAGAAAACGAGTTAAAAAGCATTTATCTCGAAATGGTTTTCGATTTATTATACATTGCAAAAAAATAGACATCCCCAATTCAGCGTGCATGCGGTGGGCTATGTCGATAACTTTGGTTCTCTATCGGATCACTTCGTTACGAATTCGATTTTTCAGAGAAACTCCGAGCATAGCCCTTTCCATAGCACGTTGAGCAATTTTAAATTTGTGGACCAGCCCTACCGTGAGTGTCCATGTTTCGGCACCGCATGTCATGACGGGTAGGACGCACTGATTGAAGACTTTCGTTTCGTTAACGTGGTAATTCAAAAGAATTGTACCAACCAAGGTACCTACCAACCAAGTAGAGCAGGGGTGTGATTCCCTAACTAAACAAACTCGTCCGCGAACTCATCGCTGCGCTCGGCAAACAATCATGTTTTGATCTGTTCGATCACTAGCTTTATATGAAGTTAGGTGTCGTGACGTTGGTCAATATCAACGTCAACATACGACCAACGAGAAACATCTGAGTCCGAATAATGACTGCGATCGAGCGAGTGAAATTATGATTTTCTCCCGAGCGCAGCGGCGACTTTGCGCATGACACCTGGAAGAAAAATCGCGCAAGTTGCATTATATTTCGGCGTCCGACTGGCGAATTTAAACTCGTTCGCTTTACGACCCCGCAATGTAACCCTTCGCTCTTTGACCCTTCTTTATTCTTTTTCTTTTTTGTTTATATTGTTTCTTTAATTTCCTTTTTAAATCCTTTTCTCACATGCGGCCTTTTGACATTTTTTTCCATTGATATTTTGTATTAAGTATATGTAGTGTATAAGTATTATATTGAATGTATTTGTTTATTTATATAATTTATATTATATTTGTATTGTTTTTATTGTTTGTTGTCTATTAAGTAATACTGCGTTTCTCTTGTCTGTTATTTCTGCCACCTACATTCGTCTGTTGATATTTATTAATTTCTGAGTAATTGGTTGTCTGGAAGAGATCGCTTTTTAGCGATAAGACCGCCTACTGTCTACCTGAATTTTTATTTTTGTAATGTCTCTGTACTGTTTTTGGTGATCAATAAAGAATATTTGTATTGTATTGTATTGTATTTAATGCGACTTGCACAATTTTTCTTGCTTGTATAAACTTTGCTTTTGAGAATCACACTGTAATGTTCCACCTATGAATCGCGATAGTAACATGATGGCAACCCACGGGGTCGAGTAGCTCTTACAGAAGGTTAATCTCTGTGTTTTTTTTTAACAAACTAGCCATTATGATGGCTGATTAACCCATTGACGAGCTGTCATTGTCTTTTAATTAAATATCACTTGGTTTTAGGTTAGAAATTGGGATGCGACAATAGCGTTTAAGTCGATGCACCCTGGTCAACAATATTGTATGTATGTATGTATGTATGTAAAACTCTTTATTGTATATTAATAGTCGTTTAGTAATAGTAAAGCAAATAATAAATTAGTTAGCTAGTGATTAACTTCGACAGATTTTACTAGTTGTTGAGTTTATTAATTGTAGTCGACTCAGTTTACTGTTACTAAATTAATGTAATATCCGACTGTAACGGGGGTGGATGAGTTAGGTTAGGTTAGGTTAAGCTATTGTGTTCTCAAAATCGTATCGAAGGAGATTTACATGCTTAAAAAAAAAAAAGAAATAACAGCTGTCAGATCGGAGCTTTGGTTATACGGTTACCCTTCCGCCACCATAGCTTGCATTAATTATGGGTACACGGAAAGAGCATGTCTAGTCTCCTAAGCAACTTTTTGAGTTATAGCGATTTGAAAGTTATCATCACGAACAATTACAATGGTAACCATTTCTTTAAAAATGAAAAAGAAAATATTATTTTCAGATATCCATATTTAATTCAATGAGCTTGTTCAGTACAAGACTGAACATATAAAAAACAATTTGTGTGAATGCACTTTAACATTATTGTAAAATAGCAACATTTTTATTTTTAGTAAAAAAGCATAGGTTTGTCTATGCTCGAGCTCTGTGCTCATCCTTCACATACGCTGGTTGTTTGTGCCTTTTATGTAAAAAATAATTTACTTCAATGAACTGAATTTTAAAAATATTCTCGCATTGTTTTGAACAGAGCTCTACATTTCGAATCTCTTTTCTTTCCGTGTACCTATGCTTCAATTGCAAATCTCGAACCAAAGAATCCAGATGGTTCACGGTAAGCGGAGTGAAATAGCAAGTGACGTAGTTGTACTACGCACGACCGGCCTACACACCACATGCGCGTGTATTTGTTTATGGTCCCACATCTTTCCGCTTTCCACTCGTGTAGGAAGGCCTTTAGCAGTGGGGCTACTCCGAAATTTCAAAATCGAAATTCGTATTCCGTCTCGCTCATTCTCGTATAAAATACCATTAAAGTGAGTTGGATGCCACGATACGAAGTTCGAATTATGAACTTCGTAGTATTTGGCTAAGGAATATAACACGATGAAACGGGTAAAAGTTGGATTTCATAATACTTGCGTCCTCGCCCTCATGCATACCTACGCCTAAGTCAAAAACACAGTAAGGGTAAACCCTTAACAGTCAGACCATACCAACCGCCATGAAGCATTCTGGGTTCATTTTAAAACACCTTGTGTAAGTAAAGGGCGTCCTTTGGTTACCAATGGTCGGTGTGTCTGAGCATATTCGCGGAGCCGCGCGGCCGCCGTGAACGTCTTGGGACAGGATGCGTCGCCGAGCCGAAGGGCCGCTTCTCGATGTGCGTTTGCTGTCTTGGAGTTGCTAATTTTATATCCACAGGAGAAATAACAAAGTCATACTTACACAGCGTAAGAAAGAAAGTGTCTATCCTGTGAACATAAAATTAGCGACCCCGAGTCAGCAAGCTTAAAATTTATTTAAGCGGGCTGAAAGTTGGTCAGGTGTTCCACACGCCGATATATACCTAGACTTGACTGAGGACTGGTTTTTCAATGTTTAGTTAACAGTATCTGTCAGATAAATGTAAGCGCTGTTCTTTTTTAGGGTTCCGTACCCAAAGGGTACAACGGGACCCTATTACTAAGATTCCGCTCTCCGGACGTCTGTCTGTCTGTCCGTCTGTCACCAGACTGTATCTCATGAACCGTGATAGTTAGACAGTTGAAATTTTCACAGATGATGTATTTCTGTTGCCGCTATAACAAAAAATAAAAAAAAACTGTATAAAATGAATATTTAAGGGGGCTCTTCTCTTATACAACAATGCGTACGTGTACCTATGAGTACAATGTACAATGGTACGGAACCCTTCGTGCGCGAGTCCGACTCGCACTTATTTTTTTCCTATGACTTGAGAAAAGGAAAGCGATAGCTTCAACTGACGGATACTTTTAACTGGGAATTAAAAAATTGGCCCTAGAAAGTATTGGCTATAGACACACTTAGCTTTTGCCATGTCCGTAGGAGAGACGCAAAAAATATGTGTAATGTTGTTACGCTGTGTAATGAGCCATGGATACCATAAGTAAAGGCGTCTCTTGGTTACCTCTGGTCGGTGTGTATCCGAGCATGTTCGCGCAGGCGCGCGGCCGCCGTGAACGTCTTGGGACAGGCTGCGCAGGCGAAGGGCCGCTCCCCGGTGTGCGTGCGCCGGTGGTCGTCGCGCTCCACCTGCGCGACAGGGTCAAGCACACAGGTTGTTGGACCTTATTACCATCACTAATAATCCCGCCAAAGGCCCGGCCACGACTTCGCGCGATCGGCGGCGCGGCGACCGTTTTATACGTTCATTGCGTGTGCCGTCAGTACCTCTACCATGAGTTTACACTAGTTTACGTGACCGTACTCGCTAGCGACGGCGTAAATTATTTGTACGGAGAATTGTACAGCGCCTCTAGCGGTCACTTACGGAAGTACAATTCTCAATACAATTCATTTACGCCGTCGCTAGCGAGTACGGTCACTTGTAAACTAGTGTAAACTCATGGTAGAGGTACTGGTAACTGTGCGGTGAGCCTCTTGGCTGCGCAATGAACAGATAAAAAGCTAGCCGCGCCGCCAGTCGCGCGAAGTCGTGGCCGAGCCGAAACGTTTTTTTCGCGCGGCGTTTTCTTTGTTCATTGCGTGTCGTGAACACTGGACGTCCTCGCATTGAATAGAAATAAGTTACTAATAGAAATAAGTTTTTGTCAAGAAATACCAGTACCTATATAATACTTTTGTTGGCTGTACCTTTATTTTCATTCAATCTACCTACATACATATATACCATCGCCCCAAGCGCCAGATACCCATTTTCAAAACAATTTTGCTTGCAGCCGTTGATGTTTATTGCTATGGATTGTTATGGACAGATGTCTAGCCACTGCACGCAAACTGGGCCTTTAAGGTGGTTATCTGGCGCTTGGGGCGATTAGTACCTACACTAAATTTCAAGTAAACCTGACCATTGGACTCTTGAGCTCGTTGAAATGGCACTGGGCAGGCCATTTAGCACGCAGAACAGGGGGCGTTGGGGCCGAAAAGTTCTCGCGTGGGGCCACCGAGATAGACGGACGATTTGGTAAAGGTAGGTAGGTAAAACACACAGACAAACAGACAGACAGACAAACAGACAATAATTCTAAAAATCGTTGTTTTGGGTTCTGTTACGCTAATATTAGCAGTGATTGTTTTTCTCAAATATCTTCAATGTACAGACACCGACCTTTTACGGGTATGTATTACAATACCGAAGTACGAAAGACCGAATGTAATAAAACATCGAATGGGTCAAAAGACCGACACGATTTTTTCTGAAACCGTTAACTTTTTAAGATTGTTATAAAACAAACCTAACCTAACCTAATGGGTTCTGTATGATGCCGTTTTAATAAATTCTGAAAAGTTTACGGTTTCAGAAAAAAATCGTGTCGGTCTTTTGACCCATTCGATGTTTTAATACATTCGGTCTTTCGTACTTCGGTATTGTAATACATACCCCCTTTTACAGGTTTATTATAAGTATGTATACATTGTGTCTTGGCTGCAATTGATGGTGTCTAGGCATTGAAAAACCGTATATTTTTTTACTACTTATATATGTTTCAATCTAGTTGATTATAATGAGCCTAAGATTAAGTAACAGCTAATTCAATGAACAATAGATTGTTTATTTTACCTTGACTTTGAAAGCCTTGGGGCAAAGGTCACAAGGGTAGGGTCGTTCCCCTGTGTGCATGCGCATATGAATGGCCAAGTGTCCTGATTGGTTGAAGCGCCTCCCACATACCCGGCAAGGGTAGCCCTGTAGGAAAGGGAGTTAGAGTTTTGTTAAAGGGGGCATCGCATTGCTCGTATGCTACATTAATTACATACTCTGTACTCTTAGAGCCATATCGTGCATGATATCACACTGGCGATTTGCAAACTTATTAGAAGCGGAGTGTTCGCTGCTAGCGCGCAACGGATTCGTCGCGACCGCTCAACGTATTTAATTTTAAGGCCACCACAAACCGAGAGCGCGGGGCGTCGACGAAGCGTGCCCAGCGCGCTCTATAACACTGAATCAAATATACGGCGACACATACCGGCAGCGCGGCACACAGTATTGGATTCAGTGTTATAAAAAATAATATTGTTTTTCAAGGTAACACCATGAAATACAAACTTATTTTTTCTTAGATTTAAAATTGTACGGAAACCTTAGGGCGTAAGCTGCACATGATGCTACTAACCGGCTTCGTGACTTTGTGCATTTTCTTATGCGTGTGCAAAGCGCACATACTGCCTAGAACCTTGTCGCACTCCTCGCAGACGTACGCCATCAGGGGTGCACCGGACGGACGGTCTTCACCGCGCTTGTGCCGGTACAGCTCTCTGGAGAAGAAGAGAGAGTTTCATGACATTGTTTAATTGCATGTTAAGTTTAAACTACCATGGTGAGTACACTTAGAAACCGCGATCGTGGAAGTGGGAGGCAGGAAGGACCAAAATATCTGCGCCCCCCGTGTGGTTAAGCAAAAGCACAAAGAAAATTGATCGGAGCAAGCCGTGACCAAAGATAGTATGCCCTCATGTGACGTGGAGTACTTCTACGGTTGCTTAGAAATAGTAGATTGATAACCAAGTGAACAATTTTATCTGAGATATTTGTGGCGCTCGAACGAAGTGAGATAATAGTTCGAGGGTGAAATGGGTAATTTCACCCGAGTTAAACATTCTACTTTTCATTTCACACACACACACACACACACACTCACACACTCACACACACATCACATTAAGTAACTTGTTGTGTTTACTCTATCTTTGTTATTTATTCTACCTTTATTTTATTTTTGTTATTTAGAATCCCAATTGGCACTCGCGATACAGACCCAGAGTCTAGTGCGAAGGCCGCTGTAATGTCACATATAGGTACCCATGTTATCACTTAAGTAACAATGTGCAATAAATAATTTCGTGTACTGTGTATTTCGACTGTGAGGAAAGTAAAATACTACACGCTTATTTTATATAACAGGTATATTATAATCAGATAAAATTTAAAGTAAAATTAGAACAATTTGAAAAAGACAAATTAAATGTTTTACAGAATTATAATGTACTAGCTGATGCCCGCGACTCCGTCTGCAAAGAACTCGTTTATCGCTATCCCGCGGGAACTACTCAATTTTCCAAGATAAAAAGTATCCTACGTGTTAATCCAGGGTGTCAGCTAGCTCCATACCAAATTTTATTAAAATCGCTCCAGCCGTTTAGACGTGAAGAAGTAACAAACATACACACTCACAAACTTTCGCCTTTGGGTATAATATTTTCGCACTGGCCACTTGCTGCGGCCGACTATATAATTATAGACTGGGGGGGCTACCAAGAAATTCCTTAATCGAACTTCGTATCGGACCGTCCCGCTCACTCTCGTATTAAATCCCATTAGAGTGTGCTGGACGGGACGAAACGGAGTTCGAATTTTGCACTTCTTGGTAGGGCCTGTAATCTAGTTGGTCTGCATCTAGATGGCCATGCCGAAACGTGAAAAAAAAGTGTTGCTATCATGGCATTATGGCGGGCAGCCGAGAATAATTTTAAATGTTGATTTCCTGTAATTGCGAAAAAAATAGACCAACTGTAAAATGATTTTAATATGAACCCTAGACGTCAACGTTTAATGTACGACGCTTAATGTATAACCGAGTTTAGATAAGTATATTAATTAAAAAAAAATGACGTACTTAATTCAATTATGTATCTCCAACTCCGTGACTATTCGTTAAAAAAAAATTACTTTCCACCCTAGAGATGAATACCTACGCAATTTTCTACCCGGCTATTTTCCCATGAAAATTAAACTTTCCAAACAGGAGAGATGAAAAGATAGTTTGCCCTCATGTGTCATTGTACTTCTACGGTTGTTTAGAAAATAATCTTCTTCTATCTTCTACCTGATATATAAAAATCTCGTGTCACAGTGTTTGCTATCGAACTCGTCCGAAACGGCTTGACCGATTTTTATGATTTTTTTGTCTATATTTGGTACGTCTGAGATTAGGTCGTATAGGCTATTTTTTATACCCCTATTCTTCGCAGTCGGAGTCGCGGGCAACAGCTAGTAGAAACAATAATTGGGCATTACCTGGCAGTCGCGAACAGCTGGTTACAGGACCCGCAGTTCCACATCTTGCTGCTGCCGCTAGAGGAGTACGAGCGTCGGTCTTTTTTGCCCATGCCCTGGCACCCAATCGCGTGCATCTTCAGCTCCTCGATGGAAGTAAAACGTTTCTCGCAGATATCGCACGCGCAGAAAACTTGGCCGCATTCTTTGCTTGCTACGTCTTCGATGGCATGATCCTGTGTTGATAATATTGAAACGAGAAAGCAATACCTAGCTTTTTTTTTTCAATGCCATTTGGCCACTCTTTAGATGTAAGATCGGCAGAAGTTGGGGGAGAAAGTATGAAATTAAAATTACTTAACTACATGATTAGATAAGATTGTCACTAAAATATAATTCTGGAAGAAGAAAAAGATAAAAGTGGCCAGATATGGTGGTATATTCAAAACACCAATTCGAAATGGAAGTTTGGGTGGAACCATTGCTTTCTCTTAGACCAAAGTGTCTACCATCTATTTACATCTAGATCTTCATCCTTATTCGTTCCACTGCTGGGACACTTCTCCTCTTAAAATGAGAGGGATAGAGCAATAATTTCCACGCGGGGCCAGTGCGGATTAGGAGATTAACACACACACACACACACACACACACACCAGTGAATTGTTTTTCAGGTTTATGTTGGTTCACCCATGTTTTCCATCACTTCTTACTAATTATAATATAACTGTTTTCGTACCTTTTGCGGTGGATAAAAGCTTTGGGCCTGGTCTTGCACGTAACAATTCGAGCGGTGTCTGTCCAATGCTTCGGCATCAGCAAATAAGCCGTTACAGAAGTCACAAACATACATGGTGTGAAGCTTCTTTGGTGAAACGCTGCTTTTGCCATCGCTGGTTGCGCAACAAAGTTGTTCTGAAAACAAGCAAATGCTTTTCATCTATAAACATCTTCTACGTGATATAGGCACCTTACCTTTACCACGTACCTAGGTAACTCTTAGGTACCTACATAAATTACACCATGTCAAAGTGCAAACGGGTCGCTTAACTTCAAACTCGGATATGTCCTCTGTACCCTCTTAGGAGATTATCTACCTTATTTACCTTTTCTTTAATACCTACCAAAATCTTAATAAAATGGACTTGTCGGAGTTTGAAGTTAAGCTACTCCAATATACTTTGTGACCACGTTCCTTTCAATAGGACCGAAACGGTTGAGGGACAAAACATGTTATTGTGAATGAGTTAAATTATGCAAATATCTTCTCGGTATTTATTTTTAAGTAGTAGGTACCTACATTTTCATAAAGTTTTAATATGGTACTTGTTAACACGTTCGCTGCGGTATCGGGTCGATGTGACTTGATACATGTATGGTTTATTGTAAGTTAATCTAATTGCCGCAGCGAACGTGTCGCCAATAGTGAAAATAAACGGATGAACGAAACTCGACATGTTTCGGGCTAATCCGTAGCCTCCTCCTCTCCTCTCTTCCTCTACGGATTAGCCCGAAACAAGTCGAGTTAAACTCGTTTTAAGACGTGAGTGATCCGTTTATTTTCACTTTGAGTGAGTCTCACGGTAGTTTCATGTTTAAAGTGACGCCAATAAGTAATTAAATTAACACTTTTCTAATTGAACTGCATTGATTCGACTAAAGTTAGTATAACTAGGTACCTATTTATAAAAATAAATAAATATATAAAAAAAAATTAGAAATTAGAAAAGTGTTAATTTAATTACCATTGGCGTCACTTTAAACATGAAACTACCGAGAGACTCACTCATAGTGAAAATAAACGGATCACTCACGTCTTATATGTATATATAGGTACATGCATTGTACTATTAAAAAGTTTAAATAGGGATGTTTCCTAGGTAAAAAAATAATAATTCTTATTAGTCCGTATTTTACATTATCAAAAAATATTAGACATGTAATTTTTCTTTTGACAATTAAACAAAAAATGACGAAGATATGGCGCGTTGAAGTTCCGCGTGACGAGGCGTGACGTCACTTGTTCCTAAAACGCTCATACAAAGTGTAGGAACAAGTGACGTCACGCGAAACTTCAACGCGCCATATCTTCGTAATTTTTTGTTTAATTGACAAAATAAAAAATACGTGTCCAATATTTTTTGATAATCTAAAAGACTGACTAGTTAGGAAAGTAGCCAATTGTTTACCTGTAGGATCTATTTCCAAAGCAGTGGACAGGACTCTTTGGCAAATCCCGCATACAAGCCAAAAGGAATCGAAATCAAGATCGTTATGTTGGTTTGAATCTGGAACAAGATATTCGATTACCTAAGAATTCATAAATTATATGCCGTAGCCGTAGTAAGTAAGTTTTTAATTTATAAAAATTAAAAAACTTAAAACAAGGTGGTAAGAAAATTAGAAGAGTATGCCAGAAAAAGAAGCAAATTTAATGGCGTTCCGTGATCCCTGCGCAGGCCTATCCGAGGCAGGGATAGACCAGAGCTAGTGTGTTGTAAATATTTGCAGGCCCGGATTTGGGGGAGGGCATCCGGGCCTATGACCCCGGAGAATCCAAAACGTAGTGCCACCCTTTAGTAGAAGCTTAAAAAAATATCTAAACTTCTTTTACGTTTTCTTTTTAAACACCTTTTTTATCTTAGGAACCTTATAAGTAGACTCATTCGTTGCTCCAAAGCCTCCAGAAATCTAAATCCAGCTTTGGGTATTGGTACGTGTACGGGTAGCTTACCTGGTATTTTATTCTGTTGCTCTACTATGGTACGGGTCGGTGAGTTACTTGGCATCGAATCTAAGGTAGGATTAGATGCATGGAACGAAATAGTATGATCCAGAAGGTCAGCCTCGGTGGTGAATATCTCATGGCAAATAACGCAAGAGTGCAGGGCCAATAGGTCGGGCCCGGTGTCTTCAGTCTCCTGAAATTATTTAGTAATTGTAATGAATGACGACCATTGAAATATTGCTATTTTTTTGAATCAGGCGCTTTAAAAAACAAAAGTAAGCAACATGGAAACGAATGTTTAGTTAAAAATAACCTTGTTTGCATCCGAAGAAATCTGAAGTGGTAGCAGGAACTGATTTACTGTATTCTCGTCAAGCAAGGTCGGTTCATAATTCAGTAAATTGTCCGACTGGACTATGTAGAGCTCCGTATTCTGCTCTACATTAATGTTTGCAGTACTATTGCCCAAAAACGAAGGGTCCCCTGAATCCAGACATTCAGTCGTATCAAAGTCTATGTGATTTCCTACATTTGAAGTTATCTGATCTGCTACTCCTGCCAGGTCTTTACTAATGCTGGATACAGCGTCTGTTGTAGTAGTGTCTACATTAAAAAGGAGGTAGTCGGAATCGTAGTGGTCTCGTAAAGTTTCCGATAGTTCTTTGTAGGGAAAATCCGGTGGGTCGAACATCATTTTTGCTATCTGTAATGTGAATGAGGGATTTTTCATAATAGGTTTTTTTTTATTAGACTACTAACATGATTAAAAAAAAGTAGGTACTGCTACATAAGGCTGCGTTTCCACCAGAGATGTGTGAGGATGCGATGCGAGGGATGTGTGTGTCATGAACCAATAGAAACACTTCATTCACTTAGGACCTTTTAAATAATAATAATAATAAATAATAATAAATAATAAATATCACAGGACAATTCACACCAATTGACCTAGTCCCAAAGTAAGCTAAGCATAGCTTGTGTTATGGGTACTAAGCAACGGATAAACATACTTATATAGATAGATACATACTTAAATACATATTAAACACCCAAGACCCGAAAACAAATATTCGTATTATTCATACAAGCATCTGCCCCGACGCGGGAATCGAACCCGGGACCTCAAGCTTCGTAGGCAGGTTCTCTACCTACTAGGCCATCTGGTCGTCTAAATCTAATCTAAATGGTAATCTAAATGGTGTCTAAATGAAGTGTTTCTATTGGTTCATGACAAACACATCCCTCGCAATCGCAACGCATCCTCGCACATCTCTGGTGGAAACGCAGCCTTATAATACCGCATGCATTTTTGGTTTTCATACTCTTTGCTTATTTTATTTCGTTAATACTGACAGATTTACTTGGCCACGTATCTTATTATTTTTTTCGTGTTTAGGTGCTTAGTATTCTGACTTTAAATTCAAAATTCGGTTCGGTGTTTCGACAGGCTGATTTTTGTGGGAGTTGACTGGCCAAGTAAATCTGCCAGTATTAATTAATGCAATAAAATAAGCAAAGAGTATGAAAACCAAAAATGCATACGGCATGCAGTGCAGCTGAGCAGTACATACAATGCAACTCATTTTATGAAACATAATCAGAGACGTTTTTCTAAATTTTATAAAATTCTAACATTCTTGTGTATAGCTTTTGGTATTAGACCTTGTTGCAGTTTTAGAGTATGCGCGCACGAGCAACTTTGTCCCCGCGACTATTTTATCAAGTCTGTGTATTTGTACCCTATGAGTCGAGGTGCTAAGTGTGCGCACTTCCATACTAACCCATAGACTTGATAAAATAGTCGCGGAGACAAAGTTGCTCGTGCGCGCATACTCTTAGATATTTAAAGTAGCTTCGAAGATAATTTGCAGCTCTTACCGTTATTTTTTCAATTATTTACATTTTTTAAAGCTACAGTCTACGAGTTATTATTCGTAGGCTACAATGTTTATCGGTGGTGAAAAACACGTTTAGTTTGACATTGACATTTCTTGGTTGTTGTTGTTGATGTAGACCAAGAGGTTATTTTCTGAATTGCTTCTGTTTTATATTAATTTCGCTACTGCAAAAATGAAGGTCGATGCTGTATCATCGACGGAAAAGCCGAAAATCCCATTACCAACTCTTTCACAAATTAATGCCGATCGAATAACTCAAGTAAGTGTCCAAAGTAGGGTTAGAATTGTTATTTCACAAGATTGATTAATTTAGACTGAAATACGCCTACTTCTGAATATGTGATATACTTAACCCAAGAGAACAAATGTTTCACACACAATAAAATACTGAAACTCATTATTTAGTATTAAAAAACTTAAAAGTACATAGAAGCAGATCTCCTTTAGGGGTTCATGAAAACCCAGACTTATGCTTGTATTTTTGTCATACATCCATTTCACGATAATCAACTTGAAGCCTTTTAAACACGGCATTCTGTTTTCAGTGCGTATTTTTTTCTAATCAGAAGAATGACTCGGTGACTAACAATAAGACAGTATTGTTTCACTGCATTTTACAAATGGACATCTCATTCCCTATTTAGAAACGAAGTGATCTAATATTGTCGTATGAAATAACATACTACAGTTTAACACAGCAACAAAGTGAGTAGCAGGGGAGCTAAATGTTTGGCTAAGGAAAAAGGCTTGTACCTAAGAAAATAAGTTTGCCCCGAACATAGAGTACACCCATGGTCCTCGGTTAGACTCATTGTGAACAGCAATATGCAATGGTTAAAGACGGAGATCAATTTTACATGGCCCTGATCTATTTTGCATATTTTTAACCTGTGGGACAACACGCACACCACAGTGGTGCATAACCAACTGTTTGTGATTGGCTAATTTTTGTTATTAGCTTCAATCACTCTTTAATATAGGGTACTTACACAAAATGCCCCAAAAAAGTTGTAAGTTGTGCGATGAGTTAAATGTGCTAGTATACCAAGACCCTCAGATTTTACATTTTCGTCTAAGATTTTCAAAAAAAATTTTGTTCACACACTTGTTTAACTAAGGTGTATATCTCTTACATCGCCTCCTACCATACATAACATACATAAGAGACATAGCTCAAACATAGTTTTAAGCAACTCATAGATACAACATGAAGTGATCTTACACCAAGTGATTATCCCTGTTAAATACTTATCTAGGATATTTTTGTGTGGTAGGCTATGCATTTGGCTTTTAAAATTTATACACCAAAAGCGAGTAAATTTTATTCTAAAACTAGTAACACAAAGATTAACAGATACATAATGATAATAGCCTAGAAAATGTTTTGTTAAAACTTAGCATGTACTGATCAAATGCCTACAATTAAAGCTTAGAGAGTAACAATACATATATCCACAAAATACATCCCATCCAACTAATAAAGGCAGGGCCTCAAACATGTAGCTCAAGTTTGGCCATGGTTAATAAATTAAATAAAGCCAACTGGTATCAAGCACTCAAATCTATGTAACTTTCCTCACTGAATTGTCCCACAAATCAACATGGTTGCTTTATACCCCCACAGCTTGCAAACCAGTACTGGTCACCACAAACTGAAGACAGCCACCTACCTTATGATGCTGGAATTGTGGAGTCAATCTACCAAGCAGAAATCCTTGGATCAAAGTAAGTCACTTAATTAAAAATAATCAAACATAAATTCACTTTTAAAACTCCTAACTGCACTGAGCCCAACTGAATTTAACAAGTGAATAAATGCAAGGTCAATAACCTCATAGATGGGTGCGATGACCTTTTTTATTTTTTTTAATTTTGCCAGTTGCAGCAATTTTGTAAGGTGTTTCAAGATTAATGAATTAGGGATGTTTAATTCTGGAAAATTGCTGCCTATTTTTTAGTGTATGTGAGATGTGTTTAATTAATTATTTTGTATAATAAATGGTTTTGTGTAAAGATATATTTTTTGGAAGAAAAAGGTTTACTTAACATAAAATGTTTTTTGAAGTATAAATGGGTATGTACCACCAACTTGGTATAAATATTAGGTGAAATTAAGAACATATAGATTTATTTAAATAAATTTGTGTTTAATCATGGTGCTTATGATATTTATTTGTACACTTTTGAAAATTTCTTGAATTTTACTCTTGACTGCTGGATTAAAAAGGAAATGATTTTTTATTTGACCCACCCCCCTGCGTATGGCTTTGAATTAAACAATATAGGAGATACACAGATTTTTGAAATCTGTGAAAATATTTGAAAGTTGTAAAAATGTACCAATTTAGTATTTTCAAGAAAACTAGAAATCAACTAGGTATACTTTGTATTTTTATGGTAAAAATGTATTTCAAAAATTAATGACTGGAACATTTAGTTTTATCAAACCATACCAATGTAAATAATTAGGTATACATATAGAATTTTCATTTGATTGTTAGTTGCTGTTAGTTATTTATTTTGTAAAAGTATTTTGCAATAAAAAGACAGATCAAGGTTGTTTACCTTATTTTATTGCTAGAAAAAAAAACTAGGGCTGTAGTTTTCATAAGTGTGAATTCAAAAATGTGCCCACAGCTCTGTTAATTCTAATCAATTTATCTGCTGTATAATTAAGCCATGGTGGCCTAGCCGTTTGACTTATGGCCTTTATTAATGCAGAGGGTTGTGGGTTCAAGTCTGGGCTTGCACCTTTGTTTTTTTCGGAATTTATGTGCAAAATTACATTTGAAAGCCATCAGCTTTATGGTGGTGAAAAAAGTAGCGAGAAACGATGGAAGAAATTCAATGGCTTGTGTGAAGTTTCTTATCTGCAACGGGTCCTTGCGCCCAAGCCCTCTCATTCTGAGAGGAGGCCTGGGATGTATATAGGTTGGGTTGATGATGATGATGAATTAATTATGCCGTTTCTCAGTTTCTCGGTCCGCCGCATCATGATGCTGGAGTTCTCTCAATATCTGGAGTGTTACCTGTGGCCGCAGTACCGCGGCGGGGAGGCGACGCGCGCGCACATGATGTCAATCATAGTCATGATCAACGAGAAGTTCCGCGAACGAGTGCCCGCCTGGCAGGTGAGGTCATTGCCGCTACCTGGCCCCTATACCAAAAACTTTACAACTGCAACAATTCCACACATAGTCACTTTTTTGTATGAGAAAGTTAACAAATATGTCGATTTGTAGCACTTGTAAGTTTTGTAGTATCGGGGCCCGGCCTTAACCGGCCGGCGGTATCTCTAAGCTATGTCCAAAGCCTCGCACCAAACGCCACCGTATTAACGGAGAAATGACTGATTTAAGATTTAATACTCTGGAACAGCCTGTATGTAAGGAGTATTGTAGGTACATTGTAATTAAAGAGTATTTCAACTTGATCAACCTCTGAACCGCAAAACTTATTGCGAACAACTGACACAGTATGTTAGGATCATTATTGTTGAATTCTTTGTGGGTATTAATTGTATTTTGATTTTTTATTTATTTATCAAATCAAATAATTTTACAAAAGTAGAACATACCTGAGAAGGAACTCTACTCGGGATTTTGGTCTTTGCCCAGAGAGTAAAGACACGTTGTATAGGTATTATGTACATTATTCGTAGGGTATTACGTACTATGTTATTGTATCCATGTATCCACCCATCGCCTATTGACGTAAGTCTACTTGGAGTTGATCTCAATTAATGTACGAGCAGCTATAGGCCACTTTAATTGGTAATTAACAGATTCATTGGACATAATTAAATAAGCCGTACGGAGCCCACATTGCTTAGTTGTGCTTTCGAACTAAAAGGATGAGGTGTTCTATTTGCCTTTACAGCGAAAGTGTCTTTAATATTTAAGTCAAGGTGATTCGCAGATTCCATCAGAATGGCAATAGTTTTGTGGGAAACGCTAATGAAACACTTTCAAGAATGGGCAATCGTGGGTACGACTTTCCTGTGTGTTCACAATAATTGACACAAAGCTACCTATGTTTCGGATACTCGCACAGCTTTAATTTTTTAACTTGCGTGAAAAAAAAACAACCCATCATCAACATGATATATGTATTTTAAAGTGGGATTTGCCAAGTTACTTTTGAGTTTACAAAGAAGCAGAAAATCCATCTATATTAGTTCTGCATGTGTCAATTCCAAGGTAACTAACAAAAAAGTGACATTTTCTTATCGCCTCTCATAATTTTCAGGCGTTCCTCAAGAAACCGGAACATTTCCCGGCCTTCTTCGAGCAAGTGCTTCGCGCGAGCGTGGCCGAAGACCAGAGCAGCCGTAACATGCGAGAGCAGACGGCTTTGCTCCTGTTCCTGAACCACTGCTTCGGTAGCATGGAGGTGCAGCTGTGTCGCGACCAGGTCAAACGACTCGTGTCCCTCAGCATGTGGATTAGTCTGCAGGAAGGTGAGTGATGTCTATATGCAATAGAAAGAGCGGTTAAAGTACGACCTGTGGTTATCGAACCCGAATGAATGACAATAATGCACAACCTGATAATTAAAATCCCCATATATGTGTAAATATAAGCACTCCATGAATTTATTTACTTCGAACTACATATTACGGTACAAAAGATACAGCTCTGTGACATATTCACAAACAAAAAGCGTAGTCTTACTATACTAATAGAGTCTCGCTGGCACCGTTTGGTAATGAATTGAATATAATAATTATAAAATTATTTTAGGTCGGAGAAACCAAGAGTTCAAAGCTGTGCCGAAATGGAGGAAGTACTGGCGAGCGATCCAGAAGAAGGATAAGCCGGAACTGCTGGAAAAGTTGAATTGGGAGCGGCGGTACTTGCAGCGGCTGATGATTAAGTTCATGGGCGTGCTGGAATCCGTGCCAGAGGACGGGGATGTGGATCCTAATGTCGTCAGGTGAGGGAATATACACATGTACTACAAATGTCTGACTTCTTGAATGCCCAGAAACGAATTGATCGTCTCTTAGGTTAGGTCATGCGCAAACTTACCCCCAGCGTCATAAATAAGTGATCACTTTTCTACCTTGTCGCTTTCAGTCGTAACATAATTTCGTGTGGCTTTTCAAACATGATGCTAAAAGTGTCAAGGTACAAAAGTGAACATTTATTTATGATGACGTTGACCCTACCAGACAACTAGAAACTGTATCAGAAACTGCTATTCCTACAGAAATGTGTCCACGAAAGTGATTCAGAACAAACGCTCGGATAGTGACCCAAATATACTGGATTCATTTGAAAACGCCTTGTATTCTCTTGGTGTCAGATACTGCGAGCGGTTCCTGGAGCTAATGATAGACTTGGAGGCGCTGCTGCCGACGCGGCGTTTCTTTAACACCGTGATGGATGACTGTCACCTCGTCGTGCGTTGCCAGTTGGCGCCACTTGCGAGGAGAGAGGAGGGACAACTGTTCACGCAGGTTAGTGATGTATAAAACTTCATTTACACGGTGTAAGTAGTGATGACATAAGGAAATGACACGTGGTTCGCTTGCAAGGGGCTATATAAGAAAGTTCAAAGTTACTGACAGCTCGGAGACTTCCCAGACTTCAGTGACAGTGGGCAAGGCACATTGCTCGTAGAACAGACTGCCGATGGGGTAGTAAGGTTCCAGAGTGGCGACCGCGAACTGAAAGATGTGGCGTGGGTAGGCTCTCAACAAGATGGACTGATGATCTAGTAAAGTTCGTAAGAACCATTTGGATGGGGGCAGCGTAGGACCATTTGTTGCGGAACTCTTGAACATAATTATGATGATGATAATTGGTGCGAGATATATCGTTCGAGTTTCGTAACATCGCGGGGCCGCGCGGGGTTGAATTGTTAAGTGTACAATCATCGAAGACAGTGAACTGCAACTCTCACAATATTTCGCGCATTGTCCAAATGAGGCTTCAGGGTATGTTCGTATCGTTCATGTCGGAATGGATTTTCCTTTCTCGTCGTTGTTTAGTCGTCGTGTCGTTACATAGGTATTTAAAAAATATTGCAGGTTTGGGAAACCATTTATCGATTCAGTGATCAGTTAGCTAAATAAATGTAATACAACGAATTCAAAAGGAGAAGTAGCACAGCGGAGATTTTAAAGTTATCGAGTCAAAACTGAATATTGGCCGCGATTCGTACGAAACCCTATTCTTCAAGTGTCCCGCCACGTACTTCGGCGGATTTTTAGATTAATGATTTAACCATTATAAAGACATTAAGTTTAAACTGGGCTTCGATTTGCAGTTTCATCGAGATCTAACATAGTATCCTGATTTCGATATTTTATATAGTTTGCGCGAGATAAACCTGGACAAAAATTCATTGACGCCTGTCTACCAATGTACGTCATTTTTACAAACGATTCGATACAAAATCTATGACAATTATCGCTAATACGCCTTACCTTGCGTAACGTGGTAGAAGGCAGGGTGAGCGCTTGACCTTGCCAGACGTAACAAACATTTTCATGCTAGTTATTTTTTTAAAAGCATTAGATTAAAAGAAAGAGCTTGTAATTAAAATAAAAATGTTTATTAAAAAGAAAAGAGTATTTCAAGGAAATCGTTTTTAATGCTACAATAATTATATATAGGATTTTACAAAATTACCCGTAAAGCCACTTATAAAACAAGATACAAGACACTTATAAAACACCTTAATAAAATAACCAAAGTAAGTACGTAGCAGATATGGGCGTCGCGCCGGGCGCGCCGGCGTTGCCGCGGTTTCGTTTAGCGCGCCGTCGCCATGAAATACCCGCGGCGCGCCGCCATGGCGGGTGCCGCGCATCACGCGATTTTCTCTCTCATTCGCACTCGTTACCCGATCGTGTCGGCGCGCGCTTTCTGTATGTACCGCCAGCAACAGGTCAAATCTTGCAAGTTGAATTTGACCCAGTTCCCGGTTTCTGATTGAGTTGAAATGTAGGTACGTGTGTAACAAAAACAAATAACAACACCCTTAGCAAATAAACAACAAAGCGAAATTCTCCCAAGTACGTCTAACGCAAGCGCTTGCCGAAGGCGGAATGGAAACGAAACAAAAGAAGACGGACAAAATGGCGACCGAGTGTCGCGCCCCTGCCCGAACGACGCTTGCAAACGAAAGCGCGTAACTTAAAATTTCGAGTTTTGAGTGTGTAAAATACAATTGTTGATTAATACTATGTAATGAAGTAATTACAGTATATAATGAACTACGCATATATTATGGATGGTTAAATTTACAAAGTATTTATTTTAAAGTGTATAAAAGTAAGAAAAAAGTCAGTTGTATCCAAAATTATGAAAATTGTGAAATTTAGCAATCACATCAACCGTAATTTATGCTACAATAATAAATAAGAAAATAGTAATAATGTCATATTACATCAACAAAAAATCCTAAAAAGTGTTACTTTCGAAGTCAGAGTATTATGAAACTCGTGTCGCGACATGATTAGCGACAGTTTGTATAGCGAGCGACAGAGAACGTACATTTTGTGTGAAACGTGGTAGAAGTCGGGTCAGTGAACTTTTTTCCAGGTTTATCTCGCGCAAAGTATAGAGGCTTTACTTGGAAGTCTTGGAACACTATTTTTTTAAACAAGGAAGGTTTAGTAGAGAAATCATATTCATTGACCTGGTTTAAGAGTATTTATTCAATAAACCCAATATAAAATAGAAATATAATCTATTTTGCTAAGCATCTGGAAATAGCATAATAAAAATAATATTAGTTAGGCCATAATATGTTGCGAAATGCACTTGCAAATAAGACAAGATTCAGTATGTGATATCGGGAACGTGTCAAAACATATAAAATTTAAAAATAATAATGAACAAAATGCCTACGTAATGCTCATTTGATACAATAAATATCATTTTCGATGAAACAACTAATCAGACTAACTTTTTGGACCATGTAGATGGTTTAGGTTAGGTTACATTTATTTTCAATCCTGAAGAGTTGACAATTCAATAAAATAAATATATAAATAAATATTAGGGCAAAATCTTACACAAATCGACCTAGTCCCAAACTAAGCAAAGCTTGTACTATGGGTACTAGACGACGATAAACATACTTATATAGATAAATAAATACTTAAATACATAGAAAACATCCATAACTCAGGAACAAATATTCGTGCTCATCACACAAATAAATGCCCTTACCGGGATTTGAACCCAGGACCTTTTGCTTCGTAGGCAGGGTCACTACCAACTAGGCTAAAGCGGTCGTTTCCGTGGACTTTCTGTGGAAGTTGCATTACATCAAATGATCTTTACATAATTAGTATTTGTCCAATATTATATTCACATTTTATGTAATTTGATACCTACCCGTGATAACTGCCAAGAGAGCACTTGTAAAATAACTATAAAACCACTAACCTATTTAAGTTCATTTCTAAAATAAGGTAAATAAATGTAGCCACGCGCCTTTTGTGCATCGTTAAGATCTGTACGCTTATTGTCTAGCGCGCCGACGCCTGCTTTTGCATCACTATATCTTTCTGTCAAACGGTATGGTGGTGATAGAACGAGATGGTGAAAGCGAAGGCAAGCGCCCGCGCGATTGATAATACGGCCTCTGTTCTGTGGTCTCAAATTGACAAATGAAACATGGCTTTGATTGGCTAATCAGCTGTTCCGCTTTACTCAATCACGTGATTTGGTTTATTTACCTTTTTTATATACCTAAATAAATGAACTATAGAGCTTATTCGTTACAAAGGACGGACGTTAAGGCTCTTCAACATTTATTACAGTCTTTTAGTCAATACATTTTAACTATACCGAAAAACATGAATATATAATATCCCTAGATTCCAATACGAAATACTTACATTGAATGTCATATTTTATTATCATTATCGTAAATAATCCAATACAAAAAAAATGTTACTTAAAATAAGTGAAATTCGTAAAATGAAACGTTTATGTTGCTTGTAACGTGTGCTAATGTGCTGTATCAATATGGCGATTTGTTACACAACATTTAAAAATAGAACGTTACACTTACCTAAAATAACAATATGTTACAATTCTATTTTCTATGCTTAAACAATGTCATTTGGTCATAAAATCAATAAAATTAAGTATCTCATATGAGCAATAATCTAAGTTGTTGTTTGCACCTTAAAACGAATGTCATTATTTTTGTAAATTTTAATAGCACGTATATGAGTATAGAGTAGTAAATAGTATAGGTACCAATATAATTGTTACTAAAACTTAAATTGGAAAACTTCAACTTCTGCAATGAAAAATACTTGTGATTCCGTCTCCTATCCTACATATAAAATTGTGAGAGTTATGTGCAATTTCGCCTCTATTAATATTCTTAACGTGCTGTTGTTTGCACACTTAGCCAGTTGCCTGGCTAATCGTTGCAAATGTGAGCGGTCTACAATTACTCACACTTACTGCACAGACACTGCCTACTTTCAAACAATCGTTTTTCGTGCCTGAAACATAGCTAGGCTTTGTAGTTCTGGAAGCTAAGCAGTCAACCTGTCAATAGACATACATACATACCTATAAATACATGACTATGTGATATGATCATGCTCACTAATCCAATAAGTAAGAGAGACATGGCTTATTTTAGAGATTCTTTAAAGTAGATATGAAGTTAGAGATCAAAATGGTAAATAAATGTGTTGCCACTGCAATAAAATCAAACCCAAGCAGTGGAAACTAAAAACTTAATGAGTATGCTTAATAAAAAATAGGACTGTTATTAATTTATAAGCAAATCAAAACCGTGTAAACATTCCTAAATATTTAAATGAATAAAAACGCATCTTAGTTTAATTATACATTAATCCACTGGTAATGTTAAAAAAAATCTAAACGTTTGGTTCGTAATTCCATCGATACACCTGGTTCATAATCATTTTTAATTTTACAAGTAATAAATCGATCAAATACGAATACTTTCATCAACTTTTCTTTGTCACTCGTTGCTATAGTGACGGTCTCCTGAGTAACTCTTTAAACCGTAAGTTTATCTGATTAAAATTTGCCATACATGCATTTTTGTGGTAGTTTTGAACCCCTTCTACAATTGGACAACTAATAAGCATGTTAGTTAATGTGACACAACATTTCTTCTAATTAAACTGTACTACTTTTGTCCCCTCGCTGACGGGACAGAATAACAACAAGAAATAGTTGACCCACCCAAATGATAAAATAACTAGCAGTAGTTCAGAGCTTACTAAATAGAATGTGTAATTTAAATTCATAGAAAAGTTGTTTATTAAACTTTTCTTTGTTTGTTTACATTTTTGATCTCTAAAATCATATGATACTTTAGTAAATGTAATTCCCACCATTCATATGAGTCATTTCGTCCCCCCACTCGCCCGTAGGTACAGGCTCGGCATAGCAACAGCTTTTCTTCAACAAGAAAGTAACATGAGACTGCCTAATTACACACACATAGAACATGAGTATGGCCTGGAAAAGGTTCACCAACACATGTGCGTAGAGAAGTCCATTGAATTTAAGCCATGAGAGCAGCAAGAATAACCAAGCAATGGTCATTATCAAGAACATCTGCAGGAACAAGTCGAAACTGGAATAAAAAAAATATCGTTATCAGTACATAAATGCATAGACATAATATCATGGCGTATAGTCAACACTTACCATCCCTTAAGTTTATAGTGAATTCTTCCATAGATATTTATTCTTTTGATAACTTTTAGGGTAGTGACATAAAATATTATATTGAAAATTATTGTAAATGCCACTGGTGTGAAGAATATTGCGATTCCAAGCCAACCTGTAGAGGCAAAAAAAAATTTTGTACTAAGGTACGTTGGGGTAATACCGGACAGATTTTAGACTAGTTGAGAGAGCCTGGTAAAAACTTTTTTCCTCGGTATCAGTACGCGTCAGATTGTTGAAATATGGCGTAAATGGTTAATAAATAACCGTCGTTTAGGCTCAAATATCGGTTATTATTATAAAATCAAAGGTTAATATGTTATACCTGTGGAAAGATAGCACAAACTATTTCTAAAGTGTAACGATTAATTGGTCATCAAGGGGTAACACCGGATGTAGATGTAGAGGCGCTTTTAATGCTTAGAGAATAAGGTCTCTAAAGGGAATATATCCGATGTTAGCCCTTCTGAAACGTATGTAAATTGGAGTCACCAATAACTACAAACTTAAGTATACCCGTTAGATACCTTTTTTTTAGTATTTTGGTATCCGATCTTGCCCCTCATACAAAAATTTGGCATATCTGTGACTCTCAAACTTTTCTATGTCACTAGCAAAGCAAAAGGATTTTTTTTCAAAAGATCCTATTTTGTGTTAAGTACACAATTTTTATTCCATTGCTTTTGGCAAAAAACGTGAATTAATGCGAATGATGTTGACGTCCCTTTCCCTGCCCTATTGAGTTAATCATTAGTCCTGAAATGATTAAAAAGTTAGGTATAAGCGGTTGTCCATTTTCGACATTTGTTTTTAATGTGGCTTGTCAAATCAACATCTGTCACTAACCGTCAGTATTAATGTTATCGACTTAAAAAAAAAATAGCTGTGTGTTCTTGTTGGGAAAATGGCACCATTTTTTACTTACAACTTTTTTTTTATTTTCAACGGTTTATTAATACGAAAAATTGAGTTCTAAGTAGGTAACGAAAAAGAAAAATTCGTTTATCTTCAAATTTCGCCTCCTTTTTGACTAGTACCTACATAAAATAGACATATAAAATATTGTCAATTATTAATACATAGCTGTAACTAATCAAAAACTATCTCTTTATCTAAAATTGCAATCATTTACCGATTTAAAAACAATAGGTTACAATTATGACCCCGATGCCACCCTGTATTATGCTCATAATAGTAATCACATTTTAAAACACAGAACATTTTATAATCATGAAAATTGAAAGTTTGACAATCACTGCTGTATTTTAAATGGGTAAAGATCGGATAGACCTCTTCCGATGTTTGACCGCGAGGGACAATATCGGATATCGGCCTACAGCGATCATAGGTCTGTTTGAGTCGGATTTATTTAACTACCATCTTGTGAAACTAATTAGTCTGACAATATAATCACAAAAAAAGCACCAGTTTCATCAAAATATACAAAATAAATTACAGGGGTAAGAACGGATAGACAAAAAATTCACGAAAATGGCCTTGCTATGTTTAACAGCGTGAAGCACACGCCCGACATCACGGAGAGGTTGGCGGAGACTTGCGGCCGAGACGGAATAAAATGGCGTCTTGCGCATTGTTGCCAACATGAAGAAATATAGCCAAATTTGGCGGAAATTTGATTGCTACGTTCTTTCCCCACATCCGTTATTACCCCAACGTACCTAATTAAATGAACCTACCTCGTGTGTTCATAAGTTTTGAGACGAAATAAAAGTTACATAAAAAATTCAAAAATTAAGTTATATTTATAAAATTTTCGGCTAATGATAAGTTGACACTAACCAACAATTACATGCAATTTCTACTCGAAATGTCCGCCTCGATTTTTTATACAAGCTCTTAGACGTTCGGGCCAGTCTTCAATCGCAGCACGAATCTTCTCCAGTGGGATTTGCTTCGCTTCTCTGATAAGGGCCCGCTTTAGAGAATCCAAGTTTGGATGGGACTTTTGGCAGGCCCTGAGTTCCAATTCAGTCCACAAAGAGTAGTCCAGTGGGTTGAGATCAGGACTGGAGGGTGGCCATTCTTCCACCGCGATGAAGTCTGGCAAATTTTCTCTTAACCAAGCCTGAGTCGTTTTAGCCTTGTGGGCCGGTGCTGAGTCTTGCTGGAAAATCCATTCTTTGCCATGAAATAAAGTATTAGACAGGGGTTTCACCACAGTCTCTAAAATGTCACTTTGATAGTTTTTTGCTTTCACCTTCACGCCTTGTTGGCAAAAATGGAGTGGAGTGACACCTTCGTAAGAAACCCCCCACCATACCATCACACTCGCCGGATGATGGGTACGCCAGACATTTCGTGCTGAAGCTGGAACATCTTTGCTGCTTTTGGCATAAACTTTATTGTTTTGTCGGTGGAACTTTTCTTCGACCGTGAAAATTTTTTCATCGGTGAAGAGTATCTTTTTTGCATCGTGTCTCTTAAGCAGCACTGGACAACGTTCGCGTCGTAATTTACGGAGGCGATCATTTAGGAAGTGAACTTTTCTACGACTGTAAGCCTTCACCTTGAGATCGTATTTCAATATTCTGTTTACTGAAATACGCGAAATGTTAGTCTGCAGAGCGAGTTTCTTCTGAGTGCGACACGGATTTCGACGAAGACGCTCTCTAATTTTTTTGATATTCGCAGTCGTTCTTACAGACCTCGGGCGGCCACTCCTTTGGCGATCTTTCAGAGAATTAGTCTCCTTGTAACGTTTTATGGTGTAATACACAAAGTTGCGGCTTATCCCAAAACATTTTATGTCACGGAAAATCTCCATTGGTTTTTTTCCAGCCATATGAAGCGAAATAACAGTCGCACGTAATTCTTTTGTTCCCTCCATCACGAAAAAAATAGTTGAAATGAATTTTAAAATGCACAAATAGAACACGAACATTCCAAATTCAAAATTAGAAAAATAAATAAAACAGCTGCCAGTATTATTTTGTTTTATTTTTAATCTCGAAGTTTGTCTCAAAACTTATGAACACACGAGGTAGGAAACGTTAAAGACTATCTCAATGTATACATACCAATTGTTTCCTGTTCCTTATCATCAACTAAGACGGAAGATGAGAACTGTTTCAATTTGTTGCTAGTGTCGAGAAGGAAATGAGCTCCAATAGCCATAACCGCCATTATAACTACACTGGACCATACTACTGAAGAGTAGTAGCAGTATTTCCGAACGTCTGTCACCCGTAGGAATACATTTCTCGATCTGAAAGCAGAATATTATAAGTGAAACTTTGAATAACAAAGTAAATTTAAATCATTTTTTACACTACTTACTTAAATGTCTTCCAAATGTAAAATCCGAAGCTGTTTAACCAGAAGAATGCGCCCAATAGACTGACATACAGAAGTACATCTGGAATGCAATATCCATATTTGAAGTGTGGCTATATTAGTTATGGTCCAAATAATCAGGATGGCATTTTAAAGGACGTAATGGACTTTCGAAGTCGACCTTAGATAAGAGAATAATGATATCTCGCCCCAAACGCAAACAATTGTTTTCTGCGTATAATGGACAAAGGTACAATTATTAGACTGTTCCAGTTCAACAAATTCAAGGCCCTTTCTTGTTTTATACTAAGCTTATCGCTTGTAAATAAATTATTTATTCTAGGCAACTATTGAATTGAATTAGTGACCTAAGGTACTTCAAAAATCATGAAAAACCTGCAATCGTGCCTTAGAACGATTATACCAGTATTGGAATAGTCATTGACACATGACTAAATTTCACCATTAACTAGATGGAGGAGTTTAAAAAGTCTGACCGTGTTTAGTGGTAGTAAACCATAAAAAACGGAAGAAAAAGCTCTGACGTGATATATAAATTAGTTTCAACTCTTATTGGTGCAGTGAATGCCTAGCCTTGACTGTATTTTTCTATTTATTACAAATAAGTGGAAATAGTCAATCTTACTAACCAGTGATCATAAAACTGACATGATTACTTAGTTCTGTAAATATTCTGACCAAACCGGCGGCTTGACTCACAATCAAGCACACATTTATTGTTGTAATGATGTTGCCTGCCAGATCTCGGAGTGTTGGTAGTATGAAGTATATAATGGCCACTATTAAAAACAGTATCATAGAAATAGCGTGGAATAGCGGATTAACTACTTTCTTTATGATGAAATCTATATCTGTCCAATTTTTGACATCTGGTATGCATACTATAGCATACTCCCCAACATAGGTTGTGTTTGTTGTCATTAGTATCTGAAATTTTAATAATTTTAGTCATATAGTATAAGTAACATTAAAACATTTTATATAAAGTCCTACACATAATACATACATAAATACATCTGCATCAAGCTTGTACTTAGTGTAAAGAATCAATCAAATCAGTAATCTTCAATTTTACTAATAAATAAAATAAAATTCGTTTATTTGAAAAACGTAATGTGTTAGGTTCAATAATTAGTAATTACCAGGGGTCCCCGCACTAGGCTTTCCCTGTATCGCGGAGAACCAGATAAAATTTTATAGCAAAACGAGTCCACAACATAATAAAATAATAGATTTTAAAAATAAATATGTAAAACTATTAAGCAAAGATTCTTTACATATTAACTGTTTTATTAGGATTACATACCTTATCCATACAGTATTTATGCTGTATGTAAGTATAAGATGCCAATTGTTGTTCTTTGGGAATAACTATGTTTCCTTGCAGCCTGACCAAAGGGTCATCTTTGACGCTGTCTGAACTGGGCTCATGGTAAATGATATGCAAAAGACGTCCATCAATCAACAGGTTCAATCTGAAAAGTTAAACATATTTATTTAAAAAAATGCTGTCACTGTTGCGCACAACTCTATAAGAAAATTTCGTTTATCGCTATCCTGCAGGAACTATGCAATTAACTAGGATAAAAAGTATCCTCGATAGAGGAAGGGTCTCAGGGTCTTAAACTATCTCCATACCAAATTTCATCTAAATTGGTTCAGTGGTTTACGGGAAGAGGTAACAGACAGACAGCCAGAGTTACTTTCACATTTATATATCAAGTTATATAGTTGAGGGTTTTTACAAAAAAATACACATACTCTTGCATAAAAACAGCAAATTACTATTATCATCCACAACAAGTTTTGTCCTTTGTTTCGTTAAAGTGTTTAAGTTAGCATATTGTTACATACTCATCTTCAGTTTTTTTTGTGTTGTTTAGGTAGAATATAGCTCTATGCTGAGTTGTCTCACAGTCCGGGACCCCATGAATGAATCTGTAGTATTTAACTGCAGCATCTTTTCCATCTTCAGTCTTAAATTTTGGTTTCCATATAGCTGAAAACGGGTAATTAATAAGAGATATTAGAACATATGACATAATTAATCAATAATCATAATGTATACGCTCACTTAGTATAATGTTTGTTTAGTATAACATTCACTGGATATAATGAATGAAAGATATAATAATATAATTTCAAAATATCTAATTTTGTAAGGTACTAGCTGTTGCCCACAACTCCGTCTGCAAAGAATTGGGGTATAAATATTAAAACCGGCCAAGTGCGAGTCGGACTCGCGCACCGAGGGTTCCGTACAAATTTATATGTATCTATGAACATCCAGTCTTAGCAGACCCCTACTCCTAAGCAAAATGTGCGCAGTGTGGGATCATTGTAGATTGGTTACTGATATAGACAGACAGACAAAAAATTTATGCTTTTCGCAATTTTTCCTTTATCTGTGCTATAAGAACTTGCTTCGTACCAAATTTCAAGATTCTGAGTTGACGGAAAGTACCCTGTAGGTTTTGATTCCCTTGCGAGTGTCGAAAATTTACCCCATAAATAGTTTGGTTACTGATATAGACGGAAAGACAAAAAAAAATATGCTTTTCGCAATTTTTCCTTTATCTGTGCTATAAGACCTTACATCATACCAAATTTCAAGATTCTGAGTTCACGGGAAGTACCCTGTAGGTTTTGATTCCCTTGCAAGTGTCGAAAATTTGAGGCATAAATAGATTGGTTACTGATAGAGACAGACAGACAAAAAATTAAGCTTTTCGCAATTTTTCCTTTATCTGTGCTATAAGACCTTGCTTCGTACCAAATTTCAAGATTCTGAGTTCACGGGAAGTACCCTGTAGGTTTTGATTCCCATGCGAGTGTCGAAAATTTGCGGCGTGAATAGATTGGTTACTGACATAGACAGACAGACAAAAAAAATTATACTTTTCGCAATTTTTCCTTTATCTGTGCTATAAGACCTTGCTTTGTACCAAATTTCAAGATTCTGAGTTCACGGGAAGTACCCTGTAGGTTTTGATTCCCTTGCGAGTTTCGAAAATATGCGAAAATTTGCGTCATAAACGGCTGTATCTTTTGATTGCGTTGGCTTAGAAGTTTGATTTTTTCACAGCTTCAAGGGACAGTAGACCTGAGTATTAGATATTAATTTCAGCTTGATACCTCCACGTGTTCCTGAGAAAAAGGGTCTTGACAGACAGACGGACGGACGGACAACAAAGTGATCCTATAACTATAAGGGTTCAGTTTTATCCTTTTGAGGTACGGAACCCTAAAAATAGCCTACAACCTACTCTCAGACCTACCAAGTATAGACAAAAGTTTCATAAAAATCGGTCAAACCGTTTCGGAGGAGTTTGATAACAGACACCGTGACACAAGATTTTTATATATTAGACTAGATGACCCAGCAAATGTTGTTTTGCCATATAAATTATAGCCTACAACCTATTCTCAGACCTACTGAATATAGAGAAAAAGAAATCTGTGACACAAGATTTTTATATATATTAGATTAGATATTGCCCGCAACTCCGTCTGCGAAGAATAGGGGTTTAAAAATAGCCTACAACCTATTCTCAGACTTATCAAAAATAGAGAAAAAAGTTTCATAAAAATCAGTCCAGCCGTTTTGGAGGAGTTTGATAACAAACACCGTATATTTCATGCTAAATACAAACTGAAATATGGATGGACAGAAAAACCCAGAAAAAGAAACCAGGGCCCAATTGCACAACAAAGTCCAACTAATATTTCAAGCGGAACTCTTGCTTCAGTTATATTAACCTTTTGACCGCCAGCATCGGCTATAGACGACAGTACGGTAATACAAAATTAAACCTACCCGCATCCGCATAAGAATCAATTTTGTTCCAAACAAAAACGATGTGTGGCGGTCAAAAGGTTAACTAGAAAGGGAGTTCCGCTTGTAATATAAGTTGTACTTTGTTATGCAATTGGGCCCAGCACTGGGAAACAAACACAGGTCCTCAGCATTCCATGCTGCGTGCTACAGGTGCGTGCCTGAGGACCTGGGTTCGATAAACACATTATACACTACACATACCTATGTAACTGAGTAACATCCACCTGAGAATAAGTCAACATTCTTTGGTGGAAATGGTGTATAAAATATAAATATTTAATCTATAGTTTAAACATTATTTAAGCCGTAAAAATACAAGTTTATTGTCCCTGCACGAAACATTTGTGAGGCGCATAGTACTTACTTTGATTGTAGTCTTTGGCTAATCTGCATACAGAGTTCACCATTAACTCGTCCTTTTCGCAGCATTTGTTAATTTGAACAGAATTCTGCTGTTCAGATAAATCGTTAAGATCCGTTTCGCCAACTTCAGCAAATAGTTTATGCGGCAATATTAACACCAACGACAATGTTCTTACGATTAACATTTTAATAGAACACATAACTTTTCATCACAACAGTTCCCTGTGGAAAGTTATCAGGAACTTTTTTTGTTATTACTAGCGTCGATAGCAAGATAAGGCACTTGCATTATTTAAAAATATAACAGGAAAAGTTAAAGTTCACAGTGAATTGGGTGCTTTGTCGTTGAGATGAGACGTTTTTCGGTGGTGAGAGCGAGAGAATTAACTGTCAACTGTCACTCACTTTAGTGTCAGTTACTACTTACCACAGAGTAAAACGAGGCATTACACACTTTAGGAATGTTTGAGTCACCAATCAAATGGTCGCATTATAGAGGGATGCACAAATATTAAACAATTAAATCAAATTTTAATGTATTTTTATAGCCATACTTCGTAAATCCACATGCTATATATTTCGATAAGATAGTAAATAATAATAATAGTACAAACATTTTTTCCAAGTTTTATTACACAATCGATCGTGAAATCGAATGAAATGGTGAATAGTGAATCATACCTTTTGCAATGTTGGCGCATGGTTGGCGCTAGCAGGCGAGGTGACTCAGGCCTAATTTTTTACCCCACTGACGCCAGAAAAGGGGATATACATATTTTAAAAGGCACATCATGTACTTCCTAGTTTTTACCACAATTGATTTCGGTACAAAAAATATCACTAAGTAAATATCAGCTTTAAAACCCATTCTTCTTTAAATAATCCGATAAGTAATTATTAGACGCGCTTAGGTTTATGGCAATATGGCAGATATAGGTACTACTGTACTATAGGTAGGTACTTGTAAGGTTTTAGTTACAATACAAAGACTGCTAAACTATGGGACGAGGGCTACGCTTGTTTTCCCTTTTATGAACCTTTATATGGCTGCAATAGTCGGTATCTACTTACTTGTACGTAAGACTTATAATAATATCTTAAATAGGTACATAAACTCATGAACTGTATGGTAGTTCAGAAGCCTGGGTGCGCGAATCCGACTCCCACTGACCTTATACTACGAAATTCAGTTTTCGAACTTCGTATCGTGCCGTTTTCCGTTCACGCTAATTGTGTGAAACAAAAGAGTGGACGGTACGGCACGGTACGGACTTCGAATTTCGTTGTAGCTTCCCCTGGTTTCTTTTCGTGTAAAAACGCAGCTTCCTCAAACATTAGTCAGATTATTAGGTTTTAGGTAGGTTTTACAAAAATGTTAATGTTGCCTTTCACACTAAAAGGCTACTAACAGTTTACTTAGGTACGCGAAAAACAAGGAAAAGTCATAAATTAAGTAATGATCTTTAATTTACAGTAAATTACACCATGCATTCTTAACAGTTTATCTTAATATTTACAGGAAGCAAATAAAAGATTAATATTCGTAAAAGTAGTTAGATACAATAGGATTTTCGGCCTATTTTCATGGCACTGGTTGAGAGCATTATCTTATTAGCTAAAGTATACATTTTATTAGAAAATATACATATTTTATACCTTGTAAATTCTGCTCCAAACTAATAACAAATAATTCCACTAAATAATAATTCATATTCGAATATAAAAATTACAGATCTATAAGGGTAATTATTTTTAGTTCAACCCTAAAACTAAATTAAAATTACTAATTTCAGTAATGTAGGAGCCGGGCGACCGAGCTTCGCTCGAGACAAAACTCGGAAACAGAGACAGAGATAAGACCAAGCTAAATGGATTGTTAGAATGTTCGCCCCCGGAAACTCCCGAAACATAAAAGGAAATTTCATCAAAATCGTAGGATCCGTTTTTGACATCCCCGTAATAAATAAATACCTATACAAGATTTGTTCGTTTTAACCTTCTGAGTCCTGACTTTTTTTTAACTGATGTAGTGTTTGAGACCTAGATCAGAGTCATACGTTTTGTAATTTTTGGAAATTATTTAAGCAGAAAGTTCTTCATTTCATAATTTGTAGGTACTTATAGTAAGTACTTTCGGCAGCCATTCTTAAAATTGATTTGTTCTTTATAAAGTACGCTGGGACTCACGAGGTTAAAGTTATTAGATTAGATAAATAAAACACAATAAGTATCTATGGAATAGTTTTTAGCATTCCATGAAAATATAAAAATAATAGTTTGTAAATATTTTCTTTACATTCGAAATCTAAATTTAAGCAACTATGTCTACCAGCGAGTATTTCTAGAGCTCAACATAATCTAAATGTTGCTCAATATAACCTAAATGTAATATTTGGAAATTATTTTATATCTAAATCAGTTGCAAGATAATCAATAAATGCTAATGCCAACATTAGACGCAAGAACATCAAAAAGATTGGGATTTTTATGTTATGTTATAGGCAATAAGCCAACAGAAGTTCAGTTATGCCGTGTGCCTAAAATATCTTCTATATCTTTATCCTTTTATTAAAAAGGACACACATAAACACTTTAATTTATATTTTTATTTAATGTAGGTAACGTTATTTGTATAGTATACATAGCACAAGCTTTGCTTACTTTGAAATTGGGTTAATTGGTGTTAATTGTCCATCCATGATTAATATCTAAAACAGCATACAAAGATCTACCCCTATCGAAATTGGAACCTTTCGCAGTCAAGATACCGAACCTCTAGTCCTGACTATCCGGTTTGCTAACAATTTATACCCGGAAAACGTACAGCCCCACCATAAAACCATGAGCCAACGTGGAGCCTGAACTCTATGTCAGCTACATGCCAATGTCGGGAATGTCAGTATGAAACATTATGGGATAAAACTCTTCATTGGTTCGAGATTTAAATGCTGCTTAGGAATATACATGTCCTTTAAATACGAACTCTAGTTCACATTTAATTATTCTAATAAGTACCTTCGATTTGTCGTTCAGCATAATTTCAGTTTTGTTGATCTAAAACTCATTATGACCTCCTTCAATTGGTGTCCTTGCAAATGATGGTATGGAAGTTTTGGCCGTGTACAAAGGTATTAGTTCAGTCTGACTTCCATGTGGTCGTCAGCAAGTATATGTTGGTCATCGGTGTCGTCCAAAGGACTGAGTTTGTTGGCCAGCGGTTGCATAAATGGTAGGCAACAGTTCTCCTGAACCAAACCATAGATGGCACGGCGCCTCAGCACTACAAGGATGAGGAATATCACGAAGCCTTGCAGGCAGTTAAAGATGTCCATTATCTCCCTGAAAGTAAGAGCAACACTTATAAAACTGGTTTTTGAGCCAACAAGCTTAATTTAATTATTAATAATTTTAGGATAAGTTTAGTGTATATTGTTTTTTTGGTGCTGTACTAACTTAGTTTTTAAGAGTTTTGATTTTTTACTAACCAATTAAAACAAAAAAAAAACTGGTTTAAGTCCAACCAAATAACCAAACGCATGTCTGATTGAGATTTTTGTCGTAAAGTTGCGTATAAACTTTTGACTTCACTTTTCTCTTTAAATGGCAGACCGAAGTTGCGAAGTGAAAGATTTTAATGCAGATTTATTTAGAAAAATACAGGGTTGTGTTTCTAAGTTTCATTTAATCTTCTGTCATATGACATTTAATGTCAGCGTCGGAGGTTAATTATATTACAGAACTTATATCAATTTTACGGCTGAATTAATTTGCTCACCATATTATATGACTCTGTCCGTGCGCAAAACTGGCGATTTCAAATACCCACGAAACACCCATTACGAGGAACAGCTTCAAAGATATGAGGAACCTGGAATCGAAAAGATATTGCTTAATAGTTATCTTACCAACAACACTTGACATTAATTACCATTTGATGATAAGCAGCCTGCACTGCAGAGCAACATCGAGGATTCACTTAAACACTTGACTTCATATCAAGACATTGTAAATGTTAAGCGCACTAAGACGATCTTAGATAAAAGCAATCTTATTTAATAACTCACTTGTGTTTCAGAATATTAAGCTTGTTCACTTCGTATTTTCTTGTATCGCGCCATAAATATACGGATGAAAGCAGGAAAAGAACAACGTTTGCCGAGATCAGAACAGCGATGGGTCCATAAAAGAAAGTCCATGTTTCAGTCCGACCTGTATAAAACAAATAATAGAGGTAAATCACGCTGATGACTGATCATTAGGTACGCTGTGTTTAGGCTGTAACTACTTAAAAAAAGGTCGTATCACGAAATCGATAAGTTTACTGTGATTATCTACTAGTTATTATTAAGTAGGTAGGTTTACATTTCTAACGTACTTCAAGAATTATATTGATTCATAGGTAGACTTTTAGGTTTTATTCAAAGTACCTTGGTCAGGCAGGTACTTAAGTCCTTGCGATTTTTTCGAGAAAAGTATTTCAGATTTATTTTCTGCAGAGACTACGTAACATGCTAATACTTACACCCACATAGCAATTACATGTGTAGATGCTAATTAATTAAATTGGCTACTTTTTACATTAGAAATAAAGCAAACAATCTTCACGTGCCTTTAATTAAAAAAAGCGTTTTAAAATTCGTAACTACCCATCAAATATAATATACCTATAACACTATAAATACGAATGTCTCTCTTTTATCTCTTAACGCTTGAACTGCGGAACTGATTTAGATGAAGGATGGAGCTTTGAGATCTTGGGAAGGACATTAGGATAGCTTTTATCCCGGAAAGGTGTATAATTCCCGTGGCTAGCTATAAACGAACGAATTCTTCCCAGAGAAAGTCGCGGGCATCAACTAGCGGGCATATAAAACCATGACAATGTAAAAATACATACATGCATTCATTAATTACCTATTGTTATTCAATTGATAGGTACTTAATTTGTCAAAACTTTTTAAAATAACAACCTGTCTAGGTCAGGATTACGAGTATTTACCTCTTCTTTCTAATTATGAAAACTATAACCCTAACTTCAATTAGACCATAACTGGAAGAGCGAAGCTGATCACATAATCAAGTATAAATCACATTTATGCCAGAGACGAATTGTAGTAGGCATTACATTTCCAACCACTGCAAAAGATTTATGGCTTAAATAAATTCTTATAATAATCCAGACATTTTCGTCACAAGAATGCGTGCATGCTCACTCTCTCTCCTAAAAATAGCCGTATTCCGTGCGAAATGTTGCTTTCTTATTTTTCCTCACCTCGGAACCAGCATGCTTCCGTGCCAATGCCAGGCTTCAGGTGATCTCCCTCCACGAAGTTGGTAACTAGAGCCACAAACAGCAGGAACACACTGCAACCCCAGGCGTAACAGCTGTACAGGGCGTATTGCTTCCTTTCAGTCTTCTTCAGGTAACTTGCGTCACTAAAAATCAAAACGGTATCAAATTATCGCTTCTGACTGAGTACGTTAATGCGTCACGTCATATATCAAGCCTTTGACTTTGTTTTATTGTTGCTTGTAGGCAAACAAGTTAAGCCAACACTCAACAGTGATAATGAAAATGAGAGAGACATGCTAACTCTATATAAACCTCGTAAAAGTCGAGAATTAAGTAAACACCTTCAAAATTTAACGTAAAAATCAACATACATTACTGTGCGATACACGTTGATGGAAATGACGTTCATCCAGAAGAAAGTAGCCATCATCCAGAAGTACACCAAAAATCCTGAAAAGCGATAAATGTTGTTTCAGTAAAATAATCTAACATTGTTGTGAGTAAAGGAGTGAATTAATCGAACTTATGCCACAATATTTTTACCTGTGGTCGCGCAAACTTCGCTGATGATATGTCCGGGACTCAATTGTAATATGCCCAGCGACAGAAAACCGATCGCCATACTGATGCACATGCACATGTAGCACTGGCCTTGTAAGTCCCTGAAATAGACCGATTAGTAGGTAAATGAAAATCATAAAATATTGGACAGCAAAAAATCGTCATTTATAAAGCACTTTTTAGTGCCCGCAACTTTATCTGTATTCTGCGGGAACTTTAACACCTTCTCTTAGCGTTTTAGCGTTAGTTAATCACGGATAGTGTAGTTTTCTAGTGGTAAAATATTTTTTGGAATCAGCTCTTTGCTTGAGAGGCCGTAGATCAAACCACTAGGCCACCATGGCTCTACTACACCATATACATATAATGCACCAAAATCGTACCCGAAGTTTATGCCACACTGATTGCCTGTGGAATGGCAGTTCTACTTAAAAGAAGAGAAATGCTAACCTCATTTGTGGCAAATACATGTACACGGCTAAGGTGAGTAGCAGGAACAAAACGGAGACCAGCGTGAGGAATCCGGTGACCTGAATAGGAGTCTTGTCATTGGTGTATTCTTGGAAACAGGCGACTGCGATGGGTATCGTGCCTCGCTCTTGCTCCGATGCATTGCGGTACATCTGTCCAAGGCAGTACCTGCAAATGAAGATTTGAAGTCAAAGTTAGGTACAAATAATATGAAGATGATTCGTAGGAATAATGGAATAGGATCAATCCAAACCGATGCTGAGAAAAAGCAAGGCAACGCGTGTTTAGAAAAAAAAATTTTTTTAGGATACCTCCCATGGATGTACCTACCTATTTAAAGTAGGGGTGATTTTTTTTCTCGTCAAACTTTATAGTGTGGGTATCGTTGGATAGGTCTTTTAAAATCATTTCAAAGTTGTGAAGACGATTTTTCGATATCGTGATTCGTTTGAGAGAAGATTAAAATGCATTTTTTTTTAGATTTTTGTAACGCTCTTGGCCGGTATTTTTTTCTTTTTTGTATTTGCAATCCCTCTAATGTACTTTACTACATTCTAAGAATTATTTTGAATTCCAAAGCGGTGTAAATAAGCATGATCTACTGAAATTTTACTCATTACTAAGCCATTTTAAAAGTGAAACGGGAATACAAATATATTTGAAGATGATGTTCCGTATTCTTATAGTCCGACAAGCTCGTGCGCGGCTCTCCGCGGAACCCTATCGCTGTCAGCATTTGCCACACTTATTAAAAACAATCTCGTTAAGGACAGCAGATGCTCACTGCGACAGGGTTCCGCCGAGCGCCGCGCACGAGCTTGTCAAGGTATAACGGCGATATACATTACGGTGTTTAAATACCGGCAACATGTACAAAATTATGTTCCAGTTACTGATTCTATCGTGTCTAACAGTAAAACACATTTATTACTTACTGACTGGGATCTTCAACAGTGATTAAGTCAGGTGAATCTTCAGTGCTGAGTTTGGTTCCGCTGACGATGACATCTTTGAGCAACATGTGCCCGAAGGAACAGTTGAGACTGATGCGGAATGAGCTGGTACCGCAGTAACCTCCTCGCCTGACGAGCTGGCCTGGGGGACAGCACTGGTTCAAGCTCAGCACCCCGCTGCATAATAACAGCAACAAAAACGAAGTCTTCTGAAAGTATACATAAGACATCGCTTTGTTAAATGCTCCTTGCGTCAGGATTAACTTATTAATATTACACCGCATGATATATATCACAAATCTGTTATATATGTTTCAAATAACTGCTATACTTAACATAGTTTGTAAGCACAATAATTGTTACTGACAAGCTATCTGGAAATAAATTACATATTTATTTCTACAGTGTGTAATGAATAAAATAAAAATACCCCTAAAGGGGATGGGTGGCTAAATGGTGCCTTAAAAGTATCTATTAGCAAATGAAAACTGCAGTATTAGTGCAACCCTATTTCAGTAAAACTATTCAGACACAACACAGAGAGTCTGTTTACATTCTAACTTAAACCTAATATTACCGGAGTGACATGACAAGAATTAATACCCTTCTGTTAAAATAGTCTGTCCATTCAGGTTCACTGACTCTGACATGACATTATATGATTGGGTTTCGTTTTATATACATTTATTATGTTACATAAAATACCTACCTATTAACGCGGTGCTACACTATCGAATTTCAAACCACTGGCAAAATTAATTACACAGCATTGATTAGAATGATTTGAAACCGAGCGTACTCTAGATTCGTAGGTACCTACTACGTTTTGTGTTAACAACACGTTGCTGGACAGTACTTTCAATTAAGCGTTGTTTAGCTATAACTATATTTGGACGCCTAAAGGAAATCTAAATTTAGTTTCCATTAAATAAGTAATTTTCACCTTGAGGCGACCAGTTAGTGTTTCGCGTTTAGGTCAACAACCTTAACGAAACTGATAGTTTTAAGACAAGTAAACATTTCGCTATATTGCTATTACGTATCATGTATTGACTTTTTGATATTGTATTGGACAACTAACGCATGGTAATATTTATACCTATTCATGCGAAATAAATATAAAATTAAAAACACTTTAACAAAATACAAAGTAGAACAAGTTATCGAGTTAACAGTTAGGAAAACAAGTTGAAATGTAAATCTAGGCCGGTGCTCTGCTCATATATCCCTTCAGGCTGTATATTTCGCAGTAGGATAAGCGATACAGTAATATCACTTGTTCCGGTACCGAACATAGGCCCTGTACTTATTTATATAGGTACCCATCATATCTCGCAGTCTGCGACAAGCAAGGTCATCCCGTGATATAATTCCAACCTATTGACAGCATCACAATAACTGGGTCAGCAGACTAAATGGAAATTACATGCAAATTAAATTAGGTTACTTGTAACTCGATTACAAACTGTCAATTACACAAAGGACGTTATGAGGGTTTTATTACTCCTAAATTGCAAAATGCCTTATTAACTAATATCACCCATTTTCAAATTACCCTGGTCTCGTAATACCTAAATATCAAATTGTCTCATTACCGAAACGGCTGAATATTAAAATGTACAATTCGTTAAAATACCGAATGACAGACATGACAAAATATGTGAATAACTTAAACCCAAAACATCCTAATGGCAAAATGTCTCAGTCTTAAAATGCCTATTTTTTACACTCTCCTGATGACGTTTGTCTGACATTTGCCTCATTTTATTATTATTATAATTAGTTACTACAATTTTAAGTGGCCAGCACTAAAGAAGATAAAAAGCAATCATACCTACCTACATGATGATTATCTTTGACCTGTAAAATTTAGGTATTTTGATACTAGTATTTTAAAATTCAGGTATAACCAAGATATAATTAAATCTACTCGTCATTATTACACCCGACCCGGGTCAAAGGCCTGGGTCGTCGTAAAGCGATGCAAGATGCAATCGACTGTCTATTCTCGACGAAGGGCGAGTAATCTGAACTCGTGCGCATGCGGTGCCAAAACTCTTTAGCATACTTTTTAAATTGTGTCATATAAATTAGTGCCATTGGAGTGTAAATATTTATTTTCGTATGTGGCTTGAAAATAATGTAAAAATAAATAAAATAAATAAATAAATATTAGGGGACAATCTTACACAAATCGACCTAGTCCCAAACTAAGCAAGGCTTGTACTATGGGTACTAGACGACGATAAACATACTTATATAGATAAATAAATACTTAAATACATAGAAAACATCCATAATGTGGCGCTGCATTGTTATATTTGCTTTTAATATTTGACTTGAAGTATTGTCTTTGCAGGTATGAATGCAAGCCGTAAAGTTTCCTTCTAAGTTTCTGCACTTTTTTACAAAAATATGTAGGATAAACCTTACAATTGATGCTAATTTCAAACATTGGCACCCGTTTTTGTGAGGTTTTTAACAATGTTGCTTTTGGTAAAAAAAAACCTAATTAACGGTTATTGAAAGGATGCCAAGAAAAGGGTAAATAACCCTTTGCTTCGTTTTAATGAACTACTGACATTAAGTATAATTTATTTAAAAGTATGCTGCGAGTTCAAGTTCCTGTATGTATGTCACTGGTAGATTTACTATTTTATTCTTCTTCCGTTCGTCACCTTTATATTTATAAGACATCTATTGACACCTATCGTCCCTAATCGGTGCGACATCCGATCTTAGCATGAGTAATTAAGTAATCACTATTGTTTGCAAAACGCCGAACGTCATGTTTTGCTCGGATTCTTGCGTATTGAGGGACGTCAAAAAGGTTCGTGGAATAAACATAAAATAAATGAGTAAACATGTGAATCATAGCGATTCACTTCTCGTCGGTGATCTAAACAGCAATAGACCAATAGCTTATCATTTATCAACAAATACTTGACGAGCGTGATTTTTTTTTAATGTCATATATGCCAAGGGTGACCATCCCGTCAGACTCGTTTCGAATCCCTGTTTAGTGCATCAAATGTAATTATGTTCGGTATTAAATTTTTGATAAGAATTGGTAGTCTCTCAATGGTGGCGCGGTACATAAATTTTTGGGAGGCTCACACACTAAATGACGGATTTTTAATTGAGCAGAAAATGACAACTTTTCGAGGCGCGAGACGCTTCACCTGCGTCTAACTACGCGTTCTGTCTAGACTTGATGTCTGTACTTACATGTAAACTACTTACTAAAAAAAAAACAAATAGTAGTAGCAGGTATTTGCTATTGTAAGACTGAGTACATGTAGCGTGGTTGACTAGAGGACGACCGGTTTCTGTTTTAAAATAAGACTAGGTACTGAGTAAGGTTGTCCCATCATCTATCCTGCAACAGGTATTTTAAAGAATTTCAGTATAAGGTTGTGTTATACCCAGTGGTGTAGCGTGCCTTGGAGGTGCCCTGTATCAAAATTAGTCGGAGGGGCTTTGCCAGGAAGCACGAGATTAAGTGACATTGTGGATACCATTTTACTAATTTTTGCTTACACACGTTAGGGGCCTCTGTAGCCCGGGGGCCCCGTATCATTGATACGGCTGATATGGCGGTAACTACGCCCCTGGTTATACCATAGATTTAGTAGGGCGTTATGTGTAAAAATAATAACCCTTACTGGCATATAAATACTCAGCCCAAACCTAGAAAGCTGAAATTCTGTGTAGAAGTTTCCTTCTTAATGTAGATTGCCTCCTGTACCTGCAGTCCTACAATTAATAGTAAATTTATGAACAATAATTGATAAGTTTTTCACGTGATAATAATGTGCACTGTAACTTTTATGGTACCTAGGTAGGTTTGTGAAATTCCCATCTCAGGGTACCTTCACACAGCGGTCCGTTTCAAGCCGTTTCAAGCGGGATTCACTAGGGGATAAATGTACTACGACAAGTGTCGCCAGCGGCGTCGAGCGAAGTGGCAAAACATTGCCGAACTTCACCTTACGTCGCTAGGCCGCTACCCATACATGTCGCGGGACATTTGTACTTTTTTCCATTTTATCGTATACAGAATGTAGTAGGTATTGTAATGTGTGTGAACTCTGTCATACAACTATACTTAACCAAATAAAAACCAATATTCCGATAAAACGACCGCTGTCTGAATGTACCCTGATATAGTGAACTCTGTATCCGTGGCAATGCCATAGGAGGGCGTAGGTATTACCTATTCAAGTAGGGGTAGGTAAGTACGAAATAATTCGTAATTATTACGAAATTCAAAATTGTTATGAAAAATCGGGTCAAACTGGATAGGTCCTCAGAATGCGGGACAATATCTTCGAAATCGAACTCTGGTGCTATCCCGAAATGCGAAGTTCGTATTATACTGTGCCTCTTACTATCCTATTAAATACTATTAGGTTCAGCAGCGGAACAAGTCACTACTAGAATGATGTTGTTGAATAGCCACATGAAAATACTTACAGATATTATTGTGACAGTAGTGAAAAAAGTCCTTAAATAGTCATAGTCATTGACGTGAGTCATCCGTATTTTTTCATTACGAGTGAGTCTCACGGTAGTTTCATGTTGTGACAGCAGACTCGATATAAATTGAAATCTGATATAAAAAAAAATGTCAAAGCACATATAAGTAGTCAAGAAGAGCTTTAAAATAATCAAATTTTTTATAAGAAGTTTTTTGTTTTCCTTATTTTGAATCGGTATTGCTCTTTAACCTTTGACCGATGTGTTAAACTTTAAAAACTAGATAATTATAAATGTTATTGATCTTTTATATTTATACTTAACCACATATTTTCCAAGCGCAAAGAGATGGATATAATTATTTAAGTGCATAAAGAATAAATTAAGTAAATGCCTAGTACTTTCATCTTATTACATATTACAATAATAGTTTAAATAAACAAATCTTGGATATGTATAGGTATTTCGAAAACAGCTAACATTTTGTTCAAAGTTTTACATTCCAAGTTTATCTAGATTGCCTTCCCTAAAAATATTCAGCGCTAGGAAAAGTATTGTTTTGGGCGCGTAGAACTTACCTACGCGTATCTATGCGTGATACAAGTAATTTTCATAGAGCATTGCCTCGTTGAATGGCGATGGCGATTTGTTGAGAGAGATAGCTGCCGGCACTTTGGTCTCCAGTGGTGTCGACCAGACGCTTCATAAATGTGTACGCTCTGGTTTTATTAAATTAATTAATCTTTATCATTTCGATTACGCATTTTAACAGACCCGATTCTGAATACAATCTACTATAATTTGTTTAGACATTTAAATTAGTAAAACGCGTCGTTATTCACACTTAAACTTGGGGTTACTTGACACTTCTGATAAGGGGATGGCCGATTCTTATCAGCGGCCGGCGCTCCGTCCTTTTGAACGATGTCGGACCACACACAAATATTTAGACTAATTAGTCAGAACATAATACTTTTAAAATAAGTTAGTAAGTAATTTACTAATTGTTTGATTCAGGCGTTCGTTGCTTTAAGCGGAGGTACCTAGGTACTGCAATATTTTTGCCTTGTTTCTCCGCTACTGTAAGTGAAAAATTTAAGTACCTAAAGGACCTGTTTTATGTAATAGTGACGTGTTCGTATAAAAAAATGACGTTCCAAAACGATAAAAAAAAAATTAAACAGGTCCTTTACTTAAGTTTATCATCTATCTCCGCTACTCCGCATTGCGGAGAATTAAAGTTATTGTACTGCATTTCATTGCATTTTTGTCAATCATCGATGGTTGAAAATATTTCGGTATACTTTCAATTTTTTATATATTAATACTAGCTGACCCCGCAAACGTTGTTTTGCCATATACCACCTAGGGATATAAAAAATAGCCTACGACCTATTCTCAGACCTACCGAGTGTAAAGAAAAAAGTTTCATAAAAATCGGTCAAGGAGTCTCGGAGGAGTTCGATAACAAACACCGTGACACGGACACGAGATTTTTATAAATGTATTAGATAAAAGCTATAAATTTCCCGTGGCTTTGATAGGTTGGGTTAAAAGTTTGCATGTATTTCACGGTCCCTTTTCTGCCCAGTTTGCAAATAGTCCCCGGGCCAGGCACTCGTCAGTCATTTCCACTCGGGTGTGACTTCGTAAAATGCTTCAGAGAATTGTAATTTAGACTGTATTTTGTAATTAAGCCCTATGATGGTCAACTGCGGTTCCGTGGATAGGTTAAGCTGCAGCGGGAGCCACAGCTAAGTATTATTATTGTACTCCGGATTTGTATCGAATTTTTATTAATTACTAGCTTTTGCCCGCGACTCCGTCCGCGTGGAATTAGTAATTTGGGCAGCTTATTTTTTATCCAATTTGCTTTTTCATCAATTATGGCTCTCTTTAGATCCTTCCGGAAGAAGTGAAACTTCATAATAAACCAACCCGCTCCCAATCCGCCCCAACCCGCTCTCAACCCGCCCCCAACCCGCTCCAAACCCGCTCTCAACTCGCCCCCCACCCGCCGCAACCCGCTCTCAACCCGCCCCCAACCCGCTCCCAACCCGCTCCCAACCCACCCCCAACCCGCTCCTAACCCGCCCTCAACCCACTCCCAACCCGCCCCCAACTCGCTCTCAACCCGCCCCCAACCCACTCCTAACCCGCCCCCAACCCGCTCCTAACCCGCCCCAACCCACTCCCAACCCGCTCCCAACCCGCCCCCAACCCGCTACCAACCCGCCCCAAACCCGCTCCCTACTCGCCCCCCCACCCGCTCCCAGCCCGCCCCCAACCCGCTCTCAAGCCGCCCCCAACCCGCTCTCAACCCGCCCCCCCCAACCGCTCCCAACCTGCCCTATCTAACACTGAAAGAATTTTCCAAATCGGAGCAGTAGTTCCCGAGATATAGACGTTTTACTTCCAAAACCCCCGATTTGGAAACATTCTTCCGCTCCGCTCCGCTCCTATTGGTGTTAGCGTGATGATATATAGCCTATAGCCTTCCTCGATAAATGTGCTATCTAACACTGAAAGAATTATTCAAATCGGAGCAGTAGTTCCTGAGATTAGCGCGTTCAAACAAAAAACCTGTTCGATAAATTCTTAAAATAGACGTATCTTTCTTATTTGTGAACCGATTCAAATGAAACAAACACTAAATGTTAATCCAAGAAAATACCAACATATCAGTGAAAACCGCATCCTTCTAGGTTAAGCCGTTTCTGAGATTAGCGCGCACAAACGCACAGACAAACAGACAATAATTCTAAAAATCATTGTTTTGGGTTCTATTGTGCTAATAAATAGCCCTAGTGACAGTTTTTCTCAAATATCTTCAATGTACAGACACCGACTTGTTACAGATTTATTATATGTATAGATTTGTATGGTGTTGTGTCTGCGAAGAATTAGTTTAACGCTATCCGTGAAAGCGATGAAATTTTCCGGGATAAAAACTATCCCCCCCCCCTTCCCCTATCAGAACTATGGTTCTGTCCCGAGACTCAAACTCTGCACAAATTATTTTTTGTTTTATATGAAAGTAGCTTTTGCACGCGATCGCTATGCAATTTTCTGGAATAAAAATTATCTTCGAGTCCTTCCTATGGTGTCTTACTATCCCAGTACTAAATTCTATCTAAATCGGTTGAGCGATTTAAGCGTGAAAAGGTATAGACAGACAGCCACACTTTCCCATTTATATTAGTATGGATATGGTTAACTTTTTGAACTCCACCTTAATAACATAGAAATTGTACCATTTTGCACTTGTACTGATGTTAATTCCATTCGTTTAGTTAAAATGTATTTAATCAGTATGGTGACTATAATTATTACTTATTTATTATATCATTTCAGTGTTATTGACCTTTTTACCTTGCATTCTGTCGTAACATTCGAGGTTGCCTAATGACAGGCAGATTAACGTTTATTAACCTCTTTATTTGAATTAAATAACACTTTTATCTCATTGTACTCTATTCTTTCTTTCTTCTTCTTTCTAATCTTCTATCTTTCTAATATATAAAAATCTCGTGTCACGGTGTTTGTTATCGAACTCCTCCGAAACGGCTTGACCGATTTTTATGAGACTTTTTTTGCATACATTCGATAGATCTGAGAAAAGGTCGTAGGCTATTTTTTATAGCCCTAGCTAGGTGATATGGCAAAACAACGTTTGCGTGGTCAGATAATATCTCTGTACTTTTTGGCTTTAACTGGCAGGTTAATTTACACTTTTCATCAGGTGAGATAGTGGTCAATCACGGGTCAGTTTTACGTTAAAAAAAAAAAAATATTTAGGTTGAGAATTGGTCTAAATAGTGTTTGAGTTTGGGTGGATATGGTCTTAGTTGGAGTTTAGGTGTGCTGCTTTGAGGAGGGGCGGAGGTAAGACATTAAACGTGTAGAACTGTAGAAGGAAACATAAAGAAAACGAAGGGAGAGGTGGATTTGAACTTCAATTACCTACATTATTTGATTAATTCTGCATGTCATTGCACCGCTTTTACGCTAGAACGGTTTGACGGATTTTGATGAAATTTGGCACACATATAGTTTACAACCTGGATTAACACATAAGAAAATTGTTATCCTGGAAATATACATAGTTCCCGCGGGATAGCGATAAACGAATTCTGCGCGAATTTTATAAACGAACATATCTTTTTATAATTATATCGAAGCATCTTATTATAATTTTGTGCTGTTTCGACGTTACTGAATAGAAATTTATTCCGTTTTAAAGCTGATTAAATATCTGTTACCATTTGTATTGTTTCTTACTATAAATACTTACTTAGTTTATATAAGTATGTGTTTTGATTCAGACGAAGATCGTAAACCTAAACTAACGGAGTTGGATTTTTCGATTTTTGCTCTAAAATCATAGTTTAATGTAGGTACTGCCTTATTTATCTTTTTCAAATTAAGTTTAATTATAAAAAAACAGCAAATTGCAAGTCCGAGGTTTCTTATCTATTACATAATTTGTGGCATTAAGTAAATACCTACCTACCCATAGAGTAAAAGTAACAGTTAGTACTTTCAAATATTGTTTATTTTATTAGCAGTTACGTCTGCTCACCGAACCTAAGATTTAAAAGCGAAAAAGTTTCCGGGTGCGCCGGTGGGACTTGAACCCACGTCTCCCGGGTATGCGCCCCAACGGGTGTTCTACCAACTGAACCACGTCGCATCCAAAGAATTTCGGGGAGGTCGGTTGGATGCGACGTGGTTCAGTTGGTAGAACAGCCGTTGGGGCGCATACCCGGGAGACGTGGGTTCAAGTTCCACCGGCGCACCCGGAAACTTTTTCGCTTTTAAATCTTAGTTAGTACTTTATTGTATTTTTATGAAAAATAACTCATTTTTTTACTATCGAAGAACTTTAACTTGATACGTCTAAACGAAGCCCTAAGAGAATAATCTTGACTTGACAGACAGACAGACACGCGCAGACGCACAATGAAGTCATACAATTAACGGGGCTTTTTTTTTATTTTTGGGAACCTAATGATTAAAATTAACCGTTTTCAAAGGGAGATCGGGAATTATAATAAACTGTCATAATAATTAGGGCAAAAACATAAAACATGTCAAAACTAAACATTTAATGATCCGCATTTCATTTTACTCTTTACCTCGTTTTGAAAATTAGTTAGGTGAGCTTTTTAGTATACAAATACAAAGCTAGTACGTAGAGTATCAAAGCGATAATTATTTTACAACGAGATTTGCTTCGACATGCCTGCGTTGTGTGCATAATCGATTAATCGTTACATTATTTGCATCTGGCCATGCAAACGTGTTCAACGGCAGGAAACAACACTTTTTGAAGTTTAGCAACAACGTATTGTGTGACCGTTTCTTTGTCATTTCACATGCGTAGACAGACATAACCCACGTGAGGTCTAAAAGGGGTTTACAATGAGTGATATATTGTCGATTTCTTGCAGCTTTTGGAGCCAAACTGGCGAGATATCGCCAAAAGTAGAGATGAGTGGAAAGCAAATAGCAAATAGACTTAAGTACACGTAGTAGTGTAGAGGTGGGAAAGATTCATATAAATAATACATTTAGGAACCGGAGAAGTAGGTAGGTGCCTGGTATTTTAAAAATAAGATCATATAGTCTGGAACAGTTCCCGATCCGCACTGGGCCCGCGTGGGAACTACGGCCCAACCCTCTCATTCTTAGAGGAGGCCTGTGCCCTGCAGTGGGTCGTATATAAGCTGGGATGACTGACTGACTGTAACCTAACGAGTGTAGGTACTCATATAGTCGCCTGCACTTACAACAATTTGCGGGTAGAATTTTTGAATCTAGCTTTTATCACTTGTACTGTGAAAGAACCAATGACTCCTGTTTTTCAGTTAAATATGGTGTAATTATCGTATTCGCCGGAAACTATCCACTGATAAATAATTATTAATAAACCGTATCTAGCCTCAAAATCGATTGCCGCAACTGCCCACTTACCTTCATAGTTAACTACAAGTCCGACACTACGAGTCTTTGAGAGATCACTGCGCGTGCACTGATTTTTTTACTTTGTAATAATGTAATTGTTAATGATAGCGGTGTTACGACGCATGCGTGCTACGCGTCCGCTGTCACCGATGGAGTAAACACGATTTTAAAACGCCCCGTCCTAGCCAGCCGTGGCAATTAGCGATTCTGCTACCCTACCCGATGTTTCAAATAACATGAATAGTGTTGGACTTTCTATGATTAAATTGTAAGTAGTTGATTATTTTTTAGGCGCTGCCAGACTCGAACATCGAATTCACTTGTATTCTAGCGAATGTGACATTATAGATATAGGATGCAAAATAAACAGAAGCATTCTAGGGTTCTAGTGGGCATTCTAGTGAAACGACAGTATATTTCCTTTGAGCGTTTTGCTGAGCAGAAGATGTAGCACATGGAACTACCAAATTTCTCATTATCGTGACGAATATTTACTAAATTGTTCCGTAATGATCCGAAAATCTCCTTAGCGATCTTTGACTTTATTTTAGGCTCTAGTCAATGTTTCATAAAGTTTCATAAAAATGCTCTGCTAGAAATTATGTATATGAAGTATTTTTAATAGATAGTTAGTTAAGTATATTGCTGTAAATATATCTACCTAATTAACCGCTTTTGTCATTTTTATCAATGGAAAAAAGAAATGTTCAAGTTAAGCTTGATTAGTGACTTCTTAGATGCGTTAAGCAAGTACGGTACGGTCGGCCTCAGAAGTCGCTGAACATTTTAGTACTTTGTCATTTTCACTAACGTGACATATTTCAAACTTCACAGTATACCTAACTGGTTATTGCGACAAAGTACTTAAGTGTTCAGCTACTTTAGAGGCTGACAGTACAAGTAAATCATGCAAGTACTTAGTATTGGTTTTTATACATGTTTTGACTGATGTTGAAAAATAATGTAAGTACTCGTTTTTTACGTTTACGTAAATTCGCTGGCTTGGCCGTGCTATTGATGCATTAGAATCTACCTACGATCTAAGTTACTTTATTAACTTTCTCACTGAAGATGCTTCCATTCCGCCAAATGTCCTGGCCGCCCTCAGAAATCTAACCACCCATATTGAAACCGCACAATCGTATCCATTTAGATTTATCCGTTTTGACGAACTCCAAAAAGTCGCGCGAGTGAGTTGGAAGCTTAGTAAGTGATTTAAATGTAATCATTGCGTGGCTCTAATGTACCTACAGTGACTCTCGGGTGTCACTCTATTTGTTTGGACACGGGAAGTACTTAACTATTAGCGCCTCTTCACTAATTGGATGAGATGATAAACAAACTTGTACTTAGTTGATAGTTATTTAAACTGTACTTGCTCATTTTTAGAGTTTCGTAGTCCTAAAAAAGAACTCTGTAAGTAGGTACTTTATATTTGGCGGGCCGCACCCCAGTGTAACCCCTTAGGTATTTGTCGACTCTGAATGAACTACAATAATGCGCGGCCTGAAAATTCAAATGCAAACTCTTTACCGTAATAAGATGAGGGTTTGAATTATCAGGTCATTTATTCCAGGTCGGCAGTTACGGGGCGTGTTTTAACCGCAGCCATTTTCCGCATATTAGTACGGAACGAACACGCAGCGCGTGGCCTAACAATTATTCGCCGTTTTTTTAACGAATGCCCACGTGGGCTCCATTTTGAATTTCATGATACTTTTAAGGACGTTTTCCTACCGTCTTTGTACCTATTGTCATGTTTTAGATCGTCATATAACTACGCGTGCAATTATGTAATTTTCCTTCTGTCTTACTGTTAAAAGTGCACACTGGGCGACATAAGGAGTCTAGGCCACTCTTGCTGGATTTGTATTAGTAAGAAAATTAACGTTAAACTAGAAAATACGCCTTGCTTCGTTTTCCTAACCTCTTACAGTTCGGCCTATATAATGAGGGTTTTCTGACAGGTGGAATATCGCTAGATGGCGTTAGTATCGTAAGGTCTATTTGACGTTACACCCATACAACAAATGTCAAAGTTGTCAAACGGACCTGACGATACTAGCGCCAAATAGCCTCTCATAGAAAACTCTCATTGAAAACAACGCCATCTATTTGTTCTGTGGGTGGTTAAGATGATCATGAAAATGAATCATACTCGCTCTAACGAAGTCAGACTATATAACGGTTAGTTATCAAGGAATTACGTTAGATGGCATTGCCCGTCCCATCGAGGTGATGCGTAGGAACACCGTCAACTCAACTAAAGTGTATACTTAACCGCATCATTGTACCTACTAGGTTAACTAGTTTTTCTACATTATGTACCTACTTGACTGGACATTTCGCAAAAGGGGACACGAAATAACAGAGTTGTAAAACACAACTCTGACAAAATAAACGTACTGCTCTCGGATTTATTATACTTACTCTAGATGTTGCCCGCGACTTCGTCTGTAAAAAATCGTTTATTGCTATCCCGCGGGAACTATGCAATTGTACAGGATAAAACTATCCTATTTATGTACTTTCCCGGGATTAAAACTGGTATTTATATAAAATTTCATCAAAATCGGTTCAGCGGTTTAAGCATGGAGATAACAGACGGACACGACACACTTTCGCATTCATAATATTAGAATGAAAATGAAATGAAATGATGTACCTAGTAATAATTAACATTTGTGTAGCGTTACATCTCAGGAACGAAGTAAAACAGTTTTTTAATAAAAAAAAAAAAAAATTTCTATCAAATTTAATCCCATTAAATACCCGTACAGGCTGCTACAACGTGATTATTTTGCCAATCTGAAAATCTTCTAATATTTTGAATATTGGTCAAAAATACCGTAATAACTTCTAAGTTGTGTTAGTAATAATACTAATAATAATAATTTTAATCTTTCTTCTTATTTTAGATTAATTTCAATGCCATCACGTAGTAGGTAACGAAGACATTAATTGGCATAGATTTTTTTAACAGAAAGTGAAACCGACTTTAAATCTAAATTTATAAATAACGATTTTGATAAAATATATATACGAGGGGCGTTCAATATAAAGTGAGAATGAGATGCAAACTCTTTTAATATTACGAAATTAAATACTGGCCGGTAAAGCTAATCTATCTAGCTGATTGCTATGAAAAAAAAACTAACTGTCTTTTGTTTAAAAAAATATACGGTAATTTCTTTGCAATGCTATTGAGTACGTTAGCGAAAATGGAGAAAATTGAACTGCGCGCCGTTATCAAATACTTGTGTTTGAAAAATTTTTCTACGGACCAAGTCAATTTGGATTTGCGGGACACTTTAGGGTCTAATGCTCCTCCGTATTCGACAGTCGCACGTTGGTGCGCCGAATTTAGATGTGGAAGAACATCGACAATGGACGACCCCCGCTCCGGACGCCCTACTACAGCAGTAACTGAAGAAATTGTGAAAAAAGTTGAAAACTCAGTTTTGGCGGATCATCGTGTCACGGTTCGTTTTATTGCTGAAAATGTAAAGATTTCAACGGGGAGCGTGCATAATATTTTACATGAACGCTTGGGTATGAAAAAGGTATCTGCGCGTTGGGTACCAAGAATGCTTACTGACACGCAAAAACAAACTAGACTAGAGATTTGTCAAGAAGCTTTGAACCTGATGCAGCAAAACCGGGAACTTTTTTTGGCGCGATTTATAACAATGGACGAAACATGGCGCCATCATTACGACCCAGAAACGAAACTGCAGTCTATGACATGGAAAAGGCCATCATCTCCAACTCCGAAGAAATTCAAGGTGGGCCCATCTGCCGGTAAGGTCATGGGCTCTGTTTTTTGGGATGGTAAAGGGGTATTAATGATTGAGTATCTCAAACATGGAGCCACTATTACGGGCACTTTATACGCCAAACAAATAGCAACATTGCGCAATGAGATCCGCGAAAAACGGCGAGGTAAACTCTCGAAAGTTGTGCTGTTCCACCAGGACAATGTCCCGGCACACAAGTCCGCCGTTGCAATGGCTGCAATTCGTGATGATCAAAAAAAGAATCTCTCAAAGGGATTTGCAGACACCAAAATATCGACGAACGTATAAACAAACAAAAAGTTTATATGATTTAAGAACCTCCTTTCTCTCTCTTTTTTTTTCTTTTTAAGCCAGTTAAATAGCGAGTGTTAATTGTAGTAGTCAGAATTCACATTATCGTAATTATGTTGATGATTTGTTCAAAGTTCGTATGATGACGCGCAAGGAAATAGGTAGGCCTTACTCACATCATGTAAAAGGAAGCGACTTCCCGTAGACTTTACAGTAATTTCCGTTTTACCCATAATTTGGACTTTTGCCGTTATTTTACTTACAATTTGTCCTCGTTACTACCTACAGCAAATCGTCTGATTATTGCTGTGTTAAATATAAAGTAAATTAGCACGTCTAAACAGTTGTTCCGTTGAAGGTTTTTAGTTATTAAAGCCATTTCTAATGGTTACAAGCTTTTTTGCAGACCGCTTTTTTTCTGTGCTGTCATCAATAGCGAAATTCTCGTGTTGCGGTGTTGGTTACTAAACTCCTCCGAAATGGCTCAACCGACCGACTGTCATGAAATTTTGTGTGCATGCATATCGGGTAGGTCTGAGAATTGGTCAACATCTATTTTTCATACCCCTATTCTTCGCAGACAGAGTCGCGGGCAACAGCTACTTTTCATAGAAAAACCCGTTAGTATCAAAACTTTATGGTAAATACCTACTTCTCACTGACGTAGAATTGAGTAAGTACTTACATACTTATGAAATTTGATAAGAAGCACGGCAAGGAATAGATCTGAAAATCGATGATTTCCATTTTTAGTGAGGTTATTGGGTCTTTTTGTTTTGCTAAGTGCACACGCCAAATGCACAAATAGGTAAGTATCAAAGTTTCACCTTAATTTTTAAGTTTTTACGGAACCCTTAGTGCGCGAGTCTGAGTCGTACTTAGCCTTAGCTTTTATTTTTCTCTCAGCCAGTATACGTCGTTAATTGTTGAGGTTTTGTTTTAGCCCGTTCAGCAGATGTTCCAGACAGTATAAAGGTTGACATGTAAGTACGTAGATATACAATTATATTTCGTTAGTAGCTATCCCGAGTTGCCACAGCACCTTTGAAAACCAGTTTAGATCTTGCCTTTCTTGCTGGATCATTGGACGCGCTTATAATAAAGTCTTATGAGGTACATTGGATTATTATAAAATGCTGATTTTTTGGGTTTTATGATAAAATAACAACATTTTCGTGTGAAAATAAAGCATTTAATTTATTTTGTACAATAATAAACATTTGGTAACGAATTAACAATCTTATTTTTATATATTTAATCAAATGTTGTATAATGCATTGGTAAATAATTGCATCTGTAGGTACTCTAAATGTTTGCATAGACTGGCTAACAAGGTTATTCATTAGGCAGTTAGTTTATTTATTTACACACTGACATTAGTTATATATGCCATATCACTGTCTACCAAGACCACGCAATAGTGTAATTTCCACGCGTAATAAGAAATATGTCTGCCTAATAATTAATATTTACGGACCTGACAAAATGTTATTTCTATATGTGGCTTCTTAATAGCAAGTTAATTAATACCTACGTAACGTTTATGCAAATAAATAAATTTATACAATAATAAATGCATTACAGTTTAATTACAAAAATACTGCTTTTATTTTAAAATATGAAGATTTATAAAAAAAGTGACTCTTTATATGTAACACAAATAAATCATAGTTTAAATTTATCATTTAGATATAATGAACTCAGGATTTCAAAAACACTTAGTTCAGTTCGTATCCATCAACGAACATGCAAAATTTATATCAGTCTAACGTTATTTCTTTAGTAAAATATATGTAAATACGTTGTGTGTTCAGCAATATTTAAACAATTGACATAAGGTGCGGGCCAGCTCCAACGGCATACTAACTACATTCGCGCAGAGGTTCGACTGTCAGTATATGAATCACTAGCCTTCCGTCCGCAGCTTCGCCCGCGATAAATTAATTTTCCCGTAGGAAAAGGTATTTTCCCGCTGTAAAAAGTAGCCTATGTCACTCAGTGATAATGTAGCTTTGTAACGGCAAAAGAATTTTTGAAATCGGTCCGGTAGTTTCGGAGCCTATTCAATGCAAACAAACAAACAATCAAATCTTTCCTCTTTATAATATATATATGAATCATTGCAGTATGGTTCATGTACTGACTAAGGTGTAGCGTCGCTAACACTAGAATTTAAGCTTTTCTGTATTACTAACACTATGATACTATGTTGGTCGAAATAAAGTATTATTATTATTATTATAAAACATAAAAAACACTAAAGCTAGATAACCTATATATGTACAACTAGGTAATAAAGAAAAGAAAAATAGAAACTGAACTTAGAACAGAAAAAAAATACAAATAAAAAATATCTTTTAAAATAACATCGACGACATAGTTCCCATATATAAATATAGGATCGGAGATTTTTATTTTTAAAATATTATTGTATTCATTCATTCATTTATTTATTCAAGAACAATATGTACATTGTGTTTGAAATCATAATGGGTATTTGACCAAATTACACAACATTACAGCAGAATACATACAATAAATTATTAAATACAAGACAATTAAACAAAACAATAATAAAAACAATTCAAGCCAATTAAACAAAAAAACAAAAAACATCATGTCAATAGTTAAATTATGTCACTAAGTATATATAAAAATTCAAAAACAACATGTCAATAGCTAAAATATGTCACTAAGTATATATAAAAATTCAATTACTCAAATTAAGTCACTAAACAACAAATGTTCACAAACAAAAGCGAAGGAAATCAATATTTCTTTCTGAAGGTAGCAGAAACAAACAGTCAAGTCAAACAGTTCCATTTGCAGTAATCTTCAACAGAGTAAAAACACTTTTCCAACAAAAATTTCCTAAGCCTATTCCTAAACATGTGTCCATCCACGATTGACTTCATCTCAATTGGCAACCTGTTAAAAAGAACAACCGCCTGGTAGCCTGAAGTGTGCTTAACTACTTTAAGTTTACTGGTTATAGATCTTGGCAAGTCTTTCCTCCTCGCAGCCAAACGCAGTTTTCTTTCCTCAGGAGTCTCTATGTCTGTGACGTGTGTAACTAAATCTGTCAGAACTACAAAAAAAAAATTTGTGACTTTCAAGACCAAAGTAAACTTAGAAAATAAATGACACAGCAAAAAATATAAGTAAGTATATAACAGTTAAAGGAAAACAGACCATGTTCAACATGATAATAAATAACTTAAAATTAACTACCTAAGTATCAATCAGAAACTATAACTAAAATTATTGACACGCACAAAACAACAGAAAGTTTTGATATCCTATGTATAACTATGCAGCTGCATCCACCTAGTCATTTTAAACCATGATTCAAGATATCTAATTGAACTTACAGCTGAAAAGTTCTACTCGTCTTATTAGTGCTCATTAGTGGTAATAAACAAGCGCCAGCGCGTATTAAAATACTTCATGTAATTAAAAAAAAGACTTTAATACCAACCTGCCGGTGTTACGTAATACTAGTACTAATGTTCCGAATGTGGAACTTAAAAAATAGGATTACAATAAGTTGCCTTTCGCCGTTGATATAATATGTTAACCCACTGACTATCGATACTGTTAATAATAACTATCGTTGTGGTCTAGTACTATCAATATCAACAGTATAGATCGAGTCATTCAAGATGACGCGTGCCGTGGTTCTTATTTCAACGTCATTAATGTCTAATTTTGACACATACTCGCGTCTTCGTGAAACTAGCTATACCCAGGATGTCGACTGTTCATCATTGAATTCCTTAAATAAAATGCTCTGGTTCATCCTGACCTGATCCTACTTAGACGACTAGCAGTGACGTTTATTACATTGTATTGCTTAGAGATCCTTTCAAATATATCCTACGGTAGCCAATTACCATTCAAGAAGTCTAAAACTAACATAATATTGCTCAGTGACTGTAAGTGAGCCTTGGGCCTCCGTTCTAATTCTCGCCAGTTATACGCTAAAATTGCCATCTCCCTAAAATATTAATTTACTTAACTAGGTACTGTATGTCAGTACTTATTTTGGTTTTCCGTTCTTTTGCGACTAACCCAATTCGGTATACCTTGATAGTTAGTTTGAATGTGACCCTAGTGGGTACAGCCCAATTTGTAACATGCTCCCGAATCGAATGTGCATTCTTTTAGTCAAGAATAAGTACTTATGCGGTTAGTGTAGGTAACTGGGTTTCTATTTTGCCTCATAAATCTCCCTGGTGTTTTTTGCTGTAAAATCGTTCTTATTACGGATATTATAATATCAAGTTATTATCAAACGGGAGACATCAACTTTAAATGGTACCTACCTACCTACGGGAAGAGACATGAGATTGGACCATTTAGTAACAATTTTTCCCATTTTTTTCTAACTTTTTTAAATCTCACTAATCAATGTTTTATTTTTTTCTTTGTAATTATCTATTTCTATATTGGTATTTATATTGCTTTAGTTGGTTCATTCTTTGCTTCGTTCAGGAAATTCTTAATATTTCTGCTTGCTAGAAAAAACGGCGCTGTGGTTTTCTATGTTATCACTTATCAGTGTTAGCCTCTGTTCTAAAGGGCTTCATTAAACCAACTGATGCAAAGAATTCAGTCATGCATGATATGATATAAGCCAGCAACTTAAATCACTGGATTATAATTGGTAAACACTATCGATTTTATATGCGTAAGATTTCTCTTGTCAGTTGTAAGATTTGGATCCTGTGGGTCATCTTTAAGTCTTCACTTTTCTTCCAATGGCACAGCTATAGTGTGCGTGATTATGTCGTCTTCATCACCGGGCCCTACTGCCAGGTACCTCTCAGCCACACCGTTCAGACAACACAGTGCGTTCCGTTTATGCAGTGCTTTTATAACTCTCCGCCTAAACACCACTAGGATCAAGAAGATTATGATACCTTGCAGGCAATTACTCACGTCTGTTACTACCCTGAAATAAAAATAAGTTGTTAGGTCTGTGCGTTCAGATTAGAAATTAACTCGTGGTTTTTTGTACAATTTCAAAAAATAACAACTCTATATGTATAAGATTTGATCCGTATCAATTTTGCATAAAATGTCGTCAATATTTGTCTCCCCGTATATGTTTATTTCATATGATATCATCATATCAGTAACGTTTAAAACCTAGGTTCTTCATATAATTAATGCAAATTATAAAATCATTGAATCATACCAAATGATGTGAGCTGGGGCAAGCGAAGTCACCATCTCAAAAATCCACGGCAAACCCGTTAATATAAATAACCTTAACATCATCGAGAACCTGAAATGACATATAATATCTTAGTTGTAGCAAATAAAATAATCGATAATTATATAGGTATACAAACGATTATATACTTTGCGCGAGATAAACCTGGAAAAAAGTTCACTGACCCGACTTCTACCACGTTTCACACAAAATGTACGTTCTCTGTCGCTCGCTATACAAACTGTCGCTAATCCTGTCGCGACACGAGTTTCATAATACTCTGACCAAATGTGAAAAGAGTAACTTGGAAAGTAACACTTTTTAGAATTTTTTGTTGATATAATATGACATTATTACTATTTTCTTATTTATTATTGTAACATAAATTACGGTTGATGTGATTGCTAAATTTCACAATGTTCATAATTTTGGATACAACTGACTTTTTTCTTATTTTTATACACTTTAAAATAAATACTTTGTAAATTTAACCATCAATAATATATGCGTAGTTCATTATATACTGTTATTACTTCATTACATAATATTAATCAACAATTATATTTTACACACTCAAAACTCGAAATTTTAAGTTACGCGCTTACGTTTGCAAGCGTCGTTCGGGCAGGGGCGCGACACTCGGTGGCCATTTTGTCCGTCTTTTACTTTTGTTTTGTTTCCATTCCGCGTTCGGCAAGCGCTTGCGTTAGACTTACTTGGGAGAATTCCACTTTGTTGTTTATTTGCTAAAGGTGTTGTTATTTGTTTTTGTTACACACTTACCTACATTTCAACTCAATCAGAAACCGAGAAGTAGGTCAAATTCAACTTGCAAGATTTGACCTGTTGCCGGCGGTACAAACAGAAAGAGTCCGAATGAGAGAGAAAATCGCGTGATGCGCGGCGCCCGCCAATGCGGCGCGCCGCGGGTATTTCACGGCGACGGCGCGCTAAACGAAACCGCGGCGACGACGGCGCGCCGGCGCGGCGCCCATATCTACTAGGTACTTACTTTGGTTATTTTATTAAGGTGTTTTATAAGTGTCTTGTATCTTGTTTTATAAGTGACTTTACGGGTAATTTTGTAACACCCTGTATATAATTATTGTAGCATTAAAAACTATTTGCTTGAAATACTCTTTTCTTTTTAATAAACATTTTTATTTTAATTATAAGCTCTTTCTTTTAATCTAAAGCTTTTAAAAAAAATAACTAGCATGAAAATGTTTGTTACGCCTGGCAAGGTCAAGCGCTCACCCTGCCTTCTACCACGTTACGCAAGGTAAGGCGTATTAGCGATAATTGTCATAGATTTTGTATCGTATCGTTTGTAAAAATGACGTACATTGGTAGACAGGCGTCAATGAATTTTTGTCCAGGTTTATCTCGCGCAAACTATAGTTATATGAACTAATGAACTAAAACAATTACTTTGCTCACCCGCGACCTTACAATAGTTACGTTTATGCAAGAAATGTGCGTTCATGCAGTTCCTCCACCTCCACACTGTACGAACACACACAAATCACATAAACCCAACCATCACCACCACCAAGCTACACTGACGCTATAAACTATAGTTATATGTTGCGACGAACTCAGTAAGGTGTTTGACACATTCCTTGTTCAAGCATCCATTTTAATCGTTAATATTTAACTTAAAACTGTTCTGGAGATGTGAGAATGAGGATTCGTTAAAATAACCAAGCTTTTATTTAAGTTGCATATTTATAATAGTAGGATTAGTAGGTACGTTGGTTCACTCAGTTACATTATACATGTTCAATTTGATCAAAATTTAGAGGTCGGATTGACTATAATTTAACAAGCAGATACTATATTTAAATGAAATGACAATGCAAGTATTACTCGACAAAAAGCTAATAAATATTTTTTTAGAAAAAAATGGTTTATTTGATCTTATTTGACCAGGTAGTAAAAATATTTCTTACTTATATTTCAACGCGCGCACGTGGCTGGAAGAGAAAGTATATTTCCACAGGAACACCGAAGTATACACGAAAATGCCCACGTTAGCCGCCATTAAGATCGACATCACGCTGTACATATACATCCACATGCGTTTCAAATCTGAAAAATTAAATGCCACATATCAGTATGCTGATGTTGAACTAATTTGATTTTACCCTACAACGATGCAAGAGCGACTTATATGCTAGGACAAGTTTCGAAGATTTGTAATGAAATGACGCTTTTCTAAGCTTGATTCGTCAGCTTAACAAAATATGAAGTAAACACCAATATACCTTAGCTTACATGTACAAAAACATATTTAAAACATATTAAACATCTAGACTCGAGAGGAAACAATCGTACTTTTCATACAAATAAATATCTGCCCCGACTAGGGTTCGTATCTGGGATCGCAAGCCGTAGTCAGATTCTCCAACGACTAGCTGGACTATCAGGCCATTATAGCAGTATTACGACCGAAATAAGAACCTCTCTCTTTTTTGAAGTTGATTAATAATGTCAAATATCACTTACCTAAGAACCAGCAATGGGTGTGACCTATCCCTGGCTTCTCGTGATGGCCAGGGTGGTAGTTGATGATTATCAGGATCACAGTCAAGAGTATGGGCAGCCCCCAGGCATACATAGAGTACCAAAGGAATTCCCTCTGGCCGTAGCTGATTGATGACCGCCTTGAAAAATAAATTATTACTATTATTTAAAATGTGTGTGTAATAGTTCAATCTTTTATGTAAGGTGTAGCTTTCAAAATGTACCTACCAGAGTTAGTAATGGTTGAGTCTGTGTCATATATATGTAAATTTACGTGGAAGTGATAAGTGGAGGGGTTTTTGTGTGTCACTTGAACATAGTTGTCGCGGAGCAACAAAGCATAGATTTTAGTCTTATGTCAAAATGTTATACCTATGTACGTCTAAAAGCCTAACTTAAATATAGTTCGTTCAAGTTAGTTAATTACTTGGTACAGTCGAATAAACTGAATCGCATACGAGGAGGGAACCCTTTCGTTGCAAATGTTCTGTTGAAATCTGCCAAAAAAAACCATCGTGACATTGATTGAAAAAGGGTTCCACTTCCACGCTGGTACTCGGTTCAGTTTCCTCGAACGTACTCTTCGCCAAATTAGTGTGTAAACTCACTTTATGTTGATCAGAATTTGTATAGCTATTGCGTTCATCCAAAAGAAACTAGATATTATGAACAGATAGGCGAGGAAACCTGAAACGAAACAAAAGGTATTGATTTCACCGAGTGATTTGTATGTGTATGTAGGTAAGTATATGTACCTAATAATCTGCCTGGATAATTTTACAATATAATATCGGCTGTAACTATTAAACCTACATCTACGTTTCTATTATATGAAACTTTTAACAAATAGATCATCTTATTTTAAAAAAAACTATAGGCATTAAAATTAAAAGTAAAAAAGTATAAAAGGTAAGTGCCAGTCGGACTCATGCTAAAAACCCCAGATTGAATGAAATGAAGGAACCAAGACTATTCTTGTGAAATAAATTCGACAATAATATTGTGTGTATCTACGGAGCTTAGATCCGACTCGCACTTAGCCGGTGTAGTTGTAGTAAAAATCACCTCTGATAGCGCACCACGTCATGTCCGAATACTCCATCACTTTCAGTACGCACATCAGAGCATTGGCGATAGCCAGGCTGCTACATAGACTTATGATGCTTTTCCCTTGGACATCTCTGAAACAAAAAAATCTTTTAGCTGATGAGCTAAGAGCTACTAAGAGGTCACTCTTATGTTTGCTGCTTCAAATTTTGCAAACATTTTGTCCTATAAATTTTTCTCGTCACAACATAATGCCAGTTCCACTGTGTACTTATATACATGTCTTGTAGGTATACTTTATCATCCGATGGTTTCAAGGGAAGACCAGCGCCGGTTGTAAGGCCAGCGCCAGCATTATGCTGAGTTGCGACTATTTCGTAACAAATTGTCCCAATGTTTTTTCCTTTTTTTTTACTTCTTATTCTGTTTATTTTCGTCACTAACAAATGTTTTCTTTTGTTTTTTTCTTTCGGAGGCAACTTTTTAGACGAGCACTATGTAATCTGATTCAACACTATTTTTCGTGTCATTTTGCACATGAACATAATCATAACAAGTACCTAGGTAAACACAGAATTGACGTAAATACCTATTCTACATAATTTTTTTTTTGCTGTTTTCAATGTGATGATAATGGAAATGCATTTACATTAGCATATTTGTGATGTTTAGTTATGATTATGAATGACGCGAACATAACGGTACGCCAATAATACTTTACAGCCAAATCACAAATCTGCCGTGTCAGGCCTAAGTAACGTATCTCCAAAAACGACGATTAGAGAAAAACGCGATCAAAGTTTTTGTTTTTGTTCATCTCATTGCTTGTTTACTAATGAAGTTTAAAATTTGAAATATACACAGTAGGTTAGAAATATTATTGTGACGATGTATTTTTAATTTTAACGCTGTGCTACGAATCAACTGGAAAAAGACGGTTTTTAAAGTTTGCACGGCCTTACTTTTCATACAAAATTCTGTAACGCAAAGTTGCGGATCTGAATATACGTTAGTTAAGCGTGACCATGCTCTTTTTATTACCCAAAACTGTGTAATGGCTATGACCTGTATCTTTACTTACATTACTTTTGGGAACCAAGAAACAGAACATTTAAGTAAATTATAAGTGGGTAGGCTCTTTTATCTAGTCCCGTTATTTTATTTTATAGATATACAAATAGGTAAGAAGGTTAATAATAAGTAAAGTGGAAGCTAGAAAACTTTTTATTGAATTTTATCACAGTAACAGGATTTCTATTCATTCTTAACTTTTAGGTATCTTTTTTAATAAATAATACTTATAAGGTCTTACAACAAAATATTATTATCTTTTCTCCCACTCCCTCCCCTCTAGTTAAACATACTCTTAATAAAATTATAATCAATATAGCTCTCCTTGGTTTCAGAGGGTAGGTACGTATCAAAATATATAAAGTTTAAAGTTAATAATGGACGAAATACGTAATGGTCATTTGATATAATTATTCTTGGAAATTCTCAACTTTACAGGATAAACCAACCATAATAAACTTAAACTAACCTAAACCAATCTGTAGATTACAAGATTAAAAAAGTTCGTTTTATCAATAGTTTCAAAGAAAATTTTAGTATATATTATGACCATCATGTATTTCGTCCATTATTCGTTTTAAACTTTATATATTTTAATACGTTCCCGTTTCAGAAGGAGTTACGTATTATGAAATATAATTAAAATGCCTATTATAACATATAACAACAACCTGATTTGAATTAAACTGCACCAAAAGATTTTTCAATTTCGATTCTGCGGGCGAGTTCTGTATGACCTATCTAACGTATTTGAAATACGGGAGATATCCATTACAAGTGCGTACAAAAATCCCAGATACGTTAGTTCGGCTATCGGTGTTTTTATTGAATTATGGCATAAAATGAAAATCTTCGATATGTATCAGATAGTATAGCATCAAAAATGACGATTTAGCACTGTTAAGCGTAACTAACGTATCTCAAGTTACGTTACTTAGGCCTGACACGGCAGAAATGTCGTCTTGCGGGGTAACAACGAACTGACAGCTGAATAGAACGAGCAACTGAATTGCTCATCATAATATATGGAAACATCAGATGTATTCGACTTCACAATCTGATCAGAAGTTTTTGAACAAGCACTAAATTGTATTTTAAGTGCATCGATTTGAATACACGGCAGAAATGAAACAATATATTGTTTACAATATATAAACAATAGACCTATAAGGTCTCGATAGTACCTAAAAAATAGTTACTAATATTATGACTACGTTGATACACGTAATCTTAGGTATTAATTACACAAGGCTAGCGATAATACCGGTACTTTTTTTACGACTGCAGTACAACAAAAATTCGTCATAATTTATATAGCCATGCCAAACAATGTTAGTTCTAGCCAATCATTCCTAATCCGCATGAGGGGATCGGTAATACTTAACCACTCGTGTTTTGTGCAACTATGGTTAGGATTTTTCGCTATGTATATTTTTAATGCAATTTATGCGTTAAAACAATAACGATATTGTTCGAGATCTGTCAATAAATACAAAAGAGCAGCTGAGTGAATAATATATTTTCAATCGTATTACCTGAGTTCTGGAAGAGCTATGTAGACAAAAGCAGTGAGGGCGAGAAAGACGCTCGACGTGGCCAAACAGTATCCCAACACTTCCTCGCTTACAAATTGTGGCTCCTCTTCGTCCTGGCATACAACTATCACTGTTAGTCTCGAACTATCGTTCTGTGTCTGATATCCAATGCAAAAACTGAAAACCATATGTGCATACTCTTATTATGGGCTGACTGTACTCAATGAATCAAAAAAGAGTCTATTTTTACCTAAATACTAAGTGTTGAGAAAATAGGCAATGTGCCAGAAAATTATAGAGAATTTGAAATATATTAGGTCACCACAAATTTGGTAACGATCTCCTAAGTGTCCTACTCTGGTTTGACATGAAAAAGAGCAACAACTCTCTGATGCCAATTATGATGTTCTCCCTGCGTGAAGGAGGTGCGTTAGTTGTACATTTATGGCGCTTGAAACATTAGTTATCGATCGTGACTAAAGGGTTTAACAGGCTAATGAAAGACATGTGGCCCCTGTGAGGAACAGTTGAATTGGTAAATGTCAGTTGTCTGAAACTTATATTCTTGAGAAGAAGTAATAGTACATTATTGTCGTGGCCTGGAAGTAGGCAATTGCTGGCTGAGTATGAGTATTAAACGGACGAGCTTGCGATTCCGTTTAACTAATACGAAGCCAGCAATTGCTATTCCAGCCGAGACTAATATAAAGCTTTTCTCAAAAATGGCGAAGGGAACAAAATAGAATAAACTTTTATTACCTTAAATAGGTACAAAGAATTGCAAATCACTTAAAATTACAAGTCATTAAACCCTTTCCCGCCTTTTTTCATTAAAAAAAAACTGCAGGTGAATTTTTCTACCGAAAACATCACAAGCTGTTTCAAACACAATAAAAAAAGTCTGGAGTTCCAACAGAACAACGGATACCGGTCATTTGAGATGGCTGTATAGTATACGAATAGTGCCAACTTATTACCATGGCCGTTTTAACTTTTTAAAAAGTTTGAGACTCGACAATAATGGAATTTGTATGCGACATTGTTGTCGAGTTTATCGAGCCTGCAATGTTTTTAACTTTTTAATTTTTTTACTGACCATCTGACCATAAACTATGCACTTCACGTTCTGTTATGTAAAGAATAATGACAACTTTTACGGATATTTTTGAGAAAATCATTTTAAGCATCTTACTCGATACTCGTGTGTGGTCTAATGTAGGCAATGAGGACCAGGGGAATATCACAATCCCCATTCAGAAAAGTGAAATTAAACCCTCTTTAGTTAAGTGGATACTCTTACTGAAACTATTTTACTCACACGTGTAATTTGATTAAAATAGTCCCAGAGCTGGTCATTTACTGGTATAATTTATTTAATTTATTTATTTAGGTCGTCTATTCGGTGATAATTGCAAAATGTAGGACTATTTTAGAGCCTGATAGATACTCACTTGTTTGGTGGAATTCTAGTCCATTCAGTGACTTCATCCAGCATGATACCCAAAGTTGCGTCTGGGTTCAATCTAACCAGAAAATCAGAACCGTTTGGCAAAAAAATTGTCCTATTGTCGAAACAATTCAACGAAAACGTCGTCGTTGAGTTTTCTTCTTCGTTGAAGCAAACATTTGTGCCATTCTCTTCCGCCAGTACATCGTCGGTTGGGTTTGAGCAGCAGTAACTGCTGTTTACTCGTAAAGCTGTTGTTATGCCAATTAGCATAAAATGTACACTCAAAATAATGACACTTATGTGCTTCATTTTTATATAGCTCGTTAACTTCTTATGGCATATAGTCAGTTACAACGATGATCTCATCTACGAACAAACAAAAGAAGCTTAAGAAAACGGTCTCCTGAAATTGTATGGCGACCTAGATGTTGCTGTTGTTATCTAACACGCGGGGTCAGTGCCCTTTCTCAATAAAACTTCATAAATGTGCAGCAGGTCTAAGCCCGCATTAACACTACTAAGAAAAATTACGTAAGTTGTATTACATTGCGAGGTCGTGAATCGAACGAGTCGGAAGTAGTCGTCTGAGCGCGGAAATGTACCGCAACTTGCACAATTTGACTTATTAGTGTAATTGCCGGCTAAGAGTTGACCGTTCACTGTTTCAAGTTGTCGCGATTTTTTTTAATTATTGGAGCACTGATAGATAGATAGATAGATAGATAAAGACGTTTATTTGGTACTGCTAGCTCAATAAAAATTTTCGCATTATGAATAGCTAGGTACCTACTCGTTTCAATAGTTCACTATCAGTCAGTATACCCTCGCCTCGATACAACATTATAATGAACATTTAAAAAAAAGATTAAGTATTTTTAATATTGTTTGAATTTTAGATTGAGTTTGGTATTACCACTAAGGCACAAATTCTAGGGTACACAATAAATAAAAACTAGGTATTAAAAATACTCTATTAATTAACTGCTGAAACACACGATTATTTATCAAAATTGATGCACTGATTTTAAACGAATTTATACCCTCCTATTTATTTATTTAATTATAAACAGTCAACATAAACATTATAGGTACCAGAAATAAACCCCTGTCTCTTGTCCCTCCTGTTCCTGTCTATGTGTCCGTCGCACTATGCATTTTTTTAACGTTTATGTTATACTTTGTGGTGTGATTTCAAGACATTCAATCACAATCAGTGCCATTATTCCTAATATTTATAACCCCTGGTTATATTACCCTTTGGGTTGCACTGGGCGGAGCGCGTCGAGTTTTACGCCTACCGCTTGGCTACCCTGAGGTGAAATTTCAGGCTGGGGCCATTGCCAAATTGTCATTGTCTTGAATGCGGGAATAAAACATAAGACAAGTGTTCCATGGATGTTTGATCAAAATATTCAATAGACGTTGATTTCTCTTTTTTAAACGTCTGGATCAAATTTAGCATTTGAAATTTTACCTTCTACCTGTTAACCGATTGATCTGAAATTTGGTACACAGTTCCAGTTTCCATCTCTCTCCAGATCTCTCTGGATCTCTTGTCCAGGTGAGCGGTTAGTTCCGAAGGAGTGCTAAAATCTCTCGATAGAGGGTGTAACATAGATGTGCGCTTGTCACTGCATAAGGTGATGATTTAGCAGACTGAAATGTATGATGTATACGAAAAATTCGTGTCTAATCTCTAGACCAGTGGTGGTGTAGGGGTATGGCACACGGCACGGAATGCTGAGGACCTGGGTTCGATTCCCAGCATTGGTATTTTTTCTGGGGTTTTTTCTGTGCATCTATATTTCAGTTTGTATTTAGTACGAAATATATGATTTCACGGGATGACCGTAAAACTAATAAAAAAATTAAGTTGAAAAAATAAATACAAAAAGATACTTCATAGCTAACTTACTTCCAGTTTTGTTGACAAATCAGTGACTTATATTGAATATCATTGTAAATCCAAAATGGCTCTATCTATGGTATATCTTGGTCTATTTTTTTTAGCACATGTATTTAAAAGAAAAAGAAGAAATTTCGATGTAACGGCTTCTTCATAGTACTAAGCGATTCAATGAATGTGATTTTGATCGGATTTGGAAAACTTCATTCGCTGCCTGTCAATTCAAGAATATTAAGAAGCTGTGTAAATGTGTGATTTTCTGAAATACCTAAAAGTACATTAGTTAGGTACTTTTATTATCAGCATTATCAAATGATAATAGAATTTCACAATTCAAATAATTTGCATAGGTATTCCGTCAAAGTAAATATTAGTGTCTTGAATTGATAATGTTTCGCAAGTGGTGTTGGACTCACTTCTTACTTATACACTATTTTAGAATAAAAACAGTTTATTTAAATCACTAAAACGTACCTAAGTATTACGAAACACGTTAAATTCTTCAAAAACACATGTGAACACGAGTAACAACTTAATTTCACTTGTTTTTCTCGTGTTTGTTTACGAGCCGATGTTTATGAATACGTGTTTACGGGCAAAAAACGAATCAAAGCAACGTGCGGTACGACCGCGTTCCAGTATTGGTGTACTGACACTGTCGGCTGTCCGCCAGGCCAGAGAGGAAACTTATGCGCTTTATGCGCTTCCATAATAACTGTGAATGAATGAACGCATACCAATAAGCATTTTCAGAAGCTTTTATTGCAAGCACACTTTCATTCTTTCTGCTTAGTATCCCATTGAGCTGAACTTTTGCTTTTGGTTTTGTTTTTTTTTTTACTTGTAAGTTTGTTGACAGTAAGTATAATAATCTGATAGGACAATTCTGGTGGTCCGGCCAGGTTTTAGGAATTTAATCTTATTGTTCATAATATTATTATCTAATAGTTTGAAATATTATTTGAAGATAAATAATAGAACGACAAGTTACTTAATACTACCATCCTCCTTTTTTAATAACAAAAAATAAAAATATAACAAAGTTAAAAATTAAAGGGGGTCGTCATACAAGAAACACGTTTTTTCAGCATTTTTAACTCGATCTTTATAATTTTTTACTGAACTATTTTTACTAAAACGTACCTTCGTGTATGAGTCGGACTCGCACTTGACTGGTTTTTTATCGCGTATCATCCACACCTGAGACGTGAGGCACTTCCTTGCATTTACGTAGGCGTACTGCGTAAACATATTTTGAGTACCGGTGTGATCGATCCTTAATACCACGACTTGGTAATAATAGCTATTTATGCAACTGTATCGTAATAGGGGTCCTTTAAACACGAATGTGGTTTCATGAAACGAGGCGTAGCCGAGTTTCATAAAGGGTCACATGAGTGTTTTAAGGCCAAATTACGTACCTACAGTTGCATACAATATTTTATCTTCTCTCACACATTTTTCCAAAAACGAAGTAGCCTTTTTGCATTTTTCATGCCATAAAATCTTGATAGCATTTATCGTATAATTTTCTGAACTTTGCTTGTAATAAATTATGCGTCATTTCCTTTGCCGCATCTAAAATATCGGGCGGAGTCAAATTGTCTTCGCATTCACTGATATCAGATATTTTTAAGCAAGAACAAAATTTTCCCACGAAAATTCGTACAACAAAACGACACGTATGAATGGAATGGCGCTAAAACCCAGTACATCACCGCGCATGTGCGCGCATGCGCTAAAGCGGGCGCTGCCACAGACAAGTGAAAATTGGAATCAAAACTTGGTGATATAAACTTTTTGGATTTGCCCTGTATCGTAATGGTAAAAAAAATTGTATTATAACATTATTTCGTTAGAAGAAAAGTGTTATAATATGTTTTTTTTAATATTTCGGTATTGTGTTTAAAAAGTATGTCAATATAAACTCTTTTTGAATTTTATAATTCGAATTTTACGATATGAGAGTAGATAAAATATTTTATATATTTACTATTTACACTATAAATATACCATTAAGCATACATGAACCATATGTGTAAAAAATAATAAATACTGAAAAATAACAAGCACACTGAAAATCGCTATCAGATATATATATAAATAAGAAAACTATAGCTGTTACCCGCAACTCCGTCTGCGAAGAATTCGTTTATCGCTATCCCGCGGGAACAATTCGATTTTCCGGGATGAAAACTATCCTATGTTCTTCCTAGGGTCTCAAACTATCTCCATACTAAATTACAGGAGTTAAAGGTGGTAAAAGTTTATAGTTCACTTTGCTCATAAATGGATATCCTCAGACTAACGCATGAATCAAACATTTATGTGTAATTGAACAAACTCTAAAAGTCCACCGTTAAGGAGTAAATGCGTAATAAATGATAAATGCATTAGTAATTTAACTTATGAACTAATAAATTGTAAGAAAATTATTAAACATTATAAAACCCCGCCCAGACGCAGGCCTAGAACTGCCTTAATAATTTGCATACTGTTTCCTTGTCTGTCCGAGCGCCTATGTGTCTGTCGAACCCACAGAGCTAGTAAGTAGTAACAGAGATAGTAATAGAGTAATAAATAAGAAGGCTACTCCTCACTATTTTAAAATAAATCCTATCTCAAATTCCATAATCTCACCAAGTGAACTTCACATGGTGCACTCCAAGGTTCAGTTTAATAATTTCATGTCATAAATTAACATCTAAAAAAACGCACTTGGCTTAGGCCCGTGCAATATTTTACCTCCTAAGTAGGAGAGATGTTGTTACCAACAAGAAAATAATAATAATAATAATAATAATTTATTTCGGACATTAAATATCCATATTGTGTTAGTTTAGGTTACACATTAAGAGGGTACGATGGCTGAGAGACTTTTGAGAAATAGGTATTTTAATGAAATGTCGCTGTCTCGCCCGAACCCCTCCGTGTCAGTACAGCCAGAGCGGGACAACTGCACCTCAGACCGTTATTAGGCGCGTAAAATTGATCAAAACAGCATTTCGTAATCCCCTGTTTCCTTCTCGAAAACTGGACCAATAAAATTATTTTTTCAAATATAATTAGAGGACAGATTTAGCTATGCCCCTATGTTTTCCTTTTTTTGTTTATATCAGGGATTCTTTTCTGGTGAGTGTCTGAAAATGACGTTGAAATTGTATGGAAAAATGGTGCGCATCGTACCCTCTTAATACGCGATTATGAGCTTTATTCATAGAAGTGACGAAATGTTATTGTGTGTAGCTGTTTGTTGTCAAAGTCAATGTCGCCACTTTTACGCCTCTCTCGTTGTCAATGAGCACACGTTTTCTCGTGTTTTTATAGGTTTTAGTTGATTATGGTAGGTACTCGAGAATTAAATGTAATCTTTTTTAAGTAGGTAAGTAACTTTCTATACAGACTGAGCTGGGAAAACAAACATATGGTTTTTTTTAGCCATATACGCGTTTGCTTTTTTTAGCTCGCGTGATATTTCTATTTCTCTCGTTGTTAGTTCTGGCCAACCAGCCCTTTCTCCAAGATTGGGTACTGGTACAATATCAGATGACGTGACTATTCAACCGACTCAAAAACGGAGGTTCTCAATTCGCTTTTTATGATTATTCTTATTAGTAGTAGTATGTCATATTATATTATAACTAGCTGATCCGGTGAAACTTTGTTCCGCCTTAGAGTACCCCCCCCACCCCCACACCGTATTGTATATCCTGGCGTTCGCCGCTCTCTTGCAACTGGCCCTTGCGGCTCATGTACTTAAATTGGGTCATCCTTTTTCGTGTATGCAGCCGGCGTTCATCGATTTATTAGACGTTGTGAAGTCAAAAATTAAGGGGTGGACCACCCTTAACAATGCACACAAAATTTCATGAGAATCGGTCGAGCCATTTCGGAGGAGTTTGGTAACAAACACCGCGACACGAGAATTTTATATATAAGACTAGCGACCCGCCCCGGCTTCGCACGGGTGTAACTTTGAAAAATAGGTGTGAAAAATAAAGATAGTCTATAATTTAAGGTGGTAAGTTTATATATTTACCTCTTTTTCCCCAAACTACACCCACACGAAGTCGGGGCGCGTCGCTAGTTTTATGAATAAAATTTCGACCCGTACATTTAATTTAAACGATCGTATTCTGTTAATCACGCCAACTGTCAAACGACTGGCAGTAATGTCAAACGCCATAAGGTTACATTAGAAAAGTTATTATGGACGGTAATTTTTCTTATATTTTCTAATTTTCCGCGTAATTTTCTTAATTTTTTCTTTCATAAGAACCTTCTCCTGACAAAATTTCCTCTTTTCTGATTCAATTGCGCATATATTATGCAAGCATAGCTTTTTCCGTTCCCCATGGAGTGATTTTGAGCCTTTTTGTGAGTCAGTTCTACATACTTATACTTTGTCAATAGCAGCAGTGGCAATGGCAACACCAATCAAATCAAAAATCCACCGCGGAACCTTTGCGGAACCACTGATGCCCGATTCCAAAACGCACTTATAACATACTAGCTGTTGCCCGCGACTCCGTCCGCGAAGAATGTGGAATGTGTTATTCTCAGACCTACCGAGTGTAGAGAAAACAGTTTCATAAAAATCGGCCAAGCCGTTTCGGAGGAGTTCGGTAACAAACACCGTGACACGAGATTTTTATATATTAGATTTAGCCGCCTTTTCTTTTACTGTTAGGTATATGTGTCTACTTTCCTAATTATTATTTTTTGTTTCAGCTGCTTCAAATGCTGAAATTCTACACGCGCTTCGAAATAAGTGACGAATCTGGGGACCCATTAGCAGACCGAGATATGACCCTTTTACATTATTCGAGGATAACTTCTCTACAGGTATGTTTATCATCTTAACTATCTCAAATCACGCACTTAAGTAAATTATGTCCGCGTACAGTTTTATCTCCAAAAAGGTAAAAGGTAAAAGTAGGTACATCTGGCCGACTGTACCTAGGTACTACTCAAAGTTGTTTCCAAATCCTTGTACACTGCAATTTTTTTTAATAAAAGTGAAGTGTTCGCGCCGCTATCGCATTCGGTCTTTGAGTATTTAGACTGAACGGAGATGTTATCGCCCGTAGGTTGCTAAGAAATTTTTCTGCCAAAACTCGCGGGGGGGGCAATGCACTCACACACAAGCAATTTAACTACAAATGAAAACAGAGCAATGTTTGTACACACGCACACAAACCGAATTCGTCAACACAACAATGATCGCCATGCACACAGTGAAAACATCTCGTCTATACATGTCACACGTACGTCACACATAGACAACAATCTAGAAACAACTAGTGTTAGGGCCATGTCGATAAGAATGTCGATAAGCATTCACTCGTTCATACATTCAGTCGTTCAATCAATCCCAATGTTGGTACTAATTTAACCTTTCAGCATCAGCAGGAAGTTGAAAAAATTACAATGTTGATTTTATCACCGTTGAATTTAGGCACCCGTAAACACTGCCATACACACGTTCTCGTTACGCCGCCATTATTAAATAAAATATCATAGTATGTACCTAGTTACTTTGTACCGAGCGCTTATAGCCACGTTACGGAATCGAAACGGGGCGAATAGAGCGGGCGGCGCGTCACAGCACTCACTCAACCAGCGACCGAACTGCGTAGCGTGCGGCATGGAACTGCGTAGTTTTGTCTGGCGAAGATTGGTTAGCGGCGCTTGGCTGTGTGCGTGCGTCGATTCGGGTGCTCTAGTATGAAGTCGAATCACTGCCTGTTACTTGTATTGAATCATTAAAAAGTATTTGTTAATACTTTCACGTCAATTTTTTTAACGAGATGGATACTTTAAACATACGTTTATTACTAACCATACATTTCCATTTTATTAGTAACCTTTAAAATATGAAACCATGATAAGACAAATCATTCACTGATTCATTCACTCAATAGTTTATCGATTGTGGAAATATGTGTGTCCCCTCTCTAGTCGATACTAGTCCGGTTATCGGTGTGGCCAATTATTTAGTAAGTAAAAATGGCCAATATTACTAGTGGTCGGTGAAATACCACTTAAATAAAAAAAATAGCTAAATCTATTTAGAAAAATAAAAAAGAGAACGAAGCTTCGTCCATAGTTAAATAAAAATAGCAATTAAAATAGTAACGATTCTTAGAATTACTGTCTGTTTATCTGTGCGTTTATTCGTGGTAATCTCCGAAGCGGCTTAAACTATAAGGATGTGATTTTCACTTATTTGTTAATCTCATTAGTCCAATATTTAATTTACGAGTGAGGGGGAGTGGGGGGGGGGAGGAGGTGCGGGAGTTTCAAAGGGGAGATGAAAATTTCATTGATTTTGCCGTAGGATGCACCGTTTTCAAGATATTTGGCAAAACACCGGTTCTCGTCCGATCAGCGAGGTTAAGCAACGTCGGGCGCGGGGATGGGTGACCGCCTGGTTTCATTTTTGTTTTTTGAATGTTTTGTTATGACGTGGTCACGTTAAACTATCGTCCGTAAGCCGACTTTACAGACAACCGGTTTTTATTTAATAATTATCTGGCCAGTAGTTTTTTGCCAAACCACTTGATATATATTTTTTACTGTATTAAATTTGATATAAAATTATTTTAATCCGTTAAACAGATGGGTGATTGTAGCTTCTTCTTTATTATTATTATTTATTGATTTAAGGTTTACCAACAATTGTTAGCACTAGTTACATCAGAAATTGTTGCTTGTATAAACATGTTGAGCTGAGTGTCACAATCACTTATATCTTATAGGTATAACCGCATACAAAACAAAACTGAGCTAGTTCTAGTGCGGATCTTAGATTATTAGACCAGGCGCCGACTGCACTTTTTTGTCGCTTCGTTCGAGTCGAGTGCTATAGAATTGTTAGGAATTTTTAATTGAGAGATGAAAACTTGTTTTTTGTGTTGATGGTAGAAGCGGTGGCATTTTGAATGGTGAGGTCGCTTTCATATAATTCCAGCACAAAAATCAATAGCACTCAAACGAGGTGATAAACAGTTGCAGTCAGCGCCTGGCCTTAAAGTCTACATGGATGAAGTCAATCAAACAATGTAATGAATGTATAACATCAATCAAAATATTAAATAATTTATATTTTACCTCGTTAATAATTAATTGATTTATAAAAATTAAAAATAGCCAATGTGGCTATTTTTACAAAAAGCTGGCCACACTAACTGACAATAATATTATTATAAACTTCACGTATTTTTACTATTAATCAACAATAATTACTTTACGAAATACTTCCAGATGAAAAGTTACGTTGTCTTTTTGTAGACTCGACGTGTCAGACATTTTTTCACGCCCGAATTCTTTGCATTTTGGTCATTTTTGTGGGAGCTCATTCACTGACGCGTGCCGTTTTGAAATTTCACGATAGGCGAGCGAAACAGTTTTGTATAACGGTTATACCCGGCGGGTTCATACCTTTGGCAGAGGGGAAATGCGCTTCAAGGCGCCTCCCTTCAGTCTAAATACTCAAAGCATTCGGTATACTCACAGTTGTGAAGTTACTGGCACATCATAACTGTAAATACTGTTTATCTACTCTCATATCGTAAAATTCGAATTATAAAATTCAAAAAGAGTTTATATTGACATACTTTTTAAATACAATACCGAAATATTAAAAAATAGTACATTACTGCAGCGGCCGCGAAATAGGGGATTGCCGGCCGAGTAGTTATAGATGGCCGAGTGTTAACGAGGCCATCTAGAGATACGAGGCCGGCAATCCCTGTTCGTGGCCAAGGCTTGTATAGAGTTTTTCTCAAACATGCATCATCATCATCACCACCATCATCACCGCCATCATCATCACCATCACCATCACCATCACCATCACCATCACCAACAACATCATCAACATCCATCAACATCCATCAACATCCATCAACATCCGTCAACATCCATGAACAAGAACATCCATCAACATCCATCCATCCATCCATCCATCAACATCCATCAACAACCATCAACATCCATCAACATCCAACAACATCCATCAACATCCATCAACATACATCAACATCCATCAACCAACATCCATCAACATCCATCAACATCCATCAACCAACATCCATCAACATCCATCAACATCCATCAGCATCCATCCATCCATCCATCCATCAACATCCATCCATCCATCCATCCATCAACATCCGTCCATCCCTCCGTCCGTCCGTCCGTCCGTCCGTCCGTCCATCCGTCCGTCCATCCATCCATCCACGTAGACCACGTCGACCTATTAAACGTCATGGTGATGTGTCACATAAAACAATAGACGATCACTTTGCTGGCCTTGGCCAGCAATGTTGTATGAAATTCCATTATTGACCTCTCGTCTAGCCGCACCTGCAACGTGACAGTTCGTGGCGTATTTTAAGGAACATAACGTCAATATTTCATAGCATGTTTGAGAAAAAACATATTATAACACTTTTCTTCTAACGAAATAATGTTATAATACAATTTTTATTACCATTACGATACAGGGCAAATCCAAAAAGTTTATATCACCAAGTTTTGATTCCAATTTTCACTTGTCTGTGGCAGCGCCCGCTTTAGCGCATGCGCGCACATGCGCGGTGATGCACTGGGTTTTAGCGCTCCATTCCATTCATACATGTCGTTTTGTGGTTCGAATTTTCGTGGGAAAATTTTGTTCTTGCTTAAAAATATCTGATATCAGTGAATGCGAAGAAAATTTGACTCCGCCCGATCTTTTAGATGCGGCGAAGGAAATGACTCATAATTTATTACTAGCAAAGTTCAGAAAATTATACGATAAATGCTATCAAGATTTTATGGCATGAAAAATGCAAAAAGGCTACTTCGTTTTTGGAAAAATGTGTGAGAGAAGATAAAATATTGTATGCAACTGTACGTAATTTGGCCTTAAAACACTCATGTGACCCTTTATGAAACTCGGCTATGCCTCGTTTCATGAAACCACATTCGTGTTTTAAGGACCCCTATTACGAAACAGTTGCATAAATAGCTATTTCAACATTGTCATCATGACTCATGTAGTAGTTCTTTCTTTCTAGGGTTCCGTACCCAAGGGGTAAAAACGGGACCCTATTATTGAGGCTCCGCTGTCCGTCCGTCTGTCCGTCCGTCCGTCTCTCACCAGGCTGTATCTCATGAACCGTGATAGCTAGACTGTTGAAATTTTCACAGATGGTGTATTTCGGTTGCCGCTATAACAACAAATACTAAAAACCAGAATAAAATAAATAGTATTTAAGGGGGCTCCCATACAACAAACGTGATTTTTTTTACCCGATTTTGCTCGATATAGATAACGGCAACAGGTAGACGCTTCAAATATTCACAGAATATTTAGTTATATATTCACTTTAAAAATAAATAATTAAATTAAAATAAAACAAATATTTAAGGGGGCCGGGCTCCCATACAAAAAACGTGATTTTTTAGCCGTTTTCATAGATAATGGTACGGAACCCTTCGTGCGCGAGTCCGACTCTCACTTGTCCGGTTTTTTTTTGCAATAACGACGACAAGTTGATTTGAATCGAACTTGACCTCGTTTTAGTTACCTAGTAATTAAATAACCTTGCAGTCTAGTATTAGAGGTAAAGTGAGACAAAATTCAGTGTCAAAGTCAAGACTTGAAGATATATTAGGTTATTACTAGATAAGTTCAGAATTAACACAAACCTTCCTTTAACCGAGTTCAAAACAAAGAAGAGATTTGCTTTGTGTCACGACATTTTCCTTTCAATTTCATCGAGGTCATGCATGACCCAATTTTTCGTGTCTTCATAATCAATGTATAGGTATCGGGAGATTGTGTGGAAAATTGAACGTATATCTATGGAATCTTGCATTCGGTCGTTTTTTTATAAATTATGTAACATACATACACTTATCGAAATAATCGAAAAAAATCATCGAAATTTTAAAAGCCAACGAAGATGTCAACGGACATACATACAAAATAATTACCAAAAGAGAGCCTTCTTCTATTTTCACACAAACTGCCCAAAGAAAAAGAATGTAGGTATGGTTGATGTAAGTAGGTTAAAATTAAAATAATATTCACGTACACATCGCTATCGCAGATCTACGGAAGCCTAGGCTGGCTGCCTACCGAAACAGCAGCCATACAATACAGTCAGCCGTCCCATGCGAACGGACGTCCGCTTGTGACCAAAAGGGGCGTAAAGAGTAAAATGTAACTTGTGTGTTCTATTTCAATAGGTATTATTGCATACTATCTGTTGCCTGTAACATTCTCTGCGTTCGGTGAGAAATTTGCATTCTCTCAGATAAATGATTCCTAATTCCTATTGGTGAAGGAACTTTTAGATTCGATTCGATACTCTAGTTGCAGATTTAATCCCCTACATAAACTCATAAATAAGGCCCTCACATAAACATAGTTACCAGACTAGGTAATGCGTAATTTGAGCAATAAATTCATTTTATTCAATTTAACTCAGTAATGATAGTAAAATTCTCGAATGACCGGCAAGCAATGTAATTTATATCGTATTTACATTTGGATATACTACACGTACATAAGTAGGTAAATATACGATCGGGATCATCGGTTATTATCGGGATAGTTTATTGGACACTAAATTATTGGAAGACGATTCCCATACATTACCGCTGCTAAATATTTATGGTCCATAGCATATTTATAACCTGTTGAGCTCTTTACTAAGAAATCCGCTTCTGGACAAAAGTAATTTTCAGACAGTGTCCTTTTAGGTGTCTGAGGTTACATTGAGTCACGAGATACCTACATAAGTTGGGAAGTAGATACTATAATTAGCAAGTGACTTTGAAATTACCGAGTTAATTTGATAGGACTAGGTATGTCAACTTATTGCCAAACAAAGTTTTATTTTTGCCTGCCAGATGCTGGAGAGATGTGTGAGACTACTCATGTGAAAGACCTTTTTATACACCACATTTTATGCAAAATAAAGTTACTTACTTACTTACTTACTTATGTGACAGAGCGCACGCAATTAGGTAGACTATTTTTATGTAAAGTAGGCAACTAGCAAGTGAGTCATCTGATGGTGATAAGATAATTCACATCTTGAGACTTAGAGGAGAGCGGGATCACGGTACCAAGTTTCCGTAAGTTATCTATTTTTCGTAGGTTTCTTTGCGACGATTTTCAGGAAGGCTAGCATAGTCTATCCGTGGCCCATTTGGACTACATACTCGCATAGTCGTTTTATTGTGGGCGTCTGAGCCAGCCGGCCGCCGCAGCCGGTTGGTTCAACATTATAACATTTTTTCACAGAAAGCAGCGTTCGCGAAGTTTCCGGACCTACGCCTGTTCGCCCTAGCCAATGTCGCCAGTGTCGACACACGGGACTCCTTGCAGAAACATTTCGGTAGCCTAAGGTATGTTGTACGAGCGGTGACAATAATATGTCAATAAATACATGTGACATGATAATTAGAGAAAAACAACTAAGATTTAATTGTTAGGCTGTCTACTGGAGTGGAGCGAGGTTGCGGAGCGGTGAGTAAGATGAAAATCTTACAAAATAATTGTATAAAATCACCGCTCCTCTTCAGCGGAAAGGGAGTTGCAAAACTAGGTTAAAAATTCATACAAAACCGTGGAGCGGAGCGAGGACGCGGAGTAAGGAATAGTGGCGGAGGAACAAGCCCTATAGTGCCGCGAAAAGACGCCGGCCGACTCAACGTTGTAATGAAGGCCTTGCTGCTACAGCGCTGTACTGGTGTTCTGCTGGTTGATTACGTGTTTTGTTGATAAACTTCAGAACGGGAAGAAAGTGGAGCTGAATGTACGTACAGGGCCTTTCTTTACCCAGCTAACACGTACGTTCTGTTCGTTTTGCAAGTAGTCAAACACGCGCAATTGCGACGTAAGCATCTCGTTTACCCCGATGCACTCCTTCCTTAAACTCGTGCTAGTGGCGCTTATGAAGCATGTATGATAAAAATGCGCTGAGACGAGCCTATAAGCGCTGATAATGACGTCCAATTTGCGAAAGCCTCTAGAGATGAAGTAAGTAGCTTATATGTATGGATGTTTTTCCAGTGATAAGGCGTTACGAGCTATCGCCACACACCTGAACCTGGTCCCACCTGAAGGCAAAGAAGATGAAGCTCCGCACTACAGGGTGGACAAAGAGTTCCTGAAGGAGTTACTGGTAGGATACCTTCGTATACTTGTTTTAACATTTACTCTAATCTGCTGAGGTATGCGTTCAATATTTGAAGAGTTCTCTCTATTTCCCTGGGATCCACTCATCAGATCCTGACTTGGTGACAACAGGACCTAATTAGAGGTAGGTATCTCATTTCCAAAAAAAAAAACAAATCAGGATATAAATGACGATGTTCGAAGGTAACAATAACAAACATACAACCGAATTGATGACCTCTTTTTGAAAAACTTTAAAACGCATGTTAATGTTCCAATTTAGGTACGTACCTACCTTATCAGAATACTTTATTCTGTTTCTGCAATTGCCTCGAGTCAAATGCACTGTTTGCTCTCAAGTATGTTAGAGTTCATTACACGTTTAAGGCGTCGAGTCTTATTATAGTCGCGGGCACTCCTAGTCCTTCAGAATTCATTTGCCTTTACACTTTCTCTTTTGCCGCGACTTCGTCTGCAAACTTGGTCTAGAATAAAAATTAAAGCTTACGTCATTTCCTAGCTCTCCAGCCACAGCAAAAAACTTTAATCCGCTCCTCAGATTTTTACACGTTCACATTTGCGAGAAGTCAAGTTTATGAGGAAACTTATTTATTTAACCTATTTACTTACCTTTGCGGTGATGTTTTTTACACTAAATTGTGTTGTTTACAACCAAGGTAAAGATGAACGCACATTTTCACCTTATTCTATTTTAATAAGGTGAGCAAGTATACACATCTTTGCCCTTCACTGAGCTCACCTAAAGTTTAGTACCTAGCAATACGTGCGTTTGCGCATGTTGCTTTTACAGCACTGATAGTTATCTGTCGCGATAACAATGATAGTGCAATTAATTGCATAAGATAGTGAGATAAAAAAGTAAAAATTAAATATGTAGACGTCACTTTTTTCGGAAATCATATTTTTTGATGGAAAGTAAGCACTTTACATGACTGGCAAAATTGTCCCATTGGACGGAAGCCATTTATTAAATTTACAAAAAAAATGTGATCATTCAGTTCATGTTCAAGTGAACATGGCAACAATATCGTATAGACGTATATCCTACTAATATTCTAAACCTAAAAGTTTGTATAGATAGATGGATTTAGATGTATGGATGTTTGTTACTTTTTCACGCTAAAACGGTTGATGGATTCTGATGAAATTTGCCCCACAGATAGTTTATAACCTGAATTAATATAGACTTTTTATCCCGAAAAATGGCACAGTTCCCGCGGGATAGCAATAAACGAATTCTTCGCAGACGGAGTCGCGGGCAACAGCTAGTAATTCCTATTTCATCTGTTTTCTACTCTTTATTTTTATTGTTGTACGCTATCAACTGAAAATATCTGCTTTCTGAGCAGAAATGAAAGCAGCGTGAATATTGTTTTCAACATTTCCCAGAAAGGCTCGAAGTCCACTTTGTGTGACTATCCTTAATAGTAATCATAACCTAAATACGTTTACACTAATGAAACAGGTAATACCCAAAAAGGATGTCCTTTTTAGGTAGGCATTACACATTCCACAGATTTTAGAGCAACTAAAGGTACCTAGGTACTTCTTTTTCCGTAATAGGCAATGTTTACGATATTGCTCGCCCCACCGCCGGCCACTCATCTACCTATTATCCGGTGGGAGTGGTGTTTTTTAGCAGCACCTTGAAGTTATTCTGTAAAACATTTATTTTATTCAGATATCTCGTCACGAGCGACGCATATCCCAGCTCGAAGAGCTGAACTCTATGCCCTTGTATCCCACCGAGGAAGTGATTTGGAATGAAAACGTGGTTCCTACCGAGATATACAGCGGAGAGAACTGTCTGGCGCTGCCGAAACTCAACCTTCAGTTTTTAACACTGCACGACTATCTGCTGAGGAACTTCAATCTGTTCAGACTCGAGAGCACATGTAAGACAATAAAATAACTGTACGATCTGTTTTCGCTTAGAGGCAAGAAACCCCATCCCGACAACCTGAGGGAAAAGTAGTTTTCATAAGTTTCATCCACACCACTTCGATGAATGTTGCTCCTTTACTAACTAGGTATGCGGTTTAAATGGTGTTTCTTGGCTGAATGGCGGCTGAGGTTTTCCCGTCTTGCTATACCATTAGTGCCTTCAAAATGGAGGTGGTACTACTTTTTAGAAGGCCGACAACGAACCAGCAGTTCCAATGGCACATTATGTGTTCATGAGCGACGCTGATCAGGATTACTTAACATCAGGTGAACCGCGTGCTATTTGTCGGCTCTCGTATAAAAAAGAGAACATAATATTTTTGGGCGTTATAACTGCAGGCTTATTGTCTAACGCTTCTGACGCTTGCCTTCGCAACCACTATTTCTTTCAGTCAAACGGTATAAAATGATGACAGAAAGAGATGGTGAAAGCGACGGCAAGCGTCAGAAGAGTTAGATAATGCGGCCTCTGGTCTAGAACTGTACACTTTACTTTTTGTTTTAGATGAAATACGTCAAGATATAGAAGATTCAGTCTACCGATTGGCTCCATGGTATGTTTATATTTGTACTTAAACGTTGATATCTTAAGTCAAATTTCATTCGATTATCTATTTGAACGGAGTTGTGGCGAAGCTGATCGCAATGTTAGTAACTATTTTACATTTTCTACTAGGCGGGCAGAAGATGGGAGCGTATATTTTGGTGGCTGGGCTCGCATGGCTCATCCCATTCAGTCTTTCGCCGTCGTCGAAGTCGCCAAACCTAACATTGGCGATAAAGCTCCATCGCGGGTCAGAGCTGATGTCACCGTGGCTCTGAGCGTGCGCAATGAGATCAAACACGAATGGGAGAGCCTCAGAAAACATGATGTGTGCTTCTTAGTCACTGTGCGTCCCACGCAGGGCATAGGTAAGTGCATATTATTAATTCTATTTGCATGTACATCTAATGACTGACACAGAGACATAGATTATGAGTCACCTTGTTCCGTGTTAAATCTATAATGATAACCTGTGGTAACTTAGAAATCTATTGAAACCATGTCGAATCCATTTACTAGTATTATCTTAATAATACATTGCTTTATAACAACGTGCTAAACACACATGAATATTGCCGTAGCTTTATAAAGTACACCTTGTCTCATCCACGTTATATTGTTTATACTGCCAACAAAGTTAGAGGCTTTATACTAAAGTAAATAAATCAGGCAGATAAATCTGGCCCGTCAAACGTGGTTCAAGTTGGATATTCTATGTATATGCTTTTGCGTTCACGCAAAAATGCTATCGGACTATGTTGGGCGCCTAAAGCCTTCGTCACATTAAGAAGACGAGTCTTCACTTTTGCTGTTGTTCTGCCGAAGTGAAACGCTAATATTGACTCCCTTATTCTTTGTGCCAAAGGCAAATGTTAAAGTCACAGATAAAGGCAAACATTCTTATGTACTAACAGAAACTTATCAGGAGTGTATAGCTTCTTATCCACCTGAACAGCCTCGACTTTAGGCAGACTAGGGGTGCTCACTCTGAGGCAGTTAACGCACAGCTCAGACAAGTTCCGTCGAGCGTGCCAAAAAATCGACGAATTTTAGCCTCGGCCTGTGATAATAAATTTGCCTCAGAGTGCGTAATGGCTTAGGTTTCGGCAGCATCTTCACTTGTGTTGCCATGAGTCTTTAGTGTAGTCATGTGGATAGGTAGCTTATGAATAAAGGGGTAACAACTCAAGCGGCCACAAAAACAACATTAAAAATGTATTCTCTCGAACAGGTACCAAATATGACTACAGAAAGAGCATGGTGGAACAAGCGGGGATTGTGTACGTGCGTGGTTGTGAGGTAGAAGGCATGTTGGATGCAGCTGGGAGGGTCATAGAGGAGGGCCCAGAACCACGACCGCAGCTTGATGGTGACTCCAGAACCTTCCGCCTTCTCTTAGATCCCAATCAGTACAGGCTGGACCTTGATAGCGCCAGCAAAGGGAAAGAGGTAATGGTATAAGAGCCGTTGAAGATCGACCTTCACCGATCTGTTAACTCGATGAGACATATTTTTTATCAAATACTAGGGGCGTTCAATAAAAAGTGAGAATGAGTATGTTATAAACAACTTTTACTAAATGTCATTTTATTTTTCGACATAGTCACCTTTTAGCATAATACACTTAGTATATCTTTTTTCTAAACTTAAAATTCCATTTTTAAAAAAGGTCTCATCTTGAGTACTTAAAAAATCTTGTACTGCAGCGACTACCGCGTCGTCGTCTTCAAATTTCTGGCCTCTCAGGTATTGTTTCAATCTCGGAAATAGGTAGAAATCACTGGGAGCGAGATCTGGTGAATACGGAGGATGCTTAAGGATATCGAACCCAGCATCACGAATTGCAGCCATTGTAACGGCGGACTTGTGTGCCGGGGCATTGTCCTGGTGGAACAGCACAACTTTCGAGAGTTTACTTCGGCGTTTTTCGCGGATCTCATTGCGCAATGTTGCTATAATGTGCCCGTAATAGTGGCTCCATGCTCGAGATACTCAATCATTAATACCCCTTTACCATCCCAAAAAACAGAGCCCATGACCTGACCGGCAGATGGGCTCACCTTGATTTTCTTCGGAGTTGGAGATGATGGCCTTTTCCATGTCATAGACTGCAGTTTCGTTTCTGAGTCGTAATGATGGAGCCATGTTTCGTCCATTGTTATAAATCGCGCCAAAAAAAGTTCCCGGTCTTGCTGCATCAGGTTCAAAGCTTCTTGACAAATCTCTAGTCTAGTTTGTTTTTGCGTGTCAGTAAGCATTCTTGGTACCCAACGCGCAGATACCTTTTTCATACCCAAGCGTTCATGTAAAATATTATGCACGCTCCCCGTTGAAATCTTTACATTTTCAGCAATAAAACGAACCGTGACACGACGATCCGCCAAAACTGAGTTTTCGACTTTTTTCATAATTTCTTCAGTTACTGCTATAGTAGGGCGTCCGGAGCGGGGGTCGTCCATTGTCGATGTTCTTCCACGTCTAAATTCGGTGCACCAACGTGCGATTGTCGAATACGGAGGAGTATTAGACCCTAAAGAGTCCCGCAAATCCAAATTGACTTGGTCCGTAGAAAAATTCTTCAAACACAAGTATTTGATAACGGCGCGCAGTTCAATTTTCTCCATTTTCGCTAACGTACTCAATAGCATTGCAAAGAAATTACCGTATATTTTTTTAAACAAAAGACAGTTAGTTTTTTTTTTCATAGCAATCAGCTTGATAGATTAGCTTTACCGCCCAGTATTTAATTTCGTAATATTAAAAGAGTTTGCATCTCATTCTCACTTTATATTGAACGCCCCTCGTATAATTTATAAACAAATATGCCTATAATAACTTGCCTATCGAAAAGTGTTCATAGCTATTTTTTTTTATTTTATTGTTGGGTGCCTTTAGCCATCTTCCAGCTCCATCATCAGACCCTGGTTCCATCTCGGATCAAAGTACTCGTCAAGACGAATGAAACGAGTCCAAACTCGATGGGGATGTGTCGTTTTATTGTGGAGTGCCTTTGACCATACTGAATTAATGAAATTACGAATTATCCCATCGAGTTTGAACTCGTTTGATTCGTCTTGACGAGTACTTTGATCTCAGATGGTAACCAGGGTCTGATGATGGAGCTGGAAGATGGCTAAAGGCACTCCACAATAAAACAAAAAAAAATCTATGAACACTTTTCGATAGGCAAGTTATCATAGGCATATTTGTTTATACATTATATTTGATAAAAAATATGTCTCATCGAGTTAACAGATCGGTGAAGGTCGATCTTCCACGTCTCCTCTACTATAAGTTGAATGGTAGCTATGGAGGAGACAGTGGAGAGAGTATAGGCGTAGTTTTGTTCCAAACGCAGCATACCCACCAATATTTACGGGGTAGGAGGGGCAGGAGCTGTAATTTGCTTGCAGTATGATGACGTAATGTGATGTAACTAGATCAGTGAGTAGATTGGGATGAATTCGACCAATAATACGCTCCTAAAAGCGTATCTTTGGTGAGCGGGATAGCCCCCGCATAAGCTTTCGACACAATATCAATTTCTAAACGAGAGGTTTTTTCACAAGAGGGTCACTTTAATGAAATGAGGGTACGTTATTCTTGAAGCCTTGTGCTGAAATTGAATGGTGATCCTGAAGTTTAGATCAATAAATAAAATAACTAAATGAAATTTCTCCGTCATACACATATACCTACTTAGTTAAATCACTCATTGCGGTTTCAAACGTAGGTAATAAAAAATAGCACATACCCAAAATTTTCCAAAGATGGTCACGATGGACGTCACTATCTAATCATGCAAAAAATCCAGTTTCCAAGAGAGTGTGTAAATATAAGTAAAGTATAATAAATAAAGTGTAAAGTATATAAAATATATGAATTTGTCTTTTTGTTTGAAAAATTTGCTTTAAGTCAATTTTGATAGATTAGCTTTTATTTCTGTCCACATATAGGATGTCTACGAGACTTTCAACATTGTTATGCGGCGAAAGCCAAAAGAGAACAATTTCAAAGCCGTATTGGAAACTATCCGGGAACTCATGAACACTGAATGTGTTGTCCCGGAATGGCTCCACGATATCGTGCTGGGATACGGAGATCCTGGACAAGCACATTACACCAGGTAAAGATTATATCTATCTATCTATCAGGTATGATAACATTCTTTTTTTAAAAATGTCAGCTCCATTATCATAATCAGGCCATAAATGAAGGACGCTATATTACACCATGATTATGATTTCCTCGGGTCTTTTCCTATAGATACACCACCACCTAGTAGATGTACCTACTCCAATTTTGTCCAGGAGGCTTATTGTGTAACGCGCTGAGACGCTTCTTTCGCATACACTATTTATTTCTGTCAAACAGTATAAGATGGTGACAGAAAGAGATGGTGAAAGCGAAGGCAAGCGCTCGCGCGTTAGACAATACGGCCTCTGGTTCTGGGGAATTGGTATTCATCTACGTAAATACTGAAACGTCGAATTTAGATATCTCCATCGCATGCAGTCATCTGTCTGTGCCACACGTACGGTCATGTAATAACAATACTCACCGCCACTTCTGCTTAAGATTACATACAATACATCAATGTCGCGCTTTTATCTCTCTAGGAAATACCTATGGGCAGTTTAGACGACCAGGGGCCTGTTGCATAACAAAGTACAACTTATATTACAAGCGGAACTCCCTTTCTAGTTAATATAACTGAAGCGAGAGTTCCGCTTGTAATATTAGTTGTACTTTGTTATGCAACAGGCCTCTGATGGCCTAGTGGTTAGAGAACCTGACGAAGCTTGAGGTCCCGGGTTCAATTGGGATTGATCATTTTTTCTAACCCCCCTTTTTGTTTTTTTTTTATCGAAAATATAGAGCATTTTAAGAAACTAATTTGAATATTTCAGCAATTCAACACTCCAATATTTTTTTATAATTTATTGAAAATTTGAGATACGACTTCTCGTAAATTACATGCCGCAGCTGAATCTGTGTATAAACCACAGACATAATGACAAAAAAAATGTTTCACAATCGATGGTTAGTTGTCATCTGACAACTAACCATCAATCTGACAATGTCACTTTACATTACAATAACAATAACACTAAAGTTGCCGATTCTTCCAAGAGAATACCTAGGTAAAAAAAACGATTTACGGCTATAGTATTTTTTGTACGTATAAAATAAAATGGTCAGAAGTTTTCCCTTGAAAGTTCTTTGGCGGATTTAATCCATACTTACATTAAAATGATCCTCAAAACTATAAGTACATCTTGTAAACTTTGAATTAACTTTGCGGCACCACTTCTCTTGTAAATCTTCTCTAATGCGAACAATTTATTTGTTTGGGCTATTGACAGAATCATTTCCACAAGTAGGAATGAAACACTTCCTGTATAAATTCATTATTAAAATATGAAAAACGCGAAGAATGTTTTTCAAAATAGTATCCTGAATAAACTGACAGATGATAACTACGTCGAAGTGACAGAGAATAGTATAGAGAAACTAGACGGACGGCTTTTTTTTTCTTGTTGCAAAGAATTTCAAAGTTAATGCCCACAGAAAGGTCAAACAAAGGTCAAACATTATTTTGCAAAAATACACGCGATCATTTAATATTTTTTTACTACAATGTTATAAAATGATTTAATAAACCTATTCCTCGAAATGGTTTTGGAATTAGACCACATTGTAAAAAAGTGATCAATGCCAATTCCCGTGTCGGGGCAGATATTTGTATGAAAAATACGAATGTTTGTTCTCGGGTCTTGGGTGTTTAATATGTATTTAAGTATGTATCTGTCTATATAAGTATGTTTATCCGTTGCTTAGTACCCATAACACAAGCTTTGCTTAGCTTAAAGCTTTGCTTACCTTACTTTGGGACTAGGTCAATTGGTGTGAATTGTCCTGTGATATTTATTATTATTATTAGTTATGGAACCGCCCCACCAAATCCAAAATGGGGAATATATGTAAATATTATAATTATTGTGTATGTTCGTTTCCCATAGAATGCCCAATGAAATCCCTACCCTGGATTTCAACGACACGTTTCTGGACATGGAACATCTACGGAACAGTTTCCCGGGATACGAGATTAAAGTGAAAACTGATGACCCTCGCAAACTCGTCAGACCTTTCAAGTAAGTTTTGTTAATAATCTTAATCGTCCCTTAGCTAATAATACCGCACAAGCAGTGATTGGCCATGTGACGGTTTATACAATATTCTTACCTAATAAGGTATAAAGCGTCAGATGGTCAGTTTCTGACATGTGCAGTATTGTTAGCCAAGCTATACGTAATGTACCTCTTAAAATAATGGCAGGGTCACGCGCGAACAATGGACGGGAGACGTTTAAATTCCATTTACAACGACGAAATATGCAGCCAAATAACTGCAGTAGCTTCATTGTCCTGTCATTCTCTTAAAGGACAGCTACGGTTCTGCATAGCTCATAATTTATTTCTCATTGTAGCATTAATAAAATATCGTCACTACTTTGAAAAAAGCTCGTATCTCAGAATCGATAATCTGTCCAAGTGAACTTAAGATACGAGCTTTTTTAAAATAGTGACGATAAATCCTCAATGCAGTGCGTTCTACATCTCTTGCGAATATCGGTTATGGTATGAGACTTTCATATCACACTAATACTACTGTTATAAAGGCGAAAGTTTGTGAGTGTGTGAGTGTGTATGTTTGTTACTTCTTCACGCTAAAACGGTTTGACGGATTCTGATGAAATTTGGCACACAGATAGTTTATAACCTGGATTAACATATAGGGTACTTTTTATCCCGGAAAATTGCGTAATTCCCGCGGGATAGCGATAAACGAGAATTCTTTGCAGACGGAGTCGCGGGCAACAGCTAGTTACCTATAGTAAGAAGATCAGATGACACATATTTACTACGTTGAATATTCATTCGACGTACCTACGTGGTAAATATGTGTCAGGCTCATGATCTAATGAGGGGGGCGATTTTCGCCGTGCGGCTAGTCGCGCGGCCAAAGTCGGATGCTACCCAACTTTGGGGCTTGCGGCTTTAGTCTAGCCGAATTGCCATTTAGACGGTCGATTTTAGCCGCGCAGCAAAAATCGTGCGGCTTTAGTCACCCGTGTAAACCCCGCTTAAACAGAAACAATCGTTTCTCAAAAATGTAAATTGAATTGTAAGTTTTCGTTTGATGGTTCCGTTTTCCATTTTTGAGAAAAGCTCTATATTCGCTTCGGAAGGAACAGCCTTTGTTGGCATTCAGGCCAGAACAATAAAGTACTATTAAACTGGTGGGTGTGTACGGAGTGCTTGATACATAATTATTTGGTAATCGTACGTCGATCCACAAAACCGGTATCGCAATATGTCACAAATTCCTTGCCTTTTGTATGTTTCGTGTGCCCGAGGCGGCTTAGATGCCATCATTAACATGTTGCAAATATTATAGTAGATCCGACAGATAAAGGAATATAAGAGTAGATCCTAAATATTTGGGACACAAACACAAATAAAAGAAATTGAAATGTAAATTTATAATAGTCATTTCATAGCATTATAATAGTACTAGCTGTTGCCCGTGACTCCGTCTGCGAAGAATAGGGGTATAAAAAGTAGCCTACGACCTGTTTTCAGTCCTACCAAATATAGACAAAAAAGTTTCATAAAAATCGGTCAAGCCGTTTCGGAAGAGTTCGATAACAAACACCGTGACACGAGATTTTTATATATCAGACTAGCTGTTGACCGCGACTCCGTCTGCGAAGATTAGGGGTATGAAAAATAGCCTACGACCTATTCTCAGACCTACCGAATGTAGAGAAAAAAGTTTCGGAGGAGTTCGATAACAAACACCGTGACACGAAACTTTTATATATTAGAAGATTAGATTTAAAACGAAACATTATTGAACACCGTTGGGAAATATGTGCAAAGTCGGACTTATCCCTTTAAGGGATCTCTACCAATCAACCTTTGAGTGAATGAAAGGAAATAGTTTAAGTCAAATAAATTGTAATCAAATCGTATCTTCTTAGTCGACTCAGAGTCATACGTGTCGCAGGTTAGACGTAAATTTTTTAGTTTGAATAATCGGTGGTCATTTTATATTAAAATCTGATTTTGATGGGCCCCAAAACTCTCGATCAGATTTAAATTATAGGTAGGTATATAGCAGCAAAGAGTATTTTATTATTACATTAAATTAAACGGATTAGGTTTTGGTAATAAAGAGTATTCTCTATAATTTTTGTTATATCTAGTTATATACTAGTTATATACTAGTTATATACTAGCCATTTGCATATGGCTGGATGACGCACGAACAATGAACGGTTTGTTATAGGGTTATTAATCTTGCATATATAATACCTAGCACAGACAATTTCGAAACAGATAATCCAGGTTGATCTAAATTTATTTGATACGTACGTACAAGTTACTGCACTCACAACAAACTAGATTCTCTTTTGGTGTAATTTTGGATAGAGAAAAATTATAATTTATATTCCAAACCTTTCAGTAGTTTGGAATGGGTATGTACGCGAAACCGTATTCGCGATATATTAAATTTAATTCTGCCCTTTCTCGTCACCGTGTGCGAAATCGGCTAGGTATTTGCCAAATTTTCGGGCTTGACTCGTTCGTAGTAACGTTAACAGTTCACAAAACAATGTTTGTACCCGTATAATAATCAACTTGTCGACTTTCCGATTTATTGATGCGTTTTATTAATTTCCAATTTGTTAATACATTTCAGGATATTTATTTCGTCAACGTTTCTGAAATCTGCTGAAACATGTTGACTGTGGTCTCAATTTAATTCTAAACTATGTAGAATTTAAACGCATCGTATATGGTTATGCTAACTTCATAACATAATGCACACTTTTTTAACCGACTTCAAAAAAGGAGGAGGCGTGTGGCCTCACCCTAATCTGTTTGAAGTCGGTGACTCAGCATGAGCCAGCAGGAGTGGACCTAGTCATCGACCTTACGTACGTATTATCTATTGGGTTTCTACCACTCCTGCTGGCTCATGCTGAGGCACCGACTTCAAACAGATTAGGATGAGGCCACACGAGCGTAATTTTGTGAGTTGTGAGCGGCAGAATTTCGGTTGCGCCATACATTGTGTCATGTGAGTGTCACGTGATGGCCCGCATATTGTATGGCGCGAACCGAAATTCTGCCGCTCACGACTCATAAAATACCGCTCGTGTGGCCTCATCCTTAGTAGAAAGATATTTCTATGCTTTTTGTTTGTAGTCGGTTCAATTTTTATATTATTTTTTATTAACAAAAATTTGGAAATTTTATGTTTCCTCTAATTGAACTGACTGCAGAAAATGCTAACTTTTTGGCGTTTTTTTAACAATCTAATTGCTTGCCAAAGTGATTGTCAATACATTAATGAGACAAAACAATTCATCGTTTATTATGATAAAAAAATGTCGAAAGCCGCGTATCCACTAGAGGCAGCCTCGCGTCGAGCGGCCTCGACTTGAAGCAAATAGCCTCAGTTTGAGGCTGCTCGCTTTGAGGCAACGGCTACGGATCAGCTCGAGGCGTGTCGCCTCAGCTTGATCCGCCGGCGGCGCACTGCGCAGTTAAAAGCCAAAACGCGATGGCACCAGACGCGCGTCGAGTAGCTGCTGCTTTAATAGCAATAACCATTATTAAGAAAAAGAGGAGGCAACAAAAAGCTATACAAAAGAGGAAGCATCGCTGGTGGATAAAAGAATTATACCGCAATAGAACTATACATGGATGTGAACACTTGCTATTGGACATGACGTTGGAAGGTGGCGATAGCTTTCGAAATTTTACACGCATGAGCACCGACGACTTTGAGTTGCTACTAACAATGGTTACACCTTTGATAGAAAAAAGAGATACGAGTTTTCGTTGTGCTATTTCGGCAAGGGACAGACTAGTTGTAACACTGAGATATTTAGCGACTAGTGACTCATATACTAGTCTTCAATATCTGTTAAGAATATCAAAGCAGTCAATTTCTAAAATTATAACAGAAACTACTGAAGCGATAATCGAAGTACTAAAAGACTACGTTAAGGTAAGTAAAACGCTATTTTACTAAATTTAAATGTTTTTAATTGTTTAAAATTACCGCTGAAAATCAATTTGTCATATTGTTAAGAATTAAAGTGCCTCAAACTGGGTTTCTGGCTGGCTGGCCATGGGTGTTTGTGGGCTGGGTGTGGGTGCTTCTGGGCTGGGTGTGGGTGCTTGTGGGCTTGGTGTGGGAATATATGTTGAAGATGCGTAGGTGGATGAAGAAGATGGCTCATTTTGATATTGTTGCGTAAAATATCCACAGCTTTGAAATCGTCCCATGTCTGCGTCGAAAATGGTGTCCATTATAGATTTTTTTACGTATGTTAACGTGCGGGGGTCATATTTTCTTAATTCAGATGCTACGAATTTTCCGAAGGTATCATACGCATCATCTTTTGTATTAAGTACATCCAAAGCATCTTGTAATAATATGTCATCGGTGGTTATGTCTAAAACGGGCGAGGCTTTTGGCATTTTCCTTTTAGTGGCAAAATTTGTTTGTTGCAGATAGTTGAGTTGTTGATGCCTCATTAGAGTCATTAGTTTCATTATTTTCATTAGTTTCTGTCGCATCATTAGTTTCTGTCGCCACCGAGTCCCCCGCTGTTGATGTTTCCTGTGATTAAATTATTAAATTAATTTCTCATATTTACAGTTACCATCATGTGAAGAGGAATGGCTGCAACTAGCGTACGATTGGGAAAACAAATGAAACTTTCCCCACTGCATATCATCGATGGATGGTAAACATATAGCTCTTCAAGCTCCAATTAAAAGCTGTTCAGAATATATAAATTATAAACATTTTAATGGCATTGTTTTGCTAGCCTTAGTTGACGCAAATTACAATTTTATTTATGCTAACGTTGGTTGCCAAGGTCGAATTTCCGATGGAGGAGTATTCAAAAATACTACTCTGTTCAAAAAGTTAGAAAAAAATGAACTGAGTTTACCAGAGCCTAGCATTATACAAATACCTTATGCAGTTAAGGTTCCTTACATGATATTAGCCGACAAAGCATTTGCATTAAGTAATTATACAATGAAACCATTTGAAGGAAATCCCCCTTATGGGTCTTGTGAAAGAATTTTTAACTATCGACTGTCAAGGGCAAGAAAAGTAATAGAAAATGTATTTGGGATAATGTCTTCGGTATTCAGAGTATTGCGAAAACCAATGTTGTTAGAACCAGAAATCGCCGATAGAGTTGTTCTATCAATTGTACATCTGCATAATTTCTTGCGGAGATCAAATACATCTTCACAAATATATTTGCCGCCCGGATCTATTGATAGAGAAATGGATGGACATTTTGAACCAGGATCGTGGAGAAATGAAGAAATATCATCATTTACGCCAATCCGCAGCGTTCCCAGAAAAGCAGCTGACCAACCAACACATTACATTTAGCTCTCCATTTTGTTACAAATGGAATATTACCGTGGCAAAATGATTATTAAAAATTACTCACCAACGTGGTCTCCGATGTAAGACGCGGAGTAAATTTGTCAGATAGAAAATGGAAATGGTCGTAGGCAAACCATTTTGACATATATATATCATCTCGTCCTGTAACCAAAATAAAATATATATGGTATACACAAACATGCAGTTTTTTTCTTTATTCTATATTCATTTAATATATTTTTTTGTCTGATAATAAAAAACCGGCCAGCCAGGGTTCCGTACCATTAAATAAATAAATAAATATTAAAATAATTAAATATTATAGGACAATCTTACACAAATCGACCTAGTCCCACGGTAAGCTCAATAAGGCTTGTATTATGGGTACTAGGCGACGATATATATAATACATATAAATACTTAAATACATATAAACATCCATAACTCAGGAACAAACATCTGTGATATGTACACAAATGAATGCCCTGACCAGGATTCGAACCCGGGACCTCCACTTAGCAGGCAGGGTCACTACCGACTAGGCTAGGAGGCCGTTAAACCATTATCTATAAAAACGGCAAAAAAAAACATGTCTAGTCACGCACTTGACCGGATTTTAGTATTTGTTGTTATAGCGGCAACAGAAATACATCATGTGTGAAAATTTCAACAGACGGACAGCCGAGTCTCAGTAATAATCCTTTGGGTACGGAACCCTAATTATCGATTTGCTTATAATATAACCTAAAAAATGTAGATAAAGAATGCACAAAAAAAATACCTGATCCCGTGGTAAGGCTGCTTTTGTGACGTGATTTTTCACGTCGGTATGACCCTGTGAGACTAGTGATCTTCTTTTTGATAACGTCCACCGGAATCCCCATATGGAAACTAATATCGTTCCACGCATCTTGCTTCACATTTTTATCGTAGTGTTTTTTATTTAATGGGTCCCAGAGAACACGGTGACCCTCATATAATTTTATCAGCTTAATAGCGGTCTCATTCTCCATTGCGATGCAGGCGACGGGCGCGACCGTCTCCATTAAACACACGGCTCGGACTGAGGCGCCTTTGAGCAAGGCACAGAAACCGACAAAATATGGCTCGGCTCGCGGCGACGAATTTGCCTCGCGTCGCGGCGTGCCTCAGGTTGAGGCAGCGTCTCCACTTGCGCAGCCTCGGAGTGAGGGAGCCGCTCGACCCGAGGCTGGAGGCTGCCTCTAGTGGATACGCGGCTGAATAAACATGGCATATTGCCGATTTCGTACTTCCTGTAATAAACCCTCTTAAACGGGAGTTACTTGAGTTAAAAGTAGCCAGACCCAAAATACAACGTTCTGTTTTAATTCGCTAGAATTCAGTTCGAACGTGATGTAAGTAAGTGCAAAACAATTCGTTTGGTAAATATTTCACTGCGCAGTACAGTTGGAATTCGTATATAGTCTGGTTAGTGTAAGTAAACGGCACCAGCAGCGGTATTTGTTGGTATTCAGCACAGGTCTACACTACAGTGTTGCTACTACATAGCTCGACAATGTTGTGGTAAGTCTATGTATGCATTGAAACTATTAGTTACTCCTGTGATGAATATCAGAACATAAATACGTAATACCAAAAAATCGAACAAGCGCGAGTCGGACTCCTACGTGAATATTTTCATTTTACTGTAAATTGCCATCAAAGATCGAGTAAAAATATACAAAAAAAATACGTTTATTGTATGGCACGGCCTTTAATTCTTAGAGTTCCGTACCCGAAAGGTGACAAACAGAACCTCATGTATATTTCTATCGTCGCTACAACAACAAATAATAAAAATAAAAACCGGCCAAGAGCGTGTCGGACACGTCCAAGGTAGGGTTCCGTAGCCATTACGAAAAAATCAAGTAATGTTTTTCTAAGGATTTCGTATGTGTAAATTGCTATTATTTATTCCTAGTAAATTTGATATATTTACTACCATTCTGAATTTTTTCAAATTTTCCCACCCAACAGTTTAGATTTTAGAGGGGGGGGGGGGCGATTTTAATGAAAATTTTCACTTTTAAGTTAAATATTTCGCAAACAGATCACTGAATAGAAAAATCATGTTAGAAACCCCGCAATGGTTTTAAAAGACCTATCCAACAATACCCCACACTATAGGGTTAGCCGAGAAAAAAAAATCACCCCCACTTTACGTCTATGAGAGGTACCCTAAAAAAAATTTTTTACTTTTTTTTATTCAATCACTTTGTCGGCGTGACTGATATATATATTCATGCCAAATTACAGCTTTCTAGTACTAACAGTCTCTGAGCTTAGCCGCGGACAGACAGACAGACAGACGGACAGACATGGCGAAACTATAAGGGTTCCTAGTTGACTACGGAACCCTAAAAAGGGGGTGTCAACGAACCAATATAAAATGAACCCTTACTGCGTACAATTTTCGTAATCGATTTCAAGTTAATTTCATGTCAACGTGACATTTGCAAAGGCCACTCTGGTATGCGATTCAGTTTCTTCGCCTATATCCTTCTTCAAGGCGTTCGTTTACCGATACAAAATTTATGTATACCTATTAAAACTTTGTCCAGGGTAACGTTCGAGAACGTTCTTCGGAAGCAAGAGCTCGGCGATAGCGCAATGGAGGAAGACGACGAGCGCAAATCCATCGTGGTGGAGCCACACGTCCAGCCGAAGAGGGGACCGTACCTTTACAACGAGCCCAAGAAGTCAGTAACTATGTATTAAAGTCGACACAAGCATGCCAATTAAAATTTAAACATTTTACAGTTCTGTACACAGGCAGAGTATACATCATTATCATCCCAGCCTATATATGTCCCACTGCAGGGCACATGCCTCCGCTCTGAATGAGAGAATATGGGCCGTAGTTCCCACGCGGGCCCAGTGCGAATCGGGAAATTCACACACGCAGGTGTGTATATGTTTCCTTACGATGTTTACCTTCACCGTAAAGCTCATGGTAAATTTCAAATGTAAATTCGCACGTGGGCCCGGGCTCGAACCCACGACCCTCTGTTTGAGAAGCCATAGGTCAAAACCACGATGCTACCACGACTTCAGAATAAACATAGTCGCTCCCAAAGCACGCCTTAATTACAGCATACAGTCTGCACATGAACTCCAAGGAACCGGAAGCTGGATTGTTTTACTTTATCAACTATATAATTTTCTTATTACTAAATACTTAGGTATAAGTTATTGAATACATTATGTTTTTGATGAAGAAAACCCAGCCCCGGAATCCCCGGAGCTCAAGCACAGACTGTAACCTATTTCATTCTATGTAATGTTGGAGTTTAGCGATAGGTTCCCACTTTACAAATAACAACAGTCAATTTCAAACTAATCTATCTGGAATTAATTGTAAACAAGGATATGCGTTGCATTTAGACGTCTTAACAAACCACAAATTACGTTTATCCACATTAGAATTGTTTTGCAGTTTACCGGTTCAATATTTACATTATAATAAAATGGTCATTATGTTTTTTTTTACATAAAATTGACCCGTGATTAATTCTACCTTATCCGATGAAAAGTGCAGATGAGGCCAAAGGTGAAACTCACTAGTTCAGTAAACAGCCTATTCGTTCCTACCTTGAAGAGCCCTAGGTTGTCTCTAGATTGTATGTAACTGCAAAAATAGTGGAAAACATATGTCTTATCATCGGCTTATGAAGCAAACCTACTAAATCCATTTCAACCGTCATCCAATTTTTTTAATTTACTGACTTATGTATCTAGATTGAAAATTTAATGACTGTAGAAATTTAACACGTTTAAATGGATTTAGCACGTTTACTCCCTAAGCCGACGTTATGTCAAATGAAGATCTGTGATTGAACTTGATCATTTGAAGTGCATAGAATCAATTGCAAGTAAATACCTTAGTGTTTAAATTTAGTACTCCACATTTAAAGAAGATACCTTTTTAAAGTCCAATCAGATGGCACTTTGTTTTAAGGAGAGCACGTAGCATTAGTCATGAGGTCATGAGCATGCAACTCCTTTATGGCAAGATAAGTTACTAAGACTTCTATATAAGTCGTCCTCTTCAAGACAAAAGCCGTGTTTGGCGATTGTTTGCCTTGAAGTTGTTAAGTTGGTTGCATGATTCGCTTTGACATTACAGTAGGAATTTTATAAGCTGGGGGTTTAGGACTGCAGAACTCATCTGGTAAAGATAACATTGTTCTCGTTTGTTGAAGCCTACCGCTAATAACAAATCAGAACAAGTACCTAACAAAAAATTCAAACAAATAGCTACCGTCTTCTCTAAGTTACAAGGCTGAAATTGCAAAAGCTTAACTCATTAAGAAAGGCTTTTCATCATTGTAAGCGGTACTCAGGTGGATCGTCGGCGTTGTAGTGCGAACGCGTGCGTGCGTAATAGAACAAACGAGAACAATGTTTATCTTTACCAGATCAGGTCTGCAGTCCTAAACCCCCAGCTTATGAAATTCCAACTATACAAGCTTTTATTTAACTTAAAATCTTGGAGGAAAAATGTCTCCGAGTTTAAAATATGCCTATATGCCTATGTTATGTGTTAAGTTATATACCACCAGTGGGTATGACCCATACAACGATTAACATTCCGGAAATTCGCACAAAGCGGTTCGCTTCATTTTTTATTACGCTAACTGATAAAGAGTGGAATTCGCTTCCGTCGGCGTCGCTGTTTTCCGGAGAAATACAATTTAGAGCTTATTCAAGGCCAAAGTGAATAGGCTGTTACTGAACTTGTGAGTGAGGTGAGATAAAGGTCAGTTGTTGGCCAGTTTTTAACTAAAAACAGCGTGAAATCTGGTCAGACCATTTGTATTTTAGCCAAATGCCCAGTGGTAACCTGAGATTTGGCTTGAATTGGGAAGCAAAAGGAAGGCCGCTCGAACTCGACCAAAGCAAAAAGGCATTGTACTGTGCAGGTTTGCGACTTCGACGGAGGTCGTTTTTGTTGTCCCGTTCCCCAACTCTTAGGTCATCCAAGAGCATGTGCTGAATATATTACTTTTAACAAAAATGTTTCTTAGGAACAACATATTGTTCACGCCGACGCAGCTCGAGGCAATTCGTTCCGGTATGCAGCCTGGGTTGACTCTGGTTGTGGGCCCTCCGGGAACAGGTAAGATAGGTACACTGCTACACGCTCAATCTGTACAAAAACTGGTGTTCTGCTTTAAGCGGTTGGTGCAGCAACTGGCAACTAGTTGTTTTACGTATATCTTAAAGGAATTGCGTACACATATTTTTTTGTGTTCGTGCAAAAATTAAAGTCAGTTTATTTCTCCCACCTCTTGCTTGTTTTGGGCCTTTTAATCATATTACCCCGCAGTCAATAATTTTATAAGCTAAGAGACGTCATATGCTCACAAAACAAATGAAAAACATGATCCGTACGCAGCGGCAGCACACACACACACACACACACACACACACACACACACACACACACACACACACACACACACACACACACACACGCACACACACACACATGCACGCTCATGTTCTTTTTGCTCCCGTTATGAAAGGCATATGGTTGTCATTTTCTTCGACGTCACGTAACTGTAAAGACTACATAAAACAGGCGGCCTTTTTACGCTTAATTTTCGGTAAACTTTATTTAACATATCTACCGCTTTTAGTAGATATATAATATCACTGTCTTTTCTGTAGATACGTGCCTGGCATAAACATTTGCACAGCTCTTCAAATCAATGAAACGAGTTCATTGAAATGAGACTGCGCAAAAAAACATCATACAAAACATGATGTGGCGATACGTGCAGACGGTCCAAATACATTGTCCTAATAAATTCATTGATTTCAATTTATTCATTGGAGATCTGATTTCCCATGACGCAGACGCCGAGTTATTAATACTTAATGAACTAAAACAATTACTTTGCCCACCCGCGAGCCGCGGGTCGCGGGTGAGCAAAGTAATTGTTTTAGTTCATTAATATGGACCTCCGCAAAGTAACGCCTGATTCAATAAATTATTAATACTTGTTTAACTTTTTTAACAGTGTACCTAGACATAATTTCCTGACAGATAAAGAAGAACAAGGAAGATGAAGAAGGTTTCTTTAGAAGTAACCTTTTGAGACTAAAAAATTTCGAACAAACAGTTTATATTTGTTGATACTAGCCTAGCTACATAATATGTTTAGTGATCTAACAACTTTATTATAACCCAAATTGAGCTACAAAATTGATGTTCATAGCCTTTAGGAAAAATAACGTCACTACTTTGAAAAAGCTTATGGCCAAAAACTGAAAAAATATCTACTTACATTTTGATAATTGCAGTTTTAAAGTGCCTCACTTCTAACGACCTCATATCCTACATTGGTAATTTCAAAACTATAAATGAATATGAGATTCTTAGGATTCAATGTTTGACTACGTAGGTTTCATCTCAAGTTCTTTCTCCTAACAGGTAAAACGGACGTCGCAGTGCAGATAATATCCAACTTGTACCACAACTTCCCGTGGCAGCGCACTCTGGTGGTCACTCACAGCAATCAAGCCCTCAATCAGCTGTTCGAAAAAGTGGCAGAACTGGATGTTGACGAGCGGCATCTGCTACGTCTTGGACATGGAGAGGAGGCGTTGCAAACTGACAAGGACTTCTCTAGGTAAGACCAAGAACACACACATATTTGTTACAGTAAGTATGTGTATTTTGGGTGAGTGAGATGCATTCAGTTCAGTTTCACCCCTTTCTGGGATGCACTTTATCGTTTGTCATCTGCATAATACTTAAGCCAATCGCCTTCGCTGCCACTGACAATGAGGCGTCACCATAAACCGTTTCTTTTAGTTTTATCATTCTCTTATTTTAGAAATTACAGGGGGGGGGGGACACGTTTTACCACTTTGGAAGTGTCCCTCGCGCAAACTATTCAGTTTAGAAAAAAATGATATTAGAAACCTCAATATCATTTTTGAAATCTTACTGTCTCTTCGACGTGCACTCTGTATCTCATTTTGTGTACTTTTGGTAAATTTGCTCGGATTTTCCCGACAACAAATCAAAAACTACTTGAAGTAAATACAGTCGGAATCAGACAGACTGCGAGCCGTAATGTACATACTGTGCCAAATACACTTTGGTCTTGGATCTAGATTACGAGTACTTTCGAGAAGACTAGAAACCTTATTGTTATTTTAATTTGTTTTTTGGAAAAACCTACAGTGTATAGTATGCCGCCGGTTTTATTATTTATTTCTTTAAGAGCTCATAGTTTCCTGCTGCTAGGCAAAACCCTTCCACTCGTCCCCCCACGCCTCCCTATCCAGAGCTGTTTCCCCACCAGTCTTGGTGAAAATACGCTGTTTAGATTTGCAAATTGAGCTTTAAAGTATACTCTCTCCAACGCATTTTTGTATACCTAGAAAAATTAAAGATAAGCAAGTTCGTCACCTGATGTTAATAGTAACTACTATCCATAGATACCCGAGGCCGTATTGTCTAACGCTTCTGACGCTTGTCTTCGCTTTTACCATCTCTTTCTGTCATCATCTTATACCGTTTCACAGAAATAAATAGTGATTGCGAAGGCAAGCGTCAGAAGCAAGCCTGCCGCAGCCTCAAAGGCACAGAAATATATCGAGGGAAAGAGTGTACGTACCTCGTCTGCCGAAAAGTGGTCCAAACGGATAACTTGCTCGCCGCGAACTTTAGTCTGCTCCCGACCGCGGTCTGCGTGCGACGTCAGGTTTTAAAAATAAAATGACTCGTTGTTCAGTAACTAACTGTTCAAATACTACAGATAAAGTTGGAGCTGTTAGTCGAGGTATTTCCTTTCATTGGTAAATACTATTTGTCCTAAAATATCTGTTATTAATTAAAAAACGATTTATTTTATTATTTTCATCAGAACAGTAGCGGGCGATTGTGTATCCACGCTAGCTTTCCATTGCGGCTTTAATTAGACGAGCCAGACATGGCGTGCGTTCAAAACCAGCGATGTAAAAATATGCTATTCAAACTGTCGAGTCACGTCCAAGGTCGATTTATAATTTTTTCTGTCAAAAGTAAGAATAGTGATGTACAGTACACTATCGCAGTTCTTACTCGATTAAAATCGATTTTGAAAGCAGAGGAAATGATAATTACGGTTTTATATTACTAGGGGCGTTCAATAAAAAGTGAGAATGAGTATGTTATAAACAACTTTTACTAAATGTCATTTTATTTATGAACTAAGTCATTTTATTTTTCAACATAGTCACCTTTTAGCATAATACACTTAGTATATCTTTTTTCTAAACTTAAAATTCCTTTTTTAAAAAAGGTCTCATCTTGAGTACTTAATAAATCTTGTACTGCAGCGACTACCGCGTCGTCGTCTTCAAATTTCTGGCCTCTCAGGTATTGTTTCAATCTCTGAAATAGGTAGAAATCACTGGGAGCGAGATCTGGTGAATACGGAGGATGCTTAAGGATATCGAACCCAGCATCACGAATTGCAGCCATTGCAACGGCGGACTTGTGTGCCGGGGCATTGTCCTGGTGGAACAGCACAACTTTCGAGAGTTTACCTCGCCGTTTTTCGCGGATCTCATTGCGCAATGTTGCTATTTGTTTGGCGTATAAAGTGCCCGTAATAGTGGCTCCATGCTCGAGATACTCAATCATTAATACCCCTTTACCATCCCAAAAAACAGAGCCCGTGACCTTACCGGCAGATGGGTTCACCTTGAATTTCTTCGGAGTTGGAGATGATGGCCTTTTCCATGTCATAGACTGCAGTTTCGTTTCAGGGTCGTAATGATGGAGCCATGTTTCGTCCATTGTTATAAATCGCGCCAAAAAAAGTTTCCGGTCTTGCTGCATCAGGTTCAAAGCTTCTTGACAAATCTCTAGTCTAATTTGTTTTTGCGTGTCAGTAAGCATTCTTGGTACCCAACGCGCAGATACCTTTTTCATACCCAAGCGTTCATCTAAAATATTATGCACGCTCCCCGTTGAAATCTTTACATTTTCAGCAATAAAACGATCTGTGACACGACGATCCGCCAAAACTGAGTTTTCGACTTTTTTCACAATTTCTTCAGTTACTGCTGTAGTAGGGCGTCCGGAGCGGGGGTCGTCCATTGTCGATGTTCTTCCACGTCTAAATTCGGCGCACCAACGTGCGACTGTCGAATACGGAGGAGCATTAGACCCTAAAGTGTCCCGCAAATCCAAATTGACTTGGTCCGTAGAAAAATTTTTCAAATACAAGTATTTGATAACGGCGCGCAGTTCAATTTTCTCCATTTTCGCTAACGTACTCAATAGCATTGCAAAGAAATTACCGTATATTTTTTTAAACAAAAGACAGTTAGTTTTTTTTTTCATAGCAATCAACTAGATAGATTAGCTTTACCGGCCAGTATTTAATTTCGTAATATTAAAAGAGTTTGCATCTCATTCTCACTTTATATTGAACGCCCCTCGTATTATGTAGCTATATAATGTACGTAGTGCAAAGCAAATATTATAAACAAACAGGTTATGGTTACTTCTATATTACAATTTTATTTTAGTTTTCCGAATGATCCTCATATTAAAAATAAATGGATTGAAAACAACTGGTCATAAAAAATGGTTTCCTACAAAAAACATTAAGATTTGTTCTATACATTTCCACGAAGACACCTTTACTGGCCCATCAAAGTACCGACGAGTAATCAGTACAGCTTATCCGACTATTGTTATTGATGTAGTGATGATGTCATATGATGAAAAGGTACACATTTACATAAGGTACCTACCTACATTTATATTTTTCGATTTGAAATTCTGACCTTTCTCATTTCCTCTGTGCATAAGAGTCGGTTGTTTTCGCGCGGCTTATGTTTCCCATCACTAAATTACACTCGTGACGTCAAAGTACCTACGCAAGATGTTACAGGCTCGGTCTCGCTACAAATTGCCGAGCTTTTTCCTTCTATCTCGATATATTTCTGTGCTCAAAGGTATTGCCGATGTTTCCGTAACCAAGAGGGCTAAGATTAAAACGGTCAGTTTTGTTTTTGACCGAATAAACAAAGGTTAAAAATTAATAAGGCCCCAGACAGAGCTGATGGCCTATCCATCTTAATGGTTTCAGTAATCAACTCCACGTGAAAGGCCACAACTGTTGCTATATTTAGAAGCATAATCTGCCATTGTTGTTGAAGAACTTATTAAAGTACGATGACGTCAAACTTCATCTGGTTTTTGTCCGATTACGATGATTCAAAGTATTAAGTTGGGTTTGTTATGAGCAACTAGCTGTTGCCCGCGACTCCGCCTGCAAAGAAGTCGTTTATCGCTATCCCGCGGGAGCTTTGCAATTTTCCGCGATAAAAACTATCCTATGTCCTTACCAGTGTCTCAAACTATTTCCGTATTCAATTTCATCTACATCAGTTCAGCGGTTTAAGCGTGAAGAGGTAACAGACATACAGAGAGACACAGAGACAAGAGACAAGAGAGATTAGTATGGATTATTTGGTTGAATAAAGAATTGGATATTGTCAACTATTTCAGTCTCAATACTTCCAATTAGGGCTATTCGAATGAGAACGTGATGTTCGATTGGGGGATTTCGAAAATATCACGAAAAATCACAGTGAGGATGGAGGCGTGCTCACGAGATATCATCTGCATTTGCTTTGATCTATTTTTTAAAGTACCTAATGACCTAGCAAATTTTTTCGAAAAGTCGTGAATAGATCTGAAAAAAAAACATCTAAAGTGATTTTGATGGCTTAGCTAAAAATCACATGTATTATAGACTCGTATCGCCTTTGATGATGAGATTATAGACACCCCCTATGTAAACCAATAGAACCTCTGAACGTCACTACATTGCATTGCTTATTGTTAAAACACTTATACTGAAAATTTCAATTACTCTCTGGTTTTGCCAGCCTTTCCCAACATGACGTTCGATGGGTTTTACGTTAGCCTGTCTAACATATGATCTAAAAATTAAGTTCATTAAGGCTCATTGTTGCTTCTATGCTAAATTAGTGTGTTAAAAGGCATGCGTTGGTTTTTCAAAGTAGTTAAATTTTCAATTCTGTGTAAGCGTATTTCCGCGAACTTTATGAGTATTGTGGGTGGGTGGCCATGGAAATTAATACTTTTAAAAGCGAAACTCGTGTGGTTTTCATTGATGTTAGCACTGATCTAAAATACAGAGTGACTTGAAGGTCGATGCGAATATTGGAAAGTATCCACCGCAGCTTCGATAGCGGAACAACTTACACAAATGATAGGTACTTATAGTTTAGAATTCTAGTTTAGTGTTTTGTAGATGTATTGTACAATTTTAAATCTCAAATGAAGGGCATATTTACTTTTGAAGTATACATAAATACCCAGTGACTAGTGTACACCATTATAAAATGCACTTTCCGTGCAAGTATTTCGTTACTTTTCTTTTAATTTCTCTGCTATTGATACTAAAGTTGAAAATCGTTTGAAAAATAAAAACTTTTTGCGAACTTTGTGATTTTTGTTTTCTATATTTACACTTAGGTACAGGGCATATCATCTGTGATGGTTTCGTTTGTAACATTAAACAGAGTAATAAAGAAATACATATAAATTTACTCATTGCATGATTCGTTGCTCGCTAGGGCGTAATTTTAGCCTGTAACGGTAACAAAAAAGTAGTTTTTCAAATATATCCCATATTTTAAATAATTAAAGATCATAAACTTTATTTTGTTTGCAATAAACAGTTTTTTTTATTCAATTGTTATCTCGAAAATACTAACTATTTGGCCCTACAGTAAGTTTGCTTAAAAATGACCTTAACATAAATATTGGTAATAAGCGAAGGAAAACAACAAATTACTTCAGTCACTTTAGCTTAATTTGAGCTTATCTCATTTTAGGTTATAATTCACTTAACATTTGAATACATCTGGGAAACTAGCATTCTTAATAATAGATAGCTATAGGTATTTATTTTCAAATACTAAGAAACGTAAAATATCGTGTTCTGTCGTCAATGACAGGAGATCGACAATGTGACAGTTGCAAAAAAACCTAAAATTAACTCGCCAGAACGCGCGTGGGAGATAGTATCTCTATGCGTTCTTATACTGTGGTATCGTTTCTTATTTTATTTACTCTTGTTATAATAATTATAGTTTTGAATGAAATATATTGGTGACAAGTTCAATATAAAATTTAAATAGTACGCAAAAGTTTCAGAACTGCGGATATAATTTACATGCTTCTGACATTCAAATGATCAGTATTCTGCGTAAAAATAAAGACACTACTTTTTTCAGGTTTTTGCTCAATCTCTATTAATATTGTAGGTACGTACGGACGGTGGTAAAGAACTTTTCGTGTGCAAGTTTGACAGTTTTTTATTTCAGCGTTATAAATGAAAAATTTGCTAATTCTTTGCAATTGTAAAGGGTCACTTCCAAAGTTGGTTCCGTATAGTATAAATTCAAATGAATGCATTGTGCGCTGCGTGAGGTCCTACTTTGATGAGTCAAGTCAGATTGGCATCATGGCGAAAAGTGCCAAAACGTTCCATCGATTTAGTCTCAAAATAGTATTATTAGAATGAAATGAATCCACGAATATATCATTCGCGGCAATTCACTCGACAATAAATTATTCCAGGAATAATTTTATTCGAATAAAAATAATAATTCGATAATTTTATTCGTCATTCTCGAATAATTTGGTTATTCTTTATTAGTCATTCTAATAAATGTTGGCCATGTATCCCAGATATGGGCGAGTGAACTACGTGCTGGCTAAACGGCTGGAGCTTCTGGAGGTGGTGGGGCGGCTGCAGCGGACGCTGGACTCGGGTGGAGACGACGCCGGCGCCACCTGCGAGCTGGCGCACCACTTCCACGTGTACCACGTGCGCCCGCGCTGGCAGGCCTTCACCGACGCATGCCAACGGGACAAGGTACGCAGCGAGTGATAGATAGTGATTAGTGTATGACAAATCGAATCACTTCGTTTTTCATAATTTCATTTGTCATAATTTCACTTCCTATACCAACTAATTTTTACCATAAAATTTATAGAACCGTCCTGTTATCAGGATTTTTTTAATGCCATTTTATAGAATGCTGTAGTTTAGGTTAGTTTAGTAATAAATAATTACTGCTTCAGAAATAAATTTATGACAAATAAAAATCATGGAAAAGAAAGAAAAGGGAGAAAGAAAAAACATTTATTTATAACAACAATAACACGTACACAGGCAGAAATAAGAGTACAAACATAGACATAGGTATGTTACATATTAATGCTGTTACAAGAAGGGTCCCGACTCAGCATGTCGCCAGTTAAAAAACCAGCACTGGTCTTCCACCGGGCCACAGTGCCTACAGTAAAACGATACATTAGGGTAGGGATGGCGAACGAATAGCACATATTATGTAATTAATGTAGCATGCGAAATATATACATATCTAAAACTGCTTGTTGGTTGTGATTTGGAGACTGTCGCAGCAGGCGAGGTATATTTTTGTGCGTAAGGTGCATGACGAGAAACTGCCTAGAGTACAGCTATGGTAACTATCATATCGCAGATATGGTAAACCATCTCTAGGTGTATGACTTGCGCCGAGATTAGCAGCTATTCTAAAATGCATATCGGTATAAGGTACACCATTGATAGTAACTTACACGACGAGTTAATACTCAAAACACGGTACGCGTAATTAACTTGTTGAGCTGACGTAACACCTCTGAGTGTATAAGGAATGCTAATACATCAAACTATTCAGATCAGTTTTAGCAATGAACGTCAGTATAATCCCGCCTCGATATAGGTGGGGGTTTCCACTGAAAAACCAAAGTAAACATGATAAAGCTTGTGAAAAATATTTACGAAAACACCTGTGACGTAAGCTCGCAAAACTACTAGGTTTTCTGGGGATGTGCCAAACCATAAAAAACCGGCCAAATGCGAGTCATACTAGCGCACGAAGGGTTCCGTACCATTATCTATAAAAACGGCAAAAAATCACGTTTGCTGTATGGGAGCCCCCTTAAATATTTGTTTTATTTTATTTGAACTATTTACTTTTAAAGTAAATATATAACTAAATATTCTGTGAATATTTCAAGCATCTACCTGTTGCCGTTATCAATATCGAGCAAAAAAAATTACGTTTGTTGTATGGGAGCCCACTTAAATATTTATTTTATTCTGTTTTTTAGTACTTGTTGTTATAGTGGCAATCGAAATACATCATCTGTGAAAATTTCAACTGTCTATGCTATGCTATGCTGTCTGGCAATATTGTATGAAATTTCATTAACGATCTCTCGTCTAGCAGCACCCGTAACGTGATACTTCGCGGCCTATTATAAGGAATATAAGATCAATATTTCATTGCATGTATGAGAACAACAGTTTTTCATCAGTAAGTAGGTTAGTCATTCATTTATTTACATTGTAAAATTTGTATAATATTTCTCTAACCATCTTTTCAGACAAAATCCGTGGAAACGGTTAGCAAAGAGTTTCCGTTTCACGAATTCTTCGATGATGCTCCAAAGCCTCTTTTCCCAGGGAAATCTTTTGATGAAGACCTAGACATCTCGCTTAGCTGTTACAGGTATAGTACATTACTGCAGCGGCCGCGAAATAGGGGATTGCCGGCCGAGTAGTTATAGATGGCCGAGTGTCAACGAGGCCATCTAGAGATATGAGGCCGGCAATCCCTGTTCGTGGCCAAGGCTTGTATAAAGTTTTTCTCAAACATGCATCATCATCATCACCACCATCATCACCGCCATCATCATCACCATCACCATCACCATCACCAACAACATCATCAACAACATCATCAACATCCATCAACATCCATCAACCAACATCAACCAACATCCATCAACATCCATCAACATCCATCAACATCCATCAACATCCATCAACCAACATCCATCAACATCCATCAACATCCATCAACATCCATCAACATCCATCAACATCCATCAACCAACATCCATCAACATCCATCAACATCCATCAATATCCATCAACATCCATCAACCAACATCCATCAACATCCATCAACATCCATCAACAGCCATCAATATCCATCAACATCCATCAACATCCATCAACATCCATCAACATCCATCAACCAACATCAACCAATATCCATCAACATCCATCAACATCCATCAACATCCATCAACATCCATCAACGTACATCAACATCCATCAACATCCATCAACATCCAACAACATCCATCAACATCCATCAACATCCATCCATCCATCCATCCATCAACATCCATCAACATCCATCAACATCCATCAACATCCATCAACCAACATCCATCAACATCCATCAACATCCATCAATATCCATCAACATCCATCAACCAACATCCATCAACATCCATCAACATCCATCAACATCCATCAACATCTATCAACATCCATCAACATCCATCAACATCCATCAACATCCATCAACATCTATCAACATCCATCAACATCCATCAACCAACATCAACCAACATCCATCAACATCCATCAACATCCATCAACATCCATCAACAGCCATCAATATCCATCAACATCCATCAACATCCATCCATCCATCCATCCATCAACATCCATCAACATCCATCAACATCCATCAACCAACATCCATCAACATCCATCAACATCCATCAACCAACATCCATCAACATCCATCAACATCCATCAATATCCATCAACATCCATCAACCAACATCCATCAACATCCATCAACATCCATCAACATCCATCAACATCTATCAACATCCATCAACATCCATCAACATCCATCCATCCATCCATCCATCAACATCCATCCATCCGTCCGTCCGTCCGTCCGTCCTTCCGACCGTCCGTCCATCCGTCCGTCCATCCATCCATCCATCCATCCATCCATCCATCCATCCATCCATCCATCCATCCATCCATCCATCCATCCATCCATCCATCCACGTCGACCACGTCGACCTATTAAAACGTCATGGTGCTGTGTCACATAAAACAATAGACAATCACTTTGCTGGCCAAGGCCAGCAATGTTGTATGAAATTCCATTATTGACCTCTCGTCTAGGCGCACCTGCAACGTGACGGTTCGTGGCGTATTATAAGGAACATAACGTCAATATTTCATAGCATGTTTTAGAAAAACATATATCCACCTTGTAAATACCCATAGCAGACGTTAAGTAATGTTCCTGTTCTAGGAAAATTTGTCATTACAATAATGGAGAAACGTGCTTAGCCGATTTTGGCAACACCTTTTTTGTCTTTTGACAAATGATGTGGATGTGGACTGGGCGGGCCTTTTTTGGTATTCACTTCCTAAATTTGCATGCTGATTAAATAAAATATACGATTCTTCAACTCTTCTGTCAACACAATTCGTAGTCATGTTACTATGTTAAGTATTATGGTCATTATTAGGCCTATGTTTATAAATCATTTATCTTTTGCTGTTTGCATACTTACTTATGGTAAAACGTCAATCACATTATGACGTTTTCCTCACTCTCCGGTTTTGGCCATTAGGACGATATTGTTACTGATAGAAATAGGACTCAGGGTCTTTCGAAGGTCGTTTATCTTTGAGTCGCAACCGTGGTAGCCTTTTGGTTTGATCTATGGCCTCTCATGCAGAGGATCGTGGGTTCGAGCCCGGACCAAAAAATTGCAAAATTACATTTTGAATTTAACAAAAGCTTTTCGGCTAAGGATATCATAGTGAGGAAACTGTATAAACCTGCGAAAGAATTCGATTTTTCTGTGAAATTCCCAATCCGCTCTGGGCTCGCGCGGGAACTAACAGCCCAATCCGTCTCATTCTGAGAGACTTGTGTACAGCAGTGCGACGTATATATCCCGGAAATAATGATGATGATGATTTCTTCAATACGCCATAAGTATTTTTGTTATGCACCTTGCAGTGTATAAAACACTTTGCCATTTGTTGACATAAAAACCAAGCTAGTTAAACATTGATATCACCAGTTGATATTGCGGATAAAAATGAGGTGCTAGGTATTTCTGAAACACGGTCAAATAAACGAACGTCATTTTAGTGAGAAAAACGTGCACTGAGTACATTATAATTGAAAAGGTATACTCGCAATTCTACTGACACTTGAGATTAAATAGTGTTACTGGTTTATTTTGTGTTAGTCTAACGATAGGCCTATCAATAGTACCGATACTGTCGGCAGTATCAATGTGGGATTGTAAATTGAAGAAAACCAGTTATTCTTCGAAGAAATAAATATATTCAGAAAAATAATCATCAAATAATGCGTCTTAATCGTCTTGCTCAGATCCTCTGTTTTTTTACTATTCTTAATTTAAAAATCTACCCGTCATTCATGCTTGCTCTTTCTTACTCGTACATTCATATCTCATACTAAGTAAGTATCTCCTTTACCCAAGGACACGTCATATTGCGCTTCATTTCACTCATCCTACTTCAATACCATGGAAGGTATTGCACTCTGCAATCGTCATGACTTGCGCTGTGTATTTCAAAGTAACTTAAGCGAAACAGTTATCGTTCCGCTTAATTTGCTATGATATCAATCGTTCGATGAAACACAATAAGATTGCTGATACCCATAGTATTTAGGTCATGACTATGTCATAGACTCATGAGTCTGTGGACTAAATCAACCGGGCAAATTTTAATCGTTTTTTATGTGGAATCAGGCAACAGGGCAACAACAAGGCAGGCGATGTTAATAATAATAATAATATGATTATTTATTCAGACTTTTTAATCCAATTTTGTTAGTAATAGAGTAGTCTACATTACACATAGATTATTAGGTGACAAATAACAGACTAGCCCTGTTTTATGTATCCTAGCTAATAGAATGGTTGATGTTAAGCCAAAATATAAGGATTACAAAATTTATTTCAAATGAACAGAATTGAAACTACTGCCACTTATGGGACTTAATCATACAAGAAAGAGTGTTTAAAATGACATAGACGTTTCAGTCACACCGCAGCGGGTGAAATAACAAGTAAAGTGAATAAGTAATCTATATATAAAACACAAAAATGCTTCTACTTATGTCCGTTGTAGATTTTGAAACCATCCTACCGATGTTCCCAAACCAGTTTCTTTTGAAAGGCAATAAATACGAAGATGATTTTAGACCTAAAAAAATGCTAAAAGCACATTCGGTTAATTCATAGGTCGATCGCGCGGGCGAAGTCGCAGGTAAAAGCTATTAGGCTAATAGACCTATTGAGTAGATTGTAGAATGCTGGAGTTCTATGAGTGGTAGGTATGTTTTGAATTAAAATAAAAAAAAACAATGTAAATTATGGATTGTTTTAAATCACTATCTTTAACTCAAATGCAAGAATGACTAATTTACTTTAATCCTTTTTACGCCCACTAGCAATGAACCAGTCATAATGCACGTTGTAATCATAAATATAGCCTTAGGATACTCACGACTTCTTCTAAATACAACCTATTTGTTGCTTGATATATTTGTATAATAAATTGACTCATTACGTTATTAGCACATCTATACTAATATATAAAGCTGAAGAGTTTGTTTGTTTGTTTGTTTGAACGCGCTAATCTCAGGAACTACTGCTCCGATTTGAAAAATTCTTTCAGTGTTGGATAGCCCATTTATCGAGGAAGGCTATAGGTTATATATCATCACGCTAACACCAATAGGAGCGAAGCGGAGCGGAAGAATGTTTCAAAATCGGGGGTTTTGAAGTAAAACTTCTATATAGGCGCTAATCTCAGGAACTACTACTCCGATTTGAGAAATTCTTTCAGTGTTAACACCAGGGGGGGGTTGAGGGGGGTGAGGGTTGCGGGGGGGGGGGGGGGGGTACATAAGGGGGATATTTTAACATAAGGGGGGCTTCGGAGGGGGATTCAAATTTCATTGCTTTGCACCGTTTTCGAGATATTTGACAAAAACACCAAGGGGATGGGGGGGTGCGGGAGGTGCGTGGTGCGGGGGAGAGGGTGTGGGGGTATTAAAGGGGGGATGAAAATTTAATTGATTTTGCCGTAGGATGCACCGTTTTGAAAATATTTGACAAAAACACCATGGGGTTGGGGGGGTGGGGGGGGTTGAGGGGAGGGTGCGGGGGAGGGTGTGGGGTGCGGGGGAGGGTGCGGGGGAGAGGGCGTGGGGGCATTAAAGGGGGGATGAAAATTTCATTGATTTTGTCGTAGGATGCACCGTTTTCAAGATATTTGACAAAAAAAAGCTTGAAGTAAAACTTGAAGTAAAATTTCTATAGGGCACGCTTGACTTGGGATGGGACGAACGCGGGTGTGCGGGGGTGCTGTGTGGGAGGGCGTGCAGGGGGTGCGGAGGGGTGCGAGGGGGGTTCGGGGTTGCTGTGCGAGGGGAGTGCGGGATGGAGCGGGTTGGAGGGTGCGGGGGGGGGGGGTTGCGGGGGGGGTAATTTTTTTATTATCGAGGAACTAAGGAGAGCCATAATTGATGAAAAAGCAAATTGAATAACAAAAATAAGCTGCCCAAATTACTAATTCCACGCGGACGGAGTCGCGGGCAAAAGCTAGTCTATTATATTATTACTTCTTGACTTGTTGAAAGACGGTACTTTACATGACATGATAAATAGGTAGAATCATACCATTTATTGTTATACGGTAGTTAAATATACATACTTTAATAGATTAACCTCGTTTACAAATAACGATCCCTATTTTACTATGTTAACTGCCGCACTGTTTCGGAGGCTATTAAAAACCAGCTCTTTTAAATAAAGTTGTTCCTTTTTATAGCTATACAGTAAGTACCTATAAACACAATTCGAAGGGGATGGCATCCTAAATAATACTATACAACGTAATGCGAATGTAAGTTTGTTTGTTTTTAAAAGCTTTTTATTAACTTGCAATGTATGTAAGTATGTATATGTGCGGGTCAAATCTTGGAAGTTGAATTTGACCCATTTCCAGAGGTCGGATTTACTTGAAATGTGGTATACATATGTAGGTTGGATGACAATGCAAGTACAGTCAACAAAAAGTACAGTCAGCAAAAAGCTTGCTTAAAAAGCTTTTTTATTTCAGTTTGTATTTAGTTTGAAATATATGGTTTCACGGGATGACCGTAAAAGTAATAAAAAATGAAGGTGAAAAAAATAAATAGAAAAAGATACTTCATACTTAACTTGTTAAAAAGCTTGCATTGTAAATGAAATTTTTAACAAAACTTATTTACGTTCACCTTGCAGGTCGGCTAAAAACAAAAAGACGTTCTAATAAATTGCATACCTTTTTATTATAAAATTCCAAGAACTATAACAGACTAAACATAGAGGCCCATTTACATTATACAACTTTCTTGCAAATTCCATACAATAAAATTGAGGCAATAAAACATTGCTCAGTCTAAACCTAAGGACTGAGCAATGTTTTATTGCCTTATTTTTATTGTATGGAAAGTGCAAGAAAGTTGTATAATCTAAATGGGCCTTAATAATATGCAAAATTCAAAACCATTGTCAAGAAAACATTGATATCTAAAGCGTACTATAAAATTAATGATTAATTGACACTCGGCGTCACGGAAATCGCACACAATTGCGCACTTTTGCTTTCAAGCTAATATAACTCTTATGTTTATAGGTAACTTTTATTGCTTTTTTTACCGATTTTGTATTGTTATTAAATGGAGGATTAAATTACCTTTCATATGAATCTAAATACACACCCATTCTTTACCTTTAAGACTGTATAAGGTACATAACGGCTTGACACAGAAATCCGTGGGTGTGCGATTTCCGTGACGCCGAGTGTATCATGGACAAGGGTGCTTGGAAATAATTCCGATCTGCATTGGCGATCACTAGTCTCAAACAGCGTATCAACGGTGTTCAAAAAATAGTTGTGTTAAATACTTTAGAAATACCTATGTAATTTAAAACTTTGTAGATCTGTTTGAAAGTATAGCTTGTTGAGTTTCTTACCGGATTCTTCTCAACAGGGTTTTTCTGAACCGGTGGTAGATTCTAAGACGTTTATGAGCATACCCATATATAATTAGAGCGAGGACAAATTAAACTACATAATTATATTAGTTGATATCGATAAAAATGATGTAAAGTACCACCCTTGTGTAGTTCCAAGATTTTATATAATGACAAACAAAAAAAAAACAAACTTTTTGAAGAATTATCTTATTTCATATTTTATATAATCAAATATATAGCTTCATAGTTATATTGATATTTTTATGTCAAAAATTACTTGAGTACAGAGTCATACCAACCCTTTGAGATACGCAACCCTAAAAACTACATTAAATTCACCACATTTTTATTCATGAGCCGAATACCGAGAATTCTGTATTTAAAAGCGGACCTGTGCTAAAACGAGAGGGCACTATAGGATCTCAAGCTTCGATGTCTGGTTATTTCCATGCTGTTTAATGTTTATATTATCTTTTTTACGATGGTAAAAACCGAACAGCAGCGATCCTGCTTGTAAAACAAAAGGAACACAATATAATCTGAAAATATATCTTCAATCTTAAACTGTAGAAGTAAAAGTCCAATAGAGGTTGAGAGTAAATGCTTATTTTTGTACAATCAGCTGCAGAGAAACGTGACTCCCAACTGCATACAAACTTTGGATGCAGGGGGGTCTCGTTTCTCTGCAGCTGCCAACTGTACCTTATTTCTTTAAAACATCTTTTATTTTCATTTCCTACTTGGACAGGAGCATATAGAAAACAACTGAAAAATAAAGTTAGGGTTCATCCCAAGGGTTAAAGTTAGGGTTGTTTCTTTGACGAGTGCTATATCTGTACGGATGGTGATCCCGAGCGATAAGCATACATAAAATATACCGTAAAAACATAAGTGAACAAATAAGATAAATAAATTTTAGGGGATTTATTGAGATTGATCTGGTCCCAAACTAAATAAGTTGGTAATCTGGGTACTGGGTAACGGATAAATACTATGTTGAGAAATACATCATCCCAGCCTAACGTCCCACTGCAGGGCAGAGAGCGTGAGAGGCTGGAGAGGGCTTGGGCCGTATAGCTCCGATGTGGGCCCAGCGCGGATTGCCAACACACAATTTCTTCGCAGGTGTGCAGGTTTCCTCACGATGTTTTCCTTTCCCGTAAATCTTATGAAAAACTGAAGAGGTGTGAGCCCGGGCTCGAACCCACGACCCTCTGCTTGAAAGGCCACAGGTCAAATCACTCGCATTCAGTATACGGTCAATACAATGTCAAATGGTATAATTATGGTGACAGAAAGAAATGCTAAATGCGATTACGTGCGGCCGTGCGTTAAGCCTAACTTAGACCTACAAGAAAAAACGTGCAAGTTGCAATACATCGCTGCGCTCGATTGACCACTTCAAACTCGTTCGCTTTACGACCGCGCAATGTAATGCCATTTTTACAAGTTTTCTTGTCAATCTAAACTGGGCTTTAGACAATATGGCCTCTGGTCCACTCTAAAACAAACTCATTCTCCAGATACATCAACCACATCTTCGAAGAGCTGGAAGAATTTCGTGCTTTTGAGCTGCTGCGGTCAGGCCTTGATCGCTCCAAGTACCTGCTCGTCAAGGAAGCCAAGATTATTGCCATGACCTGTACCCATGCGGCGTTGAAACGTTCAGAGCTTGTACAAATGGGTAATGAACAATTACAGTTCATATTTTTTTCTAGTCAAATAAAATTCCAACTGTTGGATAAAAATCTCCGCTACTCGTCTTTGTTGAGAGCACAGTCCTGCCCTTAAAATCATCTTGTAATTTTGTAACATAACAAATATCGTCGCGGCAACGTTGTACGTGATTTGTCAAAGAAACTTTTTTTTTTATTACAAGTCCATGCACAAAATACCAAAAACACAACCAAGTTGTCCCTCTTTTAACGCTGTAAAGCTTTCAATTCCGTGATTTTGCTGATATTTTAATAGTTTTGTCTGCTACTCCGAACGGAGATGAATCCAACAAATCAAAAATCATTGAAATCGGTCCAGCCGTTATTCTTGAGTTTTAAATGGTTTAACTAACATGACTTTGTGTTATATTTACATTGATATAGCAAAAATCATACATTTCGTACTAAATACAAACTGAAATATAGATGCACAGAAAAAACCCCAGAAAAAAGACCAATGCTGGGAATCGAACCCAGGTCCTCAGCATTCCGTGCCGCGTGCCATACCCCTACACCACCACTGGTCTAGAGATTAGACACGAATCTTTCCTATACATCATACATTTCAATCTGCTAAATCATCACCTTATGCAGTGACAAGCGCACATCTATGTTACACCCTCATCGAGAGATTTTAACACTCCTTCGGAACTAACCGCTCACCTGGACAAGAGATGGCGCTACTGTGCAACTTTAAACAAGTTAGCTATGAAGTATCTTTTTTTGTACTTATTTTTTCAACTTCATTTTTTTATTACTTTTACGGTCATCCCGTGAAATCATACATTTCGTACTAAATACAAACTGAAATATAGATGCACAGAAAAAACCCCAGAAAAAAGACCAATGCTGGGAATCGAACCCAGGTCCTCAGCATTCCGTGCCGCGTGCCATACCCCTACACCACCACTGGTCTAGAGATTAGACACGAATCTTTCCTATACATCATACATTCGATTCCCAGCATTGGTCTTTTTTCTGGGGTTTTTTCTGTGCATCTATATTTCAGTTTGTATTTAGTACGAAATGTATGATTTCACGGGATGACCGTAAAAGTAATAAAAAAATGAAGTTGAAAAAATAAGTACAAAAAAAGATACTTCATAGCTAACTTGTTTAAAGTTGCACAGTAGCGCCATCTCTTGTCCAGGTGAGCGGTTAGTTCCGAAGGAGTGTTAATAAAATCTCTCGATGAGGGTGTAACATAGATGTGCGCTTGTCACTGCATAAGGTGATGATTTAGCAGATTGAAATGTATGATGTATAGGAAAGATTCGTGTCTAATCTCTAGACCAGTGGTTGTGTAGGGGTATGGCACGCGGCACGGAATGCTGAGGACCTGGGTTCGATTCCCAGCATTGGTCTTTTTTCTGGGGTTTTTTCTGTGCATCTATATTTCAGTTTGTATTTAGTACGAAATGTATGATTTCACGGGATGACCGTAAAAGTAATAAAAAAATGAAGTTGATATAGCAAGTTTTGAAGTACATTTAAGATAAGTAATAAATAAAGCAAATAGCACTGAGTAATAAACGTGCTTAGTAACAACGGTTATGTTTAAACACGGCCTTTTATAACGATGAATCATCTTCAAATTTACGTAGGTGTAACTAATAATAATCAATACCCATGATGCACACAATGGTGTATTCCCATTCGTACCTACCATGGAAATGTAAATGGGTAATCAACTCCTCACAATTCCTTAGAAGGAAACACGTACCGTCCCACTTTTAGGAATATGTTTCATTTAACCATTTTTTCCAGGATTCAAATACGACAACATCCTAATGGAGGAATCCGCCCAGATCCTCGAGATCGAGACGTTCATCCCCCTCCTGCTGCAAAACCCTCAGGACGGCCGTTCCAGGCTGAAGCGGTGGATCATGATCGGAGACCACCACCAGCTGCCACCAGTGGTTAAGAACATGGCCTTCCAAAAGTACTGCAATATGGAACAGAGTCTGTTCACGAGGATGGTTCGGCTCGGAGTACCCTATGTTGAATTAGACGCTCAGGGACGAGCTCGACCAAGGTTAGTTATTTCTGTGTAATCAAAGACAATACAATGCAAATATACTTCATCGAGCACCCTCCATGGCGACTAACAGTATAAAAAACAGGCCGCTCCAGTGCAATTTGGACTCGCGAGCCGAGGGTTCCGTAAAAACTTGTATGTAAATAGTTCGTTAGTAATCGGATAAAAAAATCTGATGAAACAATGAATTGATAATTTTCGGATTTTTCTCCTTACTTTTGCTGTAAGACTTTCCTTCATGCCAAACTTCATGGTTTTACGTTTATGGGATTTTGATTTCCCTGCGAAATAAAACCAAAATAAAATTAAATAAGACTCAAATGACCGTATCGTTGGATTGCGTTGACTTAGAAGCTTCACTTTTTTACAGCTTTAAGGGGCTGAAGACATAGGTAATTTTTTATGTTAATTTCAACTTGATAGTTGATACCACCAGGCGTTCCTGAAAAAAAGGGTCTTGACATACAGACGGATAGACGGACAAAAAGTAATCCTATTTTGTTTCCGGTTTTCGTTTAGATGTAATTCTAAAAATACTAATCTAGATTCTAATGCATAGGCAAGAAAATTATACAAATCTAGGGCTAGGGCTCTGGGTAGACTCGAAAGGTAGTGCAATTATTTTTTAATGGATCGACGATTTATTATTAGGTTTTTATTTTTAGGTTAGATCATCGGTTTTTCAATTTAGGCGACGACTTAGAATTTAGGACCACCCGTCTATATTTTTATTCGTAACTGATTGGCACTTCAATGTTAGTTATCTGATTGATTGAAAATGTGAGCGTCGACAATGAATATTTGAATTTCTAACAAATATTTTACATGCCTACAAGGTTCGATGCGATGTAACGGGGTTATATTTAATTCATTAACGTAAGTGTTGGGTTCTCCCAAGCAACGTCATACTGTTATTCCAGAAATATCGATAATACTTAACAATAATTTTACGTCCACTCGTAAAACACGCAAATCGTTATTGGGGCGTCTATAATTAACGTAGGTATAAATAAACTAATTAATTGTCTTTGTTTATTCGCCCTTCTGCGTAGGTGATCTGTTGATGGTCTGGCCTCACCAAGAAAATTAAACAAAAATAAAATTACTTTTCCAATATAGTCTCCTTTCTTTCAATCTCTCTATAATAATACGCAAAAAACTTTACTCAATAAACGGCCCCCTATACCTAAGTAATAAGTATCCGTATTTCTTTTTCCTCGTAAGTTCCGGTTTGAATTTGTAATAGTCACTGGGACCATGTCTGGACTTGAAGCAGTGTGAACGGGCGTACTATCGTAGAATAGCATTGCACCTTCCAGCTAACCTCTACGTTTCTCTTTATTACTTAAGCGACCATAGTTTTTGATTGATTAGGTACGTGTAAAGTATGGTATTCACCATTTATAACTTTCCTTCCCACAACTGTCAAGACAAGATCCCTTCACTTGACAATTTTGGCAAACCTTCTAAATGTATGGTTTGTTTGATCTATGTAAATACTTACACGTGTATCCTTGAGACCTTGAAACGCAGATTAGCCGGCTTCTTTGATCGGGTGGGCAATACGATTTACAATTGAAAATAGTGATCTATTCTTAGCTACAAAACGTAAGCATGATTGATCCCATTGTCTAGGTTCCCGCGCAGTTCAAGGCTGTTTTTAGGGTTCCGTAGTCAACTAGAAACCCTGGCGAAACTATTTTCGCCATGTCTGTCCGTCAGTCTGTCTGTCCGCGGCTATGCTCAGAGACTGTTAGTACTAGAAGGCTGTTATTTGGCATGAATATATATATCAGTCACGCCGACAAAGTGGTTAAATAAAAAAAACTAAAAAAAATTTTTTTAGGGTACCTCCCATAGACGTAAAGTGGGGGTGATTTTTTTTTTCTCGACTAACCCTGTAGAGTGGGGTATCATTGGATAGGTATTTGAAAATAAATAGGGGTTTTCTAAAACCATTTTTTAATAAAGTGAATATTTTCGGAGATATTCACTCCGTAAGTTCAAAATAATGTGTCCCCCCCCTCTAACTTTTGAACCGCACGTCTAAAAAATATGAAAAAAATCACGCAAGTTAAACTTAATAAAAACTTTCTATGAAAATTATTTTCAACTTAATCAGTTGAGCAGTTTTTAAGTTTTTGTAAAAAAATATTTCTAAACTAAGATTGTAATTTTAACCTTCATTGCAAGCATTTTTTTTCTTTAAGTACCTATAAGATCACGCTAACAGTATCTTCTTTCAAATAAAAAAAAATATATTACATCTGAAAAACAATCAACATACATACTAGTTCTAGTAGACTGCAGTGGATTAGTTACCCAATTCGCCGATAGATGGCGCTGTATCGCCGACGTTGGGACCAAAATAACCACATTAATAAAGTATGCAAAGATTTTTTCGTACTTGCTACGGAACCCAATCTTGGGCGTGTCCGACACGCTCTTGGCCGGTTTTTTTAACAACATTTGCGATTTTTAACTTATTAATTTATTTTATTACACATACTTAAATCTTGAGACGGGCTTGAGTTAGATACAGACTTATCTCATAATTGTGTAAAATTTATATAAGTACCTACAGGAGTCTTGTATGCAGATTCACAAAAAAAGATTAAACGCATAAGCTCCCTAATATCTTACATAGTAATATAATATAGCTAGTGCCATTCACGAAGCGCGTAAATTTGTCAAAATTAGACATTAATGACATTGCAATAGGACCACGGCACGCGTCATCATGAATGACTCTATCTATACCTATAGAGTGCTTTTCGTTTTGCCTTTCACGACTAAGCTGATGCCGTATTGTGTAACGCGCGAACGCTTGCAATCGCATTCACTATTTCCTTCTGTCAAACGGTAACATGGTGACAGAAAAAGATGCAGAAAGCGATGGCAAGCGCCCGCACGTTAAACAATACGGCGTCTGATTATACAAAAAAACTGTGAACTCTTCTAAAAGAGTTGCCATGGGAATGCTACTGCACGCGTGCAGTGAATCATGAGAGCGTTCATTCTGTGAAACCAGCGTCGATATTATAATGGTGTTCCATGTTCCAGCATCTGTAACCTGTACCGCTGGCGGTACCGCGCGCTGGGTGACCTCGGCCATGTAACCCGACTACCGGAGTATCGCGCCGCCAACGCCGGACTGCGTTACGACTTCCAGCTGGTGAATGTGGAAGACTTCAACGGCGCCGGCGAGACAGAGCCCAGCCCCTACTTCTATCAGGTATGTAACACCTCATACATACATACCTAAAATACCGTCTGTATTCCCATATTCCCAGAGCACACGAAACGTTTTTTAGGTTTAAAGGAAACTAGTGGTCTAATAGTGACATGTTGCTAGCCTAACGCCTACCTACAATTTACCCATTTCCTTAGTCGCTTCTTACGACATCCACGAAAGAAAATGGAGAGGTGTACTCGTAATTCAAAACCCGTCACCACACGGGGAACACACACGGTGTGGGGGGTATTTCGGCCGGAGGATGTCCACTGCTAAAGATAGGCCTCCCCTAAGGATCGCCAAACAGATCGGTCCGGTTTTACGAGCGATATGCCCTGCCTACTGCCACTTGAGTCTGGCGATTCTTAGAGCTCAGTCAGTGACTTAAGTTCTTGAGCGGATTACATCATTTCTGACGTGATCCCGCAATGAAACTCTGAGCATAGCCCTCTCCGTCGCCTTACTCCAGCAGTTCATGCTATCGCTGTAGGCGAGCCACGTGATCCATCTCAAGATATCAGGGGGCTACTACGAAATTCGTGTCATCCCGTCCCTCTTGCACTCTTTTGTTTCATACAATTAACGTGAACGGCACGATACTAAGTTCGAAAATTGAATTTCGTAGTACAAAGCCGGGATACCGGCTAGGAGTGCCTATCTGTGTCTTATTGCGACTCTTCCCCACTAAATACACTGAATTAACGTCAGAAGTGACGGGATCAGTAGCGGTCCTCCAAGCATCCAGAGGCGAGGAAGAGAGGTCTGTGTCTACTAGCGGATTACATTAGGCCAATGGACAGGAAACTTATTCGAAAATATCCGAATCAACATTTTTCTGTAACATATTTGACAAAACCATAAAATAAAAAAAACCGGCCAAGTGCGAGTCGGACTCGCGCACGAAGGGTTCCGTACAATTATCTATAAAAATCACGTTTGTTGTATGGGAGCCCCTTAAATATTTTTTTATTTTAATTTAATGATTTATTTTTAAAGTCAATATGTAATTAAATTTTCTGTGAAAATTTCAAGTGTCTACCTGTTGCCGTTATCAATATCGAGCAAAAACGAGCAAAAAAATCATGTTTTTTGTATGGGAGCCCCCTTAAATATTTATTTTATTCCATTTTTTAGTATTTGTTATTATAGCGGCAACCAAAATGCATCATCTGTGAAAATTTCAACTCTCTAGCTATCACGGTCCCCGAGATACAGCCTGGTGACAGACGGACAGACGGACAGACGGACGGACGGACAGCGGAGCCTCAGTAATAAGGTTTCCGTTTTTACCCTTTGGGTACGGAACCCTAAAAACAAGATCTTCAAATCGTCACTGAAATTTGTTACACTGTAGCAAAATAAAATATTAATCCTCTTTTTTTGCTAGCACTTAACTTACAATATCCCCTCTTTCCCCAGAACTTAGCGGAAGCGGAGTATGTAGTGGCGGTGTTTATGTACATGCGTCTGATCGGCTGGCCCGCAGAGCGCATCTCAATACTCACAACCTACAACGGACAGAAGCATCTCATTCGGGACGTCATCGACAAACGCTGCGCCGACAACCCGCTCATCGGCAGACCTCATAAGGTAACCCTACTATAGGAGTAAGCAACATGTCTACTATGGTAGCCTAGTGGTTTGACCTATGGTCTTTCAAGCAGAAGGTCGCGGGTCTGATTGAGCTCGGGTTCGCATCTCTGAGTTTTTGAAATTCACATTTGAAATTTACCATGGGCTTTAGGGTGAAGGACAACATTGTGAGGAAATCTTCACACACCTGCAATGAAATTCAATGGTGAGTTAAAGTTCCTAATCCGCACTGGGCCCGCATTGGAACTACGGTCCAAGCCCTCTCATCCTGAAAGGAAGGCTGTGCCGTGCAGTGGGCATAATAATGATGATGTACAGATACCAGCACGTCGCGACAGGTCGCCTCGGCTGATTTGTTTTTTGTTTTGTCGGGGCAGATATTTTTGTGAATAAAACGAATGTTTGTGCTCGAGCCTTGGGTGTTTAAAATGTCTTTAAGTATGTATTTAGCTATGTAAGTATGTTTATCCGTTGCCTAATACCCGTACTACAAGTTTTGCTTAGTTTGGGACTAGATCAATTGGTGTCAATGGTCACAAGATTTATTTATTTATTTGTTCTCAGCATCACTACTTTTTAAGATATGGGAAAGAAATATTTGCTAGATACTATTTCAAGCGACTGACTTGATTGAATAATAACATATTAAAAAAACTGCATGCGTAAACCGTTAAAATAACACATAACCTAAACCACATGTAACCTATAACGAAATAGTTATTTGTGATACAAGGTTGGTAAGTATGGTTTTACAAAAGAGTTGACGAGTGATAAACCCGAGCCTCACGTCGAGGGTTTTCATCGTCACGAGTTTGTAAAACCTTGCCAACCGTGTATCATACGACGTTTTACAATACATTTGTGAGAAAATAGGCAATTAATAACACAAAATTGTAAAATAAAACCAAATTTCTCGAGATACTTATTGGTAGCAAAAGATTATTTTGCGCGGTTTGCGCCTTACTTTAAATATCGGGCGGAATTAATTCCATGTTATTGTCGACTTCATCACTTGAACGTCACTCATTTTGTTTGGTTTTTGTACATATACTATAATCAACAACTCAAAAGAACGCAATGTTTTACAAAAATGGCGCGTCCGTAATGCGCATGCGTAAGTTTTGTTTTTAATTAGGTTAACTAAAATTATCAGGCAAAGGTTCGACGCGTTCAGCCACTGCGATTTTTTCGAATAAATAAAAGGTGGAAATCATTAAAATCTGCGGTAATTAAATTACACTTTATAATAAGTAATAACAATCAATTTGGCAAATTCATTACTTAGTTTTGTATATTTATACATTTTTCTACGTATAAATCGATATTTTTTTATTTTTGTCACTTAAAACTCTTTGCTTGTAAACTTTTAAACTGGAGAATTAAAAAAAACTGTAAAAAAATGGCACTAGTGCGGTAAAATGAACTTACGAGCCATGTATACATCCTTTGAAAGTGAATTTTTCGAGCAAATGTATTGCAAAATATAATAATGTGCGATTGTACCATATCTTTATCCCTAGTTTAATTAGCTTTGTAAATAACTGTTTTTCCTTATACCTAATTAATTACACTGGATTTTGATTGAATTATTTTCCAAATTTACGTATTTCCTTGAATTAAATCTATACTAAATAAAATAACAGCATAATATACCAGTAGGTGGCAAATTACAATGAATTAACACTGAACTGCAGGTCTCAAAATGTTTAATTCTCGGAATTAGAAAAAGTAGAATTGATATTTTGTTATTCGGTTTCTACATCAACAATCAGTTATCTAGACGATTGGTAATTTTTAATAAATGATATTAAGTTCTTGTGTGTTTGTGGTATCGTAATAAATATGCAAAATAACCACAATAGGCAGTCTTTGATAGCACGGAACGTGCCCCGTTGTGTCTCCATTGTTATTATCACAATTCCGTTTAAAGTCAATACGCGTTGTTAAGACGAAATAATTGTATTTTCGGAAGTTACAATTTCGTTCTTGGTTATTACAATTGCTACTTCCGTACCCATCACAATTCCAAGTGATTTAACGAATGAACAATCATGTCTGCCAAGAATATCAATTTCATACTAATTTTAAGCAATCACTTTGACTGTAGAAAAACCCATCCTGAAATTTAGTGGTAACATGACTGTCAGGTTGTCTGAAACGAAATTGAAATAAATTGTGTCTAGTTTAAGAGCCACCGAACTGAACACAGCCCGTCGCGCGTCACACACTTACTTCAGTCGGTGAAGTCGCGTAAGATCATTGACGCTTGTTAAAAAATAGGTGTCAATTGCCGCCGTAGACAGTACACAAGTGTAACAGCAGACTTTGCACAAGTTGTGAAAATAAGAGGCCTTGTCTGATTGCTTGATTTTTTTGACTTGGCGTAAATACTGCACCCCATATCTCCAGCGTTTCTTCCGAATCGTGGACACATTTTTGTACAAATGACAGAAGATTCTGATATAGTTTCTAGTTGCCTGGTAAAAGTACAGGACCTCTAATAAATAACCGAAAACGCCATCAAAGTCTACAGCCAATTCATAAAAAATGTGACCACAGAAGTGAGGCGGTTGAAATGCTCGAATAACGATACGCTTCCCAACTACTTACCACAAATAACTGTAAACGAATTTCGATATTTCTGGCTATTATGGAGTTGCTTTAAAATAACTAATCAAATTCTTGGAAATTATCGAATGTTTGTTGAGTTTTTGTCACACAAATTCGAATATATTACTTTTTTATCGGCATCTGTGTGTTGTTTATCTGCATTCTGAATGATGTCATAAAAAATTAACGCGACGTACTGATGCGTAAATCGAATTAACATATGTATGTGAATAAGTAATAGGTATTGAATAAGATGTTGCGTATATCTTGGCGTATTTGAAATGTTTGATGCAAAATTCCTTAGCCTAAAAAAATCGCCATCGTGAACTGAACTTTTTGTGATACTCGCTTTGTATAGTTTGTATGCGAAGTTTAGATACGTGTAGTTTAAGATTACCAAGGAAATCCCATGCCAATGTATGAATTAGTAGGTACACAATAAGTTTTAGTATATTAGTAGCGGTAGCTAGCCGTTGCACCACGAATGGGCCGGCTCGTCCGGGGCAGTACCACCCTATCACAGAACACCGGCGTGAAGCAGCAGTACTCCTGCAGCGTTTCGTACGGTCAGTGAGAGCGCCGGGGGCCCAATAGCTCTCCCCCTCCCTCTCCCCTATTCCCTCTCCTTTTTAAAGGCCGGCAACGGATCAGTGAATCATTGAGTTGTTGATATTTATGGGCGGTGGTGATCATTTTCCATCAGATGACCCGCTTACTCGTTTGCCTACTCTCATAATAAAAAAAACGTATCCTTTTGCTTTGGCCTGTGGAAAAGGAAGCCTTCTTTCTTTCACCAGCCATATACCTAATCCTAATGAATACTTAGTGGAATTCATAATGACTATCGCACGCCTATCGTCACAGCCTCAACTCGAGCTGTTCTTCGTATGTTTGGCAACTCGCTCCTGCGGTTCGCCACCGCACAGGGAGGGGGGGGGGGGCTATTACGAAATTTGAAGTTCATATCACGCCGTCCCTTTCACTCTTCTATTTAATACTATTAGAGTGTACGGAACGGCTCATTTTATTAGTGTCGTCATTAGATTAGTATCCTTATTTCTCGTTACGTCTCAGGTGACAACGGTGGACAAGTACCAGGGGCAGCAGAACGACATCGCCCTCGTGTCCCTCGTGCGGACCAAAGCCGTGGGTCACGTGCGGGACCTCAGGCGGTTAATCGTGGCCGCGTCGCGTGCTCGACTCGGCCTCTACATCTTCGCGCGCGCCAACCTCTTCCGAAACTGCTTCGAGCTGCAGCCCACCTTCAATCAGGTAAGCAACGCTCGTGTCGTGACCCACATGTGTACCACAGACGAATGGCCGCCCTGTGAACGTAGCCTTACGGTTAAGTTACGTTCACACGGCGGCCAATCGATTCGATGATTTCTCGTATGCGATTTTACCGAATACGAGACAGCCGTTCACGCGGCGCTTATTCGATTCGATTTTTTCACGTATTGCGATCCTACCGTACACGACACCGCCGTTCACACGGCGTATATTCGATTCGAGTTTGCCGCGCCAGTCGTTGAGTACACGCTGTACTCGTAACACAGCTACGCGTTTACTATAGATGACGCCAAACGCCGACTTTATTCCAAAGAGAATAAGGTCGTAATTTTATTAACATTAACATGTTAAGCTGGTTCTTACTTTTGGTAAAAAATTTTGTTAAATTTCTCTTAGAAGGTAATTTAAACTAAAAGCGTTCTTATTGCGTTGCAATATGATTTTATATAAATGCAACCATGATTGCTGTGAAAACAAATTTCTTGAAAAGGAATTCCTACAAAAAAATTCCAGAAGAATACAAATTATATCAATCATGTATACGGGAAACTAGTTTGTTCCTGTGAACGACACAACGTAAACACAAGCGCCACCGAGCATCGCATTCGATAAAATCGTTTTGAGACGCCCGTATTCACAGTAACAAAACCGTACGGTATGTACAGGTCGATTCACAAGAGTTGGCAGGAATGGATCGAATGAGTGAATGAAAGTATCTATGTGTTACCTATTTGAATAAACTTCACACAAATATGAAAATGTCATGCATCAGTCATTTTTCTATACAAATGTCAAAGTGACATTGCTGTCGTTCATTCCATTCGTGCCAACTCTTGAGAATCGACCTATAGTACGGTAAAAAATAATTCTCGGACACGAGATTTTCCCGCATGGACGCTGTGAACGACTTTCAAAGTTGCTATACAAATTCTGTTGCCACTACTACATTCGATAAAATCTCGTATACAGTATACGGGAAAAATGATTGTTTTCCGGCTTTATTGCCTTGTTAAATATTGATTAAGAAGTTGATAATTATTGATGAGTACCCTTAATGTTCATGTTTTGTTATCGTCATGCAATATTTGAGGATATGTCGGTATTTGTTTTTTTTTTTTATCTTAGGTTTATCGAAGCCCTCAACGCGCACTTGTTCTTTAGGTACAAAGCTTCTTTATGCAAACCACGTTTGTGATGCTACCTACCAGCCGTTGGGAAACAGTCGAACAATAATAACTTTGTTTCCTTTCCCTCACTTGACACCATTTCTTTAGAGGCCAAAGGTTCGGTAGATCAAAATAACGTGTGATAAAAATGCTTCTTTGTAACGAAACGAGACTTGGTAATCAAAAAAACTAATATGCGACGTTTCGAATTGAAGTCTGACCGAAAAACAATGACTGCATCATGAGGCAATATAATTTCATTAAACAAAATTAGTAAATGACGTACTTTGCTATTTTATGGCGATAGTAATGACACTTATATCAGTGGAATGATGTCGTATTGCCATAAAAATAATACATTATCGTTCTAGAGATGACGCTGCCAATTTTTTATATGCTTGCAATTAGTTGCCTAAATTGAATAAGTCAGTGGCGCCCAAACGTGATCTGCTTGAAGCGCACTTACTAGTTTATAGGTTTCATACGCCTGCCCCAGTGTAAACGCGTACATATATTTTATGCACAATACTACAAGAAAACGTAGTCGTGTAATAAAGAAAAGATCTCGCGGTGTCTTAGAGGTCTCTCTTTAGCATATCGGGACGTTGTGCTGCACAGTTTAAGCACCCCTAGCCTAAATGGTGATGAATTTGTGTCGTGTTTAATGAATTATAATGAGTCTGCGTCTTTGTGGACACATCAAAAACCCCACGATAAAAAGCTTATGGTCTGACATCACGATAATTTTACAACTACAATAAAAATACTTAATAGTCTTCCTGAGTAAGACCTGAGATTAGCCACTGGCCGATATTTATAGTTAAGAAAACAAAGTGAATAATGCTATTAATGCGCCCATATTTTTTGTGTTGTCATAGGTTTTGGTAATTTATATGTATTCATTAGTGAAATGTAAGGCGTTTTGTTGAACCACAAGTACCACAACCTCTGCAATAATCCACTGATAACTCGATTAGCTTCGTACAGACTGAGCTGAGAAAATCACGAAATACCACAAAATTAAATGTCATTACATTAGTCAAAGTTTGTACCGAGACCAGTGTCATCGGAAATATGTACGAACTCACATGCTACTTCATATATATACACTGAAATATTGGCGGTTATTGGTCGTAGCTTCTATTCGCAAGAAGTAATAACTTCTGATTCAGTAGCATAATTAGAACTTTACGACAACGGTATACCGTTGAGAGTTCATTGTATGTAAAAGAAAATCGCATACAATTTGCTGTCGCCTAGTGTGGAATAGCCGAAAAATAATTGACAGCTGTTTATAAAGAAAATGTAACCACCATCTTTCATCATTGAAGAAATAAATACTACTACTATTTTTTGACGTGACAACGTCTAATAAATCGATGAACGCCGGCGGCTGCACGCATGAAAAAGGATGAAGCAATGTCCCGTGCATAGCAGTGAACGCCAGGATGTACAAGAGAGCAGCGCGTGCCCGGATGTACAATCTTAGTACTAGCGCTCGGGTAATTTTTAATGGGGGGTGCGGGGTGGGGGGGGGGGGGGGTATTAAAGGGGGTATGAAAATTTAATTGATTTTGCCGTAGGGCCGTTTTATGATATTTGACAAAACACCGGTTCTCGTCCGATCACCGAGGTTAAGCAACGTCGGGCGCGGCCAGTACTTGGATGGGTGGCCGCCTGGTCTCATTTTTGTTTTTGAATGTTTTGTTATGACGTCCGTAAACCGACTTCACAGAAAACCGGTTTTTAGGGTTCCGTAGTCAACTAGGAACCCTTATAGTTTCGCCATGTCTGTCTGTCTGTCTGTCTGTCTGTCTGTCTGTCCGCGGCTAAGCTCAGAGATCGTTAGTACTAGAAAGCTGTAATATGGCATGAATATACATATCAGTCACGCCAACAAAGTGGTAAAATAAAAAATAAAAAAATATTTTTTTTCAGGGTACCTCCCATAGACGTAAAGGGGGGTGATTTTTTTTTTCTCGAGTAATCCTTTAGTGTGGGGTATCGTTGGATAGGTCTTTTAAAACCATTGCGGGGTTGCTAACATGATTTTTCTATTCAGTGATCTGTTTGCGAAATATTCAACTTTAAAGTGAAAAATTTCATTAAAATCGAGCGTCCCCCCCCCTCTAAAATCTAAACTGTTAGGTGGAAAAATTTGAAAAAATTCAGAATGGTAGTAAATATATCAAATTTACTAGGAAAATTATAGCGGCTAAGATTGCTTGGAAATTATTTGTAGATTAAAAGTAAATAGTAGCCTAAGGTATAAAACATACCTAAACTTGGATGATTCCGTACCCATACGAAATCCTTAGAAAAATATTACTTGATTTTTTTGTAATGGCTACGGAACCCTACCTTGTGCGTGTCCGACACGCTCTTGGCCGGTTTTTTTTATTGTTTTATTGTTTTATTGTTATTAGTTCTGTGTATGAGAGCGACTTGTGTTTTGCAGTTGGTGGCGCGTCCTCTGGAGTTGGAGCTGGTCCCCGGGGAGTCGTACCCGGCGCAGCGCGGCGCGGGCGCGGCCGTGCCCCCCGCGCTGGCGCTGGCGGCGCGCGACATGCCGCACATGGCGCGCCTCGTGTACGACATGTACCTGGAGCGCGTGCGCGACCACCGCCGCCGGCACGAGGTCAGTACCGACCTGACCGCAGCGTCAGCCGAACGACGCCGCTGTTAACCCCTCGTATGCTTAAGACACAGATCCGTGTAAAATATTTTTTTAGGGTTCCGTACCCAAAGGGTTAAAACGTGACCCTATTACTGAGACTCCGCTGTCCGTCCGTCTGTCCGTCTGTCACCAGGCTGTATCTCGGGAAACGTGATAGCTAGAGAATTGAAATTTTCACATATGATGTATTTCGGTTGCCGCTATAACAACAAATACTAAAAAATTGAATAAAATTAATATTTAAGGGGGCTCCCATACAAAAAACGTGATTTTTGAAACCCTTCGTGCGCGAGTCCGACTCGCACTTGTCCGGTTTTTTTATTTAATCTGTGTAATTGGATTTATATAAAGCAGTTGAGATTAGAATGCATGATTTTTTTCACTTCGCGCGCATACGAGGGGTAAAGGCCGGCGCAGATCAGATGCCTGTGCGTGGCACGCACCAGTTGTAATGAATGAAACTGTAAGAAAGATGGCGCACCATGTGCACGCATCTAGTGCGCCATCTTTCTTATACCTTCATTTAAGGGCCGTTAAAATGCCACAATGAGCGTCAACTCGCCATCGGCATCCACGGTTGACTCCAACTCTCGCGACTTTATAAAAGTGTATTATCCTCCTGCGGCCCACGACAATTTTGTTTCAATGAATTTAAACTATATGGTCTCTTATGAGTGAGTTCGATGTTAGTCCCAAGTTTATTTTTGCATAATAAAGGGTTTACCTACATACTTTAAACACATGACTAAATACAGAGCAGAATAAAAAGTTCAAACAACGTCGCGCACGCATTACACTACTACACGCACAACATATGTGTGCGTGACCTGTCACAGACAGGACGGGGGGGGGGGGCGTGTACCGGCGCCCGCTCGGAGACAAACCGGTTTGAACTAGCTCAGTGAGTAGACAAAGTTCAGGTGTGCCGCCAGCGACGACGCGACCGTTTAGCGTTTAGCTACATAGTTCGGGTGTTCGGTTGTTTTTAAAGATGCCTACCTGTTTTAGTGTTTGTAGATATACAGATATTAGATATTTAGGTACTTGTTTGAATAAAATATTTTGATTTTTAACATATTTTTTTACCGAGCGACAACCCTATGATAATAGGTAAGAATTTCGAGCACTGTTCGGAAGCTTTTCTTCTGCTCTGTATTTATTCATGTGCTTTAAACGAATCGCACTTAAGATTTAACATAATCATTGCAAAATAACATTCTTTGCGTACATTATTCGTTTTCTAACGAATCTCACGAGGTGCGTGTCCATGCTCAAACTCACGATCACATGTGAGAGAAGCCATAGCTTACACCACTAGTCTATCACTATCACATAAATGCATAACAGTGAAACTAAGTAGAAGTAGAGTCATCATCATCATTTCATCATCATTTCAGCCGTAGGACGTCCACTGCTGGACATAGGCCTCCCTCATTGATGCCCAATCATTACGATTGGAAGGGATTTGCATCCACCCTGAACCTGCGCCCTTCACCAAATCGTCCGTCCATCTCGTTGGTGGACGTCCCACGCTGTGCTTGCCAGTCCGTGGTCTCCATTCCAGAACTTTTGGGGCCCAACGGCCAACTGTTCTGCGTGCTATATGGCCGTGAAGTGGAAGTAGTAGGAAGTAAAGCTGTGTATTATGACGCTGTGTATTATGACCAGACATAGGAATTTAGGGGGCAAAATTTAATGACAAGTAGGGTGTTCCTTTATCGATAAACTCTACTATCGACGCTTTTCCTATATACTAGTGGTCGCTCCAAAGAGTATTGTAATATTATATGAACAAGAGTGGCAACTCTATGGTCACATATGCATGTATGGAAGGTGCTGCTGCCCTACGCCCTGGTCAAGAACTAATGTGACGTATCTATAGATGTATACCTATCTATATGTATGTGTTGGTAGTGATGTACAGCTATAATTACGCGTAATTTTAATTGATAGGCTAATTGCCACTATTCGTATTTTAGCCGTCTAATTCAAATCAGCATATACGAAGTATAAGCGGCTAAACCCGATTTGCACTATTCGGCTAAAATACGAACATTGGCAAGTGGCCTATCAATTAAAGTCCTTGACCGTACAATTTGGTACGCCATGGCCATGGCCGATGAATGACAACTGACAAGTTTGACAAGTCAACCAAGATGGCCGCTAATTTAGTTCTTTAAAAAACACCAGAGATCGCTGTAGTCGCATGAAAAGTGTGATATATGTAAGTGTGGCCCCCCTGGGTCGCTCCAAGTTTTATGTGTAAAAATAAAATTTTATAGAAAGCATTAAAATTAAAAAAAATATTAAATCAATTCTATTCTTCTCTATCTTCATAAAGCCCACGTAAATTTTTGACTATCATGATTTGAAACTAATTGTCAATCAAGAAAACGTGACATTTGCTTTGACATAGGTACGTTTTAAATTTAGCATGTTGGGCCTTACGAGGTTAAGTATTGTAAATATTTTATAGTGCAATGGTACTCATTACCCAGCAGCTAACATTTAAATTATGCTTTGTATAAACTTTATCATAGTTATTTGTCTCCGATATAAGACTTACAAAATAATACCTACAAACTTACAAACAAAGCTGGGGGCGATCACTAGTATATAGGAAAAGCGTCGATAGTTGAGTTTATCGATAAAGGAACTCCCTACCTGTCAAGTTAGGTATGAAGTATCTTTTTGTATTTATTTTTTCAACTTCATTTTTTTTATTACTTTTACGGTCATCCCGTGAAACCATATATTTCAAACTAAATACAAACTGAAATATAGATGCACAGAAAAAACCCCAGAAAAAAGACCAATGCTGGGAATCGAACCCAGGTCCTCAACATTCCGTGCTGCGTGCTTACCCCTACACCATCACTGGTCTAGAGGTTGGCGACGAATCTTTCCCATACATCGTACATTTCAGTCTGTTATAATCACCTTATGCAGTGATAAAGCGCGCATCGATGTTATGCCCTCTATCGAGAGACTTAACACTCCTTCGGAACTAACCGCTCACCTGGACCAAGAGATGGCGCTACTGTGCCAACTTTAACATTTTTTTATTACTTTTACGGTCATCCCGTGAAACCATATATTTCAAACTAAATACAAACTGAAATATAGATGCACAGAAAAAACCCCAGAAAAAAGACCAATGCTGGGAATCGAACCCAGGTCCTCAACATTCCGTGCTGCGTGCTTACCCCTACACCATCACTGGTCTAGAGGTTGGCGACGAATCTTTCCCATACATCGTACATTTCAGTCTGTTATAATCACCTTATGCAGTGATAAAGCGCGCATCGATGTTATGCCCTCTATCGAGTGACTTAACACTCCTTCGGAACTAACCGCTCACCTGGACCAAGAGATGGCGCTACTGTGCCAACTTTAACATTTTTTTATTACTTTTACGGTCATCCCGTGAAACCATATATTTCAAACTAAATACAAACTGAAATATAGATGCACAGAAAAAACCCCAGAAAAAAGACCAATGCTGGGAATCGAACCCAGGTCCTCAACATTCCGTGCTGCGTGCTTACCCCTACACCATCACTGGTCTAGAGGTTGGCGACGAATCTTTCCCATACATCGTACATTTCAGTCTGTTATAATCACCTTATGCAGTGATAAAGCGCGCATCGATGTTATGCCCTCTATCGAGAGACTTAACACTCCTTCGGAACTAACCGCTCACCTGGACCAAGAGATGGCGCTACTGTGCCAACTTTAACATTTTTTTATTACTTTTACGGTCATCCCGTGAAACCATATATTTCAAACTAAATACAAACTGAAATATAGATGCACAGAAAAAACCCCAGAAAAAAGACCAATGCTGGGAATCGAACCCAGGTCCTCAACATTCCGTGCTGCGTGCTTACCCCTACACCATCACTGGTCTAGAGGTTGGCGACGAATCTTTCCCATACATCGTACATTTCAGTCTGTTATAATCACCTTATGCAGTGATAAAGCGCGCATCTATGTTATGCTCTCTATCGAGAGACTTAACACTCCTTCGGAACTAACCGCTCACCTGGACCAAGAGATGGCACTACTGTGCCAACTTTAACATTTTTTTATTACTTTTACGGTCATCCCGTGAAACCATATATTTCAAACTAAATACAAACTGAAATATAGATGCACAGAAAATGAAATGAAATGTTAAAGTTGGCACAGTAGCGCCATCTCTTGGTCCAGGTGAGCGGTTAGTTCCGAAGGAGTGTTAAGTCTCTCGATAGAGGACATAACATAGATGCGCGCTTTATCACTGCATAAGGTGATTATAATAGACTGAAATGTACGATGTATGGGAAAGATTCGTCGCCAACCTCTAGACCAGTGATGGTGTAGGGGTAAGCACGCAGCACGGAATGCTGAGGACCTGGGTTCGATTCCCAGCATTGGTCTTTTTTCTGGGGTTTTTTCTGTGCATCTATATTTCAGTTTGTATTTAGTTTTTTTTCCCTACCTGTCATTAAATTTTGCCCTCTAAATTCCTATGTCTGATTAATAATCAGTGATTATCACCGTAGGGTTCCCGCGGCGAGTGGGCGGCGCCTGGCACAGAGGCGGCAGCGCGGTCCCGCGAGCCGCGCCGCTTCGTGCCGACGCACCCGGGCGCCGCGCCCGACTCCGACGACGAAGACTTCCAGCCCACGCAGATCGTCAACGAGCTCGATGACCCCGACCCCAAGCCCGGCGCGCCCACGGAAGACGCCCCTAAAGCCTGAAGCCCTTGATGCACACGGCCATTTCCATTTTAAAGAGCGTAAGTTGTTTTTTTTTTTAATCTGGAAATTTTGGGGTTTTTTTACTCTGAATTACATACAAGCCTATTTGATAAAGAAAATGTGTGGTTACGGGAACGTATCAAAATATATAAAGTTTAAAACGAAGAATGGATGAAATACATAATGGTCATATATACTAAAATTTTCTATGAAACTATTGATAAAACGAACTTTTTCAATCTACAGATTGGTTTAGGTTAGGTCAAGTTTAGTTTATGAAAATCCTGTAAAGTTGATAATTTCCAAGAAAATTGCATTATATCAAATGACCATTATGTATTTCGTCCATTATTAATTTTTAACGTTATACACCGCGAAATTTTAGTGGTTGTTTTCCCGAAACGAGGTGATTTAGTATCGATTGTACAATCGATTTATAATTACTATTTTGACTAGAGTCAAAAATCCAATTGTGAAAAACGAAAGTCGAAAATGACCGCAAACCAATAGTAACGCTTCGTTGGTACCTAACCTTCGTACGATCGTACGCTACTTGTACCAGCGAAGCGTTACTATTGGTTTGCGGTCATTTTCGACTTTCGTATTTCACAATTGGATTTTTGACTCTAGTCAAAATAGTAATTATAAATCGATTGTACAATCGATACTAAATCACCTCGCTTCGGGAAAACAACCACTAAAATTTCACGGTGTATATTTGGATACGTACCCGTGGTTACCCGTGCGATGTCGGGTTTACACCTCTCCATTTCTTCCGTGGATGTCGTAAGAAGCGACTATGGAAATAGGTTAAGGTATATTGTAGGCGTTAGGCTAGCAACCTGTCAACTTCTTTTATATAGTTTGAATGGCTCGTCACGAAAGGGACACAAAAAAATTGAATCGAAAATTAAGGACATTTTTTTATCATCAAAATAAATAGCGCTCTTGATTTTGAGTAAGAAAACACCGAAATTTCTTCATTTAATAAAGTAAATTGCGCACTTTTAAATGAAAATTCCCTCGTGCCCATAGCTTGCACATTTTCGTGCAAGTAGCTGCGTCTGAACGTCAAACTTCATACAAATATGAGAATATGACACAAGCATTCAAGGTAGCACGAAGATGTGCAAGCTGCTACAGGCGCGTGTATCCCAGCCTTAGCCGAAGATACCGGTTAACAATATTCCTAGTATCTCTATTTCCATGTACGTGTCTAATATTTAAGTTTGTGTCATATGTAATAAAGCGATTTTTGTAAGTTTTTGCTGTTCTTTGAATATTTAACTTTAAGCATGTAGCGACTACTAGCGCCATCTAGTCATCACATAAGGAAGTAATTGCTACAATCCTACATCACGCTATCGAAGTTTCTCAACTCGGCTGCATAAATACAACTTCCAACTTTCATCCATTGGACTTCGGTCCCCAGGCATAACATCTGCCTGGAGAGAGATCTCTCTATGGTGACTACCCCCCAAATTGGTGACCCACGACATTGGACAAAATCGCAACCTTCAGACACACAAGACGATGACGCAGTCTCACAGCAAGCCATACTCACCGCACTGTGCACCATTAGCATGTATCTATTATCTGCCTGGTGTCTACAGTTCGCAAAAATCCTCCTCCCACTACTTCCACTTGCCAATCAATCAACCAACGCTCGCCAACAAGGCTCTGAGCAATCACGCAACAGGCATGTATCTACAAGTAGCAGAGGAACAACAATGCTCGCCGACGAGGCTCTGAGCGACTGGCCCTTGCAAGCGCCCACATGACGCACAGACTACACTCCACTGCAATTCGTATCGGCCTCCGGTCTAAAAGGGGGGCTGATGTAGCGACTACTAGCGCCATCTAGTCATCACATAAGGAAGTAATTGCTACAATCCTACATCACGCTATCGAAGTTTCTCAACTCGGCTGCATAAATACAACTTCCAACTTTCATCCATTGGACTTCGGTCCCCAGGCATAACATCTGCCTGGAGAGAGATCTCTCTATTGCAACTACCCCCAAAAGCACTTTTGAACGTGCATAAGAATACCTACCAAAATAGTGATATCTTCCACTGTGGCCAGTCACTAACAAAGTCTTCAGAGGGTCGGCTATTTTCTCAGTGATGTATTATGCGCTGCACCATAAACTCACTCATGAACATGATAGGTATCTAACCTCAAATAACATACGCACGACACAGCTCAATCTTCAAATACAAAAATAAAAATATAAAACATTTATTGATTTCATATTAAAGAATATACACATAGCAACGATTACATGATAAAATTAGAACAGTCCCTCTATTTCCATAGTGTCTGTGTTAAGATCTATATCGTAAATGCTAGGCCGTGTGGGGAGGCCGGGCATTTTGGAGACCTCCCCAACCATGGGCACCACGAAGCCAGCGCCCACAGACACGAAGATGTCGTTGATGCGCAGGGTGAAGCCAGTCGGCGCCCCTTTGACCGCTGGGTCGCCGGTCAACGAGTTTGAGGTCTTGGCCATGCAGATTGGGAATTTGTCGTAACCCTGAAACAATGAGAAACCGTATTAGGGGTAGTACCCGACGATTTGGGTCTCTAAGGAGCAATTCACACAGAAGAGACGTGGGACGGGGGCGCGTCGCAGTCCCCGTAGTTTGTTCGCAGGCCGCGTCTCCGCTCCGTCTCTTCTGCCTGCTTTGGATCGCGACGCTTCTATAAATTTAGTAGGAAAACTAATTCAAGGGGCTGTGCGACTCCGACGCGCCCCCGTCCCACGTCCCTTCTTTGTGGCTTACGCTTCAGCGACTACAGCAATACATATTAATAGAGGTTCGTACACAGGCACGCGTTTCGGCGACGCATAGCTTTGTGTACCAATGGCCTTAGGGCACAGCGAGACGCATCGCGAGTTGTATCTTTTTATGTAATAGTATTAAGAGGGTTTATACTTGCTGAGCTGGCAACGTTGCATTTTTGTTAGTTTTTCTCGATTATTACATAAAAATTGAATGATAATTAAAAATGTTTTGTATACAAATTGTTCTAATATATAAGTTAATGTGTCTACTGCAATAATAATTCGTGATAGACTTTTATTTTCTTTAAAAATTAACAAATTATTACCTAACGGTTTTTAAAGAAAATAAAAGTCTTATCACGAATTATTATTGCAGTAGGCACATTAACTTATATATTAGAACAATTTGTATACAAAACATTTTTAATTTTCATTCAATTTTTATGGAATAATCGGGAAAAACTAACAAAAATGCAACGTTGCCAGCTCAGCAGGTATAAACCCTCTTAATTAATTATATAAAAATCTCGTGTCACGGTGTTTGTTATCGAACTCCTCGGGCTCGCTCATCTGTGTTATTCGGAATTTACGTGCGAAATTACATTAGAAATTTACCACGAGCTTTACGTGAAGGAAAACACCGTAAGCAAACTGTACTGCACACACCTGCGCAGAAATATGGTGTGTGAAGTTCCCAATCCGCACTTGGCCCACGTGGGAACTACGACCTTGCAGTTGGACGTATGCTGGGATGATGACTAGAAGACTTCGCCAGTCATGCCAATTATCAAAACTAGAGTGACGTTAATGAAATGACACATGGAGGATATTATGAGTAGAGAGCGGATTTGAAGTAGCGATTTCAATATTTACCTATATGGATATGACTGGTATAATTTATTATTTTTTCTATACACAAGAATAATGTAACTTATCGGTACAAAAAAGTAAAAACCTTTTTGGAAGCTTTTTACCGTGCATTGTGCAGAAGAAATATTAAAAAAGAGGAACTTGAAAAAATAAACTACCTATTTCAAAAATTAACAAACGATGTTTTTATTTATTGTCATCCTAATTTTTGCCCAATATTTACAAAAGCTTCCAAAAAGATTTTTACTTTTTTGTTCCGATAAGTTAATTATTTTTGTGTGTAGAAAAAATAATAAATTATACCAGTCCTATCCATATAATTATTGAGATCGCTACTTCAAATCCGCTCTCTAATTATGAGTTTTTGCTCTAATCTAACCGCACACCACATCCACCGTGAATAATTTACACACCTTTTGAGTGAACAGCTTGATCTTCTCCAGAACATTATCAGTGTATTCAATTTTTCCAGCGCCATACATTTTCTGGGCGATGGTGAGTATTTTGTCTTCTATGGACAGGTCGAGAGGGTAGAGGTAGTCGAAGGTGTTAGGGCGGTCGCACGCGGCGATGACCGCGTCGGCGAGGTCGAGGGCGCCCGCGCCGCCCTTCGCCCAGTGGTCGCAGATCACTGCTTTGAAGGCGCCGTTCTGGACGGCGAAGTCACGGACTAGGTTGAGTTCCGCTTCTGTGTCGTTACTGAAAATAGTGCATAGTTCGTTTGTTATAAAAAACTTTTAAAACTGTTTAGGTACTTAAACTTTAGAAAGTTTTAGGTGAAAAACTTAAAGGACCAGCGCTTATTGTCTAACGCGCTGACACTTGCTTTCACATTCACTGATTTCTTTCTGTCAAACGGTATAAGACGGTGACGGTAAGAGATGGTGAAAGCGATGGCCAGTGTCCACGCGTCCATAAAAAGTGATGCTAAATTAAAAAACCGGCCAAGTGCGAGTCGGACTCGCGTACCGAGGGTCCCGTACAAATTTATATGTATCTATGAACATCCAGTCTTAGCAGATCCCTGCTCCTAAGCAAAACGTGCGCAGTGTGGGATCATTGTAGATTGGTTACTGATATAGACAGACAGACAAAAAAAATTATGCTTTTCGCAATTTTTCCTTTATCTGTGCTATAAGACCTTGCTTCATACCATATTTCAAGATTCTGAGTTCACGGGAAGTACCCTGTAGGTTTTGATTCCCTTGCGAGTTGGCTTAGAAGTTTGATTTTTCACAGCTCCAAGGGACAGTAGACCTGAGTTTTTGATATAAATTTCAGGTTGATACCTCCACGCGTTCCTGAGAGTAAGGGTCTTGACAGACGGACGGACGGACTGACAACAAAGTGATCCTATAGGGGTTCCGCTTTGTCCTTTCGAGGTGCGGAACCCTAAAAACGTCTTCATACTAAATACGCATTAATTGCTATAGATGTCATGTCTGTAGTCCTAATCCAAACTAACATTGTACTTAAATATGGAAATGTTTTACTGAAATGTTTTACTTTCACGTTTTCACGCGGTATCTGCCTTATGATCTTAACGAAATTTTACATGCATCGTACTACTTAGTATTAGATACGGAAAATAACCTACTTAATGCCTTTTACTTTGATTCCTGAAGTAATTTCTGATGTAGGTAATTCAATAATGAATCATCAAAAGCATTTATAATATGGATGATTAAAATTTAAACCATGTGGATTCGTAACTTTAAGGTAAAATGCTACATTTTTTCTTTATTGACTTTTTTCAGGCATAGCATAGTGCGCGTATCGACCGCTTAAACTTACACGAAGATTCAAACTTGCTCTATTTACTTCATGGTACAAAATAAATCAAAAATATAATTCGCTTTTCAATTAGTCTGTCGTACGTAAACAATATTACTCATTTTTATTAACTGGAAATACCCGAGCGAGTGCAATAAGCGCATTGACCACAATGTGCGTACGCAAGCCTGGCTAGCTTTCCTCAAATTAGCCTCAATCATGTGAAGCCGGTAGGGGTGTATCACAGTGGCCTTGAGTACGGGACTATCTAAATCCCTAACATCGTTTGTCCTAATGTAATGTTTGTCCTAATGATCGATTGTCCTAACACTTTTTTCTTGGAAACCGTGAATTTTTCAGGAACTTTTTTTGTGATTATCCTCTAGAACTCTATAGGTTAGGTTCGGTTTGTTATATAAAAATCCAGAACAATTAATAGATTTAAAAAAAAGTGTTAGGACAATCGATCATTAGGACAAACATTACATTAGGACAAATAATCATTAGGGATTTAGATATAGAGCCCTCGAGTACATAATAGTACCTATTGGATATTTTGTAGCGGAGAACCTATGATGCTGGTGAACATTTAATAAAAATAATAAATAAATCGCAAATAAAGAATATGATATTATAAAATACTAGCTGTTGCCCGCGACTCCGTCTGCGAAGGATAGGAGTATAAAAATAGCTTACGACCTATTCTCAGACCTACCAAGTATCGACAAAAAAGTTTCATAAAATGGTCAAGCCGTTTCGGAGGAGTTCGATAACAAACACCGTGACACGTGATTTTTATATACCTATTAGAAGAATATTTATTTATTTATTTATTTATTCAAGGAGAACCAACAGCTTATAACATAATATAGGTAATATCAATAGTAACACAGAGCCAATTACAGGATCTCACAGATAGTGACTGATTATATGTTTAAGCTTAAACCTAAACGAGGTGACGCGCACTATAACAAACGACACATCATGCAAAACAAAACACCACAAAATCTCAAATGGAATTCTCGCATTTCAAGATACACACTGAACAATTTTGCAGGTAATATATCTGATTAAATTAGGTAGACGCTGCACTACCCAGAAAAAAAAATATACATTATAATATAAAGATAAATACGTCCAAGACTCGAGCACAAACGTTCGTAATTTTCATACAAATATCAGCCCCGACTTCATTTGACAAGGAAACTGAATCGCGTACCAGGGTGGAACCCTGTAGTGGAACCCTTTCACAACCAATTTCACGATAATTTCTTTGGCAGATGTATGGAATCTCAAAATGACATTGCAATGAAAAGGGTTCACTCTGGTACTACGTGATTCAGTTTCCTTGACTGTAAGATCAATTTTAAAATATGTTCGATAAGTCTTCTACCCCGATATACTACTCATTACTTACCCATGGCGGTTGACGGCGATGACAACAGGCACGCCGAATTGCTTCCCGTTGTCGATGTGCTTGCCAAGGTTGCACAGACCCTTCTTCAACAGCTCTAAATTTTCCTAGAGGGATTGACATACTTCAATTATTAGTAACTAACAAATACAAATGTGTTAGTAACTAATTATATTATTTTAAATAATACCTAAGGCCCACAGATGTAAACTCGCGTCTACTCTGTTTGCTGCAACAATTCACAGGCAAGCTAATTTATGACATTCGTTGCATTTACTGCAGTCCGTGAAACTTAAACGTCGGTACAATTTAGACAGCGGCTCAGGGTAAAACTCACGAAATCTTTTATTTTCGTCATTACTTAGGTAAGTACCACTCAGCAAATATTGCATAGAGTTAACTTTTTATTAAAATACCTATGCTGAATCTAGTTCTATCAAAGTAGTTGCGATATGTTCTTTCGTTGTGACGTAAGAGCCATATCGCACTGGCGATTTGCGAACGTATTAGAAGCGGAGCGAACGCGCAACGTACCTATTAAATACTTAGGTATCTCTAAATACGTTGGGCGTTTGCGTTTTGCGCCAGTGTGATATGGCTCTAATGACTTTTGACCCGAACCGTCGACACGCTTAAGTATCTATATTGTGAATGGACCAGGTAATTTCGCTTTTTGGGACGGACAAGCTAACCTTAAAATTAAATATTTCCTTTTTGGTCATGTCCTTTCGCTTAAAAGGTTTCATAGAAGCCGAGACATGCATTGCAGGATCCATTCAATCTAATTCATAAATTGAAATCCACGTCTCCTTCAGTTACTCTCACGTGTCATATTACACGTAACATTTTTATTTCGGGCATAAACCTACAAGTTTTCCTGCATTTGTTTCCTGATTACCGGAATCCAGTCTTGTGGTATAAAAATTTTACGCATAATTCATCATTTGGCGTACATACTTAATTACCTTTAATTGTTCAGGAGCTTTGAAATGGTTATCCTGTAGGGCTTTATAGGTCATGTTAGGTTTAATTTATAACATTACTGAATAATTAATGGTTTCTGAGAAAAAAAGATTTACGCGAAATGATGAATTACGCGTCAAATTTTGTGCGATCCAACAGTGAACCATCTTCATTACCTGTACATAGACGTCGTTGAGCGGCGCGCCGGCGGTCACCGCGGGCCCGCCGCCGTGCATTTTCAGTGCCCGCACGGTGGCCACGATTACTGCGCAGTGAGGCTGCAGCCCGCTAGCACGGCACTTGATGTCGAAGAACTTTTCCATGCCTTGAGGAAACAAATAGTTTTCCATTCATTTATAACTAGCTGTTGCCGTGAAACTACGAATTCGTTTATCGCTATCCCGCGGGAACTATGCAATTTTCCGGTATACTATATGTTAATCCAGGATATATTCGTAACTGCCAAATTTCATCAGAATACGTCAAACCGCTTTAGCGTGAAAGAGTAACAAACGCCCACATATTTATCCATCCATACAAACTTTCACGTTTGTAATATTAGTGGGATTATAAAAGGATTGATGAGGGTCATCACCATTATCATCCTGGCCTTTATACGTCCCACTGCTGGACACAGGCCTCTCAGTATGAGAGCACTTGAGCTAAAGTGCCTAAGGCCCAATGATAATCGGGAACTTCACTTACACCATTGAATTTTGACGACCAGGTGGCCTAGTGGTTAGAGAACCTGACTACGAAACTTGAGGTCCCGGGTTCGATTCCCGTGTCGGGGTAGATATTTGTATGATAAATAGGTACTAATGTTTGCTCTCGGGTCTTGGGTGTTTAATATGTATTTAAGTATGTATAGATATATTAGTATGTTTATCCGTTGCTTAGTTTGTATTATGGGTATAATACAAGCTTTGCTTAGCTTATACTTAGGGACTAGGTCAATTGGTGTGAATTGTCCCCCGTGATACTAAAAAAAAATTGCTTTATGGTCAATGCTGTGACGCCTGCGAGTATACACCGTGAAATTTCCTAACCTAACCTAACCTAACCTATCGTACGATCGTACGCTACTTGTACCAACGAAGCGTTACTATTGGTTTGCGGTCATTTTCGACGTTCGTTTTTTGACTCTAGTCAAAATAGTAATTATAAATCGATTGTACAATCGAAACTGAATCACCTCGTTTCGGGAAAACAACCACTAAAATTTCACGGTGTATATGCATAACTAAGGTAGGTAACATATATCTAAAGTACCTACTATTTTAGAACTACGTCTCTTTCAGGCCATTTAACCACATGAATAAATACGGCGGAGCAGAATAAAAACTTCCGAACAGAGCTCGAAATTCTTACCTATTATCATAGGGTTGTCACTCGGTAAAAAAAAAATAAGAATCAAAATATTTTATTCAAACAAGTACCTAAGTATCTAATATCTGTATATCTACAAACACTACAACAGGTAGGCATCTTAAAAACAACCGAACACCCGAACTATGTAGCTAAACGCTAAACGGTCGCATCGTCGCTGGCGGCACACCTGAACTTTGTCTACTCACTGAGCTAGTTCAAACCGGTTTGTCTCCGAGCGGGCGCCGGTGCACGCCCCCCCCCCCCCCGTCCTGTCTGTACAGGTCACGCACACATATGTTGTGCGTGTAGTAGTGTAATGCGTGCGCGGCGTTGTTTGAAGTTTTTATTCTGCTCCGTATTTATTCATGTGATATAACCGCATGTTGTTTTATGCATTCATTATGACTGGCTGTGGTTAATTGTACAATAAGTGTTCTCAAAGTACCGCAAAACTATAAGATAAAAAAAATATTAATTTTCTAGGTAAACGAGTAACAATTAATTATGAAATGCTGTAAATGTTAGAATTGAATTGAAATGTTTAGTCAGAAGTTTCCTTTTTCTTTTAACATTAACTGTTGAGTGTTACATTTCGCAAAACTCGGACGTTGAAGCCCGAACTCGAAACACGATCTCCGGTTTGAGAGGGAAATATCAAATTACTAAAATACAAACATCTGCCCCGACCGCCACCAACCCAACCCGGGACGGTACTTCAAGCTTCATAGTCAGGTTCACCAACCACCAGGCTATCCAAGATACTGATAGTGGTGAAAACTAGCGCTAATAGAACTACACTTATACATATATCTGAGTCTGTGCCACGCTGTGTATAGTTACCGATATCAGAACCGAAGCCAGCCTCCGTGGCGACGTAGCCGCGTGCTCCCGCCAGCCGCAGCGCCACGCGGTCGGCCAGGATGGAGGAGCAGCCGTGCGCGACGTTGGCGAAGGGACCCGCGTGCACCAGCACCGGCGTGCCCTCCAGAGACTGCATCAGCGTCGGCTCGAACGCATCACGGAGCAACACCATCAGAGCGCCAGTCATGCCCTACAATAATACAAATCTAAAGAAGTGCGACCAAGTAGTTCAATCTTTCAACTCCTACGAAGAGGATTTTCGGTACCCTGTGAGTTTTCATAATGAACGGAACACGGGCAATCCTCGGCTGAGGCGTTAGATGGCGCTATATTTTTCTTTAACTTGCAATGTTCGTAAGCAAGTAAATTGGCTTCAAATTTCGAAAGTCAAATTTTACCCACGTCGAGTGATTGGAGTGACTTGAAATTTGGTTATTTAGATAAAAATGGCAATGCAAGAATATTATTTATTTTATTAGCAGAACGGCTTCTCACCGAATCTAAGATTATTTAAAAGCGATAAAGTTTTTCGGGTGCGCCGGTGGGATTCGAACCCACGTCTCCTGGGTATGCGCCCCAACGGGTGTTCTACCAATTGAACCACGTCGCATCCAACCGACTCCCCCGAAATTCTTAATCGCTTACATACGCCAACAGTGGCGTGTGGTAACATCCATCGCAACTATTAGAAACTACGGCTCCTACGTTCCAAATTACATTGGAAATGCGTAAGAAATGATGTACCACATCTACCCAGGAGACGTGGGTTCGAATCCCACCGGGGCACCCGAAAAACTTTTTCGCTTTTAAATAATGCAAGAATAATCAACAAAAGTACCTACAGTCAACAAAGAAACTTGTATTAAAATGTTTGTTTTAAGAAAAAAGACCGTGAACTATGTAAGCCCTAAAACCGGGGAATCCAAATCCACTTCAGGTGAAGTTACTAATCCTTTAATAATTTCCGTTACACATTAATATGATTAATATAGTTAACATACTTACGTGAGTAGCATAACGTAACATGAACAAATAAATTATTCAAGGGATTCAACGCGTATCCGAACTACGAATGTTACTTTCGATTAGACAGCGATAAATCCAGCAGTAACAGTGGTAATCACATCTTTTCTTTTCGACGGCTTTACTAACCAAGTCATCAGCAGTTACAGCGTTCCCACTCTTATCCAGCGCGACGACCATGCTCGCCAGTCGCTCCTTGATGTCCTGCAGATCCTTGCCGAGAGCTAGGATGGCCATGATTTCTGAAGCCACGGAGATATCGAAGGCAGTTTCCCGGGAGAAACCCTTCTCCGTCGGAGACTGGCCTACGGTGATCTTGCGGAGGTACCGGTCGTTTAAGTCCACAACTAGAACGAATAAGTTTTAGGAAACCTTGTTCACTACGCTAATGTAAAGGACGATCTTTTAATATTACTTTTGTTTGAAAATGACTGTTATCAGACTAGAGAGGTCTTCTTATGAAGTTTTCTTTATGTCGAACTAATCGTTAAGAATGGTAGGTAGGTAGGTAAATATCAGAGGCAAAGATAGAGATTCTAAAAATTTCATTCCTAGAGTCTGGAACTATCTCTGATCGAAATTCCTTCTAAATGCGGCAAAAGACAGATAGACAGACAAAGTTACTTTCGAATTTATACATTAGTAAGAAAGTAAGGCTTGTCATCAATACACAAAGAGGCACCATTCTCAAAACCTCACCTCTGTTCCACATGATTTTGGTTGGGTCAATATTGAGGCGGGCGAATTTCGTCTTCTCCTCGTCAGTAAGCGAGTCTGGGTCTGTCTTGTTGATGCCGAGACGCTGCAGTCTGCGCAGCTGGATCGCAGAGAACTTGCGTACCTGACGAAACAATTGTCATTAAGAAAGTAGTTACAAGTGTGACAGTAAAGTCTGAAAAGTTCTAAAACATCGAAACAAAACCATAACCCAACGGCATAACCAACGTGAATCATTGGCAACATCTTGTAAAAGTATATCAGGATAACAACTTAGGAACTTAGATGCACCTATAACTACTTTGAGCAGGTACAGTCAGCATCAAAAGTGTCTGGTCTACACTTAGGTAAATGCAAAACGTCATACTTGATTGACAATTGTGTTATTACGACAATGTACAAAAGTGACCAGCTACTTTTGATGCTGACCGTACCTCCCGGTAAGTAAACACAAGACCGAAGTACACACAACACTAACATCGAACAATTGAGTTTAGCTTTAAGCTACTGTTACAGATGATGATGATGATGCTACTGTTATTAGCATGCTGAAAAGCGCGCTACGAGTATGCTTTATATGAGCATGCTTATAAACTGTTTACATTTGCAAGCAATAAGCATGCTAGTTTTAAGTATGCTCCTGAATAAGCATGCTCAAAGCAAACACTCCAATACATATGCCATTTGATAGCTGCTCTCTGTCAGTTCATGTGTCCATGGGCGACGGTAATCGTTTACCATCAGGCGATCCGTCTGCTCGTTTGTCCCCTAAACCAAAAAAAAAAACTATTGAAAATCAAACAGCCATCCGCAAGGAGCTGAATAACGTTACCCTTTTGATGGCGATGCAATGCATCTAAAAACTTCTCTCAGCTAGAAAGAGGAAAAAAGGAATAGGAAGATTAACTAAAGGCGCGACAAATTCGCTGCGCGCCCCGGCGACCACGCTTCGCGCTCGCCTCGCTTTTAATACATTCACAAATTGGCAGCGTGATAAGGCTGAAACTTACCCCCTTGATCCTTGGCACGAGCCGGTCGTACAGCGGCCCGTCCTTCTGGGTGAGCTCGTGGAAGATGCGCGCGTCCATCTGCGCCGCCAGCAGGTTGTTTGCTGCGGACACAGCGTGGATGTCGCCCGTCAGGTGCAGGTTGAAGTCCTCCATCGGGATCACCTGGGGAAGCGAATTGTGTTGTTATGGAGGATGCGTTCCTTCTGTTCTGAGGGGTTCGTTAGAAAAATTAAATACATTGTGTTTTCTTGGTATGTGTTAACTTCAACAAATTGCTTAGTAGTGTTTTTTTGGTGAAATAAGTAAATCATAGGATGATTGACACCAATAAAGTCACACAATATAAATAAAGCCTTAATATGTATATTTTTACCTTGAACTTTCTAACGATTTCAGTGTTAACGTAATCCTAATGGCTGCACTCTGCAATCCACACCACCATTTGGTTTATTTATAGTTCGCGCCAAAGTTGATTCCATGGCTTCATTTCATTTCATTGGTGATACAGCCGCACTTGCTCAGGCCCTAGCATTAGCACCATCCTACCGGCTACGTCAGTGTTTGACCTGTGAGTATCAACCACTTTTCCAATGGTGGGTCCTTGGGTATAAGCTAGCGTATCAAGGCATAGGTGTTGCGACCACCCTTATTTCAACCATCGCCATCCTATTTCAATATTCGCTATCTTACCAGTATGTCAGTGACGTACCTGCGAGTATCCGCCGCCAGCGGCGCCTCCTTTAACACCAAAGGTGGGACCTTGGCTGGGCTGACGCATCACCGCGAAGGTGTTGCGCCCGCGCCGCGCACCCAGTGCTTGCACCAGTCCCAGCAAAGTCGTACTCTTGCCTTCTCCGAGCGGCGTCGGCGTGATTCTGCGAACGATTCCGGCTAATTATACTTCATGCTAGAATTAATGGGATACATATTCAATAATTTGGGGCCAAAACGTTACGTTAGAGAACAAGGCCTCAGGTCGACGTATCTATAGATAAATACCTACTAGTATATACGTATATGCTATTATTTATGGTTCGAAAATAAACTTCAATCTGTACTTAATTGCATAAAATACTAACTTGCCTACTGCTATTAGTTTTGAACTTGTTTTGAACGAAGCACAGACGTGTTTCAGAGACGGTCCAATTTTGGAGGCTAGCTACATATTTAAATTCTAAGTATACTTAGTCGCTATAGAAATTATCAAAGCGGTTAAGGTACACATAAACATCTGAACACGACCGTATTTCAATGGCGTAAGTTTTTGAACACTTGGGCTGCTCCATGTCTATGATGCCCGCGTGGGAACTACGGCCCAAATCCTCTCATTCTGGGAGGAGGCCTGTGCCCTGCAGTGGAACATTTATAGGCTGGGATGATGATGATGATTATATCTATTATGGCGTCTTACAAGATCTTGAGGAAGTATTCACTCATAGTGAAATATACGAAGAACTCACGTCTTTAATCGAATTTGGCTCAACATTTTTTGAACTAATTCAATAGCCCTTTCTCTCGGAGCACACGCCAAGGCGGCTGCCATTTCACCATGATCTTGAATACTCACCCGGCCACGACGATGTATTTCCCGGGCTCCTGGTCGCGCAGGCGATCGAGTACAGACAATGCGATCTTGGCCTTCGTGCGGCCGTACTGAGACACCTCGTTCGGAGACAGGCCAATTTCGTAGGCTAACTGGGATATGTCCTTGGGCTTTTGAGAGCGCGCGATCACAATATCACTGGAACAAATAGCTTTATTAGATAGTAAACGACTTGCATAATAATATAGTAAGTACTTCACATTCGATTTCAGTGACGGCGACCCTGACTACAATAAGATAGTGACTTAAAATTACAAAATTTACTTACGTACATACAAATAACTTATTTCTTAGCGTGAGCGTGGCTTTCTCTTATAGGTAGACCGAACTTACCGCTAAGTATCTTAAAAATATCGTAGGGTGCGCAAATAGAGCTGACCTTGTGAATTGTAAGTGTATTATGTATAAGAGGGCTTGGGTCTTTCTTTTAAAGTTTGACGTTTGATTTCGAGTGTCTTCAAGCGTTTTTTTTCATAATTATCAATCGATCTATATAGAGATGCTTTGAAGCAAATTCCTCCCAACCTGTAGGGTCAATACCACAGGATGTTAGGGTGTGTCTTAAGCACATCTTTGCAGCGCAGATGCTGGCTGCCGTGCTTTCATTTACCATCCATCTCTAACGACCGCTTTAGCCTAGTTGGTAGTGACCCTGCCTACGAAGCAAGAGGTCCTGGGGTCAACTCCCGGTAAGGGTATTTATTTGTGTGATGAGCACGATTATTTGTTCCTGAGTTATGGATGTTTTCTATTTATTTATCTATATAAGTATGGTTATCGTCGTCTAGTACCCATAGTACAAGCTTTGCTTAGTTTGGGACTAGGTTGATTTGTGTAAGATTGTCCCCTAATATTTATTATTTTTATTTTTATTATTAAATAGAAAAGAGCTTTAGTATGGATGGCTTACGAAAGACGTGCCCACACCACCTAAGCTGGGGCTGCATGTGCTCAACTTTATTGTCTATTCGCATATACGCCTTCTACAACAAGGTCACAAACTAGAATAGACGATGATGAAGTACCTTGGCGGCGGTTGCAACGGTTGCAAGCGCAGCGGCTTCAGGGGCCATGCGGGCGCCAGCAGCCGGTCGAAGCTGCGGCGCGCAGCCAGCACGGTGTTCCGCATCAGCATCGCCACGGTCATGGGGCCCACGCCGCCCGGCACCGGCGTCACGTGGCCCGCCACCGCCAGAGCCTCGTTGTATGCCACGTCACCCACCAGGCGCTGGCCGCTGGCTTTGGATGGGTCTGCAGGTGCAAATAGGTGCTATATAGATTCAGGCATTACTTTGCGGAGTTCCATATTAAAATAAATGGAATACCTAGGTGAAGTACCCAGTAATCAGCCACGCACCGGTAGTCGGCCGTATATGAGTGCGAGGAGTACGAAAGATATCTCTCGTGCTATTCTCACTCGTGCGAAAAATTGACAGAGGCCGACTACCGGTGCCTGGCCGACTACTGGGTATTTTACCTTAGGTACTTGTGAGGCCAAGTCATACCAAAATAGCTATTTGCGTTGAAAATATGCTTCTACGAGCAATTTTCCCGCCCTCTATCCGCATAAAAAATAATATTAACCATCACAAATGTAACTAAACCGATAACTAAGAGAACCACCACCATAAACAAAAATCCAGACACGTGTTTCGCTTTGCCCCGGTTGTTGATCTTACGACCCTCGATCGAAGAATCTTCGATAAGTAACCATTTATCTTTGTTTGGCAAATAGGTATTGCAATTAGTATAAATTAATTTTTCTTATATTTTTGAAGTGATAACTCGCGCCTTAGTTTCTGACAGTTAACTTAGTTTTAACTGAGATTTATTTTATTCTCACACGCAGATAAACTGAACTTAGGTATAGATATCATTATTGTTATGTTTTATTTGCTCGTAGGCAATAAAAAAATAATGAATGTTTCGAAACAAAAGCGTCGATTACCCGTGCCGATTGCGATAAGACGCGACTGAAACACTATAAACTTTTTCATTTATAAAATGGAATAGGACTAACCAGCAGAAATCAGTTTGACTTAGCAGGCAAGGTGCAGGTGCAGCAAACACTAATTTAACTTTAAATTCGTCAGTCATTTCTCAGTGCCGTACGAAGCCACTCTGTTTCAATTATTTGCACCGGACCTGCATTCTGGTGCTCAACGCGTTTGTAAACTGCGGCCACGACGCTCGGTTCCGCCTATTGTACTTTAATTATAAACAAACAAATGACTGTATCGCGATTTGACGAGCGCTCATCAAAATTTAACAAGGAATGGGCAAATCCAATTGTACAGTAGTTGTCTTTTTTTTGCCCAGCGATTGATTTCTATCTCACCTGACGGTAAGTCCAGATGAGGCCTACTGATTCAGTAACAGATTCACTCTGGCCTTAAATGACCCTAAAATGTATTTCATCGAAGAAATAGACAAGGGCAGCGAATTAAATTCTTTAGCAGTGCGCATTATAAAAGATGAAATGAAGCACTTTGTACGAATGGGTGGAATAATGCCAACACAACGGTTGGGTTGCTTCCCCGCCAATGCAATACTTAATACTTAAGCGAGAATTAAATCATCTCTAAACTACCTTATGCCCTTATGGAAAACTAAGAAGAAAGCTACCTATCTCGTATGAAATGAAAAATACATACCTTCTAAGTGCACCTCTATGATCTTCAAGGAATACTTATATCTGCCAAATTTCAAGTCGCTAGCTACAGTGATTGAGGATACGCGATGTCAGTCAGTCAGTCAAGTTACTTACTCTTTTTATAGGTAGGTAGCTTAGCTGTGGTTATAAGAAATGTTACCTACCAGAAATAGGGTTGATGCCGCAGTCAATGACCACAGCTCCGGGCTTGATCCACGAGCCTTTCACCATCTCCGCGCGCCCGATGGCCACCACCAGGATATCGGCTGTTTTTGTCTAAAAATATAAATGTCTTGCAGAATTTGACTAAACATATTTTCCCGTCCTTCTTCGCTTTGGTGGAAGAGCATCTTTACGGTAGCGGATGTTTTATCGGCACTTTAAGTATTTTACAAATTGGTGTTTTTCATGAATGACGATGACATACATTAACGGAAACGCCTAATACTAAATGCAGCCAAATACAGCTAATTTTAATTGCATTCACGTGGAGGAAGGTAAGTAAGTATACCTTTCCCGATTCTTGTGGTCTGCGGTTACTATAGTTGTTTTACCATATCGAACTCGTCATAGGTACCAGTGATCTACTAGTTTTCCTTATTATAAATTTATTTATTTATTTTCAAAAAGTAATAAATAAATTGATAAACAAAAAGAAAACTAAAATTAACTCATTCTAGACCTATAAAAACTTACTTATAAGTACACATGTATAATTATGTCGTCCAGACCACTGTTATTGCGCAGAGTGCTTATATAAGGTTAGCTGCGCTTCCCCGTGTAGTCCTTCCGAAAGCGTTGATACCTATTTATAAACCGGTTGTCTGTAAAGTATTCGGCTGTACTCGGTGATCGGACGAGAGCCGGTGTTTTGTCAAATATCTTGAAAACGGTGCATATTACGGCAAAATCAATTAAATTTTCATCCCCCCCTTTAATGTAATTTATGACGTTGACTGAACATTGAACACTTACGATCTCGCTCAAGTTCTTCGTCTTGGAGTGGCAGACGGTGACGGTGGCGTGCTCCCACTTGAGCAGCTCGGCGGCGGGCGTGCCCACGATGCGGCTGCGGCCGAGCACCACCACGCTGCTGCCGGCGATGGTGGCCCCGGCGCGCTTGATCAGCTCCACGCAGCCCGCCGGCGTGCACGGGATGAAGCCCGTCAGGTCGCCCACGGCGGCGCGACCTTCGTTCACCGTGTTCAGGCTGAACACAGAAACCACAAAGTCAGGCTATTTAAAAAAAAAGTTGAAAATTGCTCTTAACGTTATGGGTTTACAGAGCGTAAAAAACAAAAGTTGTCTCTCCAGTGGACATGTCTATAGTTATCGACTCCGAGTCAGCAAACTTAAGATTTATTTAATCGGGCCGAAAGTAGGTCAGGTGATCCATACGCCAATGTAGACTTGGCTAGTAAAAAATTTGCTGTAGACACTTAACTTTTGTCGTGTCCACAGGAGGGACACGAACAAAAAATGTGTATGACCCAAAGAAACTAAATAAATTGAAAACCTGTTCCATAATTATTTATGGTGTTGTAATCAAATCAAATTTCCTGATTTTAACCATAACCTAACCAGTAAAAGGATATGAAAACCGCAAGCCCACGATAGGGGTAGGTATCATCTGACCGCAATTAGCGAATGGGACTGGAAAGTACCGTTAGCACAACAACAGTAAGTATTTAATTATAATAGACACTATTAAATAGTTTTCTCATTATTATTTGTGTTGGTTACTATTATTTTGACACTTCACTACCTATATTTAAGCCTAACGTATAGATATGGGACACTAGCTGTTGCCCGCGACTCCGTCTGCAAAGAAATCGGTTCAGCGATTTAAGCGTGAAAAGGTAACAGACAGATAGACAGACACACTTTTGCATTTATAATATTAGTATAGACTTTATCTCTTTTATACCACATCCGTCCGTGGCAAACGCGCGTACAGCTTGCCTGATGATTTACGTATCATTCCGTAGCCTACTGACGCCTGTTCCTCCAAGGGACTTTCATGCGCGTTACCGACTCTTTAAAAACCGGTACCTATAACCTTTCATGAAGATATATATATCCCCATAAGTACTTAATGTAGTCCATCGGTGAAGCCTATACGCAGGGAGTTCATTCCATAGCCAGAACATTTGCGGGAGGAAAGTTCTCAGAAAACATGAGTGTTTCTTCAAGTGTGGAGAGGCAATAAGGAAACACGTACCCGTCAACATCCTTGCCGGGGCTGACGGCGTCGGTGACGCGGTGCGGGTCGATGGGGTGCTCCGAGTCCAGCGGCATCTGCACGATGATGCCGTGCACTGACACATCCTCGTTCAAAGACACGATGCGGTTCAGCAGCTGGACAAACCATGCACTACTTATTAATATTAACCTTTTCGTTCAGATAGACTGTAAGCCACGAATCTCTGGGCATGAAAGTACCTACACCTGATCTTATGATTTCCGTGGAAAAAAAGCATTGAAGAAGTTATATTTTTTTTTTACCAAAACTCCATAGTTTTTCGAAAATAAGTAATCGCGGTATTAGTGTTTAAAATTTTTGCGAAAGGGATCTTTGATACTATTTTACTAAAGACCAAATAGAGATGAATCTCCATGGCATCGAGAAAAAGACTGAAACCATAATATTGCTAAGCGTAGACAGGTATTGTACGACTCGAAAACAAAATATTAAAATGAGCCAAACCGACGTATCTCAATACCTAAGCATAAATAATAAAATGACGAATCTATAAAAAAAAAGTTATTTAAGTATTTAAATGTATAAAACAATGTAATTCATGGGAAAGATCGCTTTCTTCGTTGCTCCCTAAATTAATATGTCTCTTGCAGCAAGATCATATGATAATTACATCACATCAGAACAGCAAAGCAGTAAACAGCTGATAATGCGTCTTATCGTCAGGTCAGGGTGGTCACGAATGACAATTCAAAATTAAAATAATTATATTGTTTAAGCTAGGCTTTCTACCTACAGCTTTTCTTGCGAGTTTTGCAGTTGGCCCCAAATTAAATGTGGATACTTTAAATGTTTAAGTATCGCCACCTTTGACAGTTTTGCATTTGTACGTCCCGTCAATCCCCTACAATTGATAAATATTACATTTAATCCCACAAGGCACCCTTTTTAGATCGAATAAACCACTCCATCTACCACTTTTTCCGATAGGTATGTCACTAAGTAGTCTTTTCTATATGGTACAATACAATACAATACAATACAATACAATACAATACAATACAATACAATACAATACAATACAATACAATACAATACAATACAATACAAATATTCTTTATTGATCGATCACCAAAAACAGTACAGTGACTTTACAAAAATAAAAATTCAGGTATACAATTTGCGGTCTTATCGCTAAAAAGCGATCTCTTCAGACAACCAATTACTCAGAAATTAATAAATATCAACAGACTAATGTAAGTGACAGAAATATCAGACAGGAGAAACGTAGTATTAATAGACAATAAATATTAAAAACAATACAAATATATAAATATAAATGATGATGGTAGTTTAGCATTGAAATAATCTATTTCCATTTGTCCCTCAACTTTTTGTGGATTTTTTGTGGTGAATTTAGTGGGCACTACCTCCTTAAATATGTATAATAAATGGTTCTTGGTGAAACATACCTCAGCCTCAGTGATATCTCGCGGCAGTCGCACGTGTTCAGCCTTGATACCGATGTTCTCAGCCGCCTTCAGCTTCATCCGGATGTAGACGTTCGAGTCCTCCCGACCGCCGACCTGCACGATGGCCAGTCGCGGCAGGAAGTTGGCGCTTTTGGCCTGCAGCTGGGACACTTGCTCGCGGAGCTCATTCTCTATGGATCTGAGGAGGTTGAAAATGAGACAAAGATTAGGTAAGCCGTCACAACACGCTGCATCCGAGAAATATTAACGCAGCCATATTAAAGTATGAAACTGATACTGTTCTGATACGTCACGACACAACACTTCAGATAAATGTGAATGCAGCTGGAGCTCGATCATCCAGCTGCCACGAAGAGCTAGTGGCGTTAAGAAATGTTTTGTGTGTTTACTTATGTACCTATACGGGTGTGGAAATGATTAGGTACATATGTATATGTATCTGATGATGATAAAGATATGAATTAATACTACGGTTGTAAAGTCGCTCAGAAAATATTGGTGTCATGTAGGTAGGTAAATGCACGCCGAAAATTCATTAGATATGTAGGTAGGTACATGACAAGGTTTCACATGTAGTCGTATTACGTTTGTGCCAATAGCGCCAGGTAGGTACATAATATGTATGTAGATGTAAGTATTTGATAAGTTGACTTAGGCCTAATTGGCAACGATTTCACATTCACCCCACCTTTCTGGTGTGCTGATGGTGATTGGACCGTACCTACTGCATGAAATGCTACATTTTTATGAAAATACTTCCTATTTTTTTCATTGCTATGAATTGTATCGTGTTAAACACCTCGCATTTAATGAATAAAGTAGTTTTTTAATTATGTAATTAATTTCAAAAGGAACAGATCGATTTAACATAATTTCATTTCTTTCCATCTGAAATGGTGCGGTTTGCGCCAAATTACAAATACATATACTTAAATAAATATGACAGTTAAATCCTTATTAGGTATAGTCAATCAATCAGCGTTTAACTGCCGCCGCTTTAAGAGGGTAGATAAATAAGTTGTCAAATAAATGCATACCCTGCCACTTCCCGCCCTGAAATCGGTTGTGCCACCATTTTCTTAGACTGGCTATCAGATCGCTTGCCCACTGGCCACTGAGAGGACCAGAATACCCGCTCAGCGCCGCGGACCAAGATAACTCGGGTTATCAAGGGTTATGGCAGTGACGTAGTGGTTTATGGTGTAATATTGGTAGACTTACATCTTATGTAATGCCGTGACGGGAAAAAACACCCTGATTTTTATGCTGACGATAACCCCTTGAATGATTGGTTACTCGGGTGATATTATTGAATAATTGAACCCTCCGAAACAACACGCAAAAGTAAGAACTCGAGACACTGCAACTAATCTCGTACTTTAAATATGAAACTACCGTGAACTCACTCATAGTGAAAATATACGGATGATCCGTATATTTTCACTATAAGTAAATTCGCACTACAGTAATGAAATAAAAACCTCTAAATATACCTATGCACGTTATTTCTAGGGAAACCATTTTTCAATATATTAATAACTTCGGACGTCGGAAATTATAAATTACGACGTGTACACAGAAGAGCGATGCCCAAAGAACTCTTAGATTCCATGAATGTCACTAGAATATTCTTACTGGCCAAAATACCGCCTCATGAGAAGTAAGTAAGGTAATACCTATGTACCTATTTGATTTATCCCGTAATTGCTTGACGGTACAATGCAACAAACTAATTTGTTTTAGCTTGTCACGTTCGAAGTTTACTTTCCACAAACTACGTACCTACCTAGTTTTTAAAAATAACGATAGTTATGTCATTTTTCTTATTCAATTTTTTATATTTATTTTTACGGTTTCTCCGTTAGTTTCTAGGTTTCCTTTCTTTTATTTATAATAATATAATAAGTAAGTACATACTGTACATCGAGACACATTGATAAAACATTAGTTTTGATGTCGTCCAGTGGCGTGGAGAGAACATTTTCACTAGGCAAACCGGAGAGTGAGAGAAGTATAAGTTAGGTATGGCCTTAGATGCAACACCTCGCAGTTAATGTCCACAAACTTTTGCCAGAACTGTAGTTACTAACGTCACATACAAAAAAATAGACAACCCGGTGGGAATCGACCACATGGGACACGCCACTGATGTCGTTATACAACATTAGTGAGGTATGCCTAGGAAACATAATCTCACTTCTTTTGACGAAAACTACAAATTTGAAGTTTAACTTCCGTGTTGTATCGCCAACATAATATTATTAGACACTCCGGAAAAATACTTTGTAAGTAGGTATAGGTATACATAACTACCTATCGGTAGCGTTAACTATGACTGAAATAAGACTAGTCACTATCAATTTCAGATCCATAAGCCAGAATGTTATTATTTATTTATTTATTACACATTGTCAATGTCATGTACATTATAATCAAGATATTATCAGTAAAATAAGTCAGTCCATATGTTATAGAAGACGAGAGTAGAACTTTCGGTGATATCCTACAGGGCTCTTTTTGGGAGCACTACCGCTACTTGCCGATCAAAACCCTCATGGGTCTGCATTGGGCGGCCACAAATTATAATAAAGCCTCGTACATTGTAAAGGTTGATGATGATACTGTATTCAGTTTAGAAGGCACCTTCAAACTTTTATCAAAGATAAAAGAAAAAGGAGACTTCTTTATGGGGTACATGCTGAACAATACAGAGCCCGTTACAGATAACAGAACTAAATGGTATGTGTCCTGGGAAGAATACGCGAAGGATGAATACCACCGTATTTATCTAGACATTTCTATCTAACAACTCCTAACACAGCTAGAAGAGTAATCAAAGAAGCAACAAATCAGCCCTATTTCTTTTTGGAGGATTTGTTTATCACTGGTTTTGTGACTCAAGCATTAAACATTAAGCTAGTTCAGTTGCCAAGAGGATTTTGGCTACACTACAATGAACTACTGAAATGCTGTATCGATGATATGATTTATGAGAGAATAATGTGTGATGCCGTTGTAGGACTGCCACCGAATGGTGGCGCAAAGAATTTAATTCCAACGTTCAATAATGCGATAAGATCATGCCAGAACTGTTCTATGAGGACAAAAGAACAAGCTCTGGACAAAGTATGCGAGGCTTACAAAAGAATAAAGGGCTCACTCGGTGAAGTATTTTACTGAACATAAAGTTGTTCAGATACTGAAATTATTTTAGTTATAGTATTATTAACTATAAGATTTTATATTGTAATGAGGAAACTTATCTGTGATGTTAGTAGAACTTCGATCAACAATACAACAAAAATTGTATTGTTGATCGAAGTAGTAGAACCTATACTTAATGTTGATAGAAGTTTTATTATTTACGTATTTTGTTCGTAGGAACGCGAATTGGTAACTTTGAATATCTAACGTATTAAGTTGCGGATTCCAAACAGAATATCAATTAGTTACATGTCTAAGAAACTCTTTGTGTTTTTTCACGTTTAGGTGCTCAAACGCTTCTGTAGTAAAGTTGACCTGTGAAATTTTAATCTTAGACCGAAATATTACCTATACTTATAGCTTATTTAAAGCATAAATATTATATAAACTCTTACCGTAAACACTCTTTGACAAAGCTCACATGCCTAACTATATTTAATGGCAAAAACTTAACTTTAAGATTCAATATCGTTTTACTGAACATTTAAGTTATAAATAAGTAAATTGCGATCTTTTTGTATAATGTAATCGTGTCAGGAGATCCGTTATTGACTTCCGAACCAACTGTCGATTCAAGTAACATGATAAGTAAATTAATTTTCGAAGCCACTACTTGTTTGTAGTTTTGTAGTATTTAATAACGCAAAGATAAGCATTCTTAGAGATTAGTTGGCTGGATACGATAATTATGCCTATTAGTGTAAAGAAAAGATGCATTTATTAATAGTAATTGTCTAGGGGTCTTATATAAACAAAAGTAATGAATGATTTATTGAGATCTTCGATTGTATGTATTGTTGATCGAAGATTGAGATAGCTCTCGTAAATTTAAGTAGCTGTTTTTGGATCAATGCTGGAGCACACTCGCGGCTAAAGGGAAGGGGCCCTCGCATTCCTGGGTCTAGAAACTTTTTGAACGAGCAATGAAGGAGCAACTGAATAAGTATTTGTGTTGTGCCTGTTCTAGTACCCCATAGATCCATTCTCCGTTTGAGTCCATTTCCACAAGATCTATTATCAGTTCCATCAATATGAAATACTTAAGTACCTAGTTGTAATTTTTATTCCCAGACATGATGAAAATCCAATGAAATTATAAATGCGAAACTGTATCTGGGCATTTATTAGAATGCCATAACCGCCTCATTCATCTAGTCACATTTTTTGAGAAATGACAGAAGATTCTGTTACAGTTTCTAGTTATTATGGTAGAAGTATACGTATATACTATATACGTATATAAGTAGTACCTCTAATATATAACCGAAAGTCTCATTAAAATCCACAGCTATTTACTAAAAAATGTGACCAGATAAATGAGGCGGTTCAAACGCTCGAATAAATGCCCGTCTGTCTGTCACCTCCTCACGCTTAAATCGCTGAACCGATTAAGACGAAATTTGGTACCTATAGAGATATTTTGTCCCAGGAAAGAACTTGAGATAGTTTTTATCCTGGAAAATAGCATAGTTACCGCGGGATAGCGATAAACGAATTCTTCGCAGACGAAGATGCGGGCAACAGCTAGTGATTTGATAAATGTGTTAAAGGTGGTTGCTGTTCTTCAATGCAGTCAGCAGTGGCCGACATACATATAGACATCTATAGGGGAGAACAACTTGTAGGAGTTTGTACCGTAGGTGGCTTAATGTTGTGGAATATCTGTATTTTGAAAGGCTGAACCACCAAGAGATAAATTAATCAATTTAAATTTGAGCGCATAAATATATACTTCTGTTTGAGCCCTGTATTCTACGGTTTTACGAAGTTATGCCAACTATAAGTTAAGACAATTATACGTCCTAAAACGGTTTACAATACATTTGCTTGAATTATTAATTAAGCTTGACTAAACATAAACACAAATTGGATAATTCATGTTTGTAGAAATTATTTAAAAGGTAGGTACCTACAGCTACGGCACTTTCTTCGATAAATAATAGCATAATCATTACACAATCAATAACAGCTGACCACAGAAATAATAATAAAGAGGATAGAAGTGCCTTAGACGCGTGACCTTGGCGCCGCGCTTGTGACTCGTAGGTCACAAGCGCGTGACTTGTGGCTCAGTGCTATTTGAAACGTGGGTATGACAACAAGTGCTTTAAAATGGTGTTTTGCAGCATTAGCAATTGCGGAAACTCGACCACACTGTGTAATTACACTAATAAGGGGATTACATTTCATTGGTATGTATTAATTTAATGTAATAATGCGGTTTATATCAAAATACAACTTGAGAAAATATTTCATTTTGAAATATTGGTTTACACGTTATTAACACGAAACTTCATATACCATTGCTACTCATGCCCATAAAAATGCAGATCGTTTTGAATTATACGCAGCAATGTAAAGTAATTTTTGATAACCCTTCCGTCTTGCACAAAATTTCGTGGTACGGACAAAAAAACAGGTTACGACTAGTACGGACATAATGCCGACGCGGCCAATAAATGGCGCCGTTGTGTAAATGTGGGTATGACTTACGTTGAGTGTTATTCAACGCTATCTCTAAGGTGTAAGGTTCATAATTGTTTGTAAGCAAAGATATTAGTAATTGTGTGCGTGATTGCGTAGTACGGTTCCGGTCTTTTGCATGTGTGCATTAACACAGTAAGTAGAGGGGATGAAGCAGCGACACGAGTTCCGGAAGAAAATAGGAACTAAGGCATTTCTATCCTCTTTATTATTATTTCTGTGCAGCTGACATATTTGAAAGGTATATAATCAAACTCGAAAATAAGACTTAAAAATAGACGTTTTCATTACGTAAACTGGGGTGGGGTTACTTTAGGAAATTTTGGGGCTACTTTGATAGATTTAAAATGGTTATTTTAAACGCAAATATTCATAGCTCGATTGAGCAGTACAAAGTTAGGTGATTTATCAAGGTAGTTATTTCACTGCCACAGATGTCTAAAAAATAAGGACACGGGACTGCGTAAAAAACTGTTTTCTAAAGTAGCGCCGCATTTCAAAGTAACCCCAGTTTACGGTACCTGAGTATTTCAATGCTATTGTATTGTACCTTTTTACCTACTGAACAGCCATCATAACAAAGATTTTAAAATACCTACTAAAACATTTTCTTGCATGGTTAAGTTTAGTTACATGATTGCTGTGCCCAACAGGGTCCATGATGATCAAAATTGTATTCTAATAATATACTTACTTAACACCTGTAAGCCTGTAACATACATTGTGGAAGAGCAATAAAAAAATTGAGTATTGAGTAGTTTTTAGATAGAGATACCTCGACAAGCTTTGACTGGAACCTTCAAGGTACAACTGGTACAAGAAAGCGCGGCCGCCCCAAACAAACTTGGCGACGTTCTATACTTATAACGGCAGCAGCGAAGCGCATCGGCAAGACGTGGAGCGAAATAAAGTGTGCAGCCCAAGACCGATCGACCTGGAGAAGCATTGTAGACGCCCCCTGGCCCCCTGCCCCACCGAGGGGACAGAGGACATAAAGAAGATGGTGTACTTATGTAGATAAAAAATATGCGGAATTAACACAAGTCAATGACAGCTAACTTTTCTGCATAGCTGATGTATGCTACATACAATACAATACAATACAAATATTCTTTATTGATCACCAAAAACAGTACAGTGAAATTACAAAAATAAAAATTCAGGTAGCCAATAGGCGGTCTTATCGCTAAAAAGCGATCTCTTCCAGACAACCATACATAATTACACCTAACCTTACATAATTATGCAAAGTTAACAAAAATCCTTTGGTATTAGTAGAATTCGTTCTAACGGCTCAGTATAATAGAAGAACGTTGTAGGTACGCTATTAAAATTTCTACCTGACCAAAAAAAAAACATTAACATAAGGTATTAAAAATTACTTACGCTATGATTGCTTCGATGTCTTCCTCGGTCTTCCACATTTTTTAAAGAATAACTTTGTTTCTTCGATTCAAAAGTAACCGCTCTTCAGAACAAGTGCAATTCTTATTTAGGAAGTAAGTCAATCTGTCACGCGCCCGCGTCAGACTCGACCGGCGGTATTAGCGTTATGGTAATTTATAGTAAACTCGTTTCGGCGAAGGTCATAGCGTGGACACGCCGCATACATTTGTGTAAACGAAGACGTACGAATGATAGTCTTCACTCACTTACCTACCTACTTTTGTTTGATTAATTTGTAGTTTTTAAGTGACGCCTGTTTTTGTTTGGAATGCGATTCTAAACAATTGCAGTCCTAAAATATTTCGACAGCAGCATTAAAATTGTCGTACCTATGTAAAAAATAATACTTTCGTTAGAATTTTGCAGACATTTTATGCAATAAAATAAAAATTGACAAAAATTGTAGTCCCAAGAATGTTAATTGCTGCCGTCGATTTGCAGTTTGAATAGTGTATTAAAGTTGAAAACGTACTTTTGAAACAAATTAATCGCAACCGTAATGAAGAAGTTGTAATTCAATTGTATAAAGCGGCAATTACACTACCAACATTGTTCACCTAACTTGTTTGAAACTACTTTCGCCCAACGAAGGTCGTCTTCACATTAGTTTGTCCGCCTACTGTGGTGAACATAGTTAAGCAGTTGCAGCTTTCGCACGGCGACTGCGACTGACTATCATATTCTATGGACTGTTGCGGTTACTCATGTTTGATGCAGCGGTGGACTTAATTGAACTGTCGCTTAAGTAATGGAATGAATGAAATGTGCTTTTGTCAATATTATAGTAAAAAAAAATAGGTGCCGTCGGGCTAATAGTTGAATTCGCTAAAAGGGTGAATCAACTTTTTAATGCAACCCGTTGCTATGGTTAGGTACACAAATTTTGTCCCTTGGACAACCTAAGGCGTTTTTCTATGAAACAGTATGAAGTGTCACTTGGACATCCGGACATAGAGAAGGTAAACAACACAAAAAAAGTTGATTCACCCAAAACCATCAAGACAAATTTTAACGACATAAGTAATTAGTACCTGGGCGACCGAGCTCCGCTCGGGCTGAAACTCGGTACCAAGCGTTTTCCCAGAGATAAGACCAAGCTAGATCAATTTTTTATCCCCGAAAACCCCCACATACCAAATTTCATCGAAATCGTTGGAGCCGTTTCTGAGATATATACAAGAATTGCTCGTTTAAAGGTATTAGATTTTATGACGAGCAAAATGACATTCAAACTTAGACTATGTATGTACTTGTTTGGCCAACTACTTGAAATCTAATTTCTTTGATCATTGGATCTTCGATGGATAAAAGGCAATGTCCACTATATTCAAGCGTTGCCAAAAAATTTCGATCAATGTTAAATTCGTGACACTAACTAGTTTCAGGAGGATTATCAAGGATTGATAACGCAGTTTATGTTTTTACACATCTATTATATAAACATTAAACAATAGTCTGTCTTATACTAGGGGCGTTCAATAAAAAGTGAGAATGAGTATGTTATAAACAACTTTTACTAAATGTAATTTTATTTTTCGACATAGTCACCTTTTAGCATAATACACTTATTAAATCTTTTTTCTAAACTTAAAATTTCATTTTTAAAAAAGGTCTCATCTTGAGTACTTAAAAAATCTTGTACTGCAGCGACTACCGCGTCGTCGTCTTCAAATTTCTGGCCTCTCAGCTCAGGTATTGTTTCAATCTCGGAAATAGGTAGAAATCACTGGGAGCGAGATCTGGTGAATACGGAGGATGCTTAAGGATATCGAACCCAGCATCACGAATTGCAGCCATTGCAGCGGCGGACTTGTGTGCCGGGGCATTGTCCTGGTGGAACAGCACAACTTTCGAGAGTTTACCTCGCCGTTTTTCGCGGATCTCATTGCGCAATGTTGCTATTTGTTTGGCGTATAATGTGCCCGTAATAGTGGCTCCATGCTCGAGATACTCAATCATTAATACCCCTTTACCATCCCAAAAAACAGAGCCCATGACCTTACCGGCAGATGGGCTCACCTTGAATTTCTTCGGAGTTGGAGATGATGGCCTTTTCCATGTCATAGACTGCAGTTTCGTTTCTGGGTCGTAATGATGGAGCCATGTTTCGTCCATTGTTATAAATTGCGCCAAAAAAAGTTCCCGGTCTTGCTGCATCAGGTTCAAAGCTTCTTGACAAATCTCTAGTCTAGTTTGTTTTTGCGTGTCAGTAAGCATTCTTGGTACCCAACGCGCAGGTACCTTTTTCATACCCAAGCGTTCATGTAAAATATTATGCACGCTCCCCGTTGAAATCTTTACATTTTCAGCAATAAAACGAACCGTGACACGACGATCCGCCAAAACTGAGTTTTCGACTTTTTTCACAATTTCTTCAGTTACTGCTGTAGTAGGGCGTCCGGAGCGGGAGTCGTCCATTGTCGATGTTCTTCCACGTCTAAATTCGGCGCACCAACGTGCGACTGTCGAATATGGAGGAGCATTAGACCCTAAAGTGTCCCGCAAATCCAAATTGACTTGGTCCGTAGAAAAATTTTTCAATCACAAGTATTTGATAACGGCGCGCAGTTCAATTTTCTCCATTTTCGCTAACGTACTCAATAGCATTGCAAAGAAATTACCGTATTTTTTTTTTCATAGCAATCAGCTAGATAGATTAGCTTTACCGGCCAGTATTTAATTTCCTAATATTGAAAGAGTTTGCATCTCATTCTCACTTTATATTGAACGCCCCTCGTAGAATCAACAAGTCATATAGTAAAAATAATTCAATTTGTGCAATCAGAAGCACATGATAGGTACGAAACTTAAGAAAGCCTCCTCTTGTATGCGAGAGTAACGAATGCGTTAGACAAGTTGACGTTTCAAATTAAAAAAATTACATGTTCCATATCAGTTTTATGCACTACTTACTACGTACAAGAAGTGCCTTTCTTAAGGAATTGTCATGGAGGGCTCTTTTTAACCCCTTATAGCGTAAAGCATGTCACCCACAAAGTGAAAATTTCACAATGTTCCAGTAAACAGTGGGTTTATTTACGTTAGGGGATACTTATCGGTCAGGAGATATGTAATTTTATTAGAACTCAACACATTTTATCATCGCAGAAGTGGTTTGAGCCAGTCAGAAACAACTTATCTCAATTTATAAATAGGTTTAAGAGAATTAATGCATCATTTTGACTCTGACAACGTGACCCAGCAACGAGTCAGTTTTTAGTCTAACTTTGTACAAAAAAATACTATTATCGAACGCATCATCATCATCCCAACCTATAAACGTCCCACTGCCGAACACAGGCCTCTTTTTAGAATGAATGGGCTTGGGCCGTATTTCCCACGCGGACCAAGTGCGGATTGGGAACTTCACACACACCACTGAATTTCTTTTCAGGTGTGTGCAGTTTTCCTCACGATGTTTCCCTTAAGCGTAAAGCTCATGGTGAATTTCGCCTTTAATTGATGGTTAATTTGGTTTTCTGGTCTACAACTATTCTTTTACTATAGTCGCGCGCGCCTTGGAATTATTGTTTTATGATGTCATCTACGCCGTCACGTCCATGAAAAAAAAAACAGTGTTTTAATTAATTAAAATATTTATTTTGGGTCCTTATAAACAACAAAACAAAAATTAAACAATTCTTACAACTAATCGAATGGCAACAGTTTAACGATATATTTGTATTGTAAATCACATGACATCTTGGCTTATAATGGCTTCGCAACTAAGCCAAGTATGGTAAATCGCCAATAACTGGCCACTCAAACTAAAAATGAACTCTATTCACCCTTAATAGAATTCATTTTTAGTATAAGGTGTTAATTACTACCCCCCCCCCCCTTAATAACTGGCCAAGTTATACTAAATTTAATTCTGTTTGTAGGGGAACAGAGTTCATTTTCAGTATGAGGGGGCCAGTTATTGAAGGGTGACCAGTAATTGGCGATTTACCCTACTCTAAAACATGATATTAAATCAAATAAGGAAATACAGAAAATCATCCGTAAATTATTACTTTGGTGAAAGAGAGGATCGCGCGTAGAGATTCAACCAAGGTCTGCAAAACCAATCCACATATGGCGCGGTCACAATCAATCCATGTGGAAGCAAATATCATCATGGAAAAAATAGTATTCTATCAGATTTTACAATAAAGTGATGAAGGTACCTGCCCTCCTGAACCTGAAGGGTTAAATTTGCAACGATAAGAACAATACTGTCTATTGTCCTGCTTACAATTAATAATACTTAGTTACTAAGTTAATCATCATTAAAAAGTTAATTAATCATCTATTCAGTCAAATTCGGATTGTCTTTGTCAAGAAAAGAGAGTAAATATCTTACGAGACTTAATTATGTGTCGCCGGCTGCACTTTAATTTGTATACATGCAACCGGCGTCTAAAATATAGGAGCGGGCGTGGTGCTCAATTATATGACAAGAAACTTGTTAAGATACCGAATCACGTCGGCCATTTCCTTAAATTTAACGCTAAATGTACGTGGATACTCGCCGTCTGTTGCACCGGCATCCTTCGATTATCGCGGCAAATTATATAATAGTTAGTATGTCACATTCGATACCTACTAGCTGCCTAACCGCGAACGGAGTTAGTAGAACAACTGCCATATAGAATAGGTTTATGTGTCAACACTAATGCATGGAACGAGACCTCCCCCAAACGCCTCACGTTATATTTGTAGATGTCATGAAGAGCTCGTGCACACGAAGCAATTTACGCGCGAGTACTCGCGCGTTCCCGAAGTTCTAGTGCTTATATATAGCTAGTGGCATTCGCGAAGAGGCGTAAATTTTTCAAAATTAGACATTAGTGACATTGCAAATAAGAACCATGGCATGCGTTATCATCAAAGCCCGGACGACGGGAGCAAAAATGCACTTTTCACTAGTGCTTAATTAAATATCGACTATTCTATCGACATCCATACAAACAATTTTGGAATCAGAATGTGTTGAAGAAAAACGTTGGCGTTTCAACTTTAAAAATCTTAAATAATTTGATATCTGGAAAAGAAGTGGAACTACGTAGTACAGAAGTAATTCGTAACCACTAAGAATTATTTAAATTTGCCCCGATTACTACAGTACCTAGATTTAGGACGATCCTTTAGTTAGTTGAAATGGATTTTATTACCTAGGCGAAGGAGTTTAAAATCAGAAAATGTAGAAAAAATACTATTGTTTATTACGAAAATTATATAAAATACTAAAAAAAAAATACAAACAGCTCATTTTAATTTTGTTTACAACTAGGTACCTATAATTTTTCTGAATTTCATAACGGTGGTCCAGTACATCGTGCTTTTTATCGACTTATAAAATGTGTGTCCTCGCACTATTGAGACGTCAACACATAATTTCTCCCGTCATCCGGGCTTTGGTCATCATGAATAACGACTCGATCTATACACTCCCATCCAGATGCTGTTGCGCGTTTTCAAACTTGCGCGTAATACGTACACGCGCGAGTCCATGGTGAGTGGATGTATTTTGTTCCAAATGGAGCGTGATAGATTACTCACATACGGAATATTTTTAATCGATGCGTAGAAATGCGCGTGAGACGCGGCATCTGAACGCAATATAGATTGAAGTATGCGAATACCCTGCGCATATCACTTCGTCTGGACAGGCTCTAATTGGCCATTTTCATTTTAAGGTGCGCAATTTATTTATTAAACCAGGAAATTTCTGTGGTTTCTTACTCAGAATCATGAGGTATCCTTATTTGGGTATGGCGATATTTTTCCCAAAATCTTTTTTTCCAGATAGCAAAATTTCCATTCGCATTTTTTCCCAAAAGTTTTTTTTCTCACTATGGTTTTTTACTGAAGCTTATTTTCACAATCGCGTTTTTTACAAACTTTAATCGACACAGAAACATAGGTAGGTTTAGGTTATGTTAAGTTTGCATCGGCCCAAAGGGACAAACGTACATAGAAGAAGGAGCTCCGCGTGAGCAGAGCTCCGTCGACACTGTTTCTGTGTCAATAGGGATGTTGACACCACCAATCAACTGACGTACTTTTTTGTGAGCTGTCAAAACACATTTCTCCCATAGAGTTTGAATGGCAATAGCAACATATGACGTCACTTGTTCGCATACTCAATTAACTAACTATTTATTTGTTTTAAAGCAACAAAAAATCTAATTTTGCAGTTAATCGAAAATTAATCTGGGTTTCAGGGCTAAAATAAAGCGTTTTTTTTACTGGAGTCGTGTCTTCGAATTATTTTTTAATGGTGGCAACATCCCTATTTAAATTGGAAAAAAACGCACTGTGTAAATAAGCTTCAGTAAAAAACTATAGTGGGAAAAAAACGTTTGGGAAAAAATGCGAATGGAAATTTTGCTATCTGGAAAAAAAGATTTTGGGAAAAAAATCGCCATACTCCTTATTTTTGAGTCAGTTTTGTGACTTTTTTCATGTACTTTGTATGGCTCGTCACGAAACGGACAAAAAAATGGTAAATTAAGGATTTTTTTTTCATCAATACCGCTCTTGATTCCGAGTAAAAAAACACAAAAATTTCCTCTTAAAAAAAAAGTAAATTGCGCACATTGAAATGAAAATACCCAATTGCCTGTTGATTGTCATAGTACAGTTGTTTATGAGTTAAAGACGTTGAAGTCTGCTTCCTTGTCCCGGTGCGAGGCGGAGGCGAGATGAATGCGCAGCGCGTGCGCAGGCAGCGGCGCGGTGCCGCACAGGGGGCACGCGCGCTCCACATTACTTGAGATGGCAGACCTGTGGACAACAGCCTTAATGTACAGTAAAATTACATAAAGTTTACCACTGACAGATGGTTTGCCTTCATTTCATATTAAACTTTAACGACCTACAAATAAAGCCAATTTTAGAATACTGTTACCCACGTTTGCAGATTTTGTAATAGCTACTTTATTTGTATGGTGTTAAAGTTGGAAATGAAATGAAGGCAAGCCATCTATCTGTCAGTGGTAAACTAAAAGTAAAACCTATCGTATGTCCTTCCCACGTTCTCACAATCGTTTCACCGGTTTAAGCGAGAAGAGGTAACAGATAAACAGAATTACTTTCGCATTTATAATACATATTAGTAAGAGCTACCCGTTACTTAAACCATAACGTTAAAATTCCAGGATTTTTACATAATTCCCACGGAAATTCTCAAAAATTACATTGGGGTCTTCATTTAGGTTAGGTCACATGAAGAACACCAGCACAAAATGCCTCTAAAGACTTAGGGTTGAGATTTTGGGATTATCCATGTGTAAATCACGATCCCATATCGGGATAAAACGTAACCTATGTTTTATTCCAGTTTCATTCAGATTTCTACAAGTCGTTTTATTATCGGCATTAACAGACTCAAGTGTCACTATCAGATTCTCAGTACGAACGTTAAGTCGAATTAAAAACCAAATAAATGTTAACCTTCAACCAGCCGCAACGCGTAGTTCGTATTTACATCTTATTAAATTTCAATCTTTGTACCTCAATACTATTAGTGCCCATTATTACAATATCCCATTGTAAAATTTTACATCTATCTGTTATTTGATCGAAAATCTTGCCACTTTTTTTCATAATAATAAAAAAAAAGCATTCATTTTTTTGGAAAATAATGTTAGAAATATAGTATAGTATAGTTTAAAAAAAAAATAGTTTTTATTCAAACTCTTGGATTTCCAGGAGCTAAGATTGCGACAGATTGAGAAGCGCCATTTTTTCCAGTTATTCCGATTTGTATCTTTTATATGGCACTTATTTTACATTGTAGATAAATTAGCGCTACTTAACCCGTGTTTGACCTCTATCTCACCTGATGAAAAGTGCAGATGAGGCCAAAAGTATATCTCACTGGTTCAGTCACAGCCTATTCACTCTAGCTTTGAAAAGCCTTAGGTTATATCTATCTAATATGAAAAAGTATAGGCGGCAAGGTTTTGCTACGCAACGCTGCGGCGTTGTACCTACATTGAAATCATTCACTTTTCGATCATATTAAAGCTAAGTGCAGAATCTTACGGTGGGATCTTAGGCTACGAGTATATGAAACAAATTCGTATGTAAACACTCGTATTAAAATAGCCAATAGGTAATAGCTGAGTAACAGGCGATTATGTAATACAATTACTATTTAAGTAGGTGAGGATAATTCAACCACAATGTCACTTTTGCAAATTATATAACCACAAACTAAAAAACCTGGATACATTTAATATAATTTAAGTGTGTATAATTTATATAGATAGATTACCTGGCTACCAGCAGATGCAGTTTGTCCACCTCTCGCTTCAACTCTTCCAACTTCTCTCTCGGTACCGGCCTGAGCTCTTGAGGCACGTGAAGGCGGTACACCTCGGAGGCGTTTGTTAGCTCGGAGGGCGCTATCTCCATCAGCTCGTCTTCAGGTACTGAATTCCACTCCCACGCTTTGGGGATGGCTTCCGGCTCGCGGTGCTTGCGACGCTTCATCAATAGTCTGGTGGGATAATGATAAATGTTGAAAATATATTTGTCATTTAGAGCCTTCCGTTTTGGGGAGCCTACATGTAGCCCCTGTAGGTATATTTTCTAAATAGGCTTAGGTACATTTTATCTATGACAAGGTGCTAGACGGCGGAAGAAAGAGATGGTAAATGCGATGAGATTTCAAGCGCGTTAGACAATATACCTTCTGGTCATGGCTAGGTACTATCTATACTAACCATGCACAAGTTAAAGTTTTTGATAAACAGTATTTTTTTTATTTGAACACAGCCACAGCAGCATTTGTAGTTACGAAAGTAACCAGCAAACTAAAAGTGAGTCAAGCAGATTGCTAGTAATTTACAAAACTCCTTTTAAGATTTTGTTATTTTTGTTTGTAAAAACCGGCCAATTGCGAGCTGGACTCGCGCACGAAGGGTTCCGTACCATTATCTATAAAACCGTATAATAATCACGTTTGTTGTATGGGAGCCCCCTTAAATATTTATTTTATTGTTTTTTAGTATTTGTTGTTATAGCGGCAACAGGAATACATCATCTGTGAAAATTTCAACTGTCTAACTATCAGAGTTCATGAGATACAGCCTGGTGACAGACGGACGGACAGCGGAGTCTTAGTAATAGGGTCCCTTTGGGTACGGAACCCTAAAAATTGAAAATCAAGTGTTTTAATAGCACAATTGAAAAAAGCTAGACATGGTTTAAATTAAACTAAACATGATCTTGTAAGAACATTTTAGCGTTTCAGCAACAATTGAGGTAGTAGATTGCACATCCGAAATACTCATCTTGTGTAGGGTCAACGTCATAAATAAGTGATTACTTTTGTACCCCGTCACTTTAACATCATGTTTGAAAAGCCATACGAAATTATGTAATGTCTAAAAGCGACAAGGTACATAAATGATCACTTATTTATGACGTTGACTGTACTACAGTTGTCACTCACTTGAGAAGCACTTCGCGGATGAGAGCGGGCAGGGCGCGGCGCGACTCCTCGTCTTGGTTGTCGCTGCATATCATCGTGTAGTCCATCAGGTAACGGATGTGGTTGATCTGCGAGAAAAATGGTTGTGACGCTCATGATTGATAGAAAGTAGTATCTTGTTGCTGCTCTGTTTAGTGGTTGTTTCTTTATTCATCAACTTTAGGTTGCCAACGAAAGGGAAAGAGATGTCAGGTAGACTTAGGTGTCATACAGTAATTTAATAAACTTACCTACTATTATAATATATGCTGCCGTGCTAAGCGTAAAAGCGTTATCTCAAAAAAAAACGTAATGTTATTATTTGTATATACATATGTATGTATGTAAAACTCTTTATTGTACATAAAACATGAAATTAGCAGTTAACAAGAGAAACAGATGTACAAAGGCGAACTTATCCCTTAAAGGGATCTCTTCCAGTTAACCTTATTATTTCATCGTATAGCCCCGCCACGCGTCCACCATACTAAAATAATTAGTCCCTAACTTTTTTGTGCGGGATATGTCCTAGAGACTTCAGTAGTAGTGTCTAGGACATTTCCCGCAAAAAAAAGTTAGGGACTAACGTAGTCCCTAGGACGCGTGAAGGGTTAAAAAAATACGCATCCAATGAACTAAGGGCCACTTGCACAGTACAGGGTTAAAAAATTAAATCGTCAACGCTGGGTTAAGAATGACGTATCCATACATTTTGACACTTCTTAACCCTGGGCTAGCAGTTAACTCGGAGTGAAGTAGCTAACCCAGGTCCGCGCAAGCCCACCTAAGCCACAGAGCGGTATCTTATTTAGTCACATCTTCTCCAAGCTTTCCCTGGACGACACCACGGAGGGAGATCGCGTGATGGACGATGTTTTATTCTACGGGTGTTTGTGTACGCACGTCCGAGACGTCGTCGGAGTCGAGGTCGGCGTCGACGCTGACGAGCAGGTCGTGCTCGGGGAAGTGCGGCGCGCCGGCCCCGTCCGCGCCCAGCCCGCACAGCGCGCTCGCGTAGCGCGACCCGCACGCGCCGCGACGCAGCTCCGCACTGCGTAAACATACATTCATTAAGAGCGTACGATGCGCACCATTTCTCCATACAAACGTAATCCCCTGTTTCCTCCCTGGATGATGGCTTTAGAGCCAAATTTTTTTTACTGTGTCATCTGTATATACCACAGCTATGCCCCTATGTTTCGTTTTTTTTCATATTTCAATTAACATAAGAAATATGAGCTTTCAAAAACTGAAAAACATGCCCAATTTCAACGTCATTTTCAGACACTCATCAGAAAAGAATCCCTCGTATAAACAAAAAAAGGAAAACATAGGGGCATAGCTAAATCTGTCCTCTAATTATTTATGAAAAAAATAAATTTATTGGTCCAGTTTTCGAGAAGAAAACAGGGGATTACGAAATGCTGTTTTGATCAATTTTACGCGCCTATTAACGGTCTGAGGTGCAGTTGTCCCGCTCTCGCTGTACTGACACGGAGGGGTTCGGGCGAGCCAGCGACATTTCATTAAAATACCTATTTCTCAAAATTCTCTCAGCCATCGTACCCTCTTAACCCTTTACAAAGCAGAGGCGATTTAGCGACCACGTGCATTGAGTTGGAATTTCAACCTTATTGATTACTCTATAGGTCACAATTTCCATTGTAATTATTGAAAATACGGCTAACTTTAAAAATATCCATTGTCAGGTACGCATTCGATAGCTGCTTTTGATTCTCTGGTAAGTATGCTCCAGTAAATGAGGCCTTATAAAGGGTTAAGAGGGTTTATACTTGCTGAGCTGGCAACGTTGCATTTTTGTTAGTTTTTCTCGATTATTCCATAAAAATTGAATGAAAATTAAAAATGTTTTGTATACAAATTGTTCTAATATATAAGTTAATGTGTCTACTACAATAATAATTCGTGATAAGACTTTTATTTTCTTTAAAAACCGTTAGGTAATAATTTGTTCATTTTTAAAGAAAATAAAAGTCTATCATGAATTGGGGATGTCTATTTTTTTGCAATGTATAGTAAATCGAAAACCATTTCGAGATAAATGGTTTTTAACTCGTTTTCTGTAGTTATTTAATTTTAATATTATATAATGAATTTATTACATAACAAATAAGCAATGACCTTCATTTGACTTTGGTGTAAATTGCGTGACCGGTCCAAGTCGTACTTTATTCTGTGTGGTTAGAATTCTTCACAAATTTACGCGTGGATTATAACTACGGAGTTTGATTTGGACCCACTGCCTGACATCTAGCACTTTGACAGCGCCAGTAAAGTGACACAGTGGATAGTGTACCACTACGCAAAAAATAATTAAAGGGGCTGCCTTATCGTACGCATTTAGATAGATTTAGAAATTTGGCATTGTGGGAGCCCTCAATTATAATCTGACGTCATCAACTAAAATAGTTTCAATAATTAATTTTGAAAAGAGTAGAGAACTAAATGACAAAATATTGAAATTAGTTTCTTATAATTGACTTTTCTATACAAAAAAAATATAAAAACCATGGGTATTTTTTTTTAGACATCCCCAATTATTATTGCAGTAGACACATTAACTTATATATTAGAACAATTTGTGTACAAAACATTATTAATTTTCATTCAATTTTTATGGAATAATCGAGAAAAACTAACAAAAATGCAACGTTGCCAGTTCAGCAGGTATAAACCCTCTTAAGACACGGATCCGTGCTCAATTTAAGGCATACTTTTTGTATTTTTTTCAAACCTTTATCATTGAATGTACAGGGTAATTTTTTAATCAGTGCACAAATTTTGATACGTGACTCAGTATCGTTAATAGATCACGGTTACCTGTTCAAGATTTTTTTTTGACATTTTGAAATTTGGGTTGTTCATAGTAATTCATCGAATAAATTGGTCGAGCTACTATGTAAAATAAAACAATAAGTGATAAAAATTATAACGAAAAATACTGAAATTTGTTATTTTAACGACACTGAATCACATATTAAAATTTGTGCACTTGAAGCCACGATTTTTTCACTTCCCGCATACGAGGGGTTAAGGGTCATACAAATTTGATTGTTCTCGTCACTCCTGTGAACATGGCAAAAGTCAAGGGTTCTTCGAGCTCGTGGAAACGTCTCGGGATAAAAAGAAGCCTACGTGTTATTCTAGACGTCCAGTTATCTTATCTGCATACTAAATTTCATCCAAACCCGTCCAGACGTTCCACCGTATACAAGTAACAAACTCACACACGCACACGCAAGCACACGCACAACAGGGATGTTGACACCACCAATCAACTGACGTACTTTTTATGAGCTGTCAAAGCATTCTCCCATAGAGTTTGAATGGCAATAGCAACTTATGACGTCACTTGTTCGCCAACTTAATCAACTAACTATTCATTGTTATAAAGCAACAAAAAACATAATTTTGTAGTAATAATTTAGTTTGTAATAGTTAGATATTTAGTTTATAGTTAAGTTTTATTCACTGTATTCTTAACTGTTTTATTTTTATCTGTATTTTCTGGTGTACAATAAGGTTTTCTTTCTTTCTTTCAATATCAACAAATTTTGTAGTTAATCGAAAATTAATCTGGTTTTCGGGGCTAAAATAAAGCTTTTTTTTACTGGAGTCGTGTCTTCGAATTATTTTTTAATGGCGTATTAGTTAATTAAGTTGACAAACAAATCACGTAACAGTATTGCCATACAAAACGCAGTGGTATCAACTCAACTGCGTGCTGCATAGCGTAGTAAACACCGCCTCGTTGATGCGACCACAATAGTGGCAGTCTCGAGGTAGGAAACTCACGTGGGGCAGAACAAGAGCGAGATGATGGCGGGGAGTCCGGGCACGTTGGGCATCAGCGTCGTGTGACGTAGTGTCAGTTTGGAACTTTGCTCGTTCTGACCCACTTCAGCAGCCACCAACAACCTGTCATCAAAACTTATTAAAGTCAAAGTCAAAAAATTTAATTAAATTTAGGCATCAATTGATGCTCCTATGAACGTCGAAGAATCTACCACCGGTGCGGAAAAACCCTGTTGATAAGAAACCGGCAAGAAACTCAACAAGGTTATTTTTTCCCAAACAGATCTACATTGTTATTTAATTACATACATCTGAAGTATTTAATACATTATACAACTAAATTTTAGGCTTAGGAGCCACATGAGGCAATTTTGTTCGATGTCGCGCTAAAATCAGCTGAGCTGAGGCGGGCTACTTCGTGAGTTGTTTTACTACCCGGCTGTTTAGGGGTTAAATCTTTATTACACACATCCCTTATCCTTGTATTTGTGATATAAGTAGTCAGCACTCCGTCATTCGATACAATAGAGTACTTCTCCACCGTTATCTTATCATTGATCCATAATTACTATTTTCTCTTTGGCAATTCTCATTCGAAATGTACAGTCAACCAATTTCCACCAATTCCTAGGCCACTACAGAACCATGTCATACATAATGAATCAATTTGTTTATCTCCTACGACAATGATTATTGCGTGATGTAGGTTATGATTATGACGACATATCGATCTTTGCGATGTCAACGATAATTAATGAATAATTATAATAACTGTCACTGTCCGTTTGTCAAAACTTGTTTTTCTTCTCATGTCAGGGAGCGAAAACTTTTATAAACTCTTTACGTTTATTGGATGTTGCGATCGGAGAGTTGATAATCCTTTGACCCGCAGTGACGTTGTAATTATCTACAACGATGATATAGACTGGATTGGCAGTCGCCATAGTACGGATTGGCCGCGGTTTTTGTAGTTCGATTATTAAATCTAGATGGCGCTGAAATATAGCCAGAGGCTTTGAAGGCAAAGCAATAAGACTACAGATATTTCATATCACTGCAAATGTATTATTATGCAGAAAAATAATAAATTTTTAGTAATTTGAAACATCTGCAGTCTTATTGTTTTGCCTTCAAAGCCTCTGGCTATATTTCAGCGCCATCTAGATTTAATAATCGAACTACAAAAACCGCGGCCGATCCGTACTATGGCGACTGCCAATCCAGTCTATATCATCCTTGTTATCTATTAGTTAATGCAACAAGGTTCTATAGTGGCTTAGGAATCAAAATGGTTGACTGTATTCTGTGACTGCTTCTAACTCCGGTGGAGGGGAGCCGGCTGGTAGGTAAACATAGCGGCTGTCAAATGCGAGTGTCCAATCATTTGCGTAATAAATATTATGTCTGTAGTACAGTCACCTCTCGTAGACGCGTTGCGGCTCCGTGTCAAGTAGCACGGAGTTGATGGAGTTCCACTCGATTTGCACCGCCGTGTCGCGGCTGCCATACATCAGATTGTGTAGCGAGCTTTCCAAGGGACTACAACAAAAGGCAAACTGAATTATGAAATCGGCCCAGCGGTGCCACATTATCAAAACACTCGCTACCTATTCAAGTGTACCTATTTAAGTAAATGAATGCAAGAAGCAAAAGCCTAGTGGTTTGGCCTATGGTCTCTCAAGCAGAGGGTAGTGTGTGGGTTAATTTATGTGCGAAATTCCATATGTAATTTATCATCAGGAACACATCGCGAGGAAACCTGTACACATCTGAAAATAAATTCAATGGTGTGTGTGAAGTTCCCAATCCGCACTGGGCCCGCGTGAGATTACGGCTCAAGCCTCTTCATTCTGAGAGGAGGCCTGTGCCCTGCAGTGGGAAGTATATAGGTTGGGATGATGATGATGCAAGAAGCAGAGCGGACGCAAGCATCAAGAGATTTAGATTTCAGATGCGGTTGCCAAAGGCAGCGGTAACGCAGTGCTATAGGCACCGCATTTGCTCGGATTCCATATCGCACCGAGCCGCCTTTCTTGTTCGCTGACCTAGGACACTGCCAAGTAAATTGCTTGCTTACTTTTTTAACTGAAGACATGTGCATACCTGAAAGGTCCCTTCAGACTGACGGCAGTGTAGCAGTCCTTGGCGCACGGCGAGTCGAACTCGCGCAGTTCTTTAAACGCGAACTTGAGCTGCTCGCGGTTGTACGCGCGGATCTGGGCCATGTTCAGTTCGGAGACAGACTGACGTATATCGTGGTTCAACTGGATAGATATGGTACTGTCAGCAAGTGTGGGTAGGCATTTTCAATAAAAAGTGTACCCGACGATGATGAAATGAGGAAATTTTAGTTTTCTTATTTAAAATCAAGGATACTTTCGACTGTAAGCCCGCCCCAAGAACTTGAGTTACAAGTATGCGTGGCTTTCAGAAGTAGTTACATATATTTATTCTCGCAGTAAATGATGTTTCGTGGTCTGACCTTGGACTCGTAAGTTTCTTCCGCGGCGATGGCGAGCTCGGCGCGCACCAACTCTTGGTTGACGTTGATGTTGCCGCCTTCCGCCAACAGCTCGATGTGTACCACGCCTTGCGCGACTGAGTAAATCTGCGAACAAGTGATTATCGGAATTGGCAATGATCACTTTTTTACAATGTGGTCTAATTCCAAAACCATTTAGAGGAATAGGGTTATTAAATCATTTTAAAACATTTTAGTAAAAAAATACTAAATGATCGTGTGTATTTTTGCAAAATAATGTTTGACCTTTGTTTGACCTTTCTAGTGCCATTAAACTTTGAAATTCTTTGCAAGAAGAAAATAAAGCCGTCCGTCTAGTTTCTCTATACTATTCTCTGTCACTTCGACGTAGTTATCATCTGACAGTTTAAGGATACTATTTTGAAAAACATTCTTCGCGTTTTTCATATTTTAATAATGGATTTATACAGGAAATGTTTCATTCCTACTTGTGGAAATGATTCTGTCAATAGCCCAAACAAATTAATTGTTAGCATTAGAGAAGATTTACGAGAGAAGTGGTGCCGCGAAGTTAATTCAAAGTTTACAAGATATACTTATTGTTGCGAGGATCATTTTAATGTAAGTATGGATTAAATCCGCCAAATAACTTTCAAGGGAACACGCCTGACCATTTTATATTATACTCTGAATTTATGGACTAGTCCTCCTGTGAGGTGTCCACGTAACGACAGCTGACTGCGTACGTGCAGAGAGCGTAAGTCATAACTGGCAGGACGCACTAGTTGAACACCTTAATTTTCAGGCGTCGTGGCAGGGATGACGGCAAATCTTTCAAGCTTCCCAAATGCTACCCAGCCCGATTATTATTTATATTATCAGGCAGGCAGTTGGGGGCAACTGATAGTTGCCTGTTAGTGATGTTCCGGATATCCGTATCCGTATCCGTATCCGTATCCGTATCCGCGGATATCCGAGGGAAAATAAAAATCCGTATCCGTGTCCGTTACTTTTCACGCGGTTCTTTTACGGATCTTTTACAGCTGATAGAATTAGCAGGTAGAATTTAAATAACTATAAAATTCCATTCAGAGTAGACATTATTTTAAGTTTGTATCAAAACCATACACAAACGTTATGTAAGCGGCCCAGTGTCACACAAAACCATAACCAAAACAAAAGTACTACCCGCGCAATGCAGGTCGAAACATGTCCTGCCTGACGTTGCGGCGAGCGTGACGTCAACTATCGCTTCAAGGTCGCGGGTGCCGACACCAATCGAATAAAAAAATAAAGATCCGTATCCGTATCCGCGGATCTTGACACTAAATATCCGTAATCAGATCCGTATCCGCGGATATACATTTTTAACGATCCAGCACATCACTAGTGCCTGTAGCCAGCTGGTCCTTGGTCAAGTATTCTTTGTACTGCTAATGTGTTGGTCTAGCCGGTTTTTAATTTGATTAACGTTCAGTGCTGAGACTACATCGCACGTCCTCTAAAAAAAAGTTCTGTAATGAAATAGCAATAAATTTGAAATTATTGAACAAATAAGTAAGTGTTATACTATTTTGTAAACTACATTAGCTAGGCATATTTTTAATATCCAGTGCCACTTTAGCGTAGTTATTTTTTTTAAAACCATGGAGGACCAAAGTTACGGGATGAAACAGTAAAATATCTGAAAACTGTCTCTTAAGTCGTTTTTCATCCAAGTTTGACGAAATATTAAAATAAAATACAATCACGTTTAAAAGCCCATCTTTTCTGCAATATTTATCAGTAATCAGATTTACTAAATTCGGTCATTTGAGGCTGTGGCAGGCGAAAAACGCAACTGAGGGAAAAAATCAAGATTTTAGCAAAAATGTCAATATCTCGAAAACTAAAAGATTTTTACAAAACCTAAAATGTGATATTCTGGTAGGTAATTAGTAGGTCTATCAGCCCTTAACGGAATATCGTCGGTTTCTGGGACACCCTGTATATGTAGGTAATTGTGAATAGTTTTCGTACCTTGGCCACGAGCGGGGGCCGGTGCGTCAGCTGGCTGAAGAGGCCCGCCGCGCCGGCGGTCCAGTGCGCGTGGCTCTCCAGCAGCGGCGGCGGCGCCACCTCGGCCAGCGCGCACAGCATGGCCAGCGGCGGCGTCTCGCGGCACGCGCCGCCCCCGCCCCCCCCGCCGCCCGGCAGCGAGCGCAGGTTCGACACGTTCACCTTGCCCAGGCTGCCGTAGTCTATGTACGACACCTACGGCGAAAACAAACATTATACAGGATGTAACATTTAGATCGGTCAGTATGGGAAAGTTTGAAACTTTAAGACATACGAAAATCTGTTCTTAGGAACCATGTCATTGATTTTAGTAACAAGAAAAACTGCATTCATACATTTTAAAAAAACTTTTACTCAGCTCGGGAATCGAATCCGGACGTTTTGAAGAATAAAACTAACACTGTTTCTAACTACGAAACATGATGTCTAAAATTAATAAAATACATTGTTTTCATATCCTTTCATTTATATTAGTAGGTGTTCGAAATGACTACCATTTTTTTTTCAATTCAACATTTTTATAGTTTCAGGCTTTTCCATACTGACCGATCTAAATGTTACACCCTGTATAGCTCACTTAGACCAGTCGAGACGAGACTCCGAGGGAAGCCAAGAGACGCATGTATAATGGAATTCGGAAACGAAAGCAGCTTGATGTCAAACATTTTGATCTTTAAGGGCCTACGCTAGCTGACGCGGACGCCCGCCGCGTGCGCACGCTCGCGGGTCTCGCTCCGTAAACAATCTACCTAAAATCCGTCGCACGCGCCCGCGCCACTAAGGCCGGGGCCGCACTGGTAAGGCGACCGGCGACGCGACGCGACGGCGACTAAATCAAACATAGTTGATTTAGTCGCCGTCGCCGCTGCGGCCGCTGCGGCCGCTCACATAACTCGAACTATGTTTGATTTAGTCGCCGTCGCGTCGCGTCGCCGGTCGCCTTACCAGTGCGGCCCCAGCCTTAGCGCTGTTCATACAATTTCTTATTAGACGCGCGCACGACGGGCGTCCGTTCCGGGTAATCCGCGTCAGCTAGCGTAAGCCCTTAAAAAGCTTGCTCGATGCTTGGCCTGTCGTGTGCTTCATGTAATTTTAAATTTTGGGGCTGTGCAACTTTTCAGGGTTCCATACCCAAAGGGTGCCAACGGGGCCCTATTACTGAGACTTTGCAGTCTGGCCGCAACAAATAAATACTAAAAAACAAAATAAAGTTAAAAATTCAAGGTGGTCGTCATACAAGAAACGTTTTTTTGATCAGCTTTTTTAACTCGCTCTTTATACGTTTTTTACTGAACTATTTTTAAAACATTGTATTGTTTGTCGGGGGTACGGAACCCTTCATGTACGATGGTTATTCCGTGGCAGATTATTTAGATTAATAGTTGATCGCAGACTGTACGCACAGACGGCGAATACAAACAAGAGCGGGGTTTATAGTTTCTCGCTTCTCGTTAGTGGTGGGACCGCTGTCAGTAAACCTTAGCAAGGGCAACGTGCCTCGACTTGGTCGCGTGGCAGCAGCCGCAGGACGCGCGCGCGGTAGACCCGGCCGTCGTCGCTGTAGGGCGCCGCGAGCACATCCCCCGGCTGCACGGGCCCGGTGTGGGCGAGCAGACTGCCCCGGTTGAGCGACGACTGAATCGCGTGCAGTTCCCTAGCGGCCGTCTCTTCGTCGTATTGCACCCAGAACTTGCCGACGTTCACGAACTGGAGATGGAGGTAATAGTACATTAGTGCAGCGGCCGCGAAATAGGGGATTGCCGGCCGAGTAGTTGTAGATGGCCGAGTGTTAACGAGGCCATCTAGAGATACAAGGCCGGCAATCCCTGTTCGTGGCCTAGGCTTGTATAGAGTTTTTCTCAAACATGCATCATCATCATCACCACCATCATCACCGCCATCATCATCACCATCACCATCACCATCACCAACAACATCATCAACATCCATCAACATCCGTCAACATCCATGAACAAGAACATCCATCAACATCCATCCATCCATCCATCCATCAACATCCATCAACAACCATCAACATCCATCAACATCCATCAACATCCAACAACATCCATCAACATCCATGAACAAGAACATCCATCAATATCCATCCATCCATCCATCCATCAACATCCATCAACAACCATCAACATCCATCAACATCCATCAACATCCAACAACATCCATCAACATCCATCAACATACATCAACATCCATCAACATCCATCAACAACCATCAACCAACATCCATCAACATCCATCAACATCCATCAACATCCATCAACATCCATCAACATCCATTAACCAACATCCATCAACATCCATCAACCAACATCCATCAACATCCATCAACATCCATCAACCAACATCCATCAACATCCATCAACCAACATCCATCAACATCCATCAACCAACATCCATCAACATCCATCAACATCCATCAACATCCATCCATCCATCAACATCCATCCATCCCTCCGTCCGTCCGTCCGTCCGTCCATCCGTCCGTCCATCCATCCATCCACGTCGACCACGTCGACCTATTAAACGTCATGGTGCTGTGTCACATAAAACAATAGACGATCACTTTGCTGGCCTTGGCCAGCAATGTTGTATGAAATTCCATTATTGACCTCTCGTCTAGCCGCACCTGCAACGTGACAGTTCGTGGCGTATTTTAAGGAACATAACGTCTATATTTCATAGCATGTTTGAGAAAAACATGTTGTTTTAGGAACTTGTCACACTTGATGCGTTCTGCAATCCATGTGTCAAGGGTCCTTACATAAAAATTACGTCACACTTTTAGAGGGTAGGTGGGCGAGTCTGGTGATTTCTGATACACGAACAAAATAATCGCGGCTTGCACATTAAATTAATGCAACAAATCGTAAGCAGTAGTGTAGTAAGTCTAAAAATTATCAAAATTGGTGTGACGTGATTTATGGATGGGCTCTAATTCCCTTAAGCGTAAAGTACCAATTAGACGTGCAAAAAAATACGCGTATTTTTCACTAACAACCTTATGTTAGCTTCACTTGTATGTAGTTATGTAATCAAATTTTAGATTTCGATTTTAACCCACATCCAAGTAAAGCTCTGATGACAATGCAATTATAAAGTAACATCAAGGGTGAGGCCACACGAGCGTAATTTTGTGAGTTGTGAGCGGCAGAATTTCGGTTGCGCCATACATTGTGTCACGTGAGTGTCACGTGATGACCCGCATATTGTATGGCGCGAATCGAAATACACAAAATAGGAAGTGGAGCTAAAAAATATTTGTAAAAATGGCTGGGAAAGACGAATATACCGGTCTGCCTGTCGGCTGTGCGATTACCTGCGATATCTTGAGCGGGAAGTAAGTCTGATCGATGGTGGGCAGGCGAGGCACGTGCAGTTCCATCGACAAGTCCAATCGGCTCTGGGACATCGCCTGCGCTAGAGCGTTCGCTCTCTCCAACCTGACAACGTAGGTACATTGAATAGATGAACAGCCAGATAGTAAAACATTGAAATCGTATGTTACTTATAGATTCTTGTACAATTTGGTTTTTGGTCGTTATGACACTGGGGCTTCCTGCTTTCAGCTCTTGGGATTTCCAGGTGCCAAAATTGCGACAAACGAGAGGCCTATTTTTCAGGTGTTTTGATTCCTATTTTTTTCTAAGGCTTCCTTTACTTAAATAAACAAATAGTTGAAACAAAAAAACAGTTACAAAAAATAAATATAAATATTATGAAAAATTATATGGCGCTGTATGTGTAACCTTTTATTTTATGCCACATTTCGATCGGAACTGAAAAGAGACGGGCCGGAAGAAAATATTTACTTTTCTTTATAAAACATTAATGAAATATTTTGTCTAATACTGTAGAGATAGTCACACACAGCTTAAGAACAGTGAGGCGTTTGGAAATGATTCGAATTTCATGTTGTCATTATGAAAATGGCTGAACTAACTAGATAGATCCACCACCATCCCCAGCCATACTAAAAACAATACTATTTTATTATATATGTACTTTAAGTTAACGAGCTAGCACTGAGAGCACAAACCTGCACGTGATTGGCTAGAGATACGTCGCTAAAACCGCTGATTGGTTTATGTGACTTTAGCAGCGTATCTCTAATCAATCACGTGCGTCTGCATGCTCACAGTACTAGCACGTTAACTTGAACAGAGTATAGTAACTGTTCTGGAATAAAATAAAGTAAAAGCAGCGGGGGCTTACGGCAACAACGGAATTCTGATATCCATTTTCAGCTGTCTCGCCTTGAGTGCCTGGTATACGGGGAGCACTATTTGACCGGGGATCGACGGGTCCTGAACAGAACAAAAGGCATATAAACCAAAAAATATTGATACGTCCTGAATAAGGACGTCACACGGCTACATTGTTATAGTCCATCAAGTAATAGTAGGAGAGCTGATTGACATTTTTGGGGAGGAATTTGAGGCACCTTGAAAACTTGTCTAACGTTTCTCCTATACTATAATACCCAAGCACATAACCACAGACCTGGCTGACGGGTAGCGGGGCTAAATCAACTCTCATTTTTATTTTAAGTTGGTAGATCGATGTCCATCCGAAATTATCTGTATTTTATTGGAAATATATATATTTTTAATAGACAGAGTGATTCAAGAGGGAGGTTACATGCATAATTGCACCCGTGCGAAGCCGGGGCGAGTCGCTAGTATTTTAGAAGTAAGACGGACGAACATCAAACTTGTTTGGAAGTAGACCTCTGTCTCTATCCGCGCAGTCTTAAGTTTGTGTCAGAGATGTCACTTACACGGCTGTTTGCTTTGTCGGCTTTGGACACATCATCCACTTGGAATGTCAGGAAGACTTTCCTGTAACAAAATGAGACGAGATCTTAAGATATCAAACAAACTTCTAAAGCTAAAATAATTTGGGCTGCTGCATATAAGGACTACCGGCGGCGACGGCGTCGGTGACCTAGTGGTTTGGCCTATGGCCTCTCAAGGCTGGGCTCGCAACTCTGAGTTTTTCGGAATTTATGTGCAATACATTTAAAATCTGCCATGAGCTTTACTGTGAAGAAAAACATTGTGAGGAAAGTTGCACACATCTGATAAGAAATTGAATGGCGTGAAGTTTCCAATCTGCACGGAGTTCGCGTGGGACGTATATGAGATGATAGCGGTAAATAGTTGAGAGTGAGATTATTGATGAACTTTAGGTGACATCGACGAAGACTGCGTTCAGACCCAAGACCTACTGAAGGATTTTGGAGACAAGAATTCCTTCCCTGTTTCTGTTTGTTGATTATAACATGCAACTGGTAAGTTGTTGAAGCGGCAATATTCAAATTTGGCATACAAGTAGGTAATCATAAAGGCAAAAAACGAAGGAAAAAGAGGGATTTATAAGTCACCTGCTGTTGGTATCAAAGGTGACGCGAGGCTCGTGCCCGATCAGCTGATTCACGGCTTGCTTGATGGCCGACGCATAAATCTCGCCCGGCTGTTGGTCGGGGAAATTGCGCAGGTATACCTGTAAAGTGGCCTCTATTTTAGGACACAGTACAATGAGGGTTATCTGACAGCTGATCGCTAGATCGCTTACGTAGTCAGTCACCAAACTGCCTGCTTGATAACGAGGTCTAGTCATATCCATATTATGTACACCGTTCGACATTATTTTGACGTAATCTGCATCCATCAGCCGCCAATTACCGATGGATGACTACAAAATATGTTAACCTTAATTTAGCTATGCAATTAGCATTACATTTCGGCGCTCGATCAGTCACGTTCGACTCGTTATCCAATCGGCCTCGCAATGTAATGCTAATGCGTGATGTAAATTCGAGTCGAGTTCGAGTGTATCGTGTTATACCGTGGTCCGGGGGTCCTGGCCGGCGAGGTCCCTGACGGCGTCTCGCTCGCGCCCCTCGTCGTGGGACACCTGCACGAAGTACTGCGGGTAGAACGCGCCCGCGAGGATCACCTGAGCAACAATAAAATCCTCATTAAAAAAATCCGGTCAAGTGCGAGTTGGACTACTTCCGCACAAACTTGTACATAAATAATTCGGCCGTATCTTTTTTTAACGTTAACTTACAAGTTTGATTTTTTTACAGCTTCAAGGGACTGTAGACTTGAGTGTATGGTTTTAATTTCAACTCGATACCTTCATGCGTTCCTGAGATAAAGTCTTGACAGACGGACAGACGGACGGAGAACAAAGTGATTCTATAAGGGTTGTTTTTTTCCTTTTGAGGTACATACGGAATCCTAAAAATGGACTAGCTATGGATAACGTAAAGGTGCCGACTGACTTGTAACATTTCAGTCTAATGTAATACGATACAACCCGAGCATTACAGCAGTCAGTGTAGCAAGCTGAGCCACTCAAATCGAGCAGCGCATGCTTCACTTTTTACTAAAAACAAAAAGCAAGAATGTGGATTTTAAGAGTATTATTTCGTCGTATGGCGCGCATACACCGAGGAATACTTGGTTACCTCGAATATCACTGTTTACCTTATACACGAAGGACAGGTCGTTTTTGGTCCACGGCGAGTTGCCTTTGAGAGCTTCGATGCCTTCTCGCGAGAGTCGATGCTTAAGCTCTCGAACCATTTCGTCGAGCTCCCTTATGGCGCGCGCTTGCACGTAGAATCGTCGCGCCCACTGTATTTCGCTGTTGCCTTGCTGTTTGAAGTGCTGCTGCTGGCGGCAGTGGTTCCACACCTGTCGGGAAAAGGGTTTATAGTGAAGTTGGGTCCTAATACTGTGCGAGGTTTTTCATCGACGGAACCTTTGGAGGTTATTAAAGTTAGCCAAACGTCTGTGCACATTCACAGAGCAAGTCGCTTTACGAGATATTAGGTGGCATTTATAAACTACGTCGCATCAATTTTACTCATTTTTAGACATCTCCCTCTCCACCTCTCCCATTCACTCTATGAAAATCGCATTTATTTTCTTCGTGGCGCATATCACCAGTAGTGTCCCCCCTCCTTTCCCTGAGTGTCTCAACCAAGTGATCGTATGTTTACAACTTTAACCTTTTGGGCGCCAACGATGGATATATCCGCACCATATAGATTAAACGCTAACGACGGATATATCAGTCACGGCGTGCAGAGCGATATCTACCTACATGCATTTCTGTAGGGTTCAACTTCGCGTTTGACATTCCGATGTCATGGCTTATGAGTGAGAGCTGTTGTATTTGACAGTGTTGAAAAGGTTAAATAATTCCTGGAACAGTATAATTTATTCTATTGTTAAGATAATGTTCCAGTGGAAATGTCTGCAGAAAAAAACCGGCCAAGAGCGTGTCGGACACGCCCAAGGTAGGGTTCCGTAGCCATTACGAAAAAATCAAGTAATATTTTTCTAAGGATTTCGTATGTGTACGGAATCATCCAAGTTTAGGTATGTTTTATACCTTAGGCTACTATTTACACTTAAACTACAAATAATTTCCAAGCAATCTTAGCCGCTATAATTTTCCTAGTAAATTTGATATATTTACTACCCTTCTGAATTTTTTCAAATTTTTCCACCCAACAGTTTAGATTTTAGAGGGGGGGACGGCCGATTTTAATGAAAATTTTCACTTTAAAGTTGAATATTTCGCAAACAGATCACTGAATAGAAAAATCATGTTAGCAACCCCACAATGATTTTAAAAGACCTGTCCAACGATACCCCACACTATAGGGTTAGCCGAGAAAAAAAAATCACCCCCACTTTACGTCTATGGGAGGTACCCTAAAAAAATTTTTTTTACTTTTTTTTATTTAATCACTTTGTCGGCGTGACTGATATATATATTGATGCCAAATTACAGCTTTCTAGTACTAACAGTCTCTGAGCTTAGCCGCGGACAGACAGACAGACAGACAGACAGACGGACAGACATGGCGAAACTATAAGGGTTCCTAGTTGACTACGGAACCCTAAAAATTGTGTTCAAAATCGAGGAGTAGGTACTCACATACATTGTTTCTTAGGCTCGAAATATAAAGACCACATATAAAACAAATGCATACGCATGCACAAAATAATATAAGGTACCTTATAAACGTTGAGGAAAGCAACACAATCGCTGGTGGCCCCATCGGCCCATGTCAGCTTGGATTTGTATGCGTTCAGTCGCTCACGGAACGGACTGCTAAAGACATTCTTCACGGACAGAGCAGCAGCTAAAGAAAAATACACAAATCCATTACAGATACGCTTTTAAAATAGGCGCCTTAGAAGCTGGGCATCATTTAATAGTACATTACTGCAGCGGCCGCGAAATAGGGGATTGCCGGCCGAGTAGTTATAGATGACCGAGTGTTAACGAGGCCATCTAGAGATACGAGGCCGGCAATCCCTGTTCGTGGCCAAGGCTTGTATAGAGTTTTTCTCAAACATGCATCATCATCATCATCATCATCGTCGTCGTCGTCGTCACCATCATCATCACCATCATCATCTTATCATCACCATCATCATCACCATCATCATCATCACCATCATCATCACCATCACCCATCATCACCATCATCTCATCATCACCATCATCATCATCATCATCATCACCATCATAATCATCATCATCATCATCTCATCATCACCATCATCATCATCTCGTTATCACCATCATCACCCATCATCACCACCATCACCATCATCATCACCGCCATCATCGACACCATCAACATCACAATCATCATCACCAACATCATCATCATCTTACCTTACCTTAAATAAACGTAGTGGCAGAATGTCTTAATGAACCAAAACGCAAAATATTGCTTATAGTTTTTTTTTAATGGCTAAATGCTATGATGCCATAGACCTACAGTGGTGGTCATACAATTAAGAACGATTTGAAGTTTCCGATTTTTTTTTATCTAAATTTTGTCATATGTCTAGTTGTGTTCCTTCTTAGAAGTAACAAGTTATGTTATAAAATAGCCACATGGATAGAGCAAACGGGATTAAGAATAATAGTGTATAATTGCTAACATTTTTTTTTACAAATTTTATTTGTTCTTTATAGTTATAAATTCAAATAGTAATGAAGCTGGACAAATAATTAAGAACGATTTATTAAACTGCTCGAGAGTTGTTTTATATGAAACTTGGATTAAATAAATCATATTAATGTGAAGTTGGTATAGAAAAAAAAGCAATTTAATACATTTGAACTAAAATTAATAGTCAGTAGCATGTCCACGGCTTTTAATTACGGCTTTACACCGGCGAGGCATTGAATCTATCAATTTTTGACATTTCGCAAGAGAAATAGAGTTCCATTCTTGTAAGAAAACGTCGTACAGCTCTCTCAAATTGCCACACTGTCGATTTGAAACCTTTTTCTTGACTTCGCACCAAAGATGCTCTATTGGGTTAAGATCTGGGCTGTTGGCTGGCCAATCTAAGACAGAAACTGATTGTGATGTGAGGAATTCCTTAACGGTGCGTGCAGTATGCTTTGGATCATTGTCGTGCTGGAATGTCCAAATAACCGGAAGCACGTCTTCGGCATATGGTAACATTGTTTCTTGCAGTATATTTTTGTATCGGAATTGATCCATGTTTCCTTCTATCAGCCTAACAGGTCCAACGCCATGTCCAGAAAAGCACCCCCAAATTTTCACATTTCTCCCGCCATGCTTTAATGTCACTTTTGTGTACTTTGGGTCGAATGCTTTATTCGGAGGGCGTCGTACGTATCGTTTTCCATCAGAACATACCCTATTTATTTTTGTCTCGTCAGAAAAAAGAACGTTTTTCCACTGTCTGACTGTCCAGTTTTCATACCTTCTTGCAAATGCAAGTCGGGCTTGCCTATGACATCGTTTCAACATAGGCACCTTCCTTGCTATCCTTCCGTTCAACTTATTTTCTACCAAACGCCTTCGAATAGTGCGTGCAGAGATTGCTGAAGGGTTGTTTTCGCCAAAATATTCTTTTCTCAACTCATTAGACCCTTTAAAAGGATTTTGTTTTGCCAAACGAACGATATTTCGATCATCTCGACGAGATGACTTTCTCTGTCTAGGTCCACGCGGAACGTTTGAAGTAGTTTGATACGTGGAAAAATGCTTTACGGCATGGAAAACCATTGTTTTTGAACATTGCAGATGGTCGGCTATCTTTTTATACGACCAATTCTTCTCGCGAAGTTTTATTATTACTTCTCTTGTAGATTTATCACAACTTTTATTTTTCCCCATTGTTTTTATACGAAGTAATCACTTTTAAGACTTTAACAGCACGAAATGGCGCCAAAATTATACGAATAATAATCTACAACCACAGAGCCACACAATGTTCTCTATTTAAATTTGAAAAAATAATAAACTATTCAGCGTTCTTAATTACGTGACCAGCCAGTAAGTACTAATACTAGGTTCAGATCGAATGTATAAAGTTTCTCTATTAATTTTTTAGCCAACTATGTTGCATAAATGAATGTACCGGTAGTACGGAAAAGTTTTGCAATACCGAGAGAAATAAAAAAAATACGGGCAATTAGTTATACTTGTTACTTTGAAAAAATCATCTCAATAAATAATCGTTCTTAATTATATGGCCACAACTGTATAAACGTCATAGTATGAAACAATAGACGATCACTTTGCTGGCCAAGGCCAGCAATGTTGTATGAAATTCCATTATTGACCTCTCGTCTAGCCCGCACCTTCAACGTGACACTTCGTGGCGTATTATAAGGAACATAACGTCAATATTTCATAGCATGTTTGAGAAAAAATAATAAAAAACCGATGAAGCGTGAGTCAGACTCTGTACAAGTGTACACGTAAATTGTTACTCTGTTCAAGTCAGTCAAACTACATAGTAGCATACGTTGCGTAGTCAAACCAGATGACCCTAAAATATTACACTCATTTTGAATTTAAAAATACAATTGTATTTTTTTATGACCATAGTTTTATTTTTTAACCAGACAATTGTTTCGTCTCATTTGGTTTCACATAAAAAAAAACATATTCACCATCTCGTTATCTTACCCATAACAATGCAATCCTCGAGGCATCCAAAGATGTGCCCTAGTATGATGATCTTAGACACTTTGACGTCGAGTGGCAGCCGCGCCATTATCCTGCCCATATAGGTGATGTCACCGTCGCAAGCGCTCCACTCTCCGTCTAATGTATTTTTTAGGGCACCCACCTGGTAGAAACAAGAAATGAGGAGAAGTTTTATCAATTTTCTAAACCTGCATTGGAATTGACGATATCTCTTGTGCATTTAAAGTCGAGGATTCCACATTATGTTTTAGGCCTATTTTTAACCCCCAATACAAAAAGTTTAATGTTATAAGTTTGACCGCTATGTGTGTGTGTGTCTGTATGTGGTATCATAATTCTTAAACGGGTAAATCGATTTGAATGCGGTTTTTATTTATTTGAAAGCAGGTTTCTTGGCGATGGTTCTCAGACATGTTTCATCAAAATCGGTCCAGCCGTTACAAAGTTACCAGCTCTTTTGTATGGTGCGGAAGGGATCTTAGACTTAACTGCGTTGATGGTTTTTAAATTTTTTAATTTATAGTTATGTATTTCGGTCGTGACACAGAACTAATAATAAAAGAAATAGGAATCGTTACTACTTTGAAAAAAAGCTCGTATGTCAATTCCATATGAAAATTTAAAAAGTAGCATAAAGCGAGGGATTTAAAGTTTCTTTTTGTAAGATTACTGATTTCGAGATACAAGTTTTTTTCAAAATAATGACAAAATGTTATTGTGTGTTTCTTTCGACAGTTCGCACACATAATAATTGGATAACGGTAATCATAATCACCAACAAAATATTATAATTTTTTTGAAACACTATCTCTGCAATATTCCATTTCTTGTGCAATTAACTTTGTTATAGACGAACTAGGAAATAAAAATGGTTTTTTAGCCATATTGAGCGATCGCTTTTTCAGCTCGTGTCACATTTGTATTATTTTATTAGTTTTGCGGGTCGTGAGGTCGTATGTATTTAGTCTCGTCTAGCGAGACAATTTCTAGGTAGTGTGAGTGGTACGGTCAACTTCTTTAATTGTTGAGCAACTTGCCTCCCTTCGTACTTTGGCCGTGTAATGCAAATCGGGTTTAGCCGCTTATTCTCGTATATCCTAATTTGCATTACACGGCTAAAATGTAAAGAGTGGCAAGTTGTGCTACAATTAAAGTTATTGACTGTGTCAGTTGTCGTACCTCCTTGAGCACGAGTATGGTGCGATGGATGTTGGACATATTGGGCGGGTCCATGGCGAGCGCGAGCACGTCGCTGGGCGTGCCCATGTCCAGCATCTTGGCCAGAAGCACCAGCCGCTCCAACGGGCACCGGATTATCTCCGGAATGCTGTCTTTCTTCAGGCTTTCCTATCGCATGAAAAGAGAAAATAGTAATTTGCTCTGTCACAAGCTTTAAGAAAAAAATATATATTGCCCACAATTTATATTACATGCATATTACATAATACAATCTTAGTACTAGCGCTCGGGTAATTTTCAATGCGGGGGGGGGGGTGCGTGAGGGGGGGGGTTATGTTAAACTATCGTCCGTAAACCGACTTTAAATACAACCGGATTTTTAAATGGCTATAAATTTTTTAACACATCTCTTAGATTCTTTTAAATATTTTTCTGATAGCCGGTCGACTTATGGCATACTCTGTATTCGCTACGTGCACGACGGTGGCGCCGCGTACCGTTGACAACATTTCCTCCCTATTCACTTCCAATTTTTGCCATGTTGTGCGCTGCGATCGTTTTCTGTACCCCCACCACCCGCTTCGCACATGGCCAATATGACTCACATAGAACTTGGCGGTGACGAGCCGGTAGACGCGTCCGGCGCGCACGCGGCCCGCGCGGCCGGCGCGCTGCTCGCAATTGCTCTTGGAGGCCCAGGACAGCGTCAGCGAAGTGAAGTTCGTACTCGGGTCGGCCACGAGCATCTTCATCAGGCAGAAGTCAATCACTGCGAAAAGCTTCGAGTTAACGACACGTAGCTTTAACTATTAATCTAAATAGTAGAAAAAGCTAAATGTGTATAATTTGTAAAATACGAATTGGTTTGCTAATATTTAAAATATTACCCTGTATTGATTACATATATACTATATATTAATGATTAGAAATGTAGGGTAAAAACATGTTTAAGGTATAGTACGAATTTTTTGAGGTGTCCCGATCAAGTTAACAGCCCACCTTTCAAACAAAGCCATTGTATTCTATTATGTCCTCAAGTGAATAATCTTCAGTTTAAAATGAACGGAAATATAAGATAAAATAGCTTTATTACTAACAGTAGAGCTGACTTTATATTTACAGTAGAGAATTCATTTTAAATTAAACTTTGTTGGCAGATAGTATTTTTCAAAATTGAATGCGTCGTAGACATGCAGCCAAAACAAACAAACAAAGTTTAATTTAAAGTGAACTCTCTACAGTAAATAATAAAGTCGTTATATTATCTTATTGTCGTTTCGTTTATATTTACGTTCATTTTAAACTGAGGATTATTCACTTGAGGACATAATAGAATACAATGGCTTTGTTCGAAAGGTGGGCTGTTAACGAGATCGGGAGACCTCAAAAAATTCGTACTATACCTTTACCCACATATTTTAAGTAGTACTTGGAAATTATATATCAGATGAGATTGCTCAAATTTGAACCGCATATTAAAGTACAAATTTATTAAATTTTTTTGGGGCATTTGTTAATAGTCAATAGATTCTTGGTAAATTGGCATACACCCGCCATCCTAACAGTCAGGACCTCCACATTGTATTTAACTTTATGTACTGGGCGGTATTATTATTGTTAAAGTTGGTACTAAATAATAAATTTTAAGTAGGTACATTTTTTTACTATAGTTGCTTTATATATTTGTGAAGGTTAAAATTTGGGGAGGCCATTCTGACTCACGATTCGTCGGGATCAGTCCCCGACGAGGTATTGAATTACAAGTTGAAAATAGCAACAGTTTCCCGACGCACCATATTTGATGTCAGGCACAGTGATGGAACTCTCGGCGATGTTAGTGGCGAGGATGATCTTGCGGTGTCCGGGCGGCGCGCGCGTGAACACCCGAGCTTGCTCGTCGGCCGTGATGGTGGAGTGCAGAGGCAACACCCACCACTTGTACTTCGCGCACTCTAGCCCCGCTACACGCTTTCTAAACACAAATAAGTAATACAAGTCATACTAGGCCAATGGGAAGCCGCGCACTTTGGCGGATGCCAGTTGTATTTGTTTAGGAGTATATGGCAGACAATGTACGGATTCTGTCGTCAATGAGCGAACGGATGCCGAGATCGAGGCACGGTGCACGCGGAGGCAATGTCAACTTGTTCAGACTTGTAGTGAAACCATGCAAGACAATGCAACTATGCGCTGTTTTATGGACTATACAATGCAAATTAGTCAGATAAAATTTAGGATGTTCATACTTTGTAGATGTTTAATGGGTCAATCAATTATTTTTTGTAAACGATTTTCTGCTACTTTCTATGAAAACCGAAATAATTAAAAAACTGATTATTTTTCCTTATTTAAAGTATACTTTTCAAAACCCTAGATTTTTGTAGTCAATAATGGTGTAATTGCCATATTTATTTTATTTTGTTTAGCTTCTATTTCGTGGGTGACCCAGGGGACAATGTTGTCCCCGAAATTTGTATGAAAAAAGTGGTATTTCCCCTGGGGGACCGGATTTTTTCATAGAAATACTTATTTTTTTTGGTTTTCACATACGCACTATGATAAACAGTTTACCTAATTACTGCAAAATCATGGTTTCACTAACCAGAGATTACAGAGTTACTTGTAAAGGAGTAAATAGAAATTTACAAAAAAAAGTTGATTGACCCATATCACAAACTCAATGTACTCGTCAAATTAAATAAGACTAATTGAAACAATTGAGTTAATGCATTATACAGGGTGTTACAAAATAACCCCTAAAGCCTGAAACCCCATGAACAGTAAATAAAACTGTAATTTTGCGCGCTGTTCTTTTTTTTGTAAAAAAAAATATATACTAATTTAATTCTAAACAAGTTAGCTATGAAGTATCTTTTTTTTTGTACTTATTTTTTCAACTTCATTTTTTTATTACTTTTACGGTCATCCCGTGAAATCATATATTTCGTACTAAATACAAACTGAAATATAGATGCACATTCACACACATTCATTCACATTTCATAGCTAACTTGTTTAAAGTTGCACAGTAGCGCCATCTCTTGTCCAGGTGAGCGGTTAGTTCCGAAGGAGTGTTAAAATCTCTCGATGAGGGTGTAACATAGATGTGCGCTTGTCACTGCATAAGGTGATGATTTAGCAGATTGAAATGTATGATGTATAGGAAAGATTCGTGTCTAATCTCTAGACCAGTGGTGGTGTAGGGGTATGGCACGCGGCACGGAATGCTGAGGACCTGGGTTCGATTCCCAGCATTGGTCTTTTTTCTGGGGTTTTTTCTGTGCATCTATATTTCAGTTTGTATTTAGTACGAAATATATAATTTAATTCTTCACTGGAGTACTTCCATACCCTTCATTTATTACGGGTAATTTTGTAACAACCTGTATTGTCCAGCATTAACAGAGTTAGAAACACTAATTTTGTATCACATTTAAAATTTAAAAAATCTTGTGTAATTATTTTCGAGATTATTTTTTGATTATCAAGAGTTAACAAGAGCAAGGTGGCTGCGGAGATATGGAAAGTCGCTACGCACTTTTGTTAAAGACACTTTATGCATACAAGATTTAGAACCTTACCTCAACTCAAGGTCAGTGAGAGCAGCATACTGCTCTTCTATCTCGTTGATTCCTGGCAGGAATATCAACACGGAAGGCAGGTCTGCCTCCGAGCGGTCTGTATAGTTGTACTCTGTCGTGTCAATCTGCTCAAAGGCGTTTATCAGCTTAACTACAAGTTGATACATCTCTGGTATTATCACCGCATCTGTATTTTTCGGTGTACAGATTTCATGAATCTGCAAGTAAAAATGCAACAAGTGTTCAGGTAGGTGCTGAAATAAAATGTGGCATAAAACTTGAAGTTCTTTAGAGCATGGGCATATAAAAGGGATATATGTAGATGTTTTTAACATTACATGTAAACAAATTACAAATCTCACATCAAGTAAAATGTAATACAAAAACATGAGAGAGCTATGTGCTTCAAATTGTTTGACTGCTTCTTTTATGGTTTTCTGCTTTTATAGTTTGTTTATTTTAGCATTAGATAGGGGTAAACCATCTTGGCAAGTTGTTTTTATTGAAAAAGCCTTTTAAAAAAAATAGTAACTATTACCAAGGATGATATTATGTAGATAGACTGGATTAGCAGTCGCCATAGTACAGATCGGCCGCGGAAAAATAGTTCGATTTATTAAATCTAGATGGCGCTGACATATAGCCAGAGGGTTTGAAAGCAAAACAATAAGACTACAGATGTTTCATATTACTACAAATGTATTATTTTTTCAAAAATATTGCATAATAATACATTTGCAATAATATGAAATATCTGTAGTCTTATTGTCTTGCTTTCAAACCCTCTGGCTATATGTCAGCGCCATCTAGATTTAATAAATCGAACTATTTTTCCGCGGCCGATCTGTACTATGGCGACTATTGGCGACTGCTAATCCAGTCTATATCATCCTTGCTATTACTTATGAAACCAAAAAAATGTAAAATATGACTTATTTTTCAAAAGCGAATTCAATCAAATAAAAGACATGTCAAGATTGTTTACCCTTTTTCTAATGCTAAAATAAACAAAGTATAGTTTAACTTACTGATCCGAATTTAGTCAGTGAATCCAAATAGTAAATGTTCACAGGGAAGATCGAGGGTCTGTTCACTTGGACGCAGGACGCCATATGGCTCCCGCTGGGCGTCGGTATTTCAAAGTATTCGGCAAACTTCTCTCTGTCGAATGTGGCTGACATGAGCACCAGCTTGACTTTGGGTGACACAGTGTAGTGCAGTTTCTTGACAATGAGGAGAAGGAAGTCCATGTCCTGACCACGTTCGTGAACCTCATCGAGAATGATATGTGTGTATTCATTCATTGTTTTGGCATTAACTAAAAAGAGTATGGCAAAATAAACACACGATAATCAGTAAAGATAAAGGGGGCTCTGATGTGTTTCAACCACTATATCCAGTGTATTACGAAAATCAACTAAAAATATGTCTGTCAACTAAAAATCCCAATGACCACCACCACACGTAGACACATAGTGAGGTGCATGGTCACAGATTTCCAATTGGTTTTAGTTCATGGAGGTTGGAGTATTAAGGTTGATTTGTATCTACAGATACCAAGCATGTCAGACATGTGTCATCGCAGACAAAATAATATTCTTCTATACAGTTTCTATTAACAAATTCATATATATCATATTACCACAGCTGCGCAGACACCGACAGACAAGAGCCATGCCTGGCTAGTATGCGCAGAAAGACTATTTTGTTGGTGTCTGATATGGCACGTGTCTAACACCGGATCCCCTTCAATCGCATACATTTTTTATGCATATTCATCGTTTGACATAAATCATCATTTCGCATAACTCTATTTTCTCAGAAACCATTCATTATTTAGGAATTTTGAAATAGTTATCCTGTAGGACTCGATAGGTTAGGTTAGGTTTATTTTATAACAAGTGTGAATAATAAATGGTTTCTGAGAAAATAGAGTTATGCAAAATGATGAATATGCCATTAATGCCAAACAATGAATGTGCATAAAAATTTTATGCAATCCAATATGGAGCCGTCTGACACACTCGGTGTCTGTAGATATGAATTGACCATTATTCTCAGATTTTCGTAGCACATGGGATACAGCGGTTAAAACGCTCAAGAGCCGCACCCAAAGAGTGATAATTGGTCTGGATTAAGTGGTCTTACCCAGCTTTTGCAGTAACACTCCAGTAGTCACATAATGTATTCTGGTATCACTAGAAGTCCTGTTATCTAGCCCAACCTACAAAAGTAATCAACCATACTGAATGATACTATGATATGTATGGTCAGCTGCAGAGAAAAGGTACCCCCCTGGTATTGCCTGGTAAAGATACCCCCTATAGGTAGGTATAGGTTGCGTTATAGGGGGTAACTTTTGTCTGCAGCTGACTGTACATAAATAAAAAGTAATAAACAATTTCACCACTTACTGTACTAGTTTACTTTGATATTTGATCAAATACATTATTCTAAATACATTGTAAAATTAAGCTCAGGTAAGGCATATTCTCAGGTAGGTACAAAAAAGCATGAATTCTTTCATGGCTAGGGCATAGAGAAATGACCTCATTTTTCATGGCATAGTTTTTATTCTTACCTGGTAACCAACAAGTCCACCCACGTCCCATCCTCTCTCCTGAGCTACTCTTTTAGCAATGGACATGGCAGCAATCCTCCGCGGCTGTGTCACTATAATCTTGCAGGGCTTGCGGTGTTTGTAACAGTCATCCAAGATCCACTGGGGCACTTGTGTAGTCTTACCACAGCCTGTTGGCCCTTCTACAATGACTATAGGGAAGCCTCTAATACGATCCAGTATCTGCAATTTATAGGTATTATGCAAATCATCACTTAGCTAACAACACCGCACAAGTCAGAGATTGCCCATGTGACATTTTATACTTTGTTCTTACTGAATAGGATACAAAACGTCACATGGTCAGTTTCTGACTTGTGCGGTGTTGTTAACTAAGCTACGAAATGGATGTTTGTTCAACAACTAAATTGCTGTCAATGTAGCACCAACTTGTTTAGAGACAAATTATAAGACTAGAATGCAGGTTCTTTTTCACTCCCCGCATATGAAAGGTTGAGAAATTAGCTAGAAGCACTTTGAAGTCACTTGGAGTGATTGTCAGTGTCATAAATACATTGATGTATGCATATAAAAAATTAATTTAAAGCAATGTTAATAAATATTAATAAATAAATTCACACATTACATCAGTCTTAGAACTGTTGATAGCTAGATTATTGGTGTCCTCCTTCATCTGAAAGGAGTATTTTTTGTACACCTCCGTCATTGCTTCTTCCGTCAGTTCATTGATGTTTGGTAGTGAGGTTCCCACCGAGGACAGATGCTCTAGGGACTCCAACCCTCCAGATACACTTTCCCATCGTTCCCGCTCTGCTTCTTTCTGGGAATTTAATAAAAACCAAAGTTACTTTCCAAGTACCAAATCCATTGGAATAAAATTAACATAACCATAGTATCTAACACATGTTGGTTGGTGAAAATACCTGTTGAGCCATATTCAGGCACACCAACCCCCTGTACCACAAAAGTTACAAGTGCTACAAATCGACAAAATTGTAACATTTTATTATGAGAAACTTGACAATTTTGTCGAATTGTAGCACTTGTAAATTTTGTGGTACAGGGCCCAAGTCCACATGTAATTTAAAAATTATACCAAAGTTAGTTTTGACAATCTGTTGTATATACAAGGTAAATAGCTCACAAATTGTAGTAAACAAAAACTACCTTCAAATAAGCTTGCGTTTCTCTTTCTTTAACTTCACGTGCGTAATCCGTGCCGCTCAAAACAACAGCTCGCCGATGGTCTTCTCGTCTGTTCAAGACGTTAATATCGTCTTCTTTAGTGATACGAAAGCCATTGGTCAGGGGTCCGCGAAGTCTGATCGGTCTATTAGCAGACGGACATGGGTCATTAAAAAACGACCGTAGCTCGTCCATTTTCACGTGTTTATCCAAACTGTAATGATTTTTATTTAATAAGAATAAATTTATCGTCAGCAATTTTGACAATGAAGAATGAAGTAAATGCAGAGTAAATGACAATATAGGTATGTCGAGAACAACACGATTTTGTTTTAATGAGACAATTATCCAGTTTAATAATATATTACATTACATGTTATCGCTTACTATTCTTCGAATTCCGGTCAAGAAAAGAAAGAAAACAATTACAATTTACAAAACAAAATAGTTATGGTTAACGAACTTTTTTTTATTAAAAGCCAAAACCAATGGAATGGGTGCGTTCGGGGAGTCGCTATCAGCACTGCCACCCAGGGGGGGCACACTTACATATATCACACTTTTCATGCGACTACAGCGATCTCTGGTTGTTTGGTAAAGAACTAAATTAGCGGCCATCTTGGTTGACTTGTCAAACTTGTCAGCAGTGTTTCCAACGTGGGCGATTTTTCGCCATGTAGGCTACTAGGAATGGGAATCGGCGACAAAAAATCTACAAGGCGACTGGTCGCCTTTTAGGCTACTTGAAAAGGTAAAAGGTATTTGACACTAAGACGGATATAGCTACCTTCAGAGCGACAAGAGCATCGCAAAATATGAGTGGGAAATATACTCCTTATGCCCAATTAAGGGTTAAATACCATCTTTTTGTATTTTTTTTAAAAATACCTATAGAATTTTAAGGACTCCAAATTTAAGACTGGGTTTGAATTACCAACTTTTAGAAATTTTGCCAATTTAAGGGTTAAAAAACTATGTTTTTAATTTAAGTTTTACCATTCAGGCTGATTTTGGCTACTTCAGCTCGAATTCGGCTACTTTAGGCTACTTAAGCTCTGAAAAATGGCGACACCAGGTCCTGAGTTGTTGGCCACACTGCTTGTCAGTTGTCATTCATCGGCCATGGCCATGGCGTACCAAATTGTACGGTCAAGGACTTTAATTGATAGGCCACTTGCCAATGTTCGTATTTTAGCCGTATAGTGCAAATCGGGTTTAGCCGCTTATACTTCGTATATGCTGATTTGAATTAGACGGCTAAAATACGAATAGTGGCAATTAGCCTATCAATTAAAATTACGCGTAATTATAGCTGTACATCACTACCAACTTATACTTATAGATAGGTATACATCTATAGATACGTCACATTAGTTCTTCACCAGGGCGTAGGGCAGCAGCACCTTCCATACATGCATATTTGACCATAGAGTTGCCACTCTTGTTCATATAATATTACAATACTCTTTGACTGTCACCGCTGCTACTAATGGTGGTCTATTTCATAATGATTATAATTATAATCTTTGACCTCCTTTGACCTATTGGTGGACTAGGGGAGTAGTAAAAATAGAAGAAAGAAGAAAGTTTAGCTAAAATTAACTATATAAAAAAAACACACACTAATCGACCTAGTAAAAACTTCGAGTGTGCACAAATTATATAAGGCCTCAATCACACGGCAGCTTTTTTAACGCCCGTTAAAAAAGCGTTCAAATAGAACTAAATACTAAAATTGCCTTTAACACCTAACGCCCAGTGTTCAAAATGCAACATTGCTCGATAAAAAACGTCGCGTTTTAAAAGCGCTGTCGTATGAACATATACTTGAAATGCATTTGTTCTATTTGAACGCTTTTTTAACGGGCGTTAAAAAAGCTCCCGTGCGAATGAGGGGCGCTACTCCGAAATTCGAAAATCGAAGTTCGCATCGTACCGTCTCGCTTGCTCTCGTATTAAATACTATTAGTATGAGCGGAATAGCACGATACGAAGTTCGAATTTTACACTTCGGAGTATAGGCCGAGGCCTAAAGGTACGTCGCGAAGACATTGATTATATACATTGTGCGTGAGTGCGTTTAGGGAGTCCCAACCAGCACTCCAAATCCAAATGCTACCCATCCCATGCTGTTTAACGAGCTAATGGCGTTTCAGCAATGGCAAGCTCCATGAACACTATTTACGTATTTCCTATTCCTATAAATATAGCATACAGATTTGCGCGGAACTTTTAATTTAAATGATATCGCTGGACATGATTCAGAGTAATTTGTTGAAAAATAATTTTGTATTAACTGATTTTCAAACGATCATAAAATTCCACCATTTTTCAAAAGTACCTAAATTTGACCAAATTTTAATATTTTTGGTTGCTGCCACAAAAGTTGTACAGGGTTATTTGTAATTCACTGACATCCTCTTAACCCTGAATTCCTATCACTCAAACAAATGTATTTTGTTTTACGACTTTTTAAAATGAAGCACTTTTTTCCCCATACAAATACACAGAGTATCGTAAAAATAAGAGGTATTCTCAAATTTTCAAAACGTTATTATTACACCAAAAATATTAAGTTATGACAAAAGCCGTAAAAGAAATAACATTTGTTTAAGTGGTAGGAGTTTAGGGTTAAAATGATGCTAGTGAATTACAAATAACCCTGTATTTGTTTCATTTTTTTTCTAAGTATTGAAACAATTATTTCATTATTTTTATTATTCGAGGACAGTGCAATCCATTTAAAAATGGTTATACCTAATCCGTTTGTTTTTATATTCCTTGCTATAAATATTATATTAAGCCGTGGTGGCCTAGTGGTTTGACCTATGGTCTCTCAAGCAGAGGGTCGTGGGTTCGAGTACGGGCTCGCATCTCTGGTTTTCGGAATTTATGTGCGAAATTACATTTGTAATTTACCATGGGCTTTCCGGTGAAGGAAAACATCGTGAGGAAACCTGCATACCCCTGAGAAAAAATTCAATGGTGTGTGTGAAGTTCCCAGTCCGCACGGGAACTACGGCCCAAGCTCTCTCATTCTGATAGAAGGCCTGTGCTCTGCAGTGGGACGTATGTATAGGCTGGGATGATGATGATGATATTATATTGCCATGTCACTCCGTACTTGAACGCTGCTGATCTGCTTAAGATGCACAATCGCAGGCGCTTGCACCTTGCAACCCTTTTGTTCGGTGTAGTGCGACACAAGACGCCTTCCTACCTTTTTAAAAAAATCTCATAGTTGAAAAGTTTGCGCAGACTTAAGGCTATTGTGCCGCCGCACCGGACGGCGGCGTTTCGAGGGAGTTTTAGGTTCGCGGCGTAAGTGCTGGAATGACATCCCCCCTCCCATCCTAAGTGTGACTAGCAGGTACACCTTTGGGCGAAAGCTTAAAGGCTATTTGTTGTCATTGCAAAATCCTTAATTTCCTCTCCTTTCCAGCACTATTTCACAAAACTTCTTTGATTTTTATTGTCTTGGTTATTTCATTTTTCGTTTTAGTCCGCGCAGGGTTGTATACTTGGCAAGTGAGATATACTAATTATGTTCAAGAAATTTTCTTATTATTATTTGCTTTTACAATTTACAAATTATTTATTTACGCATGTACCTAGTCTTATGTATGTAGCTATTAGTGTGCAGTTTATTTATTTATTTATCTATCTAAACAGCGATCCGGGTGTCACCAACGGTACTGGCTGAAAATCAGCGCTGGGGTACTTTAAACGCCTCAGCATTATGCTGAGCCAGTGTCCGATTTGCAACCGCAATGACACATTCTATCTTTAGCTTTAGTATTGCCTTTTTGTTTTGTATAATATTGTGTCTTGTGATGTTGTAAATAAATGTATTTTCTTTCTTTCTTTCTTTTCTTTCTTATATTACACACTGTAGAGTAACTTTATACAGTCTCATTCATTAGTTTTTCTGTATGGATTTTTAACCTATATCGTGGGATATTTGAGACCTTCATAAGCACCTAGTATTAGGGAGAACTCAAGTTGGGTGCGGTTAAAACACAACCTGGATGGAATGAACAACAATAATCCAGGACGTGATAATTCAAACCCTCATGTCGGAATTATGAGGTCGTGCATTACTGTCGGTATATTCATCCTAGATCGACAAATACAGGATTGTGTTTTGACCACACCCGTCAAGTTTACAGGCTCGGTGTAAAGAGAAGAGAATGAAAAATTAAAGTACAAATAAAACAAACTTATTTTTATATATGATTTTATTTCATACTGTTTCACGTAACAAAAATATTCAGATCATTCTATAATGAAGATAATATTTAACAACTGATGTCATTGGTTTGATAGGTACACAATTTAAGCCTTTCGAGGACAAAAACCGGGCCAATATGATATTCGATTCATTTATGATTTCATATATAATATTCCGTGACAACTTTGCCCACTGGGACATGTTTGCCACAGTACTAATCCAGTAAATAATCTACAAACAACGCGCGCTCTGGTCGTACGCAGTCACAGAAATAAAATTCTCCCCCACTCATGAGTATTCCCATTCCAACATGTCCATCGGGCAGGCCAACGGTGCAAAGTGCAAACATAAAACACAGAAACCAAGGTTACACAGAAATATTGAACCTATTTCATAAACACAGTTTATTTTATTATGCTTTGTTTCAAGCTACAAAAATATTTTCAGTAATTAACTTTTACGCAACAACCAGTGGATATAAGCGACCGCGTTGCGAACATAGCATGGAGGAATTGATCAATAGAATGGAAAAAAACTGCCAATCCGCTTCAGCGATTGCTGCACTCTCACTGCTCAGACCAAGGTTAAACAATATACATATAATATAAATAGTAAGTAATGAATTACTAACACACTTTTTTTAATTAAAAAAAATAAATCATAAGTCATAATTCTAGTAACTACAATGCATTTATTCCGTGTAAAGGATAAACTAGTGCTAGGACGGTATTGGTGATTAATTCAGTATTGGGCAGCTCTTCAATAACCACTCTATTGGTTAACTCCTTTATGCTTCAATTTATCGCTCTATATCCACATCGTAGTGTACTGGCAATCGTTTAAAATCGTATAAAAAACCGCATTGCAAGCACTTGAGTAGCAACAAAGGTTTTAACCTATTAACCAACAGGTTATTCTAATGTCAGTGTGTTACGGTAGCTTTATATTTATAAAGTCTTAAATAGTACTAAGGTAATAATACAAAGGCTTAGTCCAAGTCTACGTTCGGCTTGAAATGAGCGCTGATATGTGCGTAAGTAACTAGCCTCTACCTACGAATATGATATTCTTAGAATAAATCAAATGGTGGTGCTTTGATGCGATGTACGTTACAATTCGTTTCTCAGGGGACGTATTCATGAATCGATCTTTGGTTTGGCTTCAAACCTCGGACTAGGCTGGTCGCCCAGAAATATCGAGTTTCAGCTCTCTCTGGTACTTCTAAAGATATGTTCTTCTAAATATAAGATAAGATAGAATGGTTCACAATACATTCCGTAAAAGGATATTCAAGTAAATTATGTGCAAGTCGATTTCATAAAATCACATCGTCTTTGGGTAAGAATAAAAGTGGCAAAATTGAAAAGATACAAACACGCGATATATCTAAATGAATGCTAGTTTTTTTTTAAACTACTCTAACGAAGAAACCCATATTCCGTTACCTACTAGGTACAATGACTAATTTCATCTTAATAATACAGGTTAAAGGTACCTCTAAATCTAGCAGACGAATAGTATTAAATCACATCTATATGAATGTTAGAATTTTCCACAAATTCATTTTGACCTATCTAACATTATGTTATGCACATGCGCCAACAACCAACTTTAATCCAAATATTAAATAGATATTCTAATCCACTGGACAAAAAATCAAAAACACTTAATAAACTAGGTACCAAAAGCCAACAACATATTAAAAGTATTACATAACAATAGTTTAGTGGTTTGTGCTGTTAATATTAGCTAAACATTTCAAACAAGGTTCGGAGTAGACCGCAAACTAACAGTGATGTTTAGAATTTAAAATGCACAGGGTCCCATATGTTTGTTCAGTCGCTTTAGAGGACGAAAGTTCACCCAAATGCGAGTACGCAGTTGAGGGACAGAGGTAGCGAAATAGAATAGTTAAAGTAGGCAACACTTACTCACTACCGCTATAGGTGATAAACTTAAGTAAAGAACCTGTTGGATGTGGTAGTAACATGTCCTTATAGACAAATTGACGTTCCAAATTAGAAATATGACTTAGCACCATATCAAATCGGTGCACTACTACATGCAACAGGTGCATACTTAAGTTTTTTTACCTATATGTCAAATCATCCAATTTATGGACGAGGCGACAAAAGCGATGGAGTAAGTGCGAAGGAGTGGTAATTACACAAAGATCCCTACGGGTCGGAATATATCCGAAAGGACCCCAAATATTAAGATAAGGCAACACACAAATTGTGTGCATGGCCTGCTACTCAGGGCTTGAAATACCGGTACCAAGCATAGGTCCTACATGATACCGATACCTCGAGAACCGTTATAATCATAGCCCGGACGACGGGAGCAAAAATGCACTTTTCACTAGTGCTTTATTAAATATCGACTATTATCGACTATTCTATCAACATCCATACGAACAATTTTTGAATCAGAAAGTTATTGATCAAAGTTGTTACCTATCTTACATGTCAGGTTGTTACACAATATTACTAGTGAAAAGTGCATTTTTGCTCCCGTCGTCCGGGCTTTGGTTATAATTGATGTAATTTACCGGTTTTAAGATGTTAAAATACCGGTACTCGAAAGTGCGCGTGGAGTGAATGAGAACACAGTATGTTATCTACTCACATCACGAGTTTTACCGTGGAAACCGGAATTACACTAGCATCGCACCGCACTAAACGGCAACGTCGCATACACGTATAAGAACCATTATAGAGAACCGGTATTTTTCGGTTCTAATACTCGTATTTTTCCATTACCGGTTCAAAAGATGAAACTTATAACTCTTATAAGTACTGGTATTTCATAGGCATTTTCGGTATCGGTTCCAAGCCCTGCTGCTACCACATATCCTACCGCCTCTTTCCAACAAGACGACTGTTTCTTTTCGGCAATTGCTACTACAGATTAATAGAGTGAACGAACTGTAAATATAAATCCTTCCTCTACCTCCTCTAGACGGCTGCGGTTTCAATAGACTCTGTTCACAAAATGTTCTCTGACAAACATAAACCAAATATATCAACACTACTCACTATAATTTGGAAGCAACTTTACCATCACAAGTATAATTCGAAGACACCAACAAATCGCATCGTCGGACAATGGAATGATTATTCCTTTTATTTCATGCATTTTACAACCAATCTCTACAAATTTGTTCACTTATCTAGGGCCTTTATTCCAATTATTATCATTTTAAGACGAATTTATCTCAATATCATACATACTCGTATAGCGAAGACAAGAAAATTGCATGGACATCAAAATATGCTGCGTTATTTATTTATTCAGCGCGAGATATTGTCCGAATTGCGTCATATTATGGCAGAGGCTGATCATGATCAGTAGCAAAAAGTAACATTACTAAGGGCCCGTTGTTTGATACTACTAATAGTTAAAATGTACGGCAAAGATAACAATAGTTAACGCATTGCAAAGTCAATTTGACTATTAGTTTGTTTAACTATTGATCAAACAACGGGCCGTAAGTAAAGTGCCGCACTATAGCTAAAGACTTGCATTTTTTTTCGACATTTGTTAAAGACCATAGGTAACTAAATAGTTTAATTACAATTCTGAAGAAAATACTGTTTTGACAAATAAATAACTTTATGAAAAATGAAAAACAATACATTATGGCATACGAAATTCGGCCAAACGATACAGAACAATTTTTAACCCCCGGCGCAAAAAGAGGGGTGTTATAAGTTTGACCGCTATGTGTCTGTCTGTCTGTGGCATCATAGCTCTTAAACGGGTGAACCGATTTGGATGCCGTTTTTTTTTTGAAAGCAGGTTTCATCAAAATTGGTTGAGCCTTTTCAAAGTTACCAGTTTTTTGTTAGCTGCGGCAGAGATTTTAAACGTAAAATGGGCATTTACTTTATTAATGTTCAAACATATGTCACCAAATTGCGTTGGGGGTTTTTAAAATTTTTAATTTATGGTTATATTTACAGTAGTCAGCAGCCCCGTAATATAAAGCAACTCCCACAATACTTCTCACGCTGGATATCTAAGACTTAGGGTTTTTCTAACCCGGCAACATAGTGTTAATTAATTATTAATATGTTTCTTAACTGTTATTTGCAGTCAAAGCAACCCTTTCACTGTGTAGCGGCGTGTGTAAGCTTAAAACAAAACCCGTGAGAGTTATTTTAACTTCTTTTTAACTTCGAGAGCCGGGTAAGTAGTGGTACGGGGGCGTCATACATGTTGATCGCCAACTGTCACCTTCACTCGCTCGTTCCCTGCGCTCATACTTACCCCTCAAAATACGCTATAGATAAGTAGTGTTATGGGAAGGTTTAGTTCTCTTTGGAGGGTTGGATGGACCAGCCTAGGATGCGGCGGTCGAAGCCGCAACTGAAGAAGTTGATGTTCGGTGATATTTCCTCCGCCCATGCCACTGACGTCACCATGCGTCGGTGACCCTGCAAATTAAGTATTTGTTTTGTATTCGTAGCACTACATTATTCCACACGTATCATATAATAAGTAAGGTCTGGGGGCCTGGGCTTTTGCTCTAACTTCATACGGCCCATGTGCAATTTTGTTCTATGAACTTTTAATTTATTTATTCATTTATAACTTTATCACTTATGAGTGAGTTCGACGTCACATTGCATATAAGTCATAAGTATAGAGTGGAAAAAACAAACGCCAAATGGAACGAAACTACCTTAAATATTGGAAGTAGCACATTCTATCTAAAGGAGGCTTTCCTTTATTTTAAAAACCAAAAATATTGCATCTATATTTTTTTGAAAAATCGCATGTCTTAGTCGGGACTCGAACCCTCGAACCCTAATGCTACAAAAATAATATGCCATATTTTATGATGCAGATCGAAAAGGTCAGGTACTGATAAGGTTCATTTATCCTTAAATAACACACACACAATCAAAATAACAGAAGGCTCTGAAAACTATTAACGATTACATGTTAATTTTGGTTTCAGCCGTCTCAAGAAATGGATCAAATGGACCGCAGCTACCTTAAATATTGGAAATAGCAAATTGTATATAATGGAGACTTTTATTTTTGAAAACAAAAAATACTGGATTTCAACAGTCGCACTTGTCGATTGTCGTGCAGTATATGTGGCGTTAAAGTTGCATACCTGTCGGCTGGAGCGTGGTAAGCGTGCGAGCCGCTGCCCCTGTAGGTCGAACAGCCGCACTTGGCGGTTGTCGTGCGGGATGGCGATCAGACCGGCGGCGCTAACTCCCACGCGGTTCACCGACGAGTCCGAGCGGATGGTCGCGAGAGCGCTGCGCATGTTACGCACGTCCCACACCTGCACAAATTAAAGTTAGCACACACATCACAATTGTGTCCAGGGGTTGGGCCCGCAATACACATGCCTGTAGCTTGCACATTTTTGTGCAAGTTGCTCGCATGGTTGTGTCATATTTGTATGAAGTGTGACGTACATGGGCCAGCTACTGGTAGATAAAAAGTGCAAGCTACAGGCATGTGTATTCCGGGCCTTAGGTAGAGCAGTGTTCCGCAAACTTTTTGTGTTCAAGGTACACCTAGGAAAACGAAATTTTTTGGAGGTACACGTGAATCAGCGTGATTTACATCCGAGTATTTTTCTTCCGTCCGTCTATTTAGTTTTATGCGATAACCTTATTTTTCCGTGGCACACCAAATAATTACCACGGTACACCAGTGTGCCGCAGCACACACTTTGAGGAACACTGAGGTAGAGCACACGATACGCTACGTTTATACTTCCTTTTGTTAGCATCAGAAAGAAGGTAACCGATCTTGGCGTGTCTTTTTATTGAAAAAAAAAACTTTTGAAAAATAAATCATTTGCTGTGATGAACATTTACTATTTGGATTCACTGACTAAATTCGGATCGGTAAGTTAAACTATACTTTGTTTATTTTAAGCATTAGAAAAAGGGCAAACGACAGACTTTTTATTGAAAAGCACTTTTGAAAAATAATGCGCAAATATGTAACAATTAGCAAGGACATTTGGAAGAAGCGAAACCCGTGAAAAAGCATATATTTACTAAAGTTATATATTTAATAGGATAAGTAAATAGACGAACCTTTACAGAACGATCATCAGATCCAGAAACAACTTTATCTTCACGCGTGAATACAGCCGAGGTAACGCTCCTGTGAAACGAAAACCACATGAATTTGTAACAAAAATATAAGAATTTTTCCACATTTTTTGTGTGTAATAAAATAGAGTACAAAACGGGACGGGTGTTATATGATGGTAAGTAAGCACCACCCCCAATTGGATACCCGCGACACTGGAAAATTGTAGACGCTTATCTCTTTTCTCCCTTTATAAAAATAAATTTGTCAATTGGGAATGTCTAAAAAAATACCACTGGTTTTTATATTTTTTTGTATAGAAAAGTCAATTATAAGAAACTCATTTTAATATATTTTAATTTATTCATTACTTTTTCTCAAAATTAATTATTGAAACTATTTTGGTTGCTGACGTCAGATTATAATTGAGGGCTCCCACACAGCCGAATATCTAAATCTATCTAAATGCGCACGATAAGGCAACCCCTTTAATTATTTTTTGCGTAGTGGTACATGTCCATCGCTATAGTTGACACGCAGTTATTCTATTTTATCTCGCAGTCCACAGGTGAATATGGCTGTCAAATGCGTGATGATTGTGATAAATCTGTTACACGGCAACTAATACTGCCGTCGTAAGAAAAAGAGGCACAACTAGAATTTTTTGTGAAACAGAAAAGGCCTAAGTGCACACTTGTTCTTTGTAAACTTACGCTGTTTCTTTTTTGAGCAATTTTGCAGTTGTGCCTTTTATAATAGGGATGTTGACACCATTAAAAAATAATTCGAAGACACGACTCCAGTAAAAAAACGCTTTATTTTAGCCCTGAAAACCAGATTAATTTTCGATTAACTGCAAAATTAGATTTTTTGTTGCTTTAAAACAAATAAATAGTTAGTTAATTGAGTATGCGAACAAGTGACGTCATATGTTGCTATTGCCATTCAAACTCTATGGGAGAAATGTGTTTTGACAGCTCATAAAAAGTACGTCAGTTGATTGGTGGTGTCAACATCCCTATTACGACGGCAGAATACATAATCTATGGTTCTGTCTTACTCACTCGGTGTGTCCCTGGAACACGGACACGGAGTGTATGGGCTCGCGAAAGTCCCACAGCCGGAACGTGGTGTCCCGCGAAGCTGTCACCACGAGACGCGAGCTGTGGTGCGCAGACGCATGCGTCAGCTCGTGGTCGTGACCTGAATGTGAACGTTTCGGTTAATAGTCAGGGGCGTAGCTACGACGTCAGATTATAATTGAGGGCTCCCACACTGCCAAATTTCTAAATCTATCTAAACGCGTACGATAAGGCAACCCCTTTAATTAATTTTTGCGTACTGGTACACTGTAACTAGTGTCACTTTACTGGCGCTGTCAAAGTGCTAGATGTCAGACAGCGGGTCCAAATCAAACTCCGTAGTTTAATCCATGCGTAAATTGTGAAGAATTCTAAATAATGCCATTCAACACCGTTTAAAGTACAACTTGAACCGTCAACGACATTTAATTCGATGTCAAATGAAGGTCATTGCTAATTTGATATGTAATAAATTTAATGCATTACATTATATTAAAATTAAATAACTACCGAAAACGATTTAAAAAGCATTTATCTCGAAATGGTTTTCGATTTTTTACAAAAAAATAGACATCCCCAATTGGGTATTTACATGGACTTTTACCTAAACTGGACTTAGTAAAGTCGACCTAGTAATTGCTTTACCATTTCACATTTTTACATTTATAACAGATCCTACATCAGAATAAAAACAGTAAAGCTGATTGTCACATTGACTTGTGAGTGAAAATAGCAGAAGTACTTCTATAAATAAATGTCAATGCTCAACACTCACCCATAAGTATCTGTAGACAGTCCCCAGTCTCTACGTCGTAGAGGTTAGCCGTGCGGTCCCACGAGGCGGTGATGACGTGGTCCCCGCCCGCCAGCCAGTCAGCGGCGACCACCACGCCCGAATGCCCGCCGAGCTCGGTCAGCGGCGTCCGCAGGACTTCTGGTCGGTCGCTGCCCTCGCCGAGACTCTCCTCGCCGCCGCCTTCGAGTTCCTCCTCGGAGGATTGGCCGCGCTGGAGATAATGAGAGCTTTATAGTATAACACGCACACTCATTTTATAATGAAGTGCTGCGCGGGTTTACGTTCGCTGTAAAGGAAACCACTATGAAGTCGATTACTTTGAAAAAATCAACATTACCGGTAAGCAGGGTTTTTATCTTAAATCGAAAAAGGTTCTACTCAGGGCCGGATTAACCATTAGACAGAGTAGGCAACTGTCCAGGGGCCCCGCATCGCTAAAGGGCCGGCGCGCGCAAAGAAGAAATTAAAAAAGGTTTCAAAGTGAAAATTTAATTGGAAAATTTGTATCCTCTATAACAATAAGTATTCTTGCTATTGATGCATGCTACCAAAAATTGCATTGCCTGGGGGCTCCTATATTGTTAATCCAGCCCTGGGTCTACAAGACAAAAAAGTTTGGGGACCTCTGTTCTAAGCTCTGTAGTATGGCTCCAACCATCATACCTCATTTACACTCTCGCCTCGTGCTTCGTCTCGCTCCGGACGCGAGCGTTTGCGAATCACGAGACGAGGCGCGAGGCGAGCCGCGAGCGTCTATTCACACTCCCGTCTCGTCGCTCGGCTCGCAGTTCGTCTCGCCACTCGTACGCGAGTGTAAATGAGCTATCATTTAGACGACCAGATGGCCTAGTGGTTAAAGAACCTGACTACGAAGCTTGAGGTCCCGGGTTCGATTCCCGTGTCGGGGCAGATATTTGTATGAAAAATACGAATGTTTGTTCTCGGGTCTTGGGTGTTTAATATGTATTTAAGTATGTATCTCTCTATATAAGTACTAGCTTTTGCCCGCGGCTTCGCTCGCGTGTACTATGAGTATTCCAAAGAACCAAGATATCAAGCAAGCAAGCATACCGGCAAGCAAGCAAGCAGGTCCACAATTGACCGAGAAATCGGTAAACATACATACATAAAAAAAATCATAAAGTGGAATGCTTAACCTCCTCCTTTTTTAGAAGTCGGTTAAAGTGCCCTTTGCAGCCTACTTACAGTACTTATGAATTTTGAAATTTTAGCTTTCTACAACCAGTAAAACGCTAAATCCTGTTTTTTCCCGTTCCCGTAAGAATTTCGAGAAATGTTTTCTCAATGCTCCCCTACACTCCCCAAGGAACCCACTTGCCAAATTTCAGCTTTCTATGACCAGTAAAACGAAAAAGCCCGTTTTTCCCGTTCCCGTGGGAATTTTGGAATCCTCTCTCAATGCTCCTCGACACTCCCCAAACAACCTACATGCCGAATTTCAGCTTTCTACAACCAGTAAAACGAAAAATCCCGTTATTTCCCGTTCCCGTTGGAATTTGGGAAAGTCCTCTCTCAATGCTTCTTTACACTCTCCAAGATGATGAGATGGCTGGGCTGGGGTTTCTACGACCAGTAAAACGAAAAATCCTGTTTTTTCCCGTTCCCGTGGGAATTTTGGAAAGTCCTCTCTCAATCCAGCTCTACACTCCCCAAGGAACCCACTTGCCAAATTTCAGCTTTCTATGACCAGTAAAACGAAAAATCCCGTTTTTCCCGTTCCCGTGGGAATTTTGGAAAGTCCTCTCTCAATGCTCCTCTACACTCCCCAAACGACCTACATGCCGAATTTCAGCTTTCTACGACCAGTAAAACGAAAAATCCCGTTTTTTCCCGCTCCCGTAGGAATATGGGAAAGTCCTCTCTCAATGCTCATCTACACTCCCCAAGCAACCTACATGCCGAATTTCAACTTTCTACGACCTGTAAAACGAAAAATCCTGTTTTTACCGTTCCCGTAGGAATTTTGAAAAGTCCTCTCTCAATCCAGCTCAACACTCCCCAAACAACCTACATGCCGAATTTCAGCTTTCTACGACCAGTTAAACGAAAAATCCCGTTTTTTCCATATCCCATGGGAATTTATAATTACCTACATCTATACCAAATTTGAAGAGTCTAGTAATTATAGTTCATAGGATCCCGTTGAACTGAATATATAAATCCCGTTTTTTCCTTATCCCGTGGGAATTTTGAAAAATCCTGAAATTGATGTTTTAAATAATGTAATACCTACTTGTGTATCAAATTTGAAGAGTCTAGTTATTATAGTTACTGAGATAGGGTCACTCGGAATCGAATATATAAATCCCGTTTTTTCCCGTTCCCGAGGGAATTCCCAAAAATCCTTCCTTAGTGGATGCCTACATTGTATAAGGTATCTATGTGCAAAATTTCAAGTCTCTAGGTCCAGTGGTTTGGGCAAAACCTTAAAAACGACACCCATATTGATATTTAGACATTTCAACCCTATCGCACCCCATCCAGGGAGATGGTATTTTACGTCTGCCACGTCGGATTTTAAAACCGTTGTTGTTTTCATAACCAGCGACCCGATAAACCATAGAAACAACACCCATGTTGATTTTCAGACTTTGTTACCCCTTTCCCCCCTTTTAGAGGTTGAATTCTCAAAAAACCTGAAACACGTGTTTACTCATTTATCATTAGGAGTACTTCTGTGAAGTTTCGAATAAAATAGTCGAACTAATCTTGTTTCCCCATACAAACTTTGGACCCCCGTTTCACCCCCTTAGGGAGTGAATTTTGAAAAATCCTTTCTTAGTGCACCCCTAGACCTTATAAGGAACCTACATGCCAAATTTTGAATCTCTAGGCCCAGTGGTTTGGGCTGTGCGTTGATATGTCAGTCAGTCAGTCAGTCAGTTTCTTCTTTTATATATATAGATGTTTATCCGTTGCCTAGTACCCATAACACAAGCTTTGCCTAGCTTACTTTGGGGACTAGGTCAATTGGTGTGAATTGTCCCGTGATATTTATTTATTTATTTATTTATTTATTTATCAGATGTTACGGGAAGTGACATACCGGCAGGTCCCAGTTGACGGCGGCTTGCCACACATGCGCCGTGTTGTCACCGCTGCTGGTCAGCGCGATGTCGCGGCTCGGATGGAATCGGAGAGAGTTGACGGAGCCCGCGTGCCCCGTGTACTGCAACAGGCATTTGCCCCACTCCACGCTCCATACGCACGCTGTGTGATCTAGTTAGAGCAATACAATTATTTGATACAGTGTCGTTTACCTTACACAATTTAGGTGTTACAGACAGCCCCCTATGCAGAGCGTGCATGGAGGCGAGGCGGAAGAAACGGCCTCACACGTCCTGCTGGAGTGTGTTAGTGTGGCGAGCTACAGGGCACTACACCTCGGGACACCGAGGTCGCTCCAGGAAGTCGTCGGCAACGTGAAGGGTCTGCTAGGCTTTCTTATGGAGTTGGGCTGGCATGAATAGTGGCTACAGCCAGTTACGCAAAATAGGCGCGTAAAAGACGTCGAGTTGCGGAAACTAGCCCGTTATTACCTATTACCTATTACAGTGTCGTTTTCATCATCATCATCATCATATCAGCCAAAAGACGTCCACTGCTGAACATAGGCCTCCCCCAAGACTCGACAAACAGATCGGTCCCGTGACATCCGCATCCAACGCGATCCCGCAACCTTAACCAAGTCGTCGCCCCATCTTGTTGGAGGCCTACCCACACTGCGTCTTCCGGTCCGTGGACGCAAATCTAGAACCCTTTTGCCCCATCGGCCATCAGTTCTACGAGCTATGTGCCCTGCCCACTGCCACTTGAGTCTGGCGATTCTTCGAGCTATGTCGGTGACTTTAGTTCTTCATTCTAATGCGATCCCGCAGAGATACCCAGTGTCGTTTTGTTTAGACATAAAATCTAAACTCTAACTCGCAGGTATTTCCAAAAAACCTTTTTTACTGTACCTCTATGATCCTAAACGATTGGTTATGGAGGTAGGGTCCCATAGAATTGAAAATATAATTCCCTTTTATTCCCTATCCCATAGGAATTTCGAAAAATCCCCTTTGTACCGGCTCGGGTGGCTATATGAATGTCTCAGGTAGAATGGCTTGTTTTTGTACAATCTACTATTGATGTTTTAAGCCGTATATATATCTGATATTGGACCTCAAGGTGGTAAAGGAATTTCTTGGTCGACTATACTTGTTTTTTGTATGGTTTCTTAAGTGTTGTTCAATACAATTATTGTATAGCATTATAGCTGTTATTAGAGCTTCTAAAAAGCACTGATAATTAACCCTTAGTATGAATTGGCGTTGGCGCTGTTCAAAGCTGCCCCTGTTGTGTGTTGCAGCACTGATTAGTGCCAAAATCACAAAAGCTACATATTATTGAATTTTGATTGATTAAATTCACTAATTTAATTTGATATAATTGTGATTTGTCACCGATCAGTGCTTTTGCATGCAACAGGGATAGCACTGATCAGTGCTAAGTCATATGTAGGCTTAAGTGTTGATAAAATTTGCAAATGTTACCTGCTGATGCAGTGCCAATGAGTGCCTGTCCAGGTCTCGCAGAAGACACGTCCCAGATGCCATCCTTGTGGCCGGTGAACTCACGCACCAGCTGGCAGTTGTAAGTGGGAGCCTTGAAGCTCGACACTATCTTGCTGGTTTGGACCCTGAGCTTGTGGCTTGCTTTCACCTTCTGGGAGTTACTTTGGGATACTGTAAGTACATTTAAAATATTAGATCTTTAGCTGATGCCCGCAATTCCATGTGCAAAGAATTTGTTTATTGCTATACCGTTGGAACTGTGCAATTTTCCAGGATAAAAACTATCCTATGTCTTCTCCAGGGAGTCAAACTATTTACATACCAAATTTCAACTAAAATGATTCAATTGTTTAAGCATGAAGAGATAACAAACAGACACACTCACATTTATAATATAAGTATGGATTTAATTAATTGTGAAGTAAATAAGCACCAATAAAATCACCTTTTTAATTAACCTTGTTTTTGATTAAAATCAACCTCTTTTATCTACCTTTATTAATTTACATATAATTTACAAATACTAACATAGGTGATAAGAATAATTGTTACTAACACATTATCCCTTTATATAAAATTTCTTTTTATCATCATACTTATTGTGTGCCTATGGATGGAAACGTCTGACAATAAATGTTTTTTTTTTTTTTTATCTTTATGGAGCATTGAAGAGATTGTTTAGTATGGAATAAGGTGATATTCCACCCTAATTAATCACGGTAATGGGTCATACACACTGTAAGAAACAAAAGTTGTCTGTCCTGTTGTCATAAAATTAGTGACCCCGAGCAAACTTAAGATTTATTTAAATGGACTGAAAGTTGAAACTTTACTAAAAAATATTGACTTGAAACCCTTAATTTTTGCCATGTCCACAGGTGAATGTGACAAAAAGAAGTGTATGACCTGACTCTAATGCTAACAGACCACTAAGGCCGTGGTCGCTTTCACCCGCCGCACGCGGCCGACAGCGGCCCGCCGCCCGCGGCGTCTGAATGGTGTGTTCGGGAATGCTCGGGAGTGGTCGTTTTCGCCCGCCGCGTGCGACGTCCCAAACGCGGCGGGCGAAAACGACCACTCCCGAGCATTCCCGAACACACCATTCAGACGCCGCGGGCGGCGGGCCGCTGTCGGCCGCGTGCGGCGGGTGAAAGCGACCACGGCCTTATACATCCATAAGCAATGTGCTTTTGAATATGTTAAGAGAAAACTTGGTTGCAGAGGTATTGGCTGGTAAAGTAAAGTTAGTGCTAAGAAAATATAGAATGTTCAAGTATTGTACAAGTTTATGTTTTTCTATACCCCCTTCCCTAGCAAAACATTATGTAACCACCAAGTGACTATTTTTACCTAAAAAATTTGCAAACCTGAATAAAATCTTCAAATCTAGCCTCATCACCAATCTTTAGTCCTAAAAATTTTGTACAATAAAATACAAAAAGATGATGTTACAGGGAGGCAGGAGGGAGGGAGGGTTATAATAATTTAACTTACATTTAACTTTGGAGCTCTTTCCTGTGGCTTCAAACTCAATGAAGTCTGGGTTCTGCCTGTCACCAACATAACTCTCTCTCTCAAGTTTCTCACTAAGTATGTCTATCTTTTCTTGCACTAGAACAAAAATACCTTTTGTTTATAACTTGTTTATTACCTTACAGTTAAAAGTAAAATTTTAGTATAGAAATTGTTATAAGTAATTAAATATTTAAAATTACACTTGAACATTTATTTCTATATCAATTATACATCAATATTTCTAAATAAAAATTAAATTGTTCTTTTATCACACAATTCACTGCCTTTTGTCACATAAAATTAAATATAAAAAAAAATCAATATAACTTCAAAGCCAATCATAGGAATCACCACCTATAACAGTATAATAGCTACTCCCACTTGACCATGAAGAAGGTTTCTGTCTACATGAATAACAAATGAGGAAGAATACTGGATTCATTTATTCCAATGACCTTCAGCATATGCAAATATTACACAAGACTTATAAATGCCAAAAGATAAATGTTTCATAAGGCATTAAAATGAAGTAATTTACTGTTGCTTGTAGTATTATTATAATATTATTTCCATTTAATTTCAACAGCTAACTTTATTCAAAGTACAAAAGGAACAAATCTTTAGTTTTCTGATTCATGACTAGCAGCAGTTATGATTATGTTAGTAAACATGTTCTTATGAACGTTATAGTACTCAACAATGATAAGTAGCAAGGTTAAGAATTGCTTTAAATTAAACAGTCAGACATGTCATAGTACAGACTCTGTAAAGTAGGTCTTGAATGTAACAGAATGAGGTCAGTTAGAACTAAATAGGACTGGTTATGGGACAAACGATTTCACAAACATCGTGTCCTTCGAAACAGATATTATCAAATTGACTTACGATTTAAATTTTCCGTGTACAAAAGGTCGAACTCCTTTTCTATTTGAGAAAAGAGTTCATGTAAACGTGACCTAAACACTGGTGGGATCGATGTTTCGGAGTCTTCCATTTTAAGATAATTTGGTATTCCATCAGATCCTTCGGTGAGTGCCTGTAGTCTTCGTTTGCTAGATTTCATGATGAGAATTCAGAGTACACAGCAGGTTGCTAATCTGGTATCATATTACGGGCGTAGTTCCCAGTATAATTCGTTGAAAACACATAAACAATATCATGGACACTATGGCAGCGTAAAGAGTAGCACTAAAAATAATATTATATTTTCATCACATAACAAAAATAAAATAATCAAATCAAAATACAGTACGACACACTCATCTCACAATTGATTGATTGACAGTTGTTTGTGTTGCAAAATGTAAAAACAAAACTAGTGCTGTGATCAAAACCGTAAATCAACCTGCCTAGAGGGTTTGTTAGCGGTTAGCGTGTGAAGACGTCTTTTCAAATGTAAAACTTTCAACTGGTAACATTTTCACTCCGTGTCTATGGTACAAGCGAAAAATGACTTTTGTTGAGTGGGAGCTGAAAAGAAACTTGACTGCCAACAATCGATTAATTTAAGTGGTTGAGCCATGTCATTTTCAGATTTATACGCCAAATATAATTGTACTTACTGCCAGGAAGAAATTAATGGTCTTAGAGTAAGGTGTACAGAATGTTCAGATTTTGATATTTGCCTGCAGGTAAGCATCGCAGCGCAGCGAATCTTCGTTATTACAACGAAGTAACAGTTGCCATTTTTTGTTTATAGTTTTGGCGCAAAATTTTAAATTCACCAAAACAATAATTTTATTTCAGTGTTTTTCTCTGGGTGCTGAAATAGGATCTCACAAAAATGATCACGCTTATCAGTATATGGTAAGTATTTTCATGATATTAAACGGCTTAACTGATACTTGTTAAATAAGTTAGTTTCCTAAAACCTTTTTCGTTTCCTTCAGGACTCTGGTGCATTTGGAATATTCCTAGGTAGGAGTAGTTGGTCGGCAAATGAAGAAGTTAGACTTTTAGATGCTATAGAACAATTTGGGTTTGGTAATTGGGAAGACATAGCAAAACACATAGAAACAAGGACCCCTGAAGGTATGTCTTGCTGTTTTATTTGCTTTCTCATGTGATATTCCCTACTAAGTAATCATTGAATAATGATATATTTAAGTTATCCCAATCTTAATGTTTCAAGTGGACTTCCTGAGCTACTAGTTCAGAACCACACCAAATAGATCTAAACTCCATGTTTTAATAATTTGAGGATATGATTATTATACTTTGCCATGAACACAAAACTACACTCTTATGGGTATACTAGCCTTTCGTCCGCAGCTTCGCTCGCGATAAAAATAATTTTCCCGCAGTAAAAAGTAGCCTATGTCACTTGTGGTAATGTAGCTTTCTAACGGCAAAAGAATTTCCGAAATCGGTCCGGTAGTTTCGGAGCCTATTCAATGCAAACAAACAATCAGATCTTTCATTGAGTCTCCCAATGAGGCTGGCATAGTCACACAGGTGCACTAAAGCCTCGAAAAAAAAAATAGAAAAAAAAAAAATCAGATCTTTCCTCTTTATAATAATTATTAGTATAGATTACATGTATTGAAGAAACAAGCTATAGTTAGAATGAAATAATAACAAATTAAAATTGTAATGTGAGTGCACTATCATTTTATAAAAACCTATTGCTAGGTGTGGCTTATTTCTTCAATATATGCGACAGGGTTCAAGCAGTTCTTTCTTTAGTATGACAGAAAAACTATTAAATCAAAACTGTATTTCAGAGGCCAAAGACGAATACATAACTCGATACCTAGAAGGCAGTATTGGAAGAGCTACCTGGGGCAATGTGGAGAGCACTAGCCGCCCAACATTGCTCTGCGCGGACAGAGATGAGGGGCCCCTTGGACCCAGTGCCGTGTCCAGGCTCCAACCTCTTTCTGTCACCTCGGAGGAAGCATCACAACTTGGGTATATGCCCAATAGAGATGACTTTGAAAGGGTAAAATTACTATTTTGACCTTTTTTTAATACAATTTAGGGTTGTGTTTGACCACAATCATGCCTGATGGAAAGTGAAGATGAGGTTTACAATGGAGCACACTTGCATAGTAGAAGCTCATTATCCCTAGACTTGAAAACTGCTAGATTGTAGTGTTCAGGGAAAACAACTTGCATTTGTTTCAAGAGTTCAAAGCTTTTGATTCCTAAATAGTGCCCTATAGTCCGACAAGCTTGTGCGCGGCTCTCCGCGGAACCTTGTTGCAGTCAGCATTTGCCGCACTTATTAAAAACAATCTTGTTAAGGACAGCAGAGTCTCCCTGCGACAGGGTTCCGCCGAGCGCCGCGCACGAGCTTGTCGGACTATAGTTAGTATCTAGTAATGTAAAGAAATAATCAAAACAAATTAATATGTTACAAAGTTTTTTTTTTTTTCTGTCCCGTGGCAACTGTTATTTTCCACAACAAAAACTATCTCCATAGAAATTTTTTCTAAGGTTCGGAGATGGAGCATGAAGTGGTAACAGACGGACAAAGTTACTTCCACATGTGATAAGTGCGCCTACAGTAAACTGTTTTAAAAATAGACTGCACATTTATATAAAGAGATTTAAAACACAAGTGTAGTGATATGCACGCATCAGCTCTATGAGCTGCTAGTGTATTATTTTAAATAATAATAATAATAATTTACAATATTAGTATGGATTTAGTTTTGTGTTTGAATATCTCACAATTATGTGTTATTAAAACAATACTGACATTTACAGGAGCATGATCATGAAGCAGAACAGTTGATATCAACTCTTTCAATTAGTCCTGAAGATGATGAGCTGGATGTTGGTAAGTTGACAATTATTTATCAAAATAAAATGAATAGTAAACTTGATTTGTTTCTATGCAAAGTAGTGCAATCAAACTATGCAAAATAAAATAGACACATGTGTGCTAAATATTTGAATTCCCTATCATTCCACACAAAACAACAAGTTATCCAAAATGTGTCATCTTTTAAAGGACCAATTCCGTGATGTGAATTTTTTCGATATTTTTTTCATTGCCGATTTGACTTGTGTCTAATGAAAAAATCAGTATATATAAATTTATCTTGGATCAGGTTTTTTAACACTATTTGGACATGTTGTTTGATTTAATTTTGGCCAATTGTTTTTGTTTCTCCTGAAAGTTTGCTAAAATTCAGAAAGAAGAATTGGTAATCCACTGATGATTTTGCCAATAAAAAAATCACTAGATACATAAGCAGAAAACACCAAGAAATCGATGTGTTTCTGTAAAATTTTCTTAAATGATCAAGCCAGTCTTAAGTGTTATTTTCTCATTCAACTATTACTACATTAATTACTCCAATATTAGTCACAGAATATTCATATTCACTTTGTCAAATCTAGGTTAGTATGTTATGCATTGCATGCAAAAATCTGCATTTAATAATTTGAATGTGTAACTTGCATTCCATTTGATTGTAGGTATTGTAGTTTAAATTTGGGGTACAAAAAGACAGCATGGGACATTCTTGAACATAAAGCCTAACTAGTAATGTATACCTAATCATTGTCAAGAGGGCGCTATTATTTTCATTTCTGTGAACATTTCAGTTTGGTCTGAAAAATGTGGATTGGCAACTCGTTATTTTAACTTAGGTACCTACTTTTATTCACTGTAGTCAAAATCCAAATTCGGTGTCCATAGGGTAAGTGGCCTCAAATTCGGGCCCAGAAAATAGTTCCTATGAAATTCCGCAACATGGCGCATGATCATATTTATATGTATTACTGGTCAGGCTTTAGATGAGCAGGCTGAGACTAGGTCTGAAGAATTAGGCGGACATTGTTCCACCTAGTGTAACATTGTATTTAATAACCCCTGCCAAGGATTGAGGACTTGATACATTTTTTAGTGGAGTGTATACGGACCAAGGATAACCGTGAGACTTATCTAAATGATGTAGAGCTTTTCAATGGGGCAGTGAATGTTATTTTGAGTTGTCCGGTGTCGCAAGATGCAGTACAAATATACAAGTTCATCAAACATTCTTTTGCAGCCAGAGAATCTGGACGTGGCAGGAGCAGTGTTTGATGAATTTGGCCATTGAGTCTCCCAAAAGGGCTGGCATAGTCACACAGGTGCACTAAAGCCTTGAAAAAAAAATAGAAAAAAAAAACCCTGCTAAATCCCATGTCTAGGTTATAGCGGGCTATTTTCCGCAATTCGACGTCTATGTACGCCTATTTTGCGTAATTGGCTGTAGGCTCTCTTCGTGCCAGCCTACCTCCTTGAGGAAGCCTAGCAGACCCTTTACGTTGCCGACGACTTCCTGGTGCGACCTCGGTGTACCGAGGTGTAGTGCCCTGTAGCTCGCAACACTAGTGTAGTGCATTCCAGTAGAATGTGTGTGGCTGTGTCTTTTGCCTTCATGCATGCTCTGCACAGGGGGCTGTGTATCTGTCTATTTCATGTCTATAAACCATTTCCAGATGTCCAGCTATCTACATACCAAATTTCATTCAAATTGTGAAATCTGTCCAGCTGTTTCTGTTTTAGAGTGTAGGAGTAACAATTACATACGTACTCATTCTCATTTATAATATTAGTGGGGAAATCTATACAGTGGACTGTATGAATGTATTAACCCTTCGGATGCCTTGTACCGGATCCACACCCAATTTAAGGCTTTCTTTTTGCATTTTTTTTTAAATCTGTATCATTGGATTGATATGAAACTGTTGAGACTAGAATGCACGACTTTTTTTTTAACTTTCAGCATTCGAAAGGTTAAACATGAATGTAAAACTAATTAATTTCCAGCTCTGAAACTGTCCCAAGTGGATCTGTACACGAGACGGCTGCGTGAGAGAACGAGACGGAAGAGGCTGGTGCGCGACTTCCAGCTCGTTTCAGTATTCTTCAACAACCAAAGAAACAAACAGAAACTGCTCTCCAAACTAGCCAAAGAAAAGAAGTGAGCCACTTTGATTTAAGGTTTATGTATGTTTTAAGCAGATTGTGTGGAAGTGCATCAACTATTAGAAATTATAACGCTAATGCGTCGTCGAGCGGATTTTACCTACTTATACAGGGTGAAATTTAAATCATCATCATCATCATCAATGATGATCATCCCAGGCTATATACGTCCCACTGCAGGGCACAGGCCTCCTCTCAGAGTGAAAGGGCTTGGCTCGTAGTTCCCACGCGGGCCCAGTGCGGATTGGGAACTTCACACACACCATTGAATTTCTTCTCAGGTGTGTGCAGGTTTCCTCAAGAAGTTTTCCTTCACCGTAAAGCTCATGGTAAATTTTAAATATAATTTCGCACCTAAATCTCGAAAAACTCAAGAGGTGCGAGCTCGGATTCGAACCCACGACCATCTGCGAGTTAATAGGTCAAACCACTAGACCACCAAGGCTTCTGTCCCAGGTTATTGTTGAGTTTTGGGACGCCTTGTACATTAGCTCCTATATTGTCAGAAACAAAAAAAACAACAATATTATCTCGTTTGTCTCAAATAATACCAGATCTAAAGAATACAATAAAAATATACCTTTAAATTTGGCATAGATTTTTGTCTAATTATTTACGAGAAGTTAGTAAAGTATAAAAAAAATAGAATAGAAAAATATTTATTGTTTTTCATTTCTGTGTTACATTTTTTGTCCTAGGAAGGGTGTGTACTTAATGCAATAGTCGTTTTCAATAAAATTGTACACAGTAAAACAAAACTTGATCAATTCCTTTGTGTAACGAAAGTTACCCGTTTATTTTGTACTAGCTGTTGGTCACGACTCCTGTGCTATTTTCCGGGATAAAAACTATCCTATGTCCTTCTCAGGGTCTCAAACTATCTCCGTACCAAATTTCATCTAAATCGGTTCAGTAGTTTAAGCGTGAAGAGGTAACAGACAGACAGACACACTTTCGCATTATAAGTAAGTTTAGTATGGATGACTAACTTTCGTTGCACAAAGGAAGCCATCGTGATTTCGTTTCGATTAACCCCTTAACTATGTACACATTATTTGAAAACGATTCACATGTCGAATGAAGTAACTTATTCGATTCCCGTGTCGGGGCAGGTATTTGTATCAAAAAAGCGAATGTTTGCTCTCGGGTCTTGGGTGTTTAATATGTATCTAAGTATATATCTATCTATATAAGTATGTTTATCCGTTGCCTAGTACCCATAACACAAGCTTTGCTTAGCTTACTTTGGGTTTGGGACTAGGTCAATTGGTGTGAATTGTCCCGTGATATTTATTTTTATTAATTTACTAGCTGACCCCGCCAACGTTGTTTTGCCATATCACCTAGGGGTATAAAAAATAGCCTACGACCTATTCTCAGACCTACCGAATATAGAGAAAAAAGTTTAATAAAAATCGGCCAAGCCGTTTCGGAGGAGTTCGGTAACAAACACCGCAACACGAGATTTTTATATATTAGATTTATTTATCATCCCCGTTTCCAGAGAGTTCACTGAGCGCCTCCGCTGGTCCGCTCAGTTCTACGGGCGCGCGGAACAAGCGGGCGTGGTCGCGGGGCTATGGCGCGAGCGCGAACTCAGAGTCCGCCTCGCCGAACTCCACCGGTACAGGCTCGCGGGGGTCACTCGACTGGAGGAGTGCGCCCACTATGAACAGCACGCCGCCCAACGGAAGCACCCGCACGCGCTCGACGTGAGAACACGACCCTCGTATGCTTTAGCCCCCGCTAATCGACTCGTTCACTTTTGGGTTCGTTTTAGAGATATCTTATGTTTGCTTTAAGTTGGCTCGGCTTGATGGTCGCACGATGTACATTACAATTTTTGTGGGCATTTGTAGCACATTGGTTGGGATTTATAGCACAAATCGACGATTATATATAAAACTGACTGCGGTACCGGTAGTCATTAATAAATTCAGATTTGCATCTCACTAATGCAGGGTGTTTTTTTTGGTCAGCAACTTTCATAGGGTTTACAATATTTATGATGCTGAGCTCAAAAAGAATGTTTTTTTGTTTACAAAAAAATCGGAAAAATATCTTTATTATTTTATATAAATTATGGTCGCGCGTTTTTGTAGCTACGAAGGGGGTAGGCCGCTTATCGTCACGTACGATCAGTCTATGTCATTGTTTGATACTACCCTCACATAAATCATAAGTAAAATCTTCGGTAACCACTGCGCGTGGTGACTATAATGAAGTGAAACAATGAGAATAATTGCAAATACAAATTCTTTGATCTCCTAACGTTTTTTTATTAAATTGTAATGTGGTATTGGGATTCAGCATTTCAATTATTTTAATGCAATACAATTAATGACTAGAGTCAAACAGTGTTAGTAAAAAGCAAAAAAAAATACGTTAACAGAAAACTGAGCCACATCGTGAGTTATTGTTTAGATGTTGTTTAGTTATTTAAATAGTAATAATCTAAAGTATGTACAATTTATAAATAAAGGAAAATAAAACTGAACCTAAAACTAAAAATTTATAAATAAAAAATATCTTTTAGGATGTCACCCGACGGCATAGTTCCCAGAAGGCAGGCAGCGTTACCGCGTTGAATAGCCAGGCTTAATCGTTGGCGGAAATAGCCACCTGCCAATGATTATTATTCCGATAGACTCCTCAAAATTAACCCACACATGGCTTTGTTCATTATCAGATTTTGTTTATTTGTTCCAAAATTTACTTACATTTTACGATGCAGCCCTGTTTGGAAATACAAAGATTGCTTAATTCCTTTAGATGATCAGCTCCAAAAAACACTGTGCAAAATTCTAAATTCTGACATATCCGGACGCGCATGGACACAGGCTACTCTTCCGATCCGTTTTGGTGGCTTGGGAATAAGAAATTCTTCTCAAGTCGCCCTCCCGGCATTTCTTTCTTCTGTTCACAGTACTCAGGCTCTGGTGAATCAAATATTAAGCCCCTCCGTGGGTTGCCAACCGCCCGAGTGCTTTGACGAAGCTACTTGCCCTAATACAATTTTTCCCACTGTCCCCAAGTCGCAACGGTTGTGGGATGAACCGCTCTGCCAACTTATGTCCGAAAGACTCATTAACTCTGCAACAAACCAAGCTGACCGCGCCCGCTTGTTAGCCGCTTCTGTGCCAGAATCCGGATATTGGCTCCAAGCTCTGCCTTCTGCCAATATTGGTACTTTATTAGACCCCATTACTTTATCGTTTGCGATTAGCCTGCGTCTAGGTCTTAATGTCACCCAACCCCATAGATGCCGTTGTGGAGAACCTGTAGATTCTCTAGGCTATCATGGCCTCTCCTGCTCGAGAAGCGCAGGCCGCATCTCTCGTCACGCCTCTCTGAACGACCTGCTCCGGAGAGCCCTTGCCACCGCCAACGTGCCGGCTATCCTAGAGCCGAACGGTATCGCACGTGACGACGGCAAGAGGCCCGACGGCATGTCGCTTATTCCTTGGAGGCAGGAGGCAGGGGGCAGGGGGCAGGGCAGGAGTCTCGTTTGGGATGCGACCTGCGTCGATACGGTGGCACCTTCTCACGTTGCTACCACTTCAATCCGAGCAGGTGCGGCGGCCACTGCGGCTGAACACCTCAAACGGCGCAAATATGCCTGTATAGGACAGTCGTACTTATTTGCACCGTTTGGAGTAGAAACTCTAGGCGCATGGGGTCCAGGCGCGAAGGAACTCGCAAAAGAGATTTCTTCGCGCCTGGTAGAAACGACTGGTGACCAGAAGGCAGGTGGCTATTTCCGCCAACGATTAAGCCTGGCTATTCAGCATTAACTGGGTGAATCTACATTTTTGTGTTGTTTATTCTGTCCCCAGTTGTCCAAGTGACACTTTATACTGTTTCATAGCTACAATAAAGAAATAAGTAAGAAATAAATTAGTAAGCAATAAATAAGTAAGTAAAGTAATAAGTTACAATTTGTAGATAAATATTTATCTTGGCAGATGTTATGTTAAGTTACAATAGAGAAATATTTCTCTTGACAGATGTTATGTTAAGTTGTCCAAAGGACAAAATTTGTGTAACCATAGCAACGGGTAGCACTAAAAAGTTGATTTACCCAATTAAACTATCTCTACTGTTTTGGAAGCTGTCAATCAAAAAAACACTCTATTTTTGTTAGTGACTTCCTACCACTAATAAAATTGTAAAGCAGTCAAAGGATTGATATTTAGAAAAATATAATAATTCTGCTACACGAAAAAACGACAACGATTTGTCTGTCCGAATTACTCTCTAAGTATTCAAAGGGATGGGAACAATTTTTTTTGTCTTGTAAAAGTAAAGTGTAAGTACATAGAAAAATTTTAGCTGTATGAGCATGTCGTGCGATCATCTTCATCGAGCCTTATTTACGACAAAACCGGATCCGCAATGATTACAAGAAATTATGGATATACATTTTTACATTCATATTTTAGTGACATTTTGAGAGTATCAAACCGGATCCAGTTTTTATTTTTATTTTTACTCTGCCAACGAATCCAATGAACAATCATACATCCATACATGTCATGTATTTGCATGCATAGTTCATGATTCATTACTCATAAACCATAAGCTTTCGCTTTGCGTTTTAAATTATGGTAGAGGTGTTTAGTTCCGAAATTTTGCTAGAACTAGCATTGACTGATTTATATCAAATAATATGATTGTTTCCCTATCATCTCACTCTATATACGTCCCACTGCATTAGCTTCCTCTCATAATGAGAGCAATTGGGTTGTAGTTGCCACGTGGGCCGAGTACGGATTGGGAACTTCACACACACACAATGAATTTCTTTGCAGGTGTGTCCAGGTTTCCTCGCTATGTTTTCCTTCACCGTAAAGCTCCTGGTAAATTTCAAATGTATGTTGCCGTATGTTAATAAAATATAAATTGCCTGTTGAAAATTATCAAAATACAATGTCAACAGATGCATAAGTTCTTGCATGTTGTGATAGCAAATAATGTTCCAATTCGATTCAAGAAAAAGTTTATCAGCGATGTTCATGTTGTTCTTTTTTTAAGTTTTAAAATCCTGTTGAACCTACTTTAAACGTATGTCTGTATATTTTTTATGTTTTCTTTTGACCTTAGTACCAATAAGGTACATAACCCTATTTAAATGATGACGGAATTTTAACTCTGTTGTCGATCGACGTGTAATTGTTACCAAACCACCAATTACGAAACATCTATGTGAGGAGTATGCAAAGCAATAATCTTGATCATAAGTTACTTCAAACTCCGTATTTGCGTGACATGTGAAAAGAAAACGTTTGATGTAAATATGAACGTAACATACTTTTACATTAGCATGTGGTATGCAGACAGGTGGTGTACCTATGTACGCCGCTCCTCTCAAAACGGCAGAATATATTAAAGAAAAGTAAAGTGAAGACTGAAGATTATAGCGGGCACATGTGCTCCCTGACTGAATGAGGACCTGTGCAGCGACCCATTACTTCCAGATTATCTAATTATCTATCGACTGATTGTACAATACAATACAAATATTCTTTATTGATCACCAAAAACAGTACAGTGACATTACAAAAATAAAAATTCAGGTAGGCAATAGGCGGTCTTATCGCTAAAAAGCGATCTCTTCCAGACAACCAATTACTCAGAAATTAATAAATATCAACAGACGAATGTAGGAGGTGGCAGAAATAACAGACAAGAGAAACGCAGTATTACTTAATAGACAACAAACAATAAAAACAATACAAATATAATATAAATTATATAAATAAACAAATACATTCAATATAATACTTATACACTACATATACTTAATACAAAATATCAATGGAAAAAAATGTCAAAAGGCCGCATGTGAGAAAAGGATTTAAAAAGGAAATTAAAGAAACAATATACTTAAACAAAAAAGAAAAAGAATAAAGAAGGGTCAAAGAGCGAGGATTACGTTAGTGACAAATATTGAGCCTTTAGAAGGTTTTTAAAAATGGGAAGGGATTGTAGATGAGAAAAGAAAAAAAAAGCTAAAGACGATTACCCCATAACTGTACGCTTATCGTCTAACGCGCGGTCGCTTGGTATCGCTTTCACTATTTCTTTCTGTCAAACGGTATAAGATGGCAACAGAAAGAGATGGTAAATGCGATAGCAGGCGACAATAATCGTACTCCTAGATCAAAAGAGCATCAACTCAAAATAATGTATCATTTTGTATGTATGTAAAACTCTTTATTGTACGTAAAACATGAAAATTAACAGTTAACAAGAGAAACAAATGTACAAAGGCGAACTTATCCCTTAAAGGGATCTTTTCCAGTTAACCTTTGAACGATTGAAAGGACATCAGAGTCAAGGGTAGGCATACAATGCAGAATAAAAAGAGTCGAAATCAAAAGTAATTTTAATTTACACTTGAGTCAATTTCTGATAGGTTTAAATAAAAATGGTATATTATTTTGAGATGACGCTCTTTTGATCTAGGTGTGTGATCTGGTTGGTTCCAAAGAATGTGTAGAACAGTGTTGTTGCGATAAAAATAATTTCGCTATCGACAGTTTGACGTTGAGAAATAGTCGATAGTGCGATAGTACTATCGGAAATATCGACATGCTGCAATACTATCGATACTATCGATAGTGAAAACTAGGCGATACTATCGAACTTGGTCGATACTATCGATAACCTAATTTTCACTATCGATAGTATCGTCAAGGGTCGATGGTTTCGATAGGACTATCGATAGTATGACTGATCTTCAAGGCCACGATGTAAGATAAGATAAGATAAATTTATTCAAAATTAAATAAAAATAAAAAATATTTGGGGACAATCTTACACAAATCAACCTAGTCCCAAACCAAGCAAAGCTTGTACTATGGGTACTAGACGACGATAAACATACTTATATAGATAAATAAATACTTCAATACATAGAAAACATCCATGACTCAGGAACAAATATTCGAATTTGATTTATACAGAATAACTTAAATAGGTACAAAGCTTCCTTATAAATCTAAGTAACCATAACTCATGAGCCCGAATGTGCGTTTCGGGCTGGAAGAGCTAAAATATAAGCTTTAAATATGTAAATAAATAAAGAAACCTAGTATCACGATACTATCGATAGACTATTGCCATCGCAACAACACTAGTGAAGAACTAGCAAGTGTATAACGACTAGTAGTGACGCGTGCACTAACGTGGCCCTTGTGTTGTGTGGTTTTGGGTTTGATCTCGTATAACGATTGTATTCGCCAGGGCAGCAGTGGGTGCCTGGACACCAGCCAGACAAAAGACCAAACGCAGACCAGCACGCAGCTGCTAAGAAAAAGGTATATATTATAATTTAATCATATTATGCTAGGGTATATTGGAATCCATAAATATTGAAAGTCATTATGTGATGTTTGCCATAATGATCATTTGCCGTGGCTTTTTTATCTGAATCTATTAATTCTTCTGGATTGTTATGACCACTTCAAAGTTGCTGAAAAAATTACGGTTTCTGGATCACGAATGGGACCTCAGTCAACCGAAAATCCGAGATTTCACTAAATTCGTATAAGAATCCCTAAAATTACAACGTGAATTTTACTTCGTTTACTCGAAAGACATTAGTCCTTTAGACTTAAATAGAGGGGTGATTTCGGGGATTTCCAGTTACATGACTTTGAAAATTAAATTATGTCAACATATTATTTAGTCCTTATTTCATTTAAACGTTAGCAGGTACTCCACATATTTCGACATTTATTTTTGTAATTGATTTTTATTTAGACTACACTGAAACTTGCGAAGTTGTATTAAAATTTGTCCAAACATTTGATAGTGAAAGAGTAAAATACACACTGAGAAACTTTATGAGGACTTGTCGCAGAGTATAATGTAATGTTTGTTGCGCTTGCGTCCCGCAGAGACGGAGAAAGCGGCTCAAATTCCACCAGCCCAAAGTGCACACGGGACGGAAGTACCGGATGTGGATGCTGCAGAAGCAACTTCTGCAACAACGCACCCTCGAGCAAGCAGCTGTTGACAACTAACGAGATACAGGTTTGTTCTCTTTTAGATTTAGCCATTCGTTTAACTGCGGCGCGGCGAGCGTTTTTTCTGTTCTTTGTGGGGCGACCACAGGGGCTATCTTGTAGCAGATGCAATGAAAAGTTGCGACAATTTTAAGATGTGTCTTTTGGAATTGGAGCAGGCTGCTAAGTACTTACAAGACACATTTCACGAACAAGTGTAAATAGCACAGCAAAACCAGGACACTATAGTCCGACAAGCTCGTGCGCGGCCTCCGCGGAACCCTGTCGCAGTCAGTATTTGCCGCACTTATTAAAAACAATCTTGTTAAGGACAGCAGAGGCTCCCTGCGACAGGGTTCCGCCGAGCGCCGCGCACGAGCTTGTCGGACTATACTCCATATTTTCCGAAAATCGTTTTTTCTTCGTGGCAATTATTCCATTCCCATATTTTCCCAATTATTATTATTTATCACTGTTTTCTTTTTTTTCTATTCTCTTAATTACCCAGGAAGTATTTTTATTATTATCATTTATTATTATATTGTTTCGATTAACATAGTGTTTTCGATTAAAGCTGATAATCGATTCGATCGAGCTTTGATGACCTCCTATTTCTGAGCAATTTGCCCTTCGGGCACAAGAAACTACCTAACTAACCTGACCTACCTAGTATTCTAGGACAGGTGTCCATTGAGATTAAAAAATATTGAGAAAGTATGCCAATGGAAAAATCAATTTTGAGAAGTAATGCCCACAGAAAACAAAATATTGGGAAAAAATGCCACTGGGAAAATGTGGGAATGGAATAATTGCCACGAAGAAAAAAAAGGAAATTATGGGCAACACTCATTTCATTGACCGAGAGATGTATAGGGTCTTCAGCTGACTATGTCAAATGTGAAAGGAATGTATAGGATCCCAGAATTAATTATAGTTTAATACTTAACCTAAAATGGCTTAGAGATGATCTAAAAGGGTCAATATAATTACTTAGAGATATACTAGGGGCGTTCAATAAAAAGTGAGAATGAGACAGATAGTTTTAATCAGAGAAATACATTTTTCATACATGACTAAAAAAAAGGAAAAAAAAGGAAACAAAATAAATAAAAACTAAAACTACACCAATATACCTAACTATAAAAAGAAAACACCATCAAGAAGGCCCTCCTGTGGCATAGAACCCAACACACTGGCGGCATTACCTCTCTGTACAGCCAGAGAAATTCGCTGAGAGAGGTAAGCGCCAGCTCTGGGGTCTCCTGAGGTCTCTATCAGCCGGGACGACAAGGCCCCCATGAAGGTCTTCATGTCAGCCGACCAGGGACCCATTGTCTCCACTGCGAGCGCCGCAAACTCATAGTCCTTTAAAAGAGAAGAGTATTTGCGGCGCTTGAGAACTTGGGCCTGGTCAGCTGCAGCCCCGGCTTGTGAGCGGGTTGCCTGGATGTGGGACTGCGCGAAAGTGTCGACACACGTTGCGTCCCACACCAGAGCTCTACCCAGCTTCCAAGGCACCAGAGTAGCCCCGTCAGGGCGCTTGCCATCGTCTCTGGCCATGCCCACGGGTTCAAGGATTGCGGGCACAGAGGCGGTGGCAAGCGAGCGGCGGACTAGGTCATTAATAGTGCCATGGCGGAATAAGCGACCAGCGCTTTTGGAGCATGAGAGGCCGTGACGTCCCAGCTGATCTACGTCCTAATTAGAATGAGTATGTTATAAACAACTTTTACTAAATGTCATTTTATTTTTCGACATAGTCACCTTTTAGCATAATATACTTAGTATATATTTTTTCTAAACTTAAAATTCCATTTTTAAAAAAGGTCTCATCTTGAGTACTTAAAAAATCTTGTACTGGAGCGACTACCGCGTCGTCGTCTTCAAATTTCTGGCCTCTCAGGTATTGTTTCAATCTCGGAAACAGGTAGAAATCACTGGGAGCGAGATCTGGTGAATACGGAGGATGCTTAAGGATATCGAACCCAGCATCACGAATTGCAGCCATTGCAACGGCGGACTTGTGTGCCGGGGCATTGTCCTGGTGGAACAGCACAACTTTCGAGAGTTTACCTCGCCGTTTTTCGCGGATCTCATTGCGCAATGTTGCTATTTGTTTGGCGTATAAAGTGCCCGTAATAGTGGCTCCATGCTCGAGATACTCAATCATTGATACCCCTTTACCATCCCAAAAAACAGAGCCCATGACCTTACCGGCAGATGGGCTCACCTTGAATTTCTTCGGAGTTGGAGATGATGGCCTTTTCCATGTCATAGACTGCAGTTTCGTTTCAGGGTCGTAATGATGGAGCCATGTTTCGTCCATTGTTATAAATCGCGCCAAAAAAAGTTCCCGGTCTTGCTGCATCAGGTTCAAAGCTTCTTGACAAATCTCTAGTCTAGTTTGTTTTTGCGTGTCAGTAAGCATTCTTGGTACCCAACGCGCAGATACCTTTTTCATACCCAAGCGTTCATGTAAAATATTATGCACGCTCCCCGTTGAAATCTTTACATTTTCAGCAATAAAACGAACTGTGACACGACGATCCGCCAAAACTGAGTTTTCGACTTTTTTCACAATTTCTTCAGTTACTGCTGTAGTAGGGCGTCCGGAGCGGGGGTCGTCCATTGTCGATGTTCTTCCACGTCTAAATTCGGCGCACCAACGTGCGACTGTCGAATACGGAGGAGCATTAGACCCTAAAGTGTCCCGCAAATCTAAATTGACTTGGTCCGTAGAAAAATTTTTCAAATACAAGTATTTGATAACGGCGCGCAGTTCAATTTTCTCCATTTTCGCTAACGTACTCAATAGCATTGCAAAGAAATTACCGTATATTTTTTTAAACAAAAGACAGTTAGTTTTTTTTTTCATAGCAATCACCTAGACAGATTAGCTTTACCGGCCAGTATTTAATTTCGTAATATTAAAAGAGTTTGCATCTCATTCTCACTTTATATTGAACGCCCCTCGTATAGTCGGCTGGCAAGAGCTGGATGAGAGTGGCCGAGAATCGTGCTCAGTGGCTTGCCACGGGAGAGGCCTATGTCCAGCAGTGGACGAGCATAGGCTGATGCTGATATAGTTTCTAAGGCTCAATATAGATTAAAGTGAAAAGTGGCCTGGTCAAGGCTTACTATATTCGTATCACGTGGTGGGAGCGTATACATTGACGGCTCTTCCGCAGCTGTGTTCCGCGCTGAGCCTGCCGCCGGCGCAGTACGTGACGATGAAAGGGGTGCTCCTCCGGCGGCCGCCGGCGCCCGACGCCGACCTCGACCTGGCAGTCAGACACTACCTGCATTCCGCTGGGTGGATACGCAACTAGCATAAACTGCGTGTGTATGTGACGCTTGTGACATGTGCAAGGACCATAAGCTTATAATTTAGAGGCGGGGTCAAGGCGGTGCGTCGTAATCCCATTGCGTTCCGGCTTCATGCATTAATGAGGTACGCCTTAAACTTAAGTAAGACCAACATAAATCCACTGTGTAAATTGCCGAAGGATAGTGTAATTCCGCTTAGCTAGCATTGGATAATCCCGCGTATCTGACTTTAGCTAATTTCCAATTTTTACTTAATAAAACAAATATGAAAGAAAAAGGAGTAGAAGTAGGAGATGGCGGGACGACTTGGACGTGTATGCAAAGGACTGGCCTGATATTGCGCCAGACCGGGAGTTGTGGAAGTCAAGAGAGAGGCCTTTGCCCAGCAGTGGGGCACTATGCCAGGCTAATAAAAAAAAAAACAAATTTGAAGTTAAACCATCCCGTATAAAACTACATGTTGTGCAGATACGCGGTATTGACGTATGGTAGATAGCAGATTTGCACTATCTCCGACGATATGATACTTTTGAGTTTAGTTTAGATTTGTGCTCGATTTAGAAGAAAATCTTGGAGTGATCACTAGTAGGTTCAGTGGCGGGGCGTGAAAAATTTTGCATGTAAAGCCGGAGCAATAAAAAACCTAAACATACCCATTTATTCTCTTCTTTGATCAATTATAACTGTAGATCCACAGTCGCGCGCCCGAAAATGTCCGAGCCAAATGAGCGCCACTTTGATAAAAGTGGCCTTCTTTTTTCTCAGTACGTTGCGTGAAATTGTCAAGTTTAGCTGTCAAGTGTCAACCGAAATTCGACTGTAAGGAAGTAAAGACTAGGTTCAAATTTCTGTGTAGGTGATGATTTTAATTGTTATGCAAACAAATAAAAAAGTTCGGACATTCTTTGAAGGGGATTTTGTTCGGCAATGTGTACAAGTAGCGTAAGATCGTACGATAGGTTAGGTACCAACGAAGCGTTACTATTGGTTCGCGGTCATTTTCGACTTTCGTTTTTCACAATTGGATTTTTGACTCTAGTCAAAATAGTAATTATAAATCGATTGTACAATCGAAACTAAATCACCTCGTTTCGGGAAAACAACCACTAAAATTTCACGGTGTATATTCAAACTTGAATTATTTCATTACATCACTACACAGTGAAATATGCTCACACCTGCTTGACCTCGCTCGTTTATCATAAGCAGGCTTTCTTCGGAGGTTTCACTATTTAAAACAATTCCAGTATCATGTAATAGAAATTTCCTAACTTAAGAACTTACCAAATCTTAGATTATCCCTAGGTCATAATCACAGAGTTTGAATGTAAAAAAATAGGGATGTTGACACCACCGATCAACTGACGTACTTTTTATGAGCTGTCAAACCACAATTCTCCCATAGTTTGAATGACAATAGCAACTTATGACGTCACTTGTTCGCCAACTCAATCAACTAACTATTTATTTGTTTTTAAAGAAACAAAAAATCTAATTTTGCAGTTAATCGAAAATTAAACTGGTTTTCAGGGCTAAAATAAAGCGTTTTTTTTTTTACTGGAGTCGTGTCTTCGAATTATTTTTTAATGGCGTCAACATCCCTATTGATGTGGCACTGTGTTTTGAATTAATACAGCTTCAAATTGTGTGTAAGCTTATCAAAGAGGTCAATTTCCATTTACAAGCCAGCCTTGAATTTCTGAAAATTATTAAATGTGACTTATGTTATTAAGTAAATTGATTTTGCCACCGGTCTCGTATGTAAAATCCAAGTACCTATAGCAAATAAACTATTATGTATGAATAATTTATTTATTTGCAACATTAAGTCAATTATAGACTTGTTGCCCTTTTTTCACCAATGGATATACAAGAAAATCCTGACAATGTTCACAAGTTTGGGATTAACTTGAATCGTTGTGATAAAAAAAAAGATTTTCAATGCTGAAAAGCGATGGTGTGTTTTCATTAACAAGGCGACAGTGCCGAAAATATGTCCACCAATTTAAAATATAATAGATAAATTATGTCGCGAATATAACATAATTTTAAATTGCGTTGTTATAATAACATTAATTTTAAATTATCCACCAAATACATGTACAGTTTTTACGCCTGAAACGCTATGAAGGATATTTAACCCTTAACAAGGTCGAGGCGATTTAGCGACCATATATATGCATAGAGTTGGAAATTCAACCTTATTGATTTTTACTACACGTCACAATTTCCATTGTAATTATTGAAAATACAACTAGCTTTAAAAATATCCTTTGTTAGGTATGTATTCGATTGCTACTTTTGATTCTGTGCTCTGCTCCAATAAATGGGGCCTTAATAAGGGTTACAAAAAATTGCAAAAGTGGCCTCACAATTTACTTAAAATCTAGCATTACCTGAATCACAAAATAAAAAGTTACAGAAGTCAATCAAGTGTATGTACTTCACTTTTCATACCTACGCTCGGCGGTCGCTCTAGGGTTGTCAATTATGGCATATGCACATAAAACTTATCGTGATAGTGGCCCTCGTATCTAGTTGTTTGATTTATTGTTGATATTCAAACGGGAAGAATGGTAATATAAAATAATAATAATAATAATTAAAATACCTACCTACAAAATTTAGCGTTTGTCAATTTTCACTATCGAAAATCCCTAATAACTTCTAAACGGATTATCCTAGTTACACAATTTCCATTGTCCTATCGGTTTTAGACCTAAACCTATTTAATGACACTAAAAACAACACAATATCTATACAAACAAAAAAACATGTTTTCAACTTACGTAATATTAGTGGCGTGAAAATACCTTACAAAAATGTAGTTAGGTACTTACTTCGTTTATACTGATTCAAAATAGGAAACTATTATTACTTTGGGAGTCGGGGCGAGGTGCTTACCTATCTACCTAGCTATTCTATGTAACGTTAAAATGAACCATCGAAATACAAGCAGATACCTACTAAACTTACCTCTCTGAAACCACTGGTAGCTTAAAAAAACGACCATTCACCGTTTAGGGTTGAATTTAAACAACCGTCCACTGAACAGATATAATAACCTTTTTTTTGTTGCTCCATTATTGCACTCGAAAAATTCCACAGACGCGCGACACAAAATAAATAGGTACGCGCGACCACAGCCCGCGCCTTGAAAAATTCCACAGACGCGCGACTCAGCGCGCGCCTCACGCGGATGGCAATTGCGCTCGGACTGATCCGAACTGAGGCCCTACCACGAAGTGCATAATTCGAACTTCGTTTCGTGCCGTCCCGCTCACGCTAATATGATTTGACACGAGAGTGAGAGGGATAATGCGATACGAACTTCGATTTTCGAGATCGTGATATCGTGTCTGTGAACAGTGTCTATGTGTGCGTTGCTCGAGCGCACTTTGTATGTAGATTTACTTCTGTACCTTTTTATTTTGTGCCTGAATGGAGGTTTTGTAAATATAATTTGTACATAGTATTTAAAATTGAATCATGTATCGAGCAGTGTCTCACCATTACCATTACCAATTGGAAGCCACTCCACCGCGCTAGCAACCTTACTATGAAAGCGCATTCGATCCACTGCCGTATGATTTTGGATCTTAGCATTATGTATGATACAATAAGTAAATTAAATTTGATATTGTAAGATAGTGAATAGGAGAAGTCTGTTTCCCAGACCATGATTTTAGTAGATGATTTTGTAGGGAATGCAAATATTAATTTAAAAAAATGGCACGCACGCATTTAATTGTAGTTATCTGGTTTCAGTAATTTAATTAATAACGTGAAACGATATTTATAGTGTGTTTGATAAATGGCATGATTGTTTTTAATATTTGTAAAGTTCAGCCTGTGAGATGTTAGGTAATTTGGAATGTGTCAATTGTTTTACGTTAAATGATCCCTAGTTATACACAGTGAGTTTATATTTCGTTATCCTCTTGAATAAATCATGTAATTTCATGAAATGGTCCAAATTCTGAAATGTTACAAGTGAATAGCATAAGCAATGGTGTCTTAGATCTAAATAGTAGTTTGTTTTTTCGGTCACTTTTTTGCTGTATGAAATATTGAATTGGTGAAGCAATAGGCATATCTAATGCAATCAGCTGAGTCGTGAGACATTGTGGAATGACATTATTTCAAGGAATATCGTTATGACGTTTACTGCGAGAACGTTCTATAGCGGTTCACGAATCACGATTCAAATTCTTAGTTTTTTTGGCCTTTTATACCATTTAGAGAAGGTGAAAACATATACACGTCGACGACCGAATATTCCTTTTTATTTCAAGTAGTTTTCTATAAGTGGCTGTGGTAACTATTATACTATAATAGTATGAGTCGCGCTCGAAAACACGGTCGCGCGGAAAACAAAGTTTTTGTGTGCATATATTAATATCAAACAAACTAAAATGTGTTTCTGTACATGTTGAGTGGAATGAACAGCGACCGATCCGTAGTCACACCAATTTACTACACTGGTGTGACTATGCTTCATTTTATTTATCCGTAGTCACACTGGTGTGACTATCGTTTATTTTACCCGACCCATGGTCACACCAATGCACCCCCAACCATAATTCAGTTCAGAAAATAGGTAGGTTAGTTAGGTAGTTTCTTCTGCCCGAAGAGCAAACCGCCCAGAAGTAGGAGCCCCGCGAAAAATTGGTGGTGGCGGAAAAGTTGGTGGTGGTTGGCAGTGGTGTGACTACAGACAGGGGGGGTTCACTCCGCAGTTTAGGTATGTTCGGCCGGCGCTCCGCCCGGGCGGAGTATGGCAGTAGGTTGTCAATTGGCCTTCAGTTCGCACGCTAGCCGCGTCGCGCGTGATTAAGAATCTTTTTGTTTGTGATTTTTGCAACAAACAATGACTTCTAAACGATCTTATAAATAACTTACTTACTTACTAAAGGTGGTTTACTGAATTAATACACACTGTTATCTTTCTTGATTTTTATACCTACTAAACATCGGCGAGTCGGAACCCTGTGCCCTTGGTTTCGGATCAAGGGTGCCCAACGGAATATGAACGCTCGGATCACACGATAAGTTTCAATTTCGCATGCAAGCAGTAAGAATAGACAAGTTTTTATACCTAAAGTTGACTTTTGTTCGAGAGTGATCCTTCTGTACGTTAGTACTATTACTTATTCTGTGCTACAGATAAATAAATGAACCATAGTCACACCAGTGTAGCAAATTGGTAGTCACCAACGGATAAGTCATGGAATGAACTTGATCTCTCATAGCAATGGCACAAGCTATATTCTTTTAACCCTTTGAACGCCAGAGCCAACCCCACCAGCAACACCCCAGAGTCATCTATAGATGACCAACATTCAACTCGAAAAAAATCCTTTCCGTTTGTTCCGTGGCGTACAGAGCATGTCACTTCGTTTGTTTTGTGGCGGTCAAAGGGTTAAAGTTCCAATCGTGTGTATCTACTGTTTTCTTTCATTTTAATTGGGCATGGTTATATATCGTCAGTACTTTGAAAAAAGCTCTTACTCAAATCCATATGCAAACTTAAAAAGAACCTTAATGCCACGGAGTAAAATTAATTTTATAAGATTATCGATTATGAGATGAGAGTTTTTTTTTCAAAGTAGGGACGATTAGTTTACTCACAGTTAGGTATACAATATGTGACGTCTTCATTAAATTCTTGGCTCAAAATTTCCGCAGTAAGTCATATATTTATCAATATATGAACAGTGACAGTGAGAGTCCAGACGTTTTAATCATTGACCCTAAAGCCTTAGCTGCACTGCGGGCGCGGCGTGGCGTCAACCTGACGTGATCATTATTATTTATGACACGGGTAATAGTAGTGATGTCTCATAGTTATTTGATTGGTATTGAACGTCATCACATCAAGCAGACGCCACATCACGCTCAAAGTCTGGAAACGGCTTTATAACATAGGTTTAGTAATCCAGTAACAGTATAGTCACTTGTTGACCACAAGCGATGCGTGTGCATAGAAAAGTATTATTACAGTTTATTGCTTACGCTCGTTTCTTTTATCTGTTATGGCTCAAAATATGTACATTTCGTCAAAGTACAACTAAATTGTTAATTATTATTACTTGTACAATCTTTTATTGCGAGTAGTTAGCTATGTGTAAGTTATTCGAAGTAATAAAAATCAAATAATAGTATCTACTAGGCAACTTGTTTTATTTATTTTGGGTTCGTAGCACTAGTGGGTTTGGGCATATCCGCTAGCGACGCTGGCAGAGGTCGGCTATGAAACCATTGATGCCGGAGCGCCTGCGAAAAAACGAACAGTTGCAAAATGTTTCGTTTTAGTAGCGTACCTGAGTACTGACAAGATCTTTTCCGTCAGATTTACCGGCACGCCCTATGTTTTTAACCCTTTGGACGACACTATACCATACAAAAGTCATAACCTACACGTTATTTTAATGCCAAAATTCGATTTTGAACTTTGAGCAAACACGCGTAGGTTGCTATTGTATGTAGTCCGAGCGACTATATGGGTAAATAGCGTTGTAGGCACGACCCGCACGACAGCTCTTGTCAACTTTAGGCGTCGCTGGCGTTCAAAAGGTTAAAAACAAGCGACGTCTCTCAGATAGCAGTAATGTAATGGTGCAAATGAAACTACGGCCCTTGTACAAGCTCCGTCCGGGTCGCTCCCTCTTCTTACTCACTGATCTAATGTAAACTACCGCCTAGTATAAAAAAAACCAATATACAATTTATTTTAATAAAAAAAAAGAGAGCACATGTATATCATGTCATGTATACGTGTATCAGTAGATTGCATTGCTGTATTTCAATATGAAAAATAAGACTGCTGGTGAAATTACTAGCAGATGCGGTATACTATATCAATGCAAATGCAGATGCGGTATCAATGGGTTATGTATGACTTACCATTAGGCGACTCAGCTACCGTGTGCCACCTTGTCATAACAAAAACTAAGGTTCGAACGTTCCTGAAAAGCTCTAAGAGACATGGTTTCATACTGACCTCCTTAGCAGATATCCTCTTGTCAGCGTCATAGCAAAGGAACGACTTCACCAGTTCCACGGCATCGGGCTCCAAACCCGGCAAGAGTTCCGGCCACGGTGTGGGATCGGACGGCGGGAACGTGATCTTGTGGAAATCGGGCAGTTCTGCGTGGCCTGGCCAACTCTCCTCAGTTGGCGTGCCGAGGTGCTGCAGCACTATTGCTAGTTGCTCGATGTCGGATTCCCCCTGGAAAATATTGACGGAGGTCAGTAGGACTTCTATATTTCGCCTTCACGGCAAACTTGGTCTTCCCTACTAAGGACTGATCTATATACCAAGTCAGGAATTACTTCATAATGGCGGTTGACTGTATGGACTTTACTACCTAAAATAGTACTTACCTAATTAAATTTTATAGCTACTTAGAAACTCACTGCGAAAATTGGTTTTTTAGTTATCGTCTCTGCGATGATGCAGCCGACGGCCCACAAGTCCACCTTTTCGCAGTAGTACCTTGCTCCGTAGAGTAACTCTGGGGCGCGATACCATCTACAAACAAAAGCCAGTTACAATCTCGTAATTTTCTCCAGTACCTAAAATGTATCAAAATATATAGGTAATGTTCTACCTCGTGGCTACTTGGTGTGAATAAGGCCTTCCGCCATCTGGCCAGTAAAGTCGAGCGAGTCCCAAATCAGCAATCTTTAGTATTCCCTCGTGATTGATTAATAAATTTGCTGGTTTCAAATCCTAAAAAATACAGACGCTTATTTATTATTCGCTGGAAAATCATCAGAACGAGCCAAGCTGCGTACTTGCCCGCCGCATTTGTCTGAATGTCTACGACTACGAGCAAGCAGAAGGGAAAGTATGCTTGATATGAAAAGTGCCACTTTCCATAGGCTTTAGCTACAGACTAAAACACTGTCGCTGTTCTCTTGCCCTAGGTACAGAGATTAGGTATTTCATACTAAATACAAACTGGAATATAGATGCACAGGAAAAACCCCAGAAAAAAGACCAATGCTGGAAATCGAACCCAGGTCCTCAGCATTCCGTGCCGTGTGCCATACCCCTACACCACCATTGGTCTAGAGATTAGACACGAATCTTTTCTACACATCGTCCATAACCACAAACGCCATCACACACATGTAAAAGCAACAACACGTAAGTAAGTAGATATCTAATTGTCTATGGTTACACCATACCTACCCTATGCATGACATAATGCGCGTGCATGTACCGCGTTCCTTTGAGCAGCATCTGCGCATAAGTTTTGACCCGGGGCAGCGTCATCTCGCTGTGGTTGTGGTGCAGCATGTCCCAGAGACCGGAGCACATGTACTCCAGCACGAGGACCAAGCTCATGCCTCGGGGGAACATGTCGTGGAGCTTTATCACCTGTGAGATTCATCATTTCTAGATAATGTATTTATGATGCAATGTGAAATCAAAAACAAGAACACCAACGTGGATGGAGCAGATTGAGCAGGGGTTAAATAATATGGATGAGGCGCAATAAAAATAGATGTAAGTGTCTAATAAATAAGTTATTTTTGTTAATATTGAGTATACCTACGCTTAATATTGAGCAATTGAAGCTACAGAAAATAGCTGGGGATTTCTTTTTTTGGTACTAAGTTTATTATACACCGTGAAATTTTAGTGGTTGTTTTCCCGAAACGAGGTGATTTAGTATCGATTGTACAATCGATTTATAATTACTATTTTGACTAGAGTCAAAAATCCAATTGTGAAAAACGAAAGTCGAAAATGACCGCAAACCAATAACGCTTCGTTCGCTTCGTTAGTACCTAACCTATCGTACGATCGTACGCTACTTGTACCTACCACCGAAGCGTTACTATTGGTTTGCGGTCATTTTCGACTTTCGTTTTTCACAATTGGATTTTAGACTCTAGTCAAAATAGTAATTATAAATCGATTGTACAATCGATACTAAATCACCTCGTTTCGGGAAAACAACCACTAAAATTTCACGGTGTATAAATAAGTAAGTTTATTGCGGACAGAGCTACAATTTATTTCATACAGACGAATTAACTGAATTGTGTCCCACTGTATAACATTTTCACAGAACATGTCACAGTGAAATCGTATTGCTGGTAACTGGTAAGGAAAATCATTATGACTCTTACTGTGAAAATATTCTACGATGGGTCAGAAATCAAACGGTTCGACTGTACCTACGCTGACTGGTAAGATTCTTACAAAATTTAATGTTACCTAGATGAATGCGAAAATTAAAAAAAAAGAAATTTGATAGATACCTAGGTAACTGAATTTCGGTAGTAGGTATACTTACTTACAGTTACAGTAAGATTATTTCCACTTTGACACTGGACGTCTCAGTTGTAACCGTAAGTGATCGTGTTTTCTCATAGAATAGGTACTTATATAAAATCCTAGTATGTAATCACATAGAATATTCAAACCTATTTAATGTAATTATAATTAATAACAAAACTTCAGCCTAAGTGTTGCACTTCCGGTCTCTCTCGATGTATGTCGAGAATTGCGAGTGCCAAAGTGGAAATAATCTTACTGTACCTACAAGCTACTTTTTATTCCGATATTTCCATGCAAAATCCCGAAATATCAATCGCTGGCATTATTAGTACACATGAAATTTACCATACGTTTTCTTCTCACAATGTCTAAGAGACCACGATGTATTACGAATTACGACTTTTGTGAAATCCCGGAATTGAAATTCAATTGCCATAATGCTTCTGGCAAGCGAAGCGTAGCCGCGGGTAAATGCTACTAGGGATAGAAATAATCTGTCCGTGATAAAAACTAGCGACCCTATGGCTGGATCCATAGGAGCGAAATTGTCTTACATATGTAGATAGGTAAGCGACTTACATATTTACATCGCAGCAGCTGCAGCGCTTTGATCTCCCTCATCACATTGACCGGTATACCGTCATCCAGATTCTTAATCAGGATCTTCTTCAGCGCCACCTCCCGACCCGTGGGTAGGTGTCGAGCTTTGAACACCAGCCCGTGTGCCCCCTCTCCTATCCTACCCACCACCGAGTAGTTTGACACATCCTTGTCCATCTTAACAGTCTGTAATTATAATTCTTTGATAATTTGTGTTGACATATCTATTTACTTCATTTTGAGGCTCGTATCTGAGATCTGGATCTACTGCGTACTATCATGCCACATCCGCATGAAAATTGAAGTATGTATGTCATATTTGTTTTGGTGTCAATGTCTATACTTGTTGCCATGGCAACGACCTTATGGATGACGTAGACTAGGGTGGGACGTACGGTAGGTAGGTACGCAAGGATGCACGTGGTTGTACAGTCGAAGGCATAAATAAGTATCTATAGATACAGCCATCGCGTCAAATATATGCAAACCCAACCTTATGGCTAGTGGCATAGAGTTGTTATATATTTTTGACGCGTTGGTAATGTACATACAGGGTGTTTGGTAGCTAGGTGCAAAGCTTTAAAGGGGTCATAGCCAAGGTATTTTTTGTTTTTTTTTTTAATTGAAAACTTGGAAATTTTAGGAAAATACCCAGAATTTTATAGTCACGAGTCAATATTGCCCCAATGAGCTTTAATTTGGAAACCAAATCTTTTATTTCGGATAGTTTAATGTGTATTGGACCAAATTAAATAATTTTTAAGTGTCTTTCTTGCAACAAAAACAAAATGGAGGCATTCAAAATTACTAAAAATGTCTTAACTAGGTTGGAACAGAGTCATTTTCCGGTCCCATAAAAAAAAAAAAAAAAGTCCTTGAAATGTTCAAACATTTTTAGAAACATGCCTGTTTATTGTTCTTTCTTTTAAGGTATCACTCATTGACATTGCTTGCTAAATCTGAAATAAAAAGTAAAAACCAAACTCAGGGAGCACTCGCTATGAATGCACTAGTCTTGAAATTTTACTAGTAAATAACATGTGAAAAGACAAGTTTACGTCATTTTTCTGTGCCATATTTAAAATTTCCAAATTAACGTTCATTGGGGCAATATTGACTCTTGACTATCAAATTCTGGGTATTTTCCTAAAATTTCTAAGTCTTCAATTTAATAAAAAAAAAAACAAATTTCGGCTAAGACATATCGATACCGGAAATCTCAAATGGCGTAAAGGACAAAATGCGAAAATGAGTCTTAAATGCCATCGTATACAGCTTTTTTTTCCCTATCGCATTTTTGTCCTTTAAGCCATTTGAGATTTCCGGTATCGATATATGGCTACAAATGTTCAAAAATACCTCGGCTATCACCCCCTTAAAGCTTTGCACGTAGCTACCAAACACTCTGTATATTTATGACATTGACTATACAGTGACCGGTGATTATGTACCTATGACATACATATCCATACTAATACCATAAATGTGAAAGTGTGTTTTTTGTTTGTCCTTCTTTCACGTCGAAACTGAGCGACGGATTGCCATGATTTTTTGTATGGATAAAGGCTACTTTTTACCATGGAAAATATCTCATTCCTACGGGAAAACACGTTTAAATCTACTTCAGCGGGGGCGAAACCGCGGGCATTTGCTAGTAATTCGTATATTAAAGCAAATTTCACATAATTAATTAATTACGAGATTTTAAAAAAAACGTTATTAACTTTATTAGTCATTTTGCATGTTATGGTCAATCTTCCATTCAAAGTCGAATTTTTGAAATTTTCATTCAGTAATCGCATTGACTGTAAATTTAGTACATATGTGTATGTTGTTTGAATAACAACGGCCGTACCTACAGTCAACAAGAAAGAAGTGTCTCCAGCACCTAAGTATAACAAGAAAATAAATTAAGAATGTACCGACCCCGAAGTAAAATGAAAACTGAATCGTAATTGGTAATAAATACCTACTAATAATTTAATTTATTGCAATAAATTACAAAAGCATGGCCCAATACACGTAATACAAGTCAACGTGTGCTTATTCACAAAAATAAATATTACTTACATTCATTGTCTTGTTTGTACAGATGTATTCTTTTGTTGTCGCTGAGGCGAACGGTCTATAGACTGTCTTTCTTTTTAGTCGGTGTGGTTGCACAGAGTGGTCACATTTAGTGTGGTACGGTGTTCTCGAACTTACCATGGGTTGGAAAGGGCTGTGTGCAGTTTTCTATCTTCTATATCTCAGCCATGCAGTGGAAGGCGCATCCATACTCGCGTTGTTCTCCTCCTTGTCATTTTCCGACCACTTAGTATTCCGAGGATATGTCTCCCAACTCGTGAAGAAAGGGCACTCCGTCGTTGTAATGACTCCATACCCTGGGCAATTCACGTATCCAGATACGGAAAGGATCGTGGAACTGGATGTTGGACAGGAATCTGCTAAATACTGGCAGGACTTCAGACACCTCATCACAAACACCGACGACTACTTCACCAAATTGAGGTCGTTTAATGAGCTATATCTCAAAATAGCAATCGCTCAACTGAAATCAAAGCAAATGCAAGCCCTTCTCATCAACCCGAACATCAAATTCGATTTAGTAATAACAGAGGCTGATGTTCCTCTTTTATATGCCGTAGCTGAAAAATACAACACTTCGCATATCGCTATTACAACTTCCAGTGGAAAATTGCATCAGTATGATGCCAAAGGCAACCCAAACCATCCGCTCCTCTACCTCGATGTGAACACACTCAACAACGGCAATTTAACTATCTGGCAGAAATTTGTAGAGCTTTACAGGCACGTGGAAACTAAGAATGAATATTATAATTATTATCTTCCTCTGTCTCAAGTTGCTGCAGAGAAAATACTTGGGCTCAAACGTGACCTTCAGGAAGTGGAGTACGACATTGATCTGCTGCTGGTTTCTGCTAACCCGATTATAGCTGGGAATCGGCCGACCGTCCCTGCTATTGTCTACAGTGACCGAATGCATATTAAGCCAGGGCATTCCTTAACTCCGGTATGTACCTTAAGTTAAATAATTGACCAATAGTTTACATTGTTGAAGATAATTACTGTACCTTTTTGTTTACTTTCAGTCTCTCAAGTCTCTACTGGACGCAGCCACGAAGGGAGTAGTTTACTTCAGCCTGGGCGCGATCCAAGAATCCGAGCAGCTTTCGAAGTCTATGCTGAAGACCTTTGCTGATGCTTTTAGGGAGCTTCCCTTCACTGTGCTGTGGAAGATCGGAAACACTACCATGTTTGAGAAACCTGATAACGTAATCGCACAAACTTGGTTTCCACAGCAGGAAGTTTTAGGTAGGTACTTAAGTTTCAGGAACTTCTATGTATAGTTAGTTACTACATAAATGCGTGTGGGTAAAAGAAGATACGCCCTTTGCTTTGTGTTATTTTATTACAGGGGTAAACTTACTTAAAGTTTTCTAGGTATGTCTACTTAGTTCTTCGTAGACGGTTAGTGTGAGAGATCTTATCGAATGAGGTTCCAACATTCGTTAAAGGAACGTGTTTTATATATATTTATCTAGTATATTTAACGCAACTGTATATTTGTGATACTGTAGGTACTGTAATAAAACTGTAACCAATGTTTTTATACTTTTTCAGCGCATCCAAACGTAAAAGTATTTATGACGCACGGTGGTCCTCGCTCCCTGGAAGAAGCCATTTACTACAAAGTGCCTGTAGTGGGCTTCCCAACCATTAAGACTAGAAAGGTCTTCATTAGACAAATCACCAAGTTTGGAGGCGGCGAGATCTTAGATCCTTACTATTTGGACAAAGATACAATCAAAAATACGATCTCAGCTGTTGCGGGTAACGAAAAGTAAGTATACCTATATGTATGTCCAATCTAAACTCCATAACCCAGCGTAATACTAAAAACGTAGATACAGTAAAATTACATAAAGTTTACCACTGACAGATGGTTTGCCTTCATTTCATATTCAACTTTAACGACCTACAAATAAAGCCAATCTTAGAACGTTTGCAGATTTTGTAATAACTACTTTATTTGTATGTCGTTAAAGTTGGAAATGAAATGGAGGCAAGCAATCTGTCAGTGGTAAACTAAAAGTAAACGTATTGTACCTACCTAATAAGAAGTAAGATAAACAAAAGAAACGAGGAAATAAATAATTCAAATACGCGCCTAATTAAGTACATACTTAAACCGTTAGTTAGAGAACTATGACCATTGAAACAGAGTTGATTACCGGCACGACCCGGGTAGGTTATCTCCTATCAGGCCTCAGTCAGGTTGAGTTGAGAGAGGTTTCTTGTCGTTTCTTCTCAGTCAGGACTAACGTAGTATTACTGAAACTATGGTAGGTAGTATAAAAAATCCGATTGTTTGCATAAATCTCCAGTAGCGTCCTAAGTCCGAGGTAGGCTCAATATTTAGAAGCACCCTTTGGCATGCTAAAAAAAACTTCCCCGTGCTGAGCGGCCCGTCTGACAGCTTGCCTTCTCCGAAAAGCAGGGCCCTTTTTTCCACTGGGCACTATGGGCACGTGCCTAGGGCGATGGCACCCCCTGGTGGCTATAAAAAATGACGGTTTGAAATGTACATTTGGCTTTATCTACTCTATTTGATGGTCATAGTCCCTGGGGCGCCTTATCCTTCCTAAAGTGTCCAGGGCACTCAATAGGTTAAAGATGACCCTGCCAGTAAGCTGTAAAAGCAATCAGAGGCTAACATCAACAGTCCGTCCGAAAAAATGTAATTATCATCTTTAATTCACAATATTTTTTTAATTATTATTATTTATTTCCATTGTACCTAATTATAGAATTAAAACAATATTATAAACTTATTGTAATGATTTTTTGTAGATACAAAAAGGCAATAGCAGATCTGAAGGATGTGTCTGAAGATACACTGATATCTGGTCCCGAAAACGCAGTATGGTGGACGGAGTACGTGTTACGTAACAACGGAGGCAGCCACCTACGGTCCCCGGCCGTTGGATTCTCCTTCTTCAAATACTACATGCTGGATATCTGGAGTGTGGTTCTAGCTGCTGCCGTACTGGCACTGTACCTCTCTATAGTGATATTGAGATATGTTACCAAACGTTTGCGTCTACGATTTTCTAGACGCGAAATAGATTTGGATGGGAAATTTAAGGCGCTGTAAATTTATATAAAGAAATTTTTAATTCAATTAGAAAATCGTTAAAATAAGTTATTTCAGATCGTAAACGTTTAAATTTTTTTAATATTTATGCTCGTTTTCTTATTGTAATTTATTAATTGAATTTAAATTAAACTGTTTATTTCATTGAAAACGTTATTTTGATTTTGTTCTGGTTATAAACTTGAAGTAAGATTAATTTTATTTTATGTATGACGTAGGTACCTAGCAGGTACATACAAACATGAAACCTGATGAAATAATGTTATAATAAAATAATAACACTTTTTTGAATAATAAATATTTGGTCACCTTAGTATAGTAGGTAGATAGATACCTATTAATACTTCGCTAGTCTTCTGGAAGTTAAGTTTTAGAAAGTATAGTCGGGGTAAGAAAAGGTTCGTCACTTTTCGACTCTATCACAACGAGTTAAGGTCGAAAAGTGACGAACCTTTTCTTACCCCGACCATACCTACGGTTAGCACTTAGCACACACAATTGATTTGTCACCATTCATGTCCCTATTTATCAAAAATTAAAATTGTAAAGTGTATTCTTCATCAGTGCTTTTTAATAGGTAATTAACCTACTTGTTAATTTTTATGTCTGGCTGCAAATATCAAAAATGCCATTTATTACTAAAAAAATAATAAAACGTTTATTTTTAAATGAGATAAATGGCTTTAATTTTGAGTTTTTTTTACAGATAACAGCCAGATACACCTAACATTTTTTTAACACTGTTTGAGCTATGGTAGAGCACGTCTAGGTTTTTATTATAAAATTCTCAACAATGATTTGACATTGGCATTAAGAGCAAATTTTGACATTGACACATGCTTTTGCTTTGTTTGTTTGTGGGTTTGACAGATTGACAAAGTGGAATTCGAGACGTTTGTATTATATTATATTTATTTATATAAAATTTTAAATGAACTTACTCAACCAATCGGTCTTATTATGTGCAAACAATACATTTAAAATAAATAGTTTTGTAAATAGATACTTTGACTCAATGCTACGCCGTATATTAACTAAAACACTCCACTGACGGTAAAGTTTTTACATGTAACATGTCTTCGGTAAAATCGTGTCCAGGACTGTATTGCGGCCGCACAGAGCGGGAAGATGGTTCCTGGAGTGACTGCGGAGCATGCCCGCGAGGCTTTCGCACCAACGCTTCGAGTTACTGCGAGCCTTGCGCCGACGAGCCAACACTATACGACTGGCAATATTTAGGATTCATGGTGTTGCTACCGTTGGTTCTTCACTGGTTCTTCATTGATATGGTCGCTAGTGGCAAAGGGTTAGTATTACTTCGAGCTTACTTGTTTGTGTGCTTGTTGGTCAGTTCTTAGAATATAGAATAAGCAAGAACAATACCAGTACTGTTGTGTTTGGTTTTTGGATGAATGAAATGTTGAGGATATACTGAACAACAGCCAACTGAGAGTGCCCTTTTTTCAACCTCAACATTGGCAGAATCATTAATATTTTAACCCATTGAGTGCCAACTACGTAATATTGCGTAGTTGGTCTCGGCCATTATGACCAACTACTAAGCAATATTATGTAGTTAGCACTCAATGGGTTAATTCATGCAATTGAAATTAAAAATGGGGAATCAGAAAGCTTGTTTTACTACTTACTAGTTTTCATGCAGTTTGTTTGTAGCTGTTTAATAAATATTAGACAGGCACACATTTATGTATATTTGCATCATCACACACACACACACATTTATGTATGTTCCTAATAAAAAAAAATATTATATACATTAGTGATCCAAAAGTCTTAGTCAAGTCAATAGACAACTATAGATATTTATTAGTCTTATGCAATTTCAGAAAACAAGGCATAGTTGCCCAACACATCAGTGCTTTCTTCGAAGTGGTATCAGGCACTCTAGCAGCTTTGTTGGTCTTGCCTCCGACAGGCAGCTTAGCGCTACATGTCTGCTCACCTACAGCCCTCTCCGACTGGTACACTCTTCTGCATAATCCACAGCCAGATTACAGAGAAACATTACATTGCACACAGGAGGCTGTGTATCCTTTGTAAGTTGTTTTTTGTAATAATTAAGCATGACATTTTAATTTAACCTTTTCAAAGCAGGGTCTCCACTGAGCGAGCTGCCTCGCGAGGCAAGCGCATGAGGCATGATTTTGTTCTACACAAAGCTGAAAATCATACTGAAAATGGCTGCCTCGCGAGGCAGGTCACTCAGTGGAGACCTGGCTAATGCCAAAAATGGATACATTGCAAACTTCAATTTTAAAGTGATCTTCACGCAATGACATAAATAAAATAAATAAATAAATATTAGGGGACAATCTTACACAAATCGAACTAGTCCCAAACTAAGCAAAGCTTGTACTATGGGTACTAGACGATGATAAACATACTTATATAGATAAATAAATACTTAAAATACATAGAAAACATCCATAACTCAGGAACAAATATTTGTGCTCATCACACAAATAAATGCCCTTATCGGGATTTGAACCCAGGACCTCTTGCTTCGTAGGCAGGGTCACTACCAACTAGGCTAAAGCGGTCGTTAAACATAAAGTTCAAAGTAGTTTTATGTTTGACTAGGGTTGGTGTAACAAAGGTGTTGCAAAGGTTATTACCTGGTACATTTAATTTACGATCTTATGTAAAGTCCAACCGGATTGCTACCACCATCTTATTCACTAATTTTGTCACCAAGCAACAGTGCTTGTGCTGCTATGTTCCCGCATGGTGAGTATAGCTGGGGAAATTAATTTCACAAGAGGTATTCTATCTTAGCTCTTTAAACTGACAACACATAATGCAATCTAGTGTTGCAGGTGTTCATGGGTAGTGGTGCTCGTTTACCAATGGTGACCCACTTAAAATATTTAGATCAAAAAAATTTGACATGTCCTTTAAGCTTAAAAATGAAAAAGTTTTTAAATTATTTCCACCTTGCTCCTCGTACATCTTTTAAATAGTACTTTTCTTTGCAGATATACAATAATCCTTCTGATCTATGCCTTCAGTCTGCTGATGACAATCTCAATACGGCCATGGCTCATGACGTACCATGCCCCCAATCCAGGGAAGAAGGCTATTTATTGTGCTCTCTACTTCTATCCTATATTAGTACTCATTCATACTGTTGGTGCAGGTCTAATTTGTAAGTACAAACAGATATTTTTATCCTACCTTAAATTATCGATAATAATGAATGACACTAGAAAAAAGGTAAGCAGTATTGGGTCAAGTAAATTTTATGACAAAACAAGTTATAAAAACATTAAGAGCATACATGACTATACACCGTGAAATTTTAGTGGTTGTTTTCCCGAAACGAGGTGATTTAGTATCGATTGTACAATCGATTTATAATTACTATTTTGACTAGAGTCAAAAATCCAATTGTGAAAAACGAAAGTCGAAAATGACCGCAAACCAATAGTAACGCTTCGTTGGTACAAGTAGCGTACGATCGTACGATAGGTTAGGTACCAACGAAGCGTTACTATTGGTTTGCGGTCATTTTCGACTTTCGTTTTTCACAATTGGATTTTTGACTCTAGTCAAAATATTAATCATAAATCGATTGTACAATCGATACTAAATCACCTCGTTTCGGGAAAACAACCACTAAAATTTCACGGCGTATACTTATCACAGTGTTAGTTCATTGTTACTTATTTTGTAAAAGGATTTATTTCTCAATAAAAAAGCAGGTAAGGTTGTCTACCTTCTTTCTAATGCTGAAAAAAACGAAGTAAAGTGGTGGTCACGTCTGACGCCAAAGTTGCGGGTAAGAGTGTTCAGACCTGACGTACATAAGTCACAAGCTTTAATTTGGGACCCACTTAAGGTTGACGGTCCTGTCATATTGTATAGGAGTTCAATAGGATATTTTTTGAAATGGGTCTCTAATTAATGCACGCGACCGTACAATAAATACATTATTAGTGACGCCTTCGGCAAGAAAAGTTGCGTTACTTCAGTCTAGAAAAGTAATTGTTGGTTATCACAACTGTTTTCATAAGTTTGCACTCCTCCTTATTTTTGCTATAACTACACAATAATTATACATTTTCTTTGCAGATTGCTCGTTCCCCTACATAATAATAATAATATCAATGATGACATCAGCCTCTCACTTTTCAATCGAAGTGGACCAAACCGCACCAGCTCTACTCATGTCCTCAATGACGAATCCAAGAAACCTTGTTATACTCATTGGTCACTGGTTAGTGCATGCTTATGGTATCATTTCCCTCACTGGCTTGAAGGATTTATGGTATCTTGGTCTAGTGCCCGCCCCAGCACTGTTTTATATGCTGACAGCTCAGTTTACGGATCCCATGAAGATACACAATGATTGACAGACATGGAAATCTGTTTGGAAATAGTTGTAGAATGCCGCAAAGGAACATCCAGGGTTGGGAAAGACTAATTAAATGAAAGAAATAAGTTGCTTATAACAAGATGTAACAGTAAGCAAATATTAACTGTGTTTCCACAAAAACTTAGACAATCGTTGAACACAGGATCAACTCCCGTCAGTTCTTAGAAAACTGTCATTTTATGCTGTTAAGTTTAAGTGGCGGTGATGAAAGTTAATTTATCTACTCTCATATCCTAAAATTCGAATTATAAAATTCAAAGTTTATATTGACATACTTTTTAAACACAATACCGAAATACTAAAAAAAAAAACATAATAACACTTTTCTTCTAACGAAATAATGTTATAAAGTTATAATACAATTTTTTTTTACCATTACGATACAGGGCAAATCCAAAAAGTTTATATCACCAAGTTTTGATTCCAATTTTCACTTGTCTGTGGCAGCGCCCGCTTTAGCGCATGCGCGCACATGCGCGGTGATATACTGGGTTTTAGCGCCATTCCATTCATACGTGTCGTTTTGTTGTACGAATTTTCGTGGGAAAATTTTGTTCTTGCTTAAAAATATCTGATATCAGTGAATGCGAAGAAAATTTGACTCCGCCCCATATTTTAGATGCGGTGAAGGAAATGACTCATAATTTATTACCAGCAAAGTTCAGAAAATTATACGATAAATGCTATCAAGATTTTATGCCATGAAAAATGCAAAAAGGCTACTTCGTTTTTGGAAAAATGTGTGAGAGAAGATAAAATATTGTATGCAACTGTAGGTACGTAATTTGGCCTTAAAACACTCATGTGACCCTTTATGAAACTCGGCTACGCCTCGTTTCATGAAACCACATTCGTGTTTTAAGGACCCCTATTACGATACAGTTGCATAAATAGCTATTCTGTCAATATAGAACTTAAGTGTTTTTTTAGGAAAATGATTGTTAGTTGATATACTTGACATCAAATAGGCTTTTGACAATGTGTGGCACAGTCGCCTATTATATAATATCAAGTTATGGCGTCCTCACACATCCTTTAAACTTCTAAAATCATATCTATCCGATAGAATATCTCAAGTAGAAGAAGGACATCGTAGATCCAAGACAACGCAACGCAACGCAACATCTTGGCGGGCGTATCACAGGGATCCGTACTCGGGCCCTTTAACTGTACGTACCTTTAACGGTACACAACTGTACATAGCCGAGCTCCATATAAAGCCAGGAATCACCACAACCAAATATGAGGAAGACAAGCCACGTCTATTAAGTCATCGCAAGCCGACTACGACCTTCGAAATGATATAAGTCAGTCTAAACGAGATATAAGAGTAGGTTGAAAAAGGTAAGTGTTAGTACAACTAAATCCGTACAGTAACTCGCCTTGCGAAAAGGAAATGGCCCGCCATCTGGGTAAAGACTGCCGCACAAAGATACTATAATTAAAGTATCTAGGCTCGACCAGTACGCTTAGTATAAGTTTTACTTCACCAAAATACTTCTCGATCGCGTTTACGTAAAAAAATCAATTAATAGGGAAACATGGACAGCGCCTCCGCGGCCGCGCGTCCATGTTTCCATAGAATTGAAATTTTTACGTAAACACGATCGAGAAGTATTTTGGTGAAGTAAAACTTATACTAAGCGTACAGAAACTAAACTGGAGACGCCACATACAATCGAAAACAGACCAAGTAACTTAAAAAATGAGAAAACTGCACTGTCTTCTGGGGAGGAAGTTGTACTCGGAACTGATCATAAATTACTGGTGTTTAAATTTTAAAGTCTGTATGGACCGATGGCATACAACTCTGGGGGTCTACTGCCGTCTCTAACATGCATGAACATCCTACAGAGAAAGCAAAATGTCGTCCTAAAAAACAATCAAACGCATGACAAAGTCTGAGCTTCATGATCAATCAAAATGAACACTGTAAAAAAGAAAGTAGCCTCAACTGTTAAACGCCACAAGCTATTAATGCTGGAAAGGCATCGTCTGGCCACCAGTCTAGCCAGCTCTTAAAAAGTGTGTAAAAAGATCTGTTATAATGGATTTAGGAATTGGCAATGACAGCCTCTCATTTTGAGGAGGCCTGTGCCCTGTAGTGGGACGTATATATGGGGGCTGGGATGGCGGCTGAAAAGTTGAACATAAAAGAGATGAGGCGCCCAAGTCCCAATGGAGATCCTCCTCGACAAGTCAAACTTGGGACTGATTGCAAGATCAATGATTGAAAAAAAGTTAATAGACAATCTACCTATATTGATTACAGATTACTCATGGTTTGCTCAAGTCATGTATGTCAAATGTTGGTTTGGTCAAGGTTGAATTAGTAATGGAGTTGATTTAGAGCTAATTTGGTAATGGTAAGTATTGTTATACATTATGCAAATCTAAGTACCTATAATAAACCCGTTGGCGGCCAACTTTGCCACGTGTTTCGTTAGTATTTATCGATTAGATTTAAATTTATTATACAAATTATGAAACTGTAGGTATCTTGTAAGCAGCATATTTCGGCTGACCTATCTTGTGATACGTTCATGTCAAATAATTAATCACAAGCCGATAATAGTAAACTAAACATAGTTCTAATTTGGATAAGTCTACAAATCCTTACTATCACATCTTTACCTAATATCAGAGGATGGTGAAATAAAAAAAAAGCTTGGCTTACCTATAAACTGACATTTGACGTGTTGCTTTTGACCTCACTTCACAAATGATGAGATTGTAAATAGTTAATACCTACAGGGCATTCCAAAATTATCATTCATTATTATATCTTAAATTATCTAAGTTATGTTACCATTGTTAATTATTTATTATATCAAAATATAAAACATGTAAAAAGTATCTGTATTTCGAAAAGCTAATTACTACAACCTAATTTCGCATCTAAACATGAACCGGTTAAAATTTTCAGCTCTCGTAGGTTTACATACTTACTGTATATAATTTATTGGGAACGTATCATAATATATAAAGTTTAAAATGAATAATGGACGAAATACATAATGGTCATAATATATACTAAAATTTTCTATGAAACTATTCATTAAACGAACTTTTTTAAACGTGTAATCTACAGATTGGTTTAGGTTAGGTTAGGTTTATTTTATGAAAATCCTGTAATGTTGACAATTTCCAAGAAAATTGCATTATATCAAATAACCATTATGTATTTCGTCCATTATTAATTTTAAACTTTATATATTTTGATACGTATCCAATTTATTTTGCCCTGTTGTTATAATTATAATGTGTACTGAAAATATATACTTACCTGTACAGAGAACGAGGTATTTTTTCCTTGAAGTTTTTTCCCTTCAAATTTAGACAGACATCACAACTTGTACCTACCCAGTCAATTCAATCACATACCAGGGTTGAACCTTATACAATGAATTTTGCGATGATTTCATTGGCAGATGTATGCAATATCAATGACATTTACAGCGAAAATATCCCACCAGGGCATGCGATACAGTTTATTTGACCCTACGCCTGTAAAATCTCGAAATGTATCGTTTGGTTTAGAAACGTGGCATTTTGGACTGGTAGGTATTCTTCATACACCGCAAATGAAGACCACGCAATTTTTAGAAATTCCATGAGAATTTTGTTAAAATTCAAACGCCAAATCTAATTGTATAAATTATACGACGTTTACGTACGATGCCGTGGCTTGAGGCTATTAATATTATAAAATCCATCTAATCATAATAAGGGCTGCATTTAAACTTATAAAATATGTAAAAAAAACTGAAAGCCAACTCCAACTGGGGGCGGAATAAATAGTCCATCCATTGTACGAGGCGGCAGCTCCGTGTTACAAAGATAGATACTGAGTCGGTCTGAGGATGCAAAATAAAAAGAAACGAGCCCGTTTATAGGCGGTCTCATTATTAAACGCTTTCTCGTTGCCGCGAAACTCTGCTGACGGTTTCATCCCATTCTCTGCTTATTTGTTTGCTTATCTTTCAAATGTATCTATTCAATTTATACAGCAATGCCCTTTCATTTTGTCCTCTTCTTTGTGGCTAGTGACATTTTGTTAACGGTCATTAGGTACCCGTTTTTTGTTTCAACGGATATTATGGTGTAAGAATAAAGACTACGTACCTACTTAAGGCTATCGCAATGTTTAAAATCTGTTGTGTAGCCCACTAGGTAATTTTAATTTTAATAGGTAAAGACCTATTAAAAAAACAACAGTGATTTGTTTAGAAAGTAAAAGTCATAGAATACATACAAATCGCAATAATTAAAAAAAAAAATAGTTGTCACCACTCAGCGTGTTGCAACCTTAGCACCTGATGCCTTATTGTTTAACGCACTCGGAATCACAATTCCTTTCACCAATTGTTTCTGTCAAACGATACAGGGGGGCTACTCCGAAATTCGAAAATCGAAGTTCGTATCGCATCGTCTTGCTCGCTCTTGTATTAAATACTATTAGCGTGAGAGGAATGGCACGATACGAAGTTCGAATTTTGCACTTCGTAGTATAAGGCTAGAAAGAGATGGTGAATGCGATCGCGAGCGCCGCCGCGTTAGACAATTTATGATGTATGATACGGTTTAGTTGGTATAAGTTTTTCATCAAACATTCGTATACTAATCGACAGCGTAAATCGAATGAAGGATGGTCGATGCGTTTGTCTTCACTTTAAAAACCGGCCAAGAGCGTGTCGGACATGCCATGACTAGTTACGAAAAATCCTTGCATACCTATCCTATTAATTTTGCTATTAATTATACTACCCGAATTAAACAACTAATACTTAATATTTTTCTAAGGATTTTGTATTTTGTACGGAATTTCCCAAGAACGATTAGGTATATTTTATAGGTCGGGCTGCTACTTACTCTTAAACTACATAAGTACCTAACTACCTACTAATAACAGTCAAGAAAATTTAGCCGTAATAGTTTTCCTTGTTAATTTTATCATTTGCCTAATAAGTACTTGCAGCGGGATTTTGCTAAGTCGTCCTGTGTCATTGTACGTATATGACCCCATGTGTAACCTAATCAAAGAAGGTGGATATGGATTTTATCCTAATGGGAATTTATTGTGAAAAGGTTGTACTATGGGTCGACCTTACGGCGAGGTTTAACCTATAAAATTGCACCGCATCGAGTGTCTGTGCGTGACTAATGCAGTAGTTTCAATTATATTGTAGCGACTATGAAAATTAGAAATTCAATATGGGGCGTCATTTGTACAGTCAGCGTCAAATAGTTCGTGACACCAAAAGTGGCCAAAAAGTTTGCAACACGACCTTATTTCAACTGCAACAAAGACGTGTTGCGAACTATTTGGCCACTTTGGGTGTCACGAACTATTTGACGCTGACTGTACATACATATATATAACATTTTTAATGTAAAATGGTTTGAACATGGTAATATTTTGTATGAAAAATTTTAGTGCTTCTTTTCAACCGACGAAAACAAAAGGAGGAGGTTCTCAATTCGACGTGTATATATATATTTTTTTATGTATGATCACGCATAACTTTTTACAGAGTAGTCCGATTTTGATGATTCTTTTTTTATTGGAAAGCGTATACCCAGAGGGTGGTCCCATTTAAATCTGGAAACAATATTCCTACCCACAGGGTAGAAAAACAGGGGATGATTGACTAACTTTTTACAGAGTAGTCTGATCTGAGTCTGGATAGATAGGGTAGGGTATGAAGTTGGTATTATAAATTTGGAAAAAAAATTACCCCAAGGATGGAAAAAAAGTATAAAATAAAAACTTTTTAACAAAAAATTAAACCGCCGCAAAAACTGAAAAGCAAAAAATAATACCTTTTTTGTTTGACCTTAATCTAGGTACCAGTTTGAAGTCGGTGCCTCAGCACGAGCCAGGAGGAGTGATAGAAGCCAATCAGGTAGACGATTATAGGTCCACTCCTCCTGGCTAAGTGCTGAGACACCGACTTCAAACTGGTACCTAGATTAAGGTCAAACAAAAAAGGTATTATTTTTTATATTTCGTACTAAATACAAACTGAAATATAGATGCACAGAAAAAACCCCAGAAAAAAGACCAATGCTGGGAATCGAACCCAGGTCCTCAGCATTCCGTGCCGCGTGCCATACCCCTACACCACCACTGGTCTAGAGATTAGACACGAATCTTTCCTATACATCATACATTTCAATCTGCTAAATCATCACCTTATGCAGTGACAAGCGCACATCTATGTTACACCCTCATCGAGAGATTTTAACACTCCTTCGGAACTAACCGCTCACCTGGACAAGAGATGGCGCTACTGTGCAACTTTAAACAAGTTAGCTATGAAGTATCTTTTTTTTTTGTACTTATTTTTTCAACTTCATTTTTTTATTACTTTTACGGTCATCCCGTGAAATCATATATTTCGTACTAAATACAAACTGAAATATAGATGCACAGAAAAAACCCCAGAAAAAAGACCAATGCTGGGAATCGAACCCAGGTCCTCAGCATTCCGTGCCGCGTGCCATACCCCTACACCACCCCTGGTCTAGAGATTAGACACGAATCTTTCCTATACATCATACATTTCAATCTGCTAAATCATCACCTTATGCAGTGACAAGCGCACATCTATGTTACACCCTCATCGAGAGATTTTAACACTCCTTCGGAACTAACCGCTCACCTGGACAAGAGATGGCGCTACTGTGCAACTTTAAACAAGTTAGCTATGAAGTATCTTTTTTTTTTTTGTACTTATTTTTTCAACTTCATTTTTTTATTACTTTTACGGTCATCCCGTGAAATCATATATTTCGTACTAAATACAAACTGAAATATAGATGCACAGAAAAAACCCCAGAAAAAAGCAAAGCAGCGTTCCCAGCATTGGTCTTTTTTCTGGGGTTTTTTCTGTGCATCTATATTTCAGTTTGTATTTAGTACGAAATATATGATTTCACGGGATGACCGTAAAAGTAATAAAAAAATGAAGTTGAAAAAAATAAGTACAAAAAAAAAAGATACTTCATAGCTAACTTGTTTAAAGTTGCACAGTAGCGCCATCTCTTGTCCAGGTGAGCGGTTAGTTCCGAAGGAGTGTTAAAATCTCTCGATGAGGGTGTAACATAGATGTGCGCTTGTCACTGCATAAGGTGATGATTTAGCAGATTGAAATGTATGATGTATAGGAAAGATTCGTGTCTAATCTCTAGACCAGTGGTGGTGTAGGGGTATGGCACGCGGCACGGAATGCTGAGGACCTGGGTTCGATTCCCAGCATTGGTCTTTTTTCTGGGGTTTTTTCTGTGCATCTATATTTCAGTTTGTATTTAGTACGAAATATATGATTTCACGGGATGACCGTAAAAGTAATAAAAAAATGAAGTTGAAAAAATAAGTACAAAAAAAAAAAAGATACTTCATAGCTAACTTATTATTTTTTGCTTTTCAGTTTTTTCGGCGGTTTAATTTTTTGTTAAAAAGTTTTTAACAATCTGTTTTGGGAGTCTTTACTAACATTATTTTATTACGTAGGTATAGCTTCACCTGTGTGTCTAATTGCAACTCAATTTTTAACTATTTCCATTAATATTTTAGTCATTGATTTAGAATTTGGCATACGGCCATGAATACCATGACGACAAGGCAATAACAAACTACCTACCTACCACCAAAAAACCTTATTTCAAACTCGACAGTCTTTATTCCGGTTATGGTTGAACTCATTGAATTCTTGCTCTCTGCATCGTTTGTTTTAATATTTTCTAGGATTTTACATTTCTAATAGCGACTGTAGTACGTACGCGAGTGTGTTTTAAGCTTAGAATTTCAAGCTACGTGCTGCTCAAGTCAGCAATTTAAACGCACTACAGGCGCTGAAGAGCGTGTAGTCTCTGCTTTACGAGCGTTTTCGGCCAGTACACTGTAATAACGAATGTTTTTGTTTGTGGCCAGATTGCACAGACGTCGCTGCCCTTTGTGGCGCACCTGTTATTAAAAACTTTGCGGACCATAGCTGGCCGGTTGGAATGTTTCTTTTTTCGTTATTCAGAAGTATTTTATGTCGGTGGAGGCGTGTAAATAGGGATGTTGACACCATTAAAAAAAAAATTGAAGACACGACTCCAGTAAAAAAACGCTTTATTTCAGCCCTGAAAGCCAGATTAGTTTTCGATTAAATGCAAAATTAGATTTTTGTTGCTTTAAAACAATGACGTCATATGTCGCTATTGTCATTCAAACTCTATGGGAGATTGTGTTTTGACAGCTCATAAAAAGAACGTCAGTTGATTGGTGGTGTCAACATCCCCATTATCGCTTTGTCGTTAGGAGCTACTGTTTGCTTGCGTCAGGTTTTTAGTTTTTAACGTTATTCGGGAGTTTTGGGGTACATTTCCAAAGAAGCGGGTGGAGCGGAGACGTGAAGAATCGACTAATCATATTAGTTGAAATCTACGTTATCTTGTCACATTACAAGAGGTGCGGAGCGAGACGTGGATTTTACTTCGTTCTTAAACTTCAACAAAATCGTGCAAGTCGCATTACATCGACCGCCGCAATATAATGTAATTGGAACAATTATTTTTCAAATATGAAAAATCAATAACTGTACAGTCAGCATCAAAAGTAGCTAATCACTTTTGTACCTTGTCGCTTTAGGCCGGGACCGCACTGGTAAGGCGACGGCGACGCGACAGCGATGTGACTAAATCAAACATAGTTCAAGTTATGTGAGCGGCCGCATTGATTAAACGACAGGCGACAAAATTTTGATTTAATAATGTACTAACGTGTCGTCTGCATTGCATGTTTGGGGACAACGATAAGCGGCGATATTTTTTTCGTAAAGCGACGGCGAGGCGACTGCGACTGAACGGCGATCAGCAATCAAATGTATCACACTACGTGCAGGCGTCCGCACTGCAACGTCGCTTGAGCGACAGAGCGAGACGTTTTGCGTGCGACAATAGGCGATAGAGACGCGTCGCCATAAAATCAAATCAATTTGAATTTGTCGCGCGATCAGCTACATCATGTCGAATATAAATATCGAGGAATGTGTATTCGTAAAACTAATCGAGATGTTACCTCAGTTCCGCGTAAAGGAGATGAAATTCGCCATAGTTACTTCTTTTTTCATTTATTTCATGAACCCATTCTCACTTAAGTTTCAACGATGAATTTTCGAGCAGAAGCAGAAACATTAATCGGGTCAGAAAAATGCAACAAGAATTATTATAAGTATTAAAACTTCACTGACGTGTAGTAGGTAGGTAACTCGTTGTTTATCGAGATACTTACCGTCTTCGCGTCGCGTCCGCGTCGCTGCGTAGGTGCGGACACTATTTTGTTTTCTGTCGCGACTAAAAATCGTGTCGCCTAGTCAATGCGGCCAGCCAATTCGCGATGCATTGGCGATTCGCTTTTGTTCGTCGTTGCTGTTAATGCGGACACTAATAATTCGCATCACCGTCGCATCGTTGTCGCGCGTCGCCGTCGCCTTATCAGTGCGGCCCTGGCCTTACAGTCAGGTGCAAATGTCATAAATGATTGGCAATCGTGTTATTACGACAAAGTGCAAAAGTGACCAGCTACTTTTGATGCTGACCGTACCTGCCTACATTTGAAACTATAACTATATAAGTGACTAATATACCTAGCACAGTTAATTGCTGTTACTTATTTTGTAATTAACTTTGTGAGTGAGTTTATTGCTGTTACGACTCACGACAGGCTTCGATTCGAGTATTGCATAAAAAAATACTGTCGTATTCTACACGAAATTATATAGCGCTCTCATTTATTTTCTCCGAAATTGGCTACTTTCCTAACTAGTCAGTCTTTTAGATTATCAAAAAATATTGTACACGTATTTTTTATTTTGTCAATTAAACAAAAAATTACGAAGATATGGCGCGTAGAAGTTTCGCGTGACGTCACTTGTTCCTACACTTTGTATGAGCGTTTTAGGAACAAGTGACGTCACGCCTCGTCACGCGGAACTTCAACGCGCCATATCTTCGTCATTTTTGGTTTAATTGTCAAAAGAAAAATTACGTGTCTAATATTTTTTGATAATGTAAAATACGGACTAATAAGAATTATTATTTTTTTACCTAGGAAACATCCCTATTATCTACATGTTTACATTAGCTGTAGTTTTACGCAAATTTTCACATTTTCAAACGGTATTTTCAGAGGTATGATTTAAAGAAAAATCCCAGACAATAATGACAATTAAAAAAAAAAATTACAATGTAACGTAACGTTACTACAAAATATGTTTGAGAGTTTTTTACAGTTTAAGCGTTCGGATCACTTTTATTGACTGTACCTACCTACCTAGGATTCAACCGTTTACTAACATAAAATATTTAAACGCCTGGCGAAAATTCATGCATTATTATGAAAAGTTCTTGCAACAAAGGACGTTGGAAACGTTAGTACATGGACGTGCAACGTTGCCGAAAGCAAAAATCGCGAAGCGGCAAACTGCTGACTGGAGAGTTGAGCTGTTTCGAGAAGGTGTAATTTAAAAAATGGGAGCACAATATTGTAGGAATAGCAATATTGCAATAGTCAATTAGTGCTCATAAGTGAATGAAACCTACCTGCCTAACCTAAATAAGGAGGCTTCGGATATTTTTGAATACAATCTAGGCACGCGGTAGCCTGTCAAGCCAAGTTCAAGTTAAAGGAAATGGCGAACACACACACCAAATTTGGTTTCTTTATTGATACCAATAAGATTCACTACATCCCCAAATTTCATAAATACAGCTTCTAAAGTTATTGAGATACAAACGTCTTAATATTTTTCCACTGACTCATTCACTGACATATAGATCAAAAACATAACCCAATTCCAGATGTCCTAGAAAGTCCGAATTTGTCATCCAGATAGGTGATTGCGTATATGCAAAGGGAGAAATCAGAAAACAGAGAATTTTTAAGATATGAAATGTGAAACAATCGATTCGAAGAAGCACCTGGCGCCTATCAAAATTATAAAGCAAAAATTTTTTGCAATCAAATGAAATAGGTATAGATAATAAGTTTATTAGCGAAATATAAGATGTCTTGTTTGTGAAAAGTAGCCAAGTCAAGTGTTACGATTCAATTTAACATAGTAAGTTATCTACTTTGTGTAAATTGTTCGATAGAATCAATTTAAGAATTTATATTTATAAATAAAAAATATCCAACGCTGTTGTAGCAGAGGAAACAAAGAAATAGAGTTTTATATTTGTTTAGGATGTCATTTGTTCTTACTTATAGATTTTACGATTATCTGTAGAACTTGGCACCCATTTAGATCTCAATCCTTTTGTTGGCGAAGTCCACAACCAAGCATATTTTTAGAATTGAACTAGCCTAACATTTTTCAAATTTATGTTTTTGGTGGTTTACATTTCGCCATGATCTGATGATGGATACCTACTTAACAAGGGGCCATAAATTACGTCACACCAATTTCGATCAATATGGACCCCTCCCCCCACCTTGTCACACTTATCGCAATCGCAATTATTTTGTTATTGTGTTGTTATTTTGTTCTAGTGTCACAGATCGCTTGACCACCCCAAAAATGTGTGACGTAATTTATGGATGGCCCCCAAATACTTTAATTTGAATACAGTGATGAAACCATTACAGTTGTACTTTTATACAGGAGGTACCCATCCAATATATTTGTGTTCTGCACCGCAAAGAAAAACCTGCAATAAACTCACAAAGGAGTTCGCGAAAAACTTCAGCAAAAACTGAAGTGGGCGAGTTGAAGTCGCAAGCGAATCAGACTGATTTCGAAACAACTCGCGCAATTTGTTGATCGGCTAAACTGACTCGATGGAACTTTTCAGCGTCTACTGACCACGACAAAGTTCAAAATGTGTTGTTTAACTTTTTTTTCTACGAAATACCTTGCAATTTTATTACCAAAGCGGACGGCGCTCTGTGCTTGGCAACCTGGTCAGTGGTTAGTGTTCCTGATTGTGAAGCTATTCTACTAGCTAGCTAGTCTAGCTATTACCTAGTAGTAGTATTTGTATGGTAGTTTACGCATTATTTCCGATTTTTAGGGTTCCGTACCCAAAGGGTAAAAAACTACTGAGACTCCGCTGTCCGTCTGTCCGTCTGTCACCAGGCTACGGCCTGACATGAACCGCGATAGCTAGATAGTTGAAATTTTCACAATTATGTATTTCGATTGACTAAAAAATATAATAAAATAAATATTTAAGGGGGCTCCCATACAGCAAACGTGATTTTTTTTGCTCGTTTTTGCTTGATATTGATAACGGCAACAGGTAGACTTGAAATATTCACAGAATATTTAGTTATATGTAAACTGACGAGCAAAAATAAAGGGTCGGTTACAGAAATGACGATAACTACAAAACCCGCTGTGATGGCTTCTTCGAGTACAATGAGTTTTAAAGAGTTGTATTCTTAACAAGAAAAAGTTTAATCTATATCTATATATCTATCTATCTATCTTCTATACATATAATAAATCTGTAACAAGTCGGTGTCTGTACATTGAAGATATTTGAGAAAAACTGACACTAGGGCTATTTATTAGCGCAATAGAACCCAAAACAATGATTATTAGAATTATTGTCTGTTTGTCTGTGCGTTTGTGCGCGCTAATCTCAGAAACGGCTTAACCTAAAAGGATGCCGTTTTCACTGATATGTTGGTATTTTCTTGGATTTAGTGTTTGTTTCATTTGAATCGGTTCACAAATAAGAAAGATACGTCTATTTTAAGAATTTATCGAACAGGTTTTATTGTTTGAACGCGCTAATCTCAGGAACTACTGCTCCGATTTGAAAAATTATTTCAGTGTTAGATAGCACATTTATCGAGGAAGGCTATAGACTATATAATCATCACGCTAACACCAATAGAAGCGGAGCGGAGCGGAAGAATGTTTCAAAATCTGGGGTTTTTGAAGTAAAACTTCTATAGGCACGCTTGACTTGTGGTGAATGTGATGTGAACGCGGGTGTGCGGGGGGTTCGGTGGGGGGTGGGGTTGGGAGGGGGTGCGGGGGGGGGGGTTGCGGGGGCGGGTAATTTTTTTATATCGAGGAAGGAAGGAGAGCCATAATAATTGATGAAAAAGCAAATTAGATAAAAAAATAAGCTGCCCAAATTACTAATTCCACGCAGACGGGGTCGCGGGCAACAGCTAGTTTAGAATAAAACTCTTTACTAAACTCTTTTTACTCGAAGAAGCTATCACAGCGGGTTTTGTAGTTATCGTCATTTCTGTAGCTCGTCAGTATATACCTATTCACATTAAAAATAAATAATTAAATTAAAATAAAACCAACATTTAAGGGGGGCTCCCATACAGCAAACGTGATTTTTTTGTCTTTATTTTTTACTTCGTATGCGAAGACAATAACGTTGGTTGTTTGGATTGGAAGTTCAAGCGGAATTCGTTTTCTCTCGGGTCTTACTGGGAATTGGTTTAAGTATATTATTCTACAACATTTGTTTATTTACAATTACGCAGTGGTAGCCCCCTCCCTGATTTGGTAAGTAACGTTATGTGATATTTCAATGTAAATAAGGTTTGAATTCGTTTGAACATACTACCCTCTGCTGGAGAGGTCAGAGGGTCAAGCATGAAACCATGGCGTACCTAGTACTGTTTAGACGTAGATGTGCGTGACCTAGCTCAGAGATGGAGCAGATTGCCTAAGGCGCTTAGCAGTGCTACGTAAAGGGTGCCCAGTCGTCACTTCATGTGAATTAATGAGCAGAACAGAGAAGGCGCGATAGAAAACTCGCGTGGGTGCCTTTACAGATGTACAATGTATCTTATACCGCATTTATCATTGGGAGTGGTCCGAGGGGTTGTTCGATCAATTTTTTCATCGCACTACTCGCAACCGACTTTCTTTCCACCCTCATCACTTCAATAGCTGGCAGTCCACTACAGTCCGTTTCTCGCGAAACTTTATGTCACGCACGGTGAAACTTTGGAATCGGCTTGCAGCGGCGGTATTTCCGGTCCGGTACAACTTGAGGATCTTCAAAAAACGAGCCTACTCTTTTCTCAAAGGGCCGGCAACGCATCCGTAACTCAGCTTGTGTCGTGGGTGGCCATGGGCGGCGGTGATTGCTTTCCATCAGGTGGCTCGCCTGCTCGTTTACCCACTAGGTATCTTTATATTTAAAAAAAATGAAACTGTGGCCTTTTTCATTAATGCTAATGTAGCCGCTCGAGGAAGATAAATTCCATGTAAAAACATAGCTTAATTGATCCTGTTTCCACCAGTGCTATGCTATATGGATGAATAATAATAAATAAAATAATAAATCTTTATTTATCATACTAAAAGTTACAAAACATAACAACTTATAGACTAAACATATTTAAAAAGGGAACATGTTACTTATACCTGAACTAGGAAATAAATTCCTGTGTTTCAGGTGTAAGAAAATTCCTGTGTTTGAATGAATATCAATATATATATGTGCGGATATCAAACGCATCCATAGTAACATAGCATAGCATATCTCTGGTGAAAAGGCATGTGATATGACCTATATTATTGGACCACAGCACATTCACCGAGCTAGCTTACAAAGCTCCTGAAATGCAATTTTAGTTGAATTGCATTGGCTATACTAAAAAGTGGCGCCGGCGCCCGACCGATTTAAAAATAGACGAAAATTGACGCAATTTCGTATCTGTTACCTGTGTACGTCAAAAACTGGGTCACACGTACCGTAGGTAAGTACTGCATATTGTAGCAGTTGTAACGTTCGGGATGGTCATCGATTTTTTCGTAGTTCCCTGCATGCCACTTTGATGATGAATCTACCCTGCTATTTAGAAAATGGTGCAACTACTCTTACGTTGCTGGACTAATTTTACGTATAAATTGAAACAATTACTTTGCTCACCCGCGACCTTACGATAGCAACGTTTATGTAAAAAAGCGTGTTCATGCAGTTCCTCCACCTCCACATACAAATCACACAAACCCAACTATCACCACCACCAAACTACACTGACGCGTTTCGAACTCAACCAGAGCTCATCTTCAGAGTAGGTAGGTACCTACCGCAACCGTTCACTGTGCTACCAAATGTTAGATCAAAGACGCAAAATATAACGCCTCATTCAATAAATTAATTTTAGGTAAACCTTATTTACATTAGGTAAGCATTCTGAAAATTGGTCATTTTATTTATATATCTACTAAATTTATTATAAACACATGGAAGTTTGCAGTTACAATTAAATCACTGATATGTTAGCTTAGGTCACACATCTATATATATAAAAGAAAGTCGTGTTAGTTACACTATTTATAACTCAAGAACGGCTGAACCGATTTGGCTGAAAATTGGTGGGGAGGTAGCTTAGAACCGGGAGAAGGACATAGAATACTTTTTATCCCGTTCCAGTGGGGCGTTGCGAAATTCCCACGGGATAGAAATAAAATTGAATTTCGAGGCTGATTTTTAATTCTTACATATTACGTGATAATATATGACCATCCCTGATTGACATAGGATAGGCTACTTTTTTTTCGGGAAAATACAAAATTCACACGGGATAGACATAAACTGAACTCAACTTCAGCCTCTTAAGGCGGAACAAAGTTCGCCGGGTCAGCTAGTATAGCAATAAAATAAATAGTAAACAAACAAACTTCTCAAAAAACACGCATACTTACACCTATCTACTTAATAACAATTAAATAAAATAAAATAATTATAAAATATCACTACATAGTATAAAACAAAGTCGCTTCCCGCTGTCTGTCTGTCCCTATGTATGTTTAGATCTTTAAAACTACGCATCGGATTTTGATGCGGTTTTTCTTAATAAATAGAGTGATTCAAGAGGAAGGTTTATTATGTATAATAGGTACATGCATTGCACCTGCGCGAAGCCGGGGCGGGTCGCTAGTAATAATTATAAATTCAGAAGCAATCTCGCAAACATACCATACTTTTTTATAGTCACATGCAATTAGTTATTATTATTAGTGGTAATTTTTATGGTAAGTAATAATACGATAGGTATAGTTATAATATTTACAAAAGCTTCAATACTATTATTATTATTATACATCACTTTTATTGTACATAACTACTACGTTTTTACAAGTTAAGTATGAAGTATCTTTTTCTATTTATTTTTTATTTTCTTCAACTTCATTTTTTTATTACTTTTACGGTCATCCCGTGAAACCATATATTTCAAACTAAATATAAACTGAAATATAGATGCACAGAAAAAACCCCAGAAAAAAGACCAATGCTGGGAATCGAACCCAGGTCCTCAGCGTTCCGTGCTGCGTGCTTACCCCTACACCATCACTGGTCTAGAAGTTAGCGACGAATCTTTCCCATACATCGTACACTTCAGTCTGTTATAATCACATTAGGCAGTGATAAAGCGCATCTATGTTATGCCCTCTACCGAGAGACTTCAACACTCCTTCGGAGCTACCCGCTCACCTGGACCAAGAGATGGCGCTACTAGGCCAACTTTTACAAGTTAAGTATGAAGTATCTTTTCTATTTATTTTTTATTTTCTTCAACTTCATTTTTTATTACTTTTACGGTCATCCCGTGAAACCATATATTTCAAACTAAATACAAACTGAAATATAGATGCACAGAAAAAACCCTGGGGTTTTTTCTGTGCATCTATATTTCAGTTTGTATTTAGTTTGAAATATACTACGTTTTTACTGAGTTCCAGCCATGACTACACTTGCAGCTCTGCTACCGCCAGCTACATCAAACGATTGTTAAAAAACTTTTTAACAAAAAAATTAAACCGCCGAAAAAACTGAAAAGCAAAAAATAATACCTTTTTTGTTCTACCAGTATCTAGATATGTACCAGTTTGAAGTCGGTGCCTCAGCACTAGCCAGGAGGAGTGGACCTATAATCTTCTACCTGATTGGCTTCTATCACTCCTCCTGGCTCGTGCTGAGGCACCGCCTTCAAACTGGTACAAACCTAGATACTGGTAGAACAAAAAAGGTATTATTTTTTGCTTTTCAGTTTTTTCGGCGGTTTAATTTTTTTGTTACTTTTATTTTATACTTTTTCCCATCCTTGGGGTAATTTTTTTTTCCAAATTTATATAATATCAACTTCAAGGTATACCCTATCCAATAAAAAAGAATTATGAAAATCAGACTACACTGTAAAAAGTTACTCAATCATCCCGTGTTTTCCTACCCTTAGGGTACGAACATTATTTCCAAATTTACATGGGACCACCCTTGGGGTATACGCTTTCCAATAAAAAGAATCATCAAAATCCGACTACTCTGTAATAAGTTATGCGTGGTCATATAGTACAATCAATAACTGAACAATCAATCATCCCCTGTTTTCCTACCCTTAGGGTAAGAATATTATTTCCAAATTTAAATGGGTCCACCCTCGGGGTATACGCTTTCCAATAAAAAAATAATCATCAAAATCGGACTACTCTGTAAAACGTTATGCGTGATCATACATAAAAAAAAAATATATACACTTCGACTTGAGAACCTCCTCCTTTTGTTTTCGTCGGTTGAAAACTAGCTGATGTCCGCAACTCCATCTGTGAAGAATTCGTTTATCGCTATCCCCGGGAACTATGCAGTTTTCCGAGATAAAAGAGTAGAAGGTTTATGTTAATCCAGGTTATAAACTCTCTCTGTACCAAATTTCATCGGAATCCCTCAAACCGTTTTAGCGTGAAAGAGTAACAAACGTCCACTCATCCATCCTTACATCCATCCTTACATTTATAATATTAGTGCCATATTATTAAAGGTACATTACCTTTAATCTTTACTACCCACGTACAATTATATACACATATGTAGTAGGTATAGGTAATTAACACTTACAAATAAAATAAAATAAAATAAATAAATAAATAAATAAATATCATGGGACAATTCACACCAATTGACCTAGTCCCAAACTAAGCAAAGCTTGTACTATGGGTACTAGACAACGGATAAACTTACTTATATAGATAAATACATACTTAAATACATATTAAACATCCAAGACTCGAGCACAAACATTCGTATTTTTCATACAAATATCTGCCCCGACCGGGAATCGAACCCGGGACCTCAAGCTTCGTAGACAGGTTCTCTAACAACTAGGCTATCCGGCCGTCTAAACAACAAAGTGTAAAGGTATTAAGGTATACGCTACGTAGACAGTAGACTGTAAGCCTGTTATTATGTTGAATAAATAAATAAACAAAAAGGTGTATTTAGTTCATTGATAACTTTGATAAGGAAGGACCTCCGCGAAGTAGCAATTGAATTAATCAATTAATTCTAGACATACCTATATATACACACACTATTTATATCCTTGACAAACGATGTGAAAGTAGAGGCATGGCAATTAACTTTTCAAAGAATTTATAGTTGGTATGACTGTACGACTAACAAGTTTACCTAACACAGTACCGTGAATGAACAAATAAATCGGTTTTTCGCTCGTTATTTGACTAGCCGGAGGCTGCGCGTGTGCATCGTTATCGAACGTTAAAATGACTATAAAACTAGTACTTGCCTACTAGTGAGTGAGTAGTGCGATATTTGAGAGAAAATTCAATTTCATGTTGCAATCCATGCGTAGGTACTTTGTTTCATTTAAAGTGTAAATGTTAAGGGTCAAACTCGCGCTTGTTTTATATATCGTTTTTTTTCGATTTCTTAAAGACCTATCCAACGTTCCCACACTATGGATTTAAAAGAGAAAAAAAATCATCCCCACTTAAATTGGAGCTACTCTAAAAGATTTATCTTTCTTCATTTTATTTTACCATTTTGTCAGTGTGATTAACATAATTAATTATATATACATTAAAAAATACAGATTTCTAACACTAATGGTCTCTAAGCTAAGCCGCCGGATGGACAAACGGACTTACACGGCAAAACTATAGGTAAGGGTTTCTTGCAGCACTACGGAATCCTGAAAAAAAGAGGTATCTAGGCGCTAAATTTTACAGCTTGTTTAGCAAAATTCAGCGGGTGGTAGGACCTCTTACACGGTACTCCGGATCGCTACCACCATCTTACTCGTTAATCCTGCTGCCAAGGCCAATGTGGAGGATAAGACAACCAATGAAATTACTGACACGGCAACTCTATCATGTTGTGGATGTCCATGGTTGTTAGTTCTTGCCATCAGCGACCGACTTGCTCGTTTTCCGCACTATTTTATAAAAACACTTCTATCTGACTCTACCACGTCCACATTCTTTTTCCACCTCAACACCTCCACCGCGTCAACCCGCCTTGCTTCCGAAATCGTTCTCCGCCCAACAAAAGCATCAAGTGCGGCCCCGCACCTAAATCTAAATATAAAATTCGCCAGCCACGGAGTCGGATGCAGTGCGCACTCGAGGTTCCCGCCGCGATTTTTACAAGAGCCCATTTACACATTTAATTAAATTCTCACTGTTTTAATTTGACTCGGTAACGCCGTGAAATTACTACCGCGTAATTCAAACCAAGCCACAGGACTGGCTGGAAAGATGAATTAATCACGGAGAGAATAATTACTGTATGGAGGGTAGCTTAGCTGCAGTGCCCAAGTAATGAAGAGCGCATCGGCTGCGTTTATCCGAGTTTTAAATTGATTAAATTTAAATATTTTTTCATCTTTCCACAAATAAAAAGTTCAGTATCTCAAGTCAGTCTATATACGTCCCACTGCAGGGCACAGAATGTGAGGGCTTGGGTCGCAGTTTCCACGGGGGCCCAGTGCAGATTGGGAACTTCACACACTATTGAATCTTCGCAAGCGTGTGCAGGCTTCCTCAGGATTTACCTTCAGCGTAGATTCCAAATGTAACTTCGCACATACGTACATTTCCAAAAACCCTCTGTTTAAAAATATTTTTAATAGAAGCTGTTTAACTGACTCTAGTTTTCGTTGATTGTACCTTATGCAAGTGACTTGAAATTTGGTATGTAGATACATCAACATCACATGCATGTAGTGTTTAACGACCGCCTTAGCCTAGTTGATTGTGCAAGCAAGAGGTCCTGGGTTCGAATCCCGGTAAGGCCGTTTATTTGTGTGATGAGCACGAATATTTGTTCCTGAGTTATGGATGTTTTCTATGTATTTAAGTATTTATTTATCTATATAAGTATGTTTATCGTCGTCTAGTACCCATAGTACAAGCTTTGCTTAGTTTGGGACTAGGTCGATTTGTGTTAGATTGTCCCCTAATATTTTATTTTATTTTATTTTATTTCAATTCATGGTTGGGTAATTTAACGTGCAAGATTTGATTTGACTGTCAACCCACAGACACCGGGACAAAAGCTTAGGAATGGCTCTCTTTATTCAATCCAAACGGTTGTTGGAATGGGTATACGGCCGAAACATTAAAATGTACGCTTTCAAATCGTCGAATTGCCTAATGGCTTTGAAATGCAAAAACCAGTTAGCAAAATAGATATAAAATAACTTTCGTAGTGCGAAAAACGAGTGCCCGACCCGAAACTATTAGCGAGTGTGCGTGACAGCCTGGACGGAGCGTACGAGCTCAAGCGAGCATTTTACCCGAATAAAAAATATTGAAAATTGACGCAACTGTTTTAAAGCTGAATTAAATAGCCATTTTGTTCTGCCAGTTACCTTTAAAATATTGCGATAGCGAGGTACCTCAGGAGTTTTTACGCCGTTAACGGGCTTAATTTCATTATGGCGCAAGATAATTTAGTTCTGTAATGAGATTACCTGTTTTGATAAATAAGTACCCTATAATTCATTTTTTTACTTACTTGCTGGCTCAACGACCCGATGTGGATCTTGGCCTATAATTTACGGATAGTAAAACACATACATGTTTTGTCTATTGTTACCATGTCTCCTCCGTTATGTTACACCTACAACAAGCTGAACTGGCCACCGCCTTCAATTCCAACTTCATATCAATTTTCAAAGATTTGTAAAACAGTTACGTAAGTATATTTGTAGCTCAGTGATACCTTGTTAAGTAGTCGTGGTAGCCTAGTGGTTCAAGCAGAGGGTCGTGGGTTCGAGTCCGGGATCGCACTTCTGAATTTTTCGAAATTCGATGGTGTAGGTATATATGTGCAGTTCCCAATCCGCACTTGCCCACGTGGCCCAAACCTTCTCATTCTGAGAGGAGGCCTGTACTCTGTACTGAGACGTTTATAGTCCGGGATGATGAGGTTATTATCTAAGTATTGTAAGACTCTCACAGTTAAGATTTACCATGAATATAACTTACTTGAAAATAGCTCGCATTCGATCAGAAACCGTGCGCTTCTGAACAGCCGTGCATTACGCCTCACTGATTAGTGGTTACCCCCGAGCCTGCAATTCACACGCAAAAATATTGAATACTCGCGTCCAATACAGTGGCGAAGAGGCACGGTGTGGGGGCCTCCCCCCCTGGCCGGTCCATTAAACCCCCCCAGGCGCGTTTATTCGCCGGAATAGTGTGCAATAAAACGCGAACGCCGACCGGCCGCTGGCCGCAGCAAAAAATACACCCTAAAATTATTCTTTTGAACTACTCTACTCGTAGCTAGACGGGTAGCTATGCCTGGCCATGTGCCGCAGTGCACTCGCCGCTCTCACATATTTGCTGCATTCAAAGTAGGCGAATAATCTACACGTAGGACTTTGTAGACGGCTCGATCATTATGCTGCGGGTCCCGATTTGAGATTGGTTTTTGCGTTCTCTTGATTAGTTCGAAGAGGAAATTCATTTGTGACGGAGGCATTGGATACAATGTAATTGGGTCCTGTTTAGCTATGAAGTACTTACATATATTAGTATGGAACTAATTAAATCTGTTATACTAGGTCATCATCATCCCAGTCTATATAGGTACACGTTCTACTGCAGGCCCAGGTTTCCTCTCAGACTGAGAGGTCTTGGGCCGTACCTACCTAGTTCCCATGCGAACGCAGTGCGGATTGGAAACTTCTCACACACCATTGAATTGCTTCGCAGGTGCGTGCTTCTTCACGATATTTTCCTTCACCGTAAAGCTTATGGTAAATTTCAGATGCAATTTTGCACGTTTAAAAAATCCATGGTAGTCTAGTGGTTTGACCTATGGCCTCTCAAACAGAGTGTCGTGTGTTCGCACCTCTGAGTTTTTCGGAATTTACATGTACTTGGGTCAATCAACTTTTTTTTGTAAATTTCTATTTACTCCTTTACAAGTAACTCTGTAATCTCTGGTTAGTGAAACCATGATTTTGCAGTAATTAGATAAACTGTTTATCATAGTGCGTATGTGAAAACCAAAAAAAATAAGTATTTCTATGAAAAAATCCGGTCACCCAGGGGAAATACCACTGTTTTCATACAAATTTCGGGGACAACATTGTCCCCTGGGTCACCCACGAAATAGAAGCTAAACAAAATAAAATAAATATGGCAATTATACCATTATTGACTACAAAAATCTAGGGTTTTGAAAAGTATACTTTAAATAAGGAAAAACAATCAGTTTTTTAATTATTTCGGTTTTCATAGAAAGTAGCAGAAAATCGTTTACAAAAAAAAGTTGATTGACCCACTTAATATGCTATGTAGTTAATGGCAGTTCATTCGGTTGACAATCTTTGATTGGAAAGTAAATAAATACAGACTTAACTTATTTCAACTATTTATTTCTACAAGTAGAAGTACTTAGAGCAAATATGAGATTTGATATCTCGAAGCAGTCGAAACGCTTTGACATGAACCAAGTTTGACTCGAATAATCGAATTCAGTGTCGAACAATGAACAACTTTGTCTGTATGCGCAGATCGCATCTCATTGTCTCATTTCCATGAACGAACGCTGTCGAATAGATTTTGTTACAATGTTTACCGCTCTCCCGAATCGTGAAATGATCTCTGAGCATACATTTTATTGGTTATTCCGCCTGTTTTATGTTTGCGGATGGATTCATGTACCAAAACATACTCGTATTGCAAATCTTTGAAGTAATTTCCTAAAACCTTTCGATTTCAATCCAGTCTCGTGCCAATCACGACAGGACGTCGGTTTGACGACCGCCTTAGCCTAGTTGGTAGTGACCCTGCCTACGAAGCAAGAGGTCCTGGGTTCGAATCCCGGTAAGGGCATTTATTTGTGTGATGAGCACGAATATTTGTTCCTGAGTTATGGATGTTTTCTATGTATTTAAGTATTTATTTATCTATATAAGTATGTTTATCGTCGTCTAGTACCCATATAGTACAAGCTTTGCTTAGTTTGGGACTAGGTCGATTTGTGTAAGATTGTCCCCTAATATTTATTTATTTTATTTATTTATTTATAACATAAAATATACTAGCATGCATGCTGATAAAAGTTATTTGATCGCATTACAATTTAAACTGCATACCAATTGAAGGTATATTTATAATGTTATGCAGACGTGTGTTGTGTACGTGACGAGTGGTACAGTTTTTATGGTTGTAGGCGTCTTGGTTATCCTTGGCTTCTGGACCTAACCAACCCCCGCTTCTCCTAAACCCATACTTTAAAAGAAAGACAAGCTTGACACCGTAAAATTTAACCCGTCAGAAACTTGGGCCGTAAGAGTAAATCCTAAAATGTGAGTCGAGAGGGCAACGCCACAAAGTATTATTAAGTCCTCACAACGCTCGTGTGATATAATCCTTCCAATATTTCAGTGCACCCTAGTTTGTACCTCGCTTCTATTTTAAAGTAGGTATAATCTATATTGCATGTCGCGCTCGGACAGGACTCAAGATTACAGAACAGCGAAAAATATTAAGCTTCCTAAAGAATAAGGTGTCGCATAAACCGTGCCCTGCTCTCTCAAGGGAAATGAAATTGCAAAATATATCCAGAGATGGAGCGAACGTGTCTGCGACAGATCTATTCCTAGCGCCTTTAGTAGCCTTAGTTCTTTGACAGCATCGTAAAACTTTGGGACTTTAGAAAAGTGTTGTCGAAGTTTCATGCTAACCTATTACAAGTCTAAATGAAGGCACGTTTTTCTCTGCTAAATTCGGATCCGGTATTTTTATAGCTACGTGCAACGAAGAATGAGGGGAATTTATAACTTTAGGCGTAATAATAGTTTGAAATCGAATCGAGAATTCGAGATCCGACTGCAACGGACGAACGAACGGATGAAGCGAATAGAAGAAAAGGTTAAATTATGTTCTTTATTTTCTCTCCTTTCTATATTATGATAGGAGACCGGACCAAACTAGCAGGCAGGTTAGCTAATAGAAAGTAATCACACCATCGCATATGGACAAATAGAGTAGAGAGTACCTATTGTCGTTGAGAGACATCGTATTGAAAGAAAAATAAGAAAAAAATAGTACATTACTGCAGCGGCCGCGAAATAGGGGATTGCCGGCCGAGTAGTAATAGATGGCCGAGTGTTAACGAGGCCATCTAGAGATACGAGGCCGGCAATCCCTGTTCGTGGCCAAGGCTTGTATAGTGCTTTTCTCAAATAAATCCAAGGAAATGATACGAATGTTCAACTTATATATTCATATTTAATTCAAATTGTTTCTTTTTTTGATTCCCGCCAAAATATTTTTTTTTCCAGCAATTTATTTGTAAGCTGTTCCAGTTAATGTTTTTAACGCAAAATCTTGAGATGATTTATATTTATTAAAAAATTACGACCTTATTAATTGGTTATTTTAATAAATTGTTAACAATAAACGCCAATCCTTATTTATTTTATTAAATCTAGCCAAGTAAGATATTAAAAAGTAAATTCACAAACTAAATTTTTCTTAATTGGCAGTATGTCATTGATAGTCAATAAAAGAAAATACGACCCACTAAAACAAAAGACAATCTCTTTGCTGGCCTTGGCCAGCAATGTTTGTATGAAATTCCATTATTGTCGTCTAATTTGAAATTAGAACGAATCTTCCTCAACTGCTATACAATGGCATACTTCGTGTTCTATTGTCACGACTATAAGGACCACATTTCCTTGGATGTTTGAGAAAAAATAATTACGAGCCTTAATGCACAAAATTCCGTTTCACCAGTTATGTAGAAAAACACATGTTTCTAGGGCTCCGTACCTCTATAGGAAAAACGGAACCCTTAGACGATAAATACATATCCATAAGGTACAAGTATTATAAAAAAATTAGCACGAAGCTCAATCATGACTGAATCTCTATTAATTAATCTTGGAACGACACTTTTACTCACAATGATACTTAATTATTTAGTAATACATTAAACAAGTACAAACAAGGTGCTCCTAACGTGCTCATGATGCAATGTATAATTAAATCACAACAAAAAAAGCTGCGCTGTTATCGGGACCCAGAAACGCAAATTATTTCAGTTACTCGAGCACAACAACTTCACTTGGAGCGTCGTTTGTCGCCCGGAACCCATTATATTTGAAAAAGGCTTTATAAAAATATATCGTAAAATATCCACCGACATTAGTGGCTCTATTAACTGAATACCTACTAGAGACGAGCTGACCAAAAATACATACAAAAGTTAAAAAAAAAACGTAGGTACGTGTGTAGTAAGTACTATGTGCCTATTGTCTGCCGGGATTTTTATTGTTATTATTTTTTTCTGTACTGTTTTGGTGATCAATAAAGAATATTTGTATTGTATTGTACTTTTCACAAACACTGAAGTCCGTGTTACCACAAAAAACTTAGACAATTCTTGAACATGTGTTAAATATATCTCAGTTCATCGAAAACTTACAACGTAGGTAAGTGTTTTAGATTTTTGTGGTTCGACTTAGTAAGTTTTAGCTGAAATCTAATTTTCAAAACAAGTTTTTTTGCTGAAGTATACATTTTGTAAAATGTATTTGTACTGTTGTCCAATCTATACATATAAAATGCTTTGTCCTGACTGACTGACTGACGGTTCAACGCACAGTCTAAACCGCTGATCGTAGAGACCTGAAACTTGGAGGGTGTGTTCTTTGTATGACGTAGGCATCCGATAAGAAAGGATTTTTCGTAGTTCTACTCCTAAGGGGGTAAAAAAGGAGGGCAAAGTTTGTATGGGACAACGTGATTTCTTGGTCCAATCTACTTCAAATTTTGCATAAACATTTTTAACAGAATTGATGGAAGACGTGTTTCGTATTTTATTGAAATTCATCCCTTGACGGGGTTAAAAAGGAGTAGAAAGTTATTTTGGGGGTATTTTGGGGGCTTCGAAGTTGATATCAATACTCCTTAGTGCTTTTGATTTAAATTACATTTTATTTTGACACAATGTAAACGAAACGAAACTTCAAGTTGCAAGTCGCTTCCAACAGTAATGATTGGGCGTCAATGAGGGAGGCCTATGTCCAGCAGTGGACGTCCTACGGCTGAAATGATGATGATGATGATGAAGCTTTTATGTGAGTTCAACCTTTTTCGAATAAAATCGAATTGAGTATTCAAACATCATTGTTTGAACTCGCATAAAAACTTGGTGCAATGCAAATACTTACATATAAAATGCTTTGTCCTGAAGTCCTAAATGACTGACTGGCGGATTAAAGCGCAGCCTAAACCGCTGTATGTAGAGACCTGAAACTTGGCGGATGTGTTCTTTGTATGACGTAGGCTTCCGATAAGAAAGAATTTTCCGGAATTCCCACGGGATAAGGAATATACGGGATGTATACATATATTTCATCAATCAAGAGTCTTAACTTAATCCCCATAACGAAGATTACTAAACTGTTCAAATTGGGCATGCAAGTAGACTATTAGAATAGGTATAAAGCTAATTTCAATAATTTTGAAAATTTCCACGGGATAAGGATAAATCAGGATTTATATACTCAAATCAACTGGATCCTATCTCCGTAACTACAATTACTAAACTTTTCAAATTCAGTATAAACGTAAATGGTCATACATAACAGCAAAAAAACTTATTGCAGGATTTTTGGAAATTCCTGTGGGATAGATAATCTCTGAAACTTCCGAGCCGATTAAAAAAAAATCTTTTACCAGTAAAAAGTTACGCTATCCTTTATTGGCAAAGGGTACTTTTTCCGGGAAAATGCAAAATTCCCACGGGAAAAAAATAAGTGAATTCAACTACGGGGCTGATTTTAAAACTTCTTTTACCGGTAGAAAGCTACACCTTTAAGGACATAGGCTATTTTTTCTCGGGGAAAATGCAAAATTCCCGCGGGATAAAAATAAGCGAAAATTTGCATAGAATAAGGACAAATTTGTTGAAATTCCCACGGGATAGAGAATAAACGGGATTTATAATATTCACTAACTGATACTGATGATGATGAAATGATGAAATGATAATAATAATGGAAGTTGCCGTTGCCGTATTTTTGTTTTATACAATGAAAGAGATGAAGAAGCTTTACCGCAAATTGGAATTCTACGCGGACGAAGTCGCGGGCAAAAGCTAGTCTGACATAATATTTCAACTTAGCCCAACGGAAACTGGAAATGGATGAAATTCAACTTGCAAGATTTGACCTCAAACGAACTGAACTGAATAATAAAAAAAAAATACAAAAAATAAGAGTTGAGAATGATTCGTCAAATTATGTCGAATAATAATATTATGAATTCAGTTTCCTCGGCTAATATGTAGGTAAGTAAGAAGGAATCTGTTTTATCTCTACCACCACCTTTACTCTACTCTACTACTTTTTACTACTTCACTTTCTGATACAATACCTCCTTATTTATTCTTTGTTTGATCCTACTAATTCTCTTTCATATTATATTCGGGCTTGATTTCCTACTAAAATAATACATTAATGAAGGAGATGATGGGCATTTGGCGTATAATTACAATAAGTTTCGGCTATTTTCTGTTTCTGTTTATCTTATCTGGGCACCATTATTGAACTCAAAAACTTAAATACTTAGCTCCGTTATAATTGAGCAACTATTTAGGTTTGAAAATGAATCTTTCATATCTTTGTGACGTGCTGTTCGGCTGCAAAAAGAGACCTTTATTTGTGGTATATTCAGGAACTGATCAGTATCTGTCTTGGAATTACGCCAATTCTTACTTTCAAATACAATACAAGCTACACGAATCATTAACAATAGTTATTTGTGCAACAAGAGAGCAAAGTTGTTTTTTACTGCGAGTGCTGATTTTGAATCACGAGTTAGCGAAGGATTCTATAATTGAATCACGAGCGTTTAGCGAGTGATTCTAAGTTAGAATCCTGAGTGCGCGAGTGATTCAAATACACGAGATGCAAAAAAACTTTGGTCTCGTGTGACACATACAACTTTTCACCTCAGCAGCGAGAACATAATAAATTATTAAAGGTATATAAACGTCGTCTTTTTGTCTTTGTTGTGGTTTTCAACATTGAGTAAATACTTCATATTATATATATAACAATAGGTACAGTCTCCGAAAAAGTGTTTGGATTGTTTAAAAATATCATAAGCTTTTAAATATTTTTCGCGAGACTTTTCAAGTAAGAAACTTACTCTGCATTATGTATTACTCCATTAATTCGTCTGGTGTTCAATTGTTGACTTCGTCACTGGACTCACTCAATTCACTCATATCATATTCAAAAATGTATTAAATAAGTACTTATTACTATTCTAATAATTTCCAAATTGCCTCTGATCGTGTACCAAACTCATAGATATCGAACTCTGTAGCTAGAGAAACAGAAGAAAATAATTAAAATTTGAATCCCGCTATTTTTTTAAAGATGCGTTCCGATACTATACCCGCTGCGTTCCGATGCTCCATCCGCTGTATTTACCACGATGTTCAAGATTGTTAAAATTATTAATAATTATATAGATACATGTTTAAACTTTGTTTTCAACAACATTTTTACTATTAATTTGATTATATAAAAATATAATCCAATTATTAAAAAAGTACCTACAATAATTTAATTTAAAACCTTAACAGACGAATTACAATTTTAAGGTTAAGAACTTATTATGAGTAAGTATCCGAACGTTCAATCGTTCGTTTATTTTTAGGTCGACTAGGATAGAATTTGAAATCGAAATTCGAATCGATTTGATCTTATCTCTCGCTCTTTTCGTATCGAAATGAAAGTGACAGATCAAACTGAAGTTCAAATCTTTCGAATTCAGTAAGCAGACCCATCATTGTCTTTGACTTTTAAAAAAAATAATTAAAAAGCTACTTTGTCTCACGCAGTGAGCAAAATCGGATTTTGCTCACTGTTTTTTAGTAGCAAAACCTGCCTGTTTGAGGTGCTGAGGTGAAAAGATTTTTGTATCAATGTACCTACCAGCAGTAGGTATAAGAAAGGAAGATATACTGGGCCAAAGCAAAAAGATACTTATCGTGAGCTCAAGAGAATTCTGACAGGGCAATATTTTCGTTTCCAAACTACCTTCTTACAATACTAGTTTTTATTCACGGCTTCGCTCGCGTGAATATTTGTTTCTGTCAGTTGAATTAAAATTCCGGGATTTTAGTAAGGCATAATTCTCAAAAATTACAACATGTCCTTTAATTATGTTGTATGAGGAACATTCGTGTAAAAAATTAAGCTGAAATATTCTGATTTTACAGGCATACACTCTGATCCCGTGAGGATATCGGAATAAAAAGTAGCCTATCGGATATTTCCGATATCCACCTACATACCGAATTTTCCGGTCCGGTCTTGTAGTGCACAAACGTCTATACTAAATAGGGTGAAATATATGGATTACACGGGGTGACCGTAAAAGTAAAAAATTTGGAGTTGAAAAATAAAAAATACAAAAAGACTCTAAAAAAACAATTTTGACGATTTTATTATTTACTTTATGAATAGCTAATCAATTGGCTACAATTTTATATCTACGCTTCTCCATTATAAGTTATAAGAAGATTTTCAACTGTTCATAAGGGCTTTTGGAATAGTAGCATAATGGCAACCCTAACCGCGCGCTCACGTTCCGAATTTATTAGGCACTCTAATAAAACAGAACACATTTTCTGCATTCTGCCGTCACGGTATATCCGAGCATCGTGATCACGCCCGGCGTGATCACGGCCCGGTTGTTTGCCGGCCTCTGGGGTAACGAGCGTCTTCTAATCAGATAAATACGGGATACATTTAGTGTATTACGTGCGAGCTGATTTTTGTGCAAAATTATTTTATTTGTTTTTTTTTTTTTTTTTTTTTATATAAGAGGTGGCAAACGAGCAGACGGGTCACCTGATGGAAAGCGATCACCGTCGCCCATGGACACCCGCAATACGGGGGGCATCACAGGTGCGTTGCCGACCCTTTTAGGAATTGGTAGGCTCGTTTTTTAAAGATCCCTAAGTTGTAACGCTCCGGGAATGCTGCCGCAGAAAGCTGATTCCAGATCTTTGTCGTGCGAGGAAAGAAGTTTCGCTTAAAACGCACGGTACTAGAATGCCAATCATCAAGATGGTGAGGATGGAAAGACAAAACGGTTCCTCGAAGTGCGGTAGTGGAATTTAGCCGCAGGCAGCAATTCGAACAGTTCGTCAGAACACTCCCCATGATAGATACGGTATAATATACAGAGAGACGCCACATCCCTCCGCAAAGCCAAAGGATCGAGTAGGCCAGAGAGTGCCTGATTACCGACAAATCGAGCAGCTCTACGTTGGATGCGGTCAAATGGAAGAATTTGGTACTTGGGTGCCCCAGCCCAGAGATGAGAGCAGTACTCCATGTGCGGCCTAACCTGCGCCTTATAAAGTTGTAAGCGATGGGCTGGCGAGAAGTACCGTCCCGCTCTATTAAGCACCCCCAATTTTTTAGAAGCTAACTTAGCTTTGCCTTCCAAATGACCACGAAACTGAACATCACTCGAAATGTCGACACCCAGGATCCCAATAGACGATTTGGCATCAAGGGGAGTACCATCAAAACAAGGCGAAACAACAAAGGGATCCTTTTTAGTGGAGAACGCGCATACTTGAGTCTTTTGGGGATTAAACTGAACTAAGTTTAGTCTACCCCAATCTGCGACATGCTTCAGCATGATCTCAATTTGAGACTCAAGTATATTCCGGCTTTCAATGACGTGTTCCCTGGATAAATTAGCGCGACCGGTATAATACGTGTCCCCAGTACTGTCATCCGCATAGCAATGAATATTGTATGGGATAAAGCGCATTTGATGTGTTAGGGGCACCGGAACATTTTTTTTCTTTTTCTAAATGTGTTTAGGTACTCTTAAGTAGTTTAGGATAGTTGTGTATACTTACATAATTTACTATAAAGTGAAATTATACAGGGTGAAATTTTAAACGTGATATAAAATTAGTGTTTCTTGTTGAGTAAATGCTGGATAATATAATGCATTAGCCCAATAGTTTTAATTTGGTTATTTAATTTGTGGTAACTCTATACATTGACTTTGTGATTTAATTTCATCAAAGTTTGAACATCCTAAATTTTATCAAACTAATTTTAACAATTGAGTTTATACATTAGGTGAGTATACGAGTAATGACCAGCATTAACAAAGTTATATATGTACCCACACTAATTTTGTATCTTGTTTAAAATTTCACCTTGTATTCTGTGAGAAGGTAAATTATGTTAGATGTACTCTTAGATTTCATTACCTATGTAATATCTTTTCCCCAATTATAAATACGTGTTAGAATGACAAACTTACAAATCAGGAGACTGATTTACCAAACCACATCATTGGAAGATAACATTCGACAGTGGTAAACTTTTGTGTATGATGAGATCAATTTAGTGATGTTATGTTACGTTTGTTTATTACTCTACTTTCTTACATATTCAGCACAATATTTTAAAATTTTCTCATAGTATTGATTTCACAAATGGCTCTCGACCGATGGGACACTACAATATTGAAAATAAAATTTGCATATAAGTAAATGCTCATTTTAAGGGGACAAATTTTTTCTATGTAAGCATAAAGTTGCTGTAAACCGTATTTACTTAACTACCCATCCAAATACTTTTTTGTATTATATCCATCCATCCATTTCGGGTTATATTTACCGATCGAAGTGAGAGATTTGGTTTGAAGCGTTCGGCAAACAGTTTTCCTCGATAAGTCACTCCATTTACTGACATAGCTATATATCATCGCGACCAGACTTGTATTGATTTACTTTTGAGCAGGAATTCATTCCATCAGAAAATAGAATATTTCTTTTGGCTGCCACAAGGGGATGAAGTAGGTAAGGTAATACGATTTTGCGCTGATTTTAATTTAAAGGAAAAGCATTGTATTTATTTTATCCATACCTCCGTATTTTCGCTTATTTTTTAAAAAGTTTAAAAGCTGCTCGTAGGTTAACTCTATTAATTTATGAGATGATAGTTTAGTCGACTAAGGGATTATTTTACCGTTCTTAATTTTATATTATTTAATGAGTTACGTATTTATTAATAAACAAAACACCTACCTACCTAAAACATTGTAGGTATACCGTAAATCGGTCGATTGTGATATCTGTATAATTATCGACAATCTGGCAATAAATGAATTTGAATTTGAAAATTTCAAGTTATCGCATTAAAGTGTACACACAATGTAAAAATTTTTATTTTGCAAATTATTCGGAAATATTTTTTACACATCAGTATTTTTTAATGAATCAGGAATTGTCATCTAAATGAGTGAACACTTTTTATGTTCACCATACACTTGACTTTGAAACGTTATACCTAAAGTTCTTTAATGTTGTTTGTTACTGTTGGTTGATATTAAAAATATTTGGTCCATGAAATATACTGTTGAGCCCAAGCCCGCCGGGGCAGATAGCGTGGCTTGGAACACCTCCAAACAATACGACATATTTTAAAAAACACTTTAAAGAAATTTATGACTAACGTCTTTGTAATTTTTCGGAATTTTTCACATAAAATATGTCTTCTTGTAAGTAGAGTTATGAATATGATCTTCTTCTTTTATGTTTCACGCTGGACATCGTACATGTCAATTCGATACATAAGTGAAATGAAAGCTTAAAACTGCCACCAGATTACTTGCTGATTGTATATAGTGCTGTGACCTAAAACGCATTCTATATCTAAAGATCTTGCATAGATCTGAAAATGTACGACAGTTATACATATTTAATATATTACGTACTTACCTACAGCATGCCTAATCCTTTAGCGTTGCTTTTACTTGTAAATAAAACCTTGTCCGCACAATAAGGATTACATTCCAACAACAAATAAAATAACTCTCTCGGTATCCACTATTATATCTTTTTGAGCGATTACCACGACCAGAACTAATCCATTCGCTCTTCTAAGAGCAAGAAAAAGGAACAAGTTTGCTAATCCTAGGAGTTAATATAAGATCGAGCCGAACAAATGACAACGTATCGATCATATCATGAGGCAGAGTGGTTGGAGTACTTAGGATTAGTTGGTCTACTTATATACCGTTATTCCTTTTATTCATCTAGTAAAAAGGAAGATTATGATATTTCTTTGGTTTTTATAAACGTAAGCTACACGACGCGTCGCTGCTGCCTATTTTGATTTCCGTCTTATTTTTGTGAATATTGTTCCGAATTTCCCATTAAGATGCGATGGAAATCGGAGTATTTTTTAATCTCGGAAACCTCTTTTTGGGTGAAACAAAAACATAACTGAGAGATGCTTTTAAAAAGAAAGAAAAAGAATGGCTCTTTGTAAATTATTTATCTAAAAGTTACCTTATAATTCCTGAGTCAAGGTTCACTCGTATACCGTTTTCGTTTTGAAAGTAATAGGACGTTGAACTCTGAAATAATAATTAAAAAAGGTTTTTCAGGCAATGTTTTCGTTCCGTACGAATAAGCAGCTTTGCTGGGGAAAGACTGCTCTGTAAAATAAACTCGCCGGGATTGAAGTAGGCCGTCAAGACTTTTGGTTGAAAAGTGAGGTTATATTTTAGATATAGATTACTTTATCATCCAATTCAATTGTAAGCTAAATATCAATAATAATTTACAATATTAAATAGCGGAAACAATATTTTAAAATGCAAGCGGTCGGTTATGCATGTTTGACCACGATCCTGTAGATATAGTACAAACACAACTTTTTTCATGCAAAGAGAAGCTACCGGCTGCAACATGCCATGATATACATATATAGTATGTACATTTAATCAACGTACAGACAAAATATATTACTCTCTTACTTGATGACGACTATCATCGTTCGTGGAGGTAGCTTTTGAACGTCTCCGTATAGTATATGTAGGTATGCATACGAATTATTATTTACAAGTCCATTACCATATGGCGCTAGATTGAAAAGTTGGCCAAAGAAAACGTCGAAATCCGAATAAATTTATTCAGCGACGCAAAATTGAAATCTCAGGTGGTCGGTTCGCAGGCCTGGTGCAACAACCAGTTCCAGTAGACCCCTCTGCCATTGCTTGTATTCGAACTCCGCGTGAAGCACGTACGTTATTTAAAAGACTGAGAGAGATCCGCTAAGATTAGACAGGTAACAAACACCTTGGATTTGTATTCTGCATCCCACCTAGCTTTGGGCTACCAATCCATCCTGACCTGGAGAAATCTCCATAGCAAATCCATACATTTTGCGTCTCTACTAAAACTGTTGTATCTATTACCTCGTCTTCCTCCTTTGTGTACCGCAACTTATTCAAGACGCGTAGATCAGCTTGTAACAGATACATTGTAAGTGTGTAACAAGGAAATCGCAGTTAATTTTCTACTATTTGGTAGCACTATTAATCCCGATTTTGCCGAAAGATTTGAGGCGGAACACGGTATTACATTTTTGCCGCATACACCACAACATTGTACAATCTAAGTAGATGTATTGTAATAAAATACCAATGTCGACGCGAGACGAATTCCGATCGGAACGTTCGCAAATAAGATTTGTAAGCGGGCGTAAGCGCCGCGACCCGAGGTGTGGGGCCTTCACGCGCGGTACACTGGGACGTACGAAATGTATCGGAATACGTTTAAAATTCAAACAATTTGCGTTTGGAATCCTTTAATGGATAATGAAAGCGTTTCTAACCCTTTTGAATGCGAAATAGCGTGATCAGTTCCAACCTCTTTCATTTGCATCTAAGGAAAATAAGACATTTAAAATGTGAGATCGTATTTCGTATCTATTATCATTGTGGTTTCTTCTAGATTCCGATAAAAAACAGCATACCTATAACACTACAAAACATACCTATATGTACGTGGAGATAATCTACGATAACATGGCCCGCCCCTCCACAATAGGGATGTTGACACCACCAATCAACTGACGTTCTTTTTATGAGCTGTCAAAACACAATCTCCCATAGAGTTTGAATGACAATAGCGACATATGACGTCATTGTTCGCATACTCAATCAACTAACTATTTATTTGTTTTAAAGCAAGAAAAAATCTAGTTTTGCATTTAATCGAAAATTAATCTGGCTTTCAGGGCTGAAATAAAGCGTTTTCTTACTGGAGTCGTTTCTTCAAATTCTTTTTTAATGGTGTCAACATCCCTGTTCAAGAAGTCTTCGATGTATTGTGAAAGTATTTATAAAGCACACCAAAACTTTCAACGCATGTGTGAGACAGCCGCCAAACAAAAGCAGATACTACTAAATAAAAAATATTTCGTAAATATGTGACTAAATACATTGAAATAGTTATGTGGAGGGGCGGGCCATGATATCGTATATACTCTACAGAAAAACTAGAAAACTATTTTCTTCTGAACAGAATGTAGGACAAATCTAAAAATCATGATTGGAATGAAACAAGTTCCAATTTTTGTGTCCATTTATCAAGTTAAAACCTCAATCACACGTTACAATACATAACAACTGATAAATTTAAACCAAAACAGCATTTAAGATGTACCTTCGATACTAATCACAATGTGTTTGCTATGTGCTTCGTTTCTTAGCAGAAGCTTGGCAGTCGATGGTTGTACAGTCAGCGCGACGTAATCAGCATACACAATTCAGTTGTCTCGAGGCTTAAAGCGTGTTTAGACATTTTTGAGCGCCTTATCCGCTCTTATTCTCGATGCTAACTGTACCCCGCCTCCCTGGAGGCTTGAAATACGGCGTCGGCGGATATTGGGAATAACTCATGGATTTGATGCGCTCAACGCGAGGGCATCAAACCTTGTCGGCTCCAATCAGCCTCCACTCTGATGCCGAGGGCCTTAAGTTATTTTCTGATAAGATGTTGGGGCAACCCTTCGCGTGAGGTTCATTGGCGTTAAACGTAGCAAGAGATGGATGTGAGAAATGCTGCTCTACATAGATCTAAGATAAAATATAGGATCACAAAAACTAGGTTAAGATGTTAGTTCCAGATAAAGCAGCCAAATTAAGAGGGATCATACAGATTAAAGATTAAGGAATACTTAATTAAATTAAGTACAACTGATGGCCCACCAGTTACACCTTAAATATGCAATAATATTGTGGCAATGAGCTGCTGAGATGCAATGTGGCTAAAACGTAGTAATATTAGCAATATGTCGTCGTAATTAAGTCCCGGATGAAGTATAAACAATAAATGAAAATTTAAAATAATATAAAATTACAAAAATATGTATACGAGGGGCGTTCAATATAAAGTGAGAATGAGATGCAAACTCTTTTAATATTACGAAATTAAATACTGGCCGGTAAAGCTAATCTATCTAGCTGATTGCTATGAAAAAAAAAACTAACTGTCTTTTGTTTAAAAAAATATACGGTAATTTCTTTGCAATGCTATTGAGTACGTTAGCGAAAATGGAGAAAATTGAACTGCGCGCCGTTATCAAATACTTGTATTTGAAAAATTTTTCTACGGACCAAGTCAATTTGGATTTGCGGGACACTTTAGGGTCTAATGCTCCTCCGTATTCGACAGTCACACGTTTGTGCACCGAATTTAGACGTGGAAGAACATCGACAATGGACGACCCCCGCTCCGGACGCCCTACTACAGCAGTAACTGAAGAAATTGTGAAAAAAGTCGAAAACTCAGTTTTGGCGGATCGTCGTGTCACAGTTCGTTTTATTGCTGAAAATGTAAAGATTTCAACGGGGAGCGTGCATAATATTTTACATGAACGCTTGGGTATGAAAAAGGTATCTGCGCGTTGGGTACCAAGAATGCGTACTGACACGCAAAAACAAACTAGACTAGAGATTTGTCAAGAAGCTTTGAACCTGATGCAGCAAGACCGGGAACTTTTTTTGGCGCGATTTATAACAATGGACGAAACATGGCTCCATCATTACGACCCTGAAACGAAACTGCAGTCTATGACATGGAAAAGGCCATCATCTCCAACTCCGAAGAAATTCAAGGTGAGCCCATCTGCCGGTAAGGTTATGGGCTCTGTTTTTTGGGATGGAAAGGGGTATTAATGATTGAGTATCTCGAGCATGGAGCCACTATTACGGGCACTTTATACGCCAAACAAATAGCAACATTGCGCAATGAGATCCGCGAAAAACGGCGAGGTAAACTCTCGAAAGTTGTGCTGTTCCACCAGGACAATGCCCCGGCACACAAGTCCGCCGTTGCAATGGCTGCAATTCGTGATGCTGGGTTCGATATCCTTAAGCATCCTCCGTATTCACCAGATCTCGCTCCCAGTGATTTCTACCTATTTACGAGATTGAAACAATACCTGAGAGGCCAGAAATTTGAAGACGACGACGCGGTAGTCGCTGCAGTACAAGATTTTTTAAGTACTCAAGATGAGACCTTTTTTAAAAATGGAATTTTAAGTTTAGAAAAAAGATATACTAAGTGTATTATGCTAAAAGGTGACTATATCGAAAAATAAAATTACATTTAGTAAAAGTTGTTTATAACATACTCATTCTCACTTTTTATTGAACGCCCCTAGTATTTTGTGTAAATAAAAGTATCATATAGTAAATAATTCTTTTGAGAATAAAACTATTAGCTTGAAATAAAAGTTGTCAAAACGTTGAAAGTCCGAATTTCTATGTTTGACAACTTTTATATCAAGCTAACAGTTTTATTCTTAAAAAATTACAAAAAAGATATATATTATGTACTGCTATGAGACTATTTAAGGAAATAGTAAAAAGGTTAGTCGACGTCACAGGAGACCGAAGAACTGACAGCTACCTCGGACAACGAATAAGTTTAGCTATTCAAAGGGGGAACGCTGCCAGAATCTTCGGAACCTTGCCAGGCTGCGTTTCCACCAGAGATGTGCGAAGATGCGTTGCGAGGGATGTGTGTGTCATGAACCAATAGAAACACTTCATTCACTTAGGACCTTTTAAATGAAGTGTTTCTATTGGTTCATGACACACACATCCCTCGCAACGCATCCTCGCACATCTCTGGTGAAAAACAGCCTAAAGGGACTCTTTTTCATAATAATTATGTTTTAGTTATTATTATTATTTTTCTTAAGGTTTTTAGTTTTAAGATAGTTGTATGTAAAATATAAATAATGGAAGCATTTGTCAATACAACCTATCTTTGATATTATGTACCTATGTATGTGCTATATTGTTAGACCATTACTCTAAGCACACATTTTTTTCGTATTTTAATTAGGTACAATTTTCAATGAGTAGAAACGTCAAAAACAGAAATGATAGTAATGGACGTTTTCCGTGGGGAGCTGAAAGATTTATCGGTGCTTAGTAACTCATTTGCCGCGAAGGCCGAAATAAAAAGCAACTCAACAGCTGGAAAAATAATATTATTTCAGTAAATGTGAGTCTTGGCGCGGCGGTTCGCAGTGTGGCAAGCCCGTTCAGTGGTTTCAAAAGAAATTTAAAACACTCAGGAAAATTTCATATATTGCCAATACTGTACTACCTAGATGTATAGTTTCACTTATAAAATAAATATCGCTACTTAAACCCTAAAGCGACACAAGTAAAATATATTGATATCGTTTTAATTTTTTTAAATATTTCAAATGTGTTTTTTTATTTGCGTCGCTTTTTATTTATTTAAGCAGCGATATTCTCCAGATGGCGAAGTCTCTTAAATATTGCATATAAGTAGGTACTTGGTAGGTACATAGGTAGGTACTAAATAGATTTTTATCAGACACCAAACAAGATAAATATTCAAATACTTACTCCATTTTTTTTCTATAAACGTTAAGCAATTTGCAATACAAGCTTTCATTTATTCGACTTCCTTCGATAGTAAACCGTATTAGTATCGTATAAATACTTAGTGCTTTGCCGCGCTTTTTTAACCGATTTCAAAAAAGAAAGAGTTATATTTTCCACAAAACTCTGTCATTTATGAACCGATAAGGAAATATTTCTTTCAATTTTTTTTGTTAAGTTGTTTTTTTACCATAAGTTAGTCCACTGGCCCCACTGGCCTGCACAACCCTGTAATGCTCCCTAATGTGAGACGTAAACCCTCTCGCTGCTGGTTGCGAATTCTCTTCGACCAAACCAAATTTTATGTAAATTTTCTTTATGATCTTTTGGCGTTTGTCGTGGATTATAATATTCATTTGAGAATTATACTTTGAAATGCTCACGTCTTGATGAAATCCCATTAACTTACGTTTAAACTATTGGACGAGGTAAGGGTGTTGTGGGCAACTTTTCTGAATATTGATTTTGTTTATCAGATTAAGCAAGTTTATTATAATAATCGTCTTTATTTTGATGTTCTTTGTAGACCCTGGACGAAGTTTTGAATGTTAAAAATAACAATGATCTAAAAAACTTAAATAATTTGTAAAACTATACAAATCTTATTTCAAGCTGAGAGGAGGCCTGTACCATGCAGTGGAATAATAATGTATGCTGGGATAATGATGATATCAAGCTGTGATATAAAAACGCCATTGTATGCAGAGTGTATTATGTATGTTAGCTGGTTTTATTTAGATTTGGTAGGTATGATTCCGCAGAGAGAAAATTCTTGACAGAGTCCACCAATACACTTATTTACCTATACATACAGTAGGAGTAGAAGGTAGATAGGTAAAGTGAGCAGCAGACACGAATGTGCGGTTGCGGTGTTCAAAACAGGACTCTATTGCCAAAATAATAGATGAGGATGTGTAGATATATCATTTTATGCTCTAAAATTGCTTATCCATCTACTGACTGTGTAACTTCTGTCCGATAAAAACAACTAAAAACATAAGGAAGATGTATTTTAAAGACGTGATTTTAAGCTTAAACTCGTTAGAGTTTTCTGTTTTGACTAACACGTCCACATCGCCCACCTAGATCGAAAGCGTATTAACTCAAAATAATACACCATTTCAATTTAGATCATACTAGGGGCGTTCAATAAAAAGTGAGAATGAGTATGTTATAAACAACTTTTACTAAATGTCATTTTATTTTTCGACATAGTCACCTTTTAGCATAATACACTTAGTATATCTTTTTTCTAAACTTAAATTCCATTTTTAAAAAAGGTCTCATCTTGAGTACTTAAAAAATCTTGTACTGCAGCGACTACCGCGTCGTCGTCTTCAAATTTCTGGCCTCTCAGGTATTGTTTCAATCTCGGAAATAGGTAGAAATCACTGGGAGCGAGATCTGGTGAATACGGAGGATGCTTAAGGATATCGAACCCAGCATCAAGAATTGCAGCCATTGCAACGGCGGACTTGTGTGCCGGGGCATTGTCCTGGTGGAACAGCACAACTTTCGAGAGTTTACCTCGCCGTTTTTCGCGGATCTCATTGCGCAATGTTGCTATTTGTTTGGCGTATAAAGTGCCCGTAATAGTGGCTCCATGCTCGAGATACTCAATCATTAATACCCCTTTACCATCCCAAAAAACTGAGCCGATGACCTTACCGGCAGATGGGCTCACCTTGAATTTCTTCGGAGTTGGAGATGATGGCCTTTTCCATGTCATAGACTGCAGTCTCGTTTCAGGGTCGTAATGATGGAACCATGTTTCGTCCATTGTTATAAATCGCGCCAAAAAAAGTTCCCGGTCTTGCTGCATCAGGTTCAAAGCTTCTTGACAAATCTCTAGTCTAGATTGTTTTTGCGTGTCAGTAAGCATTCTTGGTACCCAACGCGCAGATACCTTTTTCATACCCAAGCGTTCATGTAAAATGTTATGCACGCTCCCCGTTGAAATCTTTACATTTTCAGCAATAAAACGAACTGCGACACGACGATCCGCCAAAACTGAGTTTTCGACTTTTTTCACAATTTCTTCAGTTACTGCTGTAGTAGGGCGTCCGGAGCGGGGGTCGTCCATTGTCGATGGTCTTCCACGTCTAAATTAGGCGCACCAACGTGCGACTGTCGAATACGGAGGAGCATTAGACCCTAAAGTGTCCCGCAAATCCAAATTGACTTGGTCCGTAGAAAAATTTTTCAAATACAAGTATTTGATAACGGCGCGCAGTTCAATTTTCTCTATTTTCGCTAACGTACTCAATAGCATTGCAAAGAAATTACCGTATATTTTTTTAAACAAAAGACAGTTAGTTTTTTTTTTCATAGCAATCAGCTAGATAGATTAGCTTTACCAGCCAGTATTTAATTTCGTAATATTAAAAGAGTTTGCATCTCATTCTCACTTTATATTGAACGCCCCTCGTATAAGTAGAATTTGAATGAAGTTTAATTTTATTACAGTTTTGATTTTGAGTTGACTTGCTTTCTAATCTAACTAGGCGTGTGACATACATACATAAGCACAAGTAATTTATACGTAGAAGTGCAACACAGCTCAGTTATGTTTCCCATTTCCCTCAAACACCGATCTGGAGCCACGCGTATGGAATTTATTTTAAAAACTCATTTCTTAAAGTCACGTAGGTAATACTATATGTCTGACCTGTCGGTAAAGTGCAGCCACCACCAGCCATATAGAAAATGTAAATGGAAAACTACGGATTGGTGCGGATAGACGACTTGCTCCATTGCTTATGGATCTAAGATGGATAATGCAATCACATATGAAGGTACAGTTACTTAAACAAGAAATAACTAAATAGAGCCGAAAGGACTGGCAGCTCAGCAATGCTGTGGCAGGGTATGAAATCACGGAGTGAGATGTCGGAAACCTTAGTGCTCGGGTATTATCTCTCCCCGTATATCTCCCTTGTATCCGAGGCGTTAGGCCTCACGGGATGAGGCAGGGCAGCGCCTGGGCTGGTGAACTCTGGGCAACAACAGTTAACTAATTTCGAGAGAATTAGCTAATCCGATTGACGGGGAGAGGATCGGAAATTTCCTCGTGCGCCTGGGCTGTATGAGCATTATTATAGTTCTCAACTGGTAGAGGGTTTGAGCCCATGGCTTGTGGTGATTGACTTGACTGGGGGGAGAGGTGGAGCGGTGAACCCGCAACTTTTTTGCGAGCGATATGAGCCAGCGGGCTACTTATTCGGGCGTCTTTTTGACCGAGCGACCCTAAGATGCAAGCCACAGAGAAGAGACGTGGGACGGGGACGCGTCGCAGCCCGCGTCGTTTGTTTGCAGGCCGCGTCTCCGCCCTGTCTCTTCTGTCTGCTTTGGATCGCGACGCTTCTATACATTTAGTATAAAAACTGATTCGAGAGGCACCGCTACTGCGACGCGCCTCCGTCCCACGTCTCTTCTGTGTGGCTTGCGCATGAACCAAGTACCTGCTCGTTCGATCCGGGCAGGAAAAGGTAATGGTGAACCTCACTCTGCTTTCAGAGTAGGACATGCACCAAATTTGTAGCACGGAACTTTTGATAAGAAACGTGGTCAGAATCAGACAATCGTTTGGCAAATATAATAAAAACATCATAAAGTAGATCTTCACAATAACAGCCAAAAACTGTTTTGTAAAAGATTCACCTTACACTTTCAAGTTCAGTGACAAGACTTTAAAGTTATGAGTTTGTAGTCTAAGATCCGCCTTCTGCTGAAAAGGCAAAAGAGCGCTTTGTAAGGAATGACGTAAACATCCGAGGCATACAGTTTTCAAGTCTTGTTAAGTGTTGTTTGAATGACTTTACTATTATTTACACTTACTAAGGTTCTTCAACATACATTGTACCTAATCTTTCTTTCATTTTGATGGTTTTATGAGTTGGGTTTGCATTGTATCAATCGGTAAGTAATACTTGATTCTAACATTATATTACGTAAGATCCACATCTCCTTAAGTGGGAACCATGAATCGCGAGACTACAGTTCAGATATTATTTAGAGTCTCCTGATACCTATGGACGGAGAAGGTCATCGATCGTCTGTTATAAAGTTGAGAGGAGACATCGATTTAGATATAATACCTATTATTATATGTTAGCTGTGGAGTTCTTCGGATCGAAAAGAAGAATCTATTTACATATTTATGCCATCATCTTTGTGTAGGTAGGTACATAAACATTTTATTTTTGCTTCCAACAAAGAAGCTGGATGGCTGTTTTTCAATACTCAGTGACTTATTAATTTCAATTTATTACAGCAAGTCAGTAAATAAGGCTTAAACTTTATGTTTTCGGAGCACGAAAATATTGCCAGTTGGCAGTTTGAGAAATCGTAAATTGCTTATAAAGGGAAAGAAAAGAGCCACTCGGCGACTTTGTTGTTGGCGACGAATTACGATCCAAACACGCTTGTTTGCAGGAAACTTTCCACCTGTTTCGTGATTTAAACTTGTATACAATAACGGTAGCCATTTTTCATGTCAAAAGCGCATAGGTACGAGGCATGTTTGTTTCGATCCACTGAGATAATGGCGTAAAAAGAGGATCTACGAGTATGATAGTGTATATCTGAAGCTGAAAATTAGGTAACAATTGACATAAATGGCAGTTTAAATTAGGTTATAATCACCGTGTTTGAGTTAGTTTTAGTCAGATTTTACACCGAGAACCAGCGGGGTCGCTTGCTGAGTCTCATTTTCTATTTATCTCATACATACAGACTAGGTAATATGTATTAATTTTGTGAATTTATAACTTTTTGTATGTTGGTATTTTTATTATTATTATTCGTGAGCGAAACTTATGATTTTTCACTAACACAGCTACAGTTTTCATCTCGCGCTCATTCCTAGTAAGCTTCTAATAGATTTTTGATCATAATGTTGTAATAGCAGAGGTAAAATAAAATATTAATTTATTCTTGATAATACCTTTATCATCTATAATAATGTAAATACACATTGGAGATCTAATCGTGGCCTGGGGAGCTAGCATGAGCGTTCAGTGCATTATTTATGGACTTCTAAACCCTAAACCCATTATCCCCTGACGCACTCATTTATAAGAGAGAAAATGATACGTATGCTAGCCGTGCAGGTGTGTACGACTATTGCGGCATTAGTTATTTCCTTGCGCACAGAAATCTATACAATTTCAGAGAGGTTGCTTATTTCCGCCGCGCTACTTCGTTTTCCGGTGGGTAGCGGATACAGGTTGTCCCGTTCTTTTGGCTTTGTCACTACATTCTGTAACTTCTGTTTCAAATAGTTAAGAAGTACATAGATAGCCAATGGATACCTTTCAAGCGCTGTAGAGACGTCAAAGCAAACCACATAATCTTCAAACGTAAATACATTGTCCTTAATATACTCGATAAAGTGAACATCAAAGTTCTCTTTAGGATATTAAAACGTAAAAAGGTAATAAAAACAAACGTTAAAGGAATACGTTACTTTGACCCTACATTAGGGTATCGCTGTCAGAATCATAAGCAACGAAGGACGACATCTAAACAGGGATAAAAAGTACCTATTTACGTTAAAAGAGTTCCGTACCAAAATGGTGTTAACAGGTGCATTAATAAAGCTCTATTGCCTTCTGGGTATGTATTATAATGGTGAAGTATGTACGAAAGACCGAATGTATACTTTACTACAATACCTATCAAAGGGGTCAAAAGACGGACAATTTTTTTTCTGATCTGATCTGATATAAAAATCTCGTGTCACGGTGTTTGTTATCGAACTCCTCCGAAACGGCTCGACCGATTATTATGAAAGTTTTTTCTCTATATTCGGCAGGTCTGAGAATAGGTCGTAGGCTATTTTTTATACCCCTATTCTTCCCGGACGGAGTCGCGGGCAACCGCTAGTTTTATATATTAGATGGTACGGAACCCTTCGTGCGCGAATCCGACTCGCACTTGGCCGGTTTTTTTTCTAATACGGGCAAAGCGGCGGGATAAACCTAGTTACTTTATATTATTTGAATTCTCTAAGTAGAGTAGAGTATTTCGTAAGCTCGCTAATCTATTGTCTCGTAGATATTATTTCGATTAAGACTGAAGCGTAAACTTTTCGTCAAAGAAGCTTAAGCGATAATGCTTTACAAACAAAAGTCTTCACTCTAAAAGGAAATAAGATTAGGTAGAAGACAAATTTAATAAGCTATGTCCATTGTGTCCAAGTGCTAAATCCTATTTCCAACTAATATTACGAATTCGAAAGTTTGGATGTTTGTTACTTCATCACGTTAAAAACCCCCAACGTAATTATGTCACTCGTATGTTTGAACATTAAGTCAATGCCCGTTATGTATCTAAGATCCCTTCCGCAGCTAACAAAAGAGCTGATAACTTTGAAACTGCTTAACCGATTTTGATGAAACATATTTAAGAACCATCGCCAAGAAACCTGCTTTCTATTAAAAAAACCGCATCCAAATCGGTGCACCCGTTTAAGAGTTATGATGCCACAGACAGACACACACACATAGCGGTCAAACTTATTATAACACCCCACTTTTTGTGTCGGGGGTTAATAAAAGGCCGAAAATGATTTATATGAATTTTGGCACACAGTTTATAACAAGATATATTGTAAAAAAAAAGCCGCGGTAGCCTAGTGGTTTGATCTGATGGCCTCTCAAGCAGATGGTTGTGGGTTCATGTGGGTTTTTCGGAATTTATGTGGGAAATTAGTATATTTGAAATTTACCATGAGCTTCACGGTGAATGAAAACATCGTGCGGAAACCTGCATACACCTGCGAAGAAATTCAATGGTGTGTGTGAAGTTCCCAATCCGCACTGGGCCCGCGTGGGAACTACGGCCCAAGCCCTCGCATTCTGAGAGGAGGCTTGTCCCCTCCAGTGGGATGTATATAGGCTGGGATGATGATGACGATTCACGTCAAAAAGTAATTGAAGTTATAAGTTTTGACGACCAGATGGCCGAGTGGTTAGAGAACCTGACTACGAAGCTTGAGGGCCCGGGTTCGGTTCCCGTGTCGGGGCAGATATTTTTATGAAAAATAAGAAAGAAAGAAACAAAGAAAAATATTTATTCGTGACATAATCTTAATAAATTAACAAAGAAAAACGGTAAAAGGTACAAACATTATCACGAAATGGCCCCAACTCAGCATGATGTCGGCCGTGAAGCCGACGCTGGTCTTCCGTTGGAACCATTTCACCAACAATAAAACATAAACTGTTCAGTGAAACCGACAACTGAAAAATAAAAAAATAAAAAATACAAAAGGAAACTATAAAAAGCATACAAAAAAACAAAACGCACAATGGTGTCTGCATAGACCGAACGCCTTTGACATGGAAACATAGACAAATTTAGTTAGGCATGAATGACACAAACAAACAATGGCAATATAATATTACAAGAATAATACATATACAAACATAAATACGAATGTTTGTTCTCGGGTCTTGGGTGTTTAATATGTATATACTTAAGTATGTTTATCCGTTGTCTAGTACTCATAGTACAAGCTTTGCTTAGTTTGGGACTAGGTCAATTGGTGTGAATTGTCCCATGATATTTATTTTTTTATTTTTACTTTGTTGTCCGTCCGTCCGTCTGTCTGTCAAGACCCTTTTTCTCAGAAACGCGTGGAGGTATCAAGCTGAAATTTATATCAAATACTCAGGTCTACGGTCCCTTGGAGCTGTAAAAATATCAAACTTCTAAGCCAACGCAATCAAAAGATACAGCCGTTTATGCCGCCAATTTCCGCAAATTTTCGAAACTCGCAAGGGAATCAAAACCTACAGGGTACTTCCCGTGAACTCAGAATCTTGAAATTTGGTACGAAGCAACGTATTATAGCACAGATAAAGAAAAAATTGCGAAAAGCATAAATTTTGAACGCAATCACAAGATATAGCCTTTTATCAATACTTAGCCCACTGCAGACCAATATTCAAGGAGTTAAAAATTCTTCCCTTACCCTGCTCGTACATATACGAGGTAGCTAAATTTGTCAGGAAGCACCCGGACTTATTTCCTCTACATGATGCCGTTCGTAATAAAATAAATGGAAGATATCCGAATAAATTGTATGTTCCCAGACAAAAAATTAAAATATTTAGTAAAAATGTATATGTAACGGCTATTAAATTGTATAATAAGATTCCAAATGACTTCAAATCAAGATACAAGTAAATTTCAGAAAAAAATATTTGATTGGTTACTTGACATGTGTTTCTATTCAATTAATGAGTTCCTGAATTATTAATGAAGCATTTATCTTAATTATCTTAATTATTTTAATGTAATCTGAAAAATTGTGTAGGTATTTTATTGTTATTGTAATTGTAAATAGACATTAGCTATTATTGCGCCAACTATTAAGTAGCTATAAGATTTAGAAGAAATTGATACCTGATACAGTACCTATAATGAATCATTAGCAATATCTTTGTGAATAACAAGTGCTTAATTGTAACATTTCTACGCCAATAGAGGCAGGATATGACGCACTAATTATAATTCGACCATCTTTTGTACCATGTTCTAAGAAATAAATATATTATTATTATTATGTTGGTACGGATTTCCGATCACGGGCCCAAGGGGACCCGGTCATTTGAAAGGCATTCATGGGACCGAAGCCAACATGAAGAGGCCTTTGGTACCATATAATATATGAGATGGGCGCAACTATTATTATTATTATTATTATGCCGCAATTTTCCGCAAATTGTCGACCCTCGCAAGGGAATCAAAACCTACAGGGTACTTCCCGTGAACTCAGAATCTTGAAATTTGGTACGAAGCAGGGTCTTATAGCACAGATAAAGGAAAAATTGCGAAAAGCATAAATTTTTTGTCTGTCTGTCTATATCAAACCCAATCTACAATGATCCCACACTGCGCACATTTTGCTTAGGAGCAGGGGTCTGCTAAGACTGGATGTTCATAGATACATATATATTTGTACGGAACCCTCGGTGCGCGAGTCCGACTCGCACTTGGCCGGTTTTATATTATTTACATTTGGGTCGTACACATTTTTTGTTCGCGTCTCTCCTGTGGACAAGGCAAAAGTTAAGGGTCTACAGCCAAGTCTACATCGGCGTGTGGGACGCCTGGCCAACTTTCGGCCCATTGAAATAAATCTTAAGTTTGCTGACTCGGAGTCACTAATTTTATGTCCACAGGAGAGGTAAATTTTGTAAGACATGTGATTAAATAGTATACCTAAGTGAATTTCGGTAGAGAATTACTTAGTTCAAGAAATAGTCATTCATTACATTAGGTACTTAAAGCCAATAAGAGATTCAACACGACGGCTTACATCCAGCCGGTACAGTAGACTGCATCACTGCACTAATGAGCACTATCGACGCGAACGCCCGTCTTCTGTAGCATGTGACGTGTTGCATTGTGCAGTGTACCAGTATCAGATAGAATAGGACATTGCTTTACTAGGAAAGGATATTCAAAACTAAAACTACCTCTTTATAAATTGTTTCACAAAAGTTTAAATAATCATAACTGAAATATGGCTATTGATTATGGTAATTGATTGAATTATAGCTTTATGACAAGGATGATATAGACTGGATTAGCAGTCGCCATAGTACAGATGTTACCGTTAGAGATTAATTAAAACTGCAAAATTGCAGCAAGGTTTTATTATGATGTATTGGCGAAGAGGAGTCCATGAAGAGGTAGCTCTTTGAAGTTCTCTAGAACATTGTCCAAATGAATAGCGGGGGGCGTTTAATGATTTTTAAAGGACTGCTCCAAATAGGCACATATTCGCTGTTTTTCTAAAGCAACGGACTAATTCGAAATGATACGCTATGTTATACACCTTAGGGAACGTACCCATACTACGTGACCCATTTTTTGCAATTTTTTACCCCCCTCCCACCCCTCGGTGACCGTCCGTAGTATTATCCAAGACCCCCCTTCCCCCTTTAGTTTTTACGTAGTAATTTATAAATATGATTTTTAATCATTTTTTGCAAACAGAAAGTTGAAAAATAATAATTTGGCTCATATTTGTCTTTTATTAATATAGATTTGCGAGATTTGCCTAGACTAAAGACTAGAGTTTGTTGACTACGTGATGAAAACCTAAACCCCCTCCCCCCCCGTCCGTGACCAGGCGTGGTATTTTTGGTGATCCCCTCCCCCCCCTAAACGGGTCACGTAGTATGGGTACGTTCCCTTATTTGCAATAATTAAAGTATTAAGTTGCACACCGTAGTATTTTCGATTAGAGCGTTGTTTTAGAAAAGCAGCGAATATAGTAATGAAGTTTTTATTTAAGCTTTCGTGATTTTCACTCATAACTATTACCACACACGGGAATTATCACGCAAATAATATTTACCTCGATGTTTCAGCCACATTGCAGTGGCCGGCGTTACGAGTTGACTAGTAATGAGAGTTTTTTGACTGGAGGAATATCGCTATAGTACCCTGTGAATCCAATACACTGTAACTCCCATAGACAGTGTACTGAAGATACAGTGTATTGGATTCACAGGGTACTATAGGTGTTATTATCATACATCAAGGCTTCCGTTTATGACTTGCGCTACTTCCACGGGTTCTATAAGGTTCTTTATTTGCCCGCAGGAACTGGTGAACAAATTGTAATTTACTCGGCGGGCTAGTTTTCAACCACTTACACTTGTAGCTCAATGATTTTTCGCCCAGAAATAGTGTAATTAAAATTAGAAGTTTATAAAAGTTTGCTGCGTGCTTTCAGCGAGGATCAGTGGTTCTGGTTACTTGTTATTATTGTCGAACGATTTTTTTACAAGCTAACACTAATCTTGTGATTTTTGTTTGTTAGGGTCTAATCTAGCGAGTCAGATTCCACTGACAGTGATCGTATTGACTAGAAAATGTAGTTTGGATGACAAATCAAAATGCAGTCTACAAAAAAGTACAGTCAGCAAAAAAAAACTCGTGTTTAAACGATTTTTATACAAAAACTTACGTATAAGTAAGTACTTTAGTTAGATTATCGCGCTACTAACGCGCTACAGCATCGCGACTGTATCGATGCAAACGCGCGACCGTGTCGGACGATATCGGCAAGGGAACGGTACCTCTACCATGAGTTTACACTAGTTCACAGTGACCGTACTCGCTAGCGACGGCGTAAATAATTTGTATGGAGAATTGTACTTCCGTAAGTGACCGCTAGAGGCGCTGTACAATTCTCCATACAAATAATTTACGCCGTCGCTAGCGAGGACGGTCACGTAAACTAGTGTAAACTCATGGTAGAGGTACGGAGGGAGTGTGGCGCGATAGTGGAGAACCGCGCTTGCATCGCGACAGAAGCGCGACGGTATCACGTTTGCATCGCGACAGAAGCGCGACGGTATCGCATTTGCATCGCGCCTGAATCGTGTTATGTGGGCGAGGGCACACAGCTAGCGACCGCTTCGCGAATGTATCTAAGCGAACGCGCGACAGCATCGCTACTGCATCGCCACAAAAAGTCGCCGTGGGCGAGCAGCCTAAGCGATAGACTAGTAGAATGAAGTACGTTTTGATAGATACCTGCCAATGTTTAAAAATTACCATGACAAATAAAATTATTCATGGAGATTTATTTACCTCAGCGTATAATATCATAAATCGTCGAATGTGGGTTATCGGTACACAGCGCCCCTCAAATTGCGGGCGCAGCGATTTTAGATTCCGCCCTGACTCTGCGGGAGGCTTCAAACGCGAATTATGGGATTAGGAGCATCGTTTTATTGGGATGTAAACAATATTGTAAACCGACGTAAGGGAGCTTAAAACGTATTTCCGATAGGCATTACGGAATGCCATTAAGCCAACTTAAGGTACCGACGGGTGGCTGAGCTATGTCAAGGTAATTTCAACGAATTTCCTTTTATTCTGAATACGGAGCTGTAATACTTAAGCTAAGATAATGGATCACATTTCGTACAACTTTGTATCAGACAGAAGGGACTTGATACATTTGCTCCATACTGTATGTGTACCTACTCGTATACGATGCGAGGGAAATTATGATCGGTTAAATTATTGGCAAACGAAGTGATACAGATTTATAGGCATACATAATAACCAAAACAACCAAATACACATACATTACATAATAACCAAAATTGCGCCTTCTGGTTCGCGGACGCCACTAGAGAACCTTTCTGCGGTGTAATTAGGCCTCCAACAAGATGAAGCGAAGACCTGTTTAAGGTTGCTGGAACGCGATGGATGCGGATGGCGCAGGACCGATCTGTTTGGCGAGCCTTGGGGGGGGAGGCATATGTTCAGCAGTGGACGTCTTTCGTTCGGCTGAAATCATGATGATAATGATGATACATAAGTAATAACTTTAATAATAATAATAGACATCAGAATATGCTCGTCGAAAGAATTATTTACACGCTTACTTAATATTTCAAGCCTCGACCTTTATATTCTCTGCACCTGGAAGCTCTCTAGACCCGTCTGCCCTAGCCCAATAATAGTAGATAACGTTTGGGATTCCAAGTCTATCTAATCCTATAAAAGAGTAACTAAGTATTGGAGCGAGAGACTTCAAATTTGGCAGAAATTCGTTGGGGATAATAGTGTGATCGATCAAGTGTACACAGGAGAGAGCTAACCAATTTTTTATTCTTCCACGGTAGCAAAGCCGCTGAATAAAGCTAGTAGAACATAATAATTATGATCTATTAATTTAATTATATTTGATTATAATTATTATGCTTTATATCTCGATGGCAGCAAAGAGTAAACAGAAAAACTTTTATTCATACAACGACTTGTTCCAAATCAAAAGTTTCAAATTTTAACAAAATCGGCCCCTTAGCTTAAAAAAATATGAAGTTCTTTTCTTAACACGGCTATACTGTAAAATTGCAATTCCGTAGATAACTGTTTACTCTTTGCTGTCGTCGATCTATGTCTTCGGGGGCGTTTAAAATATTCTATTAGCATTAGTTGATATTATACATAGGTAGGAGTAAGAAAGTATGTGACCAGCACGCGAAATTCGTAACAAACTTCCTACACGTCCAGTTAGATAACGCCAACCCAACTTCCACCCACAATTCGCGCTGTCGCGTGCCGCAAATTCAATAAGTTAACTGGAAGAAATCGCCTCTCGACGCTCAGGGGACAGTGCAAACAGAGCTTTACGAGATTACTGCTACAGTGAAAAAGATGGAGTTTCGAGTAGAGCGGAAATTGCGAAATATGTGCACAACGTGCGTCTAACGGCGTAGAGTCGCCTGTGCCTGAAGTGGGCGACGGCGCTGGTTGGAAAATAAAAGTTTATTTTTAGAGGAACATTGCTTAAACAACATACACTACCTGGGCATATTCATATATTCTAGGTACGTAACAATCTATAGTTTTACAGAAGTTTATCAACTTCAATGTAAAATGCGAAAACTAAGGAAAGAAAAACTTAATACAGGTTAAAAGGATTGCAGTCTTGACTCCCGTTAGGTTTCCTTTTTCATTTTTGAAGTACGGAAGCCTACAAAATATAATAATGTAGGTATAGGTTTTCGAGTTATTTTTGACAAACATCTATATTTAACAAACCCGTGTATTCATAATTGAATGCCCGTATCGACATGATACGCCCACAATGTCTACACCTACACGGCTACTCTCAAGCATTTAAGGTTAAGTGATTCGCCAGTGCCGACTGCTACACAAACATAGTTCGCAAAATCATTATGCAAAATAAACAAGTTTTAATACGTAATTGGTTATGTATTTGTCTGATCATACGTAAAAAACTTTTAAAAGTAAGTGTACTTGTTTTTAGGGTTCCGTACCTCGAAAGGAAAAAACGGAACCCTTTGTTGTCCGTCCGTCCGTCCGTCCGTCTGTCTGTCAAGACCCTTTTTCTCAGGAACGCGTGGAGGTATCAAGCTGAAATTTATACCAAATACTCAAGTCTACTGTCCCTTGAAGCTGTGAAAAAATCAAATTTCTAAGCCAACGCAATCAAAAGATACAGCCGTTTATGATGCAAATTTCCGCATATTTTCGAAACTCGCAAGGGAATCAAAACCTACAGGGTACTTCCCGTGAACTCAGAATCTTGAAATTTGGTGCGAAGCAAGGTCTTATAGCATAGATAAAGGAAAAATTGCGAAAAGCATAAATTTTTAACGCAATCAAAATATAAAGCCTTTTATGCCGCAAATTTCCGCAAATTGTCGACACTCGCAAGGGAATCAAAACCTACGGGGTACTTCCCGTGAACTCAGAATCTTGAAATTTGGTACGAAGCAAGGTCTTATAGCACAGATAAAGGAAAAATTGCGAAAAGCATAAATTTTTTTGTCTGTCTGTCTATATCAAACCCAATCTACAATGATCCCACACTGCGCACATTTTGCTTAGGAGCAGGGTTCTGCTAAGACTGGATGTCATAGATACATATATAAATTTGTACGGATCCCTCAGTGCGCGAGTCCGACTTGCACTTGACCGGTTTTTCTGTATTGTATTATTTGTGGTGTACAATAAAGAGTCATTGTATTGTATTGTATTTGGTATGTTTCCTAGATAAATTAGCAGGTACAGTTCTGCAAGTCGCGAAGGCGAGAGGGTTTTAATGCACATTGAGGTGGTATGCGTATGCGTATTATAGCGTATGAGACTTTACTAGAGAATATTATAAATTTAAGCAGACAAGTAAGTACAAGATGAAGGTACTGACTCACTTTAGCATTAAATATCATAATAACCAAATTAACCATGGATCTGAATTCTCATGGTATTTTTGAGATGTCATAGACTTCTCATTTTATTGATTTCGAAAAATGATATGATACAGTATACAATACGGTACTCAGAGGAAAACTAAAAATAATACAGAGAAATCTATTTTAGATGTCAACGAATCTGACAACCCTCAGGCTCGGGCCTTATAGTACGAAATACGATTTTCGAACTTCGAATCATGCCGTTCCGTTAACGGTAAACAGAAGAATGAAAGAGTCGGCACGACACGAACTTCGAATTTTGAATTTTGTGGTAACCCCTCTGAAGCGCATGCGTTTATTCGTCTTGAAACTGTAGAACATGCGTGTAGAGCGCCGGCGCCTTCAGTTACCTACTCGTTGAGCCGTCGCGCATGCTAGGTACGCGCCGGGCAATCTTCGCGCGCAGTGTCGCTTCTCAAACACTAGTCACAATAACTTTGTGGCAAAAATCCAAGATGAGGATGTGTTTGCCGATGTGTGTGAATTGTATACTAAAAAAAAAATATATGACTATTGTCATCTTTTTTTCTTATCTCTCTGTTAATGTAGGTACAGTCAAGTGTAAATAGAACTTAATACAACTTGGTCGTAAATGTGTTATTTTTGCACTAGATCGTTATGTCATAGCGTTATAGGCGCGTTGGTTTTTACTGTAAGCCTAATAAATAAAATAAAAGAATTGCTAATAATAAGCATACAAGTAAAAATACTAATCGAAGGACAACAGATTAGGTAATAGTTTGATAGATATTGGTGACCCAATATGGCGCGATGAGTGGCTAGTAATCCATTCGAAAGTTTAGTATTTGGCATGCACATTGAAAATCGATAAATGATTGTGACAACTCAAAAATGCCAGAAGTCCGTTCCCTATCAATTACAATTACTTTACTAAAAAATTAACGTTTTACGTTTATTACTATTTCCGTCCCAAGAAAGCAACTGTCACTCTAACTTCACATTTGCTCTTCGTTCTTCCGCCGGCCGCCAAATATCTGTGACTCTTTGCAACTCTACTGCAAAACTTCCCGCGGCGACTGAAAGCGAAACTTTGCAAATTGGATGGTTCGGTCGAAGCGAGTTTCGCTATTCTTCTGTTTTACTTGCGCGACTTCCAAATACCTTTGTCTGCCCACTTGTACTTATTATATCTTAAATTCGGCTTATTCTCCAGATGATGAGGCTTATACATACCTAGGTACATATTGGGTAAACTATTTATAAGAATTAAATTATTTTTTATCGAGCAAAACCGGAAACCCAATGTGGTGTGTGCCAGTCATCGGTTCTCAGGTTATTTATAGTGAATATCTACAAATATCTAGCGAACCCGGTAAACGTTGTTCTGCACTATAAATAATTAAAGAAATCGAACTTAATTGCGATAGGAGAGTTGAGCCGAGCAGTTGAGCCGTTTCGGAGGATTGCGACCACAAACATCATGATACGAGATTTTTTATATGTATAATTATTTTGAAGATTATGTTAATAACGCAATATGACCAACGGTTTGGGAACTGAGCCAGAGTACTTGTTATTGCATATTAAGTACAAAACAGAAATAGCAAAGCGTAATTTGTGTCTAGGTGATTGATATGATTACTATTTAAAATTGGCACCCACTGAAGGTCAGAGGGACTGCAACCTGCGAATTAGATTTAGGGGGGATGGACACAGGTCTTCCCGGCTATTACGAAATTTGAAGTTCATATCGTGCCGTCCCTTTCACTCATCTCTTTTATACTATTAGCGTGAATGGAACGGCACGATACGAAGTTCTAAAATCGAATTTCCTAGTATAAGGCCAGGTCTAGGCAGCCGGGTTAACTCTCATGTTGTTATTATTACGCTATGGTAAAGCTACAGAACGTTCCACGCGTACCTAGCCTCCAATCGTCGTTTGCTCGTTTCGCCGCCCGTTCACGTCTCCTCGGATTAACCATCCTTAATTCCGCGAATGCTCAAACGCAAATCGCGCGTTCCCGCACAAAGATGTCTTTCATCTGCCGGCTAAATTGAAAGCGCTGTGTAACGGAAAAAGTCAACTCAAATCCTGATATTCCACAGTGACGTACCTACGTATTAGGGTTTTGTATGCGAAACTTGTTACGAGTATGTTGGGTGAACATATAAGTCAGGCATGCCGTAATTTAAGTCAATGGAAGTACTTAGGTACTCATTGTTTGGCAAACGTGCCCGAAAAAATTTGGAATGAAATGCTGATTATCAAATGCTAATGAAGTAATACCAATTACGTACTTAGCTATATTCGTATACTTACCTAGTTGTTCAAAAACCTACTCTGCTACTCCTTCACTAGCGACTTTGATCGGATCATCAAATCTTCAAATGTGTTGCTTTTCGTTGCGTCTGACGGTCAACATTTAGCGTTATTGCTGCGTTTTTTCTTCAATGTCAATGTAAGAGTTGTTTTTTTATAGAAACTAAAGAATACCGATGTTCAATCTAGTTTGATCAAAGGTGTTAGGAATTATCATTCCGTTGTAGAACCTAATAATTGTGGGAGGATAACGTCGTTTGATCCAAGCATTCGAAACCCTTTGAATATTCATCCAATCCGCAATCAAGAAGCATTTTTTAAATATTTGTATCGGTTTTCTAAAAACGTGGCCTGTTGACTGTATTCAGGGAATAAATCCTTCAAATATATTAGGTCAGCCACCTCAATATTTCTGCGGATATCCGAGTTTTAGATCTTAAGTATAACGAAGATAAATCCCAAGCATAGCCCAGCCATTGCGCTTGACCGTCTCTGAGCTTTTCCATTAGGCTTACGTTGAGCGGCCAAATTCACTTTCGTTCCATTATTGTTAAGAAATAAAAACTTGTTTGAACTCTTCATACTTATTTCAAATGCATTAAGTATATAAACATTAAGCTAATTCAAACGGACAGCGGTAGAACTTAATTTTGGATCATTATTCGAGCATTTTAACCGCCTCACTTTCGTGGTCTCATTTTTTTACGAATTGGACGTAGATTTTGATGGCGTCTTCGTTTATTTATTATTCGAACTGGCAACTGTATCAGAATCTTCTGCCATTCTTACAACAATGTGTCCACGAAAGCGACTTGGAACGAACGCTCGAATAATGACGCTTTTGATTCCGCTAAAGTAGGTGGTGGGTCCAGTGCAGGTTGTTAATTGGGGATGTCTATTTTTTTGCAATGTATAGTATATCGAAAACCATTTCGAGATAAATGCTTTTTAACTCGTTTTCTGTAGTTATTTAATTTTATTATTATGTAATGAATTTATTATATAACAAATAAGCAATGACCTTCATTTGACATTGGTGTAAATTGCGTGACCGGTTCAAGTCGTACTTTATTCTATGAGGTTAGAATTCTTCACAATTTACGCGTGGATTATACTACGGAGTTTGATTTGGACCTGCTGTCTGACATCTAGCACTTTGACAGTGCCAGTAAAGTGACACAGTGTATAGTGTACCACTACGCAAAAAATAATTAAAGGGGTTGCCTTATCGTACGCATTTAGATAGATTTAGAAATTTGGCATTGTGGGAGCCCTCAATTATAATCTGACGTCACCAACTAAAATAGTTTCAATAATTAATTTTGAAAAAAGTAGAGAACTAAATGACAAAATATTGAAATTAGTTTCTTATAATTGACTTTTCTATACAAAAAAAATATAAAAACCACTGGTAATTTTTTTTAGACATTCCCAATTATCGAAAGTCATAATGTAATGTTTGTCATAATGTATTGTTATTCATAACTCTTTTTAATTTGAATCCACTAATTGTACAGAATTGTTATAAAACAATCCTAACCTGATTCGATCCCGTAGAGAAACTCCGAGCATAGCCCTCTCCATAGCTCATTGAACGACTCTGAGCCTATATTCATCACGCCCATAGTGAAGCACCACGTCTCGGATCCATATGTCATCACTGGCAACACACACTGATTAAAGACTGTTTCGAGGCACTGGGGTATTTTGGACGAAAAGATGTTGCTGAGCTTCCCGAACGCTGCCCATCTGAGTTGGATAACCTATAGAGTTCTACAAGATGATCATTAAAGAATTCTGAAAAATTTACGGTTTCGACGGGGGAAAAAAATTATGACTAACAAAAATTATGACAAACATTACTGAACTGAAACAATTAATTATTATTATTATTATTGTTTCAGTTTATTAATATGGACCTCCGCAAAGTAACGCCTGATTAAATAATTTATTGACAAACATTACATTATGAATAAAAAGTTTATGGCACCAGATATACGCTCCCGAAGTAGGTATTTAATGTATAAATGCTTGTTTGCTTGCCACAATTCTTGTAATGTCAATACGTCCGCAATTCGAATGGATACGAGCCATTATTGATTTCGCATAATAAATGAATACCATAAATACCAGAAAGAGACAAATGTGCGTTTGTTTATCCCAGCCAAACTGCCAAGAATGTATCCGGTTATTATTGACGACTCGACTCATTTCGAGTAAAGCCGTACCAAACGGGGCGCGCTTAGCGGCAGACGGCGGTACTGAGATGACACTCATATCAACTTTACTTACTATTAAATTAACAAATCTCATAAACTCTGTCGCAGGTTACCCTGCACGTTTTATTATTATTCATTTGTCTCAGGAAACAAGACCAACATAATATACATAGGTACAATAATTTTGACATATTCTGTTGAAATTTGGCACACAGATTGTATAATCTGGATTAACATATAAGGATACTTTTATCCCGGAAAATTGCATAGTTCCCGTGGGATAGCAATAAACGAATTCTTCGCAGACGGAGTCGCAGGGAACAGCTAGTACGTAATTAACCCAGTAAATACAAAATTAATGACTGACTGAAGTGATTGATAAGTATTTATTAATGTTAAGTATAACCAACTTCTATTTCTGACGCGCGACTGTGAATGTTCGTCACATTTGATTTATTAGCGGCTCCGAATTATTTGATAATTTTAATGGTACCCATAGAGAACCTACAATTGTTTGCCAATTAAGTACCAATTAGCAATTAGGTAGGTTCTAGCTACTTAATGGTAAGACCTGCGAACTTAATTTACAATTTCTGAATATTTAAATGTAGTGTAATCATTGATGCCGAAACAAATACTAATCAAGTACCATGCTATTAATTGAACACAGAGGGTAGATTCTTAAAATTGCGTCTATGAAAATACCACCCGAAAAAAGTTAAAAACTGTGTACTGCTTCAAAAATCAACCCCCCAGTGTCGAATTATTCCTAAACTTAATAATTATAGCTATCAAAGTCTCCCATTATTTCAACGTCTATACAACTCAAATTAGCAAAACTTACTACTAAATTACTAAATTATTACTTCGTAACATAAGCGAAACCGTCACTCAAATCCTCAATCACACATTGTATGCTTCATAATTGCAAGATAGCTCACTACCGTGTAATATTATCTCGCCGCGCCTGCATAAAAAGTTTTATACTACTGCTGTGCCAACACGTCTCACACACAAATTGATGTTCATACAGCTCTCCGCTTTCCGTTCACGTAGTGGAGCATAACCGCAAATGAGCTGTGTTGTCACAATATAAGTCGTTGTTTTATTGTACACCCCGTCAGCACTGAGTGACGATGTTTAACATACATTGGGTACTGTAAGGATGCTGGCACGCGGGAGCTCTATGGTAATATTTTGAAATTTAAATTAAGAAGAGCAGCCGAATGTCAGCATCGAAAGCAATAATGAAGCTGTACAATTGTGATTCGAGAGCGATGCAATAAACACAAGCCAAAAGTTATTCTTGTATTTTCAAGCTTGACATAGGGAAGCTACACTCAGGGCCCTAGTGAGGTCCCAACAGTACCTACTACCATATTTTTGAGAGGGAGACGATGGGTACAATGTAGAAATGTAATAGATTTAGGGTTCCGTATTTGAAAAGGAAAAATGGAACCCTTATATAGGTGAAACGGTAGCCTCGGTGTCCATCTATGTGTGAAACCTTTTTTCTTAGGAATGCAAGGAGGTAGGTTGAAAATACGATCAAATATACCTATATTTAAGCATGTAATTCTGAGACATACAATCATGCCTGCTTCCCAGCAAAGGGGGAGGCAGAGACTATTTGTTTTCACCCGCTACGATCCTGACGTACATCTTTGGCTTCCCTAACACTCGTTTAACTTACTCACTTACTTCCTAAGCTGCGTACGGACTGCGCGCACATTACGCGTACCCTACGCGAGCCCGGGTACGCGTGTTCTGGAACGCCATGTCCGTACGCTATGTACGCGTACCCGGGCTTGCGTTGGGTACGCGTAATGTGTGCGCAGTCCGTACGCAGCATAAGAGCTTTAAAAAAGTACGAATGTAAATTTTTGCGATTAAAAGATACCTACAGCTTTTTCAATGTGCATATTCATAAGAATTCTACAGGAATCAAAACCTAATAGGATACTTCACCTTGACATAGAATTATGGGCAAGAAGTAAGACATCCAAAATCACTGATTCTCATAAAATAACTTTATTTTTCACAGATATATACACCGTGAAATTTTAGTGGTTGTTTTCCCGAAACGAGGTGATTTAGTTTCGATTGTACAATCGATTTATAATTACTATTTTGACTAGAGTCAAAAATCCAATTGTGAAAGACGAAAGTCGAAAATGACCGCGAACCAATAGTAACGCTTCGTTGGTACAAGTAGCGTACGATCGTACGATAGGTTAGGTACCAACGAAGCGTTACTATTGGTTTGCGGTCATTTTCGACATTCGTTTTTCACAATTGGATTTTTGACTCTAGTCAAAATAGTAATTATAAATCGATTGTACAATCGATACTAAATCACCTCGTTTCGGGAAAACAACCACTAAAATTTCACGGTGTAGTATAAATATTCCTAGGTGAATTTTTCGCTTCGAGCCCTTATCTTTCAAAACAAACAGTATCGTCATAGTATTAAGGTTCAAATTTAAACCTACTGTTTTATTGTTTACTATTTACTGTGTGCTTACTTTTTTTTTCTTTTAATTTGTACGGAACCCTTGGTGAGCGATTCTGACCGGTTCTTTTTATTCGATCGTACTTTATACCAAGGGGAGCAAACTGAACAGGAATACAACAAAGCGCTGCTGGCTTGTACGAGGTAGTTTAAAGTAGTCTGGCTCTCAAACCGCGCGGTAAGAATTTTTTACAGTTTCAATCTATGATAGTAGGTAGGTGTACAATAAATACGCAAGGGTCGTTAAATTCGCAGCGGATTTAGGAACGCTATCCCCATAAACTGCAGTAAATAAACTACAAACTTCGCTTCTAAACATTAAAACAAATCGAACCCAAGCCCCACTATTCCAATAAAACACAAGGGAACGCGGGGTCTAAGGACTATCGACGTGTCTCTTAAAAAGTACCTTTACTTTTTTTTCTTTTTATTGAATCAACGTCTGAAAACAGTGTTAGTGAAGCGGTGACCTCGTTCCCGACTGATTTTGTTGGGGAGACACTTTACGTCAAATTGAAACCATTAAGGGAAAACGTGTCTCTCAGAGGGGTTAAGTAAGCTTGCTCTATTGACGGATTCATCGATTTCTTTGTATCCCTGCTCCAACGCATTCATTTCGTCTTTTGTTACAATGTTGAGTTAGCCGAGATTTTAGAGATTTCATTTTCTTTTTCTTTTCTGGTTAATGTATTTGGATTAGGTAGCTATGTATGTAAGACTTAGTTATATAAATAGTGCTCGATCCAGTATAAAAAGAATGAATGTTAGAAACAAATCGCTTCAAATTTTTTTGAAGTACCGTACATTTGAGTTAGAATGGTCAAGTGTAAAAATATGTAAGTATCTATTTAATTCTCTCATAATTATGTACCGATACCTTAATTCGACGACAAAAAAGCTATAGGACATATTTATGAGCAAGTTGTATGTACACTTGTCCTTAAATGTTAACGTAAGAGAGTAAAAAAAAAACATTTTTAATATAGATTTTTACGCTAGTGATACGTTTTTATGGCATTGTTATCGGATTTATCCTTTTAAATTTAGTTTGGACTTCCAAGATTTTGATTACATATGTGGGTCATACACATTTTTTTGTTCGCGTCTCTCCTGTGGACATTGCAAAAGTTATGGGTCCATAGCCAATATTTTTTAGTCAAGTTTATATCGGCGTGTGGGACGCCTGGCCAACTTTCGGCCCATTTAAATAAATCTTAAGTTTGCTGACTCGAAGTCGCTAATTTTATGTCCACGGGGGAGATAACTTTTGTTTCTTTTGGTATGTATGACCCATGTAGTTAGTTACGTAATAATTTACTTAGTTACAAGAGAGGCTACTACGATTCATGAAGTTCGTATTATGCCATCCCTTTCACTTTTTTGTTATACTTACTATTAGCTAAACAGAGCGTCACGATACGAGGTTCGAAAATCGTAGTATAAGGCCTGGTGAACCTAATAAAAACATGTAAAAAAGTAGGTACTATGTTAAACCACCAAGTAGTACCTACTTTCCCAATTTTTACAGAAAATACGATTCTCCAACCATCCATCTACCTTAATCTCAAAATAGGTTTTTACCATCTTACCATATTCAGCGTGGTCCTGATTAATGACCTGTTCGTTTAACAATACTTTGTGTCCGGCCGGTCCAACCTCAGCGACCTTTGCGACCTTCATCTGACTTCTCCACAAAAGCATAAAGACGTATTGAAGTCTACTAATATATAGCGAAAGTCCCACCATATGTTCAGCAAATATTTTCAGTTCGTTTGAGCATTTTGTTTGCTCCAGAGGTTTGGCTTATTGAAATTCTTAAGATATTCCACAATGAAACAAGATTTTTACGTTGCTATGTTACATTAATAGGTTTTCTGGAAACCTGATTCTGATATTATTCACACAAATGTGACTTGTAATATTTTGATTTCTCAGACGCGCTAGTGGTAATAAATACATATATATATAGGATCTATAAGGCGAGGTTTGGTGGTGGGGAGTTTTTATTGAGCGCGCTATTGCTACACTGGATAATTAGGTATTTTGTTTTTTTTTTGTTTATTGTGTTATTGTTATTTGACAAGTGCGTGTCATCTTAATAGTTAAGCTCAGCTTAAACTTCAGAAAGTTATTCTGTCATTATCTGTGATATCCTTTATTGGCCTTGTGTTGCTATGTTCATTAGCATTACTTAAATTGTATTTTAAGCTGTTGATTCTTCTTAAATAAACTTTTAATGTCCGGAATATTTTATTTTTCAAGTAAACATTAATGTAAGCTACTTAATATTTGTTTAGCATAAACACAGCTACACAAATGTATCATAACGACAGTGGTTTCCATTTGGGAAATAAGTGTAATACTACCTCTAATGGATTACATAATGTTTTAGTAAGTCGAGTGAAGTTACAACGTGCTGTCTCTAAGTTAACACGGTGACACGGCAACGTGGGAAAAAACAAACAAAGAAAAATCAGAGAGAAACTCGAATGCTGCTTACGGGGAAAAAGGTGTCAGTTGTAATACAAAAAATGAGGTAGAAAATGACCACGACGGATCTTAAAATATGATGACGGGGTTTTAACGCAGCGATGCGTAGCATTCAGATGTTTTGTGCCCGAGTTCAAAATCCATTTTTGGCGGACTTGACTAGACTAGAGTTAACTATATAACTCCGAATTAAGTGCTGAAATATAATGGAACTGAAAACTGCCCGTTAAAATAATATACTTACTTACTATGCGTAAGAATTATAATAATACAAGTAAGTTGCAATTAAACTAATTCATTAAATGAATAAACGTTTCCAATACAAAGGAACTTGCGTGCGATAGTTACGTTAATCATTACCATTCATTACTCTTATTATCACGAAGATGCCAAAACACAAATAAATAAACATTGGAAATTAAATAATGTTTGTAAAACATACCTCCTCATTGAATTTCAAATAACTGCAATTGTGTGCTCCTGGCGTTGGATAAAATCAAGAAAATAATATATATACTACAGTACTAATACGTGTAAAAGAATAAGTATTTATAGCTATGCAGTCGAATTTCTATTCAGATTTATTTCTACCGTAAAATACTTGAAAATAAATGAGTGCACTTCAAAAACGTCGTATTAACTCGTCAGTCCTTTTTACCAGGACCTTATGAGTTTGCAGATAAAGTCTAAACTGGGAGCTTCATACTGAGTAAGTATGTCCTTTTAAAAGTTGTTCCTAGAATCATTAAAGACGTTTTAGTTGATTGTCCGATCCGTCGGGACCGATTGATTCGCATTGGCGTCCGTTCCCCGCTAAAACGTCTCTGGCTATAACAATATTTAGTAACGACCTACATTTTATTGGAAAAAGCTCCGTAAATTCTACTAGAACTGATATTAAACTTTGAATGCGCTATCCAATCCAAACATTGCTGTTTCCTTCTGAAAAGTACCTACTACAGTTGAAAGCTTTTTAACAACCAGAAAAGTGGTTCAAGTAATATACTTAACAAGCAAATACGACGTACATGAAGTTAATACAACTTAAAGCATAATTTATTAATTACATTAATTACTAGCTCTTGCCCGCGACTCCGTCTGCAAAGAATTCGTTTATCCTGCAAGAACTTTGTAATTTTCTGGGATAAAACTTTTCTATATTCTTTCTAGGGTCTCAAACTATCTTCATACCAAATTTTATCTAAATTGGCCGTTTAAGTGTGAAGTGGTAACAGAAAAACAGAGTTATTTTGAAATTATAATATTAGTAAGGATGAGACAATTGACATCAATACACACAAAATATAAAATTGGAACACCTTTAATATTCTATATACCTACAACCATCCTAAACTAAAAATTGGTATATTAAGAAACAAAAAAAAAAAACAAAAATATTGTAATGATACGGAGTCCCTTTAGGCAAGGTTCCGAAAATACTGGCAGCGTTCCTTCTTTGAATAGTAGTTGTTAAACTAATTTTTTGTCCGAGGTGGCTGCCAGCTCTTCAGTCTCCTAAATACAACAACAAACAACATCAAGTATAGTATAAATCTTCCCAGGTGAATTTTTCGCTTCGAGCCGTTACATTAAATTTGAACCTTAATACTATGACGAAACCGTTTGTTTTCAAAGATAAGGGCTCGAAGCGAAAAATTCACCTGGGAAGATTTATACTATAGAAGTAAAGTTATTGCATGAAAATGTACATGACTCACTAATTTCCTAGTCGTGGAATAGCAAGGCATTAATTCAAAAATGTACATGACTCACTAATTTCCTAGTCGTGGAATAGCAAGGCATTAATTCAAAAATGTACATGACTCACTAATTTCCTAGTCGTGGAATAGCAAGGCATTAATTCAAAAATGTACATGACTCACTAATTTCCTAGTCGTGGAATAGCAAGGCATTAATTCAAAAATGTACATGACTCACTAATTTCCTAGTCGTGGAATAGCAAGGCATTAATTCAAAAATGGCCAGGGCTTATATCAGTCCATTTATTTTGATACAAATAGGTACACCTCGTTGAGTTTTTCCGGTTCTTTCTCAACAAGCGTTTTCCGAGCCCGTGCCAGATTTTTCGACGTTCTTCATTGCTGCATAGACAGAGTAAGGTAAGTAAACGTACCAATGCTCGACACCTCAACGCCCAGTAAATGACACCCACCTGTCACCTCTCTTAAGCGGGCTACAAATCATCAGTTTTAACTGTACAGTCGAACTGTGCAGTTAAAACGTATGTGTGTAGGCAAAACTGGGAACTGAGCAGTTGATCTAATCGAAATTTCATTAAACTACACAGTTCGACTGTACAGTTAAAACTGTGCAGTTAAAACTGATGATTTGTAGCCCGCTTAACCAAGATTGAAGGTACCATGTATTGGGTCAGTGTCGAGCAGGGAAGTTTACCTTAAATTAAAAAAAAAATCGAGTTTGACTTTGTATTTTGACTTGTGTATCCAGTTGTAGCATTTGGTGCTCGCCAGGCAAGAAAAGAGCCATTAATTAAATTAAAGTAAGTTAGTATTGCTAGTATTTGTGTTCGGTGTGATCTCATTGGACCATAGCGTAGCGCCGATGGCTATGGCTACGGTGCTACGGATCGTAGCACACGCGTAGCAACAGCTACGTGTCCAGACAAAAATATTGTTGTTGTTGTACGACAAAAAGGAGAAGAAATTAAATGAGATTTTTTTCATCTCTGATACAACCTTTACTTGTATTGTAGTTGTTGTGTTGCAGAGATGTCTTGAAGGGATAAGTTCGCCTTCGTACATTTATTTCAACGGTTGTTAATAGTGTTTGGTAATTCTTGTACAATAAAGAGTTTACATACACACATACTTTGATGAGAAATGTAACCATTTCGTATATAAAATGTTGGTTGTCTTATATCGTACTCTACATTCGAATTTATGTCCATAAAAAACTAAGGTATTAGAAATACATATTTTTGTGAAAATTTCATTTTTTAATACAAGTTTTTCGCTGACTGTCGTTTTTATTGGCTGTACCTACTTAAATTGTTATATTTTATTGTCATTTATTGCAATGGCATTACGAAAAAATTTAACCACGTGATTTCGTTTCGGTTTATTGAATTCCAAGCAGTAAGCAGATGATGTAGCATCGGTTGACTATTTACCTGTAGCATCTATGACCGGAGATGATAATTACTCGTATTAACACACTCCGTATTCTAGCGTGTTCTCTCTTTCAAAAACTTAAAATTTTTTTCTTTGGGTTGTCGTATAAAATATGACAGGAGTGGGAATACCATATTACACCATATACCATATTCCTATTGGTCATCAGAAATGTTACGTTGTGAGTCTCGCCTTTGTGTGATGGTTTTGATTTGGTATTATGAGTTTGTAAGGGAGTGTTTCAAAACACGTAATGATCCTTTGATAGAATATAATGTTATTATTATTATATAATTATAAGTTTAAAGACGCGAGTTTTCTGTTTTTACACGCTTTATATTAGCTTCACCTGTATGTTTGTATGTATGTATGTTTGTATGTTTGTTTGTAACCGACTCCTTAGGGCGCGATTTTGACCCACTTCCCGGTTTCCGATTGAGCTGAAATTTTGCACATATGTGTAAATTGGATGACAATGCAATATTATTGTAACATGGAGCTGATCTGATGATGGACCTGGATGGTGGCCATAGGAACTATGTAATAAAACAACACAATCCCGTCGAGTTTGGGCTCGTTTGATTCGTCTTGACGAGCACTTTGATCCCAGATGGTAACCAGGGTCTGATGATGGAGCTGGAAGATGGCCAAAGGCACTCCACAATAAAACGACACAACCCCATCGAGTTTGGGCTCGTTTGATTCGTCTTGACGAGCACTTTGATCCCATATGGTAACCAGGGTCTGATGATGGAGCTGGAAGATGGCCAAAGGCACTCCACAATAAAACGACACAACCCCATCGATTTTGGGCTCGTTTGATTCGTCTTGACGAGCACTTTGATCCCATATGGTAACCAGGATCTGATGATGGAGCTGGAAGATGGCCAAAGGCACTCCACAATAAAACGAAACAACCCCATCGAGTTTGGGCTCGTTTGATTCGTTTTGACGAGTACTTTGGTCCTAGATGGTAACAAAAGTCTGATGATGGAGCTGGAAGGGGGGTAGGTGGCGGGTTGGGGGGGGAATGGGGTATGGGGTAAGGGGGTCGGGGGTTTAGAGGGTTGGGGGTTAGGGTGTGGCGGTTGGGGTTAGGGGTTGGGGGGGGGTTTACGGGAAATAGGGTGGGGGTGTTGGGTGGTTCGGGGGTAAGTGATTTTGAGGGGTTGTGGGAAATGGGGAGGGGGTAAGAGGCCTAGATGGTAACAAGGGTTTGATGATGGAACTGGAAGGGGGGGCGGTAGGTGGCGGGGTGGGGGGTGTGGGAGGGGTGGGGTGGGGGGGGGGGAGTGGGGGGGGGGCAGGTGACGGGGGGGGAGTGGGGGTGGGGGGGGGTCCGGGGGTATGGGGATTCGGTGTTAGGGGGGTTGGGTTTAGGTGGTTCGGGGGTTTGTAAAATGAGGAGGGGGTAAGGGGGGTTTAGGGGATTGGGGGTAAGGGTGTGGGGTTTGGGGGGGGTTTGGGGAAATGGGGTGGGGGATGTTGGGGGTTGGGTTTAGGGGGTTTGGGGGTTGTAGGTGAGGGGGTAAAGTTAGAAAGAAAAAAATGCAACTAAAAAATAGAAAATAAATAATAGTTTAAAAAAACTAAAAAACACGCTTTAAAAAATAAAAAATAAATTTTAATAAATTTCAATTCACTATTCTTATAGTGCAGTAAAAAATCTTAATAAGCAATTATTATATTGTTATATCCAGATCAAAATTTGTAAACAATTCTAAATATTGATAAAATAAATAATAATAGTTTAAAATATTTTAATGTAAAAAAAGCGTGGGGTGCTTTTTAAGATGTTATCAAAATGACAATCCTTGACAATTGACACCATGCACCCCACGCTTTTTTTACAATAAAATATTTTAAACTATTATTATTTATTTTATCAATATTTAGAATTGTTTACAAATTTTGATCTGGATATAACAATATAATAATTGCTTATTAAGATTTTTTACTGCACTATAAGAATAGTGAATTGAAATTTATTAAAATTTATTTTTTATTTTTTAAAGCGTGTTTTTTTATTTTTTTTAAACTATTATTTATTTTTTACTATAAGATAAAAACTTTTTCAACGTGTAATTTATTTTTAGTTTGGGTTAGGTTACGTATAGACAACAGTTTTGTGAAGTTGACAATTTCCGAGAAAATTGAATTAGGTACAGTCAAGTGTAAAAATATAGCACACAACTTGCTCATAAATATGTCCCATAGCTCTTATGTCATCGAATTAAGGTATAGGTATATAACGATGGGAGGATGAAATCGATACTTATTTTTGCACTTGACCGTACCTAGATTAAATAATAATTCTGTATTTTTACATGACTGCCCAAAGCAAAAGATCATCCACTATAATTTTCAATCTTTATGTAATTTGATACGTGGGTATCCGTTTGTGGAAACACTGGGAGGAAAAAAACACCTTGAACAAAAAACGATTTATCAGCTAGTTTTTGTAAGTTGACCTAACAAGTATCGAAGATAATGAAAAAAAAACTTCGTTGCATAGTACAAGAAGATAAGCTGAAGTCAACTCTCGTACAAGTGTTTTGTGCCTGTAAGTATTCTAAATTTAAATTTCCCGCTATTAAAGGTTCAAGTTATAGGAAGGGCACCGACAACTGGATTACGTCAAATTGGGTTCGTCTCGCACGTTCGTTGCGATATATTCACTACTGGCTGGCAGTAGGTACTGACGGGATATTTATTCGTTTGATGTAATGCTGGGTAAGGGTTTTGTGTGCTCAAATAAGGAATGATTATTTTTTGCCAGTACGGAAAATAGCGATAGCTACGACAGTTTAAGGGAAGAAATTAAATGAGGGCGCCACTATCTTCCTATTTTTTATCTTGCTATTTTCATATATCTCTTTTTATAGCTCTCTACTTTAAAGCAAATAGGTGAAATTAATTAAAATAAGCTTAGAAAAATAACTGAAAATGTAGCGGTGGCAAGATTTAAGCAACCTGCGACAATGTATTTACCATCCCTTTTATTTAAGACGATTTTACGTATTTTGGCCAAGAAACATAGTAGTTACTAGGGGCGTTCAATAAAAAGTGAGAATGAGTATGTTATAAACAACTTTTACTAAATGTAATTTTATTTTTCGACATAGTCACCTTTTAGCATAATAACACTTATTATATCTTTTTTCTAAACTTAAAATTTCATTTTTAAAAAAGGTCTCATCTTAAGTACTTAAAAAATCTTGTACTGCAGCGAGTACCGCGTCGTCGTCTTCAAATTCCTGGCCTCTCGGGTATTGTTTCAATCTCGGAAATAGGTAGAAATCACTGGGAGCGAGATCTGGTGATCTGGTGGTGCAGAGGTTGCTTAAGGATATTGAACCCAGCATCACGAATTGCAGCCATTGCAACGATGGACTTGTGTGCCAGGGCATTGTCCTGGTGGAACAGCACAACTTTCGAGAGTTTACCTCGCCGTTTTTCACGGATCTCATTGCGCAATGTTGCTATTTGTTTGGCGTATAAAGTGCCCGTAATAGTGGCTCCATGTTTGAGATACTCAATCATTAATACCCCTTTACCATCCCAAAAAACCGAGCCCATGACCTTACCGGCAGATGGGCCCACCTTGAATTTCTTCGGAGTTGGAGATGATGGCCTTTTCCATGTCATAGACTGCAGTTTCGTTTCAGGGTCGTAATGATGGAGCCATGTTTCGTCCATTGTTATAAATCGCGCCAAAACAAGTTCCCGGTCTTGCTGTATCAGGTCCAAAGCTTCTTGACAAATCTCGACTCTAGTTTGTTTTTGCGTGTCAGTAAGCATTCTTGGTATCCAACGCGCAGATACCTTTTTCATACCCAAGCGTTCATGTAAAATATTATGCATGCTCCCCGTTGAAATCTTTACATTTTCAGCAATAAAACGAACCGTGACACGACGATCCGCCAAAACTGAGTTTTCAACTTATTTCACAATTTCTTCAGTTATTGCAGTAGTAGGGCGTCCGAAGCGGGGGTCGTTCATGGTCGATGTTCTTCCATGTCTAAATTCGGCGCACCAACGTGCGACTGTCAAATACGGAGGAGCATTAGACCCTAAAGTGTCCCGCAAATCTAAATTGACTTGGTCCGTAGAAAAATTTTTCAAACACAAGTATTTGATAACGGCGCGCAGTTAAATTTTCTCCATTTTCGCTAACGTACTCAATAGCATTGCAAAGAAATTACCGTATTTTTTTTAAACAAAAGACAGTTACTTTTTTTAATACGGCCAGTATTTAATTTCCTAATATTGAAGGAGTTTGCATCTCATTCTCACTTTATATTGAACGCCCCTCGTACTTACATAATTCTATGGTGGGATCTTAGACTAAAAACCTCAGTTTTGTAACTTAAACCTTGTTTGTCGAATAAAGCTAAGTACCGACTAGTAATATTCGATGTGAACTTTTACATTAATTCACCTGTAATTTTCAATTTAATTTATTTCGCAGTGCAATCAATTTCATTAAAAATAACTGTGAATTAATTCTTCCGCATTCAGGCAAATAGTAAGTAGTATTTTTATTTTACATGTTCACGGTAGCATGGTTTAAAGCGGACTGAGCGAATCCCGAATATACGAATATTTTAAATATTTGTTCAGTTTTATATAGTTCTAAATAAATAAAACATTTTTATGATAAATTGAGGCGTGTTTTAATGAAATTCACGGCTTACAAAAGAACATGGTGTCATACATGGGGTTCTAAGATATAAAGTATGTACAACAAAAATAATGTGTCCTCTTTACGAGCCTCTTGACGAGAACCCTGGGCGTCTGATTGAACATAAATTCTCGGCTTGCTGTAAATGCCTTAAATACCGGATTTACATTTTATTGTGGTGTTAGAATAATTAAAATGAAACTTAACATACAGCGAGGTAGGTTTGATCTATTAGCGAATATGTTTATGAACAGTTTTGTTTGTTATAATGTATAGAAACTATATTGTTGATGTACTTCCATACATACCATCACGCCTCCTTCCCAGCAAAGGGGTAGGCAGAGACTATTTGTTTCCACCTACTACGATCCTGACACAAATTTTTCGCTTCCAAAACACTCATTAGTCTCTTCAAATATGCTCGTCGGTTTCGGGATCTTGACTTGATCTTTCCTCAAGACATCCCCAGTCTGATCATTAAATGTTCTTCAACAACACTATCCTATCTATATCCTTATCAGACGTCATTCATTATTAGTATCTCACTCATTTCTCTTTCATCTCATAATTTATCTTTTCACGTTGGCTTAATTTAGTGACGGAGCAATGTGTTAGTTTGATCACATGCTTTTCACAAATCGCAATAACATGCCAAATATTGATGTTCCTTCAATCAAGAATATTCATTCCATTTCATGTCAGTAACACTTATCATTAGCGAGCTTAGAATGTTCCAGCCACTTCGACGGAAAGCCGATTACGATCGTCTGAGTAGTTTTAGAGCTTACGATGGAATGCCGCGGGAACGGGAACAAAAACGAGGTAAAGTAGGAATCGAACCAGGCGTTGAGATTATATAAGTAAATAAATTTTATCTACACCCATATAGTAAATTCTCCATTATGCGTTCAAAAACCATAGATAATGACCAGCATTACGACATTGGATTCTATTATGAACACGGCAGTATCGTAATGGTCATTACGTTACAGAAAACTGGAACATAATGAGATTTCAAACATCATTATATTACAGTACAGGTGCAGGAGGAGCAATCACGTCGCAGGTCCTCGGGCGCGCACCGGGCGCAGGTCGTGGGGCAGACATATCTATTTCTCGTTAATGCAGGTAATTTCTCAATGGTTCTTGAACGCATGATAGAGGATTTAATATATGGATGTAGATAAAATATTGTATGCAAATGTACATAATTAGGCCATAAAACACTCATGTGACCCTTTATGAAACTCAGCTACGCCTCGTTTCATGAAACCACACTCGTGTTTTAAGGACCCCTATTACGATACAGTTGCATAAAATACTATTATTATTCTTAATATTAATATTTGAACAGTAGCAATAAAAAGCCTCTTAGTTAAAAAAAATCGGCCAAGTGCGTGACAGACTCGCGCATCGAGGGTTTTATACTGAAGGAATGTCAAAACATACGCCGTAAACAGCCATATGTATTAAAATCCACTTGGTTAGCAGAGCTCTACTTTTAAGTAAAATGTACGCAGTGTGAGATCATTTTAAATTGAGAAGATGGAACCTCCGTACAAAATTACAAATGTATAGTTTCAGATTTTCCCTATAGGTGGTACTTATAGTAAGTACAACGATGGAACTCGCTTGCCTAGTAAATGTTCATTCACCCTAGACTTGAAAATGGCCGGGTTGTAGTTGTGTTGAGCCTACCAACCAACCTATAAATTAACATCAATCAACCAACCAATCTATAGCTAGACCGTTTAAATGAGTCCTCATTATCGAGGCGAGGACTCATTTAAATGGTTTAATATATATTAAATGATTTTATTCTATTTTCTTTAAATTTAATGGCTGCGGCAATACGTGCGTTTGCATCGTATAAAAACAGCCGATAATCCCTTTTGTTTATTTAATGGCACCCACTAGCTCGTACACACTGAATTTAAGTGGATTACGCCAGTTGGCTTATCTTGTCTAACTTTGTTTTGTGTTACAGTTTTGCTTTGCCTAACAGAAGCAAAAATGGTGAATTGTGCGAATTTGACTTTTTCAAAAAGAAGGTCCACAGAATGGCGGTAATTTCGACTGAAATGTGCCGATGATATGTTCAAAAGTGTATACACCTGGTTCTCGTACCTACATATCATCGTACTTATATATAGATCTATCTTTACTTGCTCATACTATTGATAAACAAACCCATGTTGCAACCACATGGTGCGCGAGCGCCGTAGCAGTGCTACGCCGTAGATTTTCGTCAATAGAATCTACAAATGCATTATGCAAAGAAAACTCAATAAATAGTTAGTTCATAATTCTTTTCTATATTCCCGTGGACATGGCAAAAGTTAAGGGTCTATAGCCAATATTTTTAGTCAAGTTTACATCGGGGTGTGGGACGCCTGGCAAACTTTCGGCTCTTTAGTTTGCTGACTCGGAGTCGCTAATTTTATATCCACAGCAGTGACTATTTTACGAACAAGTGTTAATAGCACAGCAAAATCAGAACACTTCAAGTGCTATTAGCGTATATTAACTTTGTGTGAATAAAAAATATCCTTTAAAGTGCTGGCCGCTTCGTAAATATTTTAATTCTATTCGGTATCACATGACTGACCCTGATTAGCCGAATAAACGTCCTTCTTGTAGTACGGACCGGACATAAATTATCCAACAGCCATCCTAGCAGGCGATATTTCAAATATCTTCCAGTACCATAAATATGGATGATCTGCCTGCCGCGGCCACGACGACTGCCACGCAGGCTGCACCGAGCGTCGTAAATTTCAAATAACTGCGGTGAAACATAAAATTTGTTATTTGTCCCACATATTGCTTGTATTGATTCCTATGCTCTTTCCGGAAATTCTTTCCTTCCTTCTCCACAATACAAATAAATTACGTCAAATCACGAAGGTTTTCCGTATCTACCAATAAAAAGTTCACATCGCTCTTTCTCATCAGCATAATATACATATATCTGCATATCTGTCAAAGCAAAAATTTCCTGTTCAATTTACGATAATATTCGAGAGCGCGGACAATAGCCTTTGTTAAGGTAAAGTCAGCTTCAAAAACAACGGCTTTAATAGGGTTTAAAAAATATATTTATATTTGAAAATGTAGGAATATCCTATCCATTAAAGTCCATCTGAAAACAGGGAAACACATTGCCAATTGTCTAATGTAAATTGTTACATTGGAAATATTTTCGCTCTGTAATATTATACGGTATAAATAAATACTATTCATACATATTTACTTATTATTTGAACAGGTAAATGTTTTTTGCTGTTTAGTAATATATTGTTCAGCAGTTTTCATTGACGAGGCTCTATCTCTTTTATTTTTGAGGTCCCGGTTCATCTCCTGTTAGTATCCACTAGGGTCACCTAATTATTAGGATAGCGCGCGTTAAAGTCGTCACATTCAGTGCCAAGAACCCACACGGCGTTTTCTGCGTTCGTAGGCAGTTTTCGCTTCAAAGCGGAAAAACACTGCTACTGGTTACGAGCGTAGCGCGTAGCAATGCTTACCTACCAGCGAATATGTTAAATCCAAAAAAAATAAGTTATTTTAGTCACATTTGGTTTTGTTTCTGAGACCTATTTCTTTCAAACGCTCAACCGTTTTCTGTATCTATATTAAAATTATAAAGCTGAAGAGTTTGTTTATTTGGTTGAACGCACTAATCTCACGAACTACTCGTACGATTTGAAAAATATTTTTGTGTTGAATAGTCTATTTATCGAGGAAGACTAAAACCGCGAGCAAAATATAAACATATTTTGTCCCCTAATATTTATTTATTTATTTTTATTTTATATTTTTAACCAAAAAAGTACTATGAAAGCAAAAAATATCTTGGACTAAACGAGTTTATTTTATTTACACGCCGTACGGCTGTTGAAAAAAAGTTACCCACCGATCACGAAGTTATCACGTAACCAAATAAAAAAGGTGAGGCAATTTCATAGGCTCTCAGAACTTTTATTGTATTTGGCATTATTTAGCAATTCAGTGAATTAAAGTTAATAAATATTATGAAAAGCTTGTAGCTTTCAAAGCATATAGCAATAGCTATTTGCCGGTGTCAACATATTAGTGCTTAATATATTACAGCGAGTTTCATATTCGATGCAGTGCGGTGTTTTAAAACGCTCCTGTAAGCATTACTTTCAGAAGATTTTCATGGTATTTCCACGCGTAAATCCCTAAGTGGTTTTCGGTTCCTATTCACATACGAGCAGTCCGAGTGGGTTGAAATTGATGAAACATTCCAACCAACAAAATATGACTTTCAAAAATGAAACTCATAAATCGAAGCGAAATATTTCGCCGGTATTCAGAGTATTGCGCACAACTACAGAGCGAATAGTAGAAAGGAAAGGTATAAAAGCTTTACCCTTTCTAAAAACACGTAAATAGAAGAGCGGAGCGTTCGTTCCGTTCGGTTCGAATGGTGGCGGCACACATGCGCACCTACACCACGCTACATACGTGGAATAAACGACGTGAAATGGGAAAAAAGTTAAATATGTATGAGTGCGGGTAAATATAAAAATCGGTATATAAAGCGGTTTATATAATATAGGTGGAAGAGCGCGCGGCCCGCTCTCGCCTCAGTCGCGCGCGGTCCCTGTAGCCGCGCGCTCCTCGCAGCCTCCCGCCTCCAAATGTTCTTAGTTCCAGCGCGAGTTCCATGCAGTTTCTTCAAAAGTGTTATCTCCCGCCAAACTTTGACAATACGTTTCCAAATAAAAATTGTTGGAGAAGTGGTTTTGTGTGGTAAATAATAAAGTCTAAAACTTTCTATTGACACTTGTGAGGAAGTTTGTGAGACTTGACAGGTAAGTGTTAAAGAAAGTTGCGAGAGAGAAATCAACAAAGATTTGCCTCGAAACAGATACAACGTCGGCTTTCCAACTTCGTACCTTAAAGTTTTATTCTTAATTATAATTGTTTGTTAAATAATGTTCCATTTAAATATGTTTAGGAATTCTAAACTCCAGGGATATCTTCAGTTACCTTCTATTTTCAAGTTAAGTATTGCTAAGTTAGCAGAGAAAGATATTGCCCAAAGTTCTCTTTGGCATACTTTCAAGTTCGGTTCTTAATAAAATAGCAAAAAATCTTCTCACAAAGTTTCAAAACTAAAACAATGACCTGAAGTAAAACTATTGTTTTAGTACAATTACTAATTAAAGTTGCTTTCAAAATTACTTTTTGAATGGCAGTTTTTTATAGTTCAAAAAGAATCAAATTCTACTTACCAACATTCAAAAAGAAGTTCCCGATTCGCACTGGGCCCGCGTGGGAACTACAGCTCAAGCTCTCTCATTCTGAGAGTAGGCCTGTGCCCTGCAGTGGGACGTATATAGGCTGAGATGATGAACATAAAAAAAATATGAAATACAATTAAAAAAAACATAACTTTTCATTTCATATTAATATGGCGTTAGTTTTCTAATTGTACTTTATTATAGTTTTACTTTTCCATTTTCAAGCTGAAAGTGGTTTTCATACATGATTGAAACTTTTTACCGTTCAAAATTTAAGATTAAGTGGAGCGAAAGAAAAAAACAACAGTTTGTAAATCAAGAGCTAAAGTTTATTATAGTTTTTGTTTACGAGAAGTAGCCATAGAGCTGCAATCCATGTGGTTTTTGATTTACACACTATTGTTTCTCTTTCCTCGTTGTTTCCCTTACCCCAAGTAACTTTGCCTACATTTTTCTGCAAACGGAAGAAACCACAATACCTACCTATAACTACATAGTTTTTTAGGGTTCCGTAGTCAACTAGGAAGCCTTATAGTTTCGCCATGTCTGTCCGTCTGTCTGTCTGTCTGTCTGTCCGCGGCTAAGCTCAGAGATCGTTAGTACTAGAAAGCTGTAATTTGGCATGAATATACATATCAGTCACGCCAACAAAGTGGTAAAATAAAAAACAAAAAAATATTTTTTTTTATGGTACCTCCCATAGATGTAAAGGGGGGTGATTTTTTTTTCTCAACTAATACTATAGTGTGGGGTATCGTTGGATAGGTCTTTTAAAACCATTGCGGGGTTGCAAACATGATTTTTCTATTCAGTGATCTGTTTGCGAAATATTCAACTTTAAAGTGAAAATTTTAATTAAAATCGAGCGTCCCCCCCCCCCTCTAAAATCTAAACTGTTAGGTGGAAAAATTTGAAAAAATTCAGAATGGTAGTAAATATATCAAATTTACTAGGAAAATTATAGCGGCTAAGATTGCTTGGAAATTATTTGTAGTTTAAGAGTCAATAGTAGCCTAAGGTATAAAACATACCTAAACTTGGATGATTCCGTACACATACGAAATCCTTAGAAAAATATTACTTGATTTTTTTGTAATGGCTACGGAACCCTACCTTGTGCGTGTCCGACACGCTCTTGGCCGGTTTTTGTTTTATATTCTCGTAACGTGGGTCTTGGACACAGCAAATAAGTTCCACTCCAGGCTGTATATTGTAAACAATCCAATCCACTCAGCGAAATTTGATCAGTGTTCATGTTCGATTTCGTATTATATACGTTAGTGTCGTTAGTGTTTACCTAGGGGCAAGGATACGGTCGTTCATCTACCGTAAGGTGTTTCAAGCAAACAAAGGTGGTATCCATTTTTGGAAGTTATTTGATCGTCACTTTATTTTTGGGGTTCATGTCTACCTCAAAAAAATCCTTATAAGACAATTTTGTTGTACGGCTGTGAGTGGGTGCGTGAGTCGGTTTGTCTACCACTATTTTTAGAAACTGGTAGAAGTAGTAGGTTTAGATTAATATTGAACTCATGGCTATAGTTTCTTACAATTGGTAAAAAAAATAGTGTATTTTGAAATGAAATGAAAAAAAGTTTATTCCACATACAATACACATAAAATTGCAAAATATAATAAAATAAAAATAAAAAATAAAAAATTAAATTATGTGTGAAAAAAAAAAAAAATACTGTTTAATTCAATAAAAAAAAACAAATACACCACAAAAACCAATAGCTACAAAAATCTTTAAATTTTAAGATTGTGGTAAGCTATAAAAAGGTCCCGCCTCAGCATAAATGCGGACTCCTGAGGTAGAGCAACCCTGTCGTGCAACACGGCCTTACGCGGTAAGCTGAACGCAGCCGTTGCGACTGCAACGCGCAGCGCTGTCTGGCGGCGAACAAACGACATAAATTTATAACCTTTATTATTTTCATACAACACCATGAGTAACAAAACCTGATGGATACTTTCCGCTAACATATAATTCTAAAATTGAATACAATTAAATTACAACACAAAAAAATAAAAAAAAAACATTACACATTTGTAGTATTATTATAATTACATGCTATAATTACATGCTATTCTCATTAGAATAGCATGTAATTTTGCTTTTTATTTTAAATCTGTACGGAACTCTTAGTATGTGAGCCCAACTTGCGCTTGGGCGGCTCCTTTTAGTTTTAAATTCATCATCAGCCGAAAGACGTCCACTGCTGAACATAGGCCTACCAAGGCTCGCCAAACAGATCGGTCCGGTGCCATCCGCATCCAACGCAATCCAGCAACCTTAACCAGTTAGCTGTGTGTAAGTTAGCTGGTTAGTTTTAATTACTTAAATGTTATTAAATTTTGGTTAGTCCTATACTGTAAAAACTACTTATATTTACGTACCCACTTAAATTGATTTTTAGTGACTAAATTTTAAGACTTTTTGACATGTGTGTATTGCCTGTCCTGACCTACGGTGCGCAAACATGGTCTTTAACTGAGAACCAGAAATCCAAACTCAAGGTTTGCCAACGAGCTATGGAGCGCAGCATACTAGGAGTTAAAAGGATCGTTCGGATCCGGAACACCACATTGCGCTCCAAAACTCAAATCGCAGATGTTGGAAAAGCGACCGCCAAGCTTAAATGGGACTGGGCCGGGCATGTCTGCTGGATGCACCCACAAAGATGGGCGCACACAGCCACGTGGTGAGTGCCGCGCGATGGGTGCCAATGGCTGGGCAGGCCGAGGCGGAGGAGATGGCAAGATGACCTGGCCGCAGAACTGAGGGAGTGGCCAAATATAGCGCTCGATAGGGAGATGTGGAACTCAAGAGGGGAGGCCTTTGCCCAGCAGTGGGACACAATTATAGGCTAAATAATAATAATAATAATGAATTTTAAACTAGGGAAATAAAACAAGCATGAAGCTAAATAATTAACATGGATTACACACACGAACTATCACACCGCAAAGTAAACAATCTACTCGAAATTTAGTTTAGAACTTCACTTAATTATGCCAAAGGAACTCGACACATTGTTTCCAAACTTCAGACGTAATACATCTTCCTCGTTTCAATGAACCGAGTTTAAAATGTGATGAACTCATGAACCAACAGAACTGTCTGCAAGCAAGCTGCAAGAATAGGCAATATCGATCACTACCGAAATAAATCAGTCTCGTCTGGCAGAAGATAGACCCCCAGATCTCCGTCTGTCTTCCCGGTGGCAATTAATCAGCTGTTATTATTTCCGTACTAGGTATATACCACAACACATTGAAACAATTTGTTTTCCCGCGCGCAAATTTCGCCTGACAGTTAAATTAGTCCGAGCCCGCAAATAAATGAAACTCGGTAGTCCCCACGAATAATAGGCTCGGCTATTTCATTACACGTTCGTAAATACAACGACGGGAATAAGTGTGTCGTTTTAAGTGCCCGAGAAGCTCAGGGCGAGCGGGCATTAAAAACATAATTTGAACGTTAAATTTTACTGAGTTTTTATTTTGGAGCTGTTCGTCATTTTTTGAGATTTGCGCAACACTTTTATATGCTTTGTCCGAAGTTTGACCGAGAATTCCATTTATTTTATTCCGGCGCTGCTGTAGATTGACATAAAACCAAACTAAGTTAGCGAATTCGCGCTTAAAAACAGATAAATCGTAAGATCAATTAGTAATAATAACCTAACTCTAAGAGCCGCTTGCACGGTCAATGCTTAAAATGTTAAATCCTTAAATATATATAAATAAATAAACAAAATAAATATCACGGGACAATTCACGCCAATTGACCTAGTCCCAAAGTAAGCTAAGCATAGCTTGTGTTATGGGTACAAGGCAACGGATAAACATACTTATATAGATAGATACATACTTAAATACATATTAAACACCCAAGACCCGAGAACAAATATTCGTATTATTCATAGAAATATCTGCCCTGACGCGGGAATCGAACCCGGGACCTCAAGCTTCGTAGTCAGGTTCTCTACCTACTAGGCCATCTGGTCGTCTATATATAGGTTTGACACTACTTTACTTAACTTAGGTTAACAGTTAACTCAGATTTATATAATAAAAATCTTTATTTATTTAGGTATAAATTTTACCCACTACATTTCATTCATTTAAATTAGATAACGAATACAAAAGGTCGGTCTTAAAGGCCGGCAACGGACTAGTGACCCTTCTGGGGTTTCTGGTTCTCATGGGTGGTGGTGATCGCTTACCAACAGGTGACCCACTTGCTCGTTTGCCTCCCTCTATCAATAAAAAAAAATAAAAAATGCAACATTATCTTAAATGTAACTTAAATGTATTATGTGACCGGATAAAGTGTTAAGGTTAAGGTTAAGGTTAAGGTTAAGGTTAAGGTTAAGGTTAAGGTTATTAGTTAAAATTTAAATAAAGGTAACATCACTGAAACAGTCTGCTAACCGCATGGAAAAACCTTCTATCTATTAGGACCCCGTACGGCGGAGACTAATGCGACGGCGGTAAAAGGCCGTATTGTCTATCTTTGTAAGTTTTCCTCTCATGATTAGGTTAGCTGTAAGAGATCGCCTTTGTACCTGATCTTTGTCTACTATTGTAAGTTAGGGTCTCGTTCCAAAAAATTTTATAAGGGCTAGCCCCCCTGTGACAAAAAGTAAGAAAAATAAATTTAATCTAAAAAATTAATGAGGAATCACATAAAAGAAAAGAACCGTGTTTTTTTGTGCGGTGATATGGAATCGGACTCACACTTGGTCGTTGTTTTTTTATTAAATTTATATGTGAATTAAAGATCTTTAACTTTGAGAAAAATTTAATTTTATTCCATTCTGCATCTGCAATACATATTAACATGCGGATTATTTTTAATGCGAATTCCAAGGTATGTATACCTAAGTACGAGAAAACTGCGATTTTGTTCTTATCATTTCATACCGGCATAATTATAAAATATTTGATTAATTTCCAAATTTGGACTATCCATAACTAGTCATATTTCATAAACAATGCGTATAAATTGTGGTGAAATTCCAATTTGCAGTACTTAAAATGTTATCATAGTGAAACCAACGTTTCAATTTTGTAATAAGTACCTACAGTGAGTTTCCCAAGCGGTTCCGTTTAATATTAATTTAACGGCTGATATTTCTACGGTGAAATATTTTAATATTCCTTCAATATCGGAATTGAAACCCCAGGCGGAATGATTCTAATGACTGCCGTTCAAAAAGTTAATGCTCGCGATACGAAAACTCTATAAGAAAACCTTTTAAAGGTTTTTTTAAGAATATAAATTCAGCTGATTTCAAATTAGACTTTCGGTGGTCCTTCAAAAATTGTTTCAGCCCTTTTATTTGTTTGATTTAAGCACAATAGAAAGTGTAAAAAAGCTTTAACCCTAATGCACACATTATTCTGATTATCAAGAAGAAAACAATATCTCATATCATTTCTCTCATATTATTTATTATATTAAGCACGCAAAAAATTAGAAGACCAATTGGAAGTACTTTTCACATTATTTTATTCGACAAGCGAAGTTCCAATAGGATTCTGGATCTGTTTACGTTTAATTATAACCGTATGCAGAGCTTTTCCCGTAATAATTTGGAGAGGAATCCAATCTTTTTGGACCCAATTATAGGGCACGACATTGATAATAAAAAGGTTGTTACGTTTTGTCGTTAACGTCCTCATAAATCTCCGGAATTTCTTTATTTGCTTAGTTTATTGTAATAAAATTACTCATTGTATGTTTTTAATTACATATAAAACAAAAAAATAATAAACAGTAATGTTTCAAATTATTAAGAATTAAACAATAGATTCTATACAAGATAGCAAGCGCATTTAAGGTAAAAGTGGTTTACATCCCGTAAAAATTGAATATGTATGTCTTAAAGCATAGTTTTTGTAGATACTTGTCATAAATTAAAAACCTCAAATATCAGTTCAGATTATAGGAGCCTAAAATAAAATGTTATAGAAGTATAGTTGACAAAAAAATCATTTACCACTCTTAAGTTTAACGTCGCTTGTACGATTAAAAACATCAAAGACCATTTTCACGTACCTACAAGTCAATGTGACAATCAACCTTATTGATTTTATTCTGATATTACTATATCAGAACTACTATTACTATTTTCACAAAAAATAGTAAAGCACTTACTTGATCGACTTTTTATATTTTGTCTGTATCTGGATATTTTTCGTAATAGGGTCGTTCTCTGACCAAGGCTGTTTTGCGTGACCTTCGGTGGCACGATTTTTTTTTATGATTATCTGACTTTTTATTATTACATCGAAAACTAGTGTTAATTTGAAATGTTTTGCAGAAGGAGGCACCATTTTAGTCCTCACAGTTATCGAGATAATTAATTTCAAATTTTCATATGCCACCGAAATCACAAAACTGCGAATAATGGAAATAAATTACTTTCATTGTTTGATATCACAATGTGTAATAACTACAAACTTACAATGATGGACTTTAACTATAATTAAACAATTATCACCATATTTTCTGGAACGTTTCACTAGTTAAATAAGTATCTAAGTCTTGTAAGGTAATTACATAACTTTGCTCTTGTTCATAAGCTCTTATGCTTTAAATAGTAGTTATTAGTATAATTATTTAACGTGGTTAAAGCACACATTCATTAAAACAAATAATCTCTTAAAAACAATAATCATTCCCTACTTATTATTTATTTCAACAGTATTTTTGATATCAAAAATCGGCTAAACACAAACTAAAATTTTTTGCGGAACAAATAAATAATGAAACAAGAAAGATATAAATTTTACAAATATTTGACCAATATTAATCCACCATCAATACATATTTAAATAATTATTTAATAAAAGCTGAAAACACGTTAAAAAATCAAAGTTTTTTTCGTAAAATAATTAATATTTACCAATATTATCAACTAACTCGGATTATTTTACGTAAATATGTACAGGAAATAAACTTAATAGTTTCAAAAATCCATGACTAACTGTAATACCACCGGATTCATTCAAATCACTGAATTCACCGCCACCGAATTCACATGAGCAATTTAGTTTTTAACGATTTACTTCAAAACGGTTAACAATAGAAACTCCATTTTTTTTTCTAGAAGTAGTAATAACACTGCTTAATATGCTAAATTAATTTGAGATCAATATATCAACAACTCAAGCGAGAAAAAATTGCCACTGATTTCATACGTGATTCTTACCCTCATGATTCGGCAGTGACGCAAAAAACCTTAAGTCCGCCCTGTTCAGCCGACGCAGCGTGGATGGTTCTTTCTGGAAAGCCGTCGTCAAATGTTCTTAAAGTGTGCGTAAGAACAGTATGACGAGTTTTATGAACGACATTGGATAACACGCTTTTCTCGGGACATTTATATAATATAGTTTAAAAAAAAAGATAGGGTAAAAAGGAATATTTAGATAATTTAATCTAATTCATAGAGTAGTTGGCTTGCTGTGAACAGTAACATTTATTGGTTTTCTTGCTTGGTTTTTGAAATAAACGGTAACACATAGTGAAAATTGGAGGTGGGACAAGGCCAAATGGGGATTCCAGCGACTTTAGATTTATTTTTCTCCCATTAGATATAGCTTATATAAAACTTTTAACAGTTTTTTAAGTAGAACAAAGTGTTAACTATATCAGGTATTTTAATTGTAAGGTTATCTGTTAAAATTAAATTTTTACAACTACTTGAAGTTGAGAACACGAAAAAACGTGAGACCAGAGAATGACCCAATAGTATTTATGTGTCACAATGACCGAACGTTTAAATATTGACGTGACAGCAAATAACGATCCCTAAAGCCGCCATATCCCTTGGGATTAAGCGGGATCCATCATCAGCCGAGAAGTATATAATATAGTTGGGACACTTTAGGCAGTAGTTCACAACTAATATGTAACTTAGAAAGACATTACGATATACTTACGGTTTTATTCCTGCGGGCGTTCAAGTTCATATATTTTGATATAGAGTTGACTGTTTTCTTTTCAAGATTATTTAGTTCAATCTAGTAACTTTTCTCTTTTCTTGCAGATTGAAAATGGTGCCCGTTCTTTTGCTAGCAGTTTATGGTAAGCATATTTAGTATTAAGTGATATTCCAACTTAAATGTAAACAGTTAATTTTTTTTGCACTTTACGATTTTAATTTATTTTACTAAGGGGTGCAAAATCGCAATTTTAGAAAGGATAGCCTAAAGGTGGATAAATATATTCTTACTAGCTGACCCGGAAAACGTTGTTTTGCCATATTAGCGGTATAAAAAAAAGCCTACGACCTATTCTCAGACCTACCGAATATAGACAAAAAAGTTTCATAAAAATCAGTCATGCCGTTTCGGAAGAGTTCTACAAAAGGAAGAAGAGGAAGAGGAAGTTCTTTCGGAAGGGTTCTAGTTCTACCTATATAACAGACACCGTGACACGAGATTTTTAAATATTAGATGATTCTAGTCTCATTAGTAATTACCTAAAAAATTATACCTACTTCATATTAATGCCATATCTAGTTTAAAACTATCTCCGTCGACACCTAGATTTGCAGTTCCATAAATTACTCAAAAACTGTCTCTGTCTAATTTCCTAAACTTCCTTGATACACCAAGCTTCAATTCCTCTTGTCTCAATGCCATGAACAGCTTTAGACGTCTTAATGCTACGTAGAAATTCCATTTGCCTATTGCTGGATTTAGAACAGTCTGACTAATCTATCTAAATAAATTTATATAAATAAAAATGAATCACCGAAATGATCAAGTATCGATCTATAATAATATTTAAAGAATAACGCTCCCGTCCACAATCCTTATAAGAATCTTAATGTTCTTTCACAATAATTTGAAGTGTTTTTCCCTGTTTCCGAAAGGTCGTAATGATGGTACGAAATTGAATTTTCTTTAGGCCGGATCTTTTTTACCCGATTGACTTTCTTATTAGACAATAACTCGTACTAATTACGCTATTACACTGTAATTTGTAACGAAATTTGCATAGTATTAGGACTTTTACTATCCTCTGAAGACTTATTCGTCCCTGCGGATTAAAAGGTATCTTTGCCGTTAGGGTACATACATTACCGGCTTAACTATACATCGATTAACCGTTATTCGTTACAGTAACGCAAAATACTTATACACTGTCTTAAAATGTAACTGGAATACTTCAGTGAAAAGTCAAGTAAGATTGAGCGAACAACCCAGTAAGGGTTTTTATGCGAATTTTTTTGATTCAAAATGTAGACATGTCTCTGACGAGATTCACACTGAATACCTTTAAGGGTGAAGTCATATCTTATCAGCATCGAATCGCATTTAGCTGGATGATTTAGGACACACTATACGCATCGCAAGTTAATGTATGCTGTTACATGTTTTCAGCTGCTAATGTATCGCATGCTTTAGTACGCTTATACGTTACGCCGCAGTTGAAGTTGAAAGCCGTTATGGATAGGTCAACTATAAACGTTATTGTCCTAGCGTGTATTCTAGAAGCAATTGAAAGGAAAAAACGCAAAAGACGATGTACATGGATTAATCCACTATGGAAAACTAGGGTTATCAATGGAAGGTTTGTAACACTTTCATTTGCGTAAGCAACTAAGCATCAAGCATCTAGTCTCACGTCTTAAGCAGCCGTTCTCATGCTTCATCTTGAATAAGCATTCTTCAGTATGTAAAATGGATAGCTACACTTATACGCATTTAATGCTGAAGCTGAATCGATGCGGAAGGCTGAATTGACGCGGACGCATCTTCATACAATATTGCGTTTTTGTATTGCAAAATGCGATTCAATGCTGATAGCTATGTGACTTCACCCTAAACTTCCAACTTGCCCAATCATCTCTGCTGAAATAATGTGGATTAATTTTAAACACACTGGTAATGGTCCCACATTTTAAAACCGGGATTTATGTTTTATTGTTTCCAGCACATGAATAACGACGTAGTGAGTAAAGGTACGAAGCGATTTCAACGTGTTTTGTTTTATTCAAAAGCAAGCTGTTAAGTCTTTTCATAATTAACATTTTCGGTGTCAACGGCGACCTTATTCATTGTTTTAAAATGTTTTGATTAAAAAAATGGTGGAAAAGGAGCTAAAAAAAAATAATTTGCAGTCATTTAGAATTTTAAGGTTATTAGGATGTCAACGGCAGCGGGGTCTTGACACCCGGGCAATTATTTCATTGCGGCTCCCGGGCCAGTTAATGACACAGGTCAATTATCCCATACCCGGTAATGTTCATCACTTTGCATATACGTGGCTATTCTAATGGCGATATTCTGGGTGTAATTGTAGAAGGGTTGCTGTATTCTGTATAAGTTTTTAGGGACTTGTGTGTTTTGATGATATAAATGAATTGGTGAGTTAGCGGGTTAACATTGTATATAAAACCGAAAGAAATAATATTCACAGTGACCTGTTAAATTAGGCAACGTAGCTATACCTATTTAAATAGATAAGAGATAGCAATTAGCAATTTTATAGCTTTGTAGTTGTTTGTAGAAAAGAAAATCCTGACTAACTGATTGACTTATGCACCGTTACCCAAACTTGCTCAAGCCCAAACCCGCTGAACAAGAAATCTGAAATTTCGCAAAGGAAACGAAGCCGCGGGCGCATGCCAGTGCAGCAATATTAGGTACAGCAAAGACACCATTAATTGCACAGAAATAATAATAAAGAGGAACTTATTATTATTTCTGTGATTAATTGCCATAAAAAGAATAAAGGTTAAACGGAAAGAAATATTAAAATATGATAACGCAATTCCCCACAAATTTATAGCTTACTTAACGCCAAGCAGACCAACTAAATAAAAAGCGAATCCTCACGACTGAATAGAATTTTACATTGATGGCAGAAGCTTTGATAAAAAAGGGATGAAATGAAAACTGGTATAATCCGCCGTTTGCCAGAGACAATGTTGATCGAGTCACCTTGCTTTCGAGCGGGCTAATTGTTTGCAGTCTTTGACAGGCACGTCTGAAGGCTGGATGTGACTATCAATCCAATCTACATATAACTGTTTATTTCGGAATATCAGAAATAGCTTTAGCGATCGTAGTGTGGGTGAGTCTGATCACTGGGAAAATGCGTGTTTTTGAGTTTTATCATGAGAGAAGCTTGGGGCTAAGGTACTGCCTACGTACCTACTGCTTGTACGTGCATACGTACAGGTAAACTTTGAAAACAATTACTCGATATTAAAAGTTCTGTTACTTACTAGTGGAAAGCTACACTATCTCTGATTAACATGGGAAAGAAAGAAAGAGGGAGATAATATATTTTTCTCAAACATGCCATGAAATATTGACGTTATGTTCCTTAAAATACGCCACGAACTGTCACGTTGCAGGTGCGGCTAGACGAGAGGTCAATAATGGAATTTCATACAACATTGCTGGCCAAGGCCAGCAAAGTGATCGTCTATTGTTTTATGTGACACAGCACCATGACGTTTAATAGGTCGACGTGGTCGACGTGGATGGATGGATGGACGGACGGATGGACGGACGGACGGACGGACGGACGGAGGGATGGATGGATGTTGATGGATGGATGGATGGATGGATGTTGATGGATGTTGATGGATGTTGATGGATGTTGATGGATGGATGGATGGATGTATGTTGATGGATGTTGATGTATGTTGATGGATGTTGATGGATGTTGATGGATGTTGATGGATGTTGGTTGATGGTTGTTGATGGATGTTGATGGATGTTGATGGATGTTGGTTGATGGATGTTGATGTATGTTGATGGATGTTGATGGATGTTGATGGATGTTGATGGATGTTGATGGTTGTTGATGGATGTTGATGGATGGATGGATGGATGGATGTTGATGGATGTTCTTGTTCATGGATGTTGACGGATGTTGATGGATGTTGATGGATGTTGATGGATGTTGATGATGTTGTTGGTGATGGTGATGGTGATGGTGATGGTGATGGTGATGATGATGGCGGTGATGATGGTGGTGATGATGATAATGCATGTTTGAGAAAAACTCTATACAAGCCTTGGCCACGAACAGGGATTGCCGGCCTCGTATCTCTAGATGGACTCGTTAACACTCGGCCATCTATTACTACTCGGCCGGCAATCCCCTATTTCGCGGCCGCTGCAGTAATGTACTATATTTACAATAACACAAGAGAATAAATATTATTACAAATAGACAACACGATGGATAAAGATAGTGTGTCATTGCGTTTGTAAATCAGGAACTGGCTCAGTATAATGCTGAAGCGTTTATAGCACCCTAGCGCTAATTTTTAGCCAGCACCGTCGGTCGGTCGTCGGGAGAGGCTACTTTTAACCCGGTAAAGTAAAAAAAAGTCCACGAAAATTAGACGAAATTGCGGGCAACAACTAAAACCACCTAATAATTCAACTCCTCATCTAATATAGCTCAACCTAATTCAGATGGTGTGAGAAGTATCGTGTGGGTAGCGCTAGCGGGTACACAAAAAATCTCATTTGAAGTCGTTTACTTTGCAAAAATGCAATTTTATGTAAGCAGTGGTATATGTAACTAGGCGTCTACGAAACAAAAAGTGTTTATATACTGTCGATTGGCGTGACATTAGTAGAATACCAAAAAATGTTGAAATTAATGTGCTTGTGTTTATTAAAAACAAACATAATATTGGTCGAAACCCTGTATTTATTTAAATGTTGATGTAAATTTTTGAATTAATAGTACCGTACCGCGAAATCCATACTTATAATAATACTTAATTATAAATGCGAAAATTTATCCGTCTGATTGCTGATTGTTACCTCTTTATCTATATCGATTAACGAATTATCCACAGACAGAGTCGCGGACAACAGCTATACTAACATGAAAAATACAGGTCACTCACGTAGTATAAATTGGTAGGTACACGTAGCGTACCATCGTACGACAGGTTAGGTACCAACGAAGCGTTACTATTGGTTTGCGGTCATTTTCGACTTTCGTTTTTCACAATTGGATTTTTGACTCTAGTCAAAATAGTAATTATAAATCGATTGTACAATCGATACTAAATCACCTCGTTTCTGGAAAACAACCACTAAAATTTCACGGTGTAGTAGTTGAGGTATGCTTGATGTATGTCTAGCCAATCGAGCATCTGCTGTTCTTTCTCAAGTTTGGTTGCTTGGATAGTTTGCTTCCCCTTCGAACCAGCTTTGAGAAATAACCACGGATTGGTTCAAAACATGTCGGGCATACCTCAACTACTAATTATGTTTATGAACCGTGTATCCTATTTTAGTAATTTTGATGACAATTCTAGATGTTTTTGACACTTACCCTGTTTGCTATAGTGGGCTCCAGTTAGTTTAACGAGACTCCCGTTGCGCCACGTTGAGGGCGCCAAGCATAACAAAGCCAACTAGGGATAAAGCAAATGGGAGGCAACTGTATGTGTGTGAGTGCATGTGTGTAGAGGTGACAGTGAAAAACGTGGGGAAGCGAATTTTTGATAACAACCCCCTTGAACCAAGTTAATACGTAGAATTAGTAAAAAAGTTAAAAGTTTTGTCGCATTTGTTTATTTTTTCCAATGCATTTTTTAAGTAAGTTGCTGGTGGTAGGTAGGTACTGCTAAGAACTTTTTAACGACGTTATTAAGATAAGACTTAACATTTCTAGTATAAAGATAAAATAAAATACAGCAGGTGCATCTGAATTGATAGCTTTCAATAGCTTTACAACCAACCAAGAGAAATGATAAAGTTATCGTAACTCAGAGTGCAAGCTGCCTCATACAAAATAACTGTGTTCTTATTCAACAAAGCATCTGTTGATTAATTTTACGCGCTGAAATTTAAGTTTTCAAGCGATTTATCTGAATAACGACACAGTTACTGTCAGACCGAGCCTATAGTATGTGCGCCACTTCAGCTTTTCTGTTTTATTTGCTCCTAAATTTCATTTGCACATTCGCAAAATTACAAAGCGTATTTTTCGTGAGCATTTTGCTAGTCCCCTAATTAAATTAAATTTAGCCGGCGCGCGCATTTAGTAGGTAAGGTAAGTACATAATTTTTTTTTTCAGTTCATGTGGAATGTTTGAATAATGCACCGTTCATATTCACAGTCATGATCATTGGTCAAGCGTGTCGAGTACACGCAGATACGTCAGTTTCCTATTATTTCCCTCACCATAAATCGAAAAATATGATTTATTTGCAACGTATACAGATGACAAATCGGGCGGGCTCTGGTTCCGTGCCTTTTTCCGCCTAGACGCTTCGCCATTATTTGTTCATTTGTTTCGTGTTCCCATCTTCCAGGCAGCTGGTAGGAGGAAGTAACTAATGAGTTTCCAAGCACGTATGTTTGTTGTATGCTATCAGAGATAAACTGTTTTTTCGCCCAGTTGTTAATTGGTGGTAATTCCGAAAAGATCTTCAGAAGAAATAAGTTTTGCGGGAGGATACTTTTCCGCTACCGGAAATTAACTGGTTTATTTAAACGGATACATAGAACGGAACCGATAGATAGAATCCGGAATACCAAGCTACTAAGCTGCTAAGCTAAAATGGGACTGGGCTGGACACGTCTGTTGCATGCACCCACAAAGGTGGGCTCACACAGTCACTTGGTGTGTGCACGCAGGACCTTTGCCCAGCAGTGGAATACTGTTGCGAACTCCTTGCATTTTTGATACTTTTTACTGTTTTATATCTTTTTTTATAAAAATACTTTTTGTCAGTCGTTATATGTCGTTGTGTTTGTTGTGGTTCTCTAAGCAAATTTGTATGGTTTAGTTGCTTTCCATTAAAGATTTTTACCATTATTTCAGTCACATTGTCGTTTCCATTACAGTCCATTCCTTTTACGTTACAAATACTATGACAGGCTAAATAAATAAAAACTCTTTCTTTGTCTTTGGGCTTCATGAACGAACTGTATAATGCTAAAAAGTATTATTAACATTCATCTTGTGCCATGTTCTATTTTAGTTCTCTGCCTTACAGTTGCCTCCAAAAGTTACCTCTCACTTTGTCTGAATTACGTGCGCGTCAAATACTTTGTACGTTGCTCATGCTGTAATAAATGGGCGGATTTGGTACTCGGCCGCCTAATTGAAAGAAATGTTAGCCGCTTAACGCCGGCACAAGTCGGTTCATTTCATATGCCTATATTAAGTCACTTTATAAAGCAAACTAAGTAGAGTTCCATTTATAAAACAAACGTTAAAGAAATGGACTCTTAAAAGTGTTATGTCGTAAGTATAGGAAAAAAATTCAAAAGTCGTAAAATTTTGTTTTTTTTTACGAAAAGTAAAAGATAGTAAGTAGTATTAATAGTGAATTTCAATATTAAATCGATAAGTAATACAATTTAAGCATTTGTCCTTTTAATTTGCAAGGGTCATACTCAGGGTAAGAAACAAAAGTTGTCCCTCCTGTGGACACAAAATTAGCAACACTGAGTGTACAAACTTAATATTTATATTTATATGGGCCGGAAGTAGGGAAGCCACACGCCGATGTAGACTTGACTAAAAAATATTGGCTATAGACACTTAACTTTTCCCATGCCAACAGGAGAGATGCGAACAGTAAAATGTCACATAATTTTGATACTGCTAAATCAAGCTTAATACAAAATCCAGATTTTTTTTCAGAAAATTGTTGTTACAGACTGAATAATTGACGAGATTTCATTTTTTTAACACTTGAAAATTACTATAGGAATTGTAAGAGTTTTGCCTCCTAAACACGGAAAAATATTTATTACAATTTATTTCTTCACATTTAAAAAAATATATAAATTAAAAAAGTATATCTGGATTTGCCCTTTTCACCAGAAAAAAGAACTGTAATAATTTATATTTGATAACAACCTCAACGTCAGATTTACGTCATCACTTTTTTTGAATAGAGACTAGACAAAAGTAATGGATCTATTGTGTGGTAGTTTTGGAGTTATGCCGTTTTAGAATAAGCACATCTTAAAAAAAAATATATTAATTAATTAATAATCCTAGTGAAAATTTAAAACTATCAGCGTATGCTATGGTTGTAATCTATGTCCTCTTTTTGATTGCTTTGAATGAAGGAAAAATAATGCTAGAAGTAAAATTAGTGTAATTCTGTATAATATGATTAGAATTTGCAGCGTGTAAAAGGGAGAAGTTGGCAAGTGTTGCAAGCGTCTTCACTTTTACGTAGCAATTGTCTTCTTAATTGAAGCTCATGAAGACATCCGACTTAGTCGTTGCCCGTCGTAAAAACTAATTATCTGAGACGTTTTATGACAATTTACACGTGTTTTCTCCAGCAGTTTTCATGATGATATTATTATAGTGATATTTTCAGAAGAAAGCATAGGTAAACCTAATTCACTAAGTATGAACTTTATAATGAGAAAGCTTTTGTAAAATTATAAGCTATTTCATCATTATCCCAGCCTATATATAAGTCCCACTGCAGGGCACAAGCCTCCTCTCAGAATGAAAGGGCTTGGGCCGTAGCTCCCACGCGGGCCCAGGGCGGATTGGGAACTTCACACACGCCATTAAATTTGTTCTCAGTGTGTGCAGGTTTACGCCCGGGTACGCTGTATTTAGACGGTCTGTTTCGATTCATGGCGAATGACTGAGGCTCGGCTCGCCGTGGATCGATTGACCTCGCGTTCCAGGTTCGCGGCGGTCCGTACAGGAGCTGTACCTACGTGTATCCAATGTACGCGTGGATTACGTATCCCGACTACGCGTACCCGGGTACGCGTACAGTTTGCGCAGTCCGTACGCAGCTTTACGCGCGACTAAAAACCGACAGACGGCGGCTCGCTGCGAGCCGAGCTCGCGCGGCACGCGTTCCCCTAGAGTGTATGCGTAGCTGCAAGTACGGACATGGTGTTCCAGGACAAGCGTACCCGGGTACGCGTACCCCGGTACGCGTATGTGCGCGTAGTCCGTACGCAGCTTTAGATTTTTAAATAGAGGATATTTCTGATAGTCAAACATCTCGTAACGTACTCATTAAGCTCGTTAGGCTTGTGTTTTGTTTAACCGGTGTCTTGCGGTTTAGTTGTTTAGGTAACAAGTTGTTGTTTCGGTAAGCACGGCAATAAAGCCTAATTCAAACCTAACGACCTAGTATATCTAGTATTTAACCTTCACGTTACGTAAAATACAAATTATTTATCCTCCGGAGATAGAACTGGCGAATGGATGGTAGTTAGTATATATTATCGAAATCTCAATTTCCACCCAAATTAAATTATAAATATGCAATTGTACCCAATTTCCAATTTGTTACTTTTTCGCGCCAAAACCGATTAACTCGTTTTGATGAATTTTGGTATCCTACTGTTGTTATAAACGCGAAAGTTTTTGGGTGTGTGCGTGCGTGCGTATGGGTGTGTTTGTTACTCTTTCAGGTTAAAATGGCTGGATAGATTTAGATGAAATTTGGTATGAAGGTTTATTTTTTATTGTGTGCGTGAGGGAGGCAAACGAGCAAGCGGGTCACCTGATGGAAAATGATCACCACCGCCCATAAAATATCAACAACTCAAAGAGAGTCGCCAATGTTGCTGGCCTTTAAAGTAAGTATACTTAAACCCTTTTCTTGAAAGCCCCGATGTCATAGTTGTCTGGAAATACTGCTGCCGGAAGCTGGTTCCACAGTTTCACCGTACGTGGCAGGATGTGGTAGCTGAATCTCTGGAATAACACATACGCTACTGTTCATCCCTACGAAAACGGGACGAAACATCGCACCTGCATGGAATTTGACACGGGTGTTTTTTTGTCAGGTGAATGAATATAGGTAAAGGCTAGGGAATTTTTAAGAAAGACTACTTTTTATACATACGGACATAAACACATACAACGACCAGACGAGACCAAACCAGACCAGAGTGGTTAGAGAACCTAACTACGAAGCTTGAGGTCCCGGGTTCGATTCCCGTGTCGGGGCAGATATTTGTATGAAAAATACGAATATTTGTTCTGGGGTCTTGGGTGTTTAATATGTATTTAAGTATGTATCTATCTATATAAGTATGTTTATCCGTTGCCTAGTACCCATAACACAAGCTTTGCTTAGCTTACTTTGGGACTGGGTCAATTGGTGTGAATTGTCCCGTGATATTTATTTATTTATTTATTTATTCTACAATCACGACTCCTCCCCAGCAAAGGGGTAGGCACAGACTATTTGTTTCCACCTGCTACGATCTTTCGCTATTCTTATATCTATCTTCTTCTCTTATCTTTCGATACTTTTTATTTGAGAAAATTACATTTTTCCCGCAGCAACGACATATTTAGTTACAAAACCGTAATTTTTATATGTAGATACAGCCAGATAGGAGTATTCAAAAAGAGAGCTCAATATATATTATTATTAAGTTGTTGCCACAATTTTAGCATTTTATTTTCAATTCAAAATGTGATACTTATAGTCTGATGCACATTAAAAAAAACTGTAGTAGGTACTAGTACTAATGGAGAAGTCTCATCTCGCGTCTTAATGTTATTATACCAACTAAGCACATTAAATAAATGAAGTCAGAGTTTTCTCGAGACACCACACATAACATATTAAAACACAATCAAAAATAAACGCAGAAAAATCCAAGCCTACACAAACCCGTTAGCGCTCAAAGTAAAAGGACTAACAGCGTTTCCTACAAAATATGAGAACATGTTGCGCAAATAAATTTCATTTTGAATGCGTCATAAATAAAACGTCGCAAAGAAATTACTTCGGCAACAACACGTCGCTTAGTCGCGGTATCAGACGGAGTGATTTACATAATGAGGCTTTCGTTTTTACCTCGAGCTCGCGATTGTCTGGGTTTTGAAAAGTTCGAGATTGTCTTTTCGCAGTTCCGCATGGTTACATATGAATTTTAAACTCCAGTTTTTATTAAGGATGGATTTTGCCTGTTGTGCCTCGGAGAGCTTACCTAAAATCGCGAACTAGACTGAACAACACACAAGCGCACCAGAAGTGCGTGAATTTTCTCGTATGTTTATCTGGCACATCCGTTATTATAAAAGAACTCGAGAACAGCTTCAGATTCTGAACATCTCACACTCCATTCCCAGGGATCACTAAAAAGTTTAATTTTATTATTATTATTATTTTTTAAATAATACACTAGCAGCTCATATGCGTCGTATCACTACACTTGTGTTTTAATATAAAAGTAGGTATATATAGTCTTTCTATAAAAAAAAAACTCTGAAAATTATAAAAGCTTTCGCGGTCAGCTTTGTTGCTACCAAGACAAAATATAAAATCGTCCGCAATTGGATTTGCGGTCCGGATCCGCTTTTTTTGCATGATTGTAATATTTGTAATAATAATTTAATTTTGTATTTTTTTTAACTTAAATTTAGATATAATTATAATTGTGTGTGGCGTCATGGACTGACCTAAATACTTATTAAATAAATAAATAAATAATTGGTGACCTAAGGGACCTACATCGAATGAGTTAGAATGGAGCCGCTTTATTATATTTTCTTCTGCCATATACATATTATTATGTACATTCACATGTGAACTCTTACTTCTTAGGTATATTAGAAAAAACACATTAATTTAAAAACTAACATTATTCTTAACCTTATTCATAAGATAAGCTTACTGTTGAAATAACGATCGTTTGTTTTTATCAGCCACTTTAACATTTACCTTTGCCAGACACAGACAAAACATATTTTTCTTTTATCATTGTATCTTTTTATGGTAAAGAAAATGATTCAAAAGACTAATGTCTTCTAATACAAAACCAAAGTCATCATATTTAGCCAGAGGGATCTTTTGAATTTACAATGACGACAAAGTTTTGCGTCTCGTTTTTATTTTTTGTAAGGCTTTCTTATCAACCTGCTTTTTCCATGTACGGCCCCTAAGGACAAGTTCGTCATGTCTTAGAGTTGCTCATTTGACATTCGGTCTAATAATATATAGAGGCTCCTTTCATATAAACAAGGTTTTTGGACTCTCGAGGGCCTCGGTGTTATTTTTTCATACCTTAATGCGTGGAAAGGGGAATAACGAAATGAATTATTACTGTGTCCCAGAGCAAGTTACGGGCACATTAGCAAACCTTATGCCTTTATACAATTGAAATACAACGTAAGGGACATCGTATGTTGCCGGGGATAAATGTGTGAAGGAAAAAACGACATTACGTTTAAAGTATTGCAAACCTCTACGCGATATTTCTACATAAAACTGGTCGGTTACAAAGGAAAAAAGTAAGTAGTTGAAAATTGTTGACCGGGTTTTTTTTTGTGTGCAATGGCGATTTTAATTGAACATAATTCAATGCGCTTATCAGCGTATTTTATGTAATTCGCTTCTATTTTGAAAATAAAAATGTGCGTGGGTTTACAAAAATAACTTTATACGCGCGCGTGTGTGTGTGTGTGTGTGTGTGTGTGTGTGTGTGTGTGTGTGCGCGCGTGTGTGTGTGTGTAAATATTACTGTAACTGCGACATTTTTTTCCTGAATTATTTTGCGTTAAAACAGGTTTTATTTATTTAATGTTCAATTAAACCTGTTTTTTTTTGTGTACTTAATTACAAGTTAGTAAAGTTTTAATTCTAATACTATTAGTTCATTTGTTAGAAAAGCTCTGAAAGAACTACTATTCAACTAGTCGGCGCTTAAGAGGGGTGTGTAAGTTTTTATTAGCGAGGGAGCAAGTTTACGGAGGTTCTTTTATTAACTAAAAGTAATTAAAGGGGCGCCTGCAATGAGGACAGCCTGAAGCCTTTTAAGCTGTGAATAAGGCATTTCAGTAGCTCCTAATCCACCTGAATGTGATTTTAACACACCAGTTTTGTGATTTTAACATGTTTTTTTAAAAATAATGTTACGTTTACTGTATAAATTATTTTTATGAATTTAACTTACTATAATAATACTTAGAGTGACAGAAATATACTTAGGTACTGTGGTAAGAATACGTTACGTAATAACCGTTGCCATATTGTTTTAACGTCGCTAAGAAATACCTACGTAAAAAGAAAAGCTAAAGAGACAAAAAGTCAGCATCATTTTTTAAATATTTCGATGTAATCAGAGAAATAGAGGCGCTTTTTTATTTAAGTCGGCATGATGTAAACAGATGACCGCGGTTCAAGCCTCCGTTTCCTGGGGGGCGCGGGGGCAACAAAAGATGCTCGTTTCCTCGTCGGAGCGCCAGGGCGCCGCGGGGGCCGGAACGCGGGCCGCAGCCCTACAATGGAGGCATTGTTTGTGCCCGGTGACAGGAAAAACTCCGACCTCCGTGTTTCTCTGCATTTTTTATTCCTTTCTTTCACTATACGCTTTTTTGCTTCTCTAAGCTAACACTTTGACTGCGGCTGCAGGAAATCATAGTTGTTGCGATATTTTGCTAACGAGTAACTCGCATGGTGACCACCGGAGAGCTCGAAACAAAAGAGTTTGACTCGCCGTTTTGCTTCATTTGTTCTGCGCGTTATTCCTTTGTTACAGCGCATTACTATGTGCCGGTAAATTTCAATGTTTCATAAAAGTGCGCCGGGACACGTTGCCCGGAGCGATGAAATACTGGCTTAGCCGGCGGACGGCTGTATATCCGCCGGAAGTGGCCCGGCCCCCCTCTCGTCCCTCCTTCCGACCTTTCGGGGACTACTCTCGCCATTCCTTATTTACCCGGTTTTAAGGTTCCGCAATAAAATGGGCAAAACTAAGTGGCGGCAAACTTCAACCACCGGGCACTGTCTTACTTCCAAGGAGACCTTTCATAACGTCGTCGAAATAAAAATAAAATATTTTTGTAAGTTGGCCAGACGGGTTTTTATCTATGGTCTCATTCCTCCAGACATGTACGTATTATTTCGAAGCACCTAACATTAATGTAATAACATTAAGCTTGTCGTCAAAACTTGCCTATATGTCTACACGTTACTTTCACGAGACAAACATATAAAATTACATCTTACTTGCTCAAATGTAGGTATGTTACATATAACATAATATTTCTTCAGAATTTTCATTCAAATCTTAACCCTAAGTAATATTACGAGTATACATAAGCGATTGTTGAACTTTTTTGCACCTGTAATAAATGGCTACTATCTATTGTTAAGCTGCTGGTAGTTTAAAAATAATTTGTAGTTATCTGTCATTTTGACAAGTAAAAAAGGGCGCGTTGTTGTTGCTTTTTAAATTATTTCCGCTAGTAAAAGGCAAAATTTTCATACCATACAGCCAAGTCATTAATATTTAAAACAAACGGGCGCTTAAGTGTCAATTATATCAAATGAAACCTTTTCGCCATTAGGCCCGGCTCACACTTTCCCGGCAATTTCTTATCAGCCGGCACCATTCGCACATCACACTCGATCTCATCCTCCAAATTGAGGATATTGAATACAGTCCGTACGTGTTTGTGTCCAACGCCGACGTTGTTTGGCGTCTTGCTTTCCCCTATTTAATTTCATATCGCACCTTTCTAAATTTCGGGTTATTACTTACCTGGAAAATGTGAAGGGTTGACTGCTTTTATTATGCCTTACGAAAACTGTGACGCTGAATTTTTGGTAAACCTGTGTGCAAGTGTGGCTTTTATGAGTTTAGTGGGTCGCTAACCGACCTTTAGTAGAATTTATAAATGAAAAATACGTGTACAACAACTATTTCGCTACCCATACCTTTGCCTGCTACCTATGTGGGTTTATGTATAGTATATATTATGTACTCTGTGGTATAGCAGAGATGGGGACGACGTTATAAAGTTTAAAAAGCTTTGATATATGTAGTTTTGATATCAGTTTAGGCTCAAATGGGACTGGGCTGGCCACGTCTGACGCATGCACCCAGAAAGGTGGGCGCGGGTTACCACTGAATGGATGCCCCAAGATGGTTATCGGTGCCGCGGTAGACCAAGGCGTACCTAGATGGCGAGATGACCTAGACACGTTCTCGGGCGACGGCTGGACATAAGTGCAGACAGGGCGAGTTGGAAGTCCAGAGGAGAGGCGTTTGCCCAGCAGTGGGACTTTAATACACGCTAATAATAGTAATAGTAATATAGTTTATAATATATAATGGAGACTAAATTAAATTAAGAATCTGCTCATAATTTTTTTTTTTTTTAATTGATGTAGTGTACTATGTTGTAAATTTTTAACGTAGTTTAGTTTTAAGTTTCTGTGGACCCACTGAAAATCAGCGTCGTGGCACCTCGTGCCGTGACACATGCTGAGGGGTGTCCTTTTTTTGTAGCAACTACATTCATGTGTTTATGATCTGTTGTGTACTTTTTTAGCTGTTTTTATTGTAGTTGCTCAAAAATAAATATTTTCTATTCTATTCTATTCTATTCTATTCTATAGATGGAGGTAAATGAGCAAGTGGGTCACCTGTTGGTAAGCGATCACCACCACCCATGAGAACCAGAAACCCCAGAAGGGTCACTGTCCGTTGCCGGCCTTTAAGGGAAAAATACACTCTTTTCTTGAAGGACCCGATGTCATAGTTAGTTGGAAACACCGTAGACGGGAGTTGATTCCACAATTTTACTGTGCGTCGCAGAAAATGCCGACAGAAACTCACAGTTGTAGATGGATATTCATCAAGGTAGTGACGGTGGAACGCAGACTTACGGCGCGACGTGCGATAGTGGAAGCCCGTAGCTGGTAATAAAATGAATAGCTCCTCGGAGCACTCCCCGTAGTAGAGCCTGTAGAGCACACAAAGAGAACCTACGTCACTTCGCAAGGAAAGGGGATCCAAACGACCAGAAACTAGCGGGTCGCCGACAAGTCGAGCTGCGCGACGTTGGATACGGTCAAATGGAAGGAGAAAGCATTGGGGCGCCCCCGCCCAGAGGTGAGAGCAGTACTCTAAGTGCGGCTGCACCTGGGCCTTATACAGTTGAAGAAGGTGCTTAAAAAAAAGGTGCTTTAGGAAAATTAAAAAAGACACTTATTTATTTTATTAATTTATTTATTTAATTTACTTGCTAAGTAATTTGAAAAACTCTCTCATCTAGAAAAAGTTATATTATTATCGAGAGTAACATAGTCTATATTTTATTTTCGGGATCGTGCAATCGAGAAGTTGTGAGCAACAGCTAGTTGCGTATCAAGTCGAACTTCAACATACAAATCACAAACAATGGACTCAAAGGGGAATAATACATTATTTAGAAGCAATAAAGTTGCAATAAGTGTGAGAAAACAATTTCAATCAGCCCTGCATATAGAAGCGGGTCTGCGACTTGAATTACTTTTTTATAAAAGAGGGGGAAAATGAGCATGAGAGTCACCTGATGGGAAGCAATCACGGCCGCTCATGGACATACGCAACACGAAGGGTATCGCAGGAGCATTGCCGGCCTTTGAGAGATTTGAATGATTTTGATTGTGAGATTTGATTTGAGGTTTTAAGCATCCCTAAGGTGTAATCCACTACTGTCTGTTTCCCCGAACACTGCAATCTGACCGTTTTTAAGTCTAGGGTGAACGAGCGTTTACTAGGCAAGCGTGTTCCATCGTAGACTTCATCTTCGCTTTCCATCAGGCGTGATTGTGGTCAAACACAAGCATAATTATATTGTACTAGCTGTTCCCCGCGACTCCATCCGCGACGAATAGGGGTATAAAAAATAGCCTACGATCTATTCTAAGACCTACCAAATGCAGAGAAAAAATTTGATAAAACTCTGTCAAGCCGCTTCGGAGGAATTCGATAACAAACACCGTGACACGAGATTTTTATATATTAGAAGATGAAAAACCCCTTTTTGCTTTAATGGTCTTTTGTAGCATTATGTATATCAATATTTCTTAATTAATCGCCTCTATTAGCACTTACTTCTTACACATTAATTGCCTAACATCGTCGTTTACAGCTACGTCCTCCTTTTGTCTTTTGTTTTTCGAATATCGTAGCAAATATACCTTTTTGAGTTGTTTTACGGTGTCGACAGGCTTTGTGCTCGCTTTCAATTAGCGTTCGGAGTAGCCCAGGTATTGCAAAGGCTTCAAAGCGGCTAACAACAAACAAAACACTGCAAAATTTACGAACCTTTAAATTGCAAAGGACTGGTTTTCAGCATTTCGTACGTTTTTAAATTTAATGTTGGAACTAAAACTACTTTTCTTTGTTTCGTCTGGGATATTAAAAATATTAGTTAGGATTCTATTTCTTTTTTGTTTACTTAAATTGCTGGAGATCTAGAATTAAAACGAACAGTATATCCAATAAAGAAAGTAAGAACTTAATAAGATTTGTAAAAAAATACAAGATTTTTTGCTGATTGAATTTTTTATTGACTGTATGTTATCCACTCTGTATTTTACATGGCAAATATAGAGTCAATCCGACTAATGGAAGTATGTATAATATGTATACCTACTATTTACTCAATAACAGAATGATCGCCACGCGCGGTCGTGTATCCGGCGGAAGTCACATCCGCAGGTTCTTAACTACTCTCAGCCCCCCATTTTCTATAGCGTACATTGTCGATGAAACTACAATACCGCGTAACCAACAACTGCTAATGCCGCAAAACTGACTTACTTGTGGCAATTTTTATTTTTACAGAAGGGCATTAAAATTGGACATCTTTGTATTTATTGACTTACTAATGTAAATTGGAAATAAAACACATATTTTTATCAAAATATTTAAGCAGAGTTTATTTATCACAACACAAAGAAACAAGAACGAATGACAATAAAAATCAATGTCAATACAAAATTAAATAAAGCAGTACAAAGATGGAGTCGGCCAGGATTAGAAATAAGGTCCATGTTCAATGAAACCTACAACACTTACCCAAACATAAAATTTTCACATTTTGTAAGAGTTACGAGGAATTAGCCACTGCAAAACTATTATACTGCACAACATACTTGCTTAATACTAGATGAATTCGTTTATCGATATCCCGCTGGAAGTTTGGATTTTTCCAGGATGAAAAGTATCCATTCCAATATGTAAATCCAGGTTATTTGAATAAAATATCTTTGTAGTAAATTTCAGCAGAATCCGTCAAACCGTTTTGTGTGAAATACCAAATAACCTCACATTCATCCATCTAAACAAACTTTCATGTTTATAATATTAGTGGGATACAGGTTTCATAATAATGCTAAAAAAAATTATGTACGACGTTCAAATTATGACTAGGTATGTATAGGCAAAAACTTAGGAAGGGCCCTTATTATTGCATTTAGTATTTACAGAAATTAAGAAAAGGTGCCAACGGGATCCTACCCTATTACCTACCTTATTAGTCTTGAACCGTAATAGTTTAGACACTTGAAATTTTCACCAATTATGTATTACTGTACTGCTATAACAAAAATATTAAAAATAAAATAAAGGTAAAAATTAATTGAATCAGGCGTTACTTTGCGGAGGTCCATATTAATGAACTAAAACAATTACTTTGTAATTGTAAGTAATTGTTTTAGTTCGGTAAAAATTAAATCGGGTCGTTATACTATAAAAACGTTATAGAAACGTGTTTTTTCAGCGTTTTTAACTCAATCTTTATATGGCATTAACCAAGTATACTTATACTTTAAATTTTCAGCGCTTACGTATAACTACATATTATTATAGCCGCTACAACAACAAATAATAAAAACATAATTAATTAAAAGTTAAGTAAGGGGGTCCCAACTAACCAATATAAAACAATCCCTCACTGCGTACATTTTACTTAGAAGCAGGGCTTCTGCTAACAGTGGGCTGTTATAGTTAGGTATAGCTGTTTACGGCGTATATTTTAATACCTAAAAATTTGTTCGGAACCTTCAGTATCTGAGTCCGACTAGCATTTGGCTGGTTTATTCTCATTTCAAATGTCAACATCTCTATGTGAATGCGTTATTTATTAATTTGTTACTACACGTAGTACACGTAAGAAGGGCCTCTCTAAAGTTTTCTATCTATATAATTATTTATGTTATATTTAAGTACTACGCGTGTAACCCTATCAGTAATTACAAACATTCTGGCTCTATGAGACCGAGTATAATTACCACTTGTATGCGCGGAACTGACACCCATCTCAACCGTACACGAAATGTACCCACAGGAATAATTTTATTCACGCATTCCTACCACATACATCTCGATGTTAAAATTGTGTTGTGTATACCTATTTTAGGCAATGTTCATCATTTTTGTTTACATAATTCAAGAAATAAACAATATGCTACTTGACACCACCAATAAATAAATTGACATTATTTTTATGAAATGTCAAAACGCGATTCCCACGTAAATTAACAATAAGTAAGGTAAACGTTCCTGTGCTTGGCACTGACCCAATACATGGCACCTTCAATCTTATATCATAGTAAGAGAGGTGACAGGTAGGTGTCATCTACTGGGCGTTGACGTTTCGAGCATTGGTACGTTTACCTTACTTATGGACGGTAAACGGTAATATTGAACTGGGAAGCAACTCAATTGTTCAATTATTTATTTATTTCGAAGTTATTAAAATCGAATCCAACAGTTCATTGGAAAATTGGTTTTGTAACAGCTGTGTCTTAGGATTAATGGTTAATGATGTAAAATACCTACCATATTGGATTTGAATATATCATATTTTTCTCTTCAGAAGTTGACGTTCTATCTAACCGCGTTACGAGTACCTCTACTGCGCAACCACCAGTACCTCTACCATGAGTTTACACTAGTTTACGTGACCGTACTCGCTAGCGACGGCGTAAATTATTATTTGTATTATTTGTATTTGTAAATTATTTGTATGGAGAATTGTACAGCGCCTACAGCGCTAGCGAGTACGGTCACGTAAACTAGTGTCAACACATGGTAGAGGTACAGAAGTGTGTGAGTTTGTTAAGCGCTGTGTTAGGGAAAAATCCACCGATGCGCACTTATTCAATCTACGAAGCCAATCTTACAAATTATTCGCATGTCTACCTAAGTACATTTTTTTTATTAATGATTATACGTTAAATTATCCCAAACAGTTATTGGGAAGGTTTTGATACGTGCCCTGCAGTTCCACTAATTCAAACAACAAGCGCTAATGGCGCAGAATGAGTAATTTACGAAGAAAAAAGGTGGACAGTGAGTGCGTGTAAGTACGTAGCTGCAGCGTGTATCTCGGAGTCCTCATCTCATGCCCACGTCAATAATTGGAGCCGTTGTTCATGTGTTTTTTTCTCTTGCAGGCGTGCTCTCTGCGGGGCCGCATTGTTCGAGCGCGAGTCTACCCCCTACGCCTCCCCACGTAAAACGGTTCGTATTTTTCATTGTTGCTTTAAAGCCTTATAGGTTTTGCTTTATTTATGCCCTTTATAACTCTCCGTGAAAGATAAATGCCCTGAAGGTGATGTTCTGTTTTTGTCATGGCTGTTTTTTCCCGAGTGAAAATTTTAGGTTTACGCTTCATGAAGTCCTGTTAATAAGCATCCATTATGCCAAAGAAAAGAAATGTAAGCTGTCCTAATATTTTGCGTAATGTCTTTTTAACCTTGTTTTTTGTTATAAGACAAGTTAGTCAAATTCCGTTTGAGTTTTTGTTCTTAATGGTGAGGATTTTCGGTTCAAAATTAAACGATCACGCTTTTCAAGTTAAACTTTGAACATTGCTAGCAAAAACCAATTGATACTTAGTACAATAATTCAATATTAGCCTCGCAATCCGCCAATAATGAAAACCAATAGCAACATGCCATAAGCTGAAATTATCGTTCAAAATCGCACTGTAGCAGGACTCGAACATGCTAACGCACACTTAACAGGTTTTGTTCCAGCTCGTTTAATCAAAGTATTATTGCATCGCGTTTCAATCAGCGTAAAACACTAAGTCAGTAAATAACACGTCCGTAAGCCGCCTAACGCATAAATTAAATTTGCTCTTGCTTTGTACTTGGTATAGTGAATTGTCCGCGCGTCATTATCATCTGCGAAGCTCTGTTTACACACGTTGCAAAAATCATGCGAGTAGAAATACATTGCGCGGCCGCGAGGCTAACAAGTTAGAAGCGATCGATTGAGCAGCGCAATGTTATGCTACTTGTATGATTTTTCTGGTGTAAACAGGGCTTAAGCTAACGTGTGCGCGTGCAGATAGAGATAGCGGGGAATGGACGTGTGTCCGGTCCACGCCGCTCTGGCTTATCTCTTATTTCCGCTAATACTCAGCTAATACAGATGGTTTCGAGCAGCTTATAGACGACAGGCGCCAGTGGATGCTATTCTGTTCCGGTAATCGAAAACTATCAACATTATAATGGATGGCGTTTCCTTTTGAATTCAGGTAGAAGCCTTTTGTTAATTATGTAACTACTCTAACTTAGTTTGACGTTGATATCGAAAACTGCAAACTTATATTGTATTTTTTTTCATACAAACGGTGATAGGGTGCAATTCATAAAGTTGGACACCCACCTTAACGCCGGTAGTTACAATTCGTATGGAGGTTTTCTATTGTGACATCACCACGGAACTTTCTCCAGTCGTTTTGCATGGCTAGCTACCATAGACCGTTTCCACCTCATTGGTTTTACAGCCCGACAATGTAATGCAAGGTCTTAACCCGTCTTTAGGTTTTATTTTAATATTTATAATGCCCTACTGTTTCAACTGCAATAATTATGAGCTCCAATTAAATTAAAAGCCATGTAACAGATATTTCTAATGAAACAAAATCCAATTAGCTTTAGCACAGTGCGCCCGAGTTAATTCGTCTCTGATTATTTACATTTACATACACGGATTTTATTCCGTGTATACATTTTTAATTCCGTAAAACGGGTGTTTACTCGCAAACTCGAGTAGTTATTTAAACAGCTCGCTTTGAAACTCAAGCACCATGCAGTTGCTTACGTTTACGGAATCGACATTGTAATATGTGCATTAAAAATATACCCACGCCAGTTTACATTCACAGATTCTACTTAGACTAGTTTTGAAAACTTTCGAAAACTTTGTGAAGCTGGTGTTTATCGTGGAAACACTTAAATCTATTTTTATTTATTTAATTATTGTAAAGTCATGTCCATAGCATCAGGATGTTATAAAATATATATGTTATGGACCAAATGATAAATCGGGCATTTTTCATAATGACCAGGCACTATGAAAAATGCCCAATATGAGAGGGCAATTTGATAATAATTATTCAAATAATCAAATTGACTGGGCATTATACATAATGTCCATCACCTTTTGGGCAGTGTAATACAAACATATTTAATTAGTACTATTTTTTATTATTGCAGTCATTTAACTTAAAACAAACAAAATGTTAAACAATTTAAATGAATTTTCAATTTGTTTATTAATTAATTGTATATTTTCCGGGTGGTCATAAAAAAATAACTAACACCAAAGGCTAATCAGCCTTTGAACCTTACTATTCCGAGTCGCTTCCGCCCTGTACCGCCTTGCTCACTCGCTTCGCTCGCTCGCACCGCGTCAAATTTAGCTTTATTATCAAATTGCCCATTTGTCACGTAGTAATATAATAATGACCGGGCAATATGATAAATAATGAAGTTTAGATAGTAATTAATCACTTTGCCCGATAGAGCTAGACATTATTAATAATGCCCGCATTAATCACTTGGTCCATAACATATACACAAAGATTTTTCATCATCAGGAACCAGTTTTTGTAGATCAGTATTCGGTGGCGGTCACGTGTAAGTCGCAATGCAATTACGCGAAACAAAACGACTATTTTTTTAAATAATGTTTATTTGGAAATTATTTTTTTGATTAAAATCATTGTCACCCTACACATGGTTTAGTCTATGAGCCTAAAACCTCTTTGACAAGTCAGTTTCTGAAACAAACTTTGACGTGAGACCTGTCAATTTATACTATTCGATGATTTTTTTTGTATCTTTTCCTGTCAACTGTATTTCCTGTGTATCGAATATGTGTAAATAAACATCTCTCTCTCTCTCTCTCTCTCTCTCTCTCTCTCTCTCTCTCTCTCTCTCTCTCTCTCTGTCAAATTCCCCGCCAAAGCGAAACTACTTAACTTCAACATAATTGTAGGATGACCATGTATTCGGTAGATTGAGGAAGTTATAACAATAACTTTTTTTTAATTAAACAGAGATCAATGAACTGAAACAATTACTTGGCTCACCCGCGACCTAACGATAGTTAGGTGCGTTTATGTAAGAAATGCGTGTTCATGCAATTCCTCCACCTCCACACTGTACGAACACACACAAACCCAACTATTCACCACCACCAAAATACACTGACGCGTTTCGAACTCAACCAGAGCTCATCTTCAGAGTAGTTACCACAACCGTACCCTAATGACTAGTACCTAGTCTCTATTATTTGTCTAACATTTGGTAGCATAGCAAGCTAACACCGTGACACGAGATTTTTATATATTAGACTTGCTGTTGCCCACGACTCCGTCTGCGAAGATAAAAAATAGCCTACAACCTATACTCAGACCTACCTAACACGGAGAAAAAAGTTTCATAAAAATCGGTCAAGCTGTTTCGGAGGAGTTCGATAACAAACACCGTGACACGACATTTTTATATATTAGATTAGAAAGATTTCGCAATAGAATAAAAATACTATCTAAAATAGGACAATGTTTTCAAGCCAATGTATTTGGTTAGACGTGACATTGATACTATGTATTTATGAACACCGATTGTTTACCACGTTAAGGAAAATAAATTATTTCATTTCATTTTACTTTTATAGAGCAGTATAAATAGGATCAAAAATACCTTTTCGATTTTCAGCCTCGTAATAGCAAACAAGATTAACAAACGTCTTGAAATAAAGTACTTACTCGTGAGTACCTACAAGTAGTAAGTAAAGCATTTCTACTGTATGTAATGACAAACACCGGTTCTCGCTTCCCCGTTCAAGTGTTTCCTGAAGTGGGTACTGCTACCTATTGCATCGCTTGTTTTCACAATAAAATTGTACTAATACGCTACATGTCAAAACATTCACCCATCAGCAAACTGAAAGGTTCAAGTAAGCCTGCTTAAATTATACAAAGGCCATCAATGTTGATGTTTCGGCACCCATGGCCAGCAATTCTATGCTTTTGTTGGAAACCGTAACATTTGAAGTTGAAGAAGTTTCTTTCTAATGTGGGAAAAGGTCATCTGAAGGGCCCACCGAAAGATCATGTCTAGTAACCTAAGCATCTTTTTAGTTAGTCATCCATCACGAACAATTACTATGGTAAGTGAACAAAATATACATTGTTTTCAGATATCCATATTTCATTCAATGTTAAATAGTACTTTGCGTACATTTTGAGATTAAAATCTCAATTTTCAAAAAAAGATGACATGACATATGTTCTTTCTGCGCACCCTTCATCTTGTGATAGTCACTAAAGTTTTTCGGTGCTTTTAACGTGGGCGTATCGGTAAAAGTTAATATTAAAATTAGGTGACACGCTCAGGTCACATTCATAATTTTCAAGTAAATTGAATATCGAAATATAACTAACATACGAGGGATGCGTGGTCAAACCCGATAAATCGAAATAATTTACTGTTGAAAAAGAACACTATGTAAAATATTTAAATTCAAAATTCCTAGAATACTTACATGAGATTGACTTATCAGGTTTGACCACGCACCGCTCGATAAGGTCAAATGTTTTAAGTAGTGGTAGAGGTTAATTGCGAGTAGGTAGGTATATGAAAACCGTAATTGTGGAAAACAGATCGATATTTCTGCCTACCTAAAACCAGCAGAATGGCGTAAGTGGTTAAATTCTAATTAAAAGATTATAAAGTGTTTGCTTATCGTATACGCGCACGCGTTTATAAATAAGTACCTACGCACGCGTCGTATAAACGTCCTTAAAACGAACCCTTAGGTGCTTATTAAATAATTAAACGTACGACTAAAACAGCAGGATTAACAACAAAAGGAAAATAACGGTCAAATGTAAATGTCATATGGCGGCACGACCCTTGGAAATCCATATCCGTCTCACCCTTGTCACACCTTTTCATACCGTCGCGCACCTCAAAATCTTGGAAATTGAATTTTTATGTAGGTATCGTGCCTATAGTACTCCAGCTTTATTATGACCCGCGCGAAATGGAATCCTACTTTTGGGTGTAAAAGGGATTTCTCTACTGTATACTTAGATTAAAGATGTTTGTACTGTACAAGATTTATGCTGATAGAATTTTGTGAAAGAATGAAGGGAAATGAGCGTATGAGTAGGTAAGTATGAGTATCTACGTGAAAACCGTTGTAGTAGGCTATAAAATAGAGTGCTAACGTTTGTTCTTTGTTCAAACCTAATAAATGGAACCATTCCCTAAAAATAATGTAGCATTACGTAAATGAAATAATAATGATACATACCTACTTAGTTATTACGACCAACTCATAAAAAGTTTCAAAGCGTTTGTTACTAGAAAAATAGGCAACTACAACTTACTTCTAAATAGCTTACAAAACCATTCCTAAATTCAATGGATTAATTAGGCAGCCGTTTGGTCTGGCCTGACTTACTCAGTAATTTAATTTAATATTCAACAACTGGCATAGGTATTTTGTTCTTTTTAACAGGATTTTAGGGTTCCGGAGCCAAAATGGCAAAAACGGAACCCTTATATCTAAATAGTTTCGCCATATCTGTCTGTCCGTCCGTCCACCCGCGGCTTAGGTTAGAGACTATTAGTGTTAGAAAGCTGTAATTTTGCATGAATATAGGTATTTTTTAGCGTATTACCTCCCATAGACGTAAAGTGGGGGTGTTATTTGTTTCTCGTGGGATATCGTTGGATAGTTCTTTTAAAATCATAACAGGATTGTCAAGACGATTTTTACTACAGTGATTCGTTTGCGAAATATTCAACTTCAAAGTGCAATTTTTTGTTAAAATCGAGCGTCCCCCCTTCCTCTAACTAAAAGCTAAACCTGTTGGTTTCAAAATTTTGGAAAAATTCATGATGGGAGTAAATATATCAAATTAACAAGGAAAAGTATTACGGTTAAGTTTGCTTAAGAATTATTTATTTAATTATTATAATAGCCTGACGTATAGAATAATTATACCTACTTGAAAAAATCTGTACAACATCCTAAAAAAATATTACCTTTTCAATAGGGATAGTATAATTAATAGGTAAATTCCGTTCCGTTCCGTTTTTTTTCGGTACCATCAACTGACGTGTGCTTGCATATAAGTACATGAAGCGTGATTAGCAAAAAAGGTGCTCGAGCAGCCTGCCGAATTAAAAACTCGCCCAATTTTTTAAAAACACTAATTCAAGTAAAAGGAATGTAAAGGCTTCAGTACCCAGCAGAGTGGGTCAAAACAAAAAACAGAAAAACAATTACGAATATCCGAGTTTGAAATTCAAAATTCATGCATTTTTTCCGTTTGTTTGCTTTCAACTGAATTCCAATTAATACTTTTATGATTGGGGTAATTTTACACGAAAAGTTCCGGTTTTTATGCGGGATCATGCTGCGGCCCCGGGCCTAAGCTGCCCAAATGATGTGGAAAACAAAGATCTTTTTAGCTTTATTTTGTTGCTTCAACATCACATTTCTTTATTCGCGTCTCTCCTGTGGACATATTATGGCAACAGTTAAGAGTCGTTTTTTTTTGGCGTGTGGGACGCGTGGCCAACTTTCGGCTCATTTAAAAAAATCTTAAGTTTCCTGACTCGGATTTGCTAATTCTGATTTTAAGTTCACAGGAGAGACAACTTTTGTATCTTACGGTGTGTATAACCCTCATCCATTAGATTGCGAATATCCAAATAACAACGTTTAAAACCTAACGGGTGATCGCTTCACGATCAATTATTTTTGTAGTTAGATAGTTGTGTATTTTGCGGCTTTCGCTTTTATCCGCAAAGTTTAATTAAGGCACCCACTTCAATGGATTCGCACTCGGATGTAACCGCTAGTTTTGTTTAAACGGGCAGAATGTAAACATTTGAGAGACCGGTTAACGTTTTAGTGGGTACATTCTATAAGCATATTGGTTTTCGGGTGCTCTTTAAGCATTAATGGGACGATTCACGCTGACATTCAGCGTATCTCAGGGTTTTAGTTTGGATTAAGGACAGGATCAAACATATTCAACTATAAATTCTCTATTTAAACGAAATTGTTTATCGTTAGTTTCTGTTAAGCACTACCGTAATCTTTCTAACGTACGTACGTAACGTATGTTCGTAAGTATAGTTGACCAAGTAAGTGCTATAAACAATAAGGCTGATTGTCATTTTGATTTGTATGTAAAAATCGTCTATGACGTTTTCAGCCGTACAAATAAATTGAACCTTAGAGTAGTAGTAAAGAAATTTCTTGGTCGACTACCTATATAAAATATTAGCTCATGCCGTGTGATAGAAAAATCAACTAGGAACGTATTGATATTACGGGTTCGCTATAAATATGTCACTGACACCCAGCTCCTGAGTCGGGTATTATGTACGAATTGGCACAGCTGGATGCCGGGTAAATAAATGCGTGTGCTCATATACATTAATATGTTTGTGTATGCGGCGCGGCGTCGCGGTGTTTGATAAATTGGAATAAGTTTGCCATTACTCGCCGTCCATCTATCATCAGTGCCAATCGCAGGACTAAGCACATATTATGCCACGTGCTGGCCGTTGGAAATTTAATTGAGAAACGTCCAATTTTTATTTTTTGCACATTTTGACGTGACAACGTCTAATAAATCGATGAATGCCGGCTGCATACACGAAAAAACATGACTCATTGTAACGTATACATTGTTACATGTGTAACGTCACGTAACGTTACATTTTACAGAGCAGCGAAGCAGGCCAGTTGCAAGAGAGCGGCGAGGGCCAGTTGCAAGAGAGCGGCGAACGCCAGGATTTACAATGCGGGGTGCGGGGGGGGGGGGGGTTGAATGTTTTGTTATGATGTTGTCACGTTAAACTATCTTCAAAAAAAATAGAGCTTATGTGTGTTAATGGGCGAAGGAAGGTGATTGCTTTCCTTCATGTGACCCAAACCTATACCTACACACCGATAATAGCCATAACGACATTGAAAGTTCAAATATAATTTTCATACAGTACTTACTAACCATTAGTCATTAACCGGCAAATGCCGCCACGGACGCGTACACGCTACTTGATGCGATGGCTGTATAGATATTTATCCCCTGGACTGTACACTCATGCCAAATACAATTTTATAGTACCAAGAGTCTCTGAGCTAAACCGTGGGCATAGACGTGGTGAAACTAAGAGTCTGTTTTTCCCATTTTTACTGATGTAGATTTCAAGTATGAATAGATTTTTATTAAAAAATAATGTTGCTACTTGCTCCTTGCTGGCTGCTTATTTCATCATAACCTCGGAAATGGATAAAATATGACGAGTCACGGGAGAAATTAAAACGCCATTCGGGCGCCATTTTGGCTTATGAAATTGAATTTTCTCGTAATTTATTTTGTAATGTGAGGCCCTGCATCGTTAAGTTTATATAAATCAACGTCATTAGAACAGAACGCTGTAGAAAAAAATATAACCCCCATTGTTCGTAAGATTAACGTGAGTCTTTGCTTGCTTACATTGCTTAATTTTTTTTCAATTCCAAAAAAGTAACATGATGTAAAAAAATATCGCACATTATTACCATAGATCTTTAAAAAAGGTTGACAGATTGTCACAAAAATGCCACTATAGCAGAATAGTAGTTAATTTGGTCCCCGTAGAGAGTCCATCGGCAAGTAAAAACAGTAGAATTATTCATTAAGTTAGCGAAAAAAAAAAACTACTTAAAAGTGGCTTGGAGAAATTTTTTTTTCAACATTGACTGTATCGACTAGAGGAATAAAATAGCGTGTGTATAATTTTTGTACGTTTTAGCTGGTTCGATTCACGGATGAGAGAGAGAATTTGAAAAAATTTTAATCCAGTTTTGTGTCTTTTTTTTAATAAACTAATGTTTCCCTTAAATAAAATAAGCTTACTAGAGGATTTAAGATAGTTCCCTTCCTGGGCCCATAGATTTTTTTTTCTCCTTGAATACCAATGCAAAATTATAGCTTTCTCTAACAGTCTCTTTCTATGGGGTGTTCTGAGGTTTTGCAATAGGTATACTGATTGATTAGGTTACCGTAGACCCCGTTTTTAGATTTGATGGAGATTTTATTTTTATTTACGAGCCTACCAATCCCTAAAAGGGTCGACAACACACCTGTGATTCCCCTTGTGTCGCGGGTGTCCAAGGGCGACGGTGATCGCTCTCCATCAGGTGACCCGTCTGCTCGTTCGCCCCCTCTTATATAAAAAAAATATATTTTTGTAAAACATTGTATGTTATACCTGCGTCAAAAGTAGACTAAATGTCGAATTAAATCCCATTTTCATAGACCCATACAGAGCATAAACTTTAAACACATTTGCAAATGTTTTTCAGTCTTACCTAAATTAATCTTTGCCAGTCCCTTCCCTGACTTTTTAAATGCCAAAACGCCAAAATTGAATAAGGATATTTGACATAGCATTATCCGGATTCGAAACGCGGAGTATTCAGTGCGTGATAAATCTTCGTGTCGGCGCCATTAGATATTCCCATCTGCGTCATCCATCATCGCTGTCGATACATCTGACGTGCGACTTATGAACAATACCGGTACTGGCTGTATTAATAATACTGATAAATCCTTGGAGCTGTGTGAATAAACTGAAATCTAGTAAAGCAGTGTGCTCTAGAATGCAGTTACCTTTATGTTACTCGCTTAAATGCTTTATTTGTTTCCCACGATTCATCATCGTTCGTTTTGGCAAAGGGATATTAAAGACCGGGCTGTATGCTTATCATAAGTTTGCAACCCTACCATTATGGAGTTAGCAAGATGCGACCTATCTACAGTGTTCCATAATTTAAATTAAAAAAAACTAAAAAACACGCTTTAAAAAATAAAAAAATAATTTTAATAAATTTCAATTCACTATTCTTATAGTGCAGTAAAAAATCTTAATAAGCAATTATTATATTGTTATATCCAGATCAAAATTTGTAAACAATTCTAAATATTGTTAAAATAAATAATAATAGTTTAAAATATTTTATTGTAAAAAAGCGTGGGGTGCATGGTGTCAATTGTCAAGGATTATCATTTTGATAACATCTTAAAAAGCACCCCACGCTTTTTTTACAATAAAATATTTTAAACTATTATTATTTATTTTATCAATATTTAGAATGGTTTACAAATTTTGATCTGAATATAACAATATAATAATTGCTTATTAAGATTTTTTACTGCACTATAAGAATAGTGAATTGAAATTTATTAAAATTATTTTTTTATTTTTTAAAGCGTGTTTTTTAGTTTTTTTAAACTATTATTTATTTTCTATTTTTTAGTTGCATTTTTTTTCTTTCTAACTTTACCCCCTCACCTAAAACCCCCAAACCCCCTAAACCCAACCCCCCAACATCCCCCACCCCATTTCCCCAAACCCCCCCAAACCCCACACCCTTACCCCCAATCCCCTAAACCCCCCTTACCCCCTCATTTTACAAACCCCCGAACCACCTAAACCCAACCCCCCTAACACCGAACCCCCATACCCCCGGAAACCCACCCTCCCCCCCACCCCCACTCCCCCCACACGCCATCTGCCCCCCCCACCACACCCCTCCCACACCCCCCACCCCGCCACCTACCGCCCCCCTTCCAGTTCCATCATCAAACCCTTGTTACCATCTAGGCCTCTTACCCCCTCCCTATTTCCCACAACCCCCCAAAATCACTTACCCCCGAACCCCCCAACACCCCCACCCTATTCCCGTAACCCCCCCCCCCCCCCTCCCCCCTACCCCTAACCCCAACCGCCACACCCTAACCCCCAACCCTCTAAACCCCCGACCCCCTTACCCCATACCCCATTCCCCCCCCCAACCCGCCACCTACCCCCCTTCCAGCTCCATCATCAGACTCTTGTTACCATCTAGGACCAAAGTACTCGTCAAAACGAATCAAACGAGCCCAAACTCGATGGGGTTGTTTCGTTTTATTGTGGAGTGCCTTTGGCCATCTTCCAGCTCCATCATCAGACCCTGGTTACCATATGGGATCAAAGTGCTCGTCAAGACGAATCAAACGAGCCCAAAATCGATGGGGTTGTGTCGTTTTATTGTGGAGTGCCTTTGGCCATCTTCTAGCTCCATCATCAGACCCTGGTTACCATATGGGATCAAAGTGCTCGTCAAGACGAATCAAACGAGCCCAAACTCGATGGGGTTGTGTCGTTTTATTGTGGAGTGCCTTTGGCCATCTTCCAGCTCCATCATCAGACCCTGGTTACCATCTGGGATCAAAGTGCTCGTCAAGACGAATCAAACGAGCCCAAACTTGACGGGATTGTGTTGTTTTATTACATAGTTCCTATGGCCACCATCCAGCTCCATCATCAGATCAGCTCCATGTTACAATAATATTGCATTGTCATCCAATTTACACATATGTGCAAAATTTCAGCTCAATCGGAAACCGGGAAGTGGGTCAAAATCGCGCCCTAAGGAGTCGGTTACAAACAAACATACATACAAACAAACATACAGGTGAAGCTAATATAAAGCGTGTAAAAAAAACACATATGACTTAAAGGACAGGTTTGCCTGGAAGTAACAGGAGCACATTGTACAGTGAGCAAAAAAGTGATTTGTGACGTTTAACTACACAAATAAAAAATTTCGTCTTTGTGTTCACGTAGTAGTAAACTTGCGTCAATTTATGGGGCATGTAATAAAATACCGAAGTACGAAAGACCAAATGTATTAAAACCTCGAATGGGTCAAAAGACCGACACGATTTTTTTCTGAAACCGTTAACTTTTTAAGATTGTTATAAAACAAACCTAACCTAACCTAATGGGTTCTGTATGATGCCGTTTTAATAAATTCTGAGAAGTTTACGGTTTCAGAAAAAAATCGTGTCGGTCTTTTGACCCATTCGATGTTTTAATACATTCGGTCTTTCGTACTTCGGTATTGTAATACATACCCCAATTTATTAGATGCGTGTGTTTTCAATCAAGGTTTCTTCAAACTGCAAATTCGTGTTCGTGCTTCTAGCTAGAATAAACAAAGTATTACTCCACTACATCACATAAAGATATAAAAAAAACCATTTTCTCAAACATCCAAGGAAATGTGGTCCTTATAGTCGTGACAATAGAACACGAAGTATGCCATTGTATAGCAGTTGAGGAAGATTCGTTCTAATTTCAAATTAGACGACAATAATGGAATTTCATACAAACATTGCTGGCCAAGGCCAGCAAAGAGATTGTCTTTTGTTTTAGTGGGTCGTATTTTCTTTTATTGACTATCAATGACATACTGCCAATTAAGAAAAATTTAGTTTGTGAATTTACTTTTTAATATCTTACTTGGCTAGATTTAATCAGGTATTCAATAAAATAAATAAGGATTGGCGTTTATTGTTAACAATTTATTATTAATAAGGTCGTAATTTTTGAATAAATATAAATCATCTCAATATTTTGCGTCAAAAACATTAATTGGAACAGCTTACAAATAAATTGCTGGAAAATAAATATTTTGGCGGGAATCAAAAAAAAAACAATTTGAATTAAATATGAACATGTAAGTTGAACATTCGTATCATTTCCTTGGATTTATTTGAGAAAAGCACTATACAAGCCTTGGCCACGAACAGGGATTGCCGGCCTCGTATCTCTAGATGGCCTCGTTAACACTCGGCCATCTATTACTACTCGGCCGCCAATCCCCTATTTCGCGGCCGCTGCAGTAATGTACTATTATTTCTCGCAACGGGAAGCATAAACTTCTATTCTTCTTTTCTATCACACAATAGGAACGTCTCGCCGTAATAATAATATGTCCTAAACTAAAAGGGTAGGGCCCTCAAAGTACCTCAGTGTAACAATGTCTTCTTTATGGTGTGGGTTACTTACATCGAGGAGTTAGTGGAGTGTGGTGGTGCTTAAAGCGTGTCAGAGTATCGCTCCGGGCTAAGTAGCGGGAGACGAGCGGATGGCGGATTGAACTTGGAGTGTTATAATGCTCTAAACGTGGAATAGATTTTTCTCAAACATCCAAGGAAATGTGGTCCTTATAGTCGTGACAATAGAATACGAAGTATGTCATTGTATAGCAGTTGAGGAAGATTCGTTCCAATTTCAAATTAGACGTCAATAATGGAATTTCATACAAACATTGCTGGCCAAGGCCAGCAAAGAGATTGTCTTTTGTTTTAGTGGGTCGTATTTTCTTTTATTGACTATCAATGACATACTGCCAATTAAGAAAAATTTAGTTTGTGAATTTACTTTTTAATATCTTACTTGGCTAGATTTAATCAGGTATTCAATAAAATAAATAAGCATTGGCGTTTATTGTTAACAATTTATTATTAATAAGGTCGTAATTTTTGAATAAATATAAATCATCTCAAGATTTTGCGTCAAAAACATTAACTGGAACAGCTTACAAATAAATTGCTGGAAAATAAATATTTTGGCGGGAATCAAAAAAAAAACCAATTTGAATTAAATATGAATATATAAGTTGAACATTCGTATCATTTCCTTGGATTTATTTGAGAAAAGCACTATACAAGCCTTGGCCACGAACAGGGATTGCCGGCCTCGTATCTCTAGATGGCCTCGTTAACACTCGGCCATCTATTACTACTCGGCCGGCAATCCCCTATTTCGCGGCCGCTGCAGTAATGTACTATTTATGAATAGGTTTTTAAAGATTAAAGTCAGTAATAGTCTTGAAAGTAGCCTGTTATTTTGTAATAGGTTTACATACAAAATTAAAATTTATCATTTAAAAATGCCTATATGTAGTAGTAGGAGAGGTAGTCAAGTATTCTTAAAGTTAAAACGCGAATTTAAAATGAAAAATACATTATTATTGTAACAGGCAATTATCGTACCATCGTCTTCTTTTTCGTCTTTTTGTTCTTCTTTTTAGTCCATTATATGTAGCTGTGGCCCATAGCCCAGTTTAGCTTGGGGACTAGGATATACCTATTATGTATATAGGTTGTGTGCCCTCATCTCTTTCTATATATACCACGACGTTCTACCACGTCACCAGTGGTCCGCTTTTTTCTTTGGGTGACCTGGAATTTCTCATTGCAATAGATATATCATAAAATAGGGGACCTTTTAGTTCTATCATTACTTTTTGGATTTAAGTGCTTGCTCTACTTCAAAAGTGTAAATCTGTTAGCTGAAATACTTCTCTCTGTGCCAAATGGCCTCGTCTTCAATTTCAATTTGTAAATTGTAATAAAACAACCCCCGCTTGTCCTTCGTAAATCGCACTCCAGCAATAGTTCATTGTCTGCGAAGCGACACCGCATTGTGTCACGAAAGTGTACTTTGCTCCACATGCTTCCGAAAAATCCGTAAAACTTAGCTATTTCGCTACTTATGTTCGCGTGAAACCATATTGTTCACATTTTTCGTAAAGAATTATTACTATGGACGACTAGAAGAATTTTCTTCATAATAATTTACCTACCTGTTTATTTGTATAGCAGTTTTTCCTTAGATGTTTTATATTTTTGGGATAAAATCTTAATGCTATGCTTCTGAATGAAGCGTAACCGAATTATCTTAAATTATAGGGGTTAAAGCCTTTTAGCAGGCAATCGCTGTAATCCATTTCTTTTCTCTTATCATTAAAATACGGCAGACGATAGCAAAACGAAGTTAACCCGGCACTGCCTCTGGTAAGGTAACTTTGTGTGACGGCAACTTGGAATTATCTTAGAATTAACGAATTTATTTGTTAAATATGTACAGATCAACAGGACCTTCTCGAAATAAACAACATGTGATGAGATGATTAAAACATGCATATTGTTTTTTTTTAGGTACCGTCACGTGGAGCCCGATAAACGGATCTACGAGTGTCGACCGAAAGGGATCGGTAAGAAAAGAGCAACGATTGTTTAAAGATAACACGAAAATAAGTTTACTAACTCCCATTTGATATACTGCGACTTGTCGAAATATGCGATCGCTTGAAACGCACACAGCTTTGCGCATTATTGTATGAGTTTGTGTATCTTGATTTAACGCAGTAGAGGACGATTAACGCGATCAGACTGCGATTGTTTTCTGAATCATTGTAGTAGTAAATTTTAATTAACAAGCAATCAGGAGTAAGCAGGTTACATTAACGAACGAAATTAGGTAGTAATGAAACACAAAATTAAATATTAATATGGAACTTATGAAAACACATTGAATAAAAATTAAAAGTCAAACGGTTGTGATGATGGCTGTGGTATGCCACATACAACTACTAACCTCCCAAATTCACTTGTTTTTGTCTTTATGATTTTTACACTTTTTATAATTGCATTACCTATTTAAAGTTATCAACATACTTTTATATAAGTACACATCAAACGAATTCATCATCATCATCATCATCATCCCAGTATATATACGTTTCACTGCAGGGCACGGGCCTCCTCTCAGAATGAGAGGGCTTGGGCCGTAGTTCCCACGCGGTCTCAGTGTGGATTGGGAACTTCACTTACACCTTTATGCAGGTTTCCTCACGATGTATTCCTTCATGGTAAATTTTAAATGTAATTTCGCACATACATTCCGAAAAACTCAGAGGTGTGAGCCGGGATTTGAACCCACGACCCTATGCTTGAGAGGCATAAATAAGTCAAGCCATTAGACCACCACGGCTAGGAATCGGCTACGGCTAGGTCAAACGAATTCAATAAAACAAATTAAAATTAAATTAAGAGGGTTTATACCTGCTGAGCTGGCAACGTTGCATTTTTGTTAGTTTTTCTCGATTATTCCATAAAAATTTAATGAAAATTAAAAATGTTTTGTATACAAATTGTTCTAATATATAAGTTAATGTGTCTACTGCAATAATAATTCGTGATAAGACTTTTATTTTCTTTAAAAACCGTTAGGTAATAATTTGTTAGTTTTTAAAGAAAATAAAAGTCTATCACGAATTATTATTGCAGTAGACACATTAACTTATATATTAGAACAATTTGTATACAAAACATTTTTAATTTTCATTCAATTTATATGGAATAATCGAGAAAAACTAACAAAAATGCAACGTTGCCAGCTCAGCAGGTATAAACCCTCTTAAATAACAACTCGTGGCAAGTACGGCTCGCGTGAAAAATAATAAAACAGAAAAGGCTTTAATCGGGTTTAAAGGCCATTCTATACGTAAAATTTGTAGATATCATTACGCGGGAAGCGTAATAAAGTGCCTTCCACGCTCACTGATTTACGCAACAACATGAAAATTAAAGAGCGTTTTATTTGAACCGTGTTCGTCGGGAAACGTATCTCATTACGCGAGTGAGACGAGAAATAAATTGGAACAGACTATTTGTCGAACACTTGGTTGCGAACGCTGCCGATCCGGTCCGATTCAATTTGCCCCAAATTTAATTGCAATCGAATGGTTGAGTGATATAAAAGCGGCTTGCGGAGATAATCGTTTGTAGCTGTGAAAATATTTATTGTAGGCAACGTGAAAGGTTGTAAATTAATCTTGTTTTCGCATGGGCGATGTCGATTCCTGAAATGTTGTTGTACCTACTTTGGAGCTAAATTGCTTGTTTGTGTTTAATTTTAATGTTTGTAGTTGCGTCGATTTCGCTATTATCGAGTTTCCCCATATAATCAGCATCTTTTACATTAATTTCGCATTCAAAATATAACACTTCAATCCTATTCCCAAATAATACACATACCGCAAATTAGGGGTACCTACTTTGACCCAATGACAGGTAATTATGGCTCATGTGAAAACCATGTGTAGAAGGGTATAATTAAAAACAAACGCGAGCAATCAGCGTATTAAGATGGTGGCAGAAAGAGATGGTGAAAGCGAAGGCAAGCGTCCGCGCCTTTGAAAATACGGCCTCAGGAATGTCTACATGTTTGTAAGGCGTATGTAAAAAGTTATTAATCTGCAAAATGAATTCCTAAATTATGAATTACAGAGCACTACAAGCTACTCTCCATACGGGTATGTATTACAATACCGAAGTACGAACGACCGAATGTATTAAAACATCGAATCGAATGGGTCAAATCGAATGGTTATAAAACAAACCTAACCTAACCTAATGTGTTCTGTATGATGCCGTTTTAATAAATTCTGAAAAGTTTACGGTTTCAAAAAATAATCGTGTCGGTCTTTTGACCCATTCGATGTTTTAATACATTCAGTCTTTCGTACTTCGGTATTGTAATACATACCCCTCCATACGCCTTCCAATATATCGATATCTCCCATTTAGGTCTTCACTCTCGTTACCCATTGATTTTATGAGCTAATAAGTTAACTGCCATTCAATAACGAAGGTGTCTATAGTATAGGTACACCTGCGTTAAAATTTTTATACTTACGCTTCATTTAAGAACTTCGCAATATGTGCTGATTTCCTCACAAATTTTTTTTTCGCGGAAGCTGTATGTATAATTTCTAATTCAATTGCGCTCGAAAAAACGAAAAGTGCATAACATATCATCATCATCATCATCATCCCAGCCTATATAAGTCCCACTGCAGGGCACAGGCCTCCTCTCCAGATGAGAGGGCTTGGGCCGTAGTTTCCACGCGGGCCCAGTGCAGATTGGGAACTTCACACACACCATTGAATTTCTTCTCAGGTGTATACAGATTTCCTCACGATGTTTTCCTTCACCGTAAAGCTCATGGTAAATTACAAATGTAATTTCGCACATAAATTCCGAAAAACTCAGAGGTGCGAGCCGGGATTTGAACCCACGACCCTCTTCTTGAGAGGCCATAGGTCAAACAACTAGGCCACCACGGCAGAAAACTTATATAATGCTGGGATAATAATACGAGGCTAACACCATATCAGGGTGTTTTTATAAACATTCTGATTGAGGCATTCACCTCGACAAATTGATCAAAGTTCAATAGCTACCCGACAAGCATTTCGGAGGCCTATTTGCTGCTCGAACGCGCTCACGGGTCTTCAGTAAAAGACCCGATATTTATGTGCGACCTCATATTATTATAATTGGAAAAGTGAAATGTAGCGTAAATTAACTTCTCTGAAGCAAAAAATGTGGATAATCATTTTTATGCTACCTGTTACCCTTTTAGAAAAACTTCTATGGATTGGTACACAACAATATGTTCTTAAAATAACACAGAATGTCACATCATGTTAAAAAAAATCAATGGTTGTAACAACGCAATGGTTGTAATATATTACACAAAGTATTAGATGTATAAGAAAGCTAAACTGCACTTAAGCAAAACTTTGATATCGACCTATAAGATACAAGTTAGACGAAGTTGCCGATTAATGGTTTGTTTATATTATAGAATACTTTAAACATGAAACTACCGTGAGACTCACTCATAGTGAAAATAAACGGATCACTCACGTCTTAAAACGAGTTTAACTCGACATGTTTCGGGCTAATCCGTAGCCCTTCTTCTCGGAGTCACACGTCATAGAATAGCTCACAGTTGAATTGATGTTAATTTTCTTGATTGTACTTCTACTAACTTGATATTATGTAGATACTCACTGCGAAAAATGTATGTTGGTTATTATAGAGCAGCAAGGTAATTGTGTAACTTTTTTGACACTCGGCATCGGATTGAAATGACAGTTTTTGTATGGCTGTGACAGCTGGCTTTTTCCTATACCAATTGTCAGCCCATAGCTTCAATAACTGTCAAAATGAACGCGATTGCGAGGGAGTTAAACAATTAGCCTGCTGGTTCTGTTTCAACGGAAATTACCTTAAGCAGACTTAAACTAACCGCACCTTGCTCACTTGCTTTTAGGTTCGAAAAATCAAAGCTTTATCACTGAAAAAAATAAAAAAAATAATTTCTAGCGCTAAAAATTTTACTCCATTATTGCCAGTCTTTAAAAATACCCTCGGCAGATCAAACTAAAATGTATCCAATAACAACTGAAATGATAATAATGCCATGTAATGTGTTGACGAGGGTACATTAGGTAGCAGTGGCACGCTTACTAGAAAATGACGTGACATTTAGATCAGTGACGGGGAAAAGGGCTGCTTTGTAGCCATCGATTGTGATACTTTGAACTCTCATTTGATTTTTGCGTTTTTTAAAAAGTGGTGAATGTAACTGAATTTTTGCTTTAAACTTTGATATTTCGGTTGTTTTTTTAGGGTTTTAACTGTTATCAGTATCCTGTCGTATATGTTGAAGAAATGAGCCACACCGACTGGTAGGTTCGATGCAGCGTGCTTGCGGTACTATTTTAATTTGTTGTTTGTATCAGGAAATGAATAGCGGATAACCATTTACCTATTTGAAGTGATTAATCTACTTATTATCAATATTGCCTATATTATCTATTCGTTTTACCGAAAATTAAAGATTACATACATCTATCAACTACTTGCAAGTGTAGAATCGGATATTACCCAGAATCTGAAGTTTTATTTTATTTTTTATAGGCATAACTAACTATTTCGTCAAAATATATACAAACAGACTTTTGCCTTTAAGCCGGTTGTCACACTGCCGAATTTACTCCGTATCTCCTTCCGGAGTTGCGGTGCACGACAAACCGCGTTTAGTTTCGTCTAGTGTTCGTTTCACATCCAATTCGGTGTAGCATACCCTCCAACCCGAACCGCATCTCCGTCCGAGAGCGCGAACAGTCGTGCGATTCGCACCTCCGCACTGAGAGGCGGAGCCAGTGTATTGAAGACATATGATTTATGTATAAGTATAGAAATTAAGATTTTACTTTACAAAGTTAAAAACCGCAGCACTATACTTCGTTTTTTTAGCACTAGAAATAAGGCAAACAATCTTGACGAGTCTTTTTAATGAAAAACGATTTAAAAAAAATAGTTTCTGGGCATTTTCAGAAAAAAGTGTACCCTGTACTTTTTTAAAAACCTAACAAATTTTGGGTTATATCTACTCAGAATCACGAGCACTACCGATTTAAGCAATAAAAAAAGTGTCCCTCTCTTCATTGTCAGTTTTGTGACGCAGTTAACCATACATGTTGTATGGACCGTCACAAAACTGACTAATAAATTTTGTATGGAAAAATTAAGGATAATTAAGGAAAACGGGTACATTTTTTTCTGAAAACTCCCAACTACGTATTACTTATGAAATCAAAAGAGTGTAAATGACCTTATTTCCTTTCAAATTGTTACATATTAGCTATGAATTATTTTTCAAAAGTGTTTTTCAATAAAAAGACACGTCAAAATCGCTTAAGTACCTTCTTTCTATTGCTAAAAAAACGAAGTATAGATCCGTATCCCTGAAAAGACGGATCGGAATAGTTGTGGAATCATTTAAGTACCTATACGGTGAAATCAAACAAATACTACTAGGTATACAAATTGTTCCGGAACGTATATATTTTCACGGATTCGGATCAGATTCGAATCGGGCGTAGTGCAAAATCGCTCTAACCCCGGCACATTGCACACACATTCAGTACCAAGAACCCGCTAGGCGAGTTGTGTGTTCGTAGCAGTTTTCGCTACATAGCGGAAAAACGCTGCTACTGGTTACGAACGTAGCACGTAGCAATGCGTGGCAGCGAATGTGATTGTGATGTGTATAGGACAGATAAAGATTGACGGGCGTTGGGTTGCATCGCATCGTGTCGTGGTTCCAGAGAAATACAACCTGAGGCTTTTGAAGGATAGCGTTAGATAGGGTGTTACTCTAGATGAACTAGGTCACTCATTTACAACCACTATCTCATGACATGTCCAGCTATAACCCAGTTGATTTTCCTGACAATAAATTTTAAATGACAGCGTTAAAAGTATAGCGAGAATGACCAATCGTATATTTAACCTAACCGGGATGGCTACTGATTTAAAGTTCTTGTTTATTACAACTGCTGCTTTTAACGCTTAGTAAAGTTGGTTTTAAGTGCTATGTTAGATTAGGCTGCTGAATAACAAGGTGCCAGCCACTAATATACAGAAATAATAAGTTATTAAAAAAGTAAAAAAAAATAGCACCCATCTAATATTTGATCCAAATCAATCCCACTGATTACTTGCGAAACTTTGTACGAGTATATGCATATGCGTGTAGGTGTGCTTGTGTGTGTGCGTGTGGTTGTAGTGTGTGTATACGTAGGTACGTGTGTTTGTTCTTTACTTCTTCGCACTAAAACGGGTGGACGGATTTGAATGAAATTTGTTATGTAGATAGCTGGTCTACTTTTTATTTCGATTTTTTTGGATGAAATCTTGATATCCCAACTGCTAAGACGTAAAATTATTATGCAACGACAATGGAGAACATGATTTAATATTTTGGTAGGATTTTTCGTGAAATCTCGGAATTTGAATTCAAATACCAGATCTAATGATTAACGCGAGCGAAAAAGTAAAAGCTAGTGTTAAATATTTAAAGTGTAACCCCTTGATTACTCGAGCAATAACGAAAACAAACATTATTTGTATTAATATCATGTTACAAATTCAGCCCGCACTCACCCTTTCCCGCAAAAACCTTACACATTCGCTATCGCAACCGTTTTCAATAAAGTTCTAAAGCTAAATCAGATAAGTAAGTCATCCGCTGAGTGTGCTTATGTACCATGGTTTACTAAACTACTGCCAATGAATTTACAAACATGTTTGAATAGTATCGGTGGCTGATTGAATCCCAAACGGTCGACATGTTCTGACAAGCGGAACGGGCGTTCGAAACATGTTCGAGATGAATATCAATCATCCTTTTATACGTTTAACGAGAAAGCTCATCAATGTTTTGATGATGATGATGACCATTAGTCACTCAGCCATCAACTTTTGGGTTAGGTATAAACATCAATGCTTTAGTTAGTGTATAAAAACTTAACAGTCAAAAGGACTCGCCACACTGGATGCGTTCTGCGGTCTGCGGTCTGCGGTCAGGTCAAATTGAACGCAGCCCGCATTATGTATGTATGAACAACATTGTCGGTATCTATATATTTCGTATAGATCTGCGATCTGACCGTGCGGTCCAGATCCAGTGTGGCAAATCCTTAATTAAAGATAAGATAAGATAATTTATTCAATAATTTGCAGTACAAGATGACAAGAAATACAATGTTTTACAAAAGTCTATTTAACACGTATGCCTGCACTAGGGTTACTAGAGAACTCTGTATCGCAGGCTAAACGAGCTATCATAAATAATTAAAATAAAGAAATAATCAGCTAAGCTTAACAGTGCAAATATTTTATAAAAATATGCAGACATAAAATAAAGTTGAATCCAGACACAATAAAGAAAAATAACAAATTATTCGAAGTAATTACAAAATAGTATAGCTAAATCAATTTTATTTTTTAAATCTAAATAGGTACGTAAACATCATCCGTCATACATAAGAAGGTATTAAGGTCGTATAAACCATACTTCCATTGCAATTTTTATCCGGGTCAGAGCCGATGCGAAAATTTGTTGACTAAGATAAGAACTTAACATATTCATGCCTAAGGTAAAAATAATAAATAGATAATTTATAATTTATGTTAATAGGTCAGCCATATGGCCATCATTTGTTTTATATTTTATATAGGTAGTGGTAAATTTACAAAAAAAACTTAAATGAAGTAAAATAATTTTATAACAACTATCGCGAAAACCTAAAGAGATACAAAATGTGGCTATTAGTTGCCTTCGTAATCTATTGAACTTATGAAACGTTTTTCAGCCATAATTTTTGCTGCAAATTAATGTGCTACAAAAGAAAGCTGTCCAATAAAATCTTTCGGTTTTACAAAATCGTAATAAAATATGCAGTGTACGTACCAATTGTATAGTAATATGTAAGTGTGTATTTATTGTTACCTAATTAAGGTAAACGTCCCATAAGATTGAAGGTGCCAAGTATTGGGTCAGTGTCGAAAATAAAAGTAAGTAATAGCAACTAAAACTACGAGTAGATAAAAAAGGGTTGCCAAAGATGCTGGCGGCATGTCATCGCTGTTATAGCATTGGTGATACCTTGTGCGAGGACGCTGCCAGCACTTCAGTCTCTCTCTTCAGTTTTGCGAGTTATTAGTTATTAGAAACGTCCAAATTATGTTAAAATTTGCAGGTTCCCACAGCAGGGTGTTGGTCGAAACGTGCAGCACTTTACGTGGAACGAGTTCTCAGATCTGCATTTATAAGTGCTATGAAGACACAAAATTGGTAGTTGAAGGCAAACTCGGAACAAGTCAAGGGTAAGATTAAATTAATTTGTAATTTTACCTGGCTAGACGATTTCATCTAGGGTTTTATTAATTTTTTACACACCGTCAAAGTAACTTAAATATCATGTTTTTGGAACCGTCTAAATGCGTGAAATGCGTGATTAAAATAAACACCTTTAAACTTTATTTCTTTAGTGCGCTTAATCTGGCCATTTTTTAGACTCATACGAGCTTATAAGTTTGTTTCCTAAGTCGAGTTATTTCTCTAAATCTCACAAAGTTCACCTGTTTGAAACTAGAAAGTTTTTCTACGAAGTTCTACGTTATTTACAGCACAAGCGCACCAGTTAACGTCAACAAAGATGTATCAGAAAAGTATGGAAACGCAAGTAAGTATTTCTTACGTAAACTTTACTGAAATGATCACTATATCATCATTACGCTGGAAGCTAAGGGCTGGGAAAACCGCATTTAACTTTCTTATCTACAAAGTTTACGCAAAATGGAAATACTGATTTATTGCTCACCTGATTTGAAGATTTTAACGATCCAATTAGTGGGGCAGTTTGCGGAAGTTTCACGAGCGGGATCCAGTCGCGAGCCTTGACGAATAAAAAGCAAAGGATCTGCTTTGTTGTTTCTCTCCAACATTCTACTAATTACAGACGATTTGTAATACTTACTCGTACTTACTTCCTTTTTTCTAAACACATTCGAAACGATTAAAACACAATCATATCTAAACAAGCATGTTTGTTCATGTAGATGTAAGCAATGCTATCATAAATTGTATTATCGGAAAGTTTTCAATGGAGCCACAACAATAGGACAAATTACCAGGCAATTTCGATCCATTGGCCTCTAAATGCGGGCACATAAAACATCTTGTTTGCGCGGTATCGCACAATAGCCGACCTCGTCCTGTGGTGGCATTCGCAAAATTCTCGCAATTCGTCCCACTTTGTCTCCATTGCTGGATGTCTCCGTCGAAACAAATGCGAGAAGGACGCAGGAACGACAGTCCGTTTTTCATTGTTTTACGTGTCACAATGTTGCTACCCTCACCATGCCCGCCCATTATTTATTCGTTGTGAACCAAATAATTGAACAACTGAAAAGGTACTCTGATACAAAGTTTCTTCTTGTCATTAGAACTCGAATTGAATAATACCGCACAATTCATGTTATCAACAGAGTGCCTACCTAACAAAAAGTTGGAAGGGTATTTGCTTCGGAAGCTACGATGTCGAAATTTTATCTTAATTTTCCAGTCCCCTAGCGGCTTCCATAGCACTTTATAACTTTTCTGAGAAGTTCATTATAAAATTGTAAGATACTCTAGATTGTTTATCGCTTTACTCAGATACATCATTATTACAAATATATATACAAGGCCTCTTACATCTTGACAGATGATTTAAGCAGCGTCTGTTTGAGAGAGGTAACAAAATATAAGATATAAATATAAATATAAGATATAATATAAGATAATCAAAATATGCCCTAACAACTTATACATTATTAGCTTTATATCTACAACGCTCTTGAAAAAATTGTACCAATAGTACGTTAAAACAATTATATAAAACAATTACATGCTCACCAACATCCCTGAAGAGGTTGTAGAGCAAGCAAAGGAAAAAATGAGCACGTTTGCATTTTTTCTTTTCATTCCAGTTTTGCCTATTTATGAGTTTCCCTAGTTTTCAAAGGCAGAGAGATATTGCGCTCTGTGCTCGTATTTGAGCAACAAGAGTGTAATTTCCGCAGGTTTTGTCTTACGGTAGCACATTCCACAAATGGAAAGACGTCGGCATTCAAAGCGGGCTGTTGAATTTTTAAAACCGGCGGCAGTAGCCGGTCCGTTCGGGAAAAACTCGTGTGGCTTTACGCTCGTTAATGGACTTTAAAAGCGCTTGGTTTCAATTTGTTACCCCAAACTGGATTAAAGTATGCATGATATTATCTCAAGAGAAATTGCGTAAGCATTTGGTTGACTAAACATTTTGCGCCTGTGTTTAAATAAATAAAGAGCATAAACATGTAGCATGTAAAATGGAAGCGTTTCTGCTCTTTCTAGTTTATAAACGATTCGATCGTTGCAATCATCCGATTTCCCGTATTTTGTATCTACTTTCTAAGTATGAAATTTATGTTCTAATATTTAAAGCATGCGTGCTGCTTGTTCTTTGAATATCTACTATCTCTAAATGATATAACTTCGTACTTTCGAACAATATCGTCGTTTGCTCGCGATTAGCCTCAACTTCTCCCAGAGCGAAATGTTGGAGTATTTCGTACAGTGACAGTTGTATTTATGTCTACAACTACTTATTGCGAAACTTTAACAGCTTAATGTTACACAAGTTTAGTTTTAATATAGTGCAAATAAATCATTATACTTCTTCCCGTAGTCCGTTTATATTAACGGTCTACTATTTAGATAATGTTCTAAAGTTTTTGACGCTATTATCCCTCATTTGAGATATACAGGATTATCACAATTATCTACAATATGGTCCATCTACCTTCTTTTATACAATAATTCAGTACAAGTGTGACATATGAATCATATGACTAACGAGCGTAATTCCGAATCATTGAAATTCAATATCAATAGTTATGTGAGTAAACACGTACCCTCAACCTTTACAAACTGTTAGATAATTCTACAAACGCCAATTTGAATTTATAATAATTTAAACTCGCCGACTATTTCTCTATATTTGTAACAATGCGCTTTAACAGAAACAGTTTTGCACGTGTGTATTCAAGGCGGGCGGAGGCTCGGCGCAGCATCGCACAACGGATTCTCAAAGCTTTGAGGGGATGAGACATTGCGATTCATTCTCGCATTTAAAAGCAAGACTGTAATTTCGCAGGCCTTTGTCTCGGTCCCGGGGAACGCTGACTCGGGAAAATATGCGCATTCAAAAAGGATTTTTATCGTTTTTCAAGTGGTACGCTTTAGTTGCGGTGTATAGAGGTAATCTGTGCTACCAACGAATGCTAATACCTGTATCTGTTTAACGGCCTGCTCAAAGAAAATATAAGAACGTGTAGAGCGTAAGAAACAAAGATGTCTCTCCTTGGACATAAAATTAGCGACTCCGAGTCAGCAAACTTAAGACTTACCTAAATGGGCCGAAAGTTGCCCAGGCATCCCACATGCCAATATAGACATATCTAATAAAAAAATATTGGCTATATATAGGAGAGACACTAACAAAAAATGTGTGACCCAGATGTATGGAGACCGTCCGAAATAAATTTATTATTATTATAGATACCAAAATGTATTTTTTCATCATTCAAAAACTAAACAGCTATCGACTTTCAGCTCAGTATTTTTTTTAATCTATAAATTGACTACCAATCGATTTTTATCTTACTCGATAAGTGTAACGAAAAATCTTACTGTTTATTAATTGCAACCTTGAAATAGGTAAAGTCAGTGTCAAATAGTATAAGGGAGTCACCAAGTTGTGTTAAATACTTAATATTGGAAAAATAAATATTTTGTTATGGGATGAAGACCGTGATTACTTTTAATTTATTTCCGACACGACGCAGTTGAATAATACAGATCACGGCTAAACAAATACGCGTCACAAATATATCTAATGAATTTAGTTACCCACCGTGAATCATTGAAAAGTATTAAGTATATCGAAACACGCTCTCACTCTAAACCACTCGATAATAGCGATGCGTTTTGATTACCTTCGATTACCTTGGCCGCCCCCTTAGATATTTATGCTCCCTTATATTTGGGCTCTAAATTGTATATGATTTTAATAATTTAACTAAGTAAGATCTTATCTGTTATCTCTCATCACCTTTGCATTCGTTTTTATCTACTCTCACGAGAGTTTAAATAATACCTCGTAATATATTATTCAATTCGTAACAACTCGGTGAATAGTGGGCCTTTTGACACTCATGAATCTTGAGCTGCCGCGAAATGAAGTATGAGATATGGCGCCTTCGGTATTTTATAAAGCTCGTTTGTTTTTATTAAATTCACCGCGAGGTTCCTTAAATTGATAATAAAGTAGGTTACAGATGAATAATAGTAATGCTTGAGTTATAATCTACATCAGACTACCCATGTTATGTACATATAAAGTTTGTATAAAAACGTGCACTTACGACAGTGTTACATATTACAACGATGAGGCAGACATGACAGTGTATGACATACATTGTGTAGCTAATGATCCATATCGCGCGTTATGGGAAGCCATTTCAGACTTGGCTTAACCAAATTACGATCGCGGAACCATTTTTTGTGACGGAAATTTCAAAATAAACGTGTAATGTAATTTTACGTCCTGTACACCTATTACTGAAAACATTTTTAAAGTATAAACGTCCAATTAGCTCTTGTGAAGTTTGAATTCCAACCACTATTTGCTTAAATATTTACAGTTAATTATAAGTCGGTCCCGCTTTAGTTCTCGATAATTAACTCGTTAATGATCGCTGTTTTAATTGGAAATGGAACATCGACGTTTTTGTTTTATTGCACGCTACGTGAAGTTTATGCAATGCAACGTGTGCCACGGTTGTGGCGCAGGACTGGGTCACTGTACTCTTGGAAAGTTCACAGTATTGATTTTATTGGGCATGCCCGAAAATATAAATGGAATGTGCTTTCACAGCGGAGCAACCATCGAGGCATGCGTGAAAATTGCGCTGTAACTGCCCTACTATTTGTATCTCTTGCTGCTAGCGTCTACTTTATGTGTGAGATAGACACGTCATTACATTACCAATACAATAATAGCCTTAGGCTACCTTTCCACAACATAAAATGTCGTGAGTGTAGTTACTCTAACTACAACTGTATAACAGTTATACAGTCGTATACTATAACTGACTAATTTAATAATTATGTTTCACAGGTCTAACCCATGTTACAAATAAAGGCATATTTAAGCGGAGAACGCTACATAAATGCACCATTATCCAGCTAAAGAAGTGAGTACGCTTTAAACTATTATGAGTTATAACAAAGCATTTAAAACTTTTATTCATTCCACCCAACAATGTAGTTCTACCTTTTTGCACGAAAGGATGATAGTCACTCTCCGTCGCCTCAAGCTGTGGGAATTTGTGTCTAATCGTGTTTGTAATAGACTAGGAGGTTGTGCAGAGGGTCGTCGTGACATCGTTACGTAATTAGACGCCGCCGCCGGGGCCATCGACCCCGCTCGACTTTGACCCACTTCTTAGCCTAATTTTCGCGTCTCACCCTGTAGACAACTTTATCTGCTGCGCGGCCTTGCTTCATCTGTCTTATTAGGCTGTTTATCTCTTTTATGATTATTGAAAATAGTAGATTGTTGCGCTTTTAATGTATGTAAATAGTTACAAGACTTTTTTCAAAAACGCATTACTTAAAACAGGCGTTCATTTCAACAGTGTTTATAATTCTTTTGATGCTGTATCTTTGTCATTTTTATTTAAATTCTTAAGGTAACAACAGATATAAAAGGTCGAAAAAGAAACATTTGTTGAGCAGAAAGGTTCCATCACTTTTATCATAACGAAAGACTTTCAAGGCAGGAATACTTTCGTATTCTAGTTTCGTAAACATAATGTTTTATTCACTTTGTGTTTCAAAAGAATTTCAAAAATTGTTGAATGTTCTCAAGGTTAATATAATAGAGATCACAGAGTATGAAACCGGACTTAATTTACATGGCTTGAGACTAAAGTTTTATAACCAGTTCAGTAACTCCTACGTCTGATTTCACCGAGGGATAATCAATTCAGCAAATATTCGATTACTGACATTAATAAGTTCACTCATTTTAAAGAGAAAAAAAAATCTCATTGATCTGATCTTATATCTTAGGATTCGAGCGACCAACTCAATACAATTAGTTAATTTATCTGGAAATTACTTATGTACTCGTACAGTATACGGTTGGTACAGCATTTTCATGAATACTTTGGACTATCACAATAAGTGAACTAAATGAACTAAAACAATTACTTTGCTCACCCGCGACCTTACAATAGTTACGTTTATGCAAGAAATGTGCGTTCATGCAGTTCCTCCACCTCCACACTGTACGAACACACACAAATCACATAAACCCAACCATCACCACCACCAAGCTACACTGCTACACTGACGCGTTTCGAACTCAACCAGAGCTCATCTTCAGAGTTACCACAACCGTATGCTATGCTACCAACTGTTAAACTACATACTGCATACTGTGGTAGCATAGCATACGGTTGTGGTAACTCTGAAGATGAGCTCTGGTTGAGTTCGAAACGCGTCAGTGTAGCAGTGTAGCTCATCTTCAGAGTTACCACAACCGTATGCTATGCTACCAACTGTTAAACTACATACTGCATACTGTGGTAGCATAGCATACGGTTGTGGTAACTCTGAAGATGAGCTCTGGTTGAGTTCGAAACGCGTCAGTGTAGCAGTGTAGCTTGGTGGTGGTGATGGTTGGGTTTATGTGATTTGTGTGTGTTCGTACAGTGTGGAGGTGGAGGAACTGCATGAACGCACATTTCTTGCATAAACGTAACTATTGTAAGGTCGCGGGTGAGCAAAGTAATTGTTTTAGTTCATTAATATGGACCTCCGCAAAGTAACGCCTGATTCAATAAATTATATCACAATAAGGTATAGTACTATTTGGTAACTCTATACCTTCAGGACGACTATGCTGCTACAAACTCTTTAAAATTTGGAACGTGATTTCGAAATGTGTGCCAAATAATAGTTAGCGGAAATTAATAATGTATGTATGAATAAACAATAATGCCTCGGTAATGTGAGAGGTCACTCGGTAACCAATCAAAGGCTGGTTAAATGTTATTATAAACGCGATGTTTATTTATGTGACCTGTAAAAGCTCTTTTGGACCTAATCGGGGGATAGATTTAATCCAGTATGCAAAAAATTGTTTTTATTTAGGAGTTGACTGTATACATGTAATATTGGATAAGGAAACGTTTACTTACATGGTGGAAAACTTTAAGGATTTAAGAGCACCAGATCTCTAGATTACCATGACCATGATGTTGAATGACCATGAATAATGCGAGAGAGACACAAATGTCGGTGCTTATCAAAATTAATCTTGTAATAAAACTAACAACAAATGACAGAAGTACCTAATCGAGGTCGGCTCACAAATTCGGCTTTGTGGGCTACCGTAACCATCACTACTTAGGACGTGGATATTTGCGGCACAACAGTTTATTTTTGTGTTGCCAAAGTCAGTTTCCAAACCAGGAACCACTTTGACTCGAGTACTAACGTTTTACGATACCGAGATGCAGTTTCATGTAAAATAAGTTTTTGATTAGAACCAAACAAGTTCGAAATTGCAAATAGCCGTTTGAGTGAAGTAAAATCGCAATAAAAGTTGTTCCATTGGCGTCGGGCGCCAGCGCCGAGCTTTCAAAACTTTGTCATATTCAAGTGTTCGACAGGAGAAAGTTCATACTTGCTTGGTACATACACTTTGACGTTTCGCCAACTCGACGTATTGCGATTAAAATGTCGTGAATACGGGTATATTGTTCACAATATGTTCCTTTCAGACTAGGTGAAACTAAGGAAACAGCTGCAACAGCTGGATTTTAATCAAAAACCTGGTACTGTACCAAAAGTTGTATAACAACACTAAATAATTATTGTAAGATTAAAAAAAAAGTAGGTTTTCTTTGTTTATGTATGACAGAAGAAGAACGTACCTAATGGGGATGTTGACACCACCAATCAACTGACGTTCTTTTTATGAGCTGTCAAAACACAATCTTCCATAGAGTTTAAATGACAATAGCGACATATGACGTCATTGTTCGCATAACTATAACGCATAACCGCATAACTATTTATTTGTTTTAAAGCAACAAAAAATCTAATTTTGCATTTAATCGAAAATTAATCAGACTTTCAGAGCTGAAATAAAGCGTTTTTTTATTGGATTCGTGTCTTATAATTCTTTTTTAATGGTGTCAACATCCCTAATTGTTGATGGCCGGTAACAACAACTCAAGTTCGGCTAACTAAAAAAAGTTATTATGGCATAAACAAAAATGTTTGAATGTCCATGTGATTCCCTTTCCTACGTTATTTTCATGGCTCCAAATGCTTTTTCACAATAGGACGTTGAAAATAGTTAGTACTTTCCTTTGATAAAATTTATCAAAGGTACTTTCAACGAATACTGACAGATTTCAAAGTATAACAAAAATAATGGAATAAAATACATGTAAAATACAGTAGCGAATATGATCAAGTAGAAGGAATTGCAGTCACGTCGTCTCCAGTTATTATTTCATGGAATCTCTGACTCTTCCTCGCAAGTGAATTTTTAAAAATTGAATTTTCGATCAATATTTCGAATAAAAGCCATTCAAAAGGTGAAGTCAGAGACAAGTCGATTTGTGCTAGATACTAGAGTTGTTTACATAAAGTAATATCACCTGATGTTACGGAAGTAGGTACCTCTTATACTTTGTAGTATAATTGATCGATTGTTTTTATCGTATCATCCTCCCTGAAGTTTGCTTTTCTCGCAATGTTTCTGCGCTGAGATAGTCAAAAGAATTTAATTTTGCCGCGGCAGCGGAACGGATAGTAGGTCAGCTACCTATACACCGTGAAATTTTAGTGGTTGTTTTCCCGAAACGAGGTGATTTAGTATCGATTGTACAATCGATTTATAATTACTATTTTGACTAGAGTCAAAAATCCAATTGTGAAATACGAAAGTCGAAAATGACCGCAAACCAATAGTAACGCTTCGTTGGTACCTAACCTATCGTACGATCGTACGCTACTTGTACCAACGAAGCGTTACTATTGGTTTGCGGTCATTTTCGACTTTCGTTTTTCACAATTGGATTTTTGACTTTTGTCAAAATAGTAATTATAAATCGATTGTACAATCGAAACTAATCTCCTCGTTTCGGGAAAACAACCACTAAAATTTCACGGTGTATAAATTGTCTCTCAATTCATTTTCGCTCCGTAAAATATTTCCACAGCGCCCCATTTTTGCGCGTCACTGAAACTCAATTTTAAATATCAAGCTATCGATGCCGTAATAATAACTCTCTTTTGCTTCGTAAACGTAGCTTGATTAATTTGAAATATACTTAGCTTAAGAATTTTTTTAAATTGTATTCATACTTTCATAGAACTGAAAAGCATGAAAAGTACTTACCTAGCGAACTTTTTGAAAAAAAATAATTCGAAGTTATAGATTTTTTCACTTTCATTGAATAGAAAATTTGAATCCAAATTTGACGCTTGATCGCGTAGCTTCAGTACATAAAGGCTAATTTTCATGTACTTGTACAATAAGTAGTTAATATTTTCGGGTCTTATTTGATTTGGCTCATTCAAATATGAAAAGGTACGTTGATTACCCATTCAGAGGTCCCCTCGGCGATTAACGTCGACAAAAAATATGCGTATCAAATATAATATTCGTTAAATAGGCATATTAAACATAGGCACGTAGGGATCCTTATTTAATACACAGTAAAGCTTCACCAGCGTGTACTCGCTCTTTGTGTTTCTGTCGTTTGTATTATTTTCACAATTAACGATGGATGGCTTTGACTAAAATGGATCGAGGAAAATATTCAAGTTCGTTACTGTGGCGCTGAGTAATTGGCAGTTTCTTGTGTCCCAGCACATCAAACAAACGGCCTCAATTACACACATTTACTTTTCATCAATTGAATAATAAATGAACATACAAAGTTCCCTATTATTACGTTAAGGGATTTAATTTAAATAATTGGGAATGTCTAAAAAAAAATTAACAGTGGTTTTTATATTTTTTTTGTATAGAAAAGTCAATTATAAGAAACTAATTTCAATATTTTGTCATTTAGTTCACTACTTTTTTCACAATTAATTATTGAAACTATTTTGGTTGATGACGTCAGATTATAATTGAGGGCTCCCACACTGCCAAATTTCTAAATCTATCTAAATGCGTACGATAAGGCGACCCCTTTTAATCTAAGTAACTAGTGTCACTTTACTGGCGCTGTCAATGTGTTAGATGTCAGACAGCGGGTCCAAATCAAACTCCGTAGTATAATCCACGCGTAAATTGTGAGTAATTCTAACCACACATAATAAAGTACGACTTGGACCGGTCACGCAATTTACACCAATGTCAAATGAAGGTCATTGCTTATTTATTATGTAATAAATTCATTACATAATATTAAAATTAAATAACTACAGAAAACGAGTTTAAAAGCGTTTATCTCGAAATGGTTTTCGAATTACTATACATTGCAAAAAAATAGACATCCCCAATTGTGTTAACGACACATTGCGTGTTTGCGTATGCTGATTTCCGATACGATCTCGCCGCCAATCGGCATCGTATAAAATTTTATTGTAGGTACATTTTAAACATGGTTATAACATTTTATTTTTCAGATACCAACAGCTATTTCGCAACAAAACACCAAAAGTTTACCAGTTCAATTCTTCGAGGAAATTTAATTTTGAGGGACACGTGAAAAATGGTGAGCATTTGATATACTTCAGATAATGTTTTGAAGAATCAGAAGAATATTCGTCTTATCAGTATAAAAATACCTTTATTTTTTAGTTTACAGCCAATGGCCGTTATGTAGTACCTAAATCCTGACACATTGCACAACTATGAAATTTCTGAATATTGACAATGCGAAACATAGAAAAAAGTTACTATACTTACTATTCTGTCACAGGCAACAATATTATGTATAGGATTTGTTTTCCCGTGGTTTTTATCTATACTTAATATTATAAAGAGGAAAGATTTGATTGTTTGTTTGTTTGTTTGATTGTTTGTTTGTTTGCATTGAATAGGTTCCGAAACTACTGGATCGATTTAAAAAATTCTTTCACCGCTGACAAGCTACATTATCCCCTATTTAGAGACATAGGCTATATTATATTTTAAAAAAATGAGGGATCCTTACTAAAACTCCAATAATGTAACCCAAGGAGTAAAAAAATTACCCTAAAAATTTCTTGCACTGCGTGCGTTGCGAAAACTATTGATGATAGAACAAAATAATGTACTACAACTTTGCAGAACACATCTACAAAAAGTTTCGCGACAGCATAATATCTAACTATTATACATAGTTATGGGTCATTCTCTGGTCTCACGTTTTTTCGTGTTTTCAACTTCATGTAGTTTGTTCTGCTTAAAAAACTTGTAACAGTTTTATATAAGCTATATCTAATGGGAGAAAAAAAATCTAAAGTCGCTGGAATCCCCATTTTGGCCTTGTCCCACCTCCAATTTTTACTATGTGTTACCGTTTATTTCAAAAACCAAGCAAGAAAACCAGTAAATGTTACTATTCACGGCAAGCCAACTACATTATGAATTAGATTAAATTATCTAAATATTCCTTTTTACCTTATCTTTTTTTTTAAACCATATTACATAAATGTCTCGAGAAAAGTGTCTTATCCAAATTCGTTCATAAAACTCGTCATACTGTTCTTACGCACACTTCAAGAACATTTGACGATGGCTTGCCAGAAAGAATCATCCACGCTGCGTCGGCTAAACAGAGCGGACTTAAGTTTTTTTGCGTCACTGCCGAATTATGAGTGTAAGAATCACGTATGAAAATTTTGGTACCTCTGAAAGTGATATCAGTGGCAATTTTTTCTCGCTTAATTTGTTGACATAATATTGAACTCAAATTAATTTGGCACATCAAGCAGTGTTATTACTACTTCTAGAAAAAAAAACGAGTTTAACTATTGTCAACCGTTTTGAAGTAATTCGTTAAAAACTAAATTGCTCATGTGAATTCGGTGGCGGTGAATTCAGTGATTTGAATGAATCCGGTGGTATTACAGTTAGTCATGGATTTTTGAAACTGTTAAGTTTATTTCCTGTGCATATTTATGTAAAATAATCCGAGTCAGTTGATAATATTGGTAAATATTGAAATGATTTTACGAAAAAAAAAATTGATTTTTGAACGTGTTTTCAGATTTTATTAAATAATTATTTAATTATGTATTGACGGTGGATTAATATTGGTTAAATGTTTCTGAAATTTATATCTTTTTTGTTTCATTTATTTATTTGTTTCGCAAAAAAAAATTTAGTTTGTGTAGCCGATTTTCGATATCATAAATACTGTTGAAATAAATAATAAGTAGGGAATGATTACTGTTTTTCAGAGATTATATGTTTTAATGAATGAGTGCTTTGACTACGTTAAATAATTATAATAATGACTAGTATTTAAAGCATAATAGCTTATGAACGAGAGCAAAATTATGAATTACCTTACAAGACTACTTATTTAACTAGTGAAACGTTCCAATAAAAGTAATTTACTTCCATTATTCGCAGTTTTGTGATTTCGGTGGCATATGAAAATTTGAAATTAATTATCTCGATAACTACGAGGCCTAAAATGGTGCCTCCTTCTGCAAAACATTTCAAATAAACACTAGTTTTCGATGTAACTATAAAAAGTCGGATAATCATAAAAAAATCGTGCCACCGAAGGTCACGCAAAACTGCCTTGCTCAGAGAACGACCCTTATGTCTTATGTCACAATAAGTGTTCTTTTAGTTTTAAAAATAAATTGAAATGCCGCTGCTAATATTCTGAAACTTCATAGTTATGCAAGCATATCGCAATTAATAAAAACCATAACGGCCGCTGACTGCAGTGAAGGGACTGACCTTCGAGAGAACTGTATTCGTTTTACATTCGCAGCCTTTGTATAAGGTAAACGTCCCTGTGCTCGACACTGGCCCAATACATGGCACCTTCAATCTTATGTCATAGTAAGAGAGGTGACAGGTGGGTGTCATCTACTGGGCGTTGAGATGACGAGCATTGGTACGTTTACCTTACCGCATATTTTAAATAGGATATAAATATACCCACTCAATAATATTGAAAAGGTTCTACCATCTTGCCACTACCAACTTGCGCGCGCGTGTTACTTACTCCAAACTACTTCCAGCGAACAAAGGGATAAAACGAGGCTATAGAAAGGCTTTCAGCCACTAACGCCCAAAAATATTATATTTGATGTCAGGCGTGATGTAACGTGGAGCTTATTTAGTCCCACTAATACACGCACATATTAACTTTTCGATATTGAGTACAAAAATGTTTAGCTTCGCCGACCCTTTACTATGAACATACATTTATTCATCATTCGTGGAAAACGTCTTCTAAGAAGCTTCTAAAAAAAGCGAATACTTATTTCAAGTTTAAACAGAATGAGGAAACCTTTTGACCGTCGCAATACAGAAAATAAATAACTCGAGCGCGGTGTATTTTATTTTAGAAGCTCTCGTATCATTTATTCCGATATTCGTAGCGGTCTACAAGCAGCTACGCCGTCTTGCTACTGAGTTCCAGCTTTATTATCTAGTAAATAAAATAATTTTACGATCTTCATATTTACGTTACATCAGGATCAGAATCTGGTTTTGATAAAATGTTATTACGAGTCAGTCAGAAAAGAAAATAATAATATTTAAATTCATAGAACCAATCAAAATAGAAGTTTTCTCGGCGTAAAACAATAACACTATCTAAAAGACACGTTTGAGTGCTTTTTACATTATCTGAACAAGTTTCAGTTTAACACGGTTCGCTGATTCCGGATGTAATCACAAGAAAACGGAGTGAAGCCTTTTATTTTATTCTATAAATAAGATTGTTTCTTGCGTATAATGTCCAAGAATTTGGGTTTAATAACAACAATAGGGATGTTGACACCATTAAAAAATAATTCGAAGACACGACTCCAGTAAAAAAACGCTTTATTTTAGCCCTGAAACCCAGATTAATTTTCGATTAACTGCAAAATTAGATTTTTTGTTGCTTTAAAACAAATAAATAGTTAGTTAGTTGAGTATGCGAACAAGTGACGTCATATGTTGCTATTGCCATTCAAACTCTATGGGAGAAATGTGTTTTGACAGCTCATAAAAAGTACGTCAGTTGATTGGTGGTGTCAACATCCCTATTTGTTCGTGTACCTACAGCTAGTTCATTGATTCCTTCTCATATGTATACATACATATGACCGACCGCTACGACCGCTTTAGCCTAGTTGGTAGTGACCCTGCCTACGAAGCAAGAGGTCCTGGGTTCAAATCCCGGTAAGGGCATTTATTTGTGTGATGAGCACGGATATTTGTTCCTGAGTTATGGATGTTTTCTATGTATTTAAGTATTTATTTATCTATATAAGTATGTTTATCGTCGTCTAGTACCCATAGTACAAGCTTTGCTTAGTTTGGGACTAGGTCGATTTGTGTAAGATTGTCCCCTAATATTTTTTTTTTATTTTATTTATATGTATGCAGTCAATTTAAAATATCAAAATTTCCAAAATAGTAAAATTTGGAGAAAGTCAGGAGTTCAAGTGTCGTCAAAAGATGTGGTAGCCTAGTGGTTTGAATTATTGCTTCTTAAACGGAGGACCGGTAGGTATAATCCCGGGACTGCAGCTCTAAATTTTTTAAATTGATGTGCTACATTTTAAATTTAACACGAGGTTTACGGTGAAGGAAAACATCGTGAAGAAACCTGCACATATGTGCGAAGTAATTCAATGGTGTGTTTTAAGTTCACAATTCGCAATGGGCCCGCGTGGGAACAGCAGCCGGCCCTACTAGCCTCAGTACACTAGTACAGCTTCCACTACACTACTTACTTATCATTATATATTACCCTTCATTATATACAATTTGATACTGTATTCACTAGTTAACATCACAAAATTAAAGATTTAATCCGTAACAGCCATTAACGTATTTTTATTAAAAAGCCAGACTGAACATAATTATGAAACTATTCTGCCTATTGTATAAACTGGCTGTTACAGAAATACACTTTGCGGTTCATAAGACGGCTATAAATATAAACGGGTTAGCGGCGGCTGCGATTTCAAGCTGCGGGGAATATTACACAGTAATATTGGATACCAAATATTCTTTCCCGTACATTCCTGTATGGATATTGCGGAAATAAGCTGTGAAGTAACTTACCTGCACGAGACTCGAGAAAATTGTAGAATGTTTTAAGACATAAATAAATAGCGTTGTTTGTAGGTCATGGCTACTTATTACTTAAGTGTGAGAACGATTATTAAAGAGTATTGCATACTTTGGTTACCATGTTATTGATAAGTATTTAACCGAAAATTTAGAGTCGTAGCTACGTAACTAGTAAGTGTAACATCAAAAACCCTCCGGTGGGTATTGGATAATATCGGAACTGAATCGTGACCCACTGTGGCACCTTTTTACAGCAAATGTCAGAGTGACATCGCGTTGCTTGACAGGGAAAATCATTATGACACTGTAAAAACGTTGTAAATACGTAGGATAGTATTTTCAACCGACGAAAACAAAAGGAGGAGGTTCTCAATTCGACGTGTATATATTTTTTTATTTTTTTTTTATGTATGATCACGCATAACTTTTTACAGAGTAGTCCGATTTTGATGATTCTTTTTTTATTGGAAAGCGTATACCCCGAGGGTGGTCTCATTTAAATTTGGAAACAATATTCTTACCCTAAGGGTAGAAAAACAGGGGATGATTGATTGTTCAGTTACTGATTGTACTATATGACCACGCATAACTTATTACAGAGTAGTCGGATTTTGATGATTTTTTTTTTATTGGAAAGCTTATACCCCAAGGGTGGTCCCATTTAAATTTGGAAATAATATTCCTAGCCTAAGGGTAGGAAAACAGGGGATGATTGACTAACTTTTTACAGAGTAGTCTGATTTTCATAATTCTTTTTTAATGGATAGATAGGGTATACCTTGAAGTTGGTATTATAAATTTGGAAAAAAAATTACCCCAAGGATGGAAAAAAGTATAAAATAAAAACTTATTAACAAAAAATTGTACCGCCAAAAAAAATGAAAAGCAAAAAATAATACCTTTTTTGTTTGACCTTAATCTAGGTACCAGTTTGAAGTCGGTGCCTCAGCACGAGCCAGGAGGAGTGATAGAAGCCAATCAGGTAGACGATTATAGGTCCACTCCTCCTGGCTAAGTGCTGAGGCACCGACTTCAAACTGGTACCTAGATTAAGGTCAAACAAAAAGGTATTATTTTTTGCTTTTCAGTTTTTTCGGGGATTCAATTTTTTGTTAAAAAGTTTTTTAATTTACTTTTTTTTCTCGCAAATATTGTTTTGCAGAGACTACCTCTTATTTATGTTCATACAATGTTTCCGTCTACTGTACTTTTCTGTTTTAGTATTGAGCTTATCTTTTTACCTGTGTGCTCGTTAGGTACCTTGTGTAGAGTTAAGTTGGATTTATGTAGTGTTTCTGCCGACAGCAGACAACGAATAGCGGTCAAGGCACGTAATGAATTGCATAAAACACAATATATTCCCTGTAGGTGCGATCCTAACAGTTTTCCTCTAAGCCACCAAGAAACAAATATATTGCGATTTGCTCCTTCATTTTCTCCCAAGGTATTTTATTGCTTTGGGGTCTCTCATAAATTCCGTACTCACTCAGAATGAAAAATAAGGACTACGGATAGTCGGCTCAGAGAAAATTGGTACGTGGAAAATGTTTATTAGTTTATTCTTATCACATACTTAGTCACGAAAGTCACCTATGCACTGCGATTGTTTTATATCCATTTAATAATAAACAAGCAATTCTTTCGGAGATCGTAGAAACGACTCTATGGATATCGATGAAAATTGCTACATTTTGGTTTGCGGGGGCGAAAAATCGATGAAGCTTGGTCTTATCTATGGAAAAATGATTTTTTTTAGTTTTAGCTTGAGTGAAGCCCGATCGCCCAAGCACTTTATCAGTAACACAATGTTACTTTAAGAAAAAAAAAACTAAATAGTTCTCTACATTGACAGTTCTATTTCCATTTAATAACGATTTGGTTTGCTAAGAACGATTGGCGGAAAATGGCTGACATTTTTTTTTACTTATACGCATTTTCAAACTTTATTTTTTAAAACAACTCCTCAATAATAACTACATTTTTTGAATGAAATGTAAAATTTAATTTCGATAGAGTTTCCGTTAGCTTAGCATCAATTCAAATCACGCAAATCAATTACCGAGATTGAAATGACCTAAATTTAATTGGTCCACGTAAATCAATTAGTTTACACATGATACGGCTAGCAGCCATCATCTGACGTGGAACCAACCCTTCTATACTTTTATTTTTTTATACACAAAAAAAACCGGTTGTCTGCAAAGTCAGTTTACGGACGATAGTTTAACGTGACAACGTCATAACAAAACGTTCAAAAAACAAAAATGAAACCAGGCGGTCACCCATCCAAGTACTGACCGCGCCCGACGTTGCTTAACCTCGGTGATCGGACGAGAACCGGTGTTTTGTCAAATATCTTGAAAACAGTGCATCCTACGGAAAAATCAATGAAATTTTCATCCCCCTTTGAAACCCTTCTTCCCGACTTCCTGTTGTGTGGTATCGGTTTCCAATTGAAAATAACAAAAACCTACAGCTTTATAAATGTAAATCAATAAAGATACAAAACTTTATTTTATTTTATCCGGAAAACCAACTACTTAAAATTACTTTTACAGATTATTACGAAACATGTAACAATAAAGTCAATGAAAGGTTTCCACAGATAATACGAAGATATTAACAGATTAGCACAAAAAAGGGAGACAGTAAAAGACAAAAAAAAACAGACCGAAATAAAAATTATGACATTTAAAAAGGCATAACTAAGCCACGATTATAATTAAAATAATTCGACGTTGACTTTTCTTAGCTGGATGAAGGTCATTATTGCAGTGAAACACAAAAATGACTGAAAAATCCTGCTGGCTGAAACTAGTCTCTTATCCCGATGTGCTGAATATACGTCAATAACTCTTCCCCCGAATGGAGCTGAGTGTAATAGCAATATATCATATTCATATATGTCAACTCTTCTACGCGACAGTTTTTAACAACCAGTATGTCGTGAGACTAGAGTTATCGTTAAATTTTAATGCTTTGTGAGCTAGGATAAATACTTTGAAAACCTTTTGTTTGAGTAATACTTGCTTATCTTATGGTTGTACTGTGCGGTCATTATTCTTTGTTTTAGAAAGTAAAATAGGTATAAAGACTAAGTACAAAAAATTTAGATGTAGTCTTGTCTATACTAATATTATAAAGAGGAAAGATTTGATTGTTTGTTTTTTTGCATTGAATAGGCTCCGAAATTCAAAAATTCTGTTGCCGTTAGAAAGCTACATTATCACTGAGTGACATAGGCTACTTTTTACCGCGGGAAAATACCTTTTCCTACGAGAAAATTAATTTATCGCGGTCGAAGCTGCGGACGGAAGGCTAGTATGAAATACTTTAAGCAACGTTTAATAAATACAAGGTAAAAACTTTGGTAATATCGTATTTTATACCTTAGAGGCTAAAATCAATAAACACAGCTCTTTCGAAATATTGGAAACAGTCGAACATTATTTACGATGTATACATCAAAACATTCAATACAATGATGTATCAATACGAAGACGACCAGATGGCCTAGTGGTTAGAGAACCTGACTATGAAGCTTGAAGTCCCGGGTTCGATTCCCGTGTCGGGGCAGATATTTGTATGAAAATACGAATGTTTGTTCTCGGGTCTTGGGTGTTTAATATGTATTTAAGTTTGTATCTGTCTATATAAGTATGTTTATCCGTTGCCTGGTACCCATAACACAAGCTTTCCTAGCTTACTTTGGGACTAGGTCAATTGGTGTGAATTGTCCCGTGATATTTATTTTATTTATTTATTTTTATCAGTAAGAATTTATATGATTATTCGATGTACCAACAACTCTACTAAAAGTCTATTTATGTAAGTTTCTCCTTGGCCGAATATTACAAACGTGATTGTTCATAATGCCCAAGGCAAATTAATTATTTCAGGCATATGTACCTTTCGCCAACCTAGCACGAAAATATGTTACAATCTCAACAAAAGAAAATGTATGTTTGTTTTACTTGATTGAAAACTAAAATGTAACCGGCCTACTTTTAATTATGTCTCTGAAACAGATAGTCAATTCATCAAAGCAACCTAAGTAATATGCGCCATGTGGCAGATACAGAACAAACACGAATAGTCGGGCTTGATTTGCCCCAAATGTGTGATTTGTGTGCCGTCCGTATACTGTCGAAACGACACCGCTCTGTGACCTACTAACTCTGCCAAACCGCCGCAGCCAACCAAGATTTTTAGATTACCAACTGTTTGCCGCTGATGTGTTTACAAACAGACGTATTTCGAATTGAGTTACAAATTTAAACATGATTATCACAACGGCCACCAGGGACGTTCTCGATTCAATTTTTCCAGTATATTTTGAGGCAACCAAGTGCGGTTGCTACACCAAAAGGAAACTTTCCAAATTGGAATAGTTCCCTGGATATTTCTCGCGCTGGCATCCATCTTTGTGGGGGCGGGCGCTACGGGAGCAGGGGGTTTGGTTTTTTCGCTCGTCACAATGTTCGTTTTGTGTACAAGCTATTTTATCATTGCTTTGAAGGATAGAGCTAGCCCGCCGCTCTGACTCTTGAAATGTATCCTGCAGCTGACACCATATTGCAAAAATCAGTTTGACAAACTAATAACTTCCGTTAGACAAATAAGTATTTTATTGGGTGGGTACATCATATGGGGATACACACACCGGGGCTGCAATAAAGTCGTTAAAACCAAACGATTTAAATACATGCCATAGGCACCCGTTGTTTATGGCAAAGATAAGCCAAAGCTATCGGAGCTTCGGTTTATCTCGGCAATTCAGGATTCTACATAGCTGTAAATTTTTTGCCGGTTTCACGATTTACGAGGTTATAAATTCTGAACGAATGCGGATAGTAAAACGGCAAGCTGAGTGAATTTTTCAACAGGGCCCTTATTACATTTATGCTACATACGTTGTCGGTTGCAGGGTAATTTTATTGCCAATGGGCTGAACATAAAAGGATAATGTTGTGTGTTAATAATCTTGTTTACATACCAGCCGGTCATATTTTCAGAGACGTGGTGCTCATTAACGAAACGAATTGGGCATGCAACGAAGAGAACGCGTGCGAAACGTTCGTCCGGTGAGCATGTTACTACCAATAGTCTTACTTTTTCTGTTTTATATTTCGTACTTTTTTATTTTAAGCTACATTTTTCTGCAGATTCTCGTCCGGAGTTGGTATACACGTTCATAGAACAAGCAGTGCAGCCCGGAGCACAGGTAGCGTTAAAGTGTTCAGCGGTAGGCGAACCGCCCCCTCGTTTCAAATGGACTCTGGACTCCCAACCGATACCCCTTCATCTCGGGTAAGCAAACATTAAAAAAATATCCAAGCACGTAAATTTTCAGCGCCATCTATCACAATCACGAAAGATATAGTTACTCGCGACTTTGATTGCAAATAATTTGCTTATGTCTTCTGGAACAATGCATTTTAATTATCCTGTATCCAGGGTATAAACTTTACTATCCCTCAAATTTCATTTGAATCCGGCGATTCGTTTTTGTGTGGTCAAGTAACAATCATACACACAAAAGATTCTTACGGGTCGAAGTGTATCCGCTAGGCCTATTAGTATTAACAATCATACTAAAGTCCAAACATCCAAACTTTCGCATTTATACTATTACATAGTAGGTACTGTTGAAATAACATTGAAATAATAGGTATGCTGAACCGGACTAGAATAGCCTTTTAATTCTGATATTTACAAGATTTTTTTCAATACAGTCTTGTTTGTCCATTCTCTTGTTTATGAGTATGACCAAGAAATCAATACACTACAATGTAACCATGTAAAAGCCTTGCGACGACATTTATTACATCGTGGAGGGCGTATAACCTCGGGCTGTCGGCACTTACGCGGATCGTTTGATATTGATGTACAAAACAACGCAAGCACTACGCGTTATGTCCAATAAATAAGATTACAGCGTGCTCAAATGTTAGTGGAGTGGTCGAAGTAAATTCACGATTATTTTTATGTCCTAGGGCCGTAATAACCGAGGGCCGTGAGAATGGGCCGGCGGGGATGGGCCCTAGTGGGAACTATGTGCTGTCTACACTGTCGCTGAGCAGTGCTCAAGTCGAGCATGGAGGTCGGTATGAGTGCCGCTCGAGCAATGCTCACGGCTCCGTTGCTCATGCTGCGAGGCTCAACGTCTATGGTGAGGAAATTATAATTCATAACATTATTGTACTTTTTATTTACTCTCTAAACGAACCTTCGTGTTGAGGTAATAGGCCCTGCTTACAATAATTCAGTAGCATGACATTGCGGGGCCGCGATGCTAATAAATTACAAGAGATTGATCTAGCACCGCAGTTGTCATGCTACCAGAATGATATATTACTGGAATAATCTAAAGAGATACTTAAGACTTGTAACAACTTAACTATTTTTCAAGCATCAAGGTTCCGGGTTTACTAGAGCCATACGAGAAAACAATCCGCCAATAGGATTTTTTTTCTCAGCCACACTCAACGCATGCTTTACAATTGGTAGATGTTTCTCATTACGCTCTGAGTAGCTACCAAGCGCAGTTCTGACGAATGCACAAACTAAAGATGGCGATGGAAGCATGATCACTTACACTCTAACGGTCATTTTGTGAATTTCATTGTAACGTGATGATAAAGTGTACAAAATGGTCGAAATACATGGAGATATAACGCGGAACGCCCACTATAGAAATTATAGGAAACATTTTATATTATGTAGAACTCGAATCTACTCAATTACCTTGCCAAATCGCACCAACCAAATTGCGCGACACATGTCACATATGTAGAAACAGACCCTGAAAAAAAAATGACCACCAACGACTACTTATCTCCGGAATGGATGACGTACTAATTGTCAGACTCCTCAATCCTCATCTTGATTACTACTGTCATTATAAATCAAACCTACCGATACCTACCTATATTTTTATTTCGAAAACATTTTTATCCAGTTTTTTTGTTACATAAGCTGTTTCCCGCGACTCCGTCGCGGAGAATAGGGGTATAAAAATAACCTACGACCTATTCTCAGACCTACCGAGTATAGAGAAAAAAGTTTCACTAAAATCGGTCAAGTCGTTTCGGAGGAGTTCGATAACAAAACACCGTGACACGACATTTTTATGTATCAGAAATTTCACCCCTTGTTTATGTTCCCATATTTCCAATATCACAAAATGACATTTAGAATTAAGTACAAGGCACATGTACAACTTCCACGCAGCACCTCGTGTCTAAAATTTCACACATTTAGCAACATTAGGTGAAGCCAGCTTAGCATAAATTAGCTGAATGTTCAGATAACCTTATGCAACGACGCCTTTGTAGAAGACATCCATTGTTTGCGGTTATATTTTTATTTGAAAGATAAAATGGGTACGCAGTAAACAAAGAACAAGCCAAGGGAGAGTCAGACTCGCAGTAGGATTCGTACAGTGGTAAAAATTAAAAAAAAACCGGCCAAGAGCGTGTCGGACACGCCCAAGGTAGGGTTCCGTAGCCATTACGAAAAAATCAAGTAATATTTTTCTAAGGATTTCGTATGTGTACGAAATCATCCAAGTTTAGGTATGCTTTATACCTTAGGCTACTATTTACTCTTAAACTACAAATAATTTCCAAGCAATCTTAGCCGCTATAATTTTCCTACTAAATTTGATATATTTACTACCATTCTGAATTTTTTCAAATTTTTCCACCCAACAGTTTAGATTTTAGAGGGGGGGGGACGACCGATTTTAATGAAAATTTTCACTTTAAAGTTGAATATTTCGCAAACAGATCACTGAATAGAAAAATCATGTTAGCAACCCCGCAATGGTTTTAAAAGACCTATCCAACAATATCCCACACTACAGGGTTAGCCGAGAAAAAAAAAATCACTCCCACTTTACGTCTATGGGAGGTACCCTAAAAAAATTTTTTTTACTTTTTTTTATTCAATCACTTTGTCGGCGTGACTGATATATATATTCATGCCAAATTACAGCTTTCTAGTATTAACAGTCTCTGAGCTTAGCCGCGGACAGACAGACAGACGGACAGACATGGCGAAACTATAAGGGTTCCTAGTTGACTACGAAACCCTAAAAAACCGGCCAAGAGCGTGTCGTACACGCCCAAGGTAGGGTTCCGTAGCCATTACGAAAAAATCAAGTAATATTTTTCTAAGGATTTCGTATGTGTACGGAATCATCCAAGTTTAGGTACCTATGTTTTATACCTTAGGCTACTATTTACTCTTAAACTACAAATAATTTCCAAGCAATCTTAGCCGCTATAATTTTCCTAGTAAATTTGATATATTTACTACCATCCTGAATTTTTTCAAATTTTTCCACCCAACAGTTTAGATTTTAGAGGGGGGGGGGACGGCCGATTTTAATGAAAATTTTCACTTTAAAGTTGAATATTTCGCAAACAGATACTGAATAGAAAAATCATGTTAGCAACCCCGCAATGGTTTTAAAAGACCTATCCAACGATACCCCACACTATAGGGTTAGCCGAGAAAAAAAAAATCACCCCCACTTTACGTCTATGGGAGGTACCCTAAAAAAATTTTTTTTACTTTTTTTTATTCAATCACTTTGTCGGCGTGACTGATATATATATTCATGCCAAATTACAGCTTTCTAGTACTAACAGTCTCTGAGCTTAGCCGCGGACAGACAGACAGACAGACAGACAGACGGACAGACATGGCGAAACTATAAGGGTTCCTAGTTGACTACGGAACCCTAACAAAAAACGCTACAAAAAAAATCTTGCATTTAATTTCATTATTTGTTGTTATAGCGGCTATTATGGTTCAAAAGTTATGGACATACGGAGAAAGAGACAGCGAAGTCTTAGTGTTCCCACTCAATTGCTTTTTTGCATTTATTGTCATTTATTGACAAGTGATTTCAAACAATATCATTATTGTCTTAAAGAATAAATTTAATTGAAATAAATAAATAAATTGGCAACCATAGTTGCACAAAGCAAGTTGTCCCTGGCAGAAAAAAGGGATGTTAGGAGTAATAAACTAGTTTCAATTACCTGTTTTAGGTCCGCCCTATATTCGAGCTATGAGTCCCGTAAAAGCTGTCGCCGGCTCAGATACCACGGTATGGTGTCCTTACTACGGATTTCCTATCGAGTAAGACTAATAGACCACTAGTTATAATTTCAACTGTAAATTGACCATGGAGTATTTTATATTATTGGTTACTTTTCAGCTCCGTGACTTGGGAAGGTGGTGCTGGTACAGACGCTAGGTATCAGCAGATCGATGGCCAGTTAACAATAAGCAATGTTGATCGAAATCGAGACCAAGGCTCTTGGGTTTGCTCGGTTCTGACCCCTGGAGGCGAACTGGCCCGACGTGACGTATGTTTCATTTGTTTTTTCTTCTTATTTTAAAACGTAAACTTTTTATTTTTAAGCTTTATGGCTTCTATCATTTTTTATTCATAATCTGCGTGTCATTCACATTCCATAAAAGGATATCTTTACTTACCAGATAGAATTTGTGTCTCCGTAGTTATGCTTACGAATAACATTTTATCTAAAAGCCTTTCGAGAATATAGATGCCTAAGTATGGGAATACAAAAGCACGCCCTGTTACAACAAAAGATAAAACATCTAGACGGTATATTTTTTCTAGAAAACGTATCTTATGTCGAGATATTCTGCTCACACAATAAGATTTAGTTAGGTACAAAAAATATGACTGACATGCTTTTCTTCGATACCGGATCCTCAATTATTATACTTCCATACATATATAGATAGGGACTTCGAGAGAACTTCTAGAGAAATCGAATATAGATTAATCTATAACTACATATTGCGCTTCATGAAAGCCATAGAAATCGGTTAAATATGGTATGTGTAAGTACAAAAAGTCACGAATTGGTACAATTAACATTTATTGAAACTAAGAATACAAATATTAAGAAAAAATTACAATGAATAAAACTTAACTAAAAACTAAATAGCAACTTAAAAAGTACTAGATTAAGTAATTGGTACAAATAACAGAAAAACTGAAATATTTTTATTTATAGATTTGGTGTAGGCAAAACTGTTAACATATCGAGCAGCTAGATTCTTAATATAATGTACTTACAGCACTAATTTCTCCTGTTTAGTCGTCTATCTATGTCCTTAACTAAGTATCAACCACTACCTATACCTAATGGACAAATTACTGTTGCAAATATACTACTTACTTCTCTGCTTACTTTAAACAACGCGCCTTACCGTGATGTCTATTTGCCAGTATTGTCATTATAAGGATGAGGCCAAACGAATAAATTTTTTTAAGTTGTGAGTTACGTAATTTTGGTTTCATACGTAAGTCCGATTTGTGTAAAACTCATTTTTCGTCGCCGTGTGGTACAAATCTGTTTTGTATAAAACTGAAGGCAACAGGAATATAACGCGACCGAAAAATTACATAACTCACAACTAAAAAAAATACGTTCGTTTGGCCTCACTAATAATAATAATAATATTGTGAAAGCTGAGAAGGACAAAGCCAGCAAGTACCTTGACCTAGCTCACGAGATAACCGCCATGTGGGATGTTGATTCGACGATCATTGTCCCGATAGTCGTTTCTGCGAACGGGCTGATAGCGAAGAGTCTCGACCAACACCTCAAGAGACTCGCTAGATGGCTGGATCAAGGGTCAGATACAGAAGGCGGTACTCCTAGACACTGCGCGGATAGTCAGGAGGTTCCTCTCTCTGTCGCCCTAACCACCGATAGCTTAGGCCCCGCCTCGCTGCCGGTGGCACCCTAGGTTAGGTTTTTATAATGATTTTATGATTTGTATGTATAGTTTTATATTTTACTTTTTGTATAATTATAGTAAAAATCTAACCTAAGAAAAAAATATAAATAAAGAGAATAATAATAATAAATAATAATAATAAATGATTTATTTGTACAACATAGGTAGGTACAATGTGGGTACATTAAGATCTTATAAATTAGATTATTTGGTATCACTATGCTGGGCCATTAGGCATACAAATTTCGTAAGTAATTAATGAAGTGCAGCAAAGTTGTGGTTCATTAATTACAGTCTGACAAAAAATCACTAATTGTGTAGTAAGCTTTATTTACGAGAATATCAAATAATTTTCGTTTGAAGCCTTTTATATTTTCCGTTTCTAAAATATCTTTCGGAACTTTATTGTAAATTTTTGGGGCCATTCCGAGTACACTTTTCCGAAACAGAGCAGTTTTTGACAATATTCCAACTATTTTATATTTAAGACGCGTACTTCTAAAAGTTTGAAATAAATGCGGATTAGATCTTACGAAAACTGCAACTTCAAATATATACAAGCAGGGAAAAGTTAATATCCGTAATTTCTGAAAATAGGACTTACAGCTGTCTAATTTTTGGATGCCACATAATGATCTGATGCATCTCTTTTGTGCTTTAAAAGCTGTTTCTCTATCAACTGAATTTGCCCAGAAAATAATGCCGTACCTTAGTGTCGAAGTTACATAAGCTTGGTAGGTTGTTAAAAGTACAGATTCGTTAACAACTTTCCTCAATTTTTACAGTGCATATGAAAATTGATTCAGTTTTTTACATATAATGTCAATTTGATTTCTCCATGTCAACTTACTATCTACACTAAATCCTAAAAATCACTCTAATAGTTTTTTTTTAATTAGCCTGCTTTTGTGTCCCACTGCTGGGCAAAGGCCTCTCGTCTCTTGCTCCACTCTCGCCTATCAAACGCGAGCTCCTGCCATCCCACGTGATAAATATCTATGTCGTCCCTCCTATATGTATAGTACCAGTATAGTACTGAACATTTATTTGCAGGTACAAATAACGGTCGTCTCTCCGCCTGTGCTCTCCCCCATCGTGTTTCCGCCTGGCTTGAGGTCCGGCGACCGCTCACAGCTGACTTGCACTGTGACCTCTGGTGACATGCCCGTGTACTTCTCCTGGCTCAAAGATCAAATGAATATACCTAGCGCGCTTCAGGTAAAAGTGTTATTGATCTTCAGTAGAACTCTCACCTTGGACCATTACCTACATTATTATAACTAACTCGAAATATTGTAGTGTACCTACTGGTGGTGTGTAGTGATCATTTTCGTTAGGCAATGCGATAGAATCGGCACTACGCCACTGATTTCGTAATTTCTAAATTATATTCAACAGTGTTATCAGATGTTAAATATTATAGAATGGTTTTATTACAAATAAACTTCCCAGCCTTCGTATTTTGAACAATAATTAGAAAACCTGTCGAAATCAAATTTCCTTTGCGTTGCGAAATTCATTAATTTTTTAGGTTGATGAACGAGGAGCCGAATTTTATAGCATGCTGCTATTCAAAAGTCTGACTGCCGCTCACAGCGGATTATACACGTGTGTTGTCACCAATACTGCCGGGAAAGCTAACACGTCTGCCGAATTAGCTATCAAAGGTAAAATTCGTTCTCAAACGAAGTTAGCTTCTTTTTCTATTTGGTTATATAACGAGTTAGTTCCGTTTCAGTGCCTCCGTACTGGCATATTGAGCCTTCGGACTCAGCTGTATTGCTCAACGGATCGCTAACTGTAAGCTGCGAGGCTCGCGGCCATCCTTCCCCTGCCGTTTATTGGACCAAGTTGTCTGGTAAGTCCTAATGTTTACTATCAAATTTCATCTTGAGACTAAGCGAAATCTATTAAGTAATCTATCTAGCTAACGTACTAAATATCAGTAATTCTTATACATATTATATAATACATATTTGAATATTTATTTTTCTAAGGCGGCACTGAGACGACCCTTGGAGCCGTATCTGAGCCAGCAGTGCTGAACAATGGATCTCTAAGACTGGAATCTGCACGAGCTGAACATTCTGGAAAATATCGCTGCAGAGCCGACAATGGCGTAGCACCTGCGTTGTCTAAATCACTCACAATACATGTTAACGGTACGTAATTTGCAATAACACATCATCGTCATCATCATTCCAGTCTTTATACGACCCACAGAGGTTTGAGCTGTACTTCCCACGCGGGCCCAGAACGGATTGGGAGCTTCAAACACACCATTAACCCTTTCTACGCCGCGCCTCGACAAAACGTAAACCTGCTTTGAGTCTTATGTCATTGTGTCAAGATCACTTTGACACTGTACTTTGTGACACCTTTATGTGTGTCGTTGGCGTTGAAAGGGTTAAATTTATTTGGTGTTGTGTGCAGGTTTTCTCACGATGTTCCTTCACCGTAAAGCATATGGAGTATTTCTAATATCATTTCGCCTTGTAAGTACATCGTCGTAGTCTAGTCAGCGGTTTAACCTACGGAGTCTCAGAATTTCGGAATTTATGAGCAATAATAGAACTGAAGCTTAATTTTATATACCAAATTACCAACAGAACTGTCAATTTACAATTAGTGCTAAATGATACGTCCAAAAAAATCTTTTACTTTTCTGTTTTCAGAACCAGCAAGATTTGAAACACCGTCTGTTAATGTAACAGCGAAACTAGGCGAAACAGTGAGGTTGGCGTGTGTTGCTCGAGGGGATAGTCCACTTTCGACATCTTGGAGCCACTCGGGACGGGCTTTGCCCAATTCGGACTACAGGTAATATTCAAATCAATATGCAAACAAAGGTATGACCAGACAGTTAAAAATGGAACAAATAAAATGTTTCTTGTTGCAGAATGAGTATTTCGGAAACGCGTAGCGCAGAAGGGTTAAGAAGTGAATTAGTTGTAGAACGTGCTGATAGAAGAGATTCTGGCGTCTATCGATGTCAAGCGTCCAACCCTTACGGAAGATCTGATCATTTCGTACATCTTGCAGTACAAGGTAAAGAACGCCAACAATAAAATATACATTTCATTTGTTTCCTTCACTAATTCTGAATTATTTTCATTTTAATAGAACCACCTGAGCCACCTTCGAACTTCAGAGTCCTTGACACAACGTCTCGGTCCGTCCGTCTGCAGTGGCGACGCCCTTACGACGGCAATTCGCGAGTGCTGGGCTATGTGGTGCAGTATCGCAAACATGACTCGACTAGTTCAGACTCCTGGAGGGATGCTGACACCCACAATGTATCGGTGTCGGCTCACAACGTGGATACTTATTCAGAGTATGTTCCAATAAAGTAACACACCAAGATTGTTAGTCAACTTATTTTAAACACTTGACTTCTTCAAATAGGACTGAAGGGGCCACGATAACTGGCTTGGAGCCTGCCACAGCTTACCTGGTGCGAGCTCGGACAGTGACTACTCAGTTTGCATCAGCTCATACCCGTGCGTTGCTTGCACTGACGTCACACGAGCCACCAGCCAGAGCACCATTGAGTCTTCGAGCTTCTGCACCTCGCCCTTCAACGATTGAGTTAACTTGGCAGGTACATACAGATATATTATTTTAGAGAATAGTACATTGTGCATCAAGGGCCGTAAGTAGGGGATTACTAACGAGAGCCTATTAGAAGCCCGACGCCGGAGGCGGAGGGCTTTTAATGACTCGAGTTTGTAATCCCCTTACTGCCCGTGATACACACAATGATTTTCATCACACTGCGAGGAAAAAAATCCAAAAATAAATTATTTTGTCTCTAAACACTTAAATTAAATAAATAATGGCTACCCGCCAATAAAGATTGTCACTTTTTTCAAGTCATCTACCATAGATATGTAAACTGTGTTTAGAATTCGAATGGTCACATTCTGCCAACACTTACTTTTTACATACTAAAATTATTGCAAAAAACTATTTGATATAAATTTAAAATATAAAAATTACGAAGTTTCATGAAGCATAGACAAGTTTTGTGTAGTAAAATTGGGTTATAGCTAAGTTTTAAACATATAAATATAACGTTGGCTGACTTGAAACCTCCTTAGTCTGTTTGAAAATTTTAAAACTAAAGTTAGAACTCCCTTGGGAAGAAAAACTGTACGTAAATCCATAACTCCCTTAAGAACAAATTAGGCCTTTGACATTTACTTAGTATACAGGCATGAAATAACACCATTGACGAGCAAGTGTGATGAAAAGTATCTTTCCGTCTACTTAATGGTAGAGTCTCTAAAACTAGTTGACGTAAGCTATTAAGTAAGACAATCCATTACATAAAGAGATTGCTTCAAATACTTAGTCATTGAGGCGGGTTATTCAATGCTACAGTGATTTAAGCAAACGTAGTTATATTCCGATTAAAAACTTAGTTTGAAATTAAAGCAGTAACATTTTACAGCCTCCTCCATCTTCAACATGGAACGGGGAACTCCTGGGCTACTCAGTTTGGTGGTGGGCATCAGCTGACGGCACTCTGTCAGGAGGTGCTAATGTCGGTATGGAATTCGCAACGGTACGGGGACAGATCACCAAATATACTATCGAGAGTTTGGAACATTACACCAGGTTGGTATAAGTAAATTATCCATGTACTTATTTACTAGGTTCACATCTGGCTTTCACGAACTTTCTTATTTATAGTATTAGTAGAATAGGACTTTATAGGATATGATGAATGCACTAATTTGTGTAACCATTTCCAGGTATTCTGTAAGCGTCAGAGCTTTTAACAGTGCAGGGGCAGGTCCAGCCACTGCACCAGTTAATACATTGACACAAGAAAGTGGTGAGATACATTTGAATATTATTAGTTTGAATCAAGTATTTTACAAAAACGCGCGCACTTTTCATTTTTCATCTATATCTATATCTATACGTATAATAAATCTGTAACAAGTCGGTGTCTGTACATTGAAGATATTTGAGAAAAACTGTCACTAGGGCTATTTATTAGCACAATAGATCCCAAAACAATGATTTTTAGAATTATTGTCTGTTTGTCTGTTTGTCTGTGCGTTTGTGCGCGCTAATCTCAGAAACGGCTTAACCTAGAAGGATGCGGTTTTCACTGATATGTTGGTATTTTCTTGGATTAACATTTAGTGTTTGTTTCATTTGAATCGGTTCACAAATAAGAAAGATACGTCTATTTTAAGAATTTATCGAACAGGTTTTTTTGTTTGAACGCGCTAATCTCAAGAACTACTGCTCCGATTTGAAAAACTCTTTCAGTGTTAGATAGCACATTTATCGAGGAAGGCTATAAGCTATATATCATCACGCTGACATCAATAGGAGCGGAGCGGAGCGGAAGAATGTTTCAAAATCGGGTGTTTTTGAAGTAAAACTTCTATAGGCACGCTTGACTTGGGAGTACGGTGCACGGTGTTGAATGTGAACGCGGGAGTGCGGGGGGGTGCGGGGGCCGGGTATTTTTTTTATATCAAGGAACTAAGGAGAGCCATAATTGATGAAAAAGCAAATTGGATAAAAAAAACTGCCCAAATTACTAATTCCACGCGGACGGAGTCGCGGGCAAAAGCTAGTTTATACATATACTTAAAGAAAAACAATGTACTACTACCCATCTAGATAAGTATGTAGACCCTCCTGAAAGTAGATGAAGTTTAAATTAGAATGGGGGATTATTTTGAGTTAGTCGACTCTTTATCTAGGTGTGCGACGTGTATCTTCCGTGTTGTCTCAAGTATTTGTTCCCGTTCCTTTCGAGTAACATCAATGTAGTAGTTTAACAGTAAACTACTTGATCACACTTAGACTACTTGATCGAGATATGGGGAAGTGCTTCTAAAACCAATTTGCAGAAACTACAAAGATCTCAAAATAAATCAATCAAAACACTATTTAAATATGACTATAGAATGAACGCTTTATTACTATACGAGAAAGTACAACTATTCAACCTAAGACAACTTACTCAACATGCACTTTCATAAAAAAGATCCTGACAAATAAAATTCATTCAGATATTTATTTCACGCCACGGAAATTCAAACACTGTCTAAGAAATACAAATAAGTTAAAACTACGTAAAAATAGAACGAGATACGGTAAAAGTAGTATAATGTATGAGGGAGCACAGATATTTAATGAATTACCAGATGAAGTTAAAGATTGTGAGTCTCTTAGTATATTTAAAACCAAATTAAAAAAACATATACAAAACAATGTTATATAAATCTCTGGCGATCATGCTAAATATGTTTTAATTCTAAGGAAATCTAGTATGTAAGCTCATTTAAGTGAACTGTATTTGTTCTTATGAGTAATAAAGCATCTTTAAACCTAACTATAGCAATATCAAAAGCTCTCTCGCCCGTATAACTAATGGTAATGACCGATGGGCCAAAAGCTTCTCGAATGGCGTCCACAAACTGAAAGACGCAGTGAAGGTAGGCCTCTAACAAGATGGAGAGATGAATGATCAAGATTGCGGGAACGCGTTAGATGCGAAAGGCGCTGGATCGGTTTGGTGAATCTCGGGGAAGGCCTACGTTCAGCAGTGGATGTTCACGAGGTTACATTATAGCTTTAGGCCACAGAATTAGTTTTGGTCACACGTGCCGTGCTGCATAATTTTTAACCGACTTCAAAAAAAGGAGGAGGTTCTCAATTCGGTTGTATGTTCTTTTTTTTTTTTTAACGTGTGTTACCTCAGAACTCCGTCATTTATGAACCGATTTGGAAAATTCTTTCGTTGTTTGAAAGCATATGCTTCAAGGTTGGTCCCGTTGTTACCGGAATCCAGTTCTGATGATGGGATCCATGAGGAATTGAAGGAACTCTTCAAAAGTTCAAGGGAAATGTAAAGCGATTTTAGTATTTTCAGTGACAAATCGAGCATTTGCATTCATAAAGTGTCATTTGGTTAACTAGATCTGATGAAGAAGACCGCAGATGGCCAACGGAACTCCTCAACGGGTCAAATCTTGCAAGTTGAATTTGACTCACTTCCCGGTTTCTGATTGATTTCATATTTTACATGCATGTGTAAATCAGGTGACAATGCAATATTATTGTGACATGGAGCTAATCTGATGATGGAGTTGGAAGGTGGCCATAGAAACTCTGTAATAAAACAACACAACCCCGTCGAGTTTGGGTTCATTTGAAACGTCTTGACGAGCACTTTGATCCCAGATGGTAACCAGGGTCTGATGATGGAGCTGGAAGGTGGCCAAAGTTACTCCATAAAGTAACGGCACTTACCCCATCGAGTACGGACTCATTTGACTCGTCTCAACGAGGTCTTTGGTCCTAGATGGTAACCAGGGTCTGACAATGAAGTTGGATGGTGACCATAAGAACTCCGTAGTAAAACGACATAACCCCATCAAGTTTGGTCTCGTTTGATTCGTCTTGATAAGTACTTTGGTAACGAGAGGCAAAAAGTACAGTCAGTAAAGAGTGCCAGTCCAGGCCATTAGCAACAACTAAAAAGAAAAAAATAAAAAATTTTAAATAAAAAATAAAACCGCCTTCAAAAAACACCCAAAAAAAACTTGGAAATAAAAAAAATTTAAATAAAAAATAAAACCTCCTTCAAAAAACCCCCAAAAAAACATAAAATAATAATTGATTGAACCGACCACAATAAGCATGAAAATATCTTTCTACTAATCTGTTTGAAGTTGGTGCCTCAGCACGAGCCAGCAGGAGTGGACCTAGTAATCTAACTTACCTACATACCTATTATAGGGCTTCTACACTCCTGCTGGCTCGTGCTGAGGCACCAACTTCAAACAGATTAGTAGAAAGATATTTTCATGCTTATTGTGGTCGGTTCAATCAATTATTATTTTATGTTTTTTTGGGGGTTTTTTGAAGGAGGTTTTATTTTTTATTAAAATTTTTTTTATTTCCAAGTTTTTTTTGGGTGTTTTTTGAAGGCGGTTTTATTTTTTATTTAAAATTTTTTATATCAACTACTGCCAAAGATAAAACATCAGAGGTTCATTGTCTCCAGTGCCTTCGGAAGGTCCCCGCGGAGTGAGATGCCGCGCAGTGTCCCCTCAGAGCCTGAAGGTGGAGTGGTCCCCGCCACCGGCGCACGCGCACCACGGCTCCTTGCTCGGATACAAGCTGCTCTACCGTCCAGAACATAGTGAGTATGGGGATATGCACCCGTGTTACACAAGTGTAATAAGACGGACATAAACATTTAGGATTGTTACTTTTCAAAGTTAGTTATTGCACCTATTTTGGTTGATAACGTCAGTGTTTAATTTAGTGCTAACACATAGCTGCTTGTTTCAAAAATTTGTCTAAATGCGTATATTAAAAACTCGCGTAAAATATTCCTCACCGTATAAAATACGACTTGGACCGTCTACGTCATTGTTTTCAAAGACAAATAAAGGTCATTGCTTATTTGTTATTATAATAAATTCATTACGTTATATAAAAATTAAATAACCACAAAAAGCATTTATCTCAAAATGGTTTTCGATTTAAGTATATTGCAAAATAAAAAAATAGACAACTTCAATTCATGCGACAAAGTTTAGCGTACTACTAGTCAACAGTTTATTTTTTGTAAAAACATTGTTTGAAACACAAATTCGTTCCTGATAGTATAGGGGCGTTCAATATAAAGTGAGAATGAGATGCAAACTCTTTTAATATTACAAAGTTAAATACTGGCCGGTAAAGCTAATCTATCTAGCTGATTGCTATGAAAAAAAAAACTAACTGTCTTTTGTTTAAAAAAATATACGGTAATTTCTTTGCAATGCTATTGAGTACGTTAGCGAAAATGGAGAAAATTGAACTGCGCGCCGTTATCAAATACTTGTGTTTGAAAAATTTTTCTACGGACCAAGTCAATTTGGATTTGCGGGACACTTTAGGGTCTAATGCTCCTCCGTATTCGACAGTCTCGCACGTTGGTGCGCCGTATTTAGACGTGGAAGAACATCGACAATGGACGACCCCCGCTCCGGACGCCCTACTACAGCAGTAACTGAAGAAATTGTGAAAAAAGTCGAAAACTCAGTTTTGGCGGATCGTCGTGTCACGGTTCGTTTTATTGCTGAAAATGTAAAGATTTCAACGGGGAGCGTGCATAATATTTTACATGAACGCTTGGGTATGAAAAAGGTATCTGCGCGTTGGGTACCAAGAATGCTTACTGACACGCAAAAACAAACTAGACTAGAGATTTGTCAAGAAGCTTTGAACCTGATGCAGCAAGACCGGGAACTTTTTTTGGCGCGATTTATAACAATGGACGAAACATAAATAAATAAATAAATAAATAAATAAATAAATATCATGGGACAATTCACACCAATTGATCCAGTCCCAAAGTAAGCTAAGCAAAGCTTGTGTTATGGGTACTAGGCAACGGATAAACATACTTATACATATAGATAGATACATACTTAAATACATATTAAACACCCGAGACCCGAGAACAAATATTCGTATTTTTCATAGAAATATCTGCCCCGACACGGGAATCGAACCCGGGACCTCAAGCTTCGTAGTCAGGTTCTCTAACCACTAGACCATCTGGTCGTCTAAACATGGCTCCATCATTACGACCCTGAAACGAAACTGCAGTCTATGACATGGAAAAAGCCATCATCTCCAACTCCGAAGAAATTCAAGGTGAGCCCATCTGCCGGTAAGGTCATGGGCTCTGTTTTTTGGGATGGTAAAGGGGTATTAATGATTGAGTATCTCAAGCATGGAGCCACTATTACGGGCACTTTATACGCCAAACAAATAGCAACATTGCGCAATGAGATCCGCGAAAAACGGCGAGGTAAACTCTCGAAAGTTGTGCTGTTCCACCAGGGCAATGCCCCGGCACACAAGTCCGCCGTTGCAATGGCTGCAATTCGTGATGCTGGGTTCGATATCCTTAAGCATCCTCCGTATTCACCAGATCTCGCTCCCAGTGATTTCTACCTATTTCCGAGATTGAAACAATACCTGAGAGGCCAGAAATTTGAAGACGACGACGCGGTAGTCGCTGCAGTACAAGATTTTTTAAGTACTCAAGATGAGACCTTTTTTAAAATGGAATTTTAAGTTTAGAAAAAAGATATACTAAGTGTATTATGCTAAAAGGTGACTATGTCGAAAAATAAAATGACATTTAGTAAAAGTTGTTTATAACATACTCATTCTCACTTTTTATTGAACGCCCCTAGTAGATCTACTAAACTATGGCATTGGAATCTATTGTTCAATATATTATTTTGACAAAACCAACCAAATTTAATAAGTACTAATTGTCTGGGTACACTTATTATCTAACTGATGAAAATAAATGAAGTATCTAAATGTATAAACTTTACAATTTTGCATTATTATGAGAAATAACTTTCATAAATCATTAAAAGTACTTAAATGCTAGGTAATTGACCAAACCCACATAGACCCACAATATTGTTTGTACCTATGCTAACTACTATATTAGCTACTATATTAGTATATAGGTATTTAATGCTTAAAGCTCACATCCCAGATGAAATATGAAAAGCGAAACTGGATGTAATAATTTCTGTGACCTAAACAGCTTACTTTTCCCACCCTCCCATCTGAATTTAAATTTCGTCGAACGTTTAGGCGATCATGAGAGAACATTTCTCATTGCAAATTAAGCGTTACGTTTGAAAACAAATAAACTTGAAACAATCTCAATATTCCAAGCTGAATGATGGCAGTTGTTTGTCGGCAGCGGCAGAGTGGCTGGAGTGGGAGGTGCGCGGAAGCGGCGGCCTCAACTCAGGAGCGGGGGCGGAAGTCAAGCGGGTAGCGGGCGTCGAAACGCTACTGCTCGCACTGAGACCGTACACTAACTACACGGTGCAAGCCTTGGCGTATACGGCGGCAGGCGATGGAGTGCCCGCTCACCCTGTACATTGTACTACGCAACAAGATGGTATGAACTGTTTTTATAATAGAATATTTTAGACTATCGCGGTCATTACTAATATTATGAGTTGAAATCGGGTTTTGTCCCTGCTGAATATAGTTAAACCGGATCGTGTTTGTGATGATACGAGGAAAGTGAGTGATACTGTGAGTGTATTTTGCCGTGACTTTGAAGTGAGTTCGAGTTCCAGTAGTAGTGGGCAACTTGTTAGGAAGAGGGTAGATCGGTTACGTTCGATTTATTTTTCTTGAGTAACAGTTATACCAGCATACCCGCAATTCTCCAGTCGTCTCGTGATCATGGCGCATGCAACTGTGCCGAAATATCGGGCTTCTCTGAAATCTAGGTACGCGGGACCAAACCCGATTTCAACTCATAATGTTTTTATAATGTACATAAACCGGCTTCGCGCCAAAAAATTATGGTCGATTCCCGATCTCTCGCGGGAAGTTCCAAAAATCCCTTTATAATGACCTCTATTATCCCAAAGCAATAAATGGTTACGAAGATAGGGTCCCATTGAATTAAAAATATAACCCTTTTTTTCCTTATCCAGTGGAATTTTCCGAAAATCCTAAAAATATTTTTATACTGTAAATACCTACTGTAATAATCACCTACTCGCATGCCAAGGAAGTATCTAATAATTATAGTTGCACTTCAAATCTGGCACACATACCTTGTGTGGCATAGAGATCTAGGTACACTAAGAAGGGATTTTTAAATTCTTCCCCGGGATAGGGATAAAATGTGATTTATATTTTCGCTTTAAAGTGGCCATATCACGGAGAAAAATCACATTTCACTCCCTACCCCGTGTGAGAATTGAAAAATCCCTTCTTAGTGTACCTCTATGACATACAAGGTACCTACATATGTGTGCCAGATTTAAAATAATTAGTTCAGCGGTTAGGGCTGTGCGTTAATATCAGTCAGTAGATGAATCGCTTGTTTACAGCCCCGGGGCCTCCAGCTGCAGTGAAGGTCGTAGCGACATCAGTGACATCCTTAGCTATAAGCTGGTTGCCACCAAGTCGGCCTAATGGACCTGTGCTTTATTATACAGTGTTTTATCGAGAACTAGGCAGGTAAATATTACTTTTACTTACTTAGCTGATTACGGTCGTCAAATGTGACACAGCTGTCAAAATATGGGAGAACACGTTTCTATCATCAAACACATGTTATTGTCACTTTTTGGCTCCATCTCTCAGGGGTTTAAAGCCAGATTCATTATTTTAAAGATATTTTTTTTCACATTTAGAACGATCGTCATCATCATCCCAGTCTTTAGACGTACCACTATAGGGTACAGGCCTCCTCTCAGAATGAGAGTGCTTTTTCCGTAGTTCCCACGCGAGTCCGTGGATTGGAACTTCACACACGTCATTGAATTTCTTCCCAGGTGTATAAAGGTGTCCTCACGATGTTTCCCTCCACCAAAAAACTCATGTTAAATTCAAATGTAATTTTGAACATGAATTCCGATAACTTCAGTAGTGTGAGCCCGGGTTCGAATTAACGAACCTCTGCTTGATATAGGTTAAACATTAGGCTACCCACGGCTTTTAGGACGGTTATTTTATGATGGTATTATTATGATGAGCGGTTTTTATCTAGGGACCGTCCCCCTCAAACGACGACGGTACAAGCGGAAGATAGTGATCCTTCGGTGGGTTTGGGCGGTTCTGCCGAACTACGGTCTTTGTCTGAAGACGCTACCTACGAAGCGTGGGTTGCAGCTCACTCTGCAGCTGGGGAAGGAGAACCCTCTGCACCACAACCAGCTACCACAAGTTCTAGAGGTGATTTTTTGAACTATGTTTTGTGGCCAAAATAAATTTTCTGAAAAATTGCATAAATAAATAAATAATAAATAAATAAATATCACGGGACAATTCACACCAATTGACCTAGTCCCAAAGTAAGCTAGGAACGCTTGTGTTATGGGTGCGTTTTCTATTCTTACACGCTAAAACGACTGGACGGATTTGAGTGAAATTTGGTACATAGATAGCTGGATCTTGGGAATAACAAATAAATACCAACTACTAAGTTAATACATACAACGTTAATGAAGACCGCGATGTAAGTTTTGGTAGGTAGTTCCCTCGAGAATTAAGCCAAATCCCAAAATTTCAATTCGGTTAATGCCAGCGAAGCCACTGGTAAAAGCTAAAGCTGCGTATCGACTTCGCACGGCAAACAATCGAACATAGGCTCGCACGGCAGCCGCGCACTATGGATACCTTGCCGCCGCGCGAACAACTCGAATTTTGATGCGATGGAATGTGTCAAAACACAGTTTGGCGCGGTCGAACAATAGTCGCGTGGCTGCCGCGCGAAGTCCATACCACATGAGTAACGGAACAGAATAAAAGCTTCAAACAACGCCGCGCACGCATTACACTACTAAGGCACAACATATGTGTGCGTGACCTGTCACAGACAGGACGGGGGGGGGGGCGTGCACCAGCGCCCGCTCGGAGACAAACCGGTTTGAACTAGCTCAGTGATTAGACAAAGTTCAGGTGTGCCGCCAGCGACGACGCGACCGTTTAGCGTTTAGCTACATAGTTCGAGTGTACGGTTGTTTTTAAAGATGCCTACCTGTTGTAGTGTTTGTAGATATACAGATATTAGATACCTAAGTACAATACAATACAATACAATGACTCTTTATTGTACACCAGGAATAGTAAGCAATACAGAAAACAGGTACACAGAGAGTAAGTTACAAGGTAAGCAATAGGCGGCCTTATCGCTTAGTACTTGTTTGAATAAAATATTTTGTTTTTGAATTATTATTTTTTTACCGAGTGACAACCCTATGATAATAGGTAAGAATTTCGAGCTCTGTTCGGAAGCTTTTATTCTGTTCCGTTTATTTATTCATGTGGTCCATACGCAGCTTAATAAATAAAAAAAATCAGCGGGAGTACGTCTGCTCTCGTTCGGCGTGTGGGCGCGCGTGCAATGCGGGCATGCGCTGCGGCTCGCGTGCGTGTGGCGCGGGGAGCCGACGCCGCGCGCGCGTTGGCTGCGCGGCGACCGGCCCGTCACGCACGACCCCAGGACGCATCTCACGCTGCACGGGCACCTAGTTATACATGGTAAGTGCTGGACGTGAAAAAACGTGATTCGTCAAGTCGTTCACGCAAACAAGTTTGCTAAACAAGACGCTTCCTTGCTTTCAAGGTCATAAATATATACAGGGTGAAATTTAAATGGTGATACAAAATGAGTGTTTCTAACTTAGTTAATGCCGGACAATATAATGCACTAACTCATTTGTTTTAATTAATTTTAAATAGTAATTAGTATCACCGTTTAGATTTCACCCTGTATACCTTAACAAGGCGTCAAAAATATCTACACAACTCTATACCACTAACCGCAAGGTTAGTGTATGCATATATTTGATGCGATGGCTGTATAGATAATGTGTATGCCTTCAACTGTACTTTTTGCCGTTCACAAAACTGACTAAGGGCCTACGCTAGCTGACGCGGACGCCCGCCGCGTGCGCCCGCTCGCGGGTCTAAAATGTACCGAAAATCCGTCGCACGCGCCCGCGCCACTTAGCGCTGTTCATACAATTTCTTATTAGACGCGCGCACGACGGGCGTCCGTTCCGGGTAATCCGCGTCAGCTAGCGTAGGCCCTGAATATCCACGACCAACGACGCGGTGGGCGTTTTCTTTCTCTAAATGAGGCAGCATAAGCAATGTATCTCCAGATACTTAAACAGTTTTGCTCTGATCGCGCGTAGTCATGGCCGTATCGTTAACAACCTGACATCTACATTGTGATTCTGTGACCCGTTTTGGACAGAAGTGGACGCGTCAACGAGCGGCAACTACACGTGTTCGGCGCGCAATGCATACGGCTCAGAGGAGACGACGTACCGCGTGGAGTGCGCCGCGCCGCCCGCTGCGCCTGCGCTGCTACTGGAACACGCGGCGCACCGCGAGGCGAGGCTAGCTTGGCGGACTGCGCATCACTCCGCTGCACCACCACAGGGTAATTCTACTGATATTATAAGTAGACGCGTCAACGAGGGGTAGCTATGCGTCTTCGACGTGCACCGTATACGGTTTGGAGGAAACGATTTACCGGGTGTAGTGCAATGCTTCGCCCGCTGCGCCCGCGCTGCCACTGAAACACGTGGCGTACCGCGAGGCAAGGCTAGCTTGGCGGATTGCGTACCACTCCGCTGCACCACCACAGGGTAATCCTATTGATATGATATTGACGCATGTCAACGAGGGGTAGCTATGCGTGTTCGACGTGCACTGTATACGGTTTGGAGGAAAGGATTTACCGGGTGTAGTGCAATGCTTCGCCCGGTGCGCCCGCGCTGCCACTGAAACACGTGGCGTACCGCGAGGCAAGGCTAGCTTGGCGGATTGCGTACCACTCCGCTGCACCACCACAGGGTAATCCTACTGATATTATAAGTAGACGCGTCAACGAGCAGCAACTATCCGTGTTCGGCGTGCAACGTATACGGCTCGGAGGAAACGATTTACCGGGTTTAGTGCGCTGCGCCGCTCGCTACGCCCGCGCTGCCACTGAAACATGCCACGCACCACTCCACTGCTCCATCAATATCAACGCTCCATCAATCCACACAATTGAGTACAGTTAAGTGCAAAAATATGTATCGAACGAAATAAGAGCTATTAGACGTATTTATGAGCAAGTTTTATGCACCCATATTATTATTATTATTGCGCATATATAGCATCCCAAAGTCTCAACCGCTTAGTATAGAGACAAATTTTTAAACTGATGATAATTTAACGTTCAACTGTCAAGTTTTGATTGACCCTAAATGTCGTCGGTGGTATCCGAAGGGAAAATAATCTAGATGACCCAAGATTGTTATTTACGTTGAGATGCTCATTGTACGAGTATAATTAGGCCACTAGAGACTTACTACTAAAATGAGATTTAGAAATGATAAAAAAAAAGTTTATAACTTCACAATTGCACCACACGTAATTTAAGCACGACGACTCACTTGGCGGATTATGCCATCCGTCTGCAACTACCTATACGCGCCTAATTGTATTACTACGAGCAAACGGAAATTATCTAGACGTCGGTTTTGACGTGCAATTCCTGCTTAGGTTTCACGATATGGTGGATACGCGTCCGCGACGACAGCGGTGAAGGATTGGACACGGGGACCAGGGGCGAAGAGGAAAGGAAGCTGGAAGCAGGGGGAGAAGCCACTGGAGTAACCCTCAGGGGGTTAGCTTGTGGGGCTTCGTACTCTGTAAGGGTCTTGGCTCATTCGCGGGCAGGCCCGTCACCGCCATCGGCACCATTGTTGGTGAAGACGAAACCTCCAGGTCAGTAAGTAGTATTAAAAAGCATGTTACCCGGTTATGAATGAATAGGTAAGGAATGTTAAGTTTTTTGGGGCATGTGGAGAGGGTTGGAAGGGGGAGGCCAAGCCATTCCATGATCAGATTGAGGATTTTTTGAAGAAAGGTCAGGTCAAGAGTACCCGAAACCAGCGAGCATTGTATGAAAAGTCAAATGAGTGTTGGAGATGCCAAAGATGTATGTCAGGATCATAGTAGGTGGAAACAAACAAATAGTCTCTTCCTACCTCTTTGCTGGGATATAGCGCGTAGTTTTACTTGTATTTATGTACCAGGTAACCACTGCAATGAACAGAAAAAACGCTCGCCACACCGCCCCTCGCACGTAGTCGTGCCCGGGCTTCAGTGTGCCACTTGTTCACTCAGTGAGAGTGTCGGGCCGGATATCGAAATCCACCTTCGCCTTCCCTTTTAATTTCCTAATGGTTGGTGGTACGTGCCTGCAATTCCACGAATTTTACGGTTTGTTTGCTTATCATCCCAACTTGATATACGTCCCACTGCAAGGCATTCAACTCTCAGAATGAGAGGGTTTGGGACGCAGTTCCTACGCGGTCCTAGTGTGGAAGGGGAATTTGACACGTTGCATTTCTGCGCAGGTGGTTCGATGTTTTCTTGTTGCTTGCTCAACCCTGAAAAAAGGGTATCATGATACTACTTTCCGTACAACTCACCTCTACCTTTGCAGGCTCGTAAGTTAAGTTAGTATTTTTCTCGATAGTATTAGTATGGGAAGGTGGGGGAGAGCGTCGTGAGAGGCAGGAGGAGGGCGCTGAAGCGGCCGTCTGGAGCAACAGCTCGGCCTTAGCAATGGACGCGCGGCGCGCCGTCCGCTGCGGCGCGCGTCTCGTGCGCCTACAGTGGCGGCGCGCCGACGCCGGCGCGGCGTTGTGGACTGACGCGGACCTTACCTCACTGCACCACCACAGAGAAGTACGTACAAATTAACTCTGATCATGAGAATGGGTAGTAGCATAGTATAGAAATAATAAATATTTTGGGACAACTCAGATCAGTTGACCTAGCCCCAAATTCAACAAAGCTTGTATAGTCGATCAAGTAAGTGCTTTATCATTAAGTATTTATGACAGTTCTTACATCGCTATCAAAATAATAAGGCTGATTGTCACAATGACCTGTAAGTGAAAATATCCTTTGACGTTTTACTTAATGGTAGTAAAGGAATTTCTTTGTTGACTATACTATGGACTCTAGACAGCAGATAAATATATCGCACCTTCAGAATTAAACAGACTTAAAGTTTGTTATTGAGATGAGAATATTTCGAACTGAGTCAGTTCAATTCTGAAGGTGCGATTTAGATAAGAGTATACTATATTAAGTGCATATAACATTCCTGGCTCAATTACCAACATGCATATTCATCATATATAAATGTCTGCCCCTACTGGTATTCAAACACGGGACCTCTAGCTTCATTGTCAGCTCACTAACCACTAGGGCTATGTGACTAGGCTATCCGGTCGTCAACCGACCGACGATTCTTCACAGTCCTTGCTGTCCCACAAAGTGTGAAAAATAATCCATTGCCAAGAGCGCAGCATGTTCTAAACATGTTCATATAGTAACAATGTCTTTAAATGGACGGCGTCTGAGTAGATCCGCCGTAGAGCGGTAGAGCGCATCGTCTTGTAATCTTTAGCTAACTAAAATCACAAGCTGCGCATAAAACTTGCAGCTTCTTGCCTTGCTAACATAAACCTTGCTTTAATTAACTTCTTAAGTGATTATTTTATAACGGGGAAACCAGCCGTAAATGACAATAATATTTAGCATAAGCTAAATTTACGGCTGGATTCCCCGTTATCTAATAAGTCCTTGGTTTTATGTGACAGATATCCGTGACGACGGCTCTGTTTAATCAAAGAAGTTAAACAGAGACGATATTACAAATATCTACCACGTAGAATAACAAGAGAGTGATGAAATAGACCTTTATTAGGTATATTTAAATGGCAGATTGTTATTGGAGGCCTGACAGCGGGCGCGTGGTATGGTTTGCGGTTGTGGACGGCCACGGAATCGGCCCGACATCAAGCTATTATTTATGCTGCCACCACTACCCATGCAGGGGGTAAGTAAAGAAACATAAAATAAGTAAATTAAAAAATTAAAGTCTTCTTGTTTTGAAAGGAGCCGGACATAGCTAGCAACAGTGCAACTATTTATAAACGTACTAGCTGACCCGGCAAACGTTGTTTTGCCATATAAAATAGCCTACGACCTATTCTCAGGCCTACCGAGTGTAGAGAAAAAAGTTTCATAAAAATCGGCCAAGCCGTTTCGGAGGAGTTCGGTAACAAACACCGTGACACGAGATTTTTATATATTAGATAATATTGATAATGGCTATTAAAGCTGATTAACCCCCATGGTGGATGGAGTAGCGAGGTGCTAGAGTGGCAACCGCAAACTGGAAGGCGTAGAAAGGCACCCAACAAAATGGACCTACGATCTGGCAAAGGTCGTAGGGACCACTTGGATGGCCTTAGTCCGCAGTGGACGTATTTTACTGATACGATGAACCCCATAAGCTTTTAAAGCACTACTTAACATTATTTACCCTTTTCAGCCACTTTATCATTTTCCTTCCAAAGAAATAGATAAAATATAATTTATCCAAACAATACGTTTGTGATTTTTAATACACAAGGGGATTAGTCACGGATATCTTATTTACTTTTATCGTAAGCGATTCGACTAAGATTCCGTTGCAATTCATATCTTACCACGTTCAATTTTAGAAATATAGAACCTATTTGAAAATTTGCTCGCTTTTTATAAATTACCTCAGAACGCCTCCGTCGGCCAGTGGCTTTCCAATCCGAAGGCAGTTCGGTCAGTACTGTGAGCAACGCAGAAGCGGAGCGAGTGCTTGGAGCGGTGTCGCTTGCATTCGCCGGTCTCGCCGCGGTCGCCGTAACTGCCCTACTGCTTGTACTGTTGGCCAAAAGAAGGTAAGAATAAGAACTGTGATTCTACCTAGAGGCGACACGGTACTTAATTAAATTTGGTGTGGCCAGGATATATTTTGCGAGGTTCTATGATAAGTTACACATATTAGATGACGGATGCTTAAATGAGCAAGAGAACGAAAGCTATTCGAGGCCCCTCAAACCTAGCCATATTAGCGATACCCTGAACTATCTTGTATTTTTGATGATCTCCCGGCCGCGCCCAATGCTAACGAACATTAGGAAATTCAAGGTAAAAACTAAGATAACTAGCAACTGTGTAAGGTTGCTGGTTTTAATGATTATTAGGCTCAGGTTTAATTATCAGAGGTCAGGTTGCTGGAAACGGCGAGCAGCTAGGTGGATACACCCTTGCTACTAGGTTAGGTATTATTGTAGCTATTAGTGTAAGTGAAAATAAAAGATTGGTGGCCTAGCTGCCATAAAGCGCCTTCAATTCGACAATATACCTTCTAAAATATTAAATTAGGTCAGCTCAGCAAATTCAATCGGAATTACTTTCGTATCGTTTTCCCGAAAATAATAATTTATCTATATTATTTTTTAGTAATACCTAGAAAAATAGCCTATCATATAAAAATCAATAATCACCCATTATACATCATCATCATCATATATTTAAGAGCTAGGCTCGTGTCGGTGAAGTGAGTATACGAGCCCTATAAATCAACTCTAGTTAAATTCAATGTAAATGAAACAGCCTTGAACATTTAATTAATCGAACATTAATTGGAGCAGTTGCAGGCTAAATTATGTTTTCAATTTCTCACTGAAATTCTACGAATTTCGCGATTATGCCAGTTGGCATGACTCTGAAAGCGGCCCGTTATAATAAACAACAAAGTAACGTTCAGCCGAGGTCAGTTTACTTTATTAGCGTATTTTAATTACATCGGGAAAGAAACCCAAGCCAATTCAGATTTAAAGGGGATACTTAATAAGCTTTCGGGAAACCACTGAAATTTTAGTAAATTAATTAAATAAAACGTTGTAACGGTATATTTGAAAATTAAAACGCTATTTTTTTTTTTAGTCCGTAATCGTCAGTTCAAACTTAGTAGGTACCTAGTCAGTACTTACTGAATTTTTCAAGTAATACTAACATGGTGAGGCTTTAGATTAGAGGGGCGATTATTTAACTTTAACGCTAACTTACTTAACTTTAAGCGAAATTCTATCCCACTCATAATTATAATGCGCGCGACGGCGCGGCAAACGATTTCTCTGTTCATTGCACTGTTGAGGCGCAAACCACACGCGGTTAATTGGCAACATAATACAGTGAAATATTCGTTACAACCCTTCCATTACTGTGGCAGGGCTGTATGCTTAAATAGGTACAGTCAAGTGTAAAAATATGGGTGCACACAACTTGCTCATAAATAATGTCCCATAGCTCTTATGTAGTCGAATTAAGGTATAGGTATATAACGATGGGAGGATTAAATCGATACTTATTTTTGCACCTGACTGTACAATAGAATTAAACTCGCGTCATTCAGCGTCAACGCTTGCAAGCACTTTGTCTATACACAAAGTATCTTTAATTCGTGTAGCAAATGCTATATTACGGCAGTACTATTTACGCTGTGATATGTTAAATTCATGGATCCACCACATGCCGATTCCCGTGGCTACCTGAATGCGAAATGGTTTTACCCCACAGTGAATCATCAAATTTTAAAGTGGAAAGCATTAGGGAATGCATTCGAAGATAATACATTTGTCTAATCTGATAAAATACACATATCTAGTGATTAAATACAACTTGGCCTCTCTGCGCATTCTAGTAGGTAAGATAATGGGAAATCATCATGTAAAAAATATAGTTAAAGTTAATGTTGTTAATTGTAGGTAACGATTTAGGTAAATGTTATTTTACTTTAAGAAACGCGATCACTTTGTTAAATGATCAAAATGATCGCTACACTTTCACAACTACATTAGTTATAATAAAGTGCATAAGTACCGTTTTTAAAAGTATCGTTTTTTTTGGAATATGTTTAGACTACTTTGTAGTATCTTATAATTGATTCGTATTTTCGAAACGCACCCAGACTACGAACAGACTAAGTACCTAGTAAATAGCCTAAATGTTCAATTTTATAAATATCAGAAACTATTTATATGTATAGAATTATAATGCTTATTTATTCCACAAAGACCCAAGTCATCTTCTACCTTTTTTTCTTACTTACTTTGATCTGAGACACGATCTGAGCAAAGACATTATCCACAATTGGCACGGCCATTGACAGCCATCTTCTAAATTTAGGCTGAATAAAGGCTCATCTATTCTGTTTAACACTATTATGTCCGCGATTTTTTTCACTCTACATTGCACGTCTGAGTTTGGTCAAATTTTTTAATGAACCCAGCACACTGTGGCCGTGTGCGGTCCCTGTGGACGAGGAGACCCGTCGCTGCAGCCACTCAGTCGCCAGCACTGACAAGTCCGTTTGCCCCGAGCAACAGAACATTCGGAACTGTCAACACGACTATAAACATGACAAGTTGTCACCAGCCTCAGGTGAGCATCGAACCAAATGTCCTAAACGGCAAGCCGCTTTGTCTTGCTTCAGTCTTATCTTTCTCGTGATGTCGTAGTTCCAAAGGCGTGGTATAAACATTTTAGTTAGGTAACCCGGAGAATGAGAGAAGTGAATTAGGAGGAGAATTAAGAGAAGATAATTAGGTATCTCTTCGGACTCAACGTCTCACAGTTAGTATACTCCTAACCAAGTGCGTCATCATTGGCAGCGCTTATAAAATTTAAGGAACTCAGAGGTAGTTGAAATTTTATATCACCACACCGAATAAAAGAATATGCTTAGGGATACCCCACCCGAAAAACCAATCGGTAAATAAGGTATATAAATAAATCATGGGACTATTGACATCAATTGACTTAGTCCCAAACAAAGCAGCGCTACTATACCGCTTCCGCGAGGTGCTATTTAGGCGATGTTCTCAAAACTTTTTAGCTTTATCTTAAATCGTGTTTAGTACGCTGTGTCGCTGTGTGTCGCTGTGTCGTGTTTCTACCAGAAAAGATATCTTTTAAGATACGATAGAAAATTCTAGATCTACCATTGCGCAGATGTATACGAGATAAGTCCGTACGCGACGTTTGCTGTGGGGGGCGAGACGGCTGCTACGCTGGACCACACGCTGCAGTTCCGCACCTTCGGACATCGCGACAATGACGCGCCGCCGCACCGGCCCTGCAGGAAGCACCCGCAGAGGCATCGGGACCGATCCGATGGTAAACTAGTAGATCTTTCATCACATTTGTCGTACGAGATAACTCTGTACGCGATGTTCGCGGTGTGGAATCGCATTGTGCAGTTCCGCACCTCCGACAACGACGCCTCACCATGCCGGCCTTGAGGAAACCTGTAAAAATATATCGGATTAGGTTAGTTAGACTTATCAAAAAATGCTGAAAATTCTAATATTATCGAATTTCTGACCCTGCACCGCCCGCCACATTTTGGCTTAGTCGACATACATTCCGTAATCGTTATGCTGTAGAGTAGACTTCGAATAATTGAGTTTGTTATTTCTCTACATAATATAGCCTAGCTGTAAGGCGTTCTTAACTTATTTGTATTTGAGCTTTGATGCTTCAATTTTCACCTGACAGTAGAGAAACATCACTCGGACTGCGAGTTGCAGCAACTCAGTCGCTACGAAAAGGTGCGGCCACGACACTGCGCTGGCACCTCTTACTGCGTGCCTCTCGCACATCACGGTATCTTTAAATAGTTAATTAATGTATTTAAAAAATTAACAAAGCACGAACTTTCATTTAAAACTAGCTTTCGTTTTTTTTTCATAAAAACCTTATCCTGACAATTCCGAACACAAAAAAAAGAATTATCCAATTTGGTGCACTAGTTCTCGAGTTTAGCGCTTAGCAACACATTTTGGCGATTCATTCTTATTATTAACTTAGTCCGAGAACTTAGATATTTCATAGCGCTTAATGTTAACCACATTTTTAAAGTCACTCTCTTTGTCTGTTTTAGTGAAGTCCTGCTCAGCATAAGTCAGTCAATCACTATCATTTTCTATCTCTCTCAATTAATCCTATAATTTAGTACAACCTTTACCGTTTGTTATATGTATGCACTCAGCAAAAAAACCATATGGGATATTGAAATTTCGTCTTAATTTCTCTTCTCTGTTTCCAATGAGTGATCGAAGTTTAGGGGCTTGTTTTACAACTCTCTGATAATTTGATTATTTATTGTGTGTGACAAATATCTGTGATGCATGATAATTCCCCGCTATTGCCTGTTTCTGAGTGTTTGTCTGTTGTTTCGGAGTCCCTTTTAGAATAAGCACATCTTAAAAACTTTGTAATAAATTAATTAATAATCCTAGTGAAAATTTAAAACTATCAGCGTCTTTCACTTTCCAAACTGAATACAGAGAATGAATCAAATTATAGTCTTAGAAATATGAAATCTTGTCAATTATAAATTGTATAACAAATTGTAGTAATGCATCTAGTATATAATAATTTGACTTGTAAAATTTATAATTTTATTAATAAATGAATGTGAATATGAATATTTAGACAGAATGACTACCATGAGTTCATTTCATTTAATCAGGTGGCGGTGGCAGCGGTGTGGGCGGCGGCAGTGGGTTTTCAGAGGTATACGCCGGCGACTCGAGCGCAGAATCTGGGCCAGGATCACTCTCGCCACGGACTCACCACGAGCACAGCTAGCGCGAAGGCAAGCGCCTACCATGCATATCGAACAAGAAATAAACAATCACACACTATGGAAATATCATGCAACGTGTACTTACTCGTTATTTTTTCTTCTTAGCTTGTGACTCGTTCTTGACAAACATAACAATTTGATGAAGCTCTTTCCGAATTACCTTGCTAGTTAACGCCGGTCATAATACCTGGATAGAATTTTTGCTGGTTGTAATAAATTGAAGATTTTGGGATAGGAATATAAGGGGGAAGAAACTCGTAGATCTCATGTCGAAAACAGTTTTCTTTATAAAATGTCCATTTCATTTGATTGACAATGTATATCTAATTTTGTGTCAAAGATTTTAGGAATCCGAAATCAATTTTACGCACTTATATTGGCTTTATATCAAGCTATTTTTGGTGTCATTTTTTAAGTGTAGGCTTATGTTGGCTTTTGTTTCTTTAGAGCTAGATTCTCCTTATATACCTATGTAAACTAGACCTTGTAATTTGTTTGTCGGATTCAAGCGTAGGTAGATATCGATTTGAAATTATTATCATCCAATTAGTAGAATCTTGCGCTCCGTTTCCAAAGGTTTCGCTCAATAAATCTTGATATATCAAAACCACTCTCAAGGCACCACAATTATAGTAGTCGGTTGTCTAAGCAACTAAAATATAATGATGGGTATGGCTGTAGCGGCCTGTCATTTACAATTTCGATATTGACGAAACGATTAAATACAAGCTACGACCCCAGTCGAAGGCCGGGGACTAAGAACTTGATAAATAACTTTGTCTATTTAAAATTGAATCAATTAACTCGACAATCAGTTACTAAAATGAATTGAGTGAAATTGCTATTTCCATTACTGAAGAAGTGCCATAAAATGTGCCAAAACAATTTTACTTGAAATGTTAACAGGTTGACAACAACACTACCCGTTTTCGTTTCTTTAGAAATAATTGAATCTAATTCAAAATTAGTAAAATAGTTTAAATATAAAGTAGATAAAATAATTTTTATATTTTTCCTGTATCTGGTAAAGATTCTGTTCACTGCCATTATACACGACAGTATATAAAGAAGAAGTCCGTATTTAATGTTTTATTGTATCACTTAAGCAACTCATTGGGTACTTATTTATTCAATAGCCAATTCGCAAAATAAGCTCTCTTTTGATTATGTCTAAGACCGATTTCGCCAAACTGGTTTTAATAAAAGAGCACATAATACCTACATTTGGAGGAATCTGCAAGATAGCATGTTATTGTCGATACCTAGAATAATTGTTACGACATAGAAATAGCTAATTAACTCTGTGTTAAAATTAAAATTGAAATACGAATGTAAATAAATTAGTCAGACTGATATAATAAATATTATTAATTTTAACCGGAGCTTAAATTTGTACATACAATTTGTAGATATGATCAAAAATCTAGTCAATTTTTATTAAATGTTTTTATGACAATATTATTGTACTTTGTACATAACGATGAATAAGTATGTATGTGAGAAAATAATTAATATGAAATAAAATATTTATCGCAAAAAAAGCATTTGTTTTACCTAATACTCTGTTTAGAAGAAAAAACAATAATATTCTCCTATCTTGCAAATAGGTACACATCGTGTCGCCTTATTTATACTGAAAGACGAAAATTCGTAAACAGTATTTTTTTACCTATTACATAAAGCCATAAGCAGTAATTAGTATTTTATGCAACGGTTGTATAAGTGAGGTCCTAAAAGGTGAGTGGCGTGAGTTGCGATACCTACGTACCTACAGTCAACAGCATAAATAAATAAGTGATCATTTATGTACCTTGTCACTTTAACGTCATGTTTGAAATGTCATACAAAATTGTCAAACGAATGAAAACGACAAGGTACAGAAATGACCCCTTATTTATGCTGTTGACCCTACCTACCGGAGGTGAGTATCGTAATGGAAGACGCCTCGAGCGTTTTTAGACCTAATTATACAAAACATTAATTTTATTATTAATACCTATGTACCTATACTCATAGGAAAAATATATTATGTAGGTATATAACTGCTTATGGTAATAATAATAATCATTGCATTGTGCTAACTTACAAACAGGATAGCTGCAGGTCCGTTGTCGAGCTTGAGCTACCACAATTGCTTATTTATGACCAAGCAACGCCGTCTGTTTACGCCTCTACATAAAGTACCAGTAGAAATTTCCGATCTCTGTTAATTAACCAACTATCCCAAATTACCCACGTCTTCAAACTCACGACCGGGGCGTTCCTAATTCATGCTTCGGAGAAATTTAATCAAAAAGGGATTTTGTGAAATAAATCCAGCAGGGAGATCCTTCGAAAAATAACAACGTAACAGAAATGCGGCGGATTCCAATATAAGACATTCCGGGAATGCTGTCCGGACGGAGTAATGCTGCTGTCGCCGATATTGGCTGCCACCTCGGGTCATAACGAAGCCTGCTATTGAAGACTTTGGTACAGATTGCAGTGAAGCTACAATAATACTCTTCCCTATATTGCTAACATTGGGGCAGCACAGTTTAACATAAAAAAAACCGGTCAAGTGCGAGCTGGACTCGTACATAAAGGGTTCCGTATAGAATATATTTTTGCTATTTTTTTGTAATAGTGGCTATAGAAATATATATATTCTTTAAAAATTTTAAGTAGTTAATGCCGTTACAAAGATTGAGTTAAAAACGCTGAAAAAATACTAATTAATTTGTACTTTACCTTATTTGTTATTTTAGCGCTCACAGTAATAACTACATACTTAATCGGTGAAAATATCATGCTATTGCGGTTCAAGAGATAGAGCCTTGTGACAGATGGACGGACAGACGGGCAGCGAGCGGAGTTTCAGTAACAAGATCCCATTGTGGCCTTTTGGTACGGATATATTTCATTTAAGTATAATGAGAATTGTAGGTAAGTATTGAGTAGCTTCAACTGCCCAAGCTCTTTGGTTGAATGTATTAATTATAGGTACGCCATAATTAATAAATGTATACCATTGGTTTCCCGTAATTGGAACACTTGATATCGGCGCACTAAGTACCACCGCAATCAAATTGTTAGATCCTCAAAGGCCGCAAATGAATTCCCCACTCTCAATTTATAGCTTGTTCACATCAACAAAATTAAATGCCTGAGGGTTGCCTACAGTGGTCTAAAATTGATATTTTTTGTCGGGTTTTTTCCGATGAAGTATTTCATAATCCGTTCGTCCAGTGGTCAGTAGCAGGCGGGAGGGGGAGGGGGGATGGGTGGGCACCCTCACTCTTTCGTTTGCGAGTTCATTTAGTACTATATCCCCCTCCCCCTTCACTCGAGTGGCACCCGCCATGCACGTTTGTTCAGGAAAAACGCGTTCCAATAAAAACACGATTCGAGCGAACAGCGTGAATCGAAAATTAATTATAGCTTTGAATTAAAACCTTAATAGTATTTTTCAGTCTTTGTTCTCCGCTCTGGCAGAAAAAAGGATTTAAATAAATTGAGTTTTATGTACTCTGCTGTTAAATTCAACAAATTGACTTGGCATTTGTTCAAGTGGTGTTTTATTTAAAGCAGTAAGTATAGGCGTGCAGGGCGGATATCGTTCATGTAAAGCAAAGTTTTGTTTTGGAAAATAAGTCTATGTTTGTATCTAAACAGAAAAGGTGTACTGGTTTAAACTTCAACGTAACAGCGTATTTGTGCTATTTTTTTTTTTTGGCTAATCGGTTACCTTAAAAACAAAGTGTTGTAACTAAACTAGAATATCGCGTAACGTCGCTCACGCCAGTTCCGGTCGTTAGGGCGACTAACCGACCAGTCGCGAGGGGTAGTTATAAGGCTACGCTAGGTACGTACCTACTGGACGTTTACCTATTCCTATACATACTTAGATACTATGTAGCGCAGCGTGGCCAAGGAAGGAGACGCAAATAAACATATTTAGGGCAGAACAAGAAGTTACGACCAAATATGAACTACCCCTTGACTCCTCGAATAATAGAGAATGGTTTCTAAGATAAAAAATTGTATGGATGGATTTTTGTTACTCTTTCACGCTAAAACGATTTGACGGATTGTGATGAAATTTGGCACACAGATAGATTATGACCTGGATTAACATATAGAATACTTTTTATCCCAGAAAATGACATAGTTCCCGCGGGATAGTGATAAACGGATTCTTCGCAGACGGAGTCGCGGGCAACAGCTCGTATAACTATATATGTGCCATTCGGCTAAAGCCGTGTAAGGGAAAAAAATATGCCCCTGACGGTATCAGCCTATGAATATAGCCTATGCATTGGTCATAACGCTAGTTATTAATCGACCATGTATTATGTCATAACTATTGACAGTTTCCTAGAAATGTCACTTAAATTTTTTTTTGACTTTCCTAAATATCTTCAAATCTACTGATCCGATTCTGTTGTGATTAAAATATGTTATTAATGGCTTGAAGAGGAATAACTTCGCAGAAAACTAGACGTCTCTAGGTCAACATTAACTTGGTCATTTTTGATGTCAAATATTTCAAATTTTTTTTTGACACTTGTGAGTCAGCGACACCCACCATTTTTAGGGATCCGCATTCAACTAGGAACCCTTATAGTTTCGCCATGTCTGTCCGTCTGTCTGTCTGTCTGTCTGTCTGTCCGTCCGCGGCTAAGCTCAGAGACTGTTAGTACTAAAAAGCTGTAATTTGGCATGAACATATACATAAATTACGCCGACAAAGTGATAAATAAAAAATAAATTTTTTTTAGGGTACCTCCCATAGACGTAAAGTGGGGGTGATTTTTTTTTCTCGACTAACCCTATAGTGTGGGGTCTTTTAAAACCATTGGGGGGTTGCTAACATGATTTTTCTATTCAGTGATCTGTTTGCGAAATATTCAACTTTAAAGTGAAAAATTTTATTCAAATCGACCGTCCCCCCCCCCCTCTAAAATCGAAACTGTTGGATGGAAAAATTTGAAAAAATTCAGAATGGTAGTAAATATATTATATTTACAAGGAAACATATAGTGGCTAAAATTGCTTGGGAATTATTTGTAGTTTAAGAGTAAATAGTAGCCTAAGGTATAAAACATACCTAAACTTGGAAGATTCCGTACACGTACGAAATCCTTTGAAAAATATTACTTGATTTTTTCGTAATGGCTACGGAACCCTATCTTGGGCGTGTCCGACACGCTCTTGGCCGGTTTTTTTACACTGATGTGACATCTCTTTCCGTACAAATATATATTGGTCTGAAATCAATCGGTTTGGAGCAACATGGTGATTTTTTATTTATTTTGAGTATACCGGCCCAGTACATCACCAAGGTGTACACGTACTACGAGTATATTGATATTCTATACTGTTTTAAAGTTGTAAAAATGAAATGTCTGTACATTGAAGATATTTTCAAAAAAATAAGTGATATGGACTATTTGAAGGTCACTGATTCGAAAAATATTTTTTTTTGGATTTTTGTATGTTTGTATGTGTCGTTGTCACCTCATCACGTCAAAACCGCTGAATGGATTTCAACGATTTTTGGTACACGGGTAGCTGGTCATCCCCAGATGGTTATAGGATACTTTTTACTCGACTACGCTAAAGAAAAACAAGGGTTATGTTTTTTTTCTCCTCCGCTGACGAAGTTGCGGGCACCATCTAGTTTTATATAAATCTTCATTATTCTACAGATTATTTAAACGTACCTGTGCTCCTTTATATAGTACACTCTAGGGATTGACTATCCTGAATCTACATTAAAACTAATTTAAAATTAAAATGTTGTATTTATTTATCAACATTACAAACGTAAAACCTCTAGCTAAATACAGGCTTTTTGGTGTACGTTTAGAATAAAATATTTTATTCATCTTTATTTACTTGTATTTAACAACGAAGCAAAGGGAGATACTTATGTCTAGTTTTATAAAAGAAAATAAGCGATGACATTTTCATAAAAAAAATGTTTTCTCGGGATTTCAAAGTATCGTAATAACCAGCCAGCATTATTCATTAAAGGTAACAAACCTCTTTCACAAGTTAGGTATGAAGTATCTTTTTGTATTTTTTTTTTCAACTTCATTTTTAGGGTTCCGTAGTCAACTAGGAACCCTTATAGTTTCGCCATGTCTATCCGTCTGTCTGTCTGTCTGTCTGTCCGCGGCTAAGCTCAGAGATCGTTAGTAATAGAAAGCTGTAATTTGGCATCAATATACATATCAGTCACGCCAACAAAGTAGTAAAATAAAAAATAAAAAGATAATTTTTTTTAGGGTACCTCCCATAGACGTAAAGGGGGATGATTTTTTTTCTCGACTAATCCTATAGTGTGGGGTATCGTTGGATAGGTCTTTTAAAACCAGTGCGGGGTTGCTAACATGATTTTTCTATTCAGTGATCTGTTTGCGAAAAATTCAACTTTAAAGTGAACATTTTCATTAAAATCGAGCGTCCCCCCTCTAAAATCTAAACTGTTAGGTGAAAAAATTTGAAAAAATTCAGAATGGTAGTAAATATATCAAATTTACTAGGAAAATTATAGCGGCTAAGATTGCTTGGAAATTATTTGTAGTTTAAGAGTAAATAGTAGCCTAAGGTATAAAACATACCTAAACTTGGATGATACCGTACACATACGAAATACTTAGAAAAATATTACTTGATTTTTTTGTAATGGCTACGGAACCCTACCTTGTGCGTGTCCGACACGCTCTTGGCCGGTTTTTATTACTTTTACGGTCATCCCGTGAAACCATATATTGATGGTTACCCCTACACTAGTGATGGTGTAGGGGTAAGCACGCAGCACGGAATGCTGAAGACCTGGGTTTGATTCCCAGCATTGGTCTTTTTTATGGGGTTTTTTCTGTGCATCTATATTTCAGTTTGTATTTAGTTTGAAATAAACCTCTTTCAATACTCTTATTATGATTAGGCACCTAAAGTTTATTAAAAAATCACCATGTTGCTCCAAACAGATTGATTTCAGACAAATATATATTTGTACGGAAAGAGATGTCACATCAGTGTACAAAAAATGGTGGGTGTCGCTGACTCATAAGTGTCAAAAAAAAAGTTTGAAATATTTGACTTCAAAAATGACCAAGTTAATATTGACCTAGAGACGTCTAGTTTTCTGCGAAGTTATTCCTCTTCAAGCCATTAATAACATATTTTAATCACACCAGAATCGTACCAGTAGTTTTGAAGATATTTAGGAAAGTAAAAAAAATTTTAAGTGACATTTCTAGGAAACTGTCAATAGTTATGACATAATACTTGGCCGATTAATAACTAGCGTTATGACCAATGCATAGGCTATATTTATTGGCTGATACCGTCAGGGGCATATTTTGTTCCCTTACACGGCTATAGTCTTTCATCAGAATGCGCCAAACTGTTTTAGCGTGAAAGAGTACTACGAAGACCAATGACGTCCCACAAATTCAAATTCAAATCGTTTATTGCGAGGAAGTGAGTAGGCATAGAAATGTTACAATACAAAAATTGCTGATCATGACAAACCGCCAGGTCCTGGCATGCAATATATGGTACTTAAGCCTGAACACAATATAATCATAATACAATAAAATAAAATAAATTAAACATAATTATAGCGCATATCGAATTAAATATTATTATTATCTAATATATAAAAATCTCGTGTCTCGGTGTTTCTTACCGAACTCCTCCGAAACGGCTTGGCCGATTTTTATTTTTTCTCTATATTCGGTAGGTCTGAGAATAGGTCGTAGGCTACTTTTTATACCCCTAGGTGATATGGCAAAACAACGTTTGCGGGGTCAGCTAGTAATTTTATACAATAAACAATATACTACACTGCAGCACACTACTACTTTATACACTATGATGTTTAGACGAGAAAAACAGTTCATCCCCAATTTGCTTGTAGGGGAGGAAACCTAAAGAAGCAAGATACTTTTTAATTTATTTCAACTAACTATTTATTTGTTTTAAAACAACAAAAAATCTAATTTTGCAGTTAATCGAAAATTAATCTGGTTTTCAGGGCTAAAATAAAGCGTTTTTTCACCCTACTGTCGAAGGAGGGTTATTACTGGAGTCTGTCTTCGAATTATTTTTTAATGGCGTCAACATCTCTATTGTAAAACAATATAGGTGAAAAATTTAAGTACTTAAATAATCTGTTGTCATGTTTCAAATTTGGAACTTAAATTTGTTTATAAAGACACGTTAATACTCCATACAACAGGTTATTTTCTTAAGTTTTTCTTTCGGCTGTGCTTTTTGCCGTAGGTACCTACACATGTTTTGTTATCTTCATTTTGTATCTATTTACCTAAAAGTTAACATTAGTCTATAATTTGGTTCTTGTCACACATTTTCATTTGAGCAGATCTTAAAATATGCCCTTGCACAACTTAAATATTTCGAGCTGATTAATATAAAGAACGTCTAAAAAATCTCAATCAGTATAATTGAGTGATTCTGCCAAAAATTAAATATTGGGCAAACTCGCAGCGGTCAGCTAATTCAAACATAATTCACTTTAATTTCTCGGCGGAGAACCGCACAGTTAGCAGATTGAATAATATGAGCCGCTGGCGTTATTATGCAATTTAACACAGACAAGGGTTTTTATTCGACAGCGGCCAAGCTAAGTGAATAAAGGTTCATGCAGTAGGCTGAAAATTGCAATGTGTTACTTTAAGAAAATTGCAGTAAGCGTGCAGCTTTCACTACGCTTTTGTAACGCTACTTTTACGTGCGATTTCTTTTACCTACTTTGTTTACCACTAGCTAGGTGCTATTTTCGTAATCATTAATTTAGTTTATATTATCATTGGAAATTTTATTCTACAGATATGCTAAATCATAAACTTGTATTGAATGTCAATCGCTAAATAGGTATTAGTAGGTATTGTTTTGGGCTAACCGTGACTACTTCTCCGACTAATAATTTCAAGGGTCCAATTTAGTCAATTTTCAAAACAAAAGGGTACGCGTAATGTGCGCGCAGTCCGTACGCAGCTTAACTCAATCGCAAGAGGAAGACACTAATACTCGTATGTATAAATAGTCCTCTTCATCGATTTCGATGACGACGACCCTAGCAATCATAGATTACGCCTTATGGGTTCTTATGTGGCTGGCCAGGCCGAACTCAGTCTTAAAAACTCTACTGCAGGTATTACAATAGAGTTGGCCAGACGAATTGTACATATAAGTGTAAGAGTTCTCCAGTCTCTCTTTACGTTGTTGGTGGTTGAAGACACTACACTGGTGGGTAACGCTCATGGATTCTGAATTTAGTTTTATAGCATATTTATCTGGAATAAGGATCCTCATTGTTTAGTTGTACCTAATTTAAACCACTTCAAAGTCTGTCATTGACAGTGTTTGACAGTTTGAAGTATGACTCGCTTTACAGGGGTGGGTTGGTATAATTCTCGGGGAGTTAGAAATCGTGGAAATGTTTAATATTTACTGTATGAAATAAAAGGAAAATCAATAAAGGCGTCCTTGAATTGAACACCATTATTTATTCCGAAAGTAAACATAAAACCTATACGTACATAGTCTGTTTTAAGTTCGAGTGCAGTTCATTATTAATATTTTGTTGTTCAGATAGTCTTTCTTCATAGTTTCAACGTTCAGAAGCAATTTTACATCGATTTTATTTTCTAGGAAAGGAAGTTCCAAGCAATTTATATATCGTTGTATATTGATCAGGGACAAAGTGGTACTGGTGGTGGTACTGGAGTTATAATATTGGAAATTGTCGCTAATTGAAAATTGCCTCTGCCAAATTTCGCCTGGGTTTGAATGGCCTCATTTGAATAATGTTACAAGTAATGTTAAATTGATACGATATTTTGATTACGTCTATATTTTTGTTTATTTTTATATTTTGAACTAATCATAAATCATAATTGAAATTTATTTAACTATTAAAAGAAGTACGAATCATGTACAAGAAGGGTTTCGTGCTACTACACTATTACCATTACTATAAACCTAACATTACAAAACATAATAATACAAAATGCGGAGTTATAATAAAAATAATTTTCTTGTATAAATACAAGAAAATCCCGTTTTAATTTTATTTTATTTTTATTCGTTGTTATGGTGGTAATATTATCTAATACGGTGCAAAAGACACAGCCCCTATTGACAGACGGAAGGATAGACAGTAACAGTAACCTTGGTAATAGAGAATCCTAAAAATGAGATGCACCGTCTCTTTTCCTGTAAGTTATCGAATGAATGACACATAAGCTGTAAACATATTTATTTCGATAAACATCTAAAACAAGGAACAACAATTTTCATCTCTACATTTGCAATGTGTCTACATCAAATGTAGCGTAAAGCTCGCGTGTAAGCATCATGTGCGTTCTATTGAATAGCAGCCGCGCTCGCGTCGTTGTCCCTGACAACGTGACTACCTGCACAACCCCTCGCCTTGCAGGAACAGCCTAAAAGCCTCCGCTATCTTATTCGGCTGTTCTTCCAATACCATCCCGCAGTCAGAAATGTTCAGCCAGGACGTCTTAGACGGCTCTAAGCGGCCATTAAACGTGACCGTGTCATCCACATGTGGCGACAGCGAACCTGTCATGTTCAGGACGGGAACTTTGATCGTGTTTGTATCTCGCCCGATCCCCAAATCAGTGCGCCGTAAATACGCGTCGATAAACATTGACAGGTTTATCGGATTGACGTGTGAGAAGCATTCTTTGTACACGTGCGACAAGTCGTGGTTGCGGTCTTCGGTGCTGCGCCCGAAATGGTGCCACATCAGGTAATCCAGGGCGCCCTGCGTCATCCCGCTGGATCGCAGCTGTCTGGTGTTTATTTTCTGGTAGAGCCACTCTGTCCACCCAGCCTGAGTAGAAGTGCAATTGATCAAAGCGAGCGCGTCCACCTTGTTAGGGCTCACGAGTGCATAACGCGCCAAAACATTTGCACCGGCGCCTACTCCAAAGCCAATGAAAGATCTTATGCCAAAGTGACCGAGAACAAAATCAATCTGTGAGGCAAGTTCGTCGATAGTAGGGTAGATGTAATCTTCGGGCAGTGGGGCAGAGCCTTCCTCTTGGCCGGGAGCGTTTACGTGGTAGATGCAGAACTGGTCTAGGATGGCCCTCATGTCAACAAAGTTGAAGAACGCTTGGAAGTTGGCCGCGTAGTTGAGGCCAAGGTCATGATAGGTAATTATGGCGCGCTTGGAACGGTTTCCCCTCACGGCCACCAGCAAGTCCCCGCGGGAAGTCCTCACCCGCTCCTCCACGCATGCGCCGTCGCTCTGCAATCGTCGATCCGATGGAAAATGAAGCTGCACACTCTTCAGATCATCATCCAAATTGTCTGAGGACATCATATTGAGCAGGGCGATGTTTTCGTGCTTCGTTGTTGTCGGCATTTTACTATTTAAATTTTTCCTGCTGACTTTAGGTTATATTCCTTGATCGTTGCGTGTCAACCTCTCCCCTATTTAACACGTGCAGCAGTGGCAAGTTTCTGTCAGTTAATTAGTGATCATTAGTGTAATCCCATTAACTGCTGATCCTCGTAAACATGCAGTAACTATGAACATGTCTGCAATTATAGGTCACAAAATAATCCGTTGAGACGGTTTCTCCGTTATTTGTCACTAAGTCACTGTATTAGCACTTGTTCGTTCAAACTATTTGTATTTTTAACCCCCGAATGAGGAATTTTGTTGAGACAACCCAAGGAAATGGTCAATAATGTGACGGCCGGACAAACGTGAATCCCAGTTAGCGGTCGCTTCGGCACTGCTCGGTCGTTTCCGTCCGTGTTCGGGTAACAAACAACCTCGATTGGTTCGTGAGCACACCACGCATGTGCGGGGCCGCGCGTCAATGTTTTTTTTGTACGTATCACTATTTTTAATTTTCATTGCAAAACAGTTTAGCTAGATTAAGTACTACAGACAAAAATCACATTTATTTTACACCGTTAATTACACCACCTTAAGTAATAGTTGATGCGAATTTTTTGAAATCCTTTTTACTCTCTACCATTTCTAGAAATACATGTTAAAGCGCCATCTACCTTTGTGCCGGAGAACTTCTTTGAATGACTCTCTTAACTCCGGTCAAAGTAGTTGGTGTTAGCGTCTCTGTTATTAAGACGAATGTTATATTTTAAGTTTTTAATATAAACAATTGAGTACCTACGTAATAAAAAGTGTTTAGGTACTTCTACATTGGTAGACTTCGCTTTATTTTACATTTCACTGTTTTAAGATATTGGTGGGCTTACTTAAATGTTGATAAATTTTAGTAAAACTGGACGGATGTAATACTTAATTGGTGTTACGGTCGTATTGCGTGACTTTTACTTAAAATAGCGACGCCCATATTTATTTATTCAACGTAGCTACTAGTAATGAACCTTGAAACCCAGCTAAAGATCGGACGATAGCGCCATACGATATAATATTACCGGACCTCTAGCATAGCGTAAGATATACAATACCTATGCGTGCAGCTGGACGCGTATAATTTAAGGACAGATCTGTTACTTATTTTGACATAAGTGTATGAAATAATACGGCCCAATACGGACTAATAATAAGGCCCGGTCCGGTTAAAGTCAGTAATTTTTTTTTCAAATGTAAATTCTCACATACATTTAGAAGAGCTCAAAGTTCCGGCTTCGAATCCACTATCCTCTGCTTTAGAAGTCTTAAGTCAATTTGATGAACTACTTAGGCTAGTTCGAAAGTAATCTTATCCAAATAAATACAGCACTTAACTTCGTTAAGAACCAAGTACAAGTAGGACACTAAACCAAAGTGCTTTAATCTAGTAATCAAATGGAATCGTCTCAAGAACTCAAGATCGCAAGTTTCATAATTGGATCGTTTACTCAGGCTGCTCACGTAGAGTGTATCAATCAGGGAGAGGCCAAAAAGTTACATTTGTTTATACAAAGTAATTGTACTACTTCGCGCGCCAATTCGCTCGCTTCGTTTTTTTACTGTTTACTGAAAAACGTTTTATTTTTACTGAAAAACGCTTTGGAAAAATTACTGGCCGGTACACTTGACTCTATATCAATCAGAAATGTTTATTTGGTTGAAGGTTGAATACAGTTTATAAAATGTTAAAGCAATAATGTCCAGTGTATTTGGCCTGCATGCAGGCGTGCAAATGATTACAATTAAATTAATTAAGGTACAATTAATCAAAATTATAAAATGTACAAATGAAGTATAAAATTCTGAGAGGAGGCCTGTGCCCTGTAGTGGGACGTATATAGGCTGGGATGATGATAATGATGATTCTTTCTGTTAAAGGGTTGCCTGGAAGAGATCACTCTTAAGCGATAAGGCCGCCTATTGCTAACCTTGTAACTTTCTCTCTGTGTACCTGTTTTCTGTATTGCTTACTATTCCTGGTGTACAATAAAGAGTCATTGTATTGTAAGTATTGTATGATGACAAAATGTCGAAATAATAATTGGGCCATTCTACTTTTAAGTAACCATTAATCTTTCGTGAAATATAAGGCATACCTGGTGATCTTTTTAAGTGTAAATAACTTATATGAAAACTGAAATAACTAAATTTAATATTTTAAAGCAAAAAAACTTTAAATTCAAAGAAATTTTGTGGAAAAAATTGGTAACTCAGCGGAAAATACACCAATTTCCATACAAATGGCGGGGACACGCATGTCCACTGCGTTACCTACTTTATAGATAATAATGATTACTTTTAATGCGTAGTGATAATTTTAAATATAAGCTTAATTATGTGCCTATTTAAATCTTTAATGATAAAACCGAGCACTTTACCGTTTTTGTAAAAAAAATATTTGAAGAGCACATTACTAAAAATGACTGGTCAACGAAAAGTAGAATGGCCCAATTATAAAAAACGTCAAATAATAATTCCTAAATTATATACAATGGTAGAATAATACAGCAAAATAGAGAGAGTGATAGAGAGAGAAATATAAAATGCTAGCGCCAAGAACCCGGCAGCTTGATTCCTTGAAGTGTTCGTTAGCAGTTTTCGTTATAAAGCAGAAACAGCCTCCTACCGGCTATAAAAAAATGTTTAAAAAAAACAAGGCGAGATTTTTTACTTTATTTTATTACCTACTTACTATTGCTAAAAATTCGAGTTACCTATACTATAACATGTAGTATAGGTATATGTATATGGAGTACGTAAAAAAGATCGTCTACGAATGTTAAAACGGTATACTTTACTACCTAATCCAAATTCCATCGTTTCGTTTAATTTGTCATCACATCAACATATTAATTTATTATAAATACTTACTGGACATCAACTAATTATTTAGAGTACAGCACAAATTAGTATTCGGCCAGATACATCAAAGACCGCAGTTCCATCTGCGTTTACACATAATGTGAGAGTGTAAATCCCATTAAACGTTAATCGGACCGGGGGCAGCCATTAATTAGGCTTTCGGCGATTTACGACCTTTAATTGCTGCAAATGTACGATTAGCTACGTCACGTATTATCTTTACATATTATTAGTATTTGTGTCATCAAACAAATTTCAATAATTAGAGCATTTCGTTCCAGACTCGATGTCGCCATTTTTTCGCCTTTCCTACTTTACCTAAACACATGTTGTATGTGTACAGAAATTCTAATAAAAACTTACTTTTTAAAACACAACGGCCACAATAACCTATTAATTATAAGCAATTTAAACTAGCGGTGCTTCGTTATAGCTCGCATGACACTTTTATTTGCAAAGCGACAAAATGTAGTAAAATCTACTACAATTAGGTACCTATTTAACATGCGACTATTTATCACGCGATTTAAAAACCGGCTAAGTGCTAGCGGATCACAGAAGAAGGGTTCCTTGTCATACCATAAGTAATATAAGTTTCACGTTTCAAGTCAAGCAACGAAGTCAAAAAAAACAGTTTTTTTATCACTTCTATTTCTTATTTTCTTTTGTTATTTTTATTTATTTGTTATTTTAGTTGCCAAAGTGGTTATGCACACTGTATGAAAATTTTCAGTGTTTGTCCTATTACAGTTAAAATTAACCCTGTGAAAGGCGGATGGACAGACAACGGAGCTTAAGTATTATAATAGAGTGTTCTCCAATAGTTTGCCCGAATTTTACATCCAATAATAAATGTATAGTTTTTCATAAGTTTCATTACCTACCTACTCAGTATTTTTTTAGAATGGTCGTTAAACTACGTAACTTAACTAACCCACTGCATTCCAAAAGGTGGCGTTTCAAGAATTTTGTAAACAAAACTATATCGTTATATTTTATGGCAGACGTTGTTATGATAATTTAAATTATACAATAAAATAGGTCTTTGGGTATGGAACCCTAAAAAGCTCATTGCATTACATGCTTTTAAATTTCAGAATATAGTAAAATAGGCAGAGTACCTATAAAGCACTAATGTGTGGTACGATATTGTAGACAGTGGACTGTTTCTGCTTAGATAGTAAATTGTTGTTCAAAGCTATGTTTCATATATTACAACAAACATTATCTCTAACTATAATCATAACAATTGTTCGCCTTGTAAGTACCTAACTGCTAAAGTTGAAGACGTAGCAATAACATTAAGTTGTGAAGTAACTACTTACTTAGTCCGTGTTACCTTAATTTGTGTGTGAACTTTGCTACATTGCTTTTACAGAAAGCAGAACTGCCGGAGTTCCGTATACTTGCTCCGGAATTCGTTTGTCCTAAAGACGAGGAAGCAACTCTAGTCAAACCTGACAACATTATCATCACGTAAGTTTGAAATAACATCCTTGAAGTATAGCTCGAAAAGACCTTTTAAAATATAGACCTACCATCGGGAAATTTTTAATATTTTTTTCCAATGTCTCGACTCACCTACGAGTTGAGAAGATTGCCCGCGGATAACGGGCGGGCCGCAAGATTAGTATTATCCATTAAAATCTAGCATTCACGATTAGGTATACAGCAACTACGTATTTAGTAATGTCAAATAAGCTGAGGCGGTCGCAGTAGGTTACACCGTGAATATCGAGGATGCTGCTGCCCGTCCTCCAGTATTACTGTCCCGGGTCCAAACTGGTCCGAGCATACTAACTTTTTTAATGAGTCGTGGACCGGACAAATTTAGGTTCAAAACCATTTCAAACATCAAACACTAATTTTACTTAATAAATAATAACTGATAAAACTTGTTCTAGTATAAATTTGTCAATTAAGTAGCTTAATTTCAAACTCAGAGTCCTCTCTACCCTCGTAGAAAATTATCTACCTTATTTACCCGCCTTTTCTTTCATACCAAAATCTTAAACGCAAACGCAAACGCAAACGTAGCGTGGGACGTCCTCAGACTCGGTGGAGCGATGATCTTCGCAAGGCGGCCGGCAACAGCTGGATGAGAGTGGCCGAGGATCGTGCACAGTGGCGTGCCATGGGAGAAGCCTATGTCCAGCAGTGGACGAACATAGGCCGATGATGATGATGATGATGATGAAAATCTTAAAATTCTCAGAGTTGAACTTATCAGGGTTTTAAAGTAAGCTACTCAATTTACCTTGATAGACTTCTTCTCTTCTAAGCTGTGACAATTGTTTGATATATGCTATTTGTGCCAGTATCAGAGCAAAAACTGGTGCCACGTTGCACATGAGCTGGATAGTGCGATGGTCGCCGCTGCCTGCGCCGACGCAGCGATCCACGCTGCTGCTGTGGCGAGCCACGCGAGCCCTTGAGAAGAAGCTGAACGGACAACAACCGGAGCCTTTTGTATATCTTATTGAAAATGATGAGGTAATTGAGCATTCTCCCACGCTTCCGAAGCATTATGCTGAGCCAGTATCTAATTCGCAACCGCACTGCTGCTCTGATCTATCTTTTCTTTACCCTTCTTGTTGTATATTTTTATTTAGATTGATTTGTCTTGTGTTGTTGTGATTAAACATATTTTTTTTTTCTTTTTTTTTCATATTTCTTATCTCTCATGATTAAACTTAAAAGCAATGACTATAAAAATTCAAATAAATAAATAAATAAATAACACGGGACAATCTTACACAAATCGACCTAGTCCCAAACCAAGCAAAGCTTGTACTATGGGTACTAGACGACGATAAACATACTTGTATAGATAAATAAATACTTAAATACATAGAAAACGCAAATGGACAAAAAATGGAAAATGGACAGTTTAATATTTTTAAAAATTTAGTTATATACATCATGACACCCAAATCGTCTTAGAATTTTCCGTGACCGTTTGTCGTTTTCATAACAAGTTAACCCTGATCATCATCTATTTTAAAAATATTTGCTGAAACTGTAATGACGAAAAGAAAACGCCGTAAGTAACAACGCTGAATATTCACCCGGCATTATTGCCGGTTATTCCGGGCCAATAAAAACAAGTCATGTTTTAACTATACCCCTATTTATACAGCTGCTTTCTGGCGTGAACTACATATTCAACGTAACCGCGTCCAACTTGATAGGCGAGCGCACTAAATCCTTCCACATCAACAACATCCATGGCGACCAGAAACTGGAAAACATCGAGGGTCATGCCGACTTGCTGAGTGTGGTGCTGATCGGTGGCCAGGAGACGTACGCTGACGTCGAGTTTGCAATGGAAGCGCTGGTCACCACTTGCTATCCAACACAGGATTTTTTTGTAAGGCGCTTGAATTCATCATCATCATCATCATCCTCTTCACACAGCGCACAGTTCTCTCAGAAAGAGAGGGCTTGGGTTATAGTTCCCACGTGGGCCCAGTGCGGATTACAAACTTTACACACACCATTGAATTTCTTGGTAGGTGTGTGGAGGTTCTCTCACTATGTTTTCCTCCACCGTAGAGCTCATGGTAAATTTTGAATGTAAGTAATTTCGCACGTACCTAAATTCCGAAAAATTCAGAATTGCAATCCTGGGCTCGAACCAACTACCTTCTGCTTTAGAGGTCATAGGTCAAACCACTAGGCTACCACAATGCTGCAAAATTCCAAGACGATACCATCATTGGCTGGGAGACAAAATTTACTGGAAATTTAGTTTAACAAACAAAGAAAACTTGCTTAGGTAATACATAAAGTGAAGCTAATAATCTTCTTATCATTATAAGAAATAAAATTCGTAACAACAAGTACTACGGCTGTATATAAAATACGTAACTTCCGAAGTTTAATCTTCAAGTAAAAACTTTGCATGTTTATCAAAGTAGATGTATTGGGAATAAATTAAAACATACATCTTGAAATTTTAAACTATTAATTCTACATTCTTGCAAAGAAATAAATGATTTTATGATTTTTTATGATCCGTATTATTTAGCGATCGTTAGGAGCCATAAATAAAGAACAAAATTCTTTCCAGTTCGATTGGACAATTCAAAGTACAGAGACGGATGACAAAGTGGACTCGGCGCTGACGAGTTCCCGATTGGAAATACCCGCAAACTCGCTGCGGGCTGGCTGGACCTACCTCATCACTTGTCAGGTCCTGAGGCAGTCTAATGGAGATTTCATTACTCAGGTATACACTCAGACCATCACGATTTTTGAGTCACCAATGATACAACTCGGAGGCATAGAAATTGTAGCTTGGAATATTTATGCCTTTAGCGTTTAATGCAAGACGAAAACAGATGAAGGGTCTCCGGAAAGAACATGATCGCACGCTTTATAAGAAAGTGACTCAATTCGAATTAACCTCATTTCAAAAATAAACTTTAAGTAGAAAAAATAAGGTTTAGTTTTGAAATTAATGTCTAGTCACCTTTCTGAAAATTGAGATTTAAATCTCAAAATGTAAAGTTCGCAAAGTTATAGTAACTTATCATTGTATTAAAAATGGATATCTGAAAATAATACATATTTTTTTTACTTTTAAAGAAACAGTTATCATAGTAATTATTTGTGATGGCTAACTTTCAAATCGCTATAACTCAATAAGTTGTTGTAGGTGACTACAAAGACTCAAATTTTATTTTTTTAAAGTCATGGCTTAACAGAAACATTGTTAATATCTAATCTAATATTGATAAACTTTCGTCTGCCTGGATGCGATCTCTCTATTGTCGCCTCAAGGTCGCCTCTGACGGCATTAGTATAGGAAATTAACATACAGAAAAAAATCATAAAAGTCTCGTTCTGAAAAAAATAAGAAAAAAAATCATGTCACTTATTTAGTTTTTAAGCTTTAATAGATAATACACAGCATAATCACTTTTAATATTAGACCTTTTCAAAAAGTCTATTACATATCGCTTAACTAGGTGACATGGATTTTTTTTTATTTTTTTTTAGGGTTCCGTACCCAAAGAGTAAAACGGGACCCTATTACTAAGACTCCGCTGTCCCTCCGTCTGTCTGTCTGTCCGTCTGTCACCAGGCTGTACCTCTATCTCATGAACCGTGATAGTTTGACAGTTGAAATTTTCACAGATGATGTATTTCTGTTGCCGCTACAACAACAAATACTAAAAAACAAAATAAAATAAATATTTAAGGGAGCTCCCATACAACAAACGTGATTTTTTTGCTGTTTTTATAGATAATGGTACGGTACCCTTCGTAAGCGAGTCCGTCTTGCACTTGGCCGGTTTTTTTAGAAGTGTAATGTTTTAAATTTTGGCCTCTCGCTCGGTAGGAACCTGGTTATCGTTGAGTTTTAAAATAAATTCATTCAACTCAACGATATTATTACTCTGTATACCTTTATGTCCATTTTTTTTTCAGAGCCATTTACCAATCAGAGTTCTGCGACGGACGTTTGAAGTGTACTTGAATGTGGAACACTTAACAGTGCCAGTTAATGCTGCGTTCACTTTAGAATGTCTTGTGTTAAACCACGATTACTTTGGATATAATTTAACTGTAAGTAATGAACATTTTAGTTAGTCAAAACTATTCATTTATTACGTCACAAATTTGAAGCTAGTTTTATTAAAAAATACTAAAGTTAGTATAAAAGTTCAATTTATTACGTTTTAACTAATCTACTTAATATGTATAAAAATGTCTAACGATAAAATTTTTACTGGTTTTATTTTTTAGTATGACTGGCAGTGCACTAGCGATAATAAGTCCTGTGATTTCTTTCAAAATCCAACCACAAACACCCTACTTTTTGAAAACGGATTGCCAGTAGTAGGGAAGTAAGTCACAAATTCCTTTTACTTTCAAACTTGGTCATAACTTTTTCTACTTTTGAAATCTTTAAAAGTATTTTCTAGATATTTACCTTTGTAGGGTTCCGTACCCAAAAAGTGCCAAATTACTGAGATTGAGACTCCGCTGTCTGTCTGCCCGTCTGTATGTCACGAGGCCCTATCTATTGAACCAATTATGGTTAGCTATTAAGCTACGAGTAGATGCTTGAAATTTTCACCGATTATGTATCGCCGATTATGATACTATAACAAAAAATACAATATACACAATCATTACAAGAAACGTGTATTTTTAGGGTTTTTATTCGATCTTTTTGCATTAGGTAACTAGATACATGAAATGTTCACAGAATACTTACACATAATATTGCTATAAGTACTTACCCACTATTAAATTGCATTCATCCATAGAGTTGTCTTATTTACTAAACAACTTTCTATCCTCAAAATGCATCATTTTAGCTAAAACAGCTACTTTCTCGTAAAAAATCTACCTATCTCGTAAATAAAAAAGTGCATTTTGACGTTATAAACTTGTTTGTTAAATAAGACAGTATGAATGAATGCAATAGGTATACAACAAATAACAAAAATAAATTGTACGAAGCTTAGATTATCTAAACACTAGATAGAATGAACTAAAACAATTACTTTGCTCACCCGCGACCTTACAATAGTTACGTTTATGCAAGAAATGTGCGTTCATGCAGTTCCTCCACCTCCACACTGTACGAACACACACAAATCACATAAACCCAACCATCACCACCACCAAGCTACACTGACGCGTTTCGAACTCAACCAGAGCTCATCTTCAGAGTTACCACAACCGTATGCTATGCTACCAAACGTTAAACTAACAAACCAAAACAAATGTTTTAACTTGTCACTGTAACTTCTCAAGTACCCACTTTATTTTTCTTATTCTCAAACTACCCCACAAAAATTAACTTTTATTGACATATTTAAAACTACCTTGAATTTTTTTGTTTATTTATTTATAAGGCATATTTAATTAATACTAACTGTTCAAATTCGACCCAAGCCGCAGTAAAGGAGAAGATACTAAATTTACCTGTTCATTAATAATAGACCCCATAGTGTTGTACCTAATTATTTCCATGCATTCCAGAGCATCCAGACGCAACCCCTTGCCGCAATAATGTAACACTTCATAAGAATCTGAATCTAACAATGAATGATTTGATTCCAACAAATGTTTTGCAAAATTCGATCTATCTGGATGCTCATTCCTATATGCCGAAACATGCTCTTTAAATCTAGTATTAAAACTTCGGCCTGTCTGTCCTACGTATATCCCATTGCAGTCATTACAAGTAAGCTTGTATACCCCCGATCTAGTTCCCTTATCTACCTGTTCTTTGTGGTTACATAGCCTAGAGTACAAAGAGTTGTTAGTCTTAAAGGCAACATTAATATTGTTTGATTTTGAAAATGCCATAAATCTTATCAGACAAACCCCCGACGTAAGAGATGCTAGATCTATATTTGTTAGTAGACTGAGAAGGTAACGCAGCGTAAAGCATGCTATTTACTAACCGTGCCTGCTTCTTTTGAACTAAACTATCTACCATTGATTTTGTATAACCATTTGAGATCGCTATCTGATAAATAGTACTCAACTCTAAATCATAATGTTCCTTAGAAAGAGGCACAGTCAACAATCCATTAACATAACAATGGAAAGCAGCCAGTTTATGCTGCCACGGATGATTAGAAGATGCTGGTATAACAGCATCTGTGTACGTGGGCTTACGGTATATTTTAAATTGATGTTTACCATTTAATTTTGAAATCGTTAAATCCAAAAAGTTCAACGAACAATTTTCCTCCAATTCTTTTTTGAACCTTATCTTTACGTGCTTGTTATTCAAACCATTAATAAACACGTCAAGCTGTCTCATACTCCCTCTCCAGCATAGGATCAAATCATCAACAAACCTAAAATAGTACACAATATTACTATTACCCACAATATACTGATTCTCAAAATGATCCATAAATATATCTGCCATTAAAGGACTCAGAGGTGAACCCATAGCTAAACCATCACTCTGTAAGTAATAAAGACCATTGAACCGGAAATAATTTTGTTTCATGCATAAAGTTACCAAATCTATTAATTCACAAACTTCACCCGGATGCACATTTCTTGCATAAACGTAACTATTGTAAGGTCGCGGGTGAGCAAAGTAATTGTTTTAGTTCATTAATATGGACCTCCGCAAAGTAACGCCTGATTCAATAAACTAGATAGAATGTCAGTAGCAAACACTGCGATACAAAACGTCCAAAAACCTATTTGACAGCTTCATATTACGATCGCGTTACATCATCCAGACTGAAGGGTGGCAAATGACATATAAGCCAACAGTTGGCTTATATTTTTCGGGACGTTTTCATGCCACCTATGCTGTATCTAGTACGAAGGTACGAAACTGGAACTTGATCGGTCTTTATAATCTATGGTATCGACAAGCCTATCTAACTAGCTGCTTTCAAGAGGGAAACGCGATATTTTTTCTCACACTTACAGGTACGAAGTGGCTCTTACTGTGAGTGTTCAGGAGCACTCCATCACAACGAGCGCTGTTATTATAGCCGTCCAACATACGTTACCAATAATACAGGTATAGTTTCTATCGTACAGTAAACCTAATGCTTTTGTTAGGTACTCTAAGTTTACACCTAAACAGTGGAAGAGTGTGTTACATTCCACAAAAACACGACTCTACATAAGCAGGTAAAAAAAGTCTGTATTTTCTTTTACATCTTATAATTTGTAGCTTTTTATTCTTTATCATACTGTAAAATCCTCAAAAGTAAATGCAAGTTAGTGTACCGTCTACGTATTCGTTATTAATTATTGTGTAAAAAAACACTATTGTGACACAATTTGTGTTCAATTTCATACACCTCAAAGGGATCCACACAAACAACCACAAAACCAAATAATGTATTCAGCTTCATATCCATATCATAAAGTCTGCGTTTTTGTTATATTTTTAATTTAATTTTTAAAATAGGTAGGTACGGCTGACTTACTTATGTAACGGTTTTAATCTCAAATTATGTTCCTTTTCTATACTTATCTTGCTTTTCAGATTTCCCCTGTGCCCAGAGTTCTCAATGAGGGTACTAGAACAGTTCTCGTGGCGAATGTGAGCAACGTGACGCCTCTGTGCTCGCTGACTTGGTACTTCGCTAAGGAAGAATATCTTCTGCCACATAACCATGTCGTGAACGACTCTTGCGATGATTGTCAGGTAAATAAACAATATTCAAACAAAAATTAAAATTCGCCTCTTTAGTTGTATAATAAATTGTCAATCAACTATAGTACAAATATACCTAATACATATAAATAATTTAGCATTAAGTTTGTGACATTTGTATTTAAGTAATTAAGATTACACACACAGATACATAAAGTACTGATTGCAAAAAAAGCAGTGAATGATTGAAATGAGTGAGTGAATGAAAATGTGAGTTATATGATCTTATGATGACCCAATACCTGCGCAATACTATTATAATTTTTCTTTTTTCTCATCATCAAAACATTTTATTTTCTGTTTTGTTTGAACTAGATGTCTTTTCCGAAATAATTCTTAAGGAAATAGATTGAAGAAATTTTTAGTCGATCTTGTAATTCACTGTTGAATCTGTTGAACTTGCTATCGGTAGGTACGAATAAATGTCAATATCCCGCTGTCAATACATGACATGTTGTTGTGTGCGTGATTTCAACTCTCGTGGCGATACCTGTAGTGCCTATCATCGATTGTGTTGCATCAGAAATTCATTAAATAGGTACCACAAATTTGTTTGTACATTGTTATGCGATGGACTTCAGTCTGTAACTTTTTATGACTCCATAATCCTTGGCTGACACGCAATTTCGTATTTACAGCACGGCGAACCACTTACCGAAACTCTAACCATCTACTCCCTTGAAGAAAACTTTTTGGACGAGTTAACCGACTTTTCAAACGAGACGGAATGGCGGCAGGTAACCGCAGAGATGCCGGCGGCGGCGGGCCGCGCGCGTTTTGTCGCGCAGTGTGCATGCAGCTTTATGTTCGCATGCGACAGCCAGGGGGCTGTGTATGCTGATATGCTTTTCAAGTTGAACGGGATCCCGAAGGCTAATGACGTGATGGTATGAATTTTTCTAAAACCTAAGTATTTCGAGGGAACTGGAACCGTTTCATAATCAATTCCAATGTCAATTGTTATAGAAATAAATTGAATTGAATTGGTGCGCACAAAGCAGTTCGCATTATCATTCCTAATACGAACTGCTAAAGAATGAAATTCGTTGCCATCCGATTGAGCTGAAATTTTACATGCATGTGTACCTAAATCGGGTGGCCTTAATATTAAGTATGACAATGGTGCTGATATAATGACGGAACTGGAACGTGGCCATAGGAACTCTATAATGAAACGACACAACCCCATTGAGTTTGGGCTCGTTCGATTCGTCTTGACGAGTATTTTGGTAACCAAAGGCAAAAAGTACAGTCGACAAAAAAAGCTTGTATTAAAAATAGATTTTTTTAGATCACCCCAGAGTCAGGGTCTGCTCTGGAGACAATCTTCCGCGTGAGCACCTTAGCAGCTGAGGACCCCAACACTCCCCTGTACTTCACGTTTTATTGTCAAGTGGGCATCAACAGCACGCTGGCTCTGGGATCCTACACCGAGCATATGTCTGTGGAAACCATATTGCCTTATGTTGGTATGAGATTTATACAAGGTGAAATTTTAAACGTGACACAGAGTTAATGCTTCTAATCCACTTAATGCTGAACAATATTATATACTTAATTACAAAAATTCAGGGGCCCCGATTTTTTTTTGTACCCCACCTTCCTGAATTCCCTAGCTACGCCACTGGCTTTAAACACTATAGTATATCAAGCATAATGCAATTATTTTGCTATAACGAAAAGAAAACCAGAAAGTCAGCGGAACTACAAAGTTATGCGTGAATGCCAACTCTACGAAAGTTTTGCAGCACTACAAAATTTTCACTGTAGCAGGTTTCATTTTCATTGTAAAAAGTATCGATGAGCAGTGGCGTAGCGTACCTTGGAGGAAGCTTGGAGGGGCCCTGTATTAAAATTAGTTGGGGGGGGATTTCCCGGGAGGCACGAGATTATGTGACATTGTGGATAACATTTTACTAATTTTTGCTTACACACGTTAGGGGCCTCTGTAGCCCGGGGGGCCCGTATCATTGATACGGCTGATACGGCGATAGCTACGCCCCTGTCGATGGGTAATTTGCCTAAAACAATGAACTACTTACATAACACTTTACCTTGCTACACCTCTACCATATAACTAGTGTAGGTAGATAGGTAGAGGTAAAAATTAATGGATCTATTCTATCGTTACGCTCTTTTAGAATAAGCACATCTTTATAAAATTGTAACAATTTAATTAATAATCCTAGTGAAAATTTAAAAGTACCAGCGTCTTTCTTTTAGAGACACAGAATACAGTAGAGAACGAATCAAATTATAGTCTTAGAAATATGAAACTTATATTATTATATGTACAACTAATTAAAAATTGTAGTTTATTTTTGGGACCTCCAGAAAGTAACGCTTATTTGTTGTCTTGTCTTAAGCACCTCGCGCACAAGACAGCCACGCACGACCATGGCCAACGGCCGCAACGACCAGATTAACCATAGGAACCATATGAATGTCGCGGACTTGGTTGCACATGGTTTATTTAGTTAATCTGGTCGTTGCAGGGTTGGAAAAATCATGATTTTTTGAAAAAATCGTATAAAAATGCGATTTATTGAAAAAATCATAATAAAATCCGATTTTTTTGATTTTTTTAGTTGTCATAGTTTGAACAAAAGTTTTGCGTAAAACGGAACGCGCTCTGAGAAAAAGGGAATTCCCCGCGCGGATGTTTAGTAAACGGCCCTAAAATATCTCATTCATCCAAACAAGCTTTCATTCGTTCAGTTCAGTTTCAGTTCTTGTTATTGCTGTTGCGTGTATTAAACGACTTAATACTAAGATTGTACTATAATATTGATTATAAATAAAAAATGCCTCGCCAAAGAGATGCTATTTGGGAACATTTTACGGAAATAACGATGATGACAATTACATTGATTGATTTTTAACCAATATTTATGACAATAAAGAGAATCGATTAAATCATTGATTTTTATTGAAAAAATCATTTGATTTCAATCGTGATTTAAATCATGATTTAATCATGCCAACCCTGGGTCGTGGCGGCCACAGGTCGTGGCCGTCTAGTGCGCGAAGTGCCTACGGGTCATACAATTTTTTTTGTTCGCGGCTCTCCGCGTCATGGCAAAAGTTAAGGGTGTATAGCCAATATTTTTTAGTCAAGTCTATATCGACGTGTGGGACGCCTGGCCAACTTTCGGCTCATTAAATAAGTCTTAAGTTTACTGACACGTACTAGCTAATTTTATGTCCACAGGAGAGACAACTTTTGTTTCTTACGTTGTGTATGAACCCTAAAACAGTTACAATATTTAGAAGATTGTGCTTGCAATTTTCAGTTGACGGCACAGAAGTGTGGGTAGAAGTGTGCGATGTACTCGGAGCTTGTGCTCGCAGTGCTTCTAAAGTTTTGTCCGTGTCCCCGGGAGATGGCGCTACGGTCGCAGCGCTGCTAGAAGACACTCATGCGCACGTCAGGCGATGCGAACTAGAACAGCTTCAGAGGGTTGCTATTGCAGCGGTAGTCACTTACAAGGTATTATTTTTAGAGTCCCATACCCGAAGGGTGGGAAACGGAACCTTAAAATTTTGAGATGCGAGTTTTTTTTTCAAAATAGTGACTTTATGTCGCCCAAGGGTCCCCCACATCTATCAACGCGGAATAAGAGCGAAAAAGACATCTATCAGCTCGGCTCAATTCGGCCCGCGTAGCCGAGCCGATCGACGGTCTTTTTCGCTCTTATTGTGTTGACATAAAGGTTTTTCAACTTAAGCCGATTCAGCGTCGATAGATGTATGCTATGCAGGGAGACCCTAAACTGTTTTAAGTCCTATATACTAAATTTTATTTTTCAGAACGCCGGTCAATCAGACGTATTCGAAAAGTTTTGTACAAACCTGCTGACCGCTATACCAATGATGCAGGAAAACTGCTTGAAGAGAAAATCAGAACAATACTTGGCATTCCTAATGCAACTCGTGGAAATAGGATGCGATGCTTCATCAATGGACTGTTTTGAAACGAAATGATGTGAAATTAAAACTTATTAATTTATTATCTTATAAAAACGACAACAAATACTTCATTATCATCATCATCCCATGTCACAATGCAATTGGGACAATATCAATTTTTGGTGTTTTGGACGTAATTACCGATATCCTTAGCGAAGTTAGTTCGATTCAATGCAACGAGCCTCACCCCGCGAGCACTAGATGGCGCTATTATCAAACTTACCGCTGCTATGATTTTTGGGCGTATCTATTTAATATAATTAAGTAAATACGGACAAAATCTGAGCTCTTGTCTTTCCTTAATATTTAATTAATTAAATAATGAGGAAAGCTAAATAAATTAAGTACATCGTTTTGTTGCGCAGTGTCTTCTCTGTGGCACGAACTGTCAAACCACATAACACAAATTACGGTTAGCGTTATCTCAAGGGGCGTGACTTAATTAAGCCTTTAAAACCCAGTGCCGCCAAAAATTCGGACATTTTGAATCTGAACACAGCTATCTAAAAACAGTACATCTACCATATAATAATCCTGTGGATACTCTGCCCGTTTATTGGTAAGTTCTCTCCAAAAGCAAATATCAACATTTTACCTTGTCTAATTTTATTTGTTTATTTCTAGCTTTCTATCTACAAAATTATTCTATTACTATCTCCTGTTTCTTCACCTAGCTAACTCCAACGGTCTGCATTTATTGTAAAGTATGTTTAAACTTCTTAGACCGTTAGGCAGTTTCAGTTAGTTCAAATTTAAATTTAAAAAAAAAGAACAGTTTTCGTTTTCACTAAATCATTTTATTCTTTTGTATTACATTTAGCTTCATCTTTCTCTTTTTGTAAATTCCGTATGATTGCTCTGCCACACAGCCAGCGTTTAAATTCGGACCTATGGTCAGGGACCGTTATGGACGTTGGGCCGGTGGACAGAGCAATTGTATGGGCCCCTGCTGACATTAACCAAATTCCAGGGCAACCAAGTCGGGGTTAAACCGCCGAACGGAACTGCAGTCTCCACCACTTGGCTCTACACCACCAGCACACTCTGAGCCCTGAAGCACCCTGGTCTCAGCCCTGCAAGTCAGCAGCGACTCTGGAGATCCACCTGCAACGCCCGCAGCGCGTCCTACGGTCTCCTGAATCCAGGGCAGTGTCTGTCCGGAGAAAGCGAATCCCACTCAAGTGCTTAGAACCTACGACCCTCTAGTCTCTTGCTTGCTCACAGTTTAGCGTTCCTAATAAACGTCTGTACTTGTTGTTTATGGTTTAATTCCTCTCCGCAAGACCAATACCTATACTGTGACAAGTGGCGCCTCTTAACGTGGTCTTGAGTTGGGAAACGTTTTTTTTTCTGGTTTTATTCGTTGTGTTTGTGTTGGTATTTTGTGCACTTTCCTACTACTTGTGTCTCGCAGTAAGTAATATTCTTTTTATCACTTTTCTAATCACCGTGTGGTTCCGGTTAAGAATAGTGCCACCCTTTTGCACCTAGGTTTCGTAAGAGGCGAATAAAGGGCATTACGTTGCCCAGTGGTTGTCATCTTAACGGTTTTTTTTTATTTGTAACGTTTTTTCAAATTTAACTACCCAATTTTAAATTGAACTACCTACCTAATTTTAAACTTAACTGCCAACCGTTATTCTACAACGGTAATTTCATACAAAATCGGAAGTTAATAACCAACGGTTATTTAACCTACAACCACTGCATGCTAAATTTCATCCAAATCGTTCTAAAATATAGGCAACACTACTCTACTTATTTTTTTTTAACTTCTATCTACTGCGAGGATATAATTTAGTGGGAAGGTACATACTTAGATTACTCCATGTTTGTAACGTACGGAATAGTCAAATTACTTGATATTTGCTATTGGAGACTACCCCAGTAGGCATTTTACTTAATCACCTAAAACCATACCTTACATTTTAACGATCACTATCACAAAGTATCGTTAAGACTGTTTTTTAGTAAATTTAACTTCAGTACAGTTCTACATCCTTTTTATAAGCTGTCGCTTGGCACGCGCCTTATAATTTGTTATTTTTCTAAATTTCATTATCAGCTAATTATTAACTTCAACGCGATCACTTAATCTAAATATCTAATATGTACGAAATCAAGTATTTGTCACTTCAAAAGAGTGAGCTAACTTATGAAGTCTTAATTCGTGGTTCTACACCCGCAGACTCTGTGCAAGAATTACGTAAACAAATATTAAAGCTACCGCCATCTATGCTCGCAAGCGATATTCTAGAATCAGGTCTCGAAATTTCCTATTGTTACTATTTCTTATTATTATTCTATTTATTAATTTGCCTTCCACGCGATGTTTACGCGCAGAATGCAGGTTTCCTCACGAATTTATTCGACAAAGTGCAACATTCATTATACTACGCGCACCAAAGAAATGTGCGTCGTTATAACTTACGACGTAAGCCTGCAAACTTTGAAGTAGGAGACATTGTATGGAAGCGAACCTTTTATTTTAGTGATAAATCGCAGTATTTCAGTAAAAAACTTGCACCTAAATTTATGAAATGCCGTATTTCCAAGAAAAGGTCACCGTTAATATTTGAACTACAAGATATGTCTGGCAAGGATTTAGGCGTATGGCACATAAAAGATCTGAAATTAACTCCAGGTAATAAATAGTAACAAACCTCAACTTAACTTTTAAATAACGTACGAATAATTAACCTCGTTAATAACGTTATAGCTTCAATTAGTACTATTTCTAAACAAAAAAAAAACTTGTCTTTCATTATACTTACAAACTTATTTTTAATATTGTAACAACGTTGCACTCTTATTACGTAAATGTCGTGGCATCGGTTCATGTTTATATTAAGTTGAAAAGAGGGTGGCATGGCAGTAATTGTCGCGCTGCGCTAACTACCTACCCTGTTTTATTTTCTCAATCGTATCGTCAAGTTTGTTTATCTTAAACAACGCTACTGCATAGCAAGGTCAACGACTTAACGTTACTTATACTAGGGGCGTTCAATAAAAAGTGAGAATGAGTATGTTATAAACAACTTTTACTAAATGTCATTTTATTTTTCGACATAGTCACCTTTTAGCATAATACACTTAGTATATCTTTTTTCTAAACTCAAAATTCCATTTTTAAAAAACGTCTCATCTTGAGTACTTAAAAAATCTTGTACTGCAGCGACTACCGCGTCGTCGTCTTCAAATTTCTGGCCTCTCAGGTATTGTTTCAATCTCGGAAACAGGTAGAAATCACTGGGAGCGAGATCTGGTGAATACGGAGGATGCTTAAGGATATCGAACCCAGCATCACGAATTGCAGCCATTGCAACGGCGGACTTGTGTGCCGGGGCATTGTCCTGGTGGAACAGCACAACTTTCGAGAGTTTACCTCGCCGTTTTTCGCGGATCTCATTGCGCAATGTTGTTATTTGTTTGGCGTATAAAGTGCCCGTAATAGTGGCTCCATGCTCGAGATACTCAATCATTAATACCCCTTTACCATCCCAAAAAACAGAGCCCATGACCTTACCGGCAGATGGGCCCACCTTGAATTTCTTCGGAGTTGGAGATGATGGCCTTTTCCATGTCATAGACTGCAGTTTCGTTTCAGGGTCGTAATGATGGAGCCTTGTTTCGTCCATTGTTATAAATCGCGCCAAAAAAAGTTCCCGGTCTTGCTGCATCAGGTTCAAAGCTTCTTGACAAATCTCTAGTCTAGTTTGTTTTTGCGTGTCAGTAAGCATTCTTGGTACCCAACGCGCAGATACCTTTTTCATACCCAAGCGTTCATGTAAAATATTATGCACGCTCCCCGTTGAAATCTTTACATTTTCAGCAATAAAACAAACCGTGACACGACGATCCGCCAAAACTGAGTTTTCGACTTTTTTCACAATTTCTTCAGTTACTGCTGTAGTAGGGCGTCCGGAGCGGGGGTCGTCCATTGTCGATGTTCTTCCACGTCTAAATTCGGCGCACCAACGTGCGACTGTCGAATACGGAGGAGCATTAGACCCTAAAGTGTCCCGCAAATCCAAATTGACTTGGTCCGTAGAAAAATTTTTCAAACACAAGTATTTGATAACGGCGCGCAGTTCAATTTTCTCCATTTTCGCTAACGTACTCAATAGCATTGCAAAGAAATTACCGTATATTTTTTTAAACAAAAGACAGTTACTTTTTTATTTCATAGCAATCAGCTAGATAGATTAGCTTTACCGGCCGGTATTTAATTTCGTAATATTAAAAGAGTTTGCATCTCATTCTCACTTTATATTGAACGCCCCTCGTAAATATTTTGCGCCTACTCGTAAAATACTCTTCTGTATGATTAAATCTAGTTTTAAAATAAAAACGCATCGACTCGTTCGTGATCGTTGTGACTACCTTAGAGTCTACCTCGTCAGAGTGAGACGCACTAATTATAGTTAACTACTTTAATTTAACAAATACTAGCCGCGTGTTAGGAATGAACTATACACATGGTTTCCGTGCTTAATTCTATTTATCTCTAAGTTATAAAAATTCTAGTTGCTTTGTTTACGTACACTAGTTTCTTAGGTCGACACAATTACTTCACTACCAATGCTAGTCTTAATCCAAAGCCTTTGCCGGAGCGGTCTTTACTAATTTCAACTCCTTAAAAATGCCTAATGAAAGCTATACCTAGCGTTGCGCGGCTAGGCAGCTAAACCTTGCGCGTAGTGCTGGATAATCTTATAAGGGCGGTTGGCAACCCTTGTCTAGATTGGCGGCTGTGTCTCCTAATAACTACCTCTTTAACATCTCGCCATTTTCTCGTAGCGTAGGGTCTTGCAGTGTCTTAAACGGCAGACCTGCCTGTGTTGGGTTGAATGAATAAAGTATGTTAGGAAGTATGATAGGATTGATAGGTTATTTTGAATGTGTTACGTTAGGGATTTTTCTCAGGCGGATTTTTTCGCTAAGACGAAAAAATCCTCCGCGGAGAGGGAGGTACTGTCACAATGCAATTGGGACAATATCAATTTTTGGTGTTTTGGACGTAATTACCGATATCCTTAGCGAAGTTAGTTCGATTCAATGCAACGAGCCTCACCCCGCGAGCACTAGATGGCGCTATTATCAAACTTACCGCTGCTATGATTTTTGGGCGTATCTATTTAATATAATTAAGTAAATACGGACAAAATCTGAGCTCTTGTCTTTCCTTAATATTTAATTAATTAAATAATGAGGAAAGCTAAATAAATTAAGTACATCGTTTTGTTGCGCAGTGTCTTCTCTGTGGCACGAACTGTCAAACCACATAACACAAATTACGGTTAGCGTTATCTCAAGGGGCGTGACTTAATTAAGCCTTTAAAACCCAGTGCCGCCAAAAATTCGGACATTTTGAATCTGAACACAGCTATCTAAAAACAGTACATCTACCATATAATAATCCTGTGGATACTCTGCCCGTTTATTGGTAAGTTCTCTCCAAAAGCAAATATCAACATTTTACCTTGTCTAATTTTATTTGTTTATTTCTAGCTTTCTATCTACAAAATTATTCTATTACTATCTCCTGTTTCTTCACCTAGCTAACTCCAACGGTCTGCATTTATTGTAAAGTATGTTTAAACTTCTTAGACCGTTAGGCAGTTTCAGTTAGTTCAAATTTAAATTTAAAAAAAAAGAACAGTTTTCGTTTTCACTAAATCATTTTATTCTTTTGTATTACATTTAGCTTCATCTTTCTCTTTTTGTAAATTCCGTATGATTGCTCTGCCACACAGCCAGCGTTTAAATTCGGACCTATGGTCAGGGACCGTTATGGACGTTGGGCCGGTGGACAGAGCAATTGTATGGGCCCCTGCTGACATTAACCAAATTCCAGGGCAACCAAGTCGGGGTTAAACCGCCGAACGGAACTGCAGTCTCCACCACTTGGCTCTACACCACCAGCACACTCTGAGCCCTGAAGCACCCTGGTCTCAGCCCTGCAAGTCAGCAGCGACTCTGGAGATCCACCTGCAACGCCCGCAGCGCGTCCTACGGTCTCCTGAATCCAGGGCAGTGTCTGTCCGGAGAAAGCGAATCCCACTCAAGTGCTTAGAACCTACGACCCTCTAGTCTCTTGCTTGCTCACAGTTTAGCGTTCCTAATAAACGTCTGTACTTGTTGTTTATGGTTTAATTCCTCTCCGCAAGACCAATACCTATACTGTGACACCCAGCCTATATACCTACGTCCCACTGCAGGGCACATGCCTCCTCTCAGCCCTCTCATTCTGAACAAATACTTCGTAGAAATTTCTACGAAGTATTTGTTCAGAATGAGAGGGCTGAGAGGAGGAGAGAGTTTAATTAAACGAGGGCGTCACGTTCTTTGTACTATGACTTTTTCGTAATCTGACGTCTCTCTACCTTATCTGGCCACAATTTCGCTCCAAACAGTTTCAGTAGTTCCGCTTTCATCTGTTTTCTACTATTTGTTGTTGTACAGTCAAGTGTAAAAATATGGGGACACACAACTTGCTCATAAATATGTCCCATAGCTCTTATGTCCTCGAATTAAGGTATAGAGGTATATAACGATGAGAGGATTAAATCGATACTTATTTTTGCACTTGACCGTACTTTTCCTTTGCGTTTCAAATAGATAAAGACAAATGAATATTATGAATAAGAGTTGTCCTATATTACCTACGAGTATAAGTATAGCGTGTTCTGAGCGTGTTGATGTTTCTTTACCTATATGATTATTCATTGTATGCTTATATATATAATTAGGTAGGTACTTAGGTGCTAGTTAATAGGTACTTAATTATTTTCCTTTTTTAATAACATTTTTTAATCCAACCACCAATATGCGTTCAAATTCACTCACAACATTTGACAAACAAAAAACCGGCCAAGAGCGTGTCGGACACGCCCAAGATAGGGTTCCGTAGCCATTACGAAAAAAATCAAGTAATATTTTTCAAAGGATTTCGTATGTGTACGGAATCTTCCAAGTTTAGGTATGTTTTATACCTTAGGCTACTAACTCTTAAATTACAAATAATTCCCAAGCAATTTTAGCCGCTATAATTTTCCTTGTAAATATAATATATTTACTACCATTCTGAATTTTTTCAAATTTTTCCACCCAACAGTTTAGATTTTAGAGGGGGGGGACGGTCGATTTTAATGAAAATTTTCACTTTAAAGTTGAATATTTCGCAAACAGATCACTGAATAGATAAATCATGTTAGCAACCCCCCAATGGTTTTAAAAGACCTATTCAACGATACCCCACACTATAGGGTTAGTCGAGAAAAAAAAACACTCCCACTTTACGTCTATGGGAGGTACCCTAAAAAAAAATTTTTTTTTATTTTTTATTTAACCATTTTGTCGGCGTAATTGATATATATATTCATGCCAAATTACAGCTTTTTAATAGGTACTAACAGTCTCTGAGCTTAGCCGCGGACAGACAGACAGACGAACAGACATGGCGAAACTATAAGGGTTCCTAGTTGACTACGGAACCCTAAAAAGTAATAAATAATGAAATAACAGACAAAGCTAGTTAATAAAAAACTTGTAATGTCAAACTTACTACAGCAGTTTTCGATTTCCCAAAGTACGCGAATGAATTCTGTTTGTAAAGCACGTACTAACATTGGCTTTGCACCGAAACCTGGCTTGTTATCGCTGCCACCTACAACAAGGCTGTCCAAAGATACATTTAGATATTTATGCATACTTACACACACTATTTCTTCGTAAATATCACATTTCAAGGTAAAATGTCCGAAATTATAACTCTCATTTCAACTGTTTTCTGCTAATTTTATTGTTATGTCATCTCATCATCATCATAGCCATAGGTATACACGTCCCATTGCAGGACCCAGGCCTCCTCTCAGCATAACAGGGCTTAGGTCATGGCTCCCACGCAGCCCCAGTGCGGATTAGGAACTTCACATACACATGACATTGAATTTCTTTGCAGCTGTGTGCAGGTTTCCTCGCGATGTTTTTCTTCACCGTAAAGCTCATTGTAAATTTCAAATGTAAATCCGTATGTAAATTCTAAAAAACTCACGTGGTGCGAGCCCGGTTTTAAACCCACGCCTCTCGTCTGTGCGTAGAATGATGGCCGATGGGGCACAAAGGTTCTCGAGTGGCGTCCACGGACCGGAAAACGCAGTGTAGGCAGTCCTCGAACAAGATGGAGCGACAACCTGGTTAAGGTTGCGGGATCGCGTTGGATGCGGATGGCGCGGGACCGATCTGTTTGGCGAGCCTTGGGGCAGGCCTGTGTTCAGCAGTGGACGTCTTTACCACTTGACCACTGAATACCCCACTCTTATTCCTTCTTTAATTTCGACTTAGGAGTTAGTTTAATTAGAATTCTAAGCTCAATAGGTATCAAAAACGCTCACTTCTCTAACTTGTAAGGTAGAACAAATGCAGCTTTCTTTTCCTATCGATGTCGCGCACGGCGTCTAACGAACCGAACCCAGGAAGCCAAATTGTTTTCATATATATACTTACACGATATTCGTGTTTTATCTTCGTCTGCAGCTCCATAGCTACAAAGTAAAACACATTTCGAATATTTAGTATCATGTACTTGCTCGCAAATTTGTCAGCGTCTTGCGGAAACTTTGTTCGGGATAAAAAGCTGCCTTTGATTATTAATCAAAGACAGCAGCATACGTTAATCGGGGCTAGTGTTGCTTTCTATGAATGGATGAATGAACGATTTTTCAATTGATTCAGTAGTTCTAGAGATTGTCCCCTCATTATGAACTAAGTTGACCTCTATCTATCTACCTAACTACTTATAATATATACCTATTATACCTTTGAACAAGCAATAAAATACTTGTAATTTATCTATCTCGGAAACTGCTCAAAAATTTTTTCTGAGGCCAACAATTTGGTGTTATTTTCTGAAATGGAGTTTCTGAGATGTAGTGCAAAATGGTTTTCCTTCGTACTTTATCGGAAAAGTTCGTATTTATCGTGCTCTCTCAATTAGCTTCAGCACCCATCTTACAGCCGTGTAGCCATCTTACATTTTTCACTTTGACACTTGACACTAAATAATAAAGTTCCATATTAATATCCACAGTAACGTCACTCATTTAATACAATCATTGATTGACAGTTCGGGTGTCATCGTATTCCGATTGAGATTTGAGATCGGAGTTTTCCCGATGGAAAATCATTTCGCACTACATCTGTGTTCATACAAAAGTTTGCATATAGTTGAAATGCTCACATCTTTTAAAGTAGCGCCATCGGTTTCGGTACAAGATCGCTCTTAGGGCGTCTTCTTCTTTCCATGGTCTGAGTATGCAACCCACTCGGGCAGTGTCTCATTTTGTAATAATTTGTAGGTTTAAAAAACAAACAAGTTTTAACAGAGTATTCTCTATATTATTATTTAGTCTTCCAGAACAAAAATAATAGCCTTGATGCTATTTGCGTGATTTATGTCTATTTTGTTGTTCATGTTGTACAGCAATGCGTAAAATAATATAGATAATATCCTTGAATGAATAATGGTATACATATCAAAAGATATTTTTACGTAATGTATTGTAGTGTTGCGCACGAATTAACACAATATTCATAACAGCATATTTATCTCTTGGTTTTTACTTGCTTAAAACTGACAAAAAAAATATTGGTCATCTTCTACGACATTACAAGTTTATAACATCCTAGAAGGAAGTAAAATATCGATTTACTTCTACTTTTCCTTAGGTTAGTTACAAAACAATTAAAAGATAGAGTAGCCGTCATGTCGTATAAAATGGAAGTCGTATAAAGAAGGTAGGTAACGCTAGGCGGAAAAATTAAGACCTTATTGGCTACACCGACAGTGTAACTCATAAATAAGAAGAGAACTCTTTGAACATATAAAGTTTTAAATTGCGTTGCATATAATTTAAGAGGGTTTATACCTGCTGAGCTGGCAACGTTGCATTTTTGTTAGTTTTTCTCGATTATTCCATAAAAATTGAATGAAAAATAGAAATGTTTTGTATACAAATTGTTCTAATATATAAGTTAATGTGTCTACTGCAATAATAATTCGTGATAGACTTTTATTTTCTTTAAAAACGAACAAATTATTACCTAACGGTTTTTAAAGAAAATAAAAGTCTTATCACGAATTATTATTGTAGTAGACACATTAACTTATATATTAAAACAATTTGTATACAAAACATTTTTAATTTTCATTCAATTTTTATGGAATAATCGAGAAAAACTAACAAAAATGCAACGTTGCCAGCTCAGCAGGTATAAACCCTCTTAAGACGATAATAGTTCATGACAAACGTGGGCTGCGGACGGCTATGTGCATGAATAGCAATGAAGTTATAGCGTGATGGAGACGACTCATGCCGTCATGGTGGGGCCGCTCCCAACAGACATACAATCAACGTTAGTTGGATCTACCTTTTAAAGATGCTACCTAATCAAAAACTAGAGCGATAACTCTTTTTGGAAAGTGTTCTGCATTCCCGCTATATTCTGCTTATAAAAATAATAACAATTTTGTCTCGAGCATTTCAAATAAGTTTAAGGAAAGATAAAGAAAAAGAAAGAGAAAGAAAGTGATATTGAAAATGAAGTTATTGGGTATGATAATTCTACAAGACAGTTTTATATTTTTAGTCAAGATTTGAAATCTTAAATAAAAACAAATATAATCTAAAACATTATTCCATAAGGAATTCAACACGATCCAATTGTTATGTAGCACAAAATGAATTTAAATACAATAACTCTGTCGTAACATAATATAATATTCAATTAAAAGGAAACATTTAAACATATTTTCTTACACAAAGATCAGTTAAAACTGAAATTAGACAAAGTAATCGAGCTGTATAACTTTGTCTTAATTTTTTATAATGTAAAGAAATTTTTTTTTTTACTGATACTTTAAGAGCTTTTTGGATTTTAAAAACCGACTAGCTGCTGCCCGCGACTCCGCCTGCAAAATGGTTTATCGCTATCCCGCGGGAACTATGCAATTTTCCGAGATAAAAATTATCCTATATGTTTATCTAGGTTATAAACTATCTGTGTGCCAAATTTCACCAGAATCCGTCAAACCCTTTTAGCGTGAAAGAGTAACAAACATCCATACAAACTTCCGCGTTTATAATATTAGTAAGATGAGATTGTAGTTTTTATAAGACAGTTTTAAATACACATAAACTTTGAAGATATTCGATCTGACCGTGAGGTCCGCACGGTTAGATCGCATATCTATTCAAAATATATAGAGACCGACAATGATGTTCATACATAATGCAAGTTGCGTTCAATTTGACCTGACCGCAGACATGACTTGTGGCAAATCCTTGATATCTTGAATTCTTATTCATAGAAACTGCATGGTACCTACTGTTTGCATGGACTGTGCATATAAAAATAAAAGCATTCTTACTAAAACTGTTCAAGAAGACTCCAACTTACGATTATAAATATAATCATTGTGAATATTCCTAAAAGCTTTCCAACTAATCTGGTATCTAACTGCCAATACCTGCCGGCTTATTATCTAACGTTTCTGACGCTTGCCTAAGGGCCTGTTGTTTGATCAATAGTTAAACAAACTAATAGTTAAAATGTATGGCAAAAATAACAATAGTTAACGCATTTCAAAGGAAATTTGACTATTAGTTAGTTTAACTATTGATCAAACAACGGGCCTTAAGTGCTTGTTATTTGATCAGTAGTTAAAGATACTAATTGTCAAATTGCCTTTGAAATGCGTTAACTATTGTTAGTTGTTAGTGTTATGTTTGCCATATATTTTAACTATTAGTTTGTTTAACTATTGATCAAACAACGGGCTCTTAGCAATCACTATTTCTTTCTGTCGAACGATATGTAAGGATGACAGAAAGAGACGGTGAAAGCGAAGGCAAGCAACAGAAGCGTTAGACAATACGGCCTCTGCAGGCTAATTATAATTATCTATCTAACTCCCTAACAATCGCCATCGCGTTCATTTTGACAGTGCTTGTATGGGCTGACAAATGGTATTGAAAACAGCCAGCAGTCAAAGCCATACAAAAACTGTCATTTCAATCCGGTGCAGAGTGTCAAAAAAGTTACACAATTACAATTACCCTGCGGTATTGCAGTATTAAGAACTTTCAGTGACTGACTAACTAATTTGTTAATTAATTATGAAACTGTTCACACAAACAAGAGTTACAATGCGTTCAAAATGTACAAAAATATTATACTTTATTGGAGATTGGTTGCAAACAGGTTCATAAGAAAATTCTAATTAAAACAGTACATTAATCATTTAACACATTAATTTTAACTCTAACTTACACACTAGAGAGAACAATATTTACTGATAGTTGAAAGCTTAGAAACATTTGCTATCACTCTCTTTGGCTTGACTCTAAAACATATCAATCCAACAGCATAACATTATTTGTGCTAACAAACATGTTAGTAAGGTTTCAACCATCAATAACACAGACCAACATCTAAGGTTATGATCAGTCATAGCTACAAGTTTCAAAGTTATCTTTACAAGTTGTTATCATTTCAGATACCTATAACAAGTGTCAATAGCAAACAGGTCTGCTGTGAGTGATGATACATTGATTCCTATTTGTATAAATTCATCCACGCCATTTTCTAATTGTTTCTACAAGGAGAAATTTGCAACAATACAAAATTAGTGTTACTAGCTCATTTAATGCTGCATAATGCACTAGCTATGTGTTTTAATTACTCTTATTTAATTTGAGGTATTATGTTAGAATTATTAAATTCATACTCAAACTTTCACCCTAGCAAACATAATTAATATTTATATTATTTATAATACAACTTTACAGATATTCAAAATATGATTAACAATAAAAATAAAAACTGAACCGAAAACTAAAAATTTATAAGTAAAAAATATCTTTTAGGGTATCACCCGACGGCATAGTTCCCAGGAGGCAGGCAACGTTCCCGCGTTGAATGGCCAGGCTCAATCTTTAGCGGAAATAGCCGCCTGCCTTCTGGTCACCAGTCGTTTTTATCAGGCGCGAAGAAATCTCTTTTGAGAGTTCTTTCGCGTCTGGAACCCATGCGCCCAGAGTTTCTACCCCAAACGGTGCAAATAAGTACGACTGTCCTATACAGGCATATTATTTGCGCCGTTTGAGGTGTTCAGCCGCAGTGGCCACCGCACCTGCTCGAATGGAAGTGGTAGCAATGTGAGAACGGTGGCTACCGTATCGACGCAGGTCGCATCCCAAACGAGACTCCTGTCTTGCCTCAAGGAATATGTGACATGCCGTCGGGCCTCTTGCCGTCGTCACGTGTGATACCGTCCGGCTCTAGATTAGCCGGCACGTTGGCAGTGGTAAGGGCTCTCCGGAGCAGGTCGTTCAGTTGCGTGACGAGAAATACGGGGCCTGCGCTTCTCTAGCAGGAGAGGCCATGGTAGCCTAGCTAGAGTATCCACAGTTTCTCCACAACTATCAACACTCCACAATCTATGGGGTTGGGTGATATTGAGACCCAGACGCAGACTAACCGCAAATGATAAATAAATTGGGTCTAATAATGTACCAATATTGGCAGAAGGCAGAGCTTGGAGCCAAAAACCGGATTCTGGCTCAGAAGCGGCTAACAGGCGGGCGCGGTCAGCTTGGTTTGTCGCGGAATTAATGAGTCTCATCCCACAGCCGTTGTGACTTGTGGACAATAGGAAAAATTGTATTAGGGCAAGCTGCCGTCCAGGCATCCCCAGCTTCATCCAAGCACTCGGGCGGTTGGCAATCCACGGAGGAGCTTCTTAATATTTGATTCACCAGAGCCTGAGTACTGTGAACTTAAGAAAGAAATGCCGCGAAGGCAACTTGTGAAGAATTCCTTATTCCCAAGCCACCAAAAAAAATCTGAAGAGTAGCCTGTGTCCATGCGCGTCCGAATAGGTTGGAATTTAGAATTTTACAGTGTTTTGTGTTTTTTGGAGCTGGTCTTCGTAAAATGTAAGTAAATTTTGGAACTGTAGCGACACATTGTGACAGAGTGCTGAGGCGGCTCATATTCAAGTGCGGCTGTAAAATCTGATAATGAACAATGCCATGTGTGGATTGATTTTGAGGAGTCTATCGGACGGAATAATTTTTGGATTTTCGTTAATAAGGGGAGTGATAGATTCTGGGAGGACGGGGGCACCCAAAAGGCGAAGCGTACCTACATATTTTTGTGTAAGTTTTATGTTCGGGGCCAGTGTATTAAATTTAGAAATTAGATCAGTCCGATGCTGAGGAGTTAAATCATCTTTAAGGATGAGATTGCCGGATGTATAGCCAAACTAAAAATGGCGGGACCAAGTGGGTCGCCTTGCTGACAGCCGACCGCAGAGCTTAATAAATTATCTTTATAGACCAAGTGAGATGGAGCACTGTAGCATTGCCGTGGGTAGCTGTAGATCTCCGGGGTAGCAGTTTTAACCTGTGACAACATAGCTTGTCTGTCTACAGAATTAAATGCATTCCGAACATCCACCTTTAAAAGCACCTCGCAGTCTCCCTTACTGAGGTACGTGCGCGCTGCATGAACGGCCGCCTCGCACCCTCCCTTACTGCCATAACCAGGCTGAAGTGGCTGAAATATAAATATAATTATGTTTGCTAGGGTGAAAGTTTGAATATGAATTTAATAATTCTATCATAACAATTCTCGTCGTCATCGTGAGTCGTCGTCACGGTAGTATCATGTTAAAATTTGTAATAAAATTTTCAAAGTGTAGGTGTTCTAGTTAATTCAATGAAACAAATATAATATGAGTAATAATATTTGAGGTATAGATAAATTACCGAAAGCATGGAATTGCATATGTAGTGGTATCGTGTGTTTATAAGGCATTGGAGAGAGAGATCTCTGTATTATTGTCTCTTTCTCACAAAAGTGTAATGCCTATAAACACACAATACCACTACATTTGCAATTCCACACTCTCGGTATTTTATCTATACATACATTTAGTTTGTGATTTAATTTCAACAAACTACAAAGTACATATTAAATTTTATCAGACTAATTTTAACAATTGAGTTAATGCACTATATTGTCCAGCATTAACAGAGTTAGAAACACATATTTTGTATCACATTTAAAATTTCACCGTGTATATTGGCAGAGAAATTCTATTGTTACTGGTTTAGTAGATATCTTGCATAATTTAATGCCTCTGAAACTTAAAGCGTCATCAACATCATTAAACCAGAATGTCACTGCTCATTAAGACGGAATTTGTCAGCATTATTAAACATTAACACCATTGATCTTCAGTTTTTTCACACGACGAGTTGTGCCTTCCCCGTCGGAGCTGTCCGTGTCATGTGAACTGCCTTCAGACTTAATCCCAAGGCCAAGCTCGTGTGCATCCATGTAGTTGCCTGTTGCTTTGGCCTTCTCCAGAGCTCGTACTGCAATTTAAAATAATTTAATGCACAAACAAAAATGTACTAAAACAATTACTTTGCTCACCCACTATCTTATGATAGTTATGTTTGTTTGTTTATGTAAGAAATGTTTAGGTAAAAAGGTAATGAAGTATTTTGAAACATCTGGTATTTTGGGAACATTGTATTTTAAGCACAAACGCTTACCGGACCACAGGACAAACCACACATTTGTGTCTAAAATAAATACCACATTCCCAAAATACCACATTTTTTAAAATACTACATTAAGTACCTATAATTACATTCCCATTATAGCAGATGTCCAAAATAAGACATTCCACCAAAGAAATCACTTCCAATATACCAGAATTTTGTTGCACCACAAATCAAAATCGATTTTGATATGTGGTGCAACGAAAATCTGGTAAGCTAGAAATGTGCTAAGTAAATAAATAATGTAGTATTCTGAAAAATGTGGTAGTTTAGGAATGTGGTATTTTAGGCAAGGACTGCTTGTTGGGCTACCATTGCTTGTTAGTTTGCCATGGTTTTAAAATATTCCAGGTTAAATATTTGGTTAACCTTTTGTGGTGCCAATGAAAGATATATCCGCACCATAAGTTCAACATCAACAACAGATATAGCAGTCACGGTGAGCAGAGCAATATCTACCTACACACATTTCTGTAGGGTTTAACTTTGCGTTTGACATTCCAATGTCATGGTGTATGATTGAGAGCTGTTGTATTTAACAGAGTGTTGAAATGTTAAAAAGTTTGGTAGATTACAAGACACCTAAATTTAAATTAGACCTACTTTGGGATTCCAATAAACTGTTTTGTCTCTTCAAGTCATCAATATCTTGCTGATGAGAGTTATTTTTCCGCCTCATGAACTGGATGTATTCTGCGGCTTTTTTCAAGATCTGTGCTCTGCTTGCCTGAATGAAAAACAATAAAATATGACTACATTGTATAAATTTGGGTCTTGTAGGATGTATCCTTAGGCCGTGGTCGCTTTCACCCGCCGCACGCGGCCGACAGCGGCCCGCCGCCCGCGGCGTCTGAATGGTGTGTTCGGGAATGCTCGGGAGTGGTCGTTTTCGCCCGCCGCGTTCGGGACGTCGCACGCGGCGGGCGAAAACGACCACTCCCGAGCATTCCCGAACACACCATTCAGACGCCGCGGGCGGCGGGCCGCTGTCGGCCGCGTGCGGCGGGTGAAAGCGACCACGGCCTTACATAAATTATGTGGGAAAGCATGTATTAATTGTTATATTGTGCAATAATGGTGTCACTTTAATCCAGACCCATGAAAATAATGGTAAATATTAGCAATATTGGGATGAAATGAAAGTTCAAAATAGGTTACCTTACATACCACTTTCTCACCCTGCAAGGCAGGTACAGAATCTCTTAATGATGTAAAACTATCCTTTATGTGATCTCTTCTTTTCCTCTCTAATGCATTATGGTGTGCTCTCTTCTCCGCCTGAAACATTGTAGACTTATTTCTTGGTATTTCAACATTGTATTTAAATTACAGATCAAAACTAAGTGTATAATATGTCGAGAATAATGTTGCTATTCTGACCTTGCGTTTTCTTGCCACCCGTTGCTATGGATTCACAAATTTTGTCCCTTGGACAACCTAAGCATTTTTCTGTGAAACAGTATGAAGATGTCACTTGGACAACCGGGGACAGAAACAACACAAAAAAGTTGATTCACCCTCATACTGTCCATGCTAATATTATAAATGTGAGAGTAACTCTGTCTGTCTGTCTGTTAATTATTCATGCTAACAGCTGAACCATTTTATATGAAATTTGGTAAAGAAATAGTTTGAGACCCCAGAAAGGCCATAGGATAGCTTTTATCCCTGAAAATTGTACATTTCCCATGGGATAGTGATAAACTAATTCTTTGCAGACGGATTGGCAGGCAACAGGCTAGTAAGTTAAAATGCTGATGGGAACCTAGAACTTCTAACCTAGATTCTAAACCTAGGAGTAATTATCATTAAAGGAATAAAACTGTTTTATGTGAGGAACAATGAATAGACATAGTGGGGTGGGATCAAGTATGACAAAAGAGTCACACTGTACTTGTTTTTAGGGGTAAATGACAAATAAAATGAATTTGTCAAGGGTAAATTCCAATAAAGCTTAGGTACCACTGGCCTACAATAATCAAGCAACTTCACCAATCAAGGTCATTTCCATGACACTGCAAATCAAATTGTGCAAAAAAATTTATTTTACTCATTTGGATAGCGAAAAAGTCCAATTTCAAAATAACAACATTATTTTCATTATATTCAATCACATTGTGGTTTCGTGATGAAATGAAAGATATTTCCATTCCGAATAGCTATCATTGCTATTTAGACACACTAGAACTAATTATAAGAAAATATTCGTCAATTCGAACATTGCGCCTCACAAAATAACACTGTTGATAAACAATCATCAAGAAACACAACCACTTGAGAACTATTTCGACTAGTCACATGGTATTATTAAGATAAGCGGAAAATGAACCCGCCAAAAGTATCGCAGCAGAAAAGCACTGTCAATTTATACCTGGGAATAGTATCCACTTGCACCACTGCTATTCCTACCGTGAGTACGAGAATCGGAGTCATTTTCAGCCTGAAAGCAAGGAAAACCTAATGTAACAACAAATGGGACTAGAAACAATATGCCACACGAGAACAACACCTACATCACTTTCGATATCAATGTCACGATCGTCGTCACTCATCATTATGTAGCCTTACTTAAAACTAGTAATTATATAATCCACCACTACTACCAATCGCAAATCATTCGTGAATTCTAAGAATTCTAAGAAAGCGACTACATAAAAATAACACGGTACAAAATAACATGGATGTCACTTGGAATTTGCACAAAATACACCTGAACAGAATAGAAATGATAGTAGAATGCTAGACATAACGTCACAAGTTTGCGAAGATTTAACCTTTCAAGTTAAAAGTGAAATGAAATATGCCTTACCCTTCAAGAGAAACAGAGACAGCATAAAATTCTACCCGACTTCATTTTTTGGCGTAATTATGGAATGTTTGAGATATTGTTTTGACGAATGTATTGTCTAGAAATACGTATTTTACTCCATTCAAATTATATGCTATGTACAAAAATTTAAAACAGGATACCTAGAATCAACTACTTTTCCACTTCTATTTCGTAATTTTATTCCTTAATTTTCACTTCCAGGCAGTTTTAATAGCTACTTGAACAGTTTCAAATGTAAAAATTTTATGCATGGTAACCCAGGATATGCGCGGCAAAGTTAATTGATTTTTCTTTCCTCCCTCAACAATTTACGTGTGTTTCATTTTAAAAGTTTTATTTGAAAACTTTAAAAAAGCTCAAAAGCTATGTCATCGGCTAGTAATAGTTTTTCAAATATTGATGTCAATAATGCAGATTTTTACCACAACCTACAAGATGAAATTGACGCTGATTTAGCCCGCTTAAAGAAAAGCATTGTGATTGTGATAAATCTAAGAAGTAAGATTTTAATATTCACACCTATGCCTACCAAATTTACATAAATCCATCCAGATGACCCATCAGATGACCCGCTGGCTCGTTTGCCTCCCTATCATAATAAAAATAAATAAATAAATAAACTTGTTACAGTTACTTTAATTTGGTAGGTAAATAAACTTATGAAAATTAATTAGCCTTTGTTTTGTTGTTAGTTGCAGCAGCGGAAATGGAGGTGGAAACAGCTGCTTTGTACCACGCTAAACTATGGCACGATATTGAAGAACTGAAAACTGGTGACAATTCGAAGCAAAACCATAACGTAGACCAGTAAACGTCGTTATAACTGCATTCGTTTCTTTTATTCGATAAAAAAGTGGAAATTGTCTTTCGATTGCTTCAGTGGCGTAGCGTGCCTTAGGAGGGGGGGGGGGGGGGCTGTATCAAAATTAGTTGGGGGGCTTTCCCGGGAAGCACGAGATAAATTTTACTAATTTTTGCTTACACACGTTAGGGGCCTCTGTAGCCCGGGCCGGGGGCCCCGTATCATTGATACGGCGGATACGGTGGTAGCGAAGCCCCTGGATTGCTTATACTGATTAAATATTTTTTTAAGAGGTTATTTAAAAGCATCGGTTTTTGTGTTGTACCAAGTTGTACCAAGTATTCTTTAAAGTTTACGATGTTTGTAACAATAAGGACAAATTCAAACATATTTTCCTCAAACAGGCCGATTGAATTTCATTGGTCCCCGATATTATCACTTCGATAACCTTTGCCACTAACTTCGTGGAATTATTAGTCAAGTGTACCTACTAAGCTTGTGTAAATACTTTGTGGTAGCACGAGTTAAGTATTAACAAGATGTTTCTTGCTACGATATTAGGGCTCCTATTAGCAGTAGCAACATACGGCAATGGGGAAAACGCAAATCCCCCACATTGCACGAATCTGACTAAAGGTAAGTCAATTAAGTATACCATATTAATCCCACGTTTATTTATTACATACCGCGACTTAAACTTATCAAACACTTTAATATCTAACTGGGCAATGTTTAGAAGCACTTAATTTTACAAATACCTTACCTATTATTTCATCTTTTATCTATACCTACCTATAAAACAGTAGGTACCGTGACTGACTGACTCACTGAATGGCTGATTGACTGACTGACTGACAGACAATGCACAGCCTAAACTACTGGTGCTGGAGACTTGAAATTTGGCATACATGTACCTTGAGTATTGTAGAGTTGCACTAAGGAAGGATTTTTCTAAATTCCCACGGGATAGGGAAATATCTATGCTTTGATTGTTTCTTTGTTTGTAGCGGAACATCTGAAACTTTTGAGTCAATTTTAAAAATTCTTTCACCATTAGAAAGCTACACTATTCTTGAATGGCACAGGTTAAATTTATTTGGAAAAATGCAAAATTCCCACGGGATGGAAATACTTAAATATATAATGTGTAATTTAGCAGATGAATTCGGAAAAACGCAGAGGCGCAAGCCCGGGCTCAAATCCACGACCCTCTACTTAAGAGACCATAGGTCAACCACTAGGCCACCACGGCTTAGCGGCTATAGAATTCACTTATTCCTATTCCGCGGGAACTATGCATTTTTCTGGCATTATCCTATGTGTTAATCCATGTAATAAACTACCTGTGTGCCAAATTTCATCCAAACAACTAACGTTATTGTCTTCGCGTACGAAATCGCGGGCAAATGCTAGTTATTGATAAAAAACTACGGTATACCTACCTAATTTTTTATTTTAGTAATAAAGAGCCTTAACGTCATGGGCTACTAACTTCATGCCTCTTTAATAAAGGACTATCCGGATTAGAAAAAACAATAGGTACCTATAGTTTCAAAAAGTTTTCTAACTGTATCTCAGCGCAGGGTCTTTTCTTCGTTTATAAAGACTTAGGTACTTACGTTGATCATTGGAATAACATTTACAGGTACGGATTACGTGTACCACTACCGTTTCGACTATCCCGTGGCGTATATCCATCCCGGACAGAAAGAAGTATACCAGCAAGTAAGATTTTGACACACGTTGCCTTTACTATTTAGTAAAATAGCAGGAAAACGTACTTAATTTCATCGTTTTCTACAAAAAAGTTAAGGACTTGCCTTTACCCTGAATCACTGCTGACGACATCCATGAATAGGTAGGTAATAAATAACTTCTATTAACCCGTCACGCGTCCTAGGGAGGGACTACGTTAGTCCCTAGTTTTTTTTGCGGGAAATGTCCCAGTCTACTACTGAAGTCACTAGGACACCTCCCGCACAAAAAAAATTGGGACCAATTTTAGTATGGTGGACGCGTGACGTATACCTATAACCTACTACAAGTATCGCAATTATTTTGTTCGTTTTATCACAATAATTTTAAAATACTTATGTATATCGAAGTACTTTTACATATCTCACTCCTTTCAAGAACTTTGGGGTCTAAGTTTCGCTGTCACGATAGTAACAAGTTAGCTATGAAGTATCTTTTTGTATTTATTTTTTCAACTTCATTTTTTTATTACTTTTACGGTCATCCCGTGAAATCATATATTTCGTACTAAATACAAACTGAAATATACTTGTTTAAAGTTGCAGAGTAGCGCCATCTCTTGTCCAGGTGAGCGGTTAGTTCCGAAGGAGTGTTAAAATCTCTCGATAGAGGGTGTAACATAGATGTGCGCTTGTCACTGCATAAGGTGATGATTTAGCAGACTGAAATGTATGATGTATAGGAAAAATTCGTGTCTAATCTCTAGACCAGTGGTGGTGTAGGGGTATGGCACACGGCACGGAATGCTGAGGACCTGGGTTTGATTTCCAGCATTGGTCTTTTTTCTGGGATTTTTTCTGTGCATCTATAAGTATATTTCAGTTTGTATTTAGTACGAAATATACGATAGTAACAATAATATTAGGTTGCAGCAAAAATAAATATTCTAGGTAGGTACCTATTCATTTTAAGCTCAAGCTTAAGCGATTTCTTCGGCAGTTGTAGGAAATATCTACATAACTTTTACAGCGAGAGATTCCACCCTAGTATGCAATTTTACCTACTTATAACTATGTAATTTTTAAAGGGTTTCTATTAGACCATGGCGGCTATAGTTAGTTATTAACATGAACGGACATATTTCCAGCTGTACTGCATCAACCCTCCAGCCGTGAGTGTGGGCTCCACCGTGGTCTGCGACTGGGCGGCGCCTCCTCAAGTGCAGTTTACTCTAGGTGATGACTACATGCACGTCGTCCGGCAAGACCCGACCGGAAAGTTCGCTGGCAACGCGGTCATTTGGACATATCAGCTTTGCACCCACAACCATCTGCTTCCCGAAGAATACATCACTAAGAAAGTTAACATCACCAGGGTTTAATAAAACGATTTGATATTTTACTAGATTTTTTATACTAGAAACGTTTTGCGGTTGCGCTTGACTGTATTGAACCCGGAATGTCATGGCTAACCGTGCCGAGCGGCGTAATGTCGTAGTTTGACAACAGGGATTAAGTACCCTTTGGGTACGGAACCCTAAAAATGACCCTTCCTAAACACTACCTATACAGTTCCTCTTGCCTCGTAGGTACACTTTTCCATCGTTTTATGCACAGTAAGAGGAATTGAAAATTTCGTCGTGCGTACTCCGTTCATCATCAATATCGCCACTTTTTTGATCCATTACTATTAGGTACTTAATGCGCACACGTTTTTTGTGTTTTCAATGAAATGTATTTTTTGAACTACAATCTCTGCAATAGCTCAATATTTGAGCTTTTTGTAGCTCAGCGCTTTTAGTTTATATGACACTAGCCTTCCGTCTGCAGCTTCACCCGCGATAAAATAATTATCCCGTAGGAAAGGTATTTTCCCGCGGTAAAAAGTAGCCTATGTCACTCAGTGAATGTAGCTTTCTAACGGCAAAAGAATTTTTGAAATCGGTCCAGTAGTTTCGGAGCCTATTCAATGCAAACAAACAAACAAACAATCAAATCTTTCCTCTTTATAATATTATTAGTATAGATTTCTATTGTTATTACCTATTGGTTCTGTGATTTTATGACTTCAAAGGCATCGAATAGCCAATGATTTTGAATGGTATCTCTTGCAATGGGACTCTAATGTAAAATGACAGTGACAAATTCTTTGGGTCATATACTATGTGCAGCGGTGACACTTGCTCGTACTCCACGCTAATGTATGTGTAATCCTTTTTCAAGCCCTTTTCGCCATGCTGTAATTGAAATTCATATAAAATTAAGATTTATTTTGATAATGGCTACCTTAGGGATGTTAAGTATGTTAAAATATCATTTTCAGTTCTCATGCTCTAAAAATATTAGTACTTCAGTCTTTGCATATCGGATCGGCTCCTTTTTAGTCTCTAGGGATTAAAGTAATTTTTTTTATTACCTAAATTTGTAAATCCCTAAACTGCCAATCACGGTGTTCGTGAATGGAGGATTATTGCCATTTTCAGTGACTGTGTGTAGACAATTTTAATTAAAGCCTTCCACCCACAGACCGAAGCGCGCTGCGCACGCTCCTTAGCGTCGCGCGCACGCCCCACTCTTCGGTCTGTGGAAGCCTTCAGGGCGTGGAAATAACCTCAAAATGACAACTGTGCAAAAACATGTAAAAAACCAGACACGCCCAGGATAGGGTTCCGTAGGCGTTATGAAAAAATCCTTGCATATCTTTTATTACTCCAAAAGTTTAGTTTTTACAGGGGGAGGGGAGAGGAGAGGCGTAGGTAGGTATCCTAAAAAAAATTTTTTTTTCTTCATTTTATTTTTTCACTTTGTCCGGATATATATATATGTACCATGTCCATGCAAAATTACAGCTTTCTAGCCTTAATAGTCTCTGAGCTAAGCCGCAGACGAACGAACGGACAGACAGACATGGCGAAACTATAAGGGTTCCGTTTTTGCTAGTATGGCTCCGGAACCCTAAAATTAATTTCATGAAACACGATAAATGATTACGAATATGAATCTATATAATTATATTAAGGATAAATTCATTTTATTATGCATAGGATAGTTCAATTAGTTGTAAAATAGTTTCCAAGTTTGAATTGAATTTATTGGCTAAATATGCAAGCATTCAAAGCGCCACTTTACAAAAAAAAATAAAAGGAAAGAAAAAACCGCAGGACAATATTTTTTGCTATTTCAATTTTGCACAGATGTCCATTTACATTACCTAGTCGTATTAAACGTACCTACGTTGTAAAAAAGTGATATTGTAATTTTCTCTAAGCACCTAGAATGTCGTCTTTTTTCCTCTCATTCAAAGTGAAAAGTAGTGTTTAAAGCGAGACTAAACAGCCATAATGACAACTCGAACTATAAATACCTCGTGTCATTATGGCTTGTTTTAGTCCTTTGTTGAACAATCTAGTATTATATTACGTAACACTTAGACCAATTTTATTCTTGATTCAGTACGTACTGTTAAATTCAAATGATAGGCTGGTTGGAATAATGGTATTCGCCCCGTCAGATTATAAGATACCATTTCTCCTTTGGCATGAAATCCTAAAAGAAAGTCATGATTCAGGTACGGAAAGGCTGAATGAATACCTAAATAAAGAAAAGTGAATGTTTAGGGGAGTACCTTTAAACGGTGCAATCCTAATGATAGAGGGAGATGTAATTTTTGTTACTCACGAAGCTCTTTCAGAAGCTATTAAATTTTATTTAAAAAAAACTATGTGATTTTTGAAAACTGTTTTTTTCCCTGCAAAAATACATGATAGATAGGTATGTGGTAATTGTAATTTTTGTACCTGCCATCAACATAGGTAATTAATACGTTACTGGGTAACACATAGTAACCAAAAAAATTAAAAACGTGACAAGAATTAAAAAAATCGAGAAAAATTGTTTTGGTAACAGATTTTCTCAAATATTTTCAATGTGCCTACAGACAGACCCCAACCAGTTAGATACAGTTTTATTTTAAGTAATAATATAAAGTATAGATTTCATTTCATACCGTATTCATATAGCGCTGAAGCACAATTTAAAATATCTGTTAACACCATACATGCCAGAACATATAGACGTAAAGTTGATATCATAGTGCAGAAACTAGACAATTGTTACGGTACGAACATCATTTTTTCGCATTAACTCATCTTTTTTCATCGTCTATTGATTGATTTGATGTGGATTCAATCTTTAATTAGAAACTAGCTTTTGCCCGCGACTCCGTCCGCGTGGAATTAGTAATTTGGGCAGCTTATTTTTTTATCCAATTTCCTTTTTCATCAATTATGGCTCTCCTTAGATCCTTCCGGAAGAAGTGAAACTTCATAATAAACCAACCCGCTCCCAATCCGCCCCAACCCGCTCTCAACCCGCCCTCAACCCGCTCCCAACCCGCTCTCAACTCACCCCCCCACCCGCCCCCAACCCGCTCTCAACCCGCCCCCAACCCACTCCCAACCCGCTCCCAACCTACCCCCAACCCGCTCCTAACCCGCCCCCAACCCACTCCCAACCCGCCCCCAACTCGCTCTCAACCCGCCCCCAACCCGCTCCTAACCCGCCCCCAACTCGCCCCCAACCCGCTCCCAACCCGCTCCTAACCCGCCCCAACCCGCCCCCAACCCGCTACCAACCCGCCCCAAACCCGCTCCCTACTCGCCCACCCACCCGCTCCCAACCCGCCCCCAACCCGCTCTCAAGCCGCCCCAACCCGTTCTCAACCCACCCCCCCAACCGCTCCCAACCCGCCCTATCTAACTGGGCTATCTAACACTGAAAGAATTTTCCAAATCGGAGCAGTAGTTCCCGAGATATAGACGTTTTATTTCCAAAACCCCCGATTTGGAAACATTCTTCCGCTCCGCTCCGCTCCTATTGGTGTTAGCGTGATGATATATAGCCTATAAGCCTTCCTCGATAAATGTGCTATCTAACACTGAAAGAATTATTAAAATCGGAGCAGTAGTTCCTGAGATTAGCGCGTTCGATCAAAAAACCTGTTCGATAAATTCTTAAAATAGACGTATCTTTCTTATTTGTGAACCGATTCAAATGAAACAAACACTAAATGTTAATCCAAGAAAATACCAACATATCAGTGAAAACCGCATCCTTCTAGGTTAAGCCGTTTCTGAGATTAGCGCGCACAAACGCACAGACAAACAGACAAACAGACAATAATTCTAAAAATCATTGTTTTGGGTTCTATTGCGCTAATAAATAGCCCTAGAGACAATTTTTCTCAAATATCTTCAATGTACAGACACCGACTTGTTACAGATTTATTATATGTATAGATAGATGAGTAGAGTACACAACATTAAAGAGTATAAAACGGTAGAAAGAGAAACATTTTCAATACCTACTTAGTTAGGCGAGTATTTTTTTTAAATTAGGAAATTTCGGGGTTTTCTTATTCAAAATCATTTTCGTAAAAAAAGTATCCTTTTATTTTTGAGTCTGTTTCGTGAAATTTTTCATTCAGTTTATATGGCTCGTCACAATTTAGCAGTAAAAAAGCACACACACACACACACACACACCTGCACGCACGCGCCCGCATCCATTAAATTATATTTTTCTGTTCACTTACACTTTTGGATTGAATAAAAGTATAAAGTTTGTAATTAAGTAGCACTGTCAATAATACAGACTAAAGCTGTATAATAACTGATAACGGTAATTCTCCAGATTTAATTTATTCTATTATTCTATTTCTAATTAACGCGTCGCATTTTTCAATCTTAATTTTTAATGCATTTTATCTTAAATATAGTAACATATCGGTCATTGAAACTTAAATGTTTATAGGGCACTTTATAATTATTAAAGGTATTAATGTTTATAGCTAACGTTTGTATGACGCGTGAATTAGAAAAACGATGTGTTAATTAGAATATTTATTTAACATGATATTCTACCGAAATCAAAAGGAATAAATAAAAAGGTTTTTTGTATCAGTACGCTTTCTATCGATAATTATTCTATAAAATTTTTACTTCTAATTCTAATTAACGCGTTCACTTTTGACACGTGAATTAGGGATCCTTGAAAAATACAAAATAACTTTTTATAGGTACATGTAATAAACTATAGAATCAAGTCCTACTAATATTATAAACGCGAAAGTTTGTAAGAATGTATGTATGGATGTTTGTTACTCTTTCACACCAAAACGGTTTGACGGATTCTGATGAAATTTGGCACACAGATAGTTTATAATCCAGATTAACATATAGAATACTTCTTGTCCCGGAAAATTGCATAGTTCCCGCGGGATAGCGATAAACGAATTCTTCGCAGGAATGCCAAAACCGCTAGAGTTACACGTATGTAATGTATGATGGAAATGTTTATAGTCCTACAAAAAAACCCGCCACAGTATATATCTTTCGAAATTCCCACGGGATAGGGAAATATCTAAACTTTCTTTGCTTTTTTGTTTATAGCAGAATCTCTGAAACTATTGAGCCAATTTTTAAAATTCTTTCACCATTAGAAAGCTACACTATTCTTGATTGACATAAGTAACTTTTTATCCGGGAAAATTAAAAATTCCCTCGGGATAGTAATAAATTAATTCAATTTCGTACCTGATTTTAATAATTCTTACATATTATGTGATATGACTATCCCCGATTAACAAAAGCTATTTTTCTTCGGGAAAATACAAAATTCCCACGGGATAAAAAAAACGGAATTCAACTTCGGGGCCGAGTTTGAAAATTCTTTCACCAATAGAAAGCTACAGCTATTCCTGATTGGAATAGACTACTCTTCTTCGGGAAAATGAAAAATACCCGTGGGATAGAAATAAGTAAATTCAACAACGGCACTGATTTTAAAAATTCTTTCATATCCTATCCTACTAATATTATAAACGCGAAAGTTTGTAAGAATGTATGTATGGATGTTTGTTACTCCTTCACGCTAAAACGGTTTGACGGATTCTGATGAAATTCAACTTCGGGGCTGATTTCAAAAATTCTTTTACCAATAGTAAGCTACAGTATCCCTTATTTACAAAGGGTACTTTTTCCGGGATAATAAAAAAATCCCGAGGGATAGAAATAAGTAAATTCAACATCGGCACTGATTTTAAAAATTCTTTCATATGATATGATATGACTATCCCCAATAGGCTACTTTTTCTTCAGGAAAATGCAAAATTCCCACGGGATAGAAAAAACTGAATTCAACTTCGGGGCTGATTTTGAAAATTCTTTCACCAATAGAAAGCTACACTATTACTGATTGGCATAGACTACTCTTCTTCGGGAGAATGCAAAATTCCCGAAGGATAGAAGTAAGTCAATCCAAATTTGTGGCTGATTTCAAAAATTCTTTCACTAATAGTATGCTACAGTATCCCTGATTGACATAGGTTACTTTTCTACGGGAAAATACTAAATTCCCACGGGATAGAAATAAGTGAATTGAATATAGGGGCTGATTGTTAAAATGATTTCACTAATAATAAAAAGCTACGATGTCTCTGATTTTCAAAAAAGGTCAAAAAAGTAATTTCTATCCCGCGGAAACTTTACTTTGCACTTGCCGGGATAAAAAAGCCTGTTTCAATCAGGCACAGGCCTCCTCCCAGAACAAGAGGACTTGGACAGTAGATTTGGGAAGTTCACATCACACCCACCATTGAATTTCTTCTCAGGTGTGTGTAGCTTTCCTCGCGATGTTTTCCTTCACTATAAAGCTCATGGTAAACTTCAAACGTAATTTACCACATGAATTCGGAAAAACTCAGAGGTGCAAGCCTGGGCTCAAACTCACGACCCTCTGCTTAAGAGTCCATAGGTCTGACCACTAGGGCACCACGGCTTAGCGGCTATAGAATTCACTTATTCCTATTCCACGGGAACTTTTCATTTTCCTGGCATTATCCTATGTGTTAATTCATGTAATAAACTACCTGTGTGCCAAATTTCATCCAAACAACTAACGTTATAGTCTTCGCGTACGAAGTCGCGGGCAAAAGCTAGTAATTTTATATTTTAAAGACTGAAGACAAGCAAAAAATGTACGTCTGGAGGAACGCCTCTTATAAAGATTAGTGATTTTTTTGACACTCTTATAAGTCTCTAAAAGAACTTTTAGTTCTGAATTGGCTGGTTTAATGATGTCACCGACACTTACTTGCTGCTTCGGGGGTAACCACTATCTGTACCTCTACCATGAGTTTACACTAGTTTACGTGACCGTACTCGCTAGCGACGGCGTAAATTATTTATATGGAGAATCGTACTTCCGTAAGTGACCGCTAGAGGCGCTGTACAATTCTCCATACAAATAATTTACGCCGTCGCTAGCGAGTACGGTCACGTAAACTAGTGTAAACTCATGGTAGAGGTACAGTATAAAAATTAAGTATGGTGAAACTGTTACTGTGCAAAACTTAAATTATGGAATCTGTAATAGTATTCTGTTTCCAGTATAATTTATTAGTTGTAATAAATTACTGAAAAACATTTTTAAGGGTTCCTTGCCTACACGTACCTACGTATGAGATGTTTTTACACGCTTTATATTAGCTTCACCTGTATGTTTGTATGTTTGTATGTATGTTTGTAACCGACTCCTTAGGGCGCGATTTTGACCCACTTCCCGGTTTCCGATTGAGCTGAAATTTTGCACATATGTGTAAATTGGATGACAATGCAATATTATTGTAACATGGAGCTGATTTGATGATGGAGCTGGATGGTGGCCATAGGAACTATGTAATAAAACAACACAATCCCGTCGAGTTTGGGCTCGTTTGATTCGTCTTGACGAGCACTTTGATCCCAGATGGTAACCAGGGTCTGATGATGGAGCTGGAAGATGGCCAAAGGCACTCCACAATAAAACGACACAACCCTATCGAGTTTGGGCTCGTTTGATTCGTCTTGACGAGCACTTTGATCCCATATGTTAACCAGAGTCTGATGATGGAGCTGGAAGATGGCCAAAGGCACTCCACAATAAAACGACACAACCCCATCGAGTTTGGGCTCGTTTGATTCGTCTTGACGAGCACTTTGATCCCATATGGTAACCAGGGTCTGATGATGGAGCTGGACGATGGCCAAAGGCACTCCACAATAAAACGAAACAACCCCATCAAGTTTGGGCTCGTTTGATTCGTTTAGACGAGTACTTTGGTCCTAGATGGTAACAAGGGTCTGATGATGGAGCTGGAAGGGGGTAGGTGGCGGGGTGGGGGGGGAATGGGGTATGGGGTAAGGGGGTCGGGGGTTTAGAGGGTTGGGGGTAAGGGTGTGGCGGTTGGGGTTAGGGGATGGGGGGGGAGTTTACGGGAAATAGGGTGGGGGTGTTGCGGGGTTCGGGGGTAAGTGATTTTGGGGGGTTGTGAGAAATGGGGAGGGGGTAAGAGGCCTAGATGGGATGGGGGGGGGGGTTGGGGTGTCTGGTGTTAGGGGGGTTGGGTTTAGGTGGTTGGGGGGTTTGTAAAATGAGGAAGGGGGTAAGGGGGGTTTAGGGATTGGGGGTAAGGGTGTGGGGTTGGGATTGGGGGTTTGGAGGGGGGGTTTGGGGAAATGGGGTGGGGGATGTTGGGGGGTTGGGTTTAGGGGGTTGGGGGGTTTTAGGTGAGGGGGGTAAAGTTAGAAAGAAAGAGATTTACGTTTAGTAGTGTAGAGCAGTGCGCGCGCACCAAAGACCAAGTATAAGATGGACTGATTCTATTTAAGACGAGCAAAAAACCGTTTTGTCTCTTTTTAGCACATGGAAACTCTCACTATGAAAAAAATACAACTAAAAAATAGAAAATAAATAATAGTTTAAAAAAACTTTAAAAAACACGCTTTAAAAAATAAAAAATAAATTTTAATAAATTTCAATTCACTATTCTTATAGTGCAGTAAAAAATCTTAATAAGCAATTATTATATTGTTATATCCAGATCAAAATTTGTAAACAATTCTAAATATTGATAAAATAAATAATAATAGTTTAAAATATTTTATTGTAAAAAAAGCGTGGGGTGCTTTTTAAGATGTTATCAAAATGATAATCCTTGACAATTGACACCATGCACCCCACGCTTTTTTTACAATAAAATATTTTAAACTATTATTATTTATTTTATCAATATTTAGAATTCTTTACAAATTTTGATCTGGATATAACAATATAATAATTGCTTATTAAGATTTTTTACAGCACTATAAGAATAGTGAATTGAAATTTATTATAATTGTTTTTTTTATTTTTTAAAGCGTGTTTTTAGTTTTTTTAAACTATTATTTATTTTTGACCTATGACAACCTGATCAGTGCTTAATTTATTTATCTTCAAGAAAAAAGAGCTGTGTAAATTCTATTTTTTATTACTTCAACGTTCCTCGTCCTTGTTGAACTATGGGTTCAAAATGTACGGAATTAAAACAATGGAGTATCGATTACAAATGATTTATTTTCAAAATCGTCCAAGAGCAAACACACGGGTGGGTACTGGTTAAGTAGAAAGAGATTTACTTACTATAAAATGTGGCTACAGTTACAACAAGGAATGTGCGATCGAGTGCGAGCATCGCTCATAGTTCAGCTAACGCCCACTTTACATACAAGCTACGAGCATCAAGGAAACTAAATCACGTACCCGGTCGAACCCATATTTATTTCATTGCAAATGTCATGTCGACATTCCATGCATCTGCCATAGAAATCATCGTGAAAACGTTCCATCCTGGTAGGTACGCTATTCAGTTGTTAGGCCAACCTGAAGGACTTCATACCTACATTACAAACTAGCTAGAGTGAAATGGAGCCGTATTCGGGAACGGCCTATGACGGCGCACGAGCAATAAGTAATACCACAGCTACTATGAATAATACTTAAGACTGACCCTTTGCGACACACCGACAACAAAGTAGAGCTATTCAACGCCGCAAAAATAAAGTACAATAAATAAATTAAGTAGGTACAAATGGAAAATCGTCCATTTGAAATTATACATAAATTAAGAAAAATTAAAATTTTAAATAAGTAAGTACCTACATTGAAGTTGTCCATCGATCGAGAATATTGTCGAAAATGGAATATGTCCCATGGCGAAATTGATTTAGGCCGAAAGAAATGATGGCCATTTCAATTAATGACTAAATCAATTCAGGCTTAATTAATTTGTATCAAAATGATGTATGGTTACACATTTTGTTAAAATTTTCAAATTTGGCACGCAAGTAGGTGCGAAACCGGCCAAGTGCGAGTCGTACTCGCGCACCGAGGGTTCCGCACAAATTTATATTTATCTATGATCATCCAGTCTTAGCAGACCCCTGCTCCTAAGCAAAATAAGCGCAGTGTGGCATCATTGTAGATTGGTTACTGATATAGACAGATAGAGAAAAAAAGTTATGCTTTTCGCAATTTTTTCTTTATCTGTGCTATAAGATCTTGCTTCGTACCAAATTTCAAGATTCTGAGTTCACGGGAAGTACCCTGTAGGTTTTGATTCCCTTGCGAGTGTCGAAAATTTGCGGCATAAATAGATTGGTCACTGATATAGACAGACAGACAAAAAAAATTATGCTTTTCGCAATTTTTCCTTTATCTGTGCTATAAGACCTTGCTTCGTACCAAATTTCAAGATTTTGAGTTCACGGGAAGTACCCTGTAGGTTTTGATTCCCTTGCGAGTTTCGAAAATATGCGGAAATCTTTTGATTGCGTTGGCTTAGAAGTTTGATTTTTTCACAGCTCCAAGGGACAGTAGACCTGAGTATTTGATATAAATTTCAGCTTGATACCTCCACGCGTACCTGAGAAAAACGGTCTTGACAGACGGACCGACGGACGGACGGACAACAAAGTGGTCCTATAAGGGTTCCGTTTTTTTCCTTTTGAGGTACGGAACCCTAAAAAATAATAATTTTAGGATTTTGTGGGACAGGATAAGGAAAAACGAGTTTTATATATTAAATTCAATGGGACCCTATTTCTGTAATAATTTCTTTAGGTTCATAAAGGTGCAGTAAAAAGGGATTTTTGGAATTTCTCGCGGGATAGAGATTGGGAGTGGACTTTAAAGCTTTTTTGTGCGCGGACGAAGTCGCGGGAAAAAGCTAGTAAGGAAATAGAGCTATTGTAGGTACCTAGTTGCAGTTTTTGTGCATCCCTCAGTTTGGCACACATTGGTCTAATATATAGCGCAGACATAAAAGTAACAGCTTAGCCCTTTTTCTTTTTCTTTGTTGTTTTTGTTGGTTTTGTTGTTGTTGTCGTCGTTGTTGTTACTGTTGTTGTGGTTGGCTCCTCAGTTGTTGTTGTAGGCAATGGCTTGTATTGTCCGAGGGCTCGTATGTGGTATCTGATGACTTCGGAGAGTTGCCACCAATTGTATTGTATCTCAACTGTGGTCCGCTTCCAACTGAACATTACCGTGGGACGTATTCTGCCAGTCACCACGACTTCCACGTAAGTCAAACGTCGCTCTATGGGAACCTTTGTGCGTAAAAATAATTAGTTTTGTACATCTACACTAATATTATAAAGAGGAAAGATTTGTACCTATGTTTGTATGTTTGTAATGAATAGGCTCAAAAAGTACTGGGCTGATTTAAAAAATTCTTTCACTAATAGAATGCTACATTCTTCCAATTTGACATAGGCTACATTTCATTTTGAAAAAAATTAGGGATCCTTGGTAAAATTTGAACAATGTAACCGAAGGTGTAGAAAAATGAGTCTTAAAATGTCTTTCGTCGAATGCGCTGCCGAAACTATTAGCGATAGAACAAAATAATGTACAACAATATTGAAGAACATCATAATGTCTACAAAAAACTCCGCAGTAGCATATGTCCAACTATTGTAGTTATGTCACTACAACAACTTTTTTCATTTTAAATATTAATGAAAATGCTAACCAAATTCAAACCATGCTATTTATGTGTTTATATTAATCCTTATCCAAATAAATTATTTAATGGTAAAGACCATTTAATTACCTATAAAATAGTTTTTAAATTATTTAAATTGGACTTTCCATTCAAAAGATATTACGAATTAAAAAATTCAAACAGTAAACAAAACCGCCATAGCGCCGTGGCCGTTGTTTGCGATGCAGTCTGAAAAGCGCGCCGGGCATCGCGGCGGGCGGGGTGGAGGGGGCACTGAAATACGGGAGTGGGGCGTGCACGTCTGTAATAATTAATAAATAATAATTTTTTAATAAATAAAAATATTTGTGAAAAAAAGTGTTTTATATCCAAATTTCCAAAAATAAATAATTGTCTACCCCGTGCGAAGCCGGGACGGGCTGCTAGTTTATAATAAAATGGTGTAGATAAAGTAAACGTAGGTACTAATTAGGGCTTTGTGATTGTGACAAATTAAAATATCGTTAGATGTCCGTTTGGCGTTATTTGCTTGAGATTGGCTCATTTAGTTAGTTGGTTTTGGTTTAGTTAAAAACCGGTTGTCTGTAAAGTCGGTTTACGGACGATAGTTTAAAGTGACAACGTCACAACAAACCATTCAAAAAACAAAAATGAAACCTCGCTTGCTTAACCTCGGCGACCGGACGAGAACCGGTGTTTTGTCAAATATCTTGAAAACGGTGCATCCTACGGCAAAATCAATGAAGTTTTCATCCCCCCTTTAGAGGCCCCCCCCACCCCCCACCCCCCCATTAAATAATATAAATATAAATATTAGGGGACAATCTAACACAAATCGACCTAGTCCCAAACTAAGCAAAGCTTGTACTATGGGTACTGACGACGATAAACATACTTATATAGATAAATAAATACTTAAATACATAGAAAACATCCATAACTCAGGAACAAATATTCGTGCTCATCACACAAATAAATGCCCTTAACGGGATTCGAACCCAGGACCTCTTGCTTCGTAGGCAGGGTTACTACCAACTAGGCTAAGGCGGTCGTCAAACATACATTCTGGTTTTCACTGCTCTCTTGAACATACTATTACATAATATTAGACGTTATGACGTCAAAAAAAAACTTTGTCTATCGAAGGACAATATTGCCAGTAGGTACCTACTACCCTAATAATAATGACTTTTGGTTCTGTATACTGTTTTTGTACATATTTTTTAAAGGAAAACTAGAAATAAAACGTCAAAATATGTCTTACATGATTATATATTTTCTTTTGTAATTTGTTACAATATTGCAAATAATTAAATTACATATGAATATTTCTGACTGATGAGTAAAAGTCTCAACTTTATCAAAAAAATCTGCACTTACGGTACCCTAAATTTGATCTATTTTAATACAAGACTAAAATGTCACTCGGTAATAGATACTTCCTTAAGAAACTATCACCGACCCAAATACACATTGAATGGGTCGGTAATAGATTCCCATACATTCTATTACCGAGGGTTATGTGGTCGTACCATCGTTTATAGGCTTAATTTGGAGTGTTATAAAATCTAATTCCGACCCATAAAAAAAGTAAGGTACAGTTGTATTTTCATCACAAACCAAAAATATTAGTTATTACCTTGGTATAAAACCAAAATTATATAACTGATGGGAATAAATATGATTTTATCTCAATATTTAAACAACTTGACAAAATAACGGTTTCTATAGAAACTACAAATTCAATACTGAAGTTTTTGTTGAAAATTAAGGGTTTGTTGAATACTTTCCATACCACGGAAATAGTTCTTTAATAGTGTGAATAGATCAAGATTGGAATAACTGTAAGAAAGTGTATAACAGATCACATATACCAAAAATAAAGCATAAAGAACCAAAATCACCATTTTATCTATTACCGTGGTATACCACGATATTAGAATCCACTTAAAAAAACGACGCCTATCACCGCTGTATTTTATTTTCAATTTTAAACTTATTTCCAGGATAAAAAATATAAAAAGAGTATTCAAAAGTCATGCAGAAAACTATAAACAATCGTTTAAAAAACATAACATTAATTCAATTGCCGTAACTATTACGTAAAATACTAAATAAGATTCGAGTTAACTTACATGTGGCGTCACACGTTTGTATGGCAAGAACTCTTCTTGCGGTGCCGTCGCGGAAATCGATGAATTGCGAGCTCTTTGTTTCATTTACACATACTAGCGCTAATAAGTTTGTTAGTCAATTAAATGAGCTTCATTCGCAGAAAATTCGTGGTTTAGTAAAACGATTGGTTTTTTTTTTTTAATGAGTCGCCAGAGGGGCCAAAGACGCGAAGTCTTTGCTGTTTTTTACTTTAAGGATTGGAAGGGTGACTTGTGGTCGGGAAAAATCCCTTCGGACGAACTGGGAATGGAGGGCCCAGACAGTGTCCGACTTGCACGGACTAAAAAACCCGGTCACAAGTCCCCTTCTCTATTGGTTATCAAAACAAAAACGTGTGCTTTAAATTTTGAGGAGGGGAGGGGTAGGGAGGGGACTTAATCTACCCACAGTGTCCTGCCTCAGCCATTTGCTGGAAGGCCGGGAGAGGAGCATGCATTCTCCCGCTGGGCACTGGGGGTGCTTAGGTCGGTCTTTTATGTTTTTACCCGTTGGTTACTTCCTTGACCGACCCTCGCCCGTCTCTGTACAATTACTTAGTCTTATTGGTTGGGTTGGTGGGATTTCCTGTCATATGCAAAACGATTGGTTTAACAATAAAAAGCATATTTCAAAATATCGCAGTGATAGTCGTCGATTTTGATACCCGCGTTAACAGGCGCCGTTACCTTAGGTTAGGTTTTTAGCAATAGATACACAGATTTTTTGAACGCTTTTACTTGTTTTACTTTACTAACGATATGTAGAACTATTAACTGTATTGACAGATGCAGAGGAATTGAACAGATGCAGGCGTTATGAAAATAATAAAGAAATACTTATGATGTTTTAAGATTAATAAATGGCAGCCACTCCGTCGTCATCAAAACTCAACAAATTTGGTGGCGGGTTTAAAATGGTGGAGTGGTGGGTTCCAATGCCATGATTTCAATAATCGCCGCCCCGAACACTTCTTGTGCTTTTATTGTATTTCAGACACTTAGCTACACTATCACTTACCAGTGATTCTAACCCATAAACTTACTTCAAAATGAACTTGGAAATTTTCAGCTGGTGCCATAGTTTGGTCGTTAACCTCGAAAATAAGGAAAGGTCGCGGTAAATGTGCATTACCTAAAATTAATACATACAAAATTTAATATTATACTTCACAATCTAAGGGCCTGAAAAACACCGCAAATAAAATAATGTTGGCCACTGTTGGCGTATGCTGTGCCTGCCTCTATCTACAAACTAGATACCAACATCCGTGAAATAACTAACCTCAACATTTCGACCACATTGCAGCGGTCGTGTTTACAAGTCGACCGAAGTGTAGGTGTCACGTAGCCAGGCCAGTTTTTTCGAGCTACCCGCGTTAGATTTTTTTTACAAAATTACTTCACTGAAAAGACTAAAAGACCCCTCAACCTAAACCGTCATTTACCCTAGACATTGGAAACAGTCACTTCACGAGCTCGAGTCATGACTGAAAAAGTGCTGGTCAGCAATTTATTTCCCGATATGATGATATTAATAACGACCTCTAACATTAAATAATCAGAGCTAACACTATTGATAATCCGGTAACTTTAGACCATCCAAAGAAAAAAAAGAATCATCAAAATCGGACTACTCTGTAAAAAGTCATGCGTGATCATACATAAAAAATATATATATACACACGTCGACTTGAGAACCTCCTCCTTTTGTTTTCGTCGGTTGAAAAGGTCAAGCCACATCGCTCGAAGAACAAAACAGTCGGAACAGAAAGGTACCTACTCGAGAACCAACCACGACCACGACCCGGAAGGCAGAGACCTTCCATTAAATGGACTGACGACAATGCGAGGGCTGCGGGCAACTGGTGGTTTATTGTGGCGTTCTAATGGGGAGTCTTTGTTCAATTGCGGAATTCACCTGACGATGATGGATCAACACGACCAGGATATCAAGCTGAACGGTCTTTAAGAAAATCTGACGCACTCAAGTAAATCTAATTGTTGGATTTTTCAAAGGCTACCACGAGCCTCCGTCACATCCATATCCGGCAGTCTTTTGAATAGGAACCACATTGGGATCCACATAACATCTTCGAATATACGTGCTCGAGCTAAGTACTAATTTTTCATTTGAAATCCTTCCGAACGATTGCCACCAGCACGAAAATTGGCAAATTAACATGACCCTATCATCAGACATACGTGGTGCATAAACACTATCAATGTCTGATCCCCTCAAGTATCTTCACGTGTTTTTCTTTTTTTTTTGAAATCCTGTGTTCCTCCCACTAGTAAATGGATATAAGTACATCAGATAATCTTTATTTCTTCTTGCCCTACGAAATCTAATACCCCCACGTCGCTCGAGTAAATCGCCTTTTAGCCTCTCTGGCTACTCTACTATAAACAATAGGGTCTCTGGTATAAATGGTATAATACAATTACTTCCACTTTGACACTCGGGAATTCTCGGTTTTAATCGTAAGGATTCATGTTTCCACATACATAAAGTAACTAAGTATATCAAGTATATGAAATTCTAGAATTTACTCACATAAAATATTTTATGCGAGTAAATAAAATATTGAAATCTATTTAATTATAATTATTAATAGAATAGAAAAAAAAATTTAAATAAAAAATAAAACCTCCTTCAAAAAACCCCCAAAAAAACATAAAATAATAATTGATTGAACCGACCACAATAAGCATGAAAATATCTTTCTACTAATCTGTTTGAAGTTGGTGCCTCGGCACGAGCCAGCAGGAGTGTAGAAGCCCTATAATAGGTATGTAGGTAAGTTAGATTACTAGGTCCACTCCTGCTGGCTCGTGCTGAGGCACCAACTTCAAACAGATTAGTAGAAAGATATTTTCATGCTTATTGTGGTCGGTTCAATCAATTATTATTTTATGTTTTTTTGGGGGTTTTTTGAAGGAGGTTTTATTTTTTATTTAATTTTTTTTTATTTCCAAGTTTTTTTTGGGTGTTTTTTGAAGGCGGTTTTATTTTTTATTTAAAATTTTTTATTTTTTTCTTTTTAGTTGTTGCTAATGGCCTGGACTGGCACTCTTTACTGACTGTACTTTTTGCCTCTGGTTACCAAAGTACTTATCAAGACGAATCAAACGAGACCAAATTTGATGGGGTTATGTCGTTTTACTACGGAGTTCTTATGGTCACCATCCAACTTCATTGTCAGACCCTGGTTACCATCTAGGACCAAAGTACTCGTTGAGACGAGTCAAATGAGTCCGTACTCGATGGGGTAAGTGCCGTTACTTTATGGAGTAACTTTGGCCACCTTCCAGCTCCATCATCAGACCCTGGTTACCATCTGGGATCAAAGTGCTCGTCAAAACGTTTCAAATGAACCCAAACTCGACGGGGTTGTGTTGTTTTATTACAGAGTTTCTATGGCCACCTTCCAACTCCATCATCAGATTAGCTCCATGTCACAATAATATTGCATTGTCACCTGATTTACACATGCATGTAAAATATGAAATCAATCAGAAACCGGGAAGTGAATCAAATTCAACTTGCAAGATTTGACCCGTTGAGGAGTTCCGTTGGCCATCTGCGGTCTTCTTCATCAGATCTAGTTTACCAAATGACACTTTATGAATGCAAATGCTCGATTTGTCACTGAAAATACTAAAATCGCTTTACATTTCCCTTGAACTTTTGAAGAGTTCCTTCAATTCCTCATGGATCCCATCATCAGAACTGGATTCCGGTAACAACGGGACCAACCTTGAAGCATATGCTTTCAAACAACGAAAGAATTTTCCAAATCGGTTCATAAATGACGGAGTTCTGAGGTAACACACGTTAAAAAAAAAAAAAAAAAAAAAGAACATACAACCGAATTGAGAACCTCCTCCTTTTTTTGAAGTCGGTTAAAAAAGAAACAATTAATAATTCAGATAAACTGCGAATATTGCGAGTGTTGTATGTCGAAGTGATTATGCTACAGTTGAGGAAACTGAATCGCGTACCAGGGTCAGGGTGGAACATCTTCGTTGTCAATTTCCCTATGATTTCTTTGGCAGATGTAGCGAATGTCAACATGACATTTGCAACAAAAAGGTTCTGCCCTGCCCTGGTACGTAATTCAGTTTCCTCGATTGTACAAGAAAATCAAGTGCGGGTAGTTCGAAAAATTCGCGTGGCTAAACGAATGTGATACTCTACACTTCAGTCAACTCGTGAGCAAGGCCGCTGCAATGAGGTCGAAACGTTGAAGTGATTTTTAGCAATAATTTAGCAATTCAAGCGACATCTGTGTTATTCATAGGTCTACTGTGAAAAAATTACGTTGTGATAGGTGATACACATTACTGTTTTAGACTGTTAAGTGCACACTATGATACTATGAATATGCAGTAATGTGTCTCGTGTCATTTGCACTTCCGATTTCTACCGATGAATAAATCCCGCGGGGGGAAGTAATTGTATTGTAGAAATGTCGAGAATGTCTGAGCTTATCCATTTGATTGATAATTAATAATAGGTAATATGGTAATTTGAATTTTAAAACATTTCGAATGGCATTGGTTTTTTCTGTTCTGTGGCATTGGTTGATATAAGAAAATGAAAAATAAGTTACCGAAAATGTACGTGTGTCTCTCAGCTGTCACAGTTTCAAAAAATAACATGAAAACAGAATATATAATTATGCATTTTAGTTGCTTCATGTTGGCACGCGGTATTCTAGTATGTAGGCAAGTAAAGAAAAAACTAGATAAGCTTTTAAAATAGTTCGATTTTTTAATGATGATTAATTAAAGCGAAAATCTGAGTTTTAATTATGCATGACATTCGATAAGCTGTTGGATGTTTTCTTCCCTCTAAGCTAAGAGAGAATGAGATCGTTCTGAATGAAAATAATTTAGTGCTTCGTATTGCATCAAATCAACTAAGATTTTTATAAATACTGGTTCAACATCCATATTATCATTATAACAGCTATGCTACCTTACTTATTAATCCTAATATCCCGTGAATTCGGAAATCCCTTCTAAGGCCGTTCGCACATGGAGCTAGTCAAAGAGATATAGTTACGAACTGATATGATATCAGTAACTAGTCGCGTCGTGTGCGAACTCCAATGCGAATGTATGGGCGGTGACGCTCAAGCAACTCGTTAGTACCTAATTTAAGTTCGTAACTAGTTTTCTTTGAGTAGCTCCATTTGCGAAGGGCCGTAATGCTCCTCTATGATCCTCAAGGAATATGTCTGCAAATGTCAAAGCCTTAGCTTTAGTGGTTACATTCTAGTATGCGTATAACTGACTATATCATAGATTCAATCATGCCACTGCGGCACGTATTCAATTAATTTACGCTTGATACCACCAAGACATCGATTTTTCGGTAGCTGAAGCTAACATTGTCGCTACTAAGTGAACTAACATTTTCCATCAGAAAAATCATTTTCCGCACTTGCAGCTTACACAATGTGCATAATGTACTATTTTGTTCTTCTTTGCTATATCCACTTATCTTGAAAGCAATCCTAGGTAAGTAATATTAAATTTATTAAATAGAATAAATTAAGTGCTGAATTTGAACAAGCGTTTATCGTGCTAGTCTCAGTTTGTCTCAAAGTACTACTGTCAAAGCATTTCGATAGTGGGAAGGTAAAATCGCTAAAGCACCATATATGATCATATTATATCACTACATTTTACCTTTCCAGTGTCGATTATGAATTGCAGCTCAAGGTAGAGTCTTTTCGCATCTAATGCTGTACCATATTACAACGCCTATCATGAAGTCAGTTTTATATTCGATTAGTCGACCTCCAGCAGGTTTGCATCGTAGAATGTTTGCAGCCGTATAAATTTAACATGTGTTTGTAATATAAATTAATCGTAAACCCATTAAGCATTTACATACATAATAAGAATTGTTTATGAGGCAATCACAAAATTACGTCTTCATTAAATTGATTTAGGCGCTACAACTTCTAACAACTACCGCGAAATTTATAATTTGTTATCATAGTCCGACATCCCACTGCAAACTTGTGGTGGTTATGAAGAATTGCGGTACCATTGTTAATCTAAATTTGGATATGCTTTCTGTATTAGTTATACCGGGTATCCCAAAACTCATCCATAACCTGGTACCAGGCGTGAGGCCAAGTTTTACCAATTCCGTAAAAAAAATCATGTCACTTAGTAACGTAAGCGATAATAAAGTAACATTTGGTGGCAAAAACAGTAACCCGAAAAAAAAAAGTAGAGAAAGAGTATTATGACGGGAATAGAAAAAAACAAATATTTTTTTAGTGTTTATACCTAAAACGAGTGGTTTTTAATTAAAATAAGCGTTATGGTTGCTGATATGAGTTCATCATCAAGTGACATGGAGATTGATTGCATACCGCCAGATCTAAGAGCGGAAGCGGAGCTAACAATATCGAACTTGCTACCTCCCAAATCTAAAGAATAGGTAGTACATAACATGATTATAAGTTGAACAATCGTATTATTCCCTTAGATTTATTTGAGAAAAGCACTATACAAGCCTAGGCCACGAACAGGGATTGTTGGCCTCTTATCTCTAGATGGCCTCTTTCACACTCGGCCATCTAAGTATAACAATAGCTTAGTTAAAACACATTGATTTTTTTCTTATTTTTTCTAAAGCCCTTATGATTTGGCTCGGTACCAGGTTACTATTTAACCACTATCAGGTGTTTACATCATTCACATTTATTTAACTCAAAATTAAATTCCATGGGCAAATACTTACGTCAAAACCAATTTTAAGCAGATCCTGGGGGATTGCAGTGGGCCGAGCGCATGGCGCCCATGAGGTGAGATTTTAGTCCTGAACCATCGCTATGAAAGAAAATTTGAAAGTCGGCGAAGAAATAAATGAGAAGAAGTGTTAGAATATTAATTAAATTAGATTTGTAAATTTAGAATCTTTTATTTCAGTTATGTTACAAAATAGTGAATATAAGATAACAACTTACCTTTTTTTTCGTGTGGAAAATGCACCTCATGCATGTCCCCCGCTCGAGGCAGCAGGGGGGTCTTTGGGGCTCTCCCACTTTTAAGGTGGGCCTACCGAATAAAAACCACACGAGTTTCCACCTTCGGTCGTTAGTGCAGACGCCACGGCAACATAAGAGTTGTCAGCGACGCCTGCCGAAGATAACAACTTACCTAAGATAGAAGAATGTAACTGTTATAAAATTGGTTATATCTCCTGTTAGCGCCATTTACCAGCTGTTGAAAGATGATATTGAACCTTCCTGAAGCCGATCTCATGGCAAAGAGTCATTCTGTAAAAGGTCCACAAAGTGTATAAGTAAACCAACTTGTGTATAAAAATGCCGTATCGATGTTGAAAAACTAAAAATACTTAAATTAGTTAAACTTAAGGCTAGTTTAAAAAAACATCATTTTACTCGTCTATAACCGGCGATACTGACTTTGTTTTTTTTTAACATTTCATAACTTGCTTGTCATCAGCTTCCGTTTCCGTTTTTTGAGTGCATTCCTCTGGGGATAGTATGATGCTAAACGAAAGCCCTCTTTGTATGTCTATTAAGTAGTACCTAATACTCATTAAACCATTATATCGAAGGGTTCGTGGTCGAAATCGATAAGTTGGTCTAAAGTTTTCTAGAAATTTAGAATTTAGATGTTTTTCATAGTGTTCTTTTTGCAACAGTCAAATATTTCAACATATTGGATTTTTGGCACGTATTTAACCCTCGATATAATAAAAATATGCAGCGGGCTCTTGGACCAAGTAATTAAAGCGTGAAATAAAATTAACATTTAAGTGAACGTTGTTAATAATATGCTGTTTAGTTAAGTGAAATCCTCAAAATGGTTTCGAGTACTCTTTTTGCAATAGTTGTCGGTGTTCTCTCTGTATTCGATGCAGTCACATCAACGAATGAGTACGTATTTGAGTTTGGTAAGTATCGTGTTGTTATTACGTGATAAATACCTACACAGAATTAAAAAATGAAATAAAAACTTTTTATGGTCTAATGCTTCTTTTACACGCTTGCCAAGACTTGGCAAACTTCTAATAGCTCCAAGCCTATACAAACGTTTGAATGCTATTTGCACGCTTGCAAGTGCATTATTTTCCGTATACTGCTTATTATTTCCTTTGATCTGTGTTCAAAAACCGACACTAGCCAAGCCAAACACCCCCGTACACACGCACAGTGCTTGTCAAAGGTTGTTGAAGCTTGGCAAGAATGGCAAGCGTGTAAATGTAGTATTAGGCTCCGTCCGCACAGCGATATTTCACCGCGCGGTTTTTTATTCGCAATTCTGTAACAAATTGAATCTTATGAACGTAGACGCGCGGCTACGTCCATAAGATTCAAAGTGTTACAGAATTGCGAATAAAAAACCGCACGGTGAAATATTGCTGTGCGGACAGGCCCCTAAACGTGTACAGTACAAATCACATTAACAGTTAGTTTGTTTGAGAAAAATAAAGTTAACTGAAACAATTACTTTGCTCACCCGCGACCTTACGATGTTACGTTTATGTAAGAAATGCATGTTTATACAGTTCCTCCACCTCCACACTGTACGAAGGAACACACAAAAATCACACAAACCCAAACGTAAACGCAAACTTAAAAATTAAGTAATAAATAGGTACTTTTAAAAATAAAGTGGGTACTTGAGAATTTACAGTGACAAATTAAAACGTTTGTTTTGGTTTGCTAGTCTAACATGGTAAACGGTACTCTGAAGATGAGCTCGTTGAATTTGAAATGCGTCTGTGTAGTTTGGTGGTGGTGATAGTTGGGTTTATGTGATTTGAGTGTGTTCGTACAGTGTGGAGGTGGACGAACTACATGAACATACATTTCTCGCGTAATTATCACAAGGTCGCGGGTGAGCAAAGTACCTAATTGTTTCAGTTCGTTGAATATGGACCTCCGCAAAGAAACGCCTGATTTAATAATTAGGTACAAAAAAAATACACAGAAAATAATTGAGTTTTATTTTTAGATTAGCAAAACGTGTCACTTCACTCACTTTGTCTCAAGGATGTCTGACCAGGTTTTACCCGAATTAATTTTTGACGGTACTCCTATTAAGGAGAAAGGTCTCACCCACGGTCAAAAATTTGGGTCTCATCATGGATCAGACTCTGTCCTGGTCGGCTCATGTCTCTGAGGTCAGCCGCAAGCTTTTTGCTTCGGTCCATTCTCTTAGACGTCTGCAAAGTTTCCTTCCTCTTCACACCAAGATTACTTTGGCACAATCTCTCCTTCTCCCTCTCCTTGACTACGGCGAAATAGCATATCTCGATCTCTCTGAGCAGCTACTTGACAAGCTTGAGCGTCTTCAGAACGTATGCATACGCTTTATTTTCGGTCTCCGAAAATACGATCACGTGTCCTGTTTTCGCGCTCAGCTGAAGTGGCTCCCAATTCGTCTGCGCCGGAATGTTCACATCCTGTCGTTGCTTTTTAATGTCCTTTTTAAACCACAGTCCCCTTCCTACCTCTCCGAAAGATTTAATTACTTGGCTGCTGGGTCTGGGAACCGGTTGCGGTCAAGTGATAATCTTTTGCTAGCCTTTCCTATAACTAAATCCAAATCGTATTCCAAATCCTTCTCCGTACACGCTGTTAGTCTGTGGAATCGGTTGCCGAGTGACATCAGGCGGTCGCAGTCGATAGCCATCTTCCGGAATCGCTTAGGGCCGTACTGGCTTGACAGTTCCTCTTAAATTGAGACTACCTCTGTTGTGTTCTTTGTTTAGTGTATATGCGTTTATTAATGTAAGTATTTGTAGTTTTTATGTAGTCTATTTATGTTGTTATGATATGTATTAGTTTATTGTATTCATTATATAATATATGTGTGTACTTGTGTGTATTCTTTGTAAGTGTAGTGTCTATGCGCGTTCAACACAGCAATAGCGTAAGTACACAATTAAAACACCGAGTTTATAGCCAGTAAGTCAGTTATATTATTTAAGCACAGATAGTTCACCATAGGCACAAGAATTAGCAGATAGAATTGTAGAAACGAAGTTAAGGATACAGAATGGATTACTAATTATAAATACGTAAACAAATGAATATGAGCACAGTGACAGCATCAGTGCATTACGGGCGAGAGTAGCGAACTACCACCATCGCCGGCGCAGTGCAAGCGGCCGCGCGCAGCGGGCCGCATTCCATTGCCATGACGTCACCGGCACTCGCCGCACACGCCGCCTCTTGCTAATTAAGCCTTAGGTTCCTACATAAGTAATGGGTAATATTGTTTATGTTTTGTTAGTTTTGGTTTATTTTTGATTTCGGCTCTTTTTCACTCTGCGTTGTATGCCTACTCTTGTCTCTGATGTCCTGTCAATCGTTCTAAGGTTAACTGGAAGAGATCCCTTTAAGGGATAAGTTCGCCTTTGTACATCTGTATCTCTTGTTAACTAGTTATTTTCATGTTTTATGTAGAATAAAGAGTTTTACATACATACATACATACATACGTGTCTTGAAACAAATACCTATTTGCAATTCATACTCCATTGGTAAGGCAATCCATAGAAAATATCACTATTTATCATCAGTTACTATTGACTTGCCACTTAAATTAGTAAACAACCAAAATTAGATGAAAACTCACGAAAAAAATTTGGTTCTATATACCTTGAACACCCTTACCTTGGCAGTCGTCCGTTGTGAATGTTTGCTCGTCACTAAAGATGACGGAAAATATATAAAACGACCGCTTTAGCCTAGTTGGTAGTGACCCTGCCTACGAAGCAAGAGGTCCTGGGTTCGAATCCCGGTAAGGGCATTTATTTGTGTGATGAGCACGAATATTCCTGAGTTGAGTTGTTCCTGAGTTATGGATGTTTTCTATGTATTTAAGTATTTATTTATCTATATAAATATGTTTGTCGTCGTCTAGTACCCATAGTACAAGCTTTGCTTAGTTTGGGACTAGGTCGATTGGTGTAAGATTGTCCCCTAATATATCTATACATATAATAAATCTGTAACAAGTCGGTGTCTGTACATTGAAGATATTTGAGAAAAACTGACACTAGGGCTATTTATTAGCGCAATAGAACCCAAAACAAAGATTTTTAGAATTATTGTCTGTTTGTCTGTTTGTCTGTGCGTTTGTGCGCGCTAATCTCAGAAACGGCTTAACCTAGAAGGATGCGGTTTTCACTGATATGTTGGTATTTTCTTGGATTAACATTTAGTGTTTGTTTCATTTGAATCGGTTCACAAATAAGAAAGAACCGTTTATTTTAAGAATTTATCGAACTGTTTTTATAGGAGTTGTTATTATGAACGCGCTAATCTCAGGAACTACTGCTCCGATTTGAAAAATTCTTTCAGTGTTAGATAGCCCATTTATCGAGGAAGGCTATAGGTTATATATCATCACGCTAACACCAATAGGAGCAGAGCGGAGCGGAAGAATGTTTCCAAATCTGGGGTTTTTGAAGTGAAACTTATATATAGTGAAAATAAACGGATCACTCACGTCTTAAAACGAGTTTAACTCGACATGTTTCGGGCTAATCCGTAGCCCAGGGTTTTTCAACCTTTTGTTGTCAACGGCACACTTTTAGTTTCAGTAAACTTTCACGGCACACCAGTAAAGAATTCGGTATATTAGAGGCTTTGATTTATATGTAACGGACGTAGGGGTTGTATTGATACCCTTTAGGTTGGACTGCAATTAAGCATCGCGGCACACTTGAAAATGTACGCGGCACACCGGTTGAAAAACCCTGCCGTAGCCCTTCCTCTCGGAGTCGCACGTCACGGCGGCTGCCAAACGTGCACTGCGTGCTAACGCCCTGGTCGCGCGGCTACTCGACGCAACTGACAGCGACACACAACTACTCCCGTTTTCATCATCACTTTTATTGTCATTGTCAAATGTAGGGTAGCACACAACACTACCCACATCACTTTGTAAAGGTTCGCCCACACTCACCGTTGACGCAGTACGAACATTCAACACTGTTTTCCAACTCGGGGATACTGACCAACCACTATCCCGGTTAAAATTTGGATGACGACCAATCTCGATGGCTTCACGCACCTTCCGCGGAATGAAAAACTTTTCTCTCGCAAGTACGGAAGCCTTATCAAACCGGATGTAGTGCGTCGAGCCCGAGTCCATTGAGTGTTCGGCCACCGCAGACCCCTTGCTGTCTTGCTTTTTCATACTGCGTATGTGCTCCGATAACCTTGTGGAAACATTACGTCCAGTCTTTCCGATATAATCCTTGCCACAGGAACATGGAATTTTATATACTCCGGGACCACTAAAGGGCTCCCTATCCTTCGGTGAACGTACCAACTGCCTGAGCTGCATATGAGGACGGTAAATCGACTTGATGCTGTATCTCCGGCGTAACAATTGCCCGATTTTATCCGTTACCCCCGTATATATCTCGGGAACTACTGATACGATTTGAAAAATTCTTTCAGTGTCAGATAGCCCAGTTAGATAGGGCGGGTTGGGAGCGGGTGGGGGGGGGCGAGTTGGGAGCGGGTTGGGGGCGGTTTAAGAGCGGGTTGGGGGCGGGTTGGGAGCGGGTGGGGGAGCGAGTTGAGAGCGGGTTGGGGGCGGGTTGGGGGCCGGTTGGGGGCGGGTTGGGAGCGGGATGGGGCGGGTTGGGAGTGAGTTGGTGGCGGTTTAGGAGCGGGTTGGGGGCGGGTTAAGAGCGAGTTGGGGGCGGGTTGGGGGCGGGTTGGGAGTGGGTTGGGGGCGGGTTGGAGGCGGGGTGAGAGCGAGTTGGGGGCGGGTTGGGGGCGGGTTGGGAGCGAGTTGGGGCGGGTTGGGGGCTGTTTGGGGTCGGATTATTATGAAACCAATTATTATGAAGTTTCACTTCTTACGGAAGGATCTAAGGGAGCCATAATTGATGAAAAAGCAAATTGGATAAAAAAATAAGCTGCCCAAATTACTAATTCCACGCGGACGGAGTCGCGGGCAAAAGATATATATCACGTGATTGTATCAGGAAGGCGCGGGAGGAAGGGATTGAGTAGATTTTAGTTTCTCCGTATTTACCCCACGTCCGCAATTCCCCCATCGTCCCCGAAGTCGCATTTAGATGAAAATTATACAATTGGTGAGGTACAAAATTTTACGATGGGATCTTATACTAGATAAATTTTATTATCACCTGTTTATTATTACATGTATCATTTGCTTTTCGGTTACTTTCCGATTTTGTATTGGTTTACTTTTATTTGCATAATTTATTTAATTTACAATTGGTTTTCAACAAAATAATAAAATTTGAACTAAAAGTGAAACAAAAACTAAGAACCTAAAACTAAATTAAATCTAAAAATAGCCACTGTGGTATACTTATTACATTTTGTATTTATATTTACGGTTTTCTTGCTATGAAAACTTTAATACTACAAACGATATAACGATAAAAATACTACTTATTTAGGGGTTTATGGGGGAGAAAGGTATCTCTCACATCTGGGATTGTGCATTTTTCCGATTGCGCAAACACCGAGCAGAGCTGATATTAAATTAAGTAAAATTAAAGTTTTATTGGTGAACAGGTTCAAAGAGAGGTGGGGAACAGATATACGACAAGGAGGGCACTATTGGATTATTAACGTCATTCACCACAGTCCAAGTACGAGTAAGTATTTACAAATTCGTGTATGAAATTATTTGGGGGTCGATTTGAGCGATTTAGATGTTGCGCCGTCTCAATACAATGAAGCTTATGGCCAACGGCCAATGAAACGTCATAGCATTAGTGTATTTCTTCGTCATAATTGTGACGATTGTTAAAGGGGCAAATCTGTTTTTCCTTGTAACCAAGTTAAAACTTTTCCGTTTAGTTTCGCACTTTTTCAAGCCTAAGAAAAACGTAACAAACCGGACAATTTTTCACTTATTGTTAAACTTGTTCGATTTGTTAGGTTTTTTTTTTATTGTAAGGCTTGATAAAGAGCGTAATGAAACGGACTAATTTTAACTCCCCATTAACAATTCCTTAATTGGTTATAAGGAAAAATAGAAATGCCCAAAGACAATTATTATTAGGTTTTGTTCAATGGGTTGAGCTTGGGATGAGTCTTATTTTCCTGTTAATTCGCTTTGTAAACAAATAAACAAATAAATAAGGCACATCCCAAACTCAGCCCAAACCTCTCGCAAACCAGTGATTTTTGGCGTTCCTGAATAACAATTCAAACCAAACCCAACCCAAACAATTGAATTACCGCCCAAACCCGTGAAGGCCCGTTCCTAAATTTAGCCCCTGATAAACCGAAGCTGTTTAAATGCTAAAAAAATGTCTAAACACCACCGGACCGTATTGTTAATGGCATAAGTGCGTGTTTAGACATCTTTAAGCAGTAATTCTAGACAGCTCTGATTTTATCTGATAGCGGCGGTTCAAATTTGGCCTCGTGCCAGTGGACGATGTTTCTCACTAATTTATGAGGTTTCACGCTTTCCCAGTTTATTGTCTATACCATAAAATTGCTTCACGTTTAAAAACGTTTTCCTTCCCCCAAGAAAATTATGTTTTTTTGTTATATTTTCTTACTGTTAAAATCGACTACGCTTTATAAGTAGGTACTTTGATTAATACTTACGTAGGTATAGGTAGACACCGTAGGAAAGCTAATTTAAAGATATATTTTTATAGGTACCTAAAGATAAACGGGTTTCGTATGTCAAGGTAACTGTGTACGCCATATCGTCTCCGAAAGTGGACTTTGACGAGCAAACCAACACGGTGTCAATAAAATACAGCTGGACGCAATTATCCCTTAGTAGTTACAAGATTTTTGCCAAAGGGGTAACAATCGAGGGTAAATAAAATGTTAATAAAAATTTAAGCGTGTTTTTTATTTACTATTTCGTTTTTTTTTAGTATCCTATATCAGCTATGTCAGCAGCAGAAGTCACAAATCAATGAGCGGTTGTGATCTACTGTCAATGTAATAAAAGTATTTCTCAAAAAATATGTAATTACCTACATAAACGAAAAAATTGTTACGAAATATTGTAAAGAAATAGTAAACGCACACACTAAGTCAAAGGCGAGTGTGCACAGAGTGTTTTAATAGAGTTAAAAGTAGTTGAACAAATTGAATTTCTAGACAACCAAGTTTAGTGACCTTTTCGTAAAAAAATCCTAATTTTCCATACAATTTTTTTGTGTCTGTTTTGTGACAAGCCATAGTAAACTGTATGAAAAAAACGTCACAAAACTGACAATAAATTTGGGTCATTTTTTATCATCAAAATCAATAATGCTCTTGATTCTGAGTAAGAAAATCCCAAAATTTCCTGATTTGTTTAAAAAGAATCGAGTACCTAACTTAGATACACTTTTTTTTAAATGCCCAAGTAGTTAAAATACCACCAATAAGAGTAAGTACATATAAGTATGTAGACAATTTTTTTCCACTATAGAATCATATTTTCGAATGACGTGATTCCGAAAATAGGCCCCCTGACGGCTTAACGGATTTTAACGCTCAGTCCAAACGCTTGGACCTAGAAAACTTGAAATTTTTCATAGAGATCCCTATTTCTATCTTACTAATATAGGAATAGGATGAATTTTACGATATTCTCAAGGGACATATGGAGTTATGCAAAGGTGATGCAGCCGTGATCGCAATTACCTGAGTACCTAACGTCAACATCAACACCGTGCCGTACGTACTTTGAAAAAAAAACTCGCATCTCGAAATGGATGGACAAAATTAACTTTACTCCTTCGCTTTAAGGTTCCTTTTAAGTTTGCATATGGATTCGAGAAACGAGCTTTTATCAAAGTAGTGAATAGTGACGATATTTTACAGTACCTACCTACTCAGTAAACTTAAATGCGATAAAATGAAATTGACTGTCGTCTTGAACGCAAATTGGAATAATACAAATATAAGATTATTTAAAAGCGAAAAAAACGAAAAAGTTTTTCGGGTGCGCCGGCGGGATTCGAACCCACGTCTCCCGGGTATGCGCCCCAACGGGTGTTCTACCAATTGAACCACATCGCATCCAACCGACTCCCCCGAAATTCTTAATCGCTTACATACGCCAACAGTGGCGTGTGGTAACATCCATCGCAACTATTAGAAGCTACGACTCCTACGTTCCAAAATACATTGGAAATGCGTAAGAAATGATGTACCACATCTATTTATTCAAATATTATTTATTTTATTAGCAGTACGGCTGCTCACCGTTTTAAATAATCTTAGATTCGGTGAGCAGCCGTACTGCTAATAAAATAAATAATATATGAATAAAGAGATGTGGTACATCATTTCTTACGCATTTCCAATGTAATTTGGAACGTAGGAGTCGTAGCTTCTAATAGTTGCAATGGATGTTACCACACGCCACTGTTGGCGTATGTAAGCGATTAAGAATTTCGGGGGAGTCGGTTGTATGCGACGTGGTTCAATTGGTAGAACACCCGTTGGGGCGCATACCCGGGAGACGTGGGTTCGAATCCCGCCGGCGCACTCGAAAAACTTTTTCGCTTTTAAATAATCTTAGATTCGGTGAGCAGCCGCACTGCTAATAAAATAAATCATATTTAATACAAATATAACAGTACTATATATAGTATACTTAAGGGTCCGGATAGACTCTCAATCATAGGTGCTTGCGCAAATTCCAATTTGCACAAGCAACCATGTCCGTTAAGTCATTTGTGCGGTATACCGGTTTGCCGTCTTAACGGACATGCTTGCTTGTGCAAATTGGAATTTTCGCAAGTATGATTGAACGTGTAGTCGGACCCTTAACCGTAAAGATAAAATTATGATCCACGGGTAATTAAAAATGTGCAGAAATTGTGAGTTAATTTAGTGATAACCAATAAATGGCAGCGCGTAGTCTGTTGGGGTTATTTTTTTTTTACCTGGCTGCATTCGATGCAGTCATGGCAACGTTTGAATATTCTTTTGAATTTGGTAAGTTCGGCATATTTCCATTATTTGTTATAAAATAAACCCAACGTAACCTATCCTACAGAATAGTCCTGAAATATATCCTGAATAGTTTACAGTTTCGGAAAAAATAAACATTTGGGAAATTAAACATTTGCCAAATGAATCAGTTTGGGAAAAATAATTTGCCCATAGGCAGCGATCTGGGGCAAATTTTTTATTTATAATTTTTATTTTTAAGTCTAGTTTTTAATTTTAGTTTTAATTTTTATAATTACTGTGTAAATTTGTGCTTTATCTACTGTTTTCATTAATTATTATATTGAACATTTGCCAAACGGAAGTACACCGTTTTCGCGCACTCAAAGTAAATATTACATCGATGTTCTCGGTTCTTTTGTGACGAAGGAAACTGAATTATTTAAGAATTATTTCTAAACGACAAGCTACTCTACTATTCGTAATAATAATGTCATTACAAAATTTTGTTTTTTATAAAGTGAAAATATTTGGTTTTGGACCTTCGGGGTAGATTCGTACATTCACTTCGGGGAACGTTCGTACGTGTACAAATATGCCCATACTAGAATATTTTGAAATTTTTTATTAGAAAAAATAACAAATTATGGTTTTACATAATTATACCAGTTTAGCTGTACAACACTTGAAAATACTATGAAAAAATACCGTTTTGCTTACATTAAACTTGCGAATAAATGTGGTTTTGTTCATTACGACAAAAATCAAATTATTATTCTCCTGTGGAGAACAAAGTCTCCTCTTTGAACATAACATCTGGATCGTATTGGACATTTAATTAGTGCTCCTCAATATTGAAGACAAACATGGCGTGAACATTGCTGATATCACTTTGATTCATTTAACTCTTAATCACTTACATCCTTCAGCTAAACTTATAACTTATAACATCTACCGCTAGTACTTCCAAATTGTATTTACACCTTTCCTACTGATTAGACTAAAATAAATGTTTCATCGTTTACAGTTCCTTTGCGATTCATTACTAAATTTGGCCCATCCCATGCTGTCTGAACGTACCCTAGCCGGTGTACGAAAGTGCCCCAATTACGGGGCAGATTCATACAATTACCACCTTCTTACACGAAAACCAAATTTGTGCAGTTAGGATGAGAACTAGAACCAGTCACTCATATTTTTTTTTGATAAATAAGCTAAACTATACTTATTTAATTATTTATTCCCATAACATTACAAAACATCAATAAAATTAAATCCATTACAAATATTATATATGTCACAATTATATACCTACTTTAAAAAGAATTAGAAAGTCAACTACCTATAATATTAAAATTAAACCCCTTAAATTACCTTATTCTATTCATTTATTTAATCGTTTGGTAATTAATTCTGATCTCTACACTAATAAGGCCATGAGTTAAAATTCGAAGTCTAAAAACTGTACGAATGGTGTCAATCTTCCCCTACCTATTGTGTTTTAGTAAGAGGACTTACTTGAATTATGCGATAGGACGTTTTGTTCCAGGTGAAAAGAAAAAACATGGATCGCACGTGTACCGCAAGGATGGTAGCATAAATTTGTTTCAGTACAGCGCCCATATTAATGTTCATGTAAGTAGGTGTGTACGAATAAGATTTTGATTAATTATTGGTCAATCAACATTAGGTACAGTTTAGCAGGTGACTATAACTAAGTGCATTATTGAGTATAGGGTACCAATAACAACATGCATCAAATTATTACTCTACATTTTGATATAATCACATAACAATAATTTTTATTACCAACAAAAACATAGGTACTTAATGGCTAAGTGTCAAGTTTGGCACTGGTTTCAAGTTAAGTACTAAGTTTTTCTCAGGGTAAAGCAATTTTTAATTAAGTAGGTACACTTTTCTGATTGCCCCGGTTATTTCGAAAAATTTTGACGGTTTAAAATTTTATTTTTTCAGATTCCCGATAATATGAGAGTTTCATATGTCAATGTGTGCGTTTACGCGATAAGTTCTCCTGATGTGAACTTTAACCAGCAAACCAATGTAGTGACTATAACGTACAAGTGGTACCAAATAACCATGAGTAGTTACTCGATTTTTGCCTTAGCGGTTACAGATGTAGATTAAATAACCTAACAAAGTTGTGGCTTTTTGTTTTCCCAATGACTTTGTGACACTGCGAATTATAAGTATATCGGTAAGGCTCCTGTCCACGGGAGCGAAGCGAGGCAGCGGAGCGGTGAGCGGGATAAAAACTCACAATACATGATGATTTTTAATCGGTGATCAGGAGTTGAAAAATCTAGACTCTAGTGAAAAAGGGGTGAAGTCTGCAGAAATTAAACAGCTACTAGCTGTTGCCCCGCGACTTCGTCCGCGAAGAATGGGGGGGGGGATAAAAAATAGCCTACGACCTATTCTCAGACCTAGACCTACCGAGTGTAGAGAAAAAAGATTCATAAAAATCGGCCAAGCCGTTTCGGAGGAGTTTGGTAACAAACCTTTACACCGTGACACGAGATTTTTATATATTAGAGATTAGATTTTCTATTTTGTCTGTAAAGGGGGTTAAGTCAAAATCAGCTGTTCAACTTCTGCAGAATTACTTTTTCACTAGAGCCACAGAAATATTAATCCCTGGCCGAAATGGAATTTTAAAGACGAGATCTCAACCAATCAAGTCTCTGTACATTTAAAATAAAAAAACGTCAAAGTTTGTTTAAGGAACTGGTCAAAGAGGTTTTAGGCTCATAGACTAAACCATGTGTAGGGTGACAATGATTTTAATCAGAAAAATATTTTACAAATAATTATTATTTAAAATTGTAGACATCTTGTTTCACGTAAACGTGATCGCCACCGAAAAATGAGCTAGAAAAACTTATCGATTAAAAATCATCGTCATCAAAACAGGGAGTTGCTAACTAGCTTAACAATTCATACAAAATCGGGAAGCGGAAAGAGGACGTAGAGCGAGAAACAGGAACGGGGACACGGGGAAGCAAGCGGGCAAGCGGGTTGCGGCCCCGCCCGGACAGCTCAAATGACTCGTCACCTGCTCGCTATTGGAAAAACAGTCAACTCCGCTCCGCATTACTTTCTCGCTCCGCTTCGCTATCCAGCTCCTCCGTGCCTTTGAACAGACACAGACCGCAACTCCACTCCACTGCCTCGCTCCGCTCCTGTGGACAGGCAGCCTTTCCAACAGAGATTTGGCAGCTACGCTGCGAAGATGTGAAAGCTACGCTACGAAACCGTGTGACCGTTTCCACCAATGCTAAGCTATGTAGCTGTGCGATGAAGATGCGCTATGTAGATGAGCAGCCGCGAGGCAGCTGTGCGAAGAAGATGCGCAGCTCGAGCTATGCGATGTATCGGGGGGAATATACGAGCGTTTTGACCGCGCGGTTAAACGCCATTACCATTCGACGATTATTACCACAACCGAAGGACGAATCGCGCGAAATTTCATCAAACTAGGTTCAGCATCAATACTGTCTTAAGTTTTCATAAAAAGTTAACCCTAAGCATCATCCATTTTAATAATATCTGCTCAAATGGTAATGACAAAAAAAAACGCCGTAAAAACGCTGAATATTTACCCATCGACAGGGTTGCGCGGAGCGGCAGCGCGGTGAGGGGGGAGACCATCAATAAATAGCACGCATCCATAGCATGCATCCAGGGCACGCATCTTTCCATATATGATGGATATCAGACACATCCATAGCAACGAGCGTAGCACATCTCTGATGGAAAGGCACCCTAAAGCTGGGTCCAGATTTGTATCATTTTGGCATGTCGTACCTATCTCCGACGCGATACTAGAACGCGCGAACGGAAAATAGCAGAGAGGTTCACTGAGCGAGCTGTCACCTCTCACACTGTGCAAAGTTGATCATACATAATGCAATACTAATAGAAGCAACATAGCATTATCTAAGTAACATTGGAAAGAAAAATGTCAAATAAAAATATTACAACACCCAGAAATATGTTTTCTGTTTTTTTTTCTGTTGGTGTTTTTGCCTTTCGAAATTGTTATTTACTTATGTAGCTTTATTTTTATGTCTTAGTAGAAATAAAAAAATACAGTAGAAAACATTTCAAGACATGAGTGGATAAAGGGGGTAAGTACCTAGTCACAAAAACATGGAGTAAATCAGTTAAAGGTTTTTACGTTGTAATTTTGTTTTTAAATCGAATAGGGTATTGTTTATTTTATAAAAATCAACCACATAGCCTGATCTATTGATTTTTTTAATAAATGCTTTTAAATAACATTTTTTTTACATAAAAAAGTACATATAACCCTTTCTTTCTCCTTTAAGCTGTTCTGCAAAGAAAAGAAGTTAAATAAATGAAAGTGTTTACTGTAACAAAATTTATTGATTTAGTAGAATTTCTTCGTAAAAATACATGCATTCAGAGTTTATAAATTTCAGCTGATCCCTAATGTTTTATTTATTTTCTTGGGATATTCGGATATGTCAGAGTAAGATGAAATAAAAGTTTGTCTCATAACATGGATGAAGGAACTAAGTTCGTACATAACACTTTCTTCTGTTACATTCACTCGCAAACTGGTAACCACTTTTAGAGTCATGTTGTGCCCTTAGCACGTTCATTCACCAAGAACGTAACTTATTCTTGTACAGTCAAGTGCAAAAATAAGTATCTATTCGAACCACTCAAAAATATGTTACTATGGCCTTATTGCGTCGGAATAAGAGTCTGTGGTACTTATTTTTGAAACTTTGAATAAGTTTATATTTTTACACTTGACTGTACATAGTTCCTTCATACACTGGGTTTAAAGCTGTTATAGTTTAAAAACATGAGAACTGAAGGCTTTCGGTGTTGCATTATGACTTAAAACCTTAATTTACGAGGAGCGTTCAATATAAAGTGAGAATGAGATGCAAACTCTTTCAATATTAGGAAATTAAATACTGGCCGGTAAAGCTAATCTATCTAGCTGATTGCTATGAAAATAAAAACTAACTGTCTTTTGTTTAAAAAAAAATACGGTAATGTCTTTGCAATGCTATTGAGTACGTTAGCGAAAATGGAGAAAATTTAACTGCGCGCCGTTATCAAATACTTTTGTTTTAAAAATTTTTCTACAGACCAAGTCAATTTAGATTTGCGGGACACTTTAGGGTCTAATGCTCCTCCGTATTCGACAGTCGCACGTTGGTGGGCCGAATTTAGACGTGGAAGAACATCGACCATGGACGACCCCCGCTCCGGACGTAACTACAGCAATAACTGAAGAAATTGTGAAAAAAGTTGAAAACTCAGTTTTGGCGGATCGTCGTGTCACGGTTCGTTTTATTGCTGAAAATGTAAAGATTTCAACGGGGAGCGTGCATAATATTTTACATGAACGCTTGGGTATGAAAAAGGTATCTGCGCGTTGGGTACCAAGAATGCTTACTGACACGCAAAAACAAACTAGACTAGAGATTTGTCAAGAAGTTTTGAACCTGGTGCAGCAAGACCGGGAAGTTTTTTTGGCGCGATTTATAAAAATGGACGAAACATGGCTCCATCATTACGACCCTGAAACGAAACTGCAGTCTATGACATGGAAAAGGCCATCATCTCCAACTCCGAAGAAATTCAAGGTGAGCCCATCTGCCGGTAAGGTCATAGGCTCTGTTTTTTGGGATGGTAAAGGGGTATTAATGATTGAGTATCTCGAGCATGGAGCCACTATTACGGGCACTTTATACGCCAAACAAATAGCAACATTGCGCAATGAGATCCGCGAAAAACGGCGAGGTAAACTCTCGAAAATTGTGCTGTTCCACCAGGACAATGCCCCGGCACACAAGTCCGCCGTTGCAATGGCTGCTATTCGTGATGCTGGGTTCGATATCCTTAAGCATCCTCCGTATTCACCAAATCTTGCTCCCAGTGATTTCTACCTATTTCCGAGATTGAAACAATACCCGAGAGGCCAGAAATTGGAAGACGACGACGCGGTAGTCGCTGCAGTACAAGATTTTTTATGTACTCAAGATGAGACCTTTTTTAAAAATGAAATTTTAAGTTTAGAAAAAAGATATACTAAGTGTATTATGCTAAAAGGTGACTATGTCGAAAAATAAAATTACATTTAGTAAAAGTTGTTTATAACATACTCATTCTCACTTTTTATTGAACACCCCTAGTAAGTATGGCATAAAACCGAAAATGAAAAAAATGCGACATATCCCCTTCATCCACTCACGTCTTCATTTCTTTTCAATTGTCATGGGAAAGCCGGCACGCTTCTATGGCGTTCATACGCAACAAACTGATTTCATATCATAATACCTACCTTTTTGATGGTCAGGCCCTAACACTACGAAATTCGATTTTCGAACTTCGTATCGTGCCGTTTTGTTCAAGCAGAAGAGTAAAAGGGCCGTGGGGATAATACGAACTTCGAATTTCGATGTTCGTAGTAGTCCCCTTGAAATTTCACACTAAGGCACTTATCACACTGCCGCGGCATCCCGCTGCAGTATGTGAAGCGACAAAATTCGCCGCCAAATCGTATAAGTAGTCGACCAAGTGCTTTATCATGTTTTGTGACAGATAAATAAGAAACAGTGTTGACTTTGATGTCGCTGGTATACCTACTATCGAACACGTACAGCTCTATCGTACATAACCATCAGTCGTCTGGTAGTGCTTATTCGACGTTAAAATTGGCGGAATCATCGCACCGATCGATATTATACCTACTCCCAAAAATGTGATTGAATTGAATAGTTTTTGATGTTTCTAATCGTACAAGTGACATTGAACCTTAATCTTTCTTGGTCGGCTATGCGGACTGTACCGCTGCGCGCGCAGCACTCCCAGTCAGTGTGTACCACGCGGTCTTTGTACCTACCTACACAAATCAAGAGTCTACAGTCAAATTAAAAAATCGCAGCACCGCATACCGCAGCGGTTGCGTTGCGGCCGCAGTGTGATAACGGTCTAAGAAGCAGTTAGCACATTCATAGGAATATAATGTGCGTGCGTATAATATGAGAAATACGTATGACTAAATTAATTACTCGGATTAGGTAGTTTTAATTATTTAATTAAGTGGCTACTGCTTATTTTTCACCTACAATTACCTATACAATGAAATTTCCACCATTAACATGAAACTAACACAATGAGCTCTTGCATTGTTTAATAAGGATCTCAGTGGAGTGTGAAAAAGTTAAATATTTAACCTTAAATTAAATGGCAACGAGTAGTCTACTGGGGCTAGTTTTTTGTTACCTGGCTGCATTCCATGCAGTCATGGCCACTTATCAATATGTTTTCGAGTTTGGTTAGTTGAATTTATCTTAATTTTAAAATAATTAATAAGGTAACTACCAACCTCGCATAAGTATTAATCAAAATGATTAGTTATGCGTAAGTAAGCTGTGATGGTGATGATATTGATGATCAAATGTTCAAACCCGGGGTCCCACCTCTTATTTTTTTCGAAAATTATGTGCAAAGTCATACATCGTAACGAAACCTGTACATTCCTCTAACGGGCCCTATGTTTTTCGAGCGTATGTAATTATGTGTGTGTCTCAATGGATTTTTTTGAAGTGTGAGATTCGTCTCAGTTCCGCGAGTGACATAGGATATATACTTTTCCGTAATTCCCATGGGAACGGAAGTTATACAGGCGGGTTTTTTCATCTAGTATTGAAATTTAAAGTTTTTTAATTTTAAATGTTTAGAGAAATACAGGGTTATTTGTAATTCACTAGCATCCTTTTAACCCTGAACTCCTACTGCTTAAAAAAATGTTTTTTGTTTTACGACTTTTTAAAATGAAGCACTTTTTTTCCCATACAAATACACAGAGTATCGTAAAAATGAGAGGTAATCCCAAATTTTCAAAACGTTATTACACCAAAAATATTAAGTTATGACAAAAGCCGTAAAAACAAAAAACGTTTGTTTAAGTGGTAGGAGTTTAGGGTTAAAAGGATGCTAGTGAATTACAAATAACCCTGTATAGGTAAGTAAGTACTTACTTATTTAATTATTTACAGGTACAAGAAAAGGAGGAACACACGTGTACGACAACGAGGGTGAAATCGGTTTGTTCCAGTACAACACCCATATTTATTTTCATGTAGGTACTTATATGAATGTTTTCATTTTGGAATGCAATCATTTCATAAAAAATATTTTATAAACAATCATTTTATAAACAACGTTTGACAAACTAACTATTCACAAATTAGTTGTTTTGTTATACACCGTGAAATTTTAGTGGTTGTTTTCCCGAAACGAGGTGATTTAGTTTCGATTGTACAATCGATTTATAATTACTATTTTGACTAGAGTCAAAAATCCAATTGTAAAAAACGAAAGTCGAAAATGACCGCAAACCAATAGTAACGCTTCGTGGTACAAGTAGCGTACGATCGTACGATAGGTTAGGTACCAACGAAGCGTTACCTACTATTGGTTTGCGGTCATTTTCGACTTTCGTTTTTCACAATTGGATTTTTGACTCTAGTCAAAATAGTAATTATAAATCGATTGTACAATCGATACTAAATCACCTCGTTTCGGGAAAACAACCACTAAAATTTCACGGTGTATACCTATTGTTTTACAAATAGTTCATAAGACAAATTATTTAGGTACTTTAAAGAACATCATATAGGAAGGTACATACATACTTATAATTATAAATCATTATTTGACAAATTACTTATTTATTACTCATGACAGTTGGCAAACTAACGTACGGTAAAAGAACGTTTAATATACTTACATGTTATTTATTTTAGTATGAGAGGGAGGCAAACGAGCAAGCGGGTCATCTGATGGAAAATGATCACCACGCCCATAAATATCAACAACTCAAAGAGGGTCACTGATCTGTCGCCGGAATTTAACCCTTAAAAAGGTAGAGGCGATTTACCGACCACTTGCATTGCTTTAGAAATTCAACCTTATTGCTTTAATAGTACGTCGCAATATTCATTACTTATTTATTTCATTGTTGAAAATACGACTAGCTTTAAAAATATAATGGTAGTATGCTCCAATAAATGGGGCCTTATAAAGAGTTAAATAAGGAGAAGGAATAGGGGAGGAGGAGGGAGAGAGGTATTACCACCTAGGTAGATGCTACCAGTAGGTAAAGTAAGTCAACCTAGGTTAGAATTGTAACTCCAAACAGAAAAAACTGCTACCAGTCAGAACTGCGACCACACACAGACACGAACTGCTACCAGTAAAGTAGGGTAGGTTAGATAAGAAAGCTACCCCACATAGAAACGAACTGCTACCAGTAAAGTAGGTTAAGTGAGTTTAGAACAGCGACCCCACACAGAAACGAACTGCTACCAGTAAAGTACGTTAAGTTAGGTAAAAACAGCGATCCCACACAGAAACGAACTGCTACCAGTAAAGTACGTTAAGTTAGGTTAGAACAGCTACTTCTCACAGAAACGAACTGCTACCAGTAAAGTAGGTTAAGTTAGGTTAGAACAGCGACTCCACACAGAAACGAACTGCTACCAGTAAAGTAGGTTAAGTTAGGTTAGAACAACGACCCCACACAGACGAACTGCTACCAGTAAAGTAGGTTAAGTTAGGTTAGGTTACAACAGCGACCCCACACAGAAACGAACTGCTACCAGTAAAGTACGTTAAGGTAGGTTAGGTTACAACAGCGACCCCACACAGAAACGAACTGCTACCAGTAAAGTACGTTAAGGTAGGTTAGAAAAGCGACCCACACAGAAACGAACTGCTACCAGTAAAGTACGTTAAAGTAGGTTAGAACAGCGACCCCACACAGAAGCGAACTGCTACCAGTAAAGTAGGTTAAGTTAGGTTAGAACAGCGACTCCACACAAAAACGAACTGCTACCAGTAAAGTAGGTTAAGTTAAGTAAGAACGGCGACGCCACACAGAAACGAACAGCTACCAGTAAAGTAGGTTAAGTTAGGTTAGGACAGCGACCCCACACAGAAACGAACTGCTACCAGTAAAGAAGGTTAAGTTAGGTTAGAACAGCGATCCCACACAGAAACGAACTGCTACCAGTAAAGTAGGTTAAGTTAGGTTAGAACAGCGACTCCACACAGAAACGAACTGCTACCAGTAAAGAAGTTTAAGCTAGGTTAGAACAGCGACCCCACACAGAAACGAACTGCTACCAGTAAAGTTCGTTAAGTTAGGTTAGAACAACGACCCCACACAGACGAACTGCTACCAGTAAAGTAGGTTAAGTTAGGTTAGAACAGCGACCCCACACAGAAGCGAACTTCTACCAGTAAAGTAGGTTGTTAGGTTAGAACAGCGACCCCACACAGAAACGTACTGCTACCAGTAAAATACATTTAGTTAGGTTAGAACAGCTACTTCACACAGAAACGAACTGCTACCAGTAAAGTAGGTTAAGTTAGGTTAGAACAGCGACCCCACACAGACACAAACTGCTACGTGTAAAGTACGTTAAGTTAGGTTACAACAGCGACCCCACACAGAAACGAACTGCTAGCAGTAAAATACGTTAAGGTAGGTTAGAAAAGTGACCCCACACAGAAACGAACTGCTACCAGTAAAGTACGTTAAGTTAGGTTAGAACAGCGACTCCACACAAAAACGAACTGCTACCAGTAAAGTAGGTTAAGTTAGGTTAGAACAACGACCCCACACAGAAACGTACTGCTACCAGTAAAGTAGGTTAACTTAGGTTAAAACAGCGACCCCACACAGAAACGAACTGCTACCAGTAAAGTAGGTTAAGTTAGGTTAGAACAGCGACCCCACACAGAAACGTACTGCTACCAGTAAAGTAGGTTAGGTTAGGTTAGAAAAGCGATCCTACACAGAAACGAACTGCTACCAGTAAAGTACGTTAAGTTAGGTTAGAACAGCGACCCCAAACAGACGAACTGCTAGCAGTAAAATACGTTAAGGTAGGTTAGAAAAGCAACCCCACACAGAAACGAACAGCTACCAGTAAAGTACGTTAAGTTAGGTTAGAAAAGCGATCCCACACAGAAACGAACTGCTACCAGTAAAGTAGGTTAAGTTAGATAAGAACAGCGATCCCACACAGAAACGAACTGCTACCAGTAAAATACTTTAAGTTAGGTTAGAACAATGACTCCACACAGAAACGGACTGCTACCAGTAAAGTAGGCTGTTAGGTTAGAACAGCGACCCCGCACAGAAACGAACTGCTACCAATAAAGAACGTTAAGTAAGGTTAGAACAGCGACCCCACACAGAAACCAACTTCTACCAGTAAAGTAGGTTAAGTTAGGTAAGAACAGCGATCCCACATAGAAACGAACTGCTACCAGTAAAGTAGGTTAAGTTAGGTTAGAACAGCGACTCCACACAGAAACGAACTGCTACCAGTAAAGTAGGTTAAGTTAGGTTAGAACAGCGACCCCACACAGAAATGAACTGCTACCAGTAAAGTAGGTTAAGTTAGGTTAGAACAACGACTCTTTTTTTTTTTTTTTTTTTGTTCACGGAGTGGAAACACATTACGTGTACCCCCGGGCCCGGGGAGGCCCGGTTTAGGTTATGTGGGGCTCTCTCTCCGGTCCTCTTCTCCTAATGAGAAGGAGACAGGAGAGCATACCCACTAAAACCACTCCGATGCTGTCCCTCTTGCCGAGGTTGTTAGGTGCCATGGGATCCGATGATTCCACCATGACGCCTCCCGGCCGCCCCAGCTTTCGCCAGGGCTACCCGCGCCAGGGGGGGAAGAGTTGCAGCATTTCAACCCTTCCCCCAGACTCGTAGGACCGTGCAATGCGGGCTAGGGATCCCCGTCCCTCACCCGCTGGTCCTACTGGGGGATTTGGCGTGCGGCAAATCGCCTACGCCTCACCCCCCTTCGTCTGCGCCGGAACAGGGGCGCGTCGATCTGGTCTTCGCGCTCCCGCTCCGCTTCTTCTTTTTGGGTCATTACGGCCTCGCAAAAGGTGTAAAAGGCCTCCCATGCCTCTTCGCTTTCTAGCATGGCGCTTATTACGCTTGCCAGCGACAAGTCATTTCGTCTCAGTGCCGAGACTAGGACCTGCCGCTCAGGTTGCCACGCCGGGCATACCTCTAGCGTATGTTGAGCGGTGTCGTCATCATGAGCACATTGGTGACATATTGTTCTGTCCTCTCTGCGTATGCGGTGCAGGTAATGCCCGAAGCATCCGTGCCCGGTCATCACCTGCGTCATTCTATAGGACAGAGCCCCAAATACTCTTTCCGTCCATTCCTCAAAGGAAGGGAGGAGTGCCACTATGGTCCTCGTCCCATAGCGGCAGTCCTCCAGGCCATTTTTCCACCTGTCCCTTGTGCGTCTCTCCGTCATTCGACGGGCATGGGCCAACTCCCTAGGGGCCAACCGTTCCCCTTGCGCTCGTGCCTCTCGTCGGGACCAATAGGTTTCGGACGTGACTTCGGCATCAATTTACCAGGGTGGGGTCCCGGCAAGGGCACAAGCTGCCATGTGTGCCACCGTAACGTATGCCCTTATAAGGCGTATGGCACACATCCTCTGCGGCCGTCGGAGCAAGACCCTGTTTCGCTCCGATAGCCTTTCCGCCCAGATTGGCGCACCGTAGAGTGCCATGCTTCGGACAACACCCGCATATAATCGCCTGACAGCTCCTCTTGGTCCTCCGACATTAGGCAGTAGTCTTCCCAGAGCAGAGGCAGCCCCCATCAGTCGGGGAACAAGTCTTTTGAAGTGTTCCCCGAAGTCCCACTTTCTGTCCAGGACAAGGCCAAGATATTTTATGTTAGCCTTGACCTGGACAGGTTCTCCCCCTATCGGGATAATTGTGTCGGCAGGCACACGCCAGCCAGGTCCACCAAAAACTATGGCTTCCGTTTTGGAAACGGCTACCCCCAAGCCGAGCATGCGTATGCGATCTACCACCAGTTCAGCGGCGACCGCGGCTCTTCTTAGCGTTTCCCTCATGTCACTTCCCCGCACAACCACCATTGTGTCATCGGCATAACAAATGGTGGTCATGCGGGGAAGCTGGACCCCCCTTATGGCCCAGTCGAAACCAATGTTCCACAAGCACCGATCCCTGAGGGACTCCACACGTCATCGGCCTTGTTTTGCGTTGTCCACGGTGTTCGTAGAGCACCACTCTTTCTTCGAGATAGTGCCCTACTATCCTCTGCAGATAGAGAGGCAGGCCGTGGTACCTTAAGGCCTCCTTTATTACCTCGTAGGGGAGAGTTCCGAATGCATTCGCTATGTCCAGCGAGACTGCAATTACTCCCTCTCCCCTACTGGCCGCATAGTCCGAGTAGTCTTTGAGTGACTTGATGGCGTCAATAGTACCACGGCCAGCTCGAAAACCGTATTGGCACTCAGCCACATTTGGTCCGACTTCCTCCATGTGCTGGATGATCCGGCGAGCAATGACGCGCTCTAACATTTTTCCGGATACATCCAGCAAAACTAGCGGGCGATGACCTGAAGGCGAGTCAGCCGGTCGACCCTCCTTCCTAAGAAGGCATAAGCGCCCCTCCTTCCACACCTTAGGGAAGCGCTCTGTCTCCAGGCATTCAGACAAGAGGTCCCTAAAGCGATCCCCCAAATGTTCGAGCGCTAGAGGGATCACCCTAGCCGGTACACCGTCAGGTCCTGGGGCCTTTTTGTTTGACCTGAGGCGGTCAACTAGGGACATCATCTCGTCATCTGTTATTCTTGGCACCGGATGCTGATCGTTTGGTTCCTCCGAGGGGGCCACCATTCTCGGGGGAGCAAAAGCCGGTGCCAATGGAAACAAGCCCTCCACTACCCGGTCGAGGAGTTCAGGTTCCAAGGCATCCATGGGGGGGGCGCGCTTCATTTTGTTTCGAACCATTTTGTATGGTCTTCCCCATGGATCCCTGTTCAAGCTGCCAACAAACTCCTCGTAGTCGGCGTCTTTTGCCTTTATTATGGCAGTTTTTAGGGCCTCTTTTGCCTCTCTGTACTCACTGTATAGAGTCTCTTCTTCTTCGGCGGTGTGTAACCTCCGACGCCTACAACGGGTGTACGCTCGGCGCTCGCTGTTACTGGCAGTTCGAAGAGCTGCAATCTCATCGGACCACCAGTATACACTTTTTTTGGCCGGCATTCTCCTCAGTCTCGGCATAGCAGCATCACACACCGCCGTAAGCGATTCTCGAAATCGCATCGCTTTGACCTCCACTCCAGCGTTTTCCAGGGGTGGGTCACCCCAAGCCTCAATGATGGCTGCCTCTTCCGCCATGGCTGCGTCAAAGTGGGAAATGACCCACCGCGGGAATCGCACACCACCCGAGTTCCGTCCTCGATTTTGCATTTGAGGCGGTTGTTGTAATGCTGAGACCCTCATTCTGATGTAGCGATGATCTGACAGTGTTTCCTCATCCTCCAGGACGCGCCAATCAGTGATTCGTGTGGCTAGGGCAGGGGTCGCGAACGTTACGTCCACGATGGAGCCCCCCTGCCTGCGCACGCACGTGTTGGCAGCTCCCACGTTGACCACCTGGAGGCCGGTAGCGAGTGCCCAGCCCCTCCAGGTAGCTCTCGAAATCGGAGAGCGGCCGGTTGGGGGAGAAGTAAACCGCTATGATCACGGTTCTCCCCTATTTGGCAGCCACATATCCTGAGCCGTCCTCCAATTTCGAGAGGGGCGGGAAGTCCCCCGCAGCCGGCACAACGACCGCAACCCCGCCGTCTGTCGCCCCAGCCCAGTTTGACTGGGGGGGGGACGAGATACGGCTCTGCGACCACGGCAAGGGCCAACCCCCACTCCGCCATGACCTGCATAAGCAGGTCTTGGGCGCGGGCGGAGTGGTTGAGGTTGCACTGTAGGATCTCTAAATGCCGGTGTGCTGACATTTAGAGATCCATGTTTCGTCCCCCTGTTTGCCCTTGGGCGGTCGCCTGACTACCAGTTGCCCTCTGCGGGTCGTTACGGCCCTTTGTCTGGGGAGGCGCGCACGCCCTCCCCCCCATCACGTGCCCCGCTGGTCGCTTTGCGGCGTGGCACACACCGCAGAAGGGGTCCGCCTCACATTCGCCGGCTTTGTGCCCAGGCCTGGAGCAGCGGTAGCACTGGTCCCCCCTATCTACCGGAGATGGACACAGCGCCTTTGTGTGTCCTGTCCCCAGGCAACGGTAACACCGCATAGGCTGGGGCTCCAGTGCCTTGACCTGTGCGGCCGACCAGCCCATCAGTAACCTGCCCGCCTTGATGAGGGCATTAGCGGCAGTCACCGGGCATCGCACCAATGCTGTCCCTGTGCCATTGTTGAGCAGCCTTATTGGGCTCACTTTCACCTGCTCGACAGCGCAGCCGCCCTTGAGGACCACAGCCGTCCTGACGTCCTCCGGCGTTACCGACTCGTCAAAGCCGGTAACCCGGAGGTCAGCCGTTTTAACTGGGCGATGGACAGTGGCAACGTCCCCTATTATCCCCTCAATTTTCAGAGCCAGGTCATCGGCGAGTCGGCTGCTGCTGGCCCCCGGAACCTCAATTAGTCGAGCCCCGGTGGCCGACTTACGGACCCTCACACTCTCGATGCCCACATCTGCCAATTTGAGCGATGTAGTGACCTTCTGCAATGCGGCCAGGTAGGTCACGTCGGCCTCCGGCTTCAGGGTCACCACGACCGCTGAACTTTTAGGGATCGGCAGCCCTTTGGCCGGGGCTGCCTTTTTCGGCTTAGCAACTTGAGGTTGCGGCTGGGCAGGCTTCTTGCCCTTTGCCCCTCTCTTGACCACTGCTGTCCACGACTCAGTGGTCATCGCCGGTTGTTCCTTCGGCACCTCTTGTTGGGCTTTAGGCTTGGCACCGGCCGGCGTCCTCGGCTGGGCTTGCGGCTGCCTTTGTGGCCGCTGTATCCGCTCTACCTCCTCTGTTGTTGCTCGCTCCTGTGCGAGCTCGGGCTGGCTGGAAGAGCGTTTGCCTGCCCTCCCCTTATTCCGCCCTTGCTGAGGGGCGGCCGCTGGAGGCCTGGTTGCCCTGTCAGCGGCCAGCGGTGGCCGCATGATGGGCTCCGGAGGGAGGCGCTTTTCCAGGGCCTCCAGTCTCACATTGATCATGTTCCCCAGGCTCATAAAGAGCTCCCGGCTGTGGATCTCCAGGCACTCTTGCAAGCCTTCAGGGAGACCCTGCTGCGTAATGCGCCGGGGGGCCTCGGGGGTTCGCTCTGAGAAGGCCGTGCGCAGCGCCTTCGTTGCAACCGTCAAGAGAATGAGTTGCTCCCGCATCCGCTTATTATCGGCCTTGAGCCTGCGGATTTCCTCGCTCTCTCGACGGTTTTCGAGGAAGTCCATGGCCTCCAGTATCTCGCGGCACGAGGTGTTTATTTTCCCCTTAACCACCCCATTGAGGATACTCGACTTGGCAGCCTCCGCCAGGACCACACGAGCCGCTTTCCGTGCGCTTTCAACTACTTCCGACCTCGTCGGCAGTCAGCTGCCCGTCAATTGAAGCCGGAATCGCCGCAGTTGCCGCAGTCTCCGGCTTATTCCCAGTTTTCGGCGCATTTGGAATCGACCGCGCCGGTGGCTCATCCTCATCGTCAGACGTGTCGCCAATCGTTACCGTCTGGGGAGGTGGGGAACGAGCCCTTCGGTTTCCCTGTGAGCGGGAGCGCAGAGCAGGGAAATCCAGGCGGTAGGCCGCCTTTATTTTGTCCACCTGGGACTGGAACTCAGGGTCGACCCCACTCAAACCCCTCAGTTTGGCCTTAGCGGCGGACAATCCGGAGTATGCGCCCACACTCCTAGGGGCGCGCCCACGCCCAGATACCCCAACCTTGGAGCTAGGCCCGTCCTCGCTGCCGTCATCGGCTTCGCCTATAGCCCTCTTATTGGGTCCGGAGACCATTTCCATCTTCTCTCCCGATGGCACCTCTCCGGCGCTTTTTTCAGCCATATTTTGGCGGTTTTTCCCCTCTTAAAAATCACCCTTCAGTGATTGCGCCACGCAGCAAGAAAGAAAATTTAGCCACTACCAAGCCCCACAACCCAGCGCAAAAGCCGAATTTTTTGGCCTGAAGATAAAATTTCCAGAACCAAGAAACCGCCAAATTACGCTAAATTGTATGGCAGAGTACAAAAATTTTAACTAAAAAATTTTTTTCCGCGTAACGGAAAGACACTCCCACCCGAATTTGGTGTCAAAAAATGGGGATTAAAAAACCCTATTTTTTGACACCTCAATCAGATTTTTTGACCCAGAAACAAAAGTTCCACAGTCAAAAAACCCGAAATCGGGACAACGAAATTACGCCGATCGGCGTAATTTTTAAAAAAATCAATAAAACAAAAATTATAAAAGACAGACACACAAAACTTTAAACAGAAATTGGGCGAATTAGACGTCCTATCTCCCTACCCAAACAGAATATTTTTATTAATAACCTACAAAAAGTTATTAATAAAAATACCCGTTGCTCGTAGAAAATTTTCAGGCGCTGCTATTAAGTTTCGCAGGCGCTTAAAAACTTTTTACCAGCTTTTTCCCCGAAAACCATAAATCTGGCAAGAATTCCAAGAATGCAGCGCTATAGGACTGCCCCAGAACTACTCAAGACCAAAATTTGGTAAGGGTAGCTTTACGGGTATAGCCGCTATTGACGAACAAAATTTGGTGATTTTTGCCAAATTTCACCAAAACCAATCAAAAATGCAAATCGAAAAACCGAAATAAACAAGCCAAGTCAGAATTTTTTGCAGAATCGAGTCCAGAAAACGAGCAGGGGGGTCAAAACAAGTCTCTGTACCAAAATTCGCAAAAATCCGCTAGTAAACCACCAAGTAAGGAAGATTTTCTTGCTTACCAGAACAACGACCCTACACAGACGAACTGCTACCAGTAAAGTAGGTTAAGTTAGGTGAGAACAGCGACCCCACACAGAAACGAACTGCTACCAGTAAAGTAGGTTAAGTTAGGTTAGAACAGCGACTCCACACAGAAACGAACTGCTACCAGTAAAGTAGGTTAAGTTAGGTTAGAACAGCGGCCCCACACAGAAGCGAACTTCTACCAGTAAAGTAGGTTAAGTTAGGTTAGAACAGCGGCCCCACACAGAAGCGAACTTCTACCAGTAAAGTAGGTTAAGTTAGGTTAGAACAGCGACCCCGCACAGAAACGTACTGCTACCAGTAAAGTAGGTTAGGTTAGGTTAGAAAAGCGATCCCACACAGAAACGAACTGCTACCAGTAAAGTAGGTTAAATTAGATTAGAACAGCGATCCCACACAGAAACGAACTGCTACCAGTAAAGTGGGTTGTTAGGTTAGAACAGCGACCCCGCACAGAAACGAACTGCTACCAATAAAGAACGTTAAGTAAGGTTAGAACAGCGACCTCAAACAGACGAACTGCTACCAGTAAAATAGGTTTAGTTTAGTTAGAACAGCGACCCCACACAGAAACCAACTTCTACCAGTAAAGTGGGTTGTTAGGTTAGAACAGCGACTCCACACAGAAACGAACTGCTACCAGTAAAGTAGGTTAAGTTAGGTTAGAACAGAGACCCTACACATAAATGAACTGCTACCAGTAAAGTAGGTTAAGTTAGGTTAGAACAACGACCCTACACAGACGAACTGCTACCAGTAAAGTAGGTTAAGTTAGGTTAGAACAGCGATCCCACACAGAAACGAACTGCTACCAGTAAAGTAGGTTAAGTTAGGTTAGAACAGCGACTCCACACAGAAACGAACTGCTACCAGTAAAGTAGGTTCAATTAGGTTAGAATAGCGGCCCCACACAGAAGCGAACTTCTACCAGTAAAGTAGGTTAAGTTAGCTTAGAACAGCTACTTCACACAGAAACGAACTGGTACCAGTAAAGTAGGTTAAGTTAGGTTAGAACAGCGACCCCACACAGAAACCAACTGCTACCAGTAAAGTAGGTTAAGTTAGGTTAGAACAGCGGCCCCACACAGAAGCGAACTTCTACCAGTAAAGTAGGTTAAGTTAGGTTAGAACAGCTACTTCACACAGAAACGAACTGGTACCAGTAAAGTAGGTTAAGTTAGGTTAGAACATCGACCCCACACAGACGAACTGCTACCAGTAAAGTAGGTTAAGTTAGGTTAGAACAGCGACCCCACACAGAAGCGAACTGCTACCAGTAAAGTAGGTTTAGTTATGTTAGAACAGCGGCCCCACACAGAAACGTACTGCTACCAGTAAAGTAGGTTTGGTTAGGTTAGAAAAGCGATCCCACACAGAAACGAACTGCTACCAGTAAAGTAGGTTAAGTTAGGTTAGAACAACGACCCCACACAGACGAACTGCTACCATTAAAGTACGTTAAGGTAGGTTAGAAAAGCGACCCCACACAGAAACGAACTGCTACCAGTAAAGTTCGTTAACTTAGGTTAGAACAGCGACCCCACACAGAAACGAACTGCTACCAGTAACGTAGGTTAAGTTAGTTTATAACAGCGACCCCACACAGAAACGTACTGCTACCAGTAAAGTAGGTTAACTTAGGTTAAAACAGCGACCCCACACAGAAACGAACTGCTACCAGTAAAGTAGGTTAAGTTAGGTTAGAACAGCGACCCCACACAGAAACGAACTGCTACCAGTAAAGTACGTTAAGTTATGTTAGAACAGCGACCCCACACAGAAACGAACTGCTACCAGTAAAGTACGTTAAGTTAGGTTAGAACAGCGACCCCACACAGACGAACTGCTACCAGTAAAGTAGGTTAAGTTGGGTTAGAACAGCGACCCCACACAGAAACGAACTGCTACCAGTAAACTAGTTTAGGTTAGAACCGCGACCCCACACAGAACTGCCATTAGTAAAGTAGGTTTGGTTTTAAAATGATCTATTATAAACGATGTATTTGGGAAAATCTTGAAAATATGATTTTTAAAACGACATATGGCCATAGTTATGCAGAAAGCGACCAACCCCATTTTTTCGAGAAATGCGTTAAATATGCCATTAAAAACTAGATTTTTTTCTGCATATTCTAATGAAACGCGGTAATTTTTAAGACTTAATTTCACTGAGAAATTTAATTAAGCTTAAAACGACTATCTGAAAAATTTTACGTTTTTATTTGTCAAAAGCAGCCAAGTACTGTATTTGGTCTATTTCTACCGTAAAAAGACTACAGTTTTAATCTGCAGAAAACAGCCAATTTACCCTCGGCCCACCTGGTCGGATTTAACAAAAAACGAAGTATGAGTTAGTACATTTATTTGATCTGCTTAAAACGACCAGACATATGGTCGCTTTCAGCAATTTTGTTTTTACGGTGTATTCCAAGTGTGGTCGTTTTCTTACGCCAAAATACAGTACCTGAACTTACTGTGCCGTGGTCGTTTCTTATGAATAAGAATGTTTGACTGCGCAGGAGTGTTATTAGTGTAAATATTTACTCGAGTATAAGTGACTATTCAAACTAAGTATATACTAAACGTTTCAAGCAAATTTTTTTCTTATAAAAATAAGGCATATACTAGAAAGTGCATACTATTTTAATTTAATTTATTTTTTTCCTGAATAAAAGATTTTGTATAAGTCGACCAAGGTAATTTGCTGATTACGATCATCAAATTAGCTTTTTTCAAAAAAATTAAGTAATATCGTATGGTAATTTGCATAAACCGACTAAATTATGGTCGCTTTCATTGATTTACGGTTGAAAACAGATTAACAAACATTTAATTCTGCAGAAAACGACCAACTTTTTTGATTTAAAAAAAAAGCCAGAAAAATCCATTAAATTTACATAAAAGGTGCTTAATACAATGCATTGTACTGTATTCTACTAAATTGGCTTACTTATTTTGAATAAAATATAATAGGGAGTGTAAAAAAAAAATTTACAACCTAAAAACGGCTATATCTCGAAACTGGATTTTTATTATTGGTCTCTTTCTGCATAACTATGGCCAAATTTACCATTCAATTTGTTTTTAAGTTTTTAAATTGTAAGATTTGCTATGATTAGGTTGGTGAAATTAATAGTTTGTGAACCGTTGTTTATAAAAAGATAATTTATGAAGTGTTGTTTATGAAATGGTGGTACCTAAACCTATATGCCACGCTCGAAGTATCCCCTTCTGGGCCTAACCTATTAGATAGGGTAATTAAGTGGATATTACATACTAGGGGCGTTCAATAAAAAGTGAGAATGAGTATGTTATAAACAACTTTTACTAAATGTTATTTTATTTTTCAACATAGTCACCTTTTAGCATAATACACTTAGTATATCTTTTTTCTAAACTTAAAATTCCATTTTTAAAAAAGGTACATCTTGAGTACTTAAAAAATCCTGTACTGCAGCGACTACCGCGTCGTCGTCTTCAAATTTCTGGCCTCTCAGGTATTGTTTCAATCTCGGAAATAGGTAGAAATCACTGGGAGCGAGATTTGGTGAATACGGAGGATGCTTAAGGATATCGAACCCAGCATCACGAATAGCAGCCATTGCAACGGCGGACTTGTGTGCCGGGGCATTGTCCTGGTGGAACAGCACAATTTTCGAGAGTTTACCTCGCCGTTTTTCGCGGATCTCATTGCGCAATGTTGCTATTTGTTTGGCGTATAAAGTGCCCGTAATAGTGGCTCCATGCTCGAGATACTCAATCATTAATACCCCTTTACCATCCCAAAAAACAGAGCCTATGACCTTACCGGCAGATGGGCTCACCTCGAATTTCTTCGGAGTTGGAGATGATGGCCTTTTCCATGTCATAGACTGCAGTTTCGTTTCAGGGTCGTAATGATGGAGCCATGTTTCGTCCATTTTTATAAATCGCGCCAAAAAAACTTCCCGGTCTTGCTGCATCAGGTTCAAAGCTTCTTGACAAATCTCTAGTCTAGTTTGTTTTTGCGTGTCAGTAAGCATTCTTGGTACCCAACGCGCAGATACCTTTTTCATACCCAAGCGTTCATGTAAAATATTTTGCACGCTCCCCGTTGAAATCTTTACATTTTCAGCAATAAAACGAACCGTGACACGACGATCCGCCAAAACTGAGTTTTCGACTTTTTTCACAATTTCTTCAGTTACTGCTGTAGTAGGGCGTCCGGAGCGGGGGTCGTCCATTATCGATGTTCTTCCACGTCTAAATTCGGCGCACCAACGTGCGACTGTCGAATACGGAGGAGCATTAGACCCTAAAGTGTCCCGCAAATCCAAATTGACTTGGTCCGTAGAAAAAATTTTCAAATACAAGTATTTGATAACGGCGCGCAGTTCAATTTTTTTCCATTTTCGCTAACGTACTCAATAGCATTGCAAAGAAATTACCGTATTTTTTTTTAAACAAAAGACAGTTAGTTTTTATTTTCATAGCAATCAGCTAGATAGATTAGCTTTACCGGCCAGTATTTAATTTCGTAATATTAAAAGAGTTTGCATCTCATTCTCACTTTATATTGAACGCCCCTCGTATTAGTATCTCAATTGCAATGTCAAATATGACCAATAAGCCCATGTTTTTTTTGCATATAAACATGAAATTAACAGTTAACAAGAGAAACAGATGTACAAAGGTGAACTTATCCCTTAAAGGGATCTCTTCCAGGTAACCCTTGAACGATTGTTTGGCAAATATTTAATTAGGGCTTAAGACAATACGGCCATTGTAAAATGAGAGTTTTGAAATGTGGGACTTCTGGGCTACTAAATTCTTCCAACCCCAACCGTTTCTGGAATTTTTTAATTTTTTTTTTCAGGTTCCCAGAAATTCGAGGGTTTCATATGTCAAAGTGATTGTGTACGCTATATCTCCTCCAAAAGTGGACTTCAACGAACTAACGAACGTGTTGACTATAGCATACAGCTGGATTCAAATCACTATCAGCACCTACTCAATTTCCGCTAATGCGGTTGCTGACAATAAATAAATAAGATTTATCGATGAATGTAATATTTTGAATCTTTTGAAAGATTCATACCTCAAATAACTTTGCCTAGATAGCGTCTGAATTCCTGATGAATTGACTTAAAATCAGTTTTTTTTTCAATTAATTTGTGTGGAATATAATCGTCATCGATCTATCTCCACTGGGTAGGGATATATGGATTTTTTTTCCACCTGTCCCCACTGGTAGAGATAGGTGGAACCTATTTAGACGCTCTTATTTTTTTCGGAATACGTGGAAAATATTATATCTTTTTATCTCTACCTAGTATGGACAGTTACACAAAATAATTCTACCTATCTCTACTAACCATGAAGTCCTCCTAACATTAAAAATAATACCTTTAAGCCATCGCTCGACTCTGTCCTGGTTGGAACTATAGATAGTAGGTATGTAGGTAAGTTAAATTACTGGGTCCACTTCTGCTGGCTCGTGCTGAGGCACCGACTTCAAACAGATTAGTAGAAAGATATTATATATAAGTCATATAACAGGGGGGTATAGATAGAATAGGGGATAGATAAGACGTCCACTTGCTCCTACTAATAGGGAATAATGGAAAATAAGTCCATAGGTATATCCCTACCCGGGGGGATAGCTAGTAGAGATATATGGATTTTTTTCACCTATCTCTACCAGTGAGGTCCGGTTGAAAAAAAAACATATTTAAGTATATCCTACTAGTGTCCTGCTAGTGGAGATCCTGGTAAGGATAGGTGAAACAGGGGACATTTCAATACCCAAGTTGTTGTAAAGTTCTTAAATGTCTAAATAAATAAAAAAGAAGAGGTGTTTTGATTAATTTAATAAAAAATAACGTTTTCGTTATTGACGACAAACAATAGTTAAATCGTCAATAAGAAAAAATAAAAATAATAAAGTAAATTTCGATTTTTGAGTTCCAAAAGTTGAAAAGAGCAAATCACTTTTTTGTGCGGTGGTATTGGGTGCTACCGGTTGCTAATTGGTTGGTTGGGATCTAGCTGTGCGAGCGCATATTGATGTCGTCGTGCCGCTCTCGCTCGGTGTCGCGGTGGTCGCCGGACACGCGCACGCCGGCCGACGTGCCCGCTCCAGCCTCTTCGTGCTCGCGTTTGCCAGCCGCGTGCGGCGGAGACGGCGCCGACTGCACCAAGCGCCCCATTAGACTTGCGCTCTTGTCCTTACGCGGCCGAGTCCACTCGTGCGACAACACTCGGTCCAGCGTCAGCCGTAGCGTTATATCCGGCTCCAAGATGTGACGCACGATCGATTTAGCTGCTGTCGACACAGTGTCGCGAATCCTCGAACGAAACACCCAGTTGCGCGACATTTGATCCTTAAGCAACTTGCGCAAATTCGAGTCATCGAACGGCATCGACGCGTTCAACATGATGAACAGAATGATTCCGAGAGACCAAACATCGGCGAGCTTCGGATTGTAAGGCGTTCCACTCACCACCTCTGGAGCGGCGTATGCGGCGGAGCCACAGTAGGTTTGACTGAGTACGCGACGATTATCCCCGTCAGTGCAGAATCTTGCAAACCCGAAATCAGCCAGTTTTACATTGAAGCGTCTAGACAGTAGTATGTTCTCACATTTAAGGTCTCGATGTGCTATGTTCTTACTGTGCAGGTACTGTAGACCGCTAGCCATCTGTCGGAACCAAAGCTTGGCCTGATTTTCGGGCACAACGCCATTACGCTTTATGAAATCTAACAAGTCTCCGTTGTCGGCATAGCGCATAAAGATGAACACCCTCGGTCCTCGCTGCAATATACTGTGCACTTGTATGATGTGAGGGTTTTCGATCTTAGTCAAGATGTCTAGTTCACGAGGAAAAAACTTCTCTAAAAAATCTCTAGGCGCTTTTTCCTTGTCGAATATTTTGCACGCAAGGTGCATCCGCTTGGGGCTGGATGCATCGCAGTACTCTGCCAGGTGGACAGTGGCGTACGACCCTTGACCGATCTTCTTGCCGATGAGATAGCCTCTTTGTTCCAAGGCATTCACCTCGGAGCTTCGAGGGCTGAGGCGCTCAGCCATTGAGCTCTATCGACTTTATCCTAACCCGTTTAGGATACATTGGACATCTCACTACTCACGATATGCTCAAGGTTTCTTGGCACTCCTGTCAAAATATTTGCTCTCTGCTTGATACTAGTTTTCCACACACCTCTCATTAAAGAGAGTAAATAAATATATAATAATATAAATCGCTAAAGCACGCACAAGATTTTGTCAAAAATTACGACATCACAAAGAATTTGGATATAAATAACGCTTCCACTTGTAAAAATCTCCTAAAAAGACGTTTTCCCTACATGGGTGACTTTTTTTCTCTTGTTTCTAAAATTAAAAAGACTTTTTAAAGGCCAGTCTGTTTTGTCTACTCAAAAAGGTAAGTAAGACTTGTTATGTTTACCATAACATTCGTAAATATTGTATCATACTTTCAATCGCACTAATTATCATTTAGAAATTTATACTACAAAGTTCCCGCGAAAAGTTATGTGCTGAAATCCAGTTGGGTAATATTATCTGAATGAATAAAAATAAAATATTATTATAGTTTAAAAGAGTGTCTCGAACATGTTGGTTGTTAAATTTGGCATTGACAGTTCAAATGTCAAAGTTGCGTAGCAATTTCCTATCGTCGATCCGATTCGAGTTAAACATAATTGAAGAACATTATATCTCTATTCAAATATATGAATAAGAACGAGTTAAAATATTTGATTTCATATTTTTAAAAACGTTATGCTCACCTCATCTATATCCATTGCCGCCCTCAGATCAGATGAATGTGAAAATTCTATTGACTTTAACATGTCAGTCTAGTTTAGTCTCTTAAGATTTCTATTAAAACTTTGTTATCAAAATGATGAACCAATACATCAAGGAGTTGGAGCAGGTAAATTTGTCGAAACCGTTAGTATCCGTATGAGTGATTGTTTTTGTTATCATATTTTTCTTTTTTTATGCATTTATAGGATCCTTTCGATCCTGACGAGTTTGTGGAGAGGATGGTTCGGCGCAGCATGCAGGAGTCCCGGCTCAAGGATGATCAGTTTGACCCCGAAATGATACATGACATATTTACACAAGCTATACAGGACTTGAAAGTAAGTAAATATAATAAAACTGGCCGCAATGAACAAAAAACGCCCCTAAAAACATGTATTTTGTATGGGGACCCATACTTTTTAATATTTAGTGTTTTGATGTTGCAGCAGCCATAGTAATACATTTTTGTGAAAATTTTAAGCGTCAAAAGTGTCTACCTATTGTGATTCAAAATCCAGTCATGTAGCATACATATGAATAGGCTATGGAGTTTTGAGTTTGTGGTTAGGGCTCCTCTGAGTATAAAGGCTCCTTAAGACATTTGAGACCACATATCGCAATGCGCTGCGCATGTTACCTGTAGCAGTGTTTTTCAACTTTGCAGTGGAAACTGCATACAAACACAAAACCTGCCTGTCGAAAGAAAGGTTAACCCTTTCCCAAGAAAGGTTTCCCTAGAAAGGTTTCTGTCTAAGTTATGAAGCAATTATAAAAATTTAAAAGCAGGATTACAATATTCAGTAATGCAAATTGGTTAAAAGATATTTTTGAATAGATAGATATTATCATTAATTTGTAGCACCAGAATGTAGGGAAGTGAAATAATATGAATCGGATTTGTTAAAAATTTTATTTTTAGGTCCAAGCTTTTTTTGCTGACTATTTTTTTTCACTTGTATTGTCATTTTTTGCTACCGACTTCAAACCTGGGTTTAAAAGTAACTTCAGTAATGATTTGGAGGTCTAAGTAATAATACTTTGATTCATAAGGTATCACTACAGGATGGGGTAATAGATTTTACTTTTTAGTTCTTTTTAATTTTATTTTATAACATAAGGATCACACAAGGTGGTCATAGCATAAAGTTTGACATTTGTTTTAATTAAGGTGCTCCAGGAAAGGCAAGAGAGAAAATGCGCCAGGTTAGAACAGTCTGTGCAAGAGGAGGAGAAACTCTATGGAGCCAAGCTCTCTGAGATCATGGATCAGCACACTGTGAGTATCACCTGCAGACAGAATTCCAGATTTATTTGAAAAGTTTTAAATGAATTCTGACTTCATAAATGTTGCTTGCCTCTTTACCTTTCCGCATGATGATTGACTCAGCGACAAGCAAATGGGTGAATCAACTGTTTTGCGTTGTTTTCTCTGTCCCCAGTTGTCCAAGTGACATCTTCATACTGTTTCATAGAAAAATGCTTAAGTTGTCAATGAGACAATAATTTTGTAACCATAACAACGGGTGGCAAAAAAAATTGATTCACCCAAATAAAGATTCACAATAACTTGTTCCCCAAAAATTGGATAGTAGCAGGCAGCGAAATTCAACGGAAAGGAATCAACGGAGATGAAGTGTGCAAGCAACAGCGTTTTAGGCTTAAAACAACTAAATTTCATAATACCTTATTCACTAATACCCCATACCATGGCATATTACCATGGGCTCATAATACCTAAAAATACCTAAAATTTCAAATTTTAAGAGGAGACAATTTGAAATTTTAGGTATTTTTAGGTATTATGAGCCCATGGTAATTTGAAAATTAGGTGTATTAGTGAATAAGGTATTATGAAATTTAGTTGTTTTAAGCCTAAAACGCAAGAGCTAGGTTGTAAGAAAGAAATGCAATTTTTCGAGATCTGAGTGGCGTAATTCAGTCGTACACAAGTCGTATACAAACAAGGCTTCTGTATGACCCCGAAAGCAGGGTAACTTACGCGACTGACAACTCAAAAGATTATGTTTTGCTTATTTTTTTAGTTTAACCCATTTTGCAGTTAGTATTTGATGCACATGTGGATTAGAGTTTGGCAGAGGACAGTGAATTTGTTAATTGATTACTAAGACATGTTCCCAGTTGTCTCACCATTTCACTGCGGACACGAAGTCAGCGACCAGCAGCGCGGCGAGCATTTTTTCTGCTCATTGCTTGTGCTACCTGGTAAACACTGTGTGGCGAGCGTCACGGCCGCGCAATGAACAGAGAACGCGCTGGTCGCTCCGCTGCCCGCTGACTTCGCGTCCTGTGCATAAAGGCCTGGATTCACTTTGATTAGTGATTAGTGCAGGTGATTAGTTATTAGGAGAAAACAAGTGTGGACAGCGACTGATTAGTGCAGGTGATTAGTTGGCTGCGTAGTAACGTGATTAGAAGCGTGTTCTATTTTTTTGCGAGTGAACTGCGAGTAGCCACGTCCCGCGCGCCTCCCTTCCCCCTCACTCGCAGCGTGCCTATCACTAAACAAGTCTGGTTTGGAATTTACTTACCCTTTCAACGCCACGCCTCGACAAAACGTAAACCTGCTTTGAATCTTATGTCATTGTGTCAAGATCACTTTGACACTGTACTTTGTGACACCTATATGTGTCGTTAGCGTTGAAAGGGTTGAAAGCCAGAGCAAGAATTGGACACTACTTACACTACACACCTGCACTAATCATCCTCAATTACTAATCACTTGCACTCTCACTAATCAAAGTGAATACAGGTCATAACTGAGTTGTGTCTTCTAGCACTGCGTGAACGTGTTCAGCTCACTGGACGAGCGCATGTCGCGCTGCGGCGGGCGCGCGCTCGACGTGGGCGAGAAGCTGGGGGCCGCGCGCGCGCCGCGGGCCCGCGCCGCCGCCGCCCGGGACCTATTGGCGCATCTCTCGCACTTCCTGAGCCCCGGCCCCGTGCATACTGACCTCTTCAACGACCCTAGCAAGGTAGCCAGCACTTTAAGAGCGTGAGAAGCTGGGTTCCACCCGTGCCGCCGCCGCCCGGGACCTATTGGCGCATCTCTCGCACTTCCTGAGCCCCGGCCCCGTGCATACTGACCTCTTCAACGACCCTAGCAAGGTAGCCAGCACTTTAAGAGCGTGAGAAGCTGGGTTCCACCCGTGCCGCCGCCGCCCGGGACCTATTGGCGCATCTCTCGCACTTCCTGAGCCCCGGCCCCGTGCATACTGACCTCTTCAACGACCCTAGCAAGGTAGCGAGCACTTTAAGAGCGTGAGAAGCTGGGTTCCACCCGTGCCGCCGCCGCCCGGGACCTATTGGCGCATCTCTCGCACTTCCTGAGCCCCGGCCCCGTGCATACTGACCTCTTCAACGACCCTAGCAAGGTAGCCAGCACTTTAAGAGCGTGAGAAGCTGGGTTCCACCCGTGCCGCCGCCGCCCGGGACCTATTGGCGCATCTCTCGCACTTCCTGAGCCCCGGCCCCGTGCATACTGACCTCTTCAACGACCCTAGCAAGGTAGCGAGCACTTTAAGAGCGTGAGAAGCTGGGTTCCACCCGTGCCGCCGCTGCCCGGGACCTATTGGCGCATCTCTCGCACTTCCTGAGCCCCGGCCCCGTGCATACTGACCTCTTCAACGACCCTAGCAAGGTAGCGAGCACTTTAAGAGCGTGAGAAGCTGGGTTCCACCCGTGCCGCCGCTGCCCGGGACCTATTGGCGCATCTCTCGCACTTCCTGAGCCCCGGCCCCGTGCATACTGACCTCTTCAACGACCCTAACAAGGTAGCGAGCACTTTAAGTGCACGGGAATGTAACCAGCACTATAAGTGCGCGAGAAGGTAGCGAGCACTATAAGTGCGCAAAAAGCTGGGTGCTACCCGTGCCACCGCCGACCGGGACCTGCTGGCGCACCTCTGGCACTTCCTGAGCCCCGGCCCCCTGCATACTGACCTCTACAACGATCCTAACGAGGTAGCGAGCACGATAAGTCTGCGAGAAGGTAGCGAGCACTAAAATAGAGATGGTGACGTCATTAAAAAATAATTGGAAGACACGACTTCAGTAAAAAAAAACGCTTTATTTTAGCCATGAAAACGAGATTAATTTTCGATTAGCTGCAAAATTAGATTTTTTGTTGCTATAAAACAAATAAATAGTTCGTTGAAAAGTGACGACATAAGTTGCTATTGCCATTCAAACACTATGGGAGAATGGTGTTTTGACAGCTCATAAAAAGCACGTTAGTTGATTGGTGGTGTCAACATCCCTATTGTGCGAAAAGCTGGGTGCCACCCGTGCCACCGCCGCCCGGGACCTATTGGCGCATCTCTCGCACTCCCTGAGCCCCGGCCCCGTGCATACTGACCTCTTCAACGACCCTAACAAGGTAGTGAGCACCATAAGTGCGCGAGAAGGTAGCGACCACTCTAAGTGCGCGAAAAGTTGGGCGCTACCCGTCCCGGCGCCGCCAGTGAAGTGATCTGATCGCGCCTCTCATAATAATATACTCTCTTACCCATTGCCCGCCTGATAAATTATATAACTATATTACCTAAACTATGCTTACTTCGTTACTTATTTTTTCATTTATCACTACCATAAGAAGGATTAATTGGGTTCAATGTTTTTGTGTTGATAACGGAATGTTTTAACGGAAGTTTTAATTGATGCTGCGCTAGGTTTTAATTGTGACTGTAGCAACACTTACTGATGACTAGTTTGGTAGATCTGTTGGTAAAAAGATAGGTCATTATTATAAAATGGACCTTTATTACATTTTCACTATAGATATGCCAAAACTTTTGGTAGGATCATTCCAAATTGCAACTCATGTTTTTTTAATTGTCTTTGCCTGTGTGTGATATTTACACCTAACTGTTCCAGTTAACTGAAGCAGCTGACGTCATACAAAAACTCCATACAATAGCTCAAGAGCTACCTCAAGAAAAATTCGAAGTAGCAAAGAAGAAAATTGAGGCAAAGTATGAAGAGATTGAAAGGAATCTGATCGAAGAATTCGTGAGGGCACAAAACCAGGGCAACATGGCCAAAATGAAAGACATCGCCAATATCATGACTAACTTTAAGGGCTACTCGCAGTGTGTTGACGCCTTTATAGAGACTAGTCAAATGGTAAGAAAAGCTATTCAATTACTTGGTAAGCTCTTTGTTTCTTTGTAATTTTCCCAACAGGTTTTCAACGCTTGCCTTCCAAAACCGTAGCTTAGAACACACAGAGTTAATGGTCCGTAAGGGTATTTTTAAAGTTTGTGTAGTCGATCCTTAAAAATGCCGTGGTAGCCACTACGCGAAGTGCTAGTCCGGGCTTGAACCCTGAACCCCCAACCCAATCCTAGTGGTTCGAGCTGGGGCTAGCACTTAGTTTCTGAGTTGAAATTTACCATGAGCTTTATGGTGGAAGGAAAACATCGTGAGGATAACACTGTATAACATTTAAATGTTTACATTGTTGATTGAACCAAATATTTTGAACAGCTAAACGATATTGCTTAGTGAATCTATCTAGCTATCTGTCTATATAAATAAAAATGAATCACTGAAATGTTTGTAAGCGCATAACTTCCGATTGACTGCACCAAATTAGATAATTCTTATTTTGTTGCGTTTGTTATTGTCAAGAGAAGGTTTTTATGAAAGAAATTTTACAAAAAATTAAACGGGGCGAAGCCGCGGGCATCAGCTAGTTTATGATATAAACGTACCCGTAGGGCTACGCATCCTGATTTTAAATAATATATTGAATCAGGCGTCACTTTGCGGAGGAGTAATAAACTAACCAACACACCACTAACAACAACAACACACTGCACACACCTACACCTAACTATTCTACCCTAACTGTATACCCTGCGAAGCAATTCAATGGTACATGTGAAATTCCTAATCTGCACTGGTCCCGCATAGGAACTACAGCCTAATCTCTATCTGAATGGAGGCTGGTGTCCAGCAGTGGAACATGTATGTACAAAGTGGTGATGATGCTAATGATAATGATCCTTGAAATTAGTTTCTTTAACTTGGTCCCTTAATTTTCAGAACACATTACTGGGCAAGGACATATTTTCTTCAGTTCTGCCTCTATGCAAGAAGAACTACAATATCATAAGTACGGTATTCTCAAACCCTGATCAGGTGATGAGCAAGTTCGTGCTTAATATCTTCCACCTGAAGCTGCAGAAGTACATACAGACAAAGCTCGCCGATAAGAACGATGTGGAGAAGTATTTAAGAAACCTGTATGACATGTATACAAGGTTAGTGTTATGTTTGGATCATCTAATGGCTGTTTTTATTTGTGTTATGTCTTGTTTCTTTTCGCTCAAAAAAGAAATGATATTAAACTGATTAAAAACACTTTAAATCTGTGGCTCTAGTGAAAAAGGGGTTAAGTCTTCAGAAGTTGAACAGCTGATTTAGACTTAGCCCCCTTTACACATAAAATAGAAAATAGCTGTTTAATTTCTGCAGACTTTAACCCCTTTTTCACAGAAATAAACTTATACTACTGGCTTTGTAACCTGTATACCTCGCGAAATGGCTGAAATATGATATTTTTTACGTTTACAACCCCATTAAAAAAACTCCATATAGGTATTTATCGAACCTGCTTACACAGCTGCTGCTGCTGTCAACAGGATATTTGCAGCGAAAAGGTTCCACTGGTACGCGATTCAGTGTCCTCAACTGTACCTAATTGAATAATTGTCGTTTATCTTCGATTCTGCCGTCGTGTTTGTGGGCACAAACAAATGTCTGATGGCTCTTTTTCGTCATCACCTACGAGCAAGATATATCTTGCCTAGATGGTAGCTCACTTTGTTATAGGAGATTTACTTACATTATCAAAATTAAATAAAATAAATAAAAAAAATATACATATATACACCGTGAAATTTTAGTGGTTGTTTTCCCGAAACGAGGTGATTTAGTATCGATTGTACAATCGATTTATAATTACTATATTGACTAGAGTCAAAAATCCAATTGTGAAATACGAAAGTCGAAAATGACCCCAAACCAATAGTAACGCTTCGTTGGTACCTAACCTATCGTACGATCGTACGCTACTTGTACCAACGAAGCGTTACTATTGGTTTGCGGTCATTTTCCACTTTCGTTTTTCACAATTGGATTTTTGACTTTAGTCAAAATAGGAATTATAAATCGATTGTACAATCGAAACTAGATCACCTCGTTTCGGGAAAACAACCACTAAAATTTCACGGTGTATATTAGGGGACAATCTTACACAAATCGACCTAGTCCCAGACTAAGCAAAGCTTGTACTATGGGTACTAGACGACGATAAACATACTTATATAGATAAATAAATACTTAAATACATAGAAAACATCCATAACTCAGGAACAAATATTCGTGCTCATCACACAAATAAATGCCCTTACCGGGATTCGAACCCAGGACCTCTTGCTTCGTAGGCAGGGTCACTACCAACTAGGTTAAAGCGGTCGTTAAAATAAAGAATAAAAAAAAAATATTAGGGGACAATCTTACACAAATCGACCTAGTCCCAAACTAAGCAAAGCTTGTACTATGGGTACTAGACGTCGATAAACATACTTTTATAGATAAATAAATAAATAAATGAATAATGTATTAAATTCCGCAACAGCACCCAACGCGCCTGCGACGAGCTAGTAGCCGCCAGCATTATATCTGGCGACAGCAACACCTCACCAGGCGAGCTCCGGCGGGACGCTTTAGTTAACGGAGCGTTAGCCGGTGCCGGAGACGGCTACCCGGCTCTCGAGACCCGCCGTCTGAGGGCGCTGCTGTCGACTCTGCTACACTCCTACTATGGCGACAAGCAACATGTGAAGAAACAGATACAAGGGGGCGGGTAAGTTAAGTGTTAGCAAGGATGATATAGACTGGATTGGCAGTCGCCATAGTACGGATCGGCTGCGGTTTTTGTAGTTCGATTATTAAATCTAGATGGCGCTGAAATATAGCCAGAGGCTTTGAAGGCAAAACAATAACACTACAGATATTTCATATCACTGCAAATGTATTATTATGCAATATTTTTGAAAAATAATACATTTGTAGTAATATGAAACATCTGTAGTCTTATTGTTTTGTCTTCAAAGCCTCTGGCTATATTTCAGTGCCATCTAGATTTAATAATCGAACTACAAAAACCGCGGCCGATCCTTTCTATGGCGACTGCCAATCCAGTCTATATCATCCTTGGTGTTAGCAAGGACGGACGATTAAATAAAGAAGACAGACGAATAAATTAAGAGTACTGTAGCTACTCCTAGCGCCATTTTGCTGAATATCAGCTAGCTGCTTTGGATTCGGTGGAACGGTGAGCGAAGAGGCTTATCGGCGTCGTCTGTGATACGGATTTTCGTCGCCAGAGCCTTCGTCATCGCAGAAGAGTACCTTGCCTATCGGTATTTTACAGGCTACATTTCAATTAATGTGCTTTGGAACTGCACGACCTTATTCCATCTGCTCCTTTCTTTCACATTTCGACCAGAAGTAGGCGGAGTCTCCACTTTTACGTTCTGTCAGTATTTCCAAAATCCGCACAAAGAGTTTTCGCTCTTCCTTCATCAACAGTACAGCTAAGAAGTGAAATTCCCTACCTGTGACTGTGTTCCCTGAACACTACAATCTGGCCGTTTTCAATTCTAGGGTGAATGATCATTTACTAAGTAAGCGTGCTCCATCGTATCCCTCATCTTCGCATTAGGGTTACCTATCAAAATATAGAAATATTTTTTTCCGAATATTTAAAATCCCGAATGCTTCATTTATCCGAATGCATTTTTTTTCTGAAACTATAAATATTTCAGGATTTTAATAAAACAACCCTAACCTAACCTAAAGGGTTCTACACGATGGTCCTGAAATAAATCCTGAAATATTTAGTTTCAGAAAAAAATGCTTTCGGACAAATGAAGTTTTCGGGATTCTAAACCTAAGGAAATATAATTTTCTAAACATCGATAGGTTCCCTCGCTTTCCATCAGGCGTGATATGTTGCATTAAAAAAAACCTAGTCTTCAAATGAGGAACTAACTACTACATCCTGCATCGCGCTATCGAAGTTTCTCAACTCAGCTACTTAAATACAACTTCCAACTTTCTTCTATCGGACTTCGGTCCCCAGGCACATCTGCCTGGAGAGATTTCTCTATTGTGGTCCATCCCCACAGGACTGCAAATGTCTACAGACTGTCGCGTTTCCTTTAAAATAATAAGCCTGCTATACCTAGCCTAGTTTCGCTATAAGGAGGCTACTTAGACCTTTACTTAACACAATAGCGCCATCTCTATTTAAATTCTTCATTGAATTCATATATGGCGCTATTGGGGTTGTCTATTTTTTTGTAATGCATAGTAAATCGACACTAGTTACAGTATACCACTACTACGCACGCATTTAGATAGATTTTGAAATTTGGCTGTGTTCGAGATCTCAATTGGGAATGTCTAAAAAAAATTACCAGTGGTTTTTATATTTTTTTTTGTATAGAAAAGTCACTAATTTCAATATTTTGTCACTTAATTCACTACTTTTTTCAAAATTAATTATTGAAACTATTTTGGTTGATGACGTCAGATTGTAATTGAGGGCTCCCACACTGCCAAATTTCTAAATCTATCTAAATGCGTACGATAAGGCAACCCCTTTAATTATTTTTTGCGTGGTGGTACACTGGAACTAGTGTCACTTTACTGGCGCTGTCAAAGTGCTAGATGTCAGGCAGTGGGTCCAAATCAAACTCCGTAGTTATAATCCACGCGTAAATTTGTGAAGAATTCTAACCACACAGAATAAAGTACGACTTGGACCGGTCACGCAATTTACACCAAAGTCAAATGAAGGTCATTGCTTATTTGTTATGTAATAAATTCATTATATAATATTAAAATTAAATAACTACAGAAAACGAGTAAAAAACCATTTATCTCGAAATGGTTTTCGATTTACTATACATTGCAAAAAAATAGACATCCCCAATTATAATTTCACGTTATTAACCAAAATAGTTACAATGGTTAATTTTGAAAAACACAGTGAACTAAACGAAAAAATATTTCTACTACATATTTATATATTTCTACTATAGGTTCTACGCCAACAACTGATAGTATATCAAATATCAGTCACGGCGTGCAGAGCGATATCTACCTACATGCATTTCTGTTTGACATACCGATGTCATGGCTTATTATGAGTGAGAGCTGTTGTATTTGACAGAGCGTTAAAAAGGTTAATAATTACGCTTCAGGTTCCAAGAGCTCCGACGCGATCTTCAAGCAGTCATCGGCACAAGAGCTAACATCAACATAGCGCAGATAGAAAACTACGGCGGCGAGACTTTCCTAAGCGACACCCTTGTGGCCAGAATGCTGAGCGAAGCCAAGACTTCCTTCATGAGGTGCAAGACGGTTAGTACGTGTTCCACTCTCTAGGGTCCATCATAATTAATGTCTAACATCAATGAAGACCAGATAGAACGGCAGGAAGAGATTCCTGGGGGACACCCTTTTGACAAAGACGATGAATGAAGTCAAGATTTCCTTCAAGAGCGGCAAGAGTGAGTCCATCTTCCGCAGTGTTTGCTTGTATGTATGTAATTATTCATTATAAAATAAAAATACCACGAACCGAACAGGGAGTATTTTTTTTACCTGCTGTCAAAGGTATTTTTGCTGTAATTAGTTTTACATGCGTTTATTTATTTTCACGAGTTTTCACGTCTTTTTATGTTTGTGTTATTCATTTTATTAGGGCCCTTTGCGCTGTCTAGAATGAAATAATTAATTAATTTCATATGTTTTGATACTACTTTCTGGGTTAACAGTTTACTCAGAGTTATAAAGCACTCTATAGACCGCTTAACCCCGCTTTAATTAGTGGTTATTATGGTTGGTGGTTGTGGTGGTGGTTATGGTGGTCTCACGTAGTCGAATTGTCTAGAGACTTTTAAAATCACGTTGGGGTCACAAATATGGGAATAGGCCGCAATAGAAAGATCCAGCTCCAGCCACATGTTACCTGAGGACGAAGTCCGAAGGATGAAAGTTTGAAGTTCTATTAATGCAGCCGAGTTAAAAAAATTCTATACCGCGCTGCAGGATGAGCCAATTTCTCTGTTTGATGACTAGATGGCGCTAGGAGTCGCTACACATGTATAGGTAACGCCACGAGAGTTGAGGCGAATGATTACACACACAGCTACATAAAGTACTGATTGCACAAAAAGTAGTGAATGAATGAAATGAGTGAGTGAATTATATGATCTTAAGGAAATACCATTTAAATAAAATACATCAAAATATTTTATTTTCTGTTTTGTTTGCACTAGATGTATTTTCTTAAATAATTCTTAACGAAATATGTTGAAGAAATTTTTAGACAATCTTGCAATTCACTGTTGAGTCTGTTGACCTTGCAATCGGTACGAATGAACGTCAAAATCCCGCTGTCATTACATGAGATGTTATTGTGTGCGTGACCTCAACTCTGATAGCGTTACCCAATGATATTATATATACAAATAAGAGGTAGATACGCCACCGACGCACCAAAACGTGTGCCGCGAAATGGTCCTAATTGTGACCATTGGAATCAGTCGTATTGTGACCGGTCACAGCGAGCGCACGTGCCGATAGCTGTCAAAGTAGTTCGAAATGCCTTCCTGTGTGTTCAGAAAGTGTACAAATTACGATAAAAAAATAAAGAAAGATAAAAGAATATCATATCACAGGTAAATGTATTAAATTCTTACAGTTTAAAGAGCAAAAATATAATTTCCAATTATTAATGAATCACACTTGTATTGGAATGATGAAAGGGATAAAACATTGCTTCAACCGCTAGTGTGACAAAGATAGCGTGCACTGTGTTCAAAGATTATGGTCATACATAGAGAGTACGTTCTTTTGAAAATAGAATGGTTATCTTATTAGTTTGAATTAGGGTAAGTAGAGATGCTAGGTACCATTTACGAATTATTTATGTCTGTTGTAGTTGCATATAATGCAAATTAGAGCGAATGAAAGTTCACTTTTATGTTACTTTTAAGTTACTTATGTTACCATTGCAGTTGATTTTTAAGTTATGTAACCTAAATGTAAAATAAAGCTTTGTTCGGCAAATCTATACTCAAACTTTCGATAATTCTTAGTTATCGATTGTTAAAATTATACCAAAGTATGCATGCACCTAATTAATCTCTTAAATAAATAATTAGTACAAAGAGATATTTCTTTTGTTACTTTTAAGTTACTCGGTAACACCGAAGTGACACTTTGAAGTTACTTTTATGTTACATAAGGCCAATATTACCTAATGATTAAAAAAAATATTGTGGTTGAAATGTTAGATGTATGCTTTCGATAAAAAAATCCTCTTTTATTTTAGTTCATCCTTTTTTTCAACTACCACTATTATTATATCGTACAATATGGAGTGATGACTTTGTACGGGTTCCGGGAACTGCCTGGAGACGTTTAGCGTAAAATCAATCCTTGTGGAGATCTTTGGGGAGCCCTATGCCCAGCAGTAGGCGTCTATCGGGTGAAATGATGATGACGATTATCACATCAACTCCCTGACCGAAGGCGAAATTATGTCACATTTGTTTACGTGTGCAGCCAACGTAACATCTAGATTACTTAGATCATTGTACTTTCTGTGTCGTTAGTCTATGCCCAAGCGCCTGTGATTGGCGAACTCCTGTGACGTTTGTTTACGCTTGCGTGCAAGTGATAAACTATCTTTGTCTTTTTTCTTCATATCGTCTTAATGAAGCCATCTCTTTTATACCGTCTGTCAATGTAATAAAATGTAAGTAAAATGAAACGTGTTTGTGTGTGTGCCTGACGCCGCGTGCGGAGCATTTTTTTTGGGCATCATGTGAGCATATAACGTATCTACACTTAAAATACCATTGGCGTTACCTATAACACATGTGACATGTGTCAAATGACATAGTAATAATCAAAGCCTGGATGATGGGAGAAATTATGTGTTGACGTCTCAATAGTGCGAGGACACTCATTTTATAAGTGGATAAAATGTCGATAAAAAGCACGATTTACTGGACCACCGTTACGAAATTCAGAAAAATTATAGGTAGTTGTAAACAAAATTAAAATGAGCTGTTTGTATTTTCTTTTTAATATTTTATATAATTTTCGTAATAAACGATTGGTATTATTTCTACATTTTCCGATTTTAAACTCCTTCGCCTAGGTGATAAAATCCATTTTAGCCAACCAAAGGACCGTTCTAAATCTACTGTAGTAATCGCTGCTAAATAATTCATAGTGGTTATGTATGAATTACATCTGTACTACCAAGGTACTACGCAGTCCCACTTCTTTTCCGGATATCAAATTATTTAAGATTTATAAAGTTGAAACGCCAACGTCAACAATGGATGTCGATAGAATAGTCGATATTTAATCAAGCACTAGTGAAAAGTGCATTTTTGCTCCCGTCATCCGGGCTTTGGTAATAATCGGGTAACAAATTTTTTTAAAACTCGTTACTTAGTTCGTTCGTTCGTTCGTTCGTTACTTAGTTCTAATAGTTCTTTCTCTTGGTTTTAGCTCTGCACGCCAAACGAGCTGCCCGGAACTACTATAGGCCTTCTGGACGCAGTAATTCAGCATTTGTTGATCGAGCACGTCGATTATGCGCTTGATTTGGGGCTGCAATCGATTCCTATTGCCGAAAGCAAGTCGCCGCCTCAGGTATGACGAAATATTTGTTTGAATGTAAAATACCTAAGAAAATAAAATGTTGTTTGTTAATTTGTGTTCCCGAGAAAAAAACTGAATTATCCCCATTGCTAATATTTTGGTTTTAAAGTAGGTTAATGTCAATGGACTTAAAATATGTATCAAATAAAGGTTAATTTATCAGGTGAAAACAAAACACAACTTCGCTAAAATTTGTTTATTAGGTGTTGATTCCTACTGTTATACATAAATAACTTTTTTTTTTTCAGATTTATTTCTTCGATACGGTAAACCAAGCCAACAAAATAGTAAAGATGTTTGAAGAACATTTTCGAGAATCCGTTTTGCCTTGTATGAGGTAATTATCCAGATTTATCAACGCTGTGAACAGTTGTGCCCACGACAAAAATACCCACGTAACTATTGTATTAACGACTGCGATTAGAGCTATCATTTCATGTACATTTTTAAGTACGTAAACATTTGGAATAACTGTATCTCTAACTCGCGATCCAGCTTGCTCATTTACTACCAGTCTTAACTAGCTCAATCTTCCTCAGTTCAACGGCTAAACAAGCAGAATGTGTGAATAAGAAGAACACGATAATGGAACAACTGGAGGTGAAACTGGACGCCGGTCTAGAGCGCTCACTCTCAGCCATAGTCAGCTGGGTCAAGCTGCACCTGCAGACTGAGCAAAAGAAGACTGACTTCAAACCCGAGGGAGACGTGGACACATTGGCTTCCCCGGTAAGTTCAGAGAAAACCACAGTAGGTAATAATAATAACAACTGGAGGTGAAACTGGATACTGGTCTAGAACGTAGACTGAGCAAAAGAAGGCGGATTTTTAACCGGAAGGAGACATACACACTTTGGTTTCCCCGGTAAGTTCAGAGAAAACCACGCTAATAACTGGAGGTGAAATTGGACGCTAGCCTAGAACTCTCCTTTGAAGCCACGGTCGGTTGAGTCGAACTGCATCTGCAGACTAGTAAAAGAAGACGTACTTTAAACCCGAAGGGCAGGTGGACACTTTGGCTCCTCTGGAAAGAGTTTCATAGAAGACCATGTTAATAACAATTGGAGATGAAACTGGACGCTAGTCTGGAGCGGACGAGGAGACGTTTTCAAAACTAGATGAATCACATGTTTTACTGACCTCGATATAGTGTTGACTTCACAACGTATTTCTCTCATAGTTTGCTAAATCTTGTAAATGAATATTTGACCCACTTTCAGAAGTCGAATTGACATTGATTGAAATTTTGTAGGCACACATCTTTGTGCACTATAGCTTCAGTGACATCGAGATTGAAATAGGAAAATGCCGCCGCAAAAATATAGTGTTAGAAGTTATTTTGGCAAGAGACTTATTTTATCACTGCTCTGTGATTTCACCGTAAACGTCAATCAAACAAAATGGTTATTTGTTCCCCTAGGCTTGTCTAGCGGTGGTCTCCTACCTTAACAACATACTGGAGAAGATTCACTCGGGTCTAGAGGGCGACAACCTCCAGGCGGTGACTTTGGAGCTAGCGGTGCGACTCCACCGCGTTATCTACGAACACCTGCAAAACTTCCAGTTTAACTCCGCTGGTTAGTATTGGTTGATCAGACTTTTGACTGTCGTGTATTGTTTGTCTTGTAGCCAGACAGCCAGAGTAGGTACAGTTAACGTCATGACGTCAAAAATATCTGGACGCCTCTATGCCACTAATTTTAAGTTTGGTGCCTTTTTTGCGATGGCTGTAGATATTTATGCCCTCGACTGTACACATTCTCCACATGAAAAATTATACAGGGCGATTGTGGAGACGTGTTGAAGACTAACCCCTGCACGTCCGCTGAACCGATTTGGATGAAATTTAGTATGGAGATGCGTGAATCAAAGTTTTCGTGTTGTTGTTCGGTCCCCAGTTGTCCGAGCGACGTCTTCATACTGTTTCATAGAAAAATGCTTAGGTTATTCATGAAAAAAACAATTTCGTAACCATAGCAACGGGTGGCAAGAAAAAGCTGTTTCACCCAGATAGTTTGAGACCCTGATTAAGACATATGTCCTATATAGGATAGCTTTTATCCCGGAAAATTGCATAGTACCTACCCGCGGGATAGAGGTTAAACAAATTCTTCGCCGCAGGAGTCTCGGGCAACAACTATACTTCGTTTTTTTTAGCATTAGAAATAAGATAAACAATCTTCGAATCTTTTTATTGAAAAACGCTTTTAAAAAAATAGTAACTACTATTCAAACCAAAAGAGTGTAAATTACCATATTTCCTTTCAAATAGTTACATATTAGCTGTTACTTATTTGTCAAAAGCGTTTTTCAATAAAAAGACACGTCAAGATCATAACATAGCGTAACATCTGCCTAGAGAAATATTTCTCTATTGTAGCTTACCTTCTTTCTAATGCTAAAAAAAACGAAGTATATGTATGTTAGTCTAGTCACCTGAGCAACTTTTTGTTTGAGTTACATATAGCGGTTTGAAAGTTAGTCATCACGAACAATAACTTGTAAATATAATATTTATAGATATCCATATTTAATCCAATGGTAAGTTATATTTAGTACTTTGCGAGCTCTACATTTTGAGATTAAAATATAATTTTTCAAAAAAGGTGACTAGACATTTTTTTCCGTGTACCTTTATGTAATGGCTAGTTAGCTCCCTACACTTTCTTGTTACTGTTGAAGTTCGTGGAGTGCAGAGAAAGAACCGTAGTCGATGTATAGTTTATTCAAAGTTAAGTAAAGTTCAGTTAAGGGCCTACCGAGCTTTTCGCGCTCATCGATTTCGGGTGGGCTATTTCGGGCGTGGGGGAGGCACGATGGCTCAAGATAGGTTGGTTGGACTGCGCGTGTTTTTGGGTATTTTCATCTTATTACTAAAACAAATACATATTTTAAAAATGCAGCAACACTACGCCCTAGAAAACATCTTGTTTTAGTAACATTCAAAAAGTCATGAACTGCCGTGCAGTATTAGCGTCGTGCTTACGAATTTATTTTATTTTAGAGACGACTTTGGTTTTTTTTTCTATCGTGTTTCGATTAACACTTGTCATTAGAGTAAATCCTCAAATATCTTACACATGAATTTCAAACTATAGCTTTACTTGTAATGATCGGTACAGCACGAGATTAAATGAATGCAATAAATGCGCCAAAAACACGGTAGGCCCTTAAGGAATACTTTCTCTTCAGATGTCTTTCGTACGATCGTTAGTTACGCACTACTTTTTAACTTAAATGATTTTATTATATTGACTGCTATGACGCGGTCAAAAGTAGGTCGCGTGTAAGCAAAAATGTACGGCAGTAAGACCGTACAGTACACCTTCAGTTGTTTTACTAGTATAACCCAAAATGTGTGCAGGAGCGATGGTAGCGATCTGCGACGTGAAGGAGTATCGTTCTGCGGCGTGCGGACGCGGCGAGCGCGCCGCCCCGCCGCCCGCGCATGCGCTGTTCGACGCGCTGCACGCTCTCTGCAACTTGCTGCTCGTGAAGCCGGAAAACCTGCACCAAGTATGCGAGGGAGAAACCCTGGTCAGTACACTGCATACTATGACTACTACACAGAAAAAAACCAGAAAAAGAAATCAGCGCTGGGAAACGAACCCAGATCCTCAGCATTCCGTGCTGCGTGCTTAGATATACCTCTACACCACCACTGGTCAGGAGTTAAGACACAAATTTTCCCTATACATCAACATTTTTCAGTTTTGTCTTTCTATAGTCTCTTTATGCAGAGACACCAACCAGCGCTGGTCTCTTTTTCTGGATTTTTTCTGTGTATCCATGTTTCAGTTTGTATTTAGTATAAAAATATTAAGATTTCACGGGATGACCGTAAAAGTTAAAAATTTGGAGTTAAAAATTATAATACAAAAAGACTACAAAAACCAATCTTGTATCTTTTGACTTTTTTTAAATCCACCATTTTTTGTAAGTATATAACTGTAACTAAATGGAAGAATCGAAAATTATATGGAAGTTGTGGGGCACTTTTTCTCCTAGTAGGATTGAAAAAGAGAGGATCGTGATTCTGAGAGAAATCAAATAAAAAATGGTCCATCTCATCTCCGCCCTATCCTGTCCCAAAATTCAACGATAAGCTCGTACCAGGCGAAAGGTCAAGTTATACCTGTTCTGCAAAAAAACCATGTCATAATGTTCATAATCATCATCATTTCAACCGTAAGACGTCCACAGCTGGACATAGGCCTCCCTCATTGATACTCAATCATTACGGTTGGAACCGACCTGCATCCACCTTGAACCTGCTGCCTTTACCAAATCATCCGTCCATCTCGTTGGTGGACGTCTCACGGCTGCGCTTGCCAGTCCGCGGTCTCAATCCGCTACCAGGTTATCGTGAACTTCTGAGACACTGTGCAAGTTTCATTGCCAGCATGTGCCCAGGCACAGGCCTCCTCTTATATTGAAAGGGTTTGCGCTGTATTTACCACGAAAGCTTAATGTGGGCTGTAAACACACACCAGTCAAATTTCTTCTCAGGTGTGTGCAGGTTGCATCTTGTTTTGTAATTTTGGGCATAAATTCCGAAAAACTCTGAGGTGCGAGCTCGGCCTCGAACCCACAACCCTGTGCGTGAGAGGCCATAGGTCAAACCACAAGGACACCACGGCTTAATCATGCAAGTTATTTAAAAAACCGGCCAAGAGCGTGTCGGACACGCCCAAGGTAGGGTTCCGTAGCCATTACGAAAACATCAAGTAATATTTTTCTAAGGATTTCGTATGTGTACGGAATCATCCAAGTTTAGGTATGTTTTATACCTTAGGCTACTATTTACTTTTAATCTACAAATAATTTCCAAGCAATCTTAGCCGCTATAATTTTCCTAGTAAATTTGATATATTTACTACCATTCTGAATTTTTTCAAATTTTTCCACCTAACAGTTTAAATTTTAGAGGGGGGGGGACGCTCGATTTTAATGAAAATTTTCACTTTAAAGTTGAATATTTCGCAAATAGATCACTAAATAGAAAAATCATGTTAGCAAACCCGCAATGGTTTTAAAAGACCTATCCAACGATACCCCACACTAAAGGATTACTCGAGAAAAAAAAAATCACCCCCCCTTTACGTCTATGGGAGGTACCCTGAAAAAAATTATTTTTTTATTTTTTATTTTACCACTTTGTTGGCGTGACTGATATGTATATTCATGCCAAATTACAGCTTTCTAGTACTAACGATCTCTGAGCTTAGCCGCGGACAGACAGACAGACAGACAGACGGACAGACATGGCGAAACTATAAGGGTTCCTAGTTGACTACGGAACCCTAAAAATGATACTAATCCGTCTGTCGTACTGTTGGGTCTTGAATTCTCGACCCGTAATGACGCGTAAGGTTATCTTTATCGCTAAGCAACATAATAATGTAATTAGAGCCTCTCATACCACATGCCAATGGTATCCGACATCACTGAGAATTCGCCGCTAACTTAAGTGTGCCTCTACGGAGACGCAAACGTGGCTTATGTTAAGTAAAACCACATGTTTTTTAACTCCAAATTCAAATGTTATTAGTTTGACGTGTGTGAATATCATCTGTGTCTATATAATATTAAAGGATTTGCCACACTAAATGCGTTCAGCGGTCGCGGTCAGGTCAAATTGACCGCAGCCCGCATTATGTATGAACAACATTGTCGGTCTCTAGATATTGCGCGTGCGTGCGATATGACCGCGCGGACCGCACGCTCAGATCGCATATCTATACAAAATATATAAATGTTGTTCATACATTATGCGGGCTGCGGTCAATTTGACCTGACCGCGACCGCAGAACGTATTCAGTGTGACAAATTCTTAAAAGTTTAACGGTCACATTCGCACATCCTATCCTCCTATCGATGTTTAGAAAATTTTATTTCCGAAGTTTTAGAATCCCGAAAACTTCATTTGTCCGAAAGCATTTTTTTCTGAAACTGTAAATATGTCAGGATTTGTTTCAGGACCATCGTGTAGAACCCTTTAGGTTAGGTTAGGGTTGTTTTATAAAAATCCTGAAATATTTACAGTTTCAAATAAAAATGCATTCGGGATTTTAAATATTCGGAAAAAAATAATTCTAAATATTGATAGGTAACCGTTTTTATAATACAACGAATGTTAAGTACTGTTAATTGTGTTTACTTTAACATTTAAAACTTGAATTATTTTAACAACTACGGGCCCGCAACTCCGTCTGTGAAGAATTTGATTACTTATCGCTATTCCGCGGGAACGAACGTTAAATCAAACGAAGTATAAGACTAGAAATTTTAAATGTAAAAAAATAAATAAAAGGATAATTGAAAGGGTAAAACTTTTTGTATACATTTTAATGTTAGTCATTAATTAGGTATGAAAACCAATTCAAATATGGAGGACAAGAATAAAACGTATTTCGGTGTGCGAAATTATGCGTCAAAGATAATTCGCAAATATGTATTACGTGGTTGTGAACTGTGTTTAGTGTTTAATAAAAGGAGCTTTTGTCTTTATTCTTCGAACTCGCCCTACAATGTATAATTTGTTAAACTGAAGAAACATACCGTCCATGGTTTTTAAAACAGACTTATGATGCAAGTCCCGCACCGAAAAGTTTTTTACGTTTTGTATTTGAGATATCAATGAAATGTAAAATATTTTTTGCGATATTTTAATTCGGTTATGTGTTACACAATGTTTATTCACAATAAATATTATAGAACTATGGTTTAAAGATTGACGTTAAAGCTGCGATTGTTTTCTTGAAACCCGCCATTGAATTTTGCACAGTGGTTTGGTTGTTTTTATTAAATTTTATTAGGACCACTCCGAGCTTTGTCGTCGATTCTGTACTCTTTTCGTACCGATGAACTATGTTTCGAACCGTAGCATAAAATCGAAATTCGTATCGTGCCGTCTCTTTCACTCTTCTGTATGATTAGTAGGTATAAGTTTTACTTCACCAATTACTTCTCGATCGCGTTTACGTAAAAAAATCAATTACTTTGGAAACATGGACAGCGCCTCCGCCCGCGCGCGTCCATGTTTCCATAGAATTGAAATTTTTACGTAAACGTGATCGAGAAGTATTTGGTGAAGTAAAACTTAAACTAAGCATACAGTACGCTTAGTATAAGTTTTCCTTCACTTCAATACTTCCCGATCGCGTTTACGTAAAAATTTCAATTCTATGGAAACATGGAAGCGCGCGCGCGGAGATGCTGTCTATGTTTCCCTAGTAATTGAATTTTTTTCGTAAACGCGATCGAGAAGTATTTTGGTGAAGTAAAACTTATACTAAGTACAGTTTCATACATTAGCATGAACGGAACGGCGCGATACGATGTTCGAAAATCGAATTTCTTAGTATAAGGCCTGGTATTGTTTTAATGCGGTACTGACGAACTGTATATTTAAATATCTTGTCCCCAGGCGGAGCTGGACCACTCCATCCTTCTGAACTTCATCCAACTGCGGTCGGACTACAAAAGCCACAAGTTATCCAGCTTCCTCAAAGGACTCTCATAAGGCCTTCTTTAAAGATAACATTACTTTTATTTATTTTACTTGCACTATTTACATAATTGTTATAACTTGTTTATGAGTAGATAAGCGCATTAAATTAATATTATATATCAACAAAGAAGCTTTTATTAAGCCTTGTAAGTGCCAATTAAAATAACAAATAGTTTTGATAAAAGAGCGCATGTGTCGATACAGCGAAGGACCGATTTTCAGTACGCGTCTAGAATGTCACAGGTGTTATTGTGTTGCAACACATCAATCTGATTACTATTCAACTTTCGCAACTGTTCTCTCGTTAAACGGCCTTGTTGTTTGTTATTGTTCCAAATATCAGCAAAACGCTTACCCTAGAAATTGTTCGAAATGCCAATATTTGCTCGCAGTTACGCACTCGGAGTATTGCTAACATTCGGTGTCGGGCAATCTGCACAGTTCGCATTGTATAAAAGCTATAGCGCGTTATCAGCGGTATCTATACGACATAGCTCCACTACGTCCATTCATAAGTTCTCCCCTCCAGCGGCGAAGCGGGGACGTTATTTGAATGAACGCGTATGTGTGCGTAGCGTCGCGCGCGCAGCCACTCGCCACGCTTGTGTGGGCCAGTGTCGATCCAACAGCCCGGCCGGACTGTACCGCTCCCGCCCGTCCCGTGCCCAAATCGCGTTTGTCAAATAGTGATATGCCCACAATTAGAGTGTAAATAACCTCAAACAACTCTCTGTTTAACTGTGCTGTGCTTTCCGCTAATCTGGATATCATTAAAATCGAGAGGTAAGATCCACTGCCGAAATGTTTATTTTCATTCAGGCCCGACGCCTACGCGCGGGCTATGTCGCGATTTGTGAGACGAATTTACATATTATAAGTTCATTCATCGGTTTGCTTAGCTTATTTATATTATCTGTGTACGTGTGGTGTGAATGGGTGATTAGGGCGTCTCATTGTCAGGGAGATTCGGGACAGAGGTTGTTTCATGCTGATAAGGGTCTGTCGGCGAGTGGCGGAGTCCTGCGTTGTTATTGCGGGTTGTTGTGGGTTCTTTTTCTATGTCGATTGCGATCGCGTTATCTAGGCGAGGCCGAGCCGCGTCCGCTCCATTTCAAGTGGTGTTTTTATAATCCCAGCGCTACCTGAGCGTCAAGACGAGTCTCGCCGCAAGCTGATCCCGCTAATGGCATCGCTCGTCGATAACCAGTACTGCATTACATTCCTGATAAAGAAAATAAAACATACCAGTACCTATATATGCGAAACACCTACGTGGTCTGATATGCTTATATATGCCCCTTGATTTACTTTCCTACGTAGCAGGCAGCGTCTGGTTAGATCAATTTACCAAAATCGTTATTTCCTATAGTAGCAAAATTTACATTCGCATTTTTCCCAAATGCTTCTTTTCTCACTATACCTAGTTTTTTACTGAAGCTTATTTTGACAGTACCGTTTTTCCCAATTTGGAATGAAACAGAAACAATGTCGTCGGAGCTCCGTTCACGCGGAGCTCCTTCTTCTGTGTGCTTTTGGCCCTTCGGGCCGATGCAATGCAGACTTAACATAACCTGAACCGATTAAAGTTGGGGAAAAACGCGATTGTGAAAATAAGCTTCATTAAAAAAACCATAGTGAGAAAAAAGCATTTGGGAAAATATGCGAATGGAAATTTTTCTACTAGGAAATAACGATTTTGTTATATTGATCTTTAACGACCGCCTTAGCCTAGTTGGTAGTGACCCTGCCTACGAAGCAAGAGGTCCTGGGTTCGAATCCCGGTAAGGGCATTTATTTGTGTGATGAGCACGAATATTTGTTCCTGAGTTATGGATGTTTTCTATGTATTTAAGTATTTATTTATCTATATAAGTATGTTTATCGTCGTCTAGTACCCATAGTACAAGCTTTGCTTAGTTTTGGACTAGGTCGATTTGTGTAAGATTGTCCCCTAATATTTATTTTATTTTATTTATTTGATCTAACCAGTCCAGGCAGCTGCATGTTCACGAAAATATTATAAACAGACGTCATAATATGAGGCTTTTCTTTGTCCTTTGTAGGCGTTAGGTACAGTCCCTCCCTGGCGACTGCGATCAATTTCACTGGAATCATCTTTAATGGAACTTCAACGATAAGATACCAGTTGACAATAAATCAAAAACTTAACGATTCTGTTTACCTACATGCGTACACACTCATTACACAAAATGACAAGACTATCGTAAATTTAAAAGCATTGAAACTTTGTATAGGTACCTATTCCCTCACGCGGTTTCACCGTAATCTACGTAAACTTATTTAAACAAAACCCAAAGAAAACAATGACGTAACCTTAAAATTTGATATCTGATTACTTATCATTTATCTCGTCACCATACCTTCATACATTTTACTTACATACTACAGTGTGATAAAGTAAGTAATTAATAAAGTACCTATGAGAAGTTAAATTAAATTAGTCAGGTCACGTGGCAATCATGTGTGGTGTGCCGCATCTTGCGACATTATTATAACATAGATGAAAAATATTATGACCGGTCGCCTTGTTTAACAAACGTTAGGGGAACATTTCCTATTGGCGCTTAGTAGGCGCAATGAAGCTTAACAAAACATTTGAATAGGCTTAAGGCAACTCATTTCAGGATTCAAAATTAAATAGTTACAAGGAACTCTGAAAGGACGCATTCAGTAAAAAATCCTGTAATATGTACCTACATATACAGGGTTTTTGGCAGTCGGGTGTAGGGGTTTTAAGGGATAACAGTAAACACCCCACCCCAGAAAACCGAAGTACCCAATTGTCTCTCAAGCAGAGGGTCGTAGGTTCGAACCTGGACTTGCGCTTCTGAGTTTTTCGGAATTTATGTAAGAAATTACATTTGAAATTTACCATGAAAACGGTGGAAATATTGTGAGGAAAGGTGCGTGAAGTTCCTAATCCGCACTGCAAAAACTGCGGAACTACAGTCTAAGCCCTCTCAATCTGCCCAGCAGTGCGACGTGCGTAAGGCAGAAATGAATCCAACTATGTGCTGAATATTCTAGCTCAATTTTAAACATCTTGTAACTTAAGTGCGCACACGCAGCGCTAAGACTGCATCGCGACCAATTTAGCTATGGATGACTATTTAAATCTGAAAACAAACACGATATTAGCATAAAGTAGATATATTATCATTGGACCATTTTATTCCTATTTCTAATCAACAAAACTGTAAACTTGAATCATTATTTATTTAATTATATACATGATTTTATATCATAATCTATTGATACGGGCACTGATAGAAGCATGAGAGAATAATTTTTCCATTGGCCTGCCTTCTTTGATAAATATTAAAAAGTTCATTAGTTTTAAACGCAGCTGTTTCCTTATAAAACGGGCCAAGCGCGATATGAAATTAAATATATCGTGGATTCCGGTTTTGTATTTGTTCTTTCAAAGTCAAGACCGAAAAATGTAAAAGCCGGCGAGACCATAGACGAGAACCACTAATAATCCCCAGTTAGGTATGTGACAACTCAGTCAATAAATATGAAAATCTGTGTAAATGTGCAAAACAAATTTTAAAAAGAACTATACTTATACCATTTTCAGCTTTACCTTCGTAGGTATACTCGTAATATTGTGATACATATTTTAATCAGCAGAAATTACTGTAGACTCCTAGGTTTTATACCTACCTACTACTTATTAAGCAGGTTTTAAAAATGCACCTGCCCTGTAGCATGACAACAACGGCATTGAGTGAATTATTTAAAAACTAAAATTAAAACATGGAACTTTTCTTTTACTTAGGTACCTACAGTTAAAGTAGTAAGTACATTCTTGTACTTCTTCTTCTTGGCGGTGAGAAGAGATATCTATTTTTATAGTATTCGATCAAATTACTGTTGTTCAAGCATGTATAGTCGCGCAGTGAAAAGGTTAGTCACTTTTCGACTCTATGTCAACGAGTTAAGATCGAAAAGTGACGAACCTTTTCATTCCGCGACTATACCTATAACTTAAAAAACCTGACGATATCCTTATTGGTCAAGATTAGTATAACTAGTAATCAGTATTATTGAAAGACAAGCCTCTAAAGTCTAAAAGTAAGTAAGGCGATTATGATTACAGATGCATCAATTTTGCATTTACTTCACTAAATATCAAGTCGTGTCTACTGAATCTCAAGTTCTTATTGAGTTTATTTACAACTATGTGATTATTTAGAAGACTTATTATATTATGTGAATCTAACTAAATTAAAGTCCCAGTTGAATGGATGGAACACAAAACCGCTTTAATATGACAAATGTTATCTCTTATCTGGCGTGATATCTGATAACGTCTGTTATATTTTCTCTTTTGTTTTTGTATAGGTAACAAGTTCTGATGATTCCACGACAATTCCAGGTAAACATTATACTGTAGCATTACATTTATTGCTTGACTTTTAGATTTCAAGCAATAAATGTAAATTTAGATTGTAATGTAGATTTAAATAGGCGTTTACATGAATAGAAAATGCTTGTAGGATAAAATAGCTAGGCAACGTAATTTGAAAGTTATTTTCAAGAATAAAATCAAAGCCTAAGTTTATTTAGTTGCTTTGCTTGATAGATCCACAGAATTCTATCATGTTATTTCTTGGTAGTTGGTAATCTTTCTTCTCTATCGGACCCAATAAGATCTATAATGTCATATATACACAATCAAAAGTTTCTTGCAAAGACGATTCAATCGAAGGAACTGCTGTTGCATTCCTTTTGAATAATAAGCCTCCTGTATCTAGTTTCGGTATAAAGAGGTCTCTTTTTATCTATACCTATAAAACAGTACCGTGACTGACTGACGGTCAGACAACGCACAGCCTAAACTATTGGTGCTAGAGAGTTGAAATTTGGCACACATGTTACCTTGAGTATTGTAGAGGTGCACTAAGGAAGGATTTTCTGAAATTCCCACAGGATAGGGAAATATCTAGACTTTCTTTGTTTGTAGCGGAATCTCTGAAACTATTGAACCGATTTAAAAAAATCTTTCACCATTAGAAAGCTACACTATCCTTGCTTGACAAAGGTTACTTTTAATCCGGGAAAATGCAAAATTCCCACGGGATAGAAATAATACCATACAATTTATTATAATGTTTGGCCACTATGTGTGTGTCTGTGGCATCATAGCTTTTAAATGGGTGAACGAATTGGATGCGTATTTTGTTTGAAAGCAGGTTTCTTGGCAATGGTTCTTAGACATGTTTTATCAAAATTGGTTCAGCTGTTTCAAAATTCAAAGCTCTTTTGTTAGCTGCGGAATGAATCTTAGACGCATAATAGGCATTTACTTTATTTTCAAACATGGGGGACCAAATTGCGTTGGGGGTTTTTAAATTTTTAATTTATATATCACTAGCTGTTGCCCGCGTCTCCGTCTGCCAATAATTCGTTCATCGTTCGCGGGAACAATGCAATTTTCCGGGATAAAAACTACCCTATGTCCTTCTCAGGGTCTCAAACTATCTCCATACCAAATTTCATCAAAATCGGTTCAGTGGTTTAAGCGTGAAAAGGTAACAGACAGACAGACAGACACTCTTTCGCATTTATAATATTAGTATGGATTAAGAATGGAGATGACAGCAGGGGTCACCTATTTTGGCATTAGCACGTCAAACACTTGGACACTTACTTACTTACCATACTACGACCGAATGGCCTAGTGGTTAGAGAACCTGACTACGAAGCTTGAGGTCCCGGGTTCGACTCCCGGTCGGGGCAGACATTTGTGTTTAATATGTATTTAAGTATGTATCTATCTATAACGACCGCTTTAGCCTAGTTGGTAGTGACCCTGCCTACGAAGCAAGAGGTCCTGGGTTCAAATCCCGGTAAGGGCATTTATTTGTGTGATGAGCACGAATATTTGTTCCTGAGTTATGGATGTTTTCTATGTATTTAAGTATTTATTTATCTATATAAGTATGTTTATCGTCGTCTAGTACCCATAGTACAAGCTTTGCTTAGTTTGGGACTAGGTCGATTTGTGTAAGATTGTCCCCTAATATTTATTTATTTTATTTTATTTATTTATATAAGTACTTATATTTATCCGTTGCCTGGTACCCATAACACAAGCTTTACCTAGCTTACTTTGGGACTAGGTCAATTGGTGTGAATTGTCCCGTGATATTTATTATACTACATAATGAGAAAGTCCGTATGCCTTATTGTTAGGTAGGTATATCTCCGCAAAGCAATTGATACTACGAAGTGCTTACTTCTGTATAAGCCCATAAATCCAGTTGCGTTTACAAAAGAAACGAGCTGGAAATAACATTTGGCACGTGAAGCAAAATTTATTGAGACATACGTTTCAAATACGTCGCTACCTACCTGATAAGCTACGGTTTCCATAATACCATTGTACGTATTCCATAATACACGACGTAATACTTGAAATCAAGAAAAGCGCTGTTGCCTGGGCTACTGAAAATTGTGGTAAAAACTCGAAGTTGAAGAATAAAAACAGAGATCGCGACTTCGTATCTACATAGGTACTTAACTTACCTACCTATTAACTGTATCTCAACATCTACCTTATTTATATTCTACTTCCAACCTACAACTATAGTTGCGATTTTGCAATTATGTCAAAAACCAACCCGACCTCATCTATCTTTCTGTGACATTTTTTTTAAGATTCTTTCCGCTAGGGAAATCTTTGACATAAACTCTATCTTTATGAATGGCTAAAAAACTCTCACTTTCACAATATTGGTATCAAATTCTTGGTTTTAAAAAATTACCGCCTTTTCCTTTCGTTTCCAAAAACCTTACACGTATCATGTAATTGCGCATTATTTAGTCATAATCGTTATTATCTTTTATTACCTACTGACTCACTCTGTGACACACAAGCAGCCACGACAAATTGTCTGTTCAGATAGTTCTGAAACTTTAATCTTTTTATCCAACTTTGTGCGTTACATTTGGTTACATAAATTGCAAGAATCTATTTCGTAAGGTTTTTCATCTTTTGAACCCTGCACATGCACACACTGGTATCCTGTACGCTTAGTATAAGTTTTACTTCACCAAAATACTTCTCGATCGCGTTTATGTAAAAAAATCAATTACTAGGGAAACATGGACAGCGTCTCCGCGGCCGCGCGTCCATGTTTCCATAGAATTGAAATTTTTACGTAAACGCGATCGAGAAGTATTTTGGTGAAGTAAAACTTATACTAAGCGTACTGCTAAGATTTCCACATCGAACCACCGAACTTACAAATACCTTCATCTAGCTCAAAATCGAGGCCCCATCGATCATGAAAAGAGTCTGTGCCACGTATTCATGTTGATGGCCTCCTTTCAAGCACTTTAAAACACCGATCAGAACATCAGCTGTAAGGCTGTAAGTAACAAACAACATATTATGAGTAAACGTCATTAGGTTTTTAAATTTGCGTGCATGAAAAAAGTGTCGTCGCTATTTCTTCAGGTGTAGAATTAGAGAAACTAAATCAGATTTTAGCCTGTCATTTGGCAGTGCTCGCGCCCTAGCATTTTTATCAGGCATCTGATCTATCTACGCGTTATCACCACGCGCGTACCTCAAGATTGCCGTCCTCGGCCAAGTTTAGTTTACTTATTCGTTATTCGGTAAACTTGCTATTTCTAATACGTAGGTACGCGAGTAGTAAAAATGCGCTTTTATGTATGTTTGTGTTAACATTAAGATGCCAAAGAAGTTGAAGGGTCCACGGAAAGAACATGAGTGACTTTTTTTGAAAATAGAGATTTTAATCTCAAAATGTAGAGCTCGCAAAGAAATGGTTACCATAGTAATTGTTCGTGATGACTAACTTTGAAACCGCTATAACTCAAAAAGTTGTTTAGGTGACTAGACATGTTCTTTCCGTGGACCCTTTCACTTTGTTTAGCTAGCTAGGGTAGACATTATCCCAAGTTTTATTTTGACGTTAATTTATTAATTTTTTGCGCTAAGTGGACCAGAGACCTCATTGTCTAACGTGCAGGCGGTTGACTTCGCTTTCACTATCTCTCTCTGTCACCATCTATTATACCGTTGGGCAGAAAAAAATAGTGAATGCGAAAGCAAGCGTCAGCTCAACGCGTTAGAAAATAAGCGTAAGTACAGGAGCTACTTACTGCAGTAACCACAGTATTGGCCATGTATAACACACACACATGGAAGCCCATCCGTATGGTACTTTCATTTAAAAAGTCTGCTAAATAATAACCGAAGAGCACACCCTCCAAGTTTCAGGTCTCTACAATCAGCGGTTTAGGCTTGTGCGTTGATCTGTCAGTCGCAGTCATTCAGGACAAAGCATTTTATATGTATAGATTAACTAGATACTATATACTACTAGATATATATGTACCTATTACTGTGGCCGCTACAACAACAAATAACAAAAAAACATTAAATTTAACAATATTGATGAAATCCGAGCAAGACTAAAGTCACGGACATAGCTCGAAGAATCGCTAGACTTAAGTGGCAGTGGGCAGGGCCCATCGCTCGTAGATCTGACAGCCGATGGGGCCGAAAGGTTCTCGAGTGGCGTCCGCGGACCGGAAGACGCAGTATAGGTAGACCTCCAACAAGATGGAGCGACGACCTGGTGAAGGTGGCGGGAACGCATTGGATGCGGATAGCGTAGGGCCGGGCTGATCTGTTTGGCGAGCCTTGGGGGAGGCCTATGTTCAGCAGTGGACGTCTTTCAGCTAAAATGAATGAATAAGGGGAGGCGACTAACAACTGCGTACATTTTACTTACAAACAGAATTCTATTAACACGGGATTTTATAGGTACTTACGGCTTTTTACGGGATATTTTGACATACTTAAAAACTTGTATGCAACCCTCGGTGCGCGAGTCCGACTCGTACTTGGCTGGTTTTTTCCGTCATTTATGTACCGACCCTATAACCGTTCTTCGTATAAAATAACCCAGCAACACCTAAATCGCCGGAGATAAACAAGTGAATTTTAATACATCACATTATGCCGTCGCCCGCGGCGTCCTCATTTTATAAGACAGACTGTAAACAAAAAAAACTGTCGATCAACATCTGACGAACAGAAACTAGTTGCAGCTGAGGTTCGTGCACTATGGATGTGACAGGGGTGGGTGCGGCAGGGAGCGGGTGACATCTGCGCGTGCGTTGTGTGCGTGAGTGCTTAGACATTTGATCGCGTCTGTGTGCGGCATAGGGCTGCCACTCGTAACCAATAATTTAACTTTATGGAATAGATAGATGAAACCTCTCAATTATCCCTATATTGCCTTTGTTACGTTTTGATTTTTTGATTTTTTAAGTACGTACATTTTCCAAAGGTATTTTCGATTAACCAACTTTTAAAGGAGTAAAAGTAAAATAGTTGTAACATCGAAGTCCGAGTACCTAAGGCCGTAGGTCCTACTACGCGGGCCCAGTGCGGATTAGGAACTTCACACACACCATTGGATTTCTTCGCAGGTGTTTGCGGGTTTCCTCGCGATTTTTTCCTTCACCATAAAGCTCATAATAAATTTCAAATGTAATTTCGCACATACTAAATTCAGATAAACTCAGAGGTGCGAGCCTGGGCTCGAAGCCTCGATGCTCTGCTTGAGAGGCCTTAGGACAAACCACTAGGCTACCATGAGTTTATTACTTACTTAATTTAAGGGATGTCTTTATATTTCTAACCTCTAAATTAAATACAGAACAAAATCCAAAGGGGAGGAAAGGTAGGGGTTCTTTATTTTCCAAGTTTGGTATGAAGTACAGTCAACAGCATAAATAAGTGATCATTTATGTACCTTGTCACCTTAACGTCATGTTTGAAATGACATACAAAATTGTCAAACGATTAAAAACGACAAGGTACATAAATGACCACTTATTTATGCTGTTGACCCTACCTTTTTGTATTTTTATTGACGTGACAACGTCTAATAAATCAATGAACGCCGGCCGCCGGGTGCAAACACGAAAAAGCATGACTCATTGTAACGTTAAGGGGGTGATCCATTTGCGGACTTAAAAACCGTCGGATTTGCTCGCTGGCTCGCTGTTGCATACTTGAAATTCTAAAGTCCGCAGACTTTTAAGTGCTCCATTGGCGGTTTTAGACCTTTGGCTCGCGAGTTCGTTGGCGTACGCGGTTTTGCTCGCCAATGGATCACCCCCTTTACGTACGTACATGTACTTACAGAGCGGCGAGGGCCAGTTGCAATAGAGCGGCGAAGGCCAGTTGCAATATTACGTAATACAATCTTAGTACTAGCGCTCGGGTAAATTTTTTATTGAATGTTTTGTTATGACGTTGTCACGTTAAACTAGCGTGTCCGTAAACCGACTTTACAGACAACCGGTTTATTTTTAAACTCCATTTTTACCACCACCAGACCAGTTGTAGTGTAGGGGTAAAAAGCACGCAGCACGGTATGCTGAGGACCCGGGTTCGATTCCCGGAGCTGGTCTTTTTCTGTGCATCCATGTTTCAGTTCGTATTTAGTATGAAATATAATGTTCTTTATGTTATTGCGTCTTCTTTAAAGTATTCTATTCTGACCATAGAAGATTTATGGCAGTTATCTATTAAAGCTGCGCAAACGCGTGGCAACCATTAGACAGTGCGTGGCACCTTGCAACGGGACCGATCCCTAGCAGGTAGTCGGCTCAATCCCGACGGAACACTTCCACGCGAATATAATACTATAGTGGGGAATGGGCTTTGAATTACGATATTTTGATTTATTGAATCCGGCGTTACTTTGCGGAGGTCCATAACAATGAGCTGAAACTATTAGATACTTTGCTCACCCGCGACCTTATGATAGCTACGTTTATGCAAGAAATGTGTGTGCAGTTCCTCCACCTCCACACTGTATAAACACACACAAATCACACAAACCCATCTATCACCACCACCCCACTAACTTCATGTTCGTGTAACGGTTGTGTTGCTCTGAAGATGGGCTCTGGCTGAGTTCGAAATTTCGATCAACAAATACAACTGTTGATCGAAGGTTCGAAACACCTCAGATAGTGTGGTTATGGAGATAGAGGGGTTTATGTGTGTTCTTACAGTGTGGAGGGAGGTGGAGGAACTGCGTGAACGCACATTTCTTGCAAATAGACGTAGTTATCATAAGGTCGCGGGTGAGCAAAGTAATTGTTTCAGTTCATTACGATATTTTATATTAGTTTATAATAACGTATTTGATAGTGGAGGAACTTTTAGGCCATAAACTATTATTTATTACTTTAAATTACCGATAACGACTCAGCATCAAAACTCAAGACTAGAAGCTTAAAGGATAATATTATTATTTAATAGAAGCCTTATCTACCGGATAAAAGAGACCTGATAATGTCTTGAAACATTTAAAAACAGATGGGAACTTGAAACGGGAAATTAATATTTAAAAAAATAAGTAAAAGAGGACGTAAGTTTTTGTCTCATACTCAACAAGTTTTAGGAACCTACCTAAAAGAATTAAATTTCGGTACCTAGGTACTTTACCTGGTTTGTGTTTGAAAATAAATATAGTGTGCTCAATCAGATAATTGGAAGTTGGTAAAAATAGAATTGCAAGGTATATTTACATTATTAATCAGATACCTAATGTTGAAGCTAATAAAAGAGTAGTCTGCGTCTTTCACACGTAATTTCTATTATTTTCGAATTTAATCACTGTAATGTATCTAGTTCTGAATAACTTCAACGTATTGACCACACTTTGCGGCCTCAATTACCACAATGATATATTTTAAAAATATATTAGGTAGGTACCAAATAAAATTGTTAATCAAAGAAATAAATATATACGCAAAGACTTTTCTACACCTACATTGTTTTTTGCATTCAATCTGCTCTGGGCCCGCGTGAGGAATACGGCCCAAGCCAACTCATTCTGAGAGGATTCCTGTGCCAAGTACTGGAACGTACATACAGACAGGCTGATAATGATGCCGACGATCATTGTTTTTGTTTTGCTAATGGAACCAACCTTCTAGGTCTTAATAGGTAGGATGTGTTTACATGATTTCTCATTTTAGGTACCTAAGTGAATATATACATACGTACTCAAATTAATATTTTTTTATTATAGGTGTCCATGGCAATGAAAGAGATTATTAACAAAGAAAGTAGATCTCAGCATCAACATGCCAATCGAATCATATCGCAGCGCAGAGCTGGCCCAGTAACATTTCAGCCAAAGTACTAAATATAGTACAAAATAAAACAACTGTCGCTTGCCCTTCATAAAGCCAAACATTATTATAATTTCTACCCAGTTACGTTAAAAATAGTGTCGATATTCATTTGTCATGCGTGGGCGGCGTAATTGGTCGGAGCCGACTGCGCGGGCGCACCAGAATTTTTAATTATGAATTAATTAGTGGCGATCAACACAAACTTGCTTAATCCCGGTTACTCATTGGTAGTTCACACTATCGCTTAACAGGTACTTAACACCAAACGCTGGCAAAGCGAAGGCTTAAAATTTTAGATATTTCGAACTTTTTCTTGTACAGTCATAAAATTAATCCAGAATATTGCAGCTAATGGTTGGGTAACTTTGACTAAACACGCTTGTAAATGAACTGAAAAAATTACTTTGCTCACCCGCAACCTTACGATAGTTACGTTTATGTAAGAAATGCGTGTTCATGCAGTCCCTCCACCTCCACACTGTACAAACACAAATCACACAAACCCAACTATCACTTCCACCAAACTACACTGACGCGTTTCGAACTCAACCCTCATAATAGCGTACGGTTATGATACCTACTCTGAAGATGTGAGCCAGAGCTCAAAACGCGTCAGTGTAGTTTGGTGGTGGTGATAGTTGGGTTTGTGTGATTTGTGTGTGTTCGTACAGTGTGGAGATGGAGGGACTGCATGAACACGCATTTCTTACATAAACGTAACTATCGTAAGGTCGTGGGTGAGCAAAGTGATTGTTTCAGTTCATTAATATGGACCTCCGCAAAACAACGCCTGATTCAATAAATTACGCTTGTACCTAAATGTTTTTTATTTTGGGTTTTTAATTGTGGTTGACATAACAATCCTGAAAAGTTTACAGTTTCAGAAAAAATAAACAGTTGCTAAATGAAAAATTTGGCAAATTAATCATTTTGCGAAAAAATTTTCGCCGAAACAAGGAAACATTAGTAAACCAACTTTTCCTTGTCTATGGTAAAGTTGTAGCAGCATCAGTTTTCACACTCATTTCTATACACCAGTAATAATTATTAATTTACAAATTGTTTTATTATGCGTATACAGTAACCTAAATATATGCATAGCGTCGATCCATGCGTCGGGGTCGTCGACTCGGTGATAAATATTAATATATCACAGTATCCAACTCATATCTATGCACAAACTAAACGTATAAATACGGGTTTTGTATAGCACACCCCGCGCACTGTCAAGGCTCTAAAACATTTTTAGATTCGATTGTAGATATATAAATATGTAATGCTGTCTATGTCTAATGCGTCTACAATATTTGAGGTACCTAGAGCCGAAATCCGAGACTAAACGAACGATGTATTCTCGGATTATTGAAATGTTTAAATATGGTTGTTTTACAAAAATATGTTTGCTTCTTATGGCGCTACAATTATCAAGTAGGTGTTTAAATTATAAATTATGTAGCTTTTTTTAGTGCGAAATCCCTACACTGAATGTCTTCAAATATCTGCAATGTCGTCGAAACTGTGGTAATTATAACAACATAAAAGACGTCGTTTAAGATTAAAATATTTTAATGAAATCTGTCTGTGTAGTCTCATCTATCTACTACGCAGGTTTAAAACAATTCAACTGTGAAATTATAATCGTTAAAGGTGTAGGTATATCGCTAACGCGGCATTGTTAAAAAAATATCAAGTTTCAACTCCATTCTTGGGTCATATATCGTTTAAAGTACTCGCGTGCAGTGGGTGTCAATTCACATACCTAATATTATCATGGTTTAGGCTAAGGCGGCGACGTCGATCGGTTGGCGATCAAGGCGAGCATCAGAGGAATTCACAAGTAAGCTACGTATCGATGAAACACAATAACTTAATAAATTGCTTGCCGTGCAGTCTTCATGACACTAAGTATATGTCAGTACTAAACGGAAAGGAAAACCCATCGAACAGAAAACATCAGAAGTGGTCATAAATTTATTTCACTTACTTGATAATTACATTGTAATCGGAGCTCTATGTAGATATACATGTACCAAAGTTAATGGGGCCATTATTGCAGACAAGTGAGAAAAATCAAGTTGCAAGATTTGTTTACATTATTGTCCAGGACTGCATTCTGAATCCCACGGGATTCAGGTATTTTCAGCTATCTTGCATAAACTTATGAATAAATTAAACAACAGATCATACTTAAAAAAGAAAAACTCGAAAAAACTTCGGGTATTTTCCGGCTAAGTACCGAAGTCCTTTTTCCTCGTCCTCGCTACGTTTCTCAGCGCTGACACAAACATTTTATTTCATTGTCTAAACGTTTCTCAAGTGTCGATTGCGCGACTAAGCGCTGACTAGGTATCTAGTGATACGTTTATTTTATATAAATATATGAATTTCGCTTCTTTTCAATCCCGTCAATCTTGCGCGGGATCCCGTCCACTTTACGACCGGAGGATATACTTATGTCCACGCGCGTTCACAGTCGTATTTACAATTTCACTGTATGTACCCTCATTTTAAACTGTTGGACAGAAAGGAATGGGTAATGTGATTGTGATTGCGAGCGCATTATTGTCAGTTATCTTGTATTGGGCAGTAATAATTGGGCACTACCCATATGATGGATGGGGTAGGACTTAGTTATAGAAGTAATGTTCATAATAATAATAATAATATTTATTTATTTCGGATATTCTCCATATAATTGTTGTTCATGACTTGCTAGATTTTATTAAATAATACGCATTTATGATTAACGAGTTGAGTAACCTATTATAACCGCGGGGCGGGGATTTAGGAGCAATAATTAGTCTAGGTACTTACGTTTCTTGCTTTCCATCTTCATAAGTACTAAGTAATCTAGGTAAAGAATGGGTAGTATTTTCCTCACTTTCATAGAGATGCACAAATGTCAAAACCAGATTATTTCACTTCAACCACCTATAACTTCTGCAGATGGAGAGAAGGTAATAAATCGATTTTTGACGGCGAAACGTGCAAGATTTAGATCGGGTAGTTTTTACTTTTTAAAATTTATAGTCGTTTCTGTATTTTTGCGCGACAGTACCTACGGGTAGAAAATAACACACTATTCGATCGATACCCGATACCGGTCGATAGATGGTAGAAAATGGATTGGTCGACTCGAATCGATAGTTTCTAAACCAATAGATAAGTGCCACACCAAACGATCGATCTCCTCAGACGCGGAGCCAGGATTTGGGCAATCTTAGCTCATTTCACGTGCTCAATCTACCAAATGGTAATAAATAAAACAAAAACAATAATTTGAATTTTCTGACCTGCAACCCTACAATGTTATTTTATTTAAGCTGTAAGCATTTCGACGGTTAAAATAACAAAAAAATGCAACAAAGAATAACTCAGATATCAGCTATTATTGCAATGAAACACGAGCAAACCATCGCATTGATTATTGCAATCCACCGGCATGTTTCAGTGTCCGTCTACGCTTTATGCTCTGGCCGGGCTTTAAACTTAGCATTTCAACAGCTTCACACATTAGTCACTGAGTTATGTTTATGAATGGACGAGGGGTAGGCGAGCGGGGAACCGCTAAATATAGACTGGATGCAACAGGTGGTCCCTCACCCTAACAGAGCGCCTACGTACTTGTGTACCTTGTGTAATGTACGAGCCTACAATTCGTGTCAAACCCAACTTACATGAGAGGCGATAGGAAAAGTGAAAACGCTCTCGCTGTACCGATTTAAATACATTTGCATGGATGCTTGGGCAAAAGCTTCTAATTACAGACATGTTAAGAATAGTGTTACCCCGGCGCCACACATAGCACAAATGTTTGAACACATTTATTTGATCACATGTGTAGCACCGGTATTTGCTTATTTGTTCAATAGAACAACCATACAATCAACCATAGATCAAATATGTGTTGAAACATTTGTAGAAATAGATTCAAAGCTGTTAGTCCTGTGTTCTTTTTATTTCTACATGTTATTAAATGTAAATTTTGGCAATTTAAGTAAATATGGTTTGACATTTAGCAAAAAGTTAATTTAGAACTAGGTACCTTTGTTTTCTGTTAATCTTGTTAGTTGTCACTTCTGAGCCGAACAACTACTGGCGGACTCGCCTAACCGTCTAAGTAGGTAGTACCTAGATTGTTTCAACCAACCATCTCGCCAACCGAAACATAATTTTCTTCATTGAATTTCCCTGGAACAGGATTTCTATAACGTGCTCTCCAACTTCATAAAAATTCTTCTCCGTAGCCATAGAACCTGCTGTTCAATAATGACTTACTTGCCTCTACAAACACGGCTTCATCTGTGTTATATGAAGGGGTATACCTAATCTTCACTCCCAAATCGTACACTTTCTCAATTAGGGCGTTTTCTTGTAATGTACACATTTATGACACAACTTTTATACAGTTATATGCAAATTCGGCTGTTTTGAAAAGTGTACCTTCTGGCAAACTACCATCTGAGAAAGTAGGTATGCGTATTATGTCTGGATGTAAACCCTTTATTAGGTATATAAAAATAAAGAAATTAAAATAAAAGGAAAGAAAAAAGAAATAAAGAAAAGTGATCCTGTTAAAGCAGTGCACCTTCAGAGAAAGTACACATTTCGGGAAAGTGAGTTTTACTAGCCTAAGCCAATGAAAGTCCTAACGCATGCCAAACATGTTGGAACAAAACACCATTAATTACCATTTCACTAACATTGAACACGACAAGTTAGCATGTACATTGGTAAAGAAGCGTCTTGAGTTACAGAACAAGTTTTCTCAGAACCGCGTCTGGACGGAGCAAATACAGATGGTATTAGCGCACACATTACTGCCGGTCCAACCGAATAGCCCATTCCAACTCAAATATTCACATTTAAGGCTATATTAATAACTAGATTTCCAACTGCGCTGTGTTTATTCCCGTTGAGCTCCTTTACTTATTAATATTATTTGAATTTGAATATATTTACACTTCACAATTAAATATGGGTACAGTCGCCAACATAAACATCGGAGCGTTCAAGGTGGTCAAAAATATCTGAACACGACCATGGTCAATCGCGTATGTGCGTGTTCAGACATTTTTGAGCACCTTGACTACTCCGATGTTTATGATGCTGCACGCTGTACGTATTCGATTCCAAAGATTGCAAACAATTACTCATCTTACTTAGAAATATGAACTTATTTCAATTCCTATTATCTCGTACCACGTCTGCCGCACTCAACTACGTACTTAATGACTAGCTCTCCAGTTTCATACGTCAGGGACAGAAGACAATAAATTTTACATTTTAATTTGGTTGCAATTCAATCTCGCCATCAATCATAATTTGCCGCCAGCGAGTTCTTGGCTGGTGTCCTCGCGACCCTGAACGTGAGTCTATATTTAGCACGATGCAGCCCTTCTCATATGTGGCCATAGACAATAAATCAACTGTTGTTTGGATTGCAAGCGCCTGCGACTTGTACTTTCAAAGTCAATAAAATCAAATTCTTACCGCGGTTAAACGAGCTTAAGTATTTTATTGACGGTCAAAACGAACAATTAAAAATTACAAATGATTCAAGGTTCATAGGGAGTAATATGGTCCATGTCCTTCTGATCTGGGGTCCTGAACCCTGGTTGCTCCTCCACATTGTGCGGCCAAAAGGTCGGTCTGTTTACCGGATCTATAGCGATTCCGGGATACATGTCGTAGAATATCTCCATAGTCATTTGATCAAACGCTGGTAAAGCTTTAATTCTGCTCAGCTCCTTAGTGGCTCTGGTGAAGAAAAAAAAAATACATTCAAAGCAAATACTTACTTACGCAGTCGATGCAGTTAATAGCATAAAATAAAATTATCATCCTTACAAATCAATTTCCTTCTGTTGCTCATCACAAAATGATTTAATTTGGGGTTCCAGAGATTTCCATTGTTCATCTATTGCTTTAGTGAGGGTATCTTCGGGCATTGGTACTTTGTATTTCTCGTACTCTGCTTTTAATTTATCCACAACCCCTTCGACCGGGACTAACTTCTTATATTCATCCCAGTTGATTTTAGGCGGCTCCGGAGGGTTTGCTTGTACTCTGAACAAAATTACAGAAAAAAACACATTAATAATGAAAAACATAGCAATATGATTATTTTTAAAACATACAATTTCACAGCATAAACGAGTTAAATAAATAAAAATAAAACCTTCTCAGATAGCTATCCGCTTTTGCTTTGAACGCTAAAAAATTCGACTTCTGGTCAAGGGGCACCCTTTTGTCCATCTCTACCCAATTAATGCTAGGTTTTGTAAATCTTTTTGCCATGGTTAACTATTGAGTAAATAAATTAGAACATAAAACCTAAACAATTTTCCAAGTTATGAATGAAATACATATATGCAGCGCTAATGTCAATGAATGAAGGAAGATGTCACCGCATTAAGCAAACCGCTTTACTATTACATTACTACCTGAATATACCTACTGGCCGCATGAGCGTTTTTATGTAAAGAAAAAAAAGAAATGCTTTCTCTACTGCCAGTGTGCATAATCGAATCGATTAGGCATCATGCGACGCAGCAGAAGACATTATTAAAAAAACGCGACATGCAATATCGCGTGCTGTCTGTTACCAGGTTCAAGTTCTCTAGGTCGGGAACCTTATGCTGACAGATTAGCATACGTTGAATACCAGAGTGCATGCCTCGATCATAATTTGAGGGGTCAATTTATAAAAGGCCTTTCCTCTTCGATTCTCCTTTAATTTTGTGCTCTAAATATATATACACGTGAAGTCCAAATCAAAAGTCTTATGAAAATTATGATGGGATGTTTTGATGAGTTAGTTCGTAAATATTCCCTGGGTTCGTGACGGGCAGACTGTCCAGACAGCCCTTAGGGAATGATTTGGTTAAATGAGACTGAAAGTTAATACCTTAGGTGCAGCTATAAAGGTAGCGAAAATTGCTCACAAGTGTAAGAAAGTTTTCGCCCAGGCTCTGACTTTTGTAATTAGAAGGCCTTTGCCCAGCGTTATATAGGCAGGTAGGTGTTTTTGTAAAGCTACTAATCTTCGAGTTGGTTGTGTTTACTAGTCGATAGATAGCCGTATGATGACAAAGAAGCAATTCAATTCAAACACAGCAATGACAGTAATGTGGTGCATGATAGATAATGTTTTCCCGAAAATTATACTTAAGTTCAAAAAGAACGGTTTATGATAGAAACTAAACGAGTTATTTTACTATGAATGGCTCTTCTGCTAATGTTGATTGCTATGAATTTCACCAGATAATGCTTGTAACATAATGTTGTGATTGTGACGAGCTAGATACGTTTATCTAATCGCTTGCGTCGCGTGGGCGGTTGGTAGTTGCTTTGGCAAAGTTGCCGATAACTATGTGTTCAGTTAGTTTTTCTAGTCCTGCTTGAGTCGTTATGTTATGATACGTTCATATTCGTTGTAGGAAGGGTCCTGATATATACCAATATTTAATTTGTTTTTACGTAATGAATTGCTTGGTAAGCTCCAAAGGTAAACTCTAGGAACAGGCAAAGTATAAACTATATTGAATAAACTGAAAGAACTCCTTCTATCTATCCGTTAAAAAATACATTAGGTACTCTTCTATAAAAAAAACGATACTTACCTGCTACTTATTAGATTTATCAGATGATTGCATAGTTATTTATTTGAGTTACCATCGTATCTATACCTATTCTTTGGTCTGTATCTGTATTCAATGATAATATTAATATTAAAAAACTTATGTTTGAAAATTGTTTAACCGTAAGTTTTGAATAATTAAATTTTACCACCATCGTGAACCACTGTAAAGACTTGTGAGAATCCTAAATCTTTCCAGTATCTCTTCATCTATTAAGCGAGGCTCACACCCTTCTAACAAATCGCCGCTGATCGACACACCGTTTCAATTAAGAGACAATAATGGGTCGGTGTCAGTCGCATCGTATCCGGCGGATATTAGGCGTAACTACACGACGCTTCAGAACACGCCGAATTCTGCCGACGACACACTTACCACCGTGGCTATTGACTGAAACCAACCCACCAACATACTGGCCGCATTCGCCGCGGCAACTTTAACCTTAACAACACGATCGTAGAGACTCGAGAACATCGAATGGAAATAGATTCGGAGACGATGCTTTCGGAAACCGTTTCCGCCGGATCAACTCGTTACATTTGAAAAGTATTAACTAATTTTGTATGCTTTGATGGGATTCGACGAAGGGGTTTGGTAAAATTATAATTTGTTCGCTTTGAACTAAGGGTTAAATAAAAACTAATAGACAAGGCGGCCGTCAATCAGTATCACGCAGCGTCTAATTTTATTAAACACTGCTACGATACGACAGTGATATCCGACGTCATCCGATCCATAAATAAATCAATCGTAACAAACCAAGTAACCAGCTAACCGGGCGTTGCATGGGTTGTACAAAAAAGACAAAACGCAGTTGATAGAGCCGATGGAACAGGTTCCCTTGCGGTTGCTGAAGCCGTATTGTTGGTGTGGACACGGGGGACAAGATTGTATCGCCGTCAAGAACTGACTTTTGAGAGAGCAAGGCTTCTTTTTGATTGGGAATGTTTTGACATATCGTGAGAAAGGCTGTAAGTAAACTTTTTCATACACATTAGGTGTCACGATGTTTGTTATCAAACTCCTCCGAAACGGCTTGACCTATTTTTATGAAACTTTTTTTTCTGTATTCGGTAGGTCTGAGAATAGGTCGTAGGCTACTTTTTATACCCCTATATTTCGCGGACGGAGTCGCGGACAACAGCTAGTAGTAACTATATAAAGAAGCAAAGTAAACTGGTTAATACCAGTTTACTTTGGTTCTTTTTATAAGAACAACCAATAGGTACTAATGTACCTATTGGTTGTTCTTTACTCTTCTCTCTTCCCCAAGTTTCTTGCGGCGCATTCTTCTCACACACAATGATGGTCCTTACGAAAGCGCTGGTAGTTTAAAAAAAAGTGATATGTAAAAGAGCCCTTTACGGCCTACTTGCAGAATAAACGTTTAAATTTTGATTTTTGATTCTGGAATAACAATTTACCAATAACTCGGTACTTTGTTGCTTTCCTCTTTACTTTGTAAGACATGCCACGACTCCATTTTGCCGCAACTTTTCTAGCTCTCTAATTAAACATGGACGTTACGTACACGCAAGCAGATAGACACCATAATTTAATATGGAACTGGTAATTTCTCAAACAAGCGCGTCGCTTTTGCATAGACGACTAACTACCACGTTTGTTGATCTTCTCGTGCCGTGCATTGTGATTATTGACACTCAAAATTCGCGGCCCGCACCACTTAGCAACAACCCTGTGTTAGTTAAGAAAAATAAAATAAAAATAAATACGCTGCTAGTAGTTTTTCCCGCATACCTTTTTTAACCTCAGAATCGTCTAAGGCGGTCTTGCAAAGACCAGAGTTATATATAAGAATTCTGAGTTAAGAGCTAACCCGGGGTTAAATAGTGTCAATGTGTATGGAACTGTCATCCATAACAGGGCTAAAGATATAATTTTTTAACCCTAGACCACGCAAGAAAAGCCGTGGTGGCCTAGTGGTTTGGCCTATGGTCTCTCAAGCAGAGAGTCGTCACCTCTGAGTTTTTCGGAATTGATGTGTGAAATTACAAATGTACCACGAGCTTTACGGTGAAAGTAAATATCGTAAGAAAACCCACCTGAGAAAAAATTCAATAGTGTGTGAAGTTCCCAATCCGCAGGTCCGCGTGGGAACTACGACCCAAGCCCTCTCGTTCTGAGATGAGACATACAATTAAGAACGATTTGAAGTTTCCGATTTTTTTTAATCTAAATTTTGTCATATGTCTAGTTGTGTTCCTTCTTAGAAGTAACAAGTTATGTTATAAAATAGCCACATGGATAGAGCAAACGGGATTAAGAATAATAGTGTATAATTGCTAACATTTTTTTTTTACAAATTTTATTTGTTCTCTATACTAATAAATTCAAATAGTAATGAAGCTGGACAAATAATTAAGAACGATTTATTAAACTGCTCGAGAGTTGTTTTATATGAAACTTAAATTAAATAAATCATATTAATGTGAAGTTGGTATAAAAAAAAAGCAATTTTATACATTTGAACTAAAATTAATAGTTAGTAGCATGTCCACGGCTTTTAATTACGGCTTTACACCAGCGAGGCATTGAATCTATAAATTTTTGACATTTCACAAGAGAAATAGAGTTCCATTCTTCTAAGAAAACGTCGTACAGCTCTCTCAAATTGCCACACTGTCGATTTGAAACCTTTTTCTTGACTTCGCACCAAAGATGCTCTATTGGGTTAAGATCTGGGCTGTCGGCTGGCCAATCTAAGGCAGAAACTGATTGTGATGTGAGGAATTCCTTAACGGTGCGTGCAGTATGCTTTGGATCATTGTCGTGCTGGAATGTCCAAATAACCGGAAGCACGTCCTCGGCATATGGTAACATTGTTTCTTGCAGTATATTTTTGTATTGGAATTGATCCATGTTTCCTTCTATCAGCCTAACAGGTCCAACGCCATGTCCAGAAAAGCACCCCCAAATTTTCACATTTCCCCCGCCATGCTTTAATGTCACTTTTGTGTACTTTGGGTCGAATGCTTTATTCGGAGGGCGTCGTACGTATCGTTTTCCATCAGAACATACCCTATTTATTTTTGTCTGGTCAGAAAAAAGAACGTTTTTCCACTGTCTGACTGACCAGTTTTCATACCTTCTTGCAAATGCAAGTCGGGCTTGCCTATGACATCGTTTCAACATAGGCACCTTCCTTGCTATCCTTCCGTTCAACTTATTTTCTACCAAACGCCTTCGAATAGTGCGTACAGAGATTGCTGAAGGGTTGTTTTCGCCAAAATATTCTTTTCTCAACTCATTAGACCCTTTAAAAGGATTTTGTTTTGCCAAACGAACGATATTTCGATCATCTCGACGAGATGACTTTCTCTGTCTAGGTCCACGCGGAACGTTTGAAGTAGTTTGATACGTGGAATAATGCTTTACGGCATGGAAAACCATTGTTTTTGAACATTGCAGATGGTCGGCTATCTTTTTATACGACCAATTCTTCTCGCGAAGTTTTATTATTACTTCTCTTGTAGATTTATCACAACTTTTATTTTTCCCCATTGTTTTTATACGAAGTAATCACTTTTAAGACTTTAACAGCACGAAATGGCGCCAAAATTATACGACTAATAATCTACAACCACAGAGCCACACGTGTTCTCTATTTAAATTTGAAAAAATAATAAACTATTCAGCGTTCTTAATTACGTGACCAGCCAGTAAGTACTAATACTAGGTTCAGATCGAATGTATAAAGTTTCTCTATTAATTTTTTAGCCAACTATGTTGCATAAATGAATGTACCGGTAGTACGGAAAAGTTTTGCAATACCGAGAGAAATAAAAAAAATACGGGCAATTAGTTATACCTGTTACTTTGAAAAAATCATCTCAATAAATAATCGTTCTTAATTATATGGCCACAACTGTATATAGACTGAGATGATGATGATGGTGAGACTATGCAAGTGGCCATTAGCGAGGTTTTGCTGTATTTTCTAAACGATTGTTATTTGTTTGCAGTCCCAGCACGATGAAGCTGGAATGGGCGGATGGCGAGTCCGACTACGGGCTGGAAGAGGCCGCGTTTTACGAGGGCCCGCCGGCACCGGCCCCGCCGCCGCGCAAGCACGTCTCTTTCAGCCTAAGGCTTGATCTGGTAAGTCCATCACCGGCCCTACGGTAGGGAGGGGTCGATAGGGTAGCGAGTGGTAACTCTTGACTCCAATTGGAAAAAGCGCCAAAGTCACGTAGAGGGGGGGAGCTACTACGAAAATCAAAATTCGAATTTCGTGCCGTGCCGTCCTTTTCAGAAGAGCGAAAAGGCACGATACGAAGTTCGAAATTCGAATTTATTATGTCTTACACGAGCGCCGTGACAATCGTATTCACCAACAAGGATTTTTTTATAGACAGTATTTGATCTTTTATAGTTGACCTACCAGTGATAGTGTCCATACGGACGTAGGTAGGTACCTGACTGACCAGTACAGCCAGCTTTGGCCGAGCCTCATCTGCACTTAGATATTATTAGACTCAATTATAAAGTCATGAATGAAACTGCCAAGCGCTACCAGTTTCAATCGGTAGCCTGTTCAAACCTTGATCTTGGCATAACAAATGACAGGAAAATCAAAGAAAGTTGTTTCATTTATGTAAAAATTCCTGATATTAGAAAACTAGATGGGACCGGTCAGCGGCCAGCTACCTAATAAGTGGGAGTGCGTTTCACCCGGTTTCCTCCCAGGCACGCAGAATTGTGGATAGGAATAAATTGTCGGTTTCCACACCATCGTGCAACCGACGCGTCAGTGTTTGCTTGTAATTATAGTTTCTGTTTTAAGTGCAAATCGACTTAATAACTTCTCGTGTCGCTATTTGCAGAGTAAGATTTGAATCCAGAAACTCGCTGCTTGGTAACATTGAATCCAATAAATTTTATTATTATGAGATCTACGTAATCAGTCTTGTGATATCATCTAGTTTGGAATTTAGTCAAGTATCGCTTCTTCAGATAGTGTGAAGGTGATAGACTGATAGTAAGAATCCAGAAGTAGGCATATTGTTGCGCAATGACAAATTGTTAAGTTCCAAACGTAAAGGTTTACTGATCAGTGATTTCTGTGATAATCCATTTTTTATAATCATAATAATAAACAGATATTTCCACTGTACTCTAGAATTTGGCTCGATAAGGCGATTGCACCAGATAGTCCTGGAGTGATCCCCAGAAAGGCCTGCAATGGGATTTAACTAGATAGAACATAAAACCCTTTTTTTACATTAAATCAACTTTCGTCCGTATTTGACTGCTTAAAAAGTTTTTATTTTTATTATTAGCAAGAGGTCCTGGGTTCGAATCCCGGTAAGGGCATTTATTTGTGTGATGAGCACGAATATTTGTTCCTGAGTTATGGATGTTTTCTATGTATTTAAGTATTTATTTATCTATATAAGTATGTTTATCGTCGTCTAGTACCCATAGTACAAGCTTTGCTTAGTTTGGGACTAGGTCGATTTGTGTAAGATTGTCCGCTAATATTTATTTTTATTTATTTATTTTATTATACATATAAGTAATTAGGGTTTTTTCGTGGATTGATTTTACTATCCTTGCATTGCCAGTCAAATTCTCATATATATAACAAATTTCACGCCAATCCGTCAATTACACAGCTTAACCCTTTAATATTTTTCCTTGCATAATGAAGCGTCTTAAAGTCGAATACCGTGTTTAGACTAGGTAGGGTCAAGTGCAAAAATAAGTATCAATTTAATCCTCCCATCGTTACATACCTATACCTTAATTCGACGACATAAGAGCTATGGGACTTATTTATGAGCAAGTTGTGTGCACCCATATTTTTACACTTGACTATATGTACAAGGCTTTGCCGAGTGACTTAATTAAGATTTTAAGACATAATTATGTTATGTTATGATTGTAAAAAATACTTTTTCTACTAGTAAAAATGTTTTAACTAGCCAACATCTTAAAAACATACCACGAAATTCTTTTACCATTTGCTATACACCGTGAAATTTTAGTGGTTGTTTTCCCGAAACGAAGTGATTTAGTTTCGATTGTACAATCGATTTATAATTACTATTTTGACTAGAGTCAAATATCCAATTGTGAAAAACGAAAGTCGAAAATGACCGCAAACCAATAGTAACGCTTCGTTGGTACCTAACCCATCGTACGATCGTACGCTACTTGTACCAACGAAGCGTTACTATTGGTTTGCGGTCATTTTCGACTTTCGTTTTTCACAATTGGATTTTTGACTCTAGTCAAAATAGTAATTATAAATCGATTGTACAATCGAAACTAAATCACCTCGTTTCGGGAAAACAACCACTAAAATTTCACGGTGTATAGTACTTATAATTTGTTAAAGTAGGTAGGTGATAAAATGTTCTTTTTAAACTTCCGCACATTATTTTTGCGACATTTACAAATTAATTGCTTTTAAAATAAATTGCTTGCATGGTATTTTATCCAGTACTTCCCAGATAATTATCTGGGAAGTACTGGATAAAATACCATGCAAGCAATTTATTTTTAGGGTTCCGTACCCAAAGGGTAAAAACGGGACTCTATTACTGAGAATTCGCTGTCCGTCCGTCTGTCCGTCTGACCAGGCTGTATCTCACGAACCGTGATAGCTAGACAGTTGAAATTTTTACAGATGATACAATACAATACAATACAAATATTCTTTATTGATCACCAACAACAGTACAGTGACATTACAAAAATAAAAATTCAGGTAGACGATGGGCGGTACTTAGAAATTAATAAATATCAACAGACAGAAATAGGTAGGTGGGTAGGTGGCAGAAATAACAGATGATGATGATGATTTAGATGATGTATTTTGGTTATAACAACAAATACTAAACAACAGAATAAAATAAATATTTAAGGGGGCTCCCATACAACAAATATGATTTTTTTGCTAGCTTTTGCTCGATATTGATAACGGCAACAGCTTGAAATATTCACAGAATATTTAGTTAGGTATATATGCACTTTAAAAATAAATAATTAAGTTAAAATAAAACAAATATTTAAGGGGTGCTCTCATACAATAAACGTGATTTTTTTTTGCCTTTTTTATAGATAATGGTACCTACGGAACCCTTCGTGCGCAAGTCCGTCTCGCACTTGGCCGGTTTTTTTAGGATACAATAGCTAGTACCATAAGACAATTGACTTTTGGTTAAGCACTAAACACAACGCCTTTGTGATATTATTTGTGAAATTATCATCATCATCATCATTTATTTATTGCTTTATATGTTTACAAGGTCTTACAATTAAAAAAATATGTCCCAATATAAACCCTGTAAGGGCACAACAATACACTTAAATTAACCATTATAAAATACTTAATTAACATTAAATTATTAATTATTTTTAATTATAGTGTTAATTTATTTAAAGTTAATTTTATTATGTCATGTACTTGTTTCTATAGTTAATGTAAATAGTTAGTTATTAGCATACTTTCTTATTCATTAATGTCAAATAATTCTAATTTAAATTCTAATGTTGATGACTGTCAAAATACTCTCTTATATTATAAAAACTCTTCAAGATCAAGTAATTCTTCAGTTTTGTACAAAAAACGTTATAGTTTTCAATTTCCTTAATATTAATCGGAATCACATTGTAAACCTTCACCGCCATATGATATGTGCCTGACTTTACTATTTGCAGTTTCGAAAACGTATTAATCAGTTTATTCCTATTCCTGAGGTTATGACGAGATTGAGAATTGTTCTCCTGTGTCTGTCTGAACAAATTCTTGTTATTCCTTACAAATTTACACAACTCAAATATGTACAGAGATGTTAAAGTCAGGATTTTTAATTTTACAAAGTGTGGTCTACAGCTCTCTGTTTGTTTTATGTTAACTAATATTCTAATGCATCTTTTTTGAAGAATTAAAAAAAAATATAATTTGAGGATTAAAAAATCATAGATATAGGTAGTAAGTAAAATTAAATAAAAGTTTGTGACAATTTTTTTTTTAATTGCCCAAGTAGGGCCAGCTAGTTTTACCCTGCCACCGGATGCGCCGGCGCCGGACCGTGATCGACCGATGCTCTTTTTAGACAACCCCTGATCTAGTTTCTAACGAAGATTTTTGTTTTTTTTTTTATGATGCCAACGCGGCTACTACAACATTAATTATTTAGGATCATAGATTGAAAATAGATGGTTTATTATTGTTATTTATCTGTTTCAATTTTTAGGGTTCCGTAGTCAACTAGGAACCCTTATAGTTTCGCCATGTCTGTCCGTCTGTCTGTCTGTCCGCGGCTAAGCTCAGATATCGTTAGTACTAGAAAGCTGTAATTTGGCATGAATATACATATCAGTCACGCCAACAAAGTGGTAAAATAAAAAATAAAAAAATAATTTTTTTTAGGGTACCTCCCATAGACGTAAAGGGGGTGATTTTTTTTCTCGACTAATCCTATAGTGTGGGGTATCGTTGGATAGGTCTTTTAAAACCATTGCGGGGTTGCTAACATGATTTTTCTATTCAGCGATCTGTTTGCGAAATATTCAACAATAAAGTGAAAATTTTCATTAAAATCGAGCGTCCCCCCCCCTCTAAAATCTAAACTTTTAGGTGGAAAAATTTGAAAAAATTCAGAATGGTAGTAAATATATCAAATTTACTAGGAAAATTATAGCGGCTAAGATTGCTTGGAAATTATTTGTAGTTTAAGAGTAAATAGTAGCCTAAGGTATAAAACATACCTAAACTTGGATGATTCCGTACACATACGAAATCCTTAGAAAAATATTACTTGATTTTTTTTGTAATGGCTACGGAACCCTACCTTGTGCGTGTCCGACACGCTCTTGGCCGGTTTTTTTATATTTGAAAAAGACAAGTGTGACAAAAGAACTGGGTCCAATTGCATAACAAGGTACAACTAATATTACAAATGGAACTCTCGCTTCAGTTATATTAACTAGAAAGGGAGTTCCGCTTGTAATATAAGTTGTACTTTGTTATGCAATTGGGCCCAGACCTTAAAATTAAAATAAAAGTGCTAGTGCAAGCTAAGATTGGCCCCGAAATGACTTTGGCCATCAAACCTTTTCAGGAGATTAGGCTCGTAGCCTAGACCTGATTAAGGTTACGGGAACGCGTTGGATGCCGAGGGCGCAGGACTGGTCTGTTTGGCGAACCTTGGAGGAGGCCTATGTTCAGCATTGGATGTCTTTCGGCTGAAATGATGGTGAAGAGGCTAATAGTAGAACATCCTACAGCAAACAATCTGTGTACTAAAAAGATATATAATTTTTAACTTTAAACACTGTTTCAGAAAAAAAAACAAAAAAGCGACGACAGTTGCACGCTGTGTAATAATATGGTGCGTAGCACTTAACTGGACGTTTAGTCCATACACGATCCGGTTGCCACAAGGCCCGAACGAGTCTTACAGTTTAATTCTACTAGTCTACTTAATTATCGCTTTGACCATAATAGCTACGCTACGGCTAGCTAGCTACGACGGGGACAGTCCACAGATTATACCTTTAGTGTTCTTGGAAGAGAATGCTTGACCCCTTAATTTGACAAAATTTAAGCGCTCACGATTCAAACCTTGGGCCTGTTGCATAACAAAGTACAACTTATATTACAAGCGGAACTCCCTTTCTAGTTAATATAACTGAAACGAGAGTTCCTCTTGTAATATTAAGTAGTTGTACCTACTTTGTTACGCAACAGGCCCCTTGTCGTAATTTTGAAGTTCTATACATTTTATACATTGAAATATAGCCTGAAACCATGTCAAATGAAGAGAATTTAGGATTATTATCCGGTTAAAAACTTCGTTACTTTTCTTTTATTTGCCGATTATTTGAACTGTTAAATCTTGAATAGCGTAAATTTACTTATTCTAAGGTTTAGCTCAATATGCTTTATGTCTTTTTACTGATCAAATATTTCATTCTAGACTCTACAATAAGGTAAAAATGGCTTTTCTCTTTAAATACTTATTATAGGTATAGAGCAGATAACTCTATCGTGAGCTTAAAAAGTAATATGGTCTAAGAGCCGTTGAAGATCGACCTTCACCGATCTGATAACACGATGAGACATATTTTTTATCAAGTATTTTAATTTATAAACTAATATGCCTATGATAACTTGCCTGTCGAAAAGTGTTCATAGCTTTTTTTTGTTTTATTGTGGAGTGCCTTTAGCCATCTTCCAGCTCCATCATCAGACCCCGGTTACCATCTGGGATCAAAGTACTCGTCAAGACGAATCAAACGAGTCCAAACTCGATGGGGTTGTGTCGTTTTATTGTGGAGTGCCTTTGGCCATACTGAATTAATGAAATTACGAATTACCCCATGAAGTTTGGACTCGTTTGATTCGTCTTGACGGTACTTTGATCTCAGATGGTAACCAGGGTCTGATGATGGAGCTGGAAGATGGCTAAAGGCACTCCACAAAAAAAAAAACAAAAAAAAAATTCTATGAATACTTTTCGATAGGCAAGTTATCATAGGCATATTTGTTCATAAATTATATTTAATAAAAAATATGTCTCATCGAGTTATCAGATCGGTGAAGGTCGATCTTCCACGTCTCCTCTACTAATACTAATATTCGCCTATTCCAACTAAGAATGATCGAAACCATACCACCGCAGCGCTGGGTGGACGACATTCGGCGACACGGAGGCCAGGACTGGATGAGACGGGCACAGGATCGCCAAGAGTGGAGGAAAAGGGAAGAGGCCTACATCCAAGATTGGATCAACAAGAGGCCAACATGATGATGATGATAATGATGATCGAAAACTGTTCTAATTCTATATCACTTTTATAATAATGAAGTACCGAACTTAATGAACTATTTCCAACAATTCACCTGATGGCCTGGAACGCGCGCGTGCGGCAACAATCAATCATCGCGCAAAGGAGTATCGAAAACAAACCGGAGTTCCTATTTCAAAGTTCCCGCTCTTTTATTATTTTTAAACTTGCCCGTGACACTGACGCTAAGCTACACTAATGAGTTTCGACATTAGCCATAGAGCCGTTGGGACTTTTTAAGAATGGGTTAGCATCATAGACTATTTTAATATTTGTTTTTTTTTATATTATCTGGCTTGAATGAATTGAAATTATTTTTTTTTAAGCAAAACTCTTACAACGGACCTGAAAATAGACTACTTTACTTGTAGTTACTGTGATTCCCAACTAATCAGACAATCGTAACACATGCATTGTGCTAAGATCATATATTATCTGCGTCCAAACCAATTAATTAACAGGATCAAGGAATTAAATTCAATATCCTACCTTCATTCTTATCCCATTTACGAAAGACCCTTAACACGTTCATCAGCCTATAACACGTGAGATTTATCCATGATTTAAAAGAAGCAGATCATTAATTATTATGTAGCATGATAAAGAACCCGTCGACAGTTATGACGTTAACGCCTTCATTCACTAAGTGTCCCTGCCATGAAGTAAGTGATTTACACTTACAATGGTTAGTCTTTGATTTATACACCCACCGAAAACGTGTGATCGATTTTTAATAAACAAATAATTAGTTTGTTTCAAATATGAAGGGCTGAAACTTACTACTACTTATTACGATTTTTCCATTAACATTTAGTTCAATCAATATTCATAAGTAGGTATACATTTACACCCATTACTCAAAAGTTTGTGAAGATATTTGGATGTTTTTTACTCAATCATGCAATAACGGCTGAACGGATTTACATGAAATTTGGTTTGGAGATGATTTGAGAGCTTAGTAATAACATAGGATAGTTTTCATCCCGGAAAATTGCGTAGTTCCCGCGGGATAGCGATAAACGAATTCTTCACAGACGGAGACGCAGGCACCAGCTACTTTAAAATATAAAGGTTCGATTTTCGTGTTGAATTTACAAACCCGCAAAAAAAAAAACAAATCAAATAGACAGATTCCTACGCATGGAACGCATGACTCTATTTTTTCTATACTTACCTAACGAAAAATTATTTACCCATTTTCACTAAATTTCCTGCCAGTTTCACAGATTACAGCCACCTTAGGCTATTTTTTTTATTTACAGTTTACTGTACAGACGAGGTCATAAATATGTACGTAACCAAGACGTCAAAAAATCTATAATACACCTCTATGCCACTAATCATAAGGTTGGTGTATATATTTTATGCGATGGCTGTATGGATATTTATGGCCACGATTGTACATTAAATAAGGACTGAAAAAATCATTTGTATTTTACTTTATGATATTTCTATGCAATATCGTGAATTAGCCGGTCGGGCGAGCTCATTAGTCCTTCTACATCCGGCCTCCCTAATTAAAAGGATAATGCTAGTTGTCTGCCCACTGGATATGACAAATGTACGGTGATTTTTCTTGACATTATGGAATTATTTGCTACACCTACCTGCACCTACCCAATTAAGGATTTGTGTCAGGGCTAATTGTGAGGGGGATGTAATTAAACAATTAAAGCGCGCGTGAGGTAGAGAATGAGATAGGTGAGTATGGAAAAGTAATGGTCATACATAAAAAAGGTATGACCATTACATGAATCTAAATAATTAAATAGATAAGCACTTTTACAGAGGAGTCAATTTAGAGATAGAGATAGATAGAGTAGGTATTCATTTCTAGTTCGATTTGAAAAAAAAAGACAGTTATTATTTACTTACCCACTAAAAGTTCTGTTCATCGTTTTTTTTATTTTTGTTGCAGGTTTAAAATTGGAATTAATGCCATATTTATAAAAATAATTCTAAGGAAAAAACCAAGCTTAGTCAATGAATAGCGTTAAAACTCAAATTTATGTATAACTAATTGTTGCCTATGACTTCGTCTAAGAAGGATTTGTTTATCTTATCACTTACTTTCTGACAATAAATGATTTGAATTTGAATCGCAGTCTCTGGCAACTGCAACTTTCCAGAATATAATTTTAAATTTCAACAAAATCGGTTTCGTAGTTATTGCGTGAAAGAACAACAAAATGTCCATACCTACTTTCGTACCAATTTTGAATCTTACCTATACATAGCTCAACAAAACCCTAAGATTGCGAGAAATAAATGTATGACGATTGAATCAAAAATAAGAAATGAAATGATGGCTATTCATAGAAAAATGTATTAACTGAACATTTCTTTAAATTTACTATTGTCATCTCATATTCGACTCGAAATTAAACAAATGCCACCTAAATAAATTTATCTACAAGAAGTGCCCAACAAAATAAAGGCATGAATTTGACAGTAATACACAAATGATAGATTGTACATCCAAAATCATCCCTCAAATCCCCTCGTAGCAATACTTTACAATCAGGAGATTAACAAAAGACGATAAATCTGTAGTAAAAAAGACACGTGATATAGTGAGACAAGAGCGCGACTCCAACGAGCGACAAATAGACAATTAACCTCGACAATGTGTTATCCACTTCCTTTTTGGAAGTTTTCCCTGCGTGTCCCTGAAATCCATTTATTTCGTAACATTTTTGAGGTTAAGGAAGGAAGTTTTATCGAAAGTTGAAGTCAATTTGCTACATAATTTTAATTTATATGTACCTATTGCCCGCAACTCCGTCTACGAAGAATCAGGTCCTTTATCAGGCATCCTGTGGGAACTATGCACTTCTCCAACTTTATCCTTCCCAGGGTCTCAAACTATCTCCATATCAAATTTTGTCTAAATCTGTACAGTGGTTAGAGCGTGAAGAGGTAACAGACAGACAGACAGAGTTACGTTCGCATTTATAATATTAGTGTGGATTATACGGCAATATCTGACCGTGAACACTAATTATGAAAAGCTATGCGTTTTCTTCAATATTAAACCATATTTTAACTTACTTAATACCTATTTATACATAAGTATAAATAGGTATTAATACTACATTTTGCAAGCAAAGTATCAATGAATAACATGAGCCGATAAAACATATCGGTACATCCGGTATTGTTCGTTAGCTTTTTGTATATAAATAGGTTTTCCCCATGGACCTGAGTTTATTCAAAAGATTGAATTACTTATTCATATTTAAATAGGTATCTAATTGCACAAGTCAGCAGTCAATTTGGTTGCGACTCCCTTCTTTACACTCCGATGACCAACGTTACTGTCCCTTTTCCGGACTAAAAATAAAAGTATGTGAAGCGTAATTTCCATTATCATTACTGGCATCCGTTTCTGAACAAACATGTCATAGAATTTTGTAATTTTAAGAGAAACAACTTAAGAAACCGTGTTAAATAGTTACTAATAAATGGAATACTTATTTTCTTCTCCCCATAATAGTGAGGTAAAGTAATGCAACATAGCTGTGTTTACGTTGAAAATATAATACTTTTTTAAGCAATTTTCCTGCTCTTCTCCTACCAAAAAAATAAACAAACGCAAACTCAACTAAACCCACAGCTAAGAGAACCACCACCATTATAAATTTTGCATGACTTAATCTCACTACATCGCGGAGAAGCAAAATAAGTTTTACGTTTATTTTAACATGGATCTCCGTAAAGTAACCCCTGAATCCATAAGTAACCTTAGTTACTCTATCATATTGAAAGAATTTAGGTACCCTGGTTTGCTCTGGTTTATCGGTAGTCGCCTCGTCTTTGACATTTCAATAGCTATTTATCTTTTCGGTCAAAAAAGATCAAGTAGCTCCGTCATGTCAGTCGTTAGCTGCACTATTAGGAGGTGTAAGTGAATTGGGTTCGTGCCCTCGATGTAGATAATCACGTGGCAAGCAGGGGTGACCCGACCCGGCTGCCGTTAAAAATACTCTGTTGTTTACGGGTTAATCATCGCGCACGCTTCGAACAGTAAGTAGTACATACAATGATTATTTGAACTCAAACAAAAAATACATAACTGATAGCGACAAAGCTACAACTTTTGAACCATATCAAAAAAATTTCAACGTGAAACCGATGACAGACCTATCCCCAAAGCGTTGCCTACCAGCCAACCTCGTAATAAGAAGATAACAAAACCGCACATTACTATAATTAGACTCAAAAACTTATTTGTCTTGTCATGCATGATCATGATCATGAAGTCTATTCTCTGCCAGGTGTCAGTTATCAGCAGTGATATTACGAGTATATTTGCTTATCTCAATGGAAGTAGGTACTAACATGTTTACCTACGTGTAAATAACTTTTATGAGATGACACGACAAAGGGTCTCATAGAGTCGGACGAACTTGTTGTTCGACAGATTGCCCCTGATTGGTCCGAGGGGGCCGCGCTGATTCGATTTTGACGTTTTTATTGGGTAATATTGATATACTTTGTGATTAGGAGCCATGTCAAGGGTCCGATACATTCAATTGGGTAGGGTCAGAACACGTATTGATAAGATAGCCGTCGAACTAAAAATACCGAATTCCTCCTAACAGAGAGTGCGCTTGAGTATCGAGGTTCAAGAGCGTTGTGGATTATTTACCTGTAGTGAAGCCGTTCAGGCCAACCGAACAAACAAAATAGGCCATGTAGGCGTGCTTTCATATTATCAACAGGTTTTATTGCATTTGAAATATAACGCTGGTATGTACTTACTTACATCACAAGAACAAGTAACCTTGACTGTAAACCATTGTGAGCGGTCAAAAAACCGGATTTTACTTGAGTTATTATGATCAAAGCTCATCGGTTCAATTGTTTCTGAATATTTTTAAGCAGTGCATGTCTGTGCGGCGGAAGCGGATTTCGCTTTGTGAATAGAAAATCGACTTGACCGCTCGTATGACCAAAGCAATCCGATTTCAATAATAGCCCGAACAGCATGTTCCTGCGATCCAGCTGTACTATTTATAGCGCTTTTCGACTTAAAAGCTGAACGAACAACGTTGTTTGTAGTATGCTGCTTGGGCGTAGAGTAATGGGTCCGAAATGTAAACAGCGCAGTCAATGAATTTATAGTTATATTGTGACTCGAGGGCATCTGCGATTTTTCTCATAAATTCTTTTATCGTTATATTAGTATGAATAATTTATGGTCTATCTCACCTGTACTAATAATATTTGTGTAACAATGTGGGCTAGGTTAGGTTAGGTAAAGCTATCTATGAAGTAGGTTTTGCATTTCTTCTTGTTATTTATTTTTTCTGCTGTACTTTTGTTTCATATTTAACTTTGTACTGAACTATTTACCCAATGATATAAGAAAGATTAGAAACACGTTTACGTTCTGATGGTCTTTAATTCAACGCCCACCCAGTGACCCACATCATTCCAAGTCTGCACACAAAAGGGGTCTCAATAGAGTGATGTCAACGTCTTTGCACGCACTTTTCTCAGAAACCATAAAGAAAGAAATATGTAACGAGATTAGTCTCAAGGCTGGTTTAGTGTAATCGTTTCAATTGACAATAATACTTTGAATAATTTGATGTGAATCACTGATACGAAACATTGTTGAATTCTGTTCGGTGCATACTTACCGACAACATAAACGAAAATAAGGTGTTACGGTAGGTGATGAAGAAAAATATAGAACATTCCCTTCTAAACTTGTTAATTTATTTTATTGACTTTTATCCTTGTTATCCTTGGTATTTTGCGTTTCTTTTTAACCCCCGATACAAGAAGAGGGGTGCTATAAGTTTGACCGCTATGCGTGTGTGTCTGTCTGAGGCATCATAACTCATAAACGGGTAAACCGATTTGGATGCGGTTTTATTTATTTGAAAGTAGGTGTCTTTGCGACGGTTCTTAGACATGTTTCAGCAAAATTGGTCCAGCCGTTTCAAAGTTATCAGCTCTTCTGTAAGCTGCGGAAGGGATCTCAGACGCATAATGGGCATTTATTTTATTTTCAAACCCTTAATTGCATTGGGGTTTTTAATTTTTTTATTTTATAGTTATTTTTTCTTTGTCTTACTCAGTGTCTTAGTATATTAATGTCATGCCGTGTAAGTTGTTGTCAAAAATAAATAAGTCAGGCTAGCTTACATTTATGAGCTTTTTGGTGATAAACAATACTCAACAGATGCGCAATACGTAATATGTAAATACTTAGTGTGAAATTTCCAATCCGCATTGAAGTATCATACGCGTGGGTGCTAGCTAAGTCTCTCGTGCCCTGAATCATTTTATACTTGTGATACTGTTTTTAGGGTTCCGTAGTCAACTAGGAACCCTTATAGTTTCGCCATGTCTGTCCGTCTGTCTGTCTGTCCGCGGCTAAGCGCAGAGACTGTTAGTACTAGAAAGCCGTAATTTGGCATGAAAATATATATCAGTGACGCCGACAAAGTGATTGAATAAAAAAAGTAAAAAAAATTTTTTTAGGGTACCTCCCATAGACGTAAAGTGGGGGTGATTTTTTTTTCTCGGCTAACCCTATAGTGTGGGGTATCGTTGGATAGGTCTTTTAAAACCATTGCGGGGTCACTAACATGTTTTTTCTATTCAGTGATCTGTTTGCGAAATATTCAACTTTAAAGTGAAAATTTTCATTAATATCGGCCGTCCCCCCCCCCCCCTCTAAAATCTAAACTGTTTGGTGGAAAAATTTGAAAACATTCAGAATGGTAGTAAATATATCAAATTTACTAGGAAAATTATAGCGGCTAAGATTGCTTGGAAATTATTTGTAGTTTAAGAGTAAATAGTAGCCTAAGGTATAAAACATACCTAAACTTGGATGATTCCGCACACATACGAAATCCTTAGAAAAATATTACTTGATTTTTTCGTAATGGCTACGGAACCCTACCTTGGGCGTGTCCGACACGCTATTGGCCGGTTTTTTTATTTATTTTGAACTTGCTGCTGCCCGCGACTCCGTCTGCTAAGAATTCGTTCATTCGCTGTCCCGCAGGAACTATGCAATTTTTAGAGATAAAAATTATCCAATTTATAAACTATCTGTGTGCCAAATTTCATCAAAATCCTTCAAACAGCTTTAGCGTGAAAGAGTAACAAACATCCACAAATCCATCCATACATCCATACAAACTTTCGCGTTTATAACATTAGTAGTACCTAGTATATAAGCTTATTTCCTGCCAATAGGTACTTGCATTGTCATCCAACTCACATAAATATATGTACCAAATTTCAAGTCAATCCGACCATAGTAGAAGTGGGAGAAGTACCACTTCCAACATTTGACCTGAACATTTGACTGACCTAAACTGATTCTTTTGATATAAGGCAAAGGCATAATTCGAATGCCCTTACTGTTGGTTGTTTCAACATAATGTCATATTTTCCAGTGCGATGAAGGAGGCGGTGCGGTGGAGGGCATCAAGAGTGAGCCGCCGGAGAACGAGGAACCGAGGGCGATGCAGAAGGTGCCATCGCTGTCTGACCTCTCCGATCCCGAGGCTTCACTAGGTAAGTTCCAAAAAGTTAGTTAGGTATTAAAGCTAAAAGGCGCAAAGTTCTTGTTGACCAATCATCATCGGAAGTTTATGACAATCCAAAGGTTTATTACCAAGAATGTAGTATAATCTTAATCGGAGCAAGGTTCCCAATATACATACAGTTCGAGTTTTTGCTACTTTTGCGTCTTACTAAATTAAATTTAACCGTATAATTCTTATGTGCAAGTTATACAAACAACGAAATAATTTTGTAACTGCGCCCCTCGGTGTTATAACTTTTCCTTCGCAATAAGCTACGTAAACTGATTTTGGGGACAATAGAGTAAAAATTTGTTTAAATTCTTCCCCTAACTCAACTGAAGGTTGCCTATTACAGCCCAATCGTACTATCATAGAGCCCCGGTGTAAATCATAGCAGTTGTAGGAGCGGAAGCAAACGAGGTGCATCCGGCGGCCAACTTAACTCATCCCTGGATGCATCTGAGGAAGACTCAATTGTATATATCCGAAGAGGAATACAATCATTAGCAAACAACATTACGCGCGAAGTTTGTTGTCTTGCTATAAATTGCAATAAGTAAACATCGGTTTGAGACTTTATTAATTCGTCAAAAACTTTTATTCCGTTGTTAATTTTCATAAATATTTTTTTTTAATTACACAATATACAGTTTCGTATCGTTTCATGAAATCGTTTAATGTTGTTGTACCGTAACGTCGCTACTTATTATCGTTTTATTAACGCTTCCTATTCGGATTCTTGTTTACCTATTAAAATCCTTTGAAAGAAACTTTAGCGGAAAAGCAGTATCATATTTTATTTCAGAGCTTTTGCTCAATTTCAAAGCTAAAGTATCTTTATTACATTTAGCACTTATAAATTTTGAATAATCTACTACCGAATCGGAGAGCCCTATAGAGAAGAATCCGGCAAGAACCTCAAGCGTCATTCCTGAATGTCACTGTGATATTCATCACAAGCCTTAAAAAAATTGCAATGTGCTTCGCCTACCAAAACAACTGTAATAGATCGCTTTGCGGCTACAGAGTTAGGAATGATTAGCAAATAGGTGAAGCCTGAATAGAATAATGTGCCATATCCTCGTTGCGATCTGCAGTTTCTAAACGCAACCTGTTGTCATAACCTGTTGCGAATTTCCCCTATGCGTTTACGTGGTTTTAATGCGACGAAATCGAAAAAGCTGTATCCAACGCCTCATGGAAGAATTCTAAATATCTATAGGTATCCGTATCCGATTCTGTACCTACCTACAACGGATAACGATTAGTTAGCTTTTACCCGCGGCTTCGCTCTCGTACTTAAACCAGTACTTATATCTTGCAGTCGGATTACAATTCAGGGATATTACTAAATTCTTACGGGAATCTCTAAAAAATATCTAGTTTTCATTTACGCTGTATGACGAACATCGCTGCAAATTTTCATATCTCTAGACTTATTAGCGGTGAAGATATTGGGATTTTACATGAATCCCGTTGGAGTATCGGGATAAGAATCAGCCTGTGTGTTATTCCAGACGTCCAGCTATCTGCTATCAGTATATACCAAATTTGATCCACATCCATCCAGCCATTTTAGCGTGAAGGAGTAGGTAACAAACACACATACACACACACACACACACACACACAAGCACGGACGCAGGCACGCAAGCATAGAAACATTCGTACCGTAGGTATTTATAATATTAGTAAGATTTTCGCCTGCCTCAGTAAATACAAGATGTCACCAATTTATTTGATGACCGGGTCCTAGTGGTTAGGAAACCTGACTATGAAGCTTCATGTTTTTGATTTGATCCTCTGCTGGGGTTGATAATTCTATAAATGTGTTTTCTCGACTCTACATACATATATCCACTTTAGGATTTAATTATATATCCGTTGTCTGGTACCCATAGTACAGTCAAATGCTAATATTGGTCAATTTAATGCTCTCATAGTTATGTACTGATACCTTTAGGCGACATAAGAGCTATGGGACATATTTTTATGAGCAAGTTTTATGCATCCATATTTTTCACTTAACTGTGTGGGTAAAGCTTTGCTTAGTTTTGGGGTTAAGTTAATTGGCGTCATTTTCCACAGATTTATTTATTGAATATATGGTACTGCGCTCCAAATTACTTGTGATCATTATCAGTTGAGTTTGAAAGGAGCCAATTAAATCTTACTGCACTAAATCGAGACTTTTTACGAGTATCACATAACTTCGCAAAACGCACTAAACATCATTTGCATTTTAAGCGTTTTGGGACTTTCGTGTCACAGCTCGCACCTAATTGTAATTAAACGATCTTACGAGGGTAATGAACTGTTCCAAACGTGTCTGAAGGCAGCTCTGGGGTGGGCCGCATACGGGCCCATTGTTTCGTGTGTCTGTCTGTATGTATTCAACGTGGGAACGCATATGTTCATTACGGTATTTGTTTTGAGTAACATGTACCAAAACATTACCAAAAAAGTACTCAGACGAAGCGTGGTGAGGTCAGACTATACTTGATAAGTGATTACATAGAGATATAAAGCGTTCTTTTGTTTTTCTACTCTCTTAAGTTCTAGGAAAATTTTAAGCTACTTATTCGTACTTATGTGATATGATTATGGATGCAGCGGACATTATTATATAAATTTGTCGAAATTATACAAAGATGTCGTCTTAATTGATTCAGAAATTTTTACATACATATCCAGTAAATAAAGCATTTGTTTTTGGTTGCTTATTTCAAAAGGAACATAAGAAACTTTTGTGGGATAATTTCACTGTCCATCTGCGCTTACATCAGTCTTTCAGGCTATCAACATCTAAAAATCTCCGCCTGTGTGTATACATACATCCTACTGCAGATACAGGGCCTCTCTCAGAATGAGAAGGCCTGAGCCGTAGTCCTGACGAGGGCTGGGTGCAGTGCAGAATTTCTACGGTGTGTGCAAGTTTCCTCTCGACGTTTTCCTGCGCCGTAAGGTTTTATAGCTATAGTCACTTGCGAATATAAAAATATAAGTTTCAAAGTGGTTTCAGTGCACGAGTCTTCGTTCGCACTCGCACTTTGCTCTCTTTTTTCTACTGACACTTTTATTTCCAATTCTCATACACAACGCTATTACCACAAATAATAATTGGCAAGCTGCAGTGCTGGTTAAAACAACATTACAGCAATATACACTTATGTCAGACAAGAATTTAGTCTATATATCGAAAGTGAACGAATAACGTAACACGATACATTCGTTCATTCATTCGTTCTGAATGAGCTGGCTCCGTCTCGGTGCGTGCGTGGCGTAATTAAAAAGCTTTAGAACATTTAGCCGTGAGGTTGCCACCCTCGACGTTGGTTTGTATACTCTACTTGAGAGGAAAAGTTTTCTTACAAACATATAGTGACATCCACAATTTTACTTATAATATAGCGAACTAAAACAATTACTTTGCTCACCCGCGACCTTACAATAGTTACGTTTATGCAAGAAATGTGCGTTCATGCAGTTCCTCCACCTCCACACTGTACGAACACACACAAATCACATAAACCCAACCATCACCACCACCAAGCTACACTGACGCGTTTCGAACTCAACCAGAGCTCATCTTCAGAGTTACCACAACCGTATGCTATGCTACCAAATGTTAAACTCCTGAGTAACGCCTGATTCAATAAATTATTTATAATATAGCGTTAAAATATCATACGGATATGATGAGATTCCGATTTAACGCATAATCTAAACTCAACTTTTTGCAAACGTTGAATTAAAAAAGTCTAGCTAGACCAAAACAATAATGTCAGAAGCTCTAGGGTTACTTATCAATTTCTTTGCAATTTCCAGGCAAATTATTTCCTACAATACCTAACTGTCAAATTTACGATAGCTATCAACGTTATCACGTCAAAACAATGTTAAAAACTTATCTCCTCGCTAATCGCTTAAAAATGCATTATCGGTTGCAAGTCTTGTCAAGTACTTGTCAAGCCGATATTAGTTAGGTAGGTCTCATATCGACGCAGAGACAACGCTACCAATTTGTTGCTATCGCTACATGAGTCATGGCTACCGACCGTCAGCGTATAATATTGTGCCAAATAGATCGACTCTATCTCTAACACAATTCACAAAGCAACTGTAAATTTTTTACTCTTCTATGAGTATGTATAACTTTGTCTTATATTATAACTTGCTTTTATATTTAATATGAAATTAGTTTACTGAGGTAGTGAGGCTGGTTTAACTATGTTACTTCTGTTCGGTGCTCTCAGAACTTTCTTCTTACTGTCCCTCTTTCCAATTCTAAATTTTATGTGTACTCTTTTACTGTCCAGGCTATTCGGTTATGGAACTCCCTACCAATAGACCTACGGCGTGCTAAATCTTTGCCCATTTTTAAATCTATGCTTAAGCAACACTATCTTTTATCCTGTGCTTGAAAATTGTATTCTTGTGTCCATTTATTTACAAGTATATTGTGTATCACTTATTTATGTATGTTTTATGATGTGTATTATTAGATGTTTTCAGTTGTTTTAATAAAATGTTTGTTTTTTATTATTATTTATTAAATTTTATATTGCACCACCTGCTGTAATGCATTCCTTGCTTTCTTTCTTTCTTTTTTTAAAGGTTGCCTGGAAGAGATCGCTTCGAAGCGATAAGGCCGCCCATTGCTTACCTTATTTCTTTTTTGTCATGTACTTGTTTTTCTGTATTGTATTTTTTGTGGTGTACAATAAAGAGTCATTGTATTGTATTGTATTGTAGTGTCAGGAGTAAGAAGTAAAGGTGTTCTTTCGTGTAAATATAACGTTATAGACTTGAAGTCATCAATGAACTGAACAATTACTTTGCTCACCCGCAACCTTCATTCATTCTTTATTCTTTTTTTTTTGTTCATTAATATGGACCTCCGCAAAGTAACGCCTGATTCAATAAATTATTTGACGTCATCAAACTTACATTTTATTTTATTTTCAAGGTTAAATTGCCTGGCAGCGTAAATGCGCATGAATTGACATTGTCAAAAATGATATAAGTAGTAAACATATAAGATTTTTCATGTCGTCAGGAAAGACGTCAACAAAATTATGTGTAGGTCTGAACTACTATGCCATTTGGCAATGCATAAGTTCTCACATACCTAACGAATTTAATTGTTAAATTTCATCTCTACTTTTACCACAGAATAAGTAATAGTACTAACGTACAGAAGGATCACTCTCGAACAAAGGTCAACTTTAGGTATAAAAACTTTCCTACTCCTGCTGCGTGCACGCGAAATTAAAACTTATCGTGTGTTACGAGCGTTCATATTCCGTTGGGCACCGCTGATCCGAAACCAAGGGCACAGGGTTCCCACTCGCCCATATTTGGTAGGTATATAAATCAAGAAAGATAACAGTGTGTATTAATTCAGTAAACTACCTTTAGTATGTAAGTAAGTTTTTTATAATATCGTTTAGAAGTCATTGTTTGTTGCAAAAATCACAGAAAAAAAAGATGCTTAATTACGCGCGACGCGGCTAGCGTGCGAACTGAAGGCCGCGTGACAACCTACTGCCATACTCCTCCCGGGAGGAGCGCCGGCCGAACATACCTAAACTGCGGAGTGAAACCCCCCTGCTTTTACTAAGTAGGTACTTTTGATTTGAAAAATTCCCTAAACGGAGTATAGAAAAAGTTTGCTCCAACATGAAACCAATTTAATAAACAAAAGTGTGAGGTTATAAGTGACTATAACAATTCCAAATACATCGCTGCTTTAGAAGTTCCGTGTTCCACCGGGCTTTAAGTCCAGACAGTTTAGACCGGCAAGAAAAATCGTGCAAGTTGCTTTACATTGCGGCGCTCGACTGCCCGCTTCGAAGTCGTTCCTTTTATGGCCTCGAAATGTAAGGCAACTTGCGCATTTTTTCTTGCAGGTCTCAACTTTGCTTTATATTTGCTAAGCAATTTAGACCAAATTGTCAGTGTCACTTGTAATGTAACCTGCTACGTTTATTAAATAGGGACCAGCCAGAGTGATGTATGTACCTTTATTCTGTAGATGTGTCTTTTGACTGGGATCCCTTGGTTTCGCATAACTTAATCAGTCATACATAATGCATCATTCTTCATAATCAACATTAGTCATACAGTGGTTTATTTCTGAAACAGTATTTTTTCAGGACCTTTTTAAATGCCATGCCTTTTTGAATGCAAGTAGGTTAGGTTAGGTTTGTTTTATAACAATTCCTAAAAAAACTGTTTCAAAAATTACACTGTTTCACTTTATGATTAACGTTGATTATGAAGAATGATACATTATGACTTGTTAAATTATGCGAAACCAAACAGACCCCTTTTGACCATTTACCCATAAAATATTTAATAATGACTAGAAATTTGCGTAAAGCGTGAAATGAATTTAGCTTCTAGCGATATTAATTCTATCTTCAAAGTAAACTCCAGAGCAATAACAAAATGTATACTTATCCACAGTCGTAAATGATCGTCGTCAAATCATAAAACGCAAAGTGATTCACATTGGTCCTAATCATCATCTATTCTTACTCCCGTAGTCACTGTTAAGTGTGGAATAATATAGCCAAAAGAAAGATATGATGGATGAGATATTAAGGTATGTATACTTCTGTAAATATGTCTATTTTGTGCGAGTAAGTAAACCTTTTTATTGTACGAAAAAAAAATTTTTTTTTTTCAAAATAGCCAGTCAAGTCAAGTGCGATTCGGACTCGCGCACCGAAGGTTCAGTACAAATTTGTATGTAAGTTAATAGTTCGTTAGTAGTATAAATATTTGTTTTGGTGATATAATAACAATTAACGATTTTCGGATTTTTCCCTTGACTTGTGCTGTAAACACCTTCCTTCATGCCAAATTTCATGATTCTATGTCTATGGAAAGTACCCTTCAGGTTCTCGAAAATAAGGCTTAAATGGCTGTATCTTTAGATTGCGTTGACTTACAAGCTTTATTTTATTACAGCTTCAAGGGACCGCGGGACCGCAGACATAATTTTTTGGTCTTTATTTCAATTTGATACCTCCACGCGTTTGAGAGAAAAAGGATCTTGACAGACAGACAGACGACAACAAAGTCATAAGGGTTCCGTTTTTCCTTTAGAGATACGGAACCCTAAAAAAAGAAAGACAGTTAGTGAAATTGTAGACATTCCTGAGAACACGATAGGTGTCTCAGGCGGCGCGGGCGCAGGATGTTGCGGTGTCCACTTCCCCCGCGTGTTGATCGCCACGCAGGATGTTGCCAAAACTTTTCCACGCGGCTTTCCTCAGTAAACCACCCACTAATGTTACATTTCACTACACTCACCTACATAAACATGGCACTACTACGTGTTATGTGTATTAGGCACATTGTACTATGTTTCAAAATATCATTCATTATCACATGATCATTCATAACATTCATTCAATATTCGATAATACATACTTCCATTGATACTCCGGCGCACCTTAATACTATAATCTCTTTATAACCCCGCGACACCGCGTGAAAATATACGATGTAATAATATTTGGTTTTATGATTCTGTTATACCTCCATTAGCGCTATTATGCGATCTAAATTATGTAAATCAGAAAGTGTCAAAATACTTGTACATTTGTCCAAACATTTTTATGTTTGCTGACATTGTTTACCCACCTAATTGTGAACACCACGCGTCATCTCTGCCCATGAATGATCATGACACAAAAAACATTCTCACGGAATCTATGTTTGAAGGTTATTTATAAAATAATTCTCGACTATTTTTATAAGATCCGAACAGAAATTGTAATTTTATGTGGGGTAACATTATACTATTAATGGCGTGGTAAGCAGTTTTTATGGTCCATCGAGTGGAAACGAAGTTTCGTATGTCACCTGGTTTTTGTGAGAAAATGTGCGATTCAGAACTTTATTAATGGAGGGATAGAGCGTAAATTATTTGTTGAGAGTTCGTGTTTATTTAACTTTATTTTGTGTCGCCAAGACACATGTGCCCGTAGTCCCTTAACCACTTGTGTGTCAAATGGCGTATCTTTAATCAATGTTGGCAGATCGTTTTAATTAACTCTCGCGTCCTTTTTAGCAATTCATATCATAACTATTCAAATGCAATTACTTTAGTGTTCCCACGGGAAGCATATCCCTTTAACATATTCTCATGAATGTAAACGATTTTAAGTTAAATACTTAGGTATAGCTTTAGGTTACTCAGTTCTCTTAAACTTGGCAAACACAAAGCTTTATACAAACTATTTCTGTTGAAGGCGGTGTTGACACAAGAAAATTCTCAGATCTGACTCCCAGGCATGCTGGCTTGCATAAACACGTGTTCAACTCGCACACAGCGACAATAGGCGTAGTGACTAACTCCGACACACACAAAGGCCTTTCATTCATTGGTTAGCTTTTGAATGGCCGCGAAAGCTCTTGAGGGCTATGCTTGCCTAGTACCGCGGGCCGATCAGTCGGCGGACATGTTGTTTCACTCGTTGACCGACAATGAATGACCGCTCGATAATTTCTGAGCATTGCCGGGAGCCGGCGAACTCGTAAAATGTTACACGGTTTTTATCTTAACTCATATTTTTATATTTTGTGTTTGAATAACGATTACAATAACTAGTAAACTTTATGCTATTCCGCAGGTTGTGTTGCATAATATAAACCAAAGACTATGTTAAACGATGACTCTATAGGTACAAGGTTAAAATTGCAGTAGGTTTAGAAGTTTCAGCAGTTTAGCCCCATAAAGATAGCTATGCAAAAAAGATAATTCATATCAATATCCACTTTAACTATTTATAGAAACCATAAAGCAATTCGTATGATAAGATTGTGGTAGTACGTAAGTAAATTGTCTGTCTTTTTCTATAGTTTTTTATACCGACTTTGATGATCAATGATATATTCAACGCAAAAACGATTGCTTTAAATGGATGCTTGGTAGAGTTTTTTCAGGCCCTTTTTTATGTCTAAAGAAAGCTTTAGTGTGTAGGGTGAAGAGGTTAAACCAATTTTAAACAAAATTCTGTTTTTACAGGCCTGTGGTTAAGTTGTAATGTATTATTGGATGACAGTGCAAGGACAGTCAACTAAACTAATCCGATTTTTTTACGGAGACAAATTGTTGCAAAACGGTCCTTTTTTAATCACCTTCACAGTTTGTAAGTATGTACCTATGTTAATTTATAGATTTACTCTTCCAAGTCAATTTAGTCCCAATTGTTGTGATCAGATTATTTGATAAGTGTACTGTGTTAAGATGTCCGACAAAATGCAGTATCTCTATAATAACTAAAAAGCTTGTATTAAAAAAGATACGAAAACTTAATTTCATATTTTTATATATTTTATTTTCTTTGGTTGCCTAGAAGAGATCGTTTCAAAGCGGTAAGGCCGCCCATTACCTAATATATTTTACATGTACTTGTTTTTCTGTATTGTATTATTTGTGGTGTACTTACAATAAATGTATTGTATTGTATTTCATGTCCAAGGGACACTTTTTATAAAAAACTTATCTATAGGTATTTTGCTAGCTCTACCTTTCTTATCTGATGAAAAAATTACACGAAATTTAGTATGAAGATAGTTTGGAACTCTGGGAAGAACATAGGATAATTAAAATCGTATAGTTCTTGCGGGATAGCGATAAACGAATTCTTTGCAGACGGAGTCGCAGACAACAGCTACTGTAGCATAATGCTATATATAAGAATTTTACTTTAGAATAAGTACTTTACAGTTTAATATCTTATCAATCAGCCACGTACTTATAAATAATATCTGCACGTCTGCGAGCGGGTAAAGAACCTTTTAAAAAGCCGTTTTTTATGTATTTTTTATGGTCGATTTACTGAATGAAGCGAACAAAAAGTCAGTAAAATTTATTAATTTGACGTTAGTGTTGGATAGCTCATAGCGCATGCGCGGCGCGTCTGACGATGCTCGCGCGCAGCTAAATGGGCTGCTCGTCACCTCTCCAGCTACTGTGTAGTTTGCATACTAAGCAGATCGCTATACATATACCGTGCTAGTACATAGGAGGGATAGGAGAGGGTTATTATTTATTTGAAAAATGTGTAAGTGCAAGTCCATTCAAACTGATCAATTAGATTTATTCAATAAATTAGGCAAACGAAAAGCATTTCCTGCTAATGCTAATGATTTATGTTGAGGCAATTATTTTTATTCCGTTCTATAGAAGTGGTACTATCTAATTGTATTCCATTACGAGCTATATGTATATGTTGTCAGTCTGCCAGTGCTGTATGTGTAGGTACGTTTGTCAATATTCAATCTTGTGTATTTTGTTGGTTAAGTAATGTGTTTACACTCGTCAGTATTCTGAGAAACCTCCAATCCTCCAATCGGGTTTTCGTTCCAAATGTTTTACTTCTTAGGGCTGCGTTGTGGTGTGGAAGATCCCCAGCTTCAGAAAACACCATACAAAAGACATCAGCAACATACCTATTGCTCTTAAAATACAATACAATACAATACAATGACTCTTTATTGTACACCACACAGAAAACAATACAGAAAAACAAGTACATGGAAAAAATATACAAGGTAAGCAATAGGCGGCCTTACCGCTTCGAAGCGATCTCTTCCAGGCATCCATTTTACGAAGGAAAACAACAAGGAATGTATTTCAGCAGGTGGTGCAATATAAGAATAAAAATAAATAGTAATATAAACATTATACAAAAGCAACATAATATACAATATATACATCATAAAACACACAGATAAATTATACACAACAATTAACTTGTAAATATATAAACGGGCTATAATTTTCACACACAAGATAACAAATAGTGTTACATACTAAGTATTCCGATTATTTCCGATTATTTTATTTTGACGACCGCTTTAGCCTAGTTGGTAGTGACCCTGCCTACGAAGCAAGAGGTCCTGGGTTCGAATACCGGTAAGGGCATTCATTTGTGTGATGAGCACGAATATTTTGTTCCTGAGTCATGGATGTTTTCTATGTATTTAAGTATTTATTTATCTATATAAGTATGTTTACCGTCGTCTATTGCCCATAGTAAAACCTTTGCTTAGTTTGGGACTAGGCCGATTTGTGTAAGATTGTCCCCTAATAATTATTTATTTATTTATTTTAGCTTAAAAAAACCGGCCAAGAGCGTGTCGGACACGCCCAAGATAGGGTTCCGTAGCAGGTACGAAAAAATCTTGTGGTTGTTTTGGTCCCAACGTCGGCGGTACAGCGACATCTATCGGTGAATTGAAACTAGTATGAGAACTAAGGATGTAACTATGTTGATTGTTTTTCAGATGTAATATATTTTTTTTATTTGAAAGAAGATACTGTTAGCGTGATCTTATAGGTAAGTACTTAAAGAAAAAAATGTTTGCAATGGCGGTTAAATTACAATCTTTGTTTAGAAATATTTTTTTACAAAAACTTAAAAACTGATCAAGTTGAAAATAATTTTCCTAGACAGTTTTTATTAAGTTTAACTTACGTGATTTTTTTCATATTTTTTAGACGTGCGGTTCAAAAGTTAGAGGGGGGGACACATTATTTTGAAATTTCGGAGTGAATAGCTCCTAAAATATTTACTTTATCAAAAAATTGTTTTAGAAAACCCCTATTTATTTTCAAATACCTATCCAATGACACACTATAGGGTTAGTCGAGAAAAAAAAATCATCCCCGCTTTACGTCTATGGGAGGTACCCTAAAAAAAATTTTTTTAGTTTTTATTGTAATCACTTTGTCGGCGTGACTTATATATATATATTCATGCCAAATTACAGCTTTCTAGTACTAACAGTCTCTGAGCTTAGCCGCGGACGGACAGACAGACGGACAGACCTGGCGAAACTATAAGGGTTCCTAGTTGACTACGGAACCCTAAAAATGGGTAAGTAAACGATCTTGACAAGTCTTTTTATTGAAACACGCTTTTAGAACAAAATTAATTATTACTTTATGAAACCAAAATAATGTAAATGCTTAGAAGTGTAAATGACCTAATTTTTACATTATTTGCTGTGATTATTTTTTTATTTTTCAAGAGTATTTTTCAATAAAAAGACTTGAAAGATTGTTTATGCTAAAATAAATAAAGTAAGTATAGTAAAATTTATTGAATCAGGCGTTACTTTACGTTGGTCCATATCAATTAACTGAAACAATTACTTTGCTCACTCGCGACCTTAGTATAGTATTTATTATAATGTACATACCTACCTAGATACTTATTCGATAGCACAAACTTAGGACCGCGGACTTTCGACCATGACAGTTTTACACTTTGGAGACTAAAACGGTTCTTCAAATGTTCTGTTAGGCTATTTTAGACCTTTTTTTAGATAATAAATAGAATGGAATAAAATCAAAGGTGCTGAAAAATGTATGAACACTAAACCCTATTGTAAACAACCATACCTACCTACTATGTTCGTTCACATATTTTTGAGTTAGATATTATTATACCTAGCTGATGGTACCTAACTAAAAAACTAATGTGCTCTCCAAAACAAAACCTTCTGACGGTGGAACTATGGAAAAGGTAAAAATTAGGTTCAAGGAGAAAATAAAGTGAGGCAAATTCATTAAAACTGAATTTTCGCACATTACACTGAAGTTTGCGACCTATATGATTTATAGAGGCAATAAATCTGTTGCTGACTCGTTATGATACACTAAAGACGTTTGAAAACCTGCCAAGTTGCGGTAACGAACATAACAACACAGCACCACAGCACAGGCACTGGATATTCCACATTAAAATTAAAATAATGATAAAAAAACTGTGCACTTAAAATTTTTGCATAACATCCGATGAAAAAATTGCCCCTAAACACGATCAAAACAAAGAAGACAACTAACAATAAACAATTTCGTACATGGTAAGAAGTAGTAAGTCGAAATCGAATCGCGCTTCTCTAGATTGTTCAATAGCTTTTCTTGCGGTCTCAAATAATGTTAGGCACAGAAATAGAACCCTAAATCAACATGTCTGTTTCTCCGGAGACATAAAAATAAGGTTTGTAAGCAAATGTGCGCCTACGCTTTGTTTCTCCTGTTTTCGTCGGTTTACTGCTCTCGGGATTACTAGCGCCATCTAACGTACGGTAGTTAAGTTACGAAGTCGTTTGGCGTTGTTGTTGTGTTGGGCGAAGTAGTTCCTTGTTCACGTGGTAGATGGCGCTGTACCACGAGTTTCTTACTAACTTTGACAGATGGCGCCACAAACAGCTTAAATAAGTGTACGTTTGTTTTTTTTTATTGTAGTCAGTAGTACACCGAGCCGAAGTTACATTAGTACATTACAGACACTCAAGGGTTTTTATTATTTTCTTTTGTTTTAGCTAGCTAAACTTCATAGATTACCCCGGTAATTCTAAACGTATGGAACTGGACAACTTGTTACAATCCTTGTTCATTCCATCTACACGTAATGATAAGATCTTGCATTATATCGGCGCTTGGGCATTGCTAGTTTGCGTGTGTGACGTCAGGGGGTAGGACGCGGAGGGCGGGGGAGGCGTGGGAACCGCGCGGCAGGTGCGCGCGCGCCGGCCACTGATCCTTCACACACACGCACCGCAACATGTTTTATTCTACGCACACTAGGATGTTTCCGTTATTGGGAAAGTTTTTCTAGACATTGCAAATTCTAAATTAACAGTAGTTGCTCATTTGATTATAGGTAGAATCCCTTGAGCCCTAACCTCCCTTACAATTGAAATAATGTAGATAGATGTTTGTCGGTCAGCAGTATTTACAGTGATTAGAGTAAATCTCGAAGCCTTATCAACCGACTTCATAAAAAAGAGGAGGTTCTCAATTCGTCTGTCTGTACATAATGTTGTTTTTTTTTTCTTTCTGAACTTTTAATTTTTAACACATTTTAAATTATTTTTTATTAAAAAAAACAACTATTTATTTTTAAAGTACCTATCTAACTATCTCGTGGAAATATCAAAAAATCTCTTTTAATCGACCACTATGATCCTCAGGAAATGTCTGCCAAATTTTGAGTAGGTAAGTATTTAATTCCAGGGGTTTAGGCTGTGTGTTGTGTCAGTCAGACACGTTACTCTGATATAATAAGTAGATATAAACAAGTTCGTACGTAAGTCGTCCCGAGTTCATATCACAGCCATCACAAATACATAACTCTATTCGTAGAGAACCATCCTTTCTGTTCAATCCCCTTGTCTCACTTATCACATCTGTATAAAAAAGCGTTGATCGTTCCCTAATATATTTTTAATTACGATATACCATAGATGTCCCCGAACAGGCCAGCTGTTGAAAAAAATTTTCTCATCTAAGTAAATTTTAACTGAACAAACATAAAATTAATTTAATGGTATAAAATGCCATCAAATATTTGCATAAAGCTAATTATTTACCCGCTGATTACCTACTCACCCAATACAAGAGCAATGCTAATTCATTTTATTAAAAATTAAATCAAAAAGCAATCACATGTGAGTATGTAAATACCGCTCATCTTCTAAAACCATCATTCCAATCTACTTAAAATAATTAATTAAAACTGTGATTAAACCTTTTTACTTTGCTATTCAGCTGCCACGGACGCCCGAATCAATCAATTTTATTCAAAAAGCTGTGGTTCTTAAAAACAAAAGCACAAAACTTCGAAGAGGTGAATTTCATTAAATGACATCAAAGCACCCTCGGCACGGCCGTGGAATCTAATTTTTGACGAGTTTTATTGAATCTCTGCCCCCCCGGCGGTCACTAAGTAACCTAATTGACGACAAGCTTTTATCGCCAAAGGTTTTTAAAAACTTGTTCAATGATTAGTTCGCCTTTTATCTTTGAGAGGACATCGCTGCTGTAATTTGTTCAGTTACGGGAAATGGAGACAAGGTTTTACTTGGTTCGATTTCCTTTTAATTGGGGGCTGATATTTTGTTAGGGCTGCTACATACCGGCTAGTTAAGACATGAAAATTTTCACTTATTAATACTTAACTACTACCGTAAAAACGTACAACTTTGCCCGCTTTTTGCGATCTTTTGCTTTTTTTAGAGTCAATTGGTCGGTATTGTGCAACTTTATCTGTGGCACTCACATATTGACATACTTTTCTTTGTGTAGATGAGAACACTACATTTAAAATGAGTTTCCGTACCCTAGAAAACGGGCTACAACAGGCGGGCCAAAATATTGAAAAAATTTCGAGATTTCCCACATTTGCTTACACTTTCATAACTTCGGGATTATCTATTTTATGGACATGATTCTTAAAGTCTAATAATCTAGAATAGGCATAGCAACGTTGTGTCGTATTATAAGTCCTTTAAGTGATATTTAACCTCCTAACTCGTGTGAGCAAAGTCGTAAAAAAAAATTTACATCCTTCATACAAAATCCTGGATATGCTAGGGTTGTCAATTTTTACTTATTGCCTTTACCCGACTACGACTAAATTAGGTATGATATTAATATTTTAATAATAATAGATAATACTAGATGTTTTAAGATTAAGATTCAATAGTGTAAAATTAAACAATAATCTAAACTTTATGGACCACATTCGTCTGTCTGAAATAAACGGATTTTATATTATATAACCTGCGGTGAAATCCAATAGTGTGTGTGAAGTTCCCAATTCGCACTGGGCCCGCGTGGGAACCACGGCCCAACCTCTCTCATTCTGAGAGGAGGCCTGTGCCCTGCAGTGGGACGTATATAGGCTGGGATGATGATGATGATGATTTTATGTAACATACTAGTGACAACCCTAAGGGTAAAATTTTGCTGGGCAAAGTTGAAAAAAAGTAATACGAAAAACGTTCATGACATTGCCCACTACCATAATTACAAAATTAATAGAGATAAGGTGTTGAGATTTTGTCTACATCGTTTTTAAACTGAATATTAGTTACAGTTAAAATTAAATACTTGTGGGACTTTCCTGGCTTAAAATACACTCGAAGTTTTTTCGTCCTAATTGGCCCGCCAAAAAACACGTCCGCACTCCAAGCCAGCTCACGCGTGACAGAAGATAGATACGCGTCAACCGATAGGCCAGTGTTGCCTGCAATATGTTTAGCTATAAGCCACAGATTAGAATGAAAGTGTATTTGTAACTATTTTTGGTACATTTCGCTTTTACTGAAATGTGACGCGGTGGGCAAAGCTATAATGAAAAGGCAAAGTTGTAAGTTTTTACGGTACCACTACTTACTTATTTATTTATTTATTTATTTTAACATTTTTAAAGTGACTATATTTCATGTATAATAATTCCTTGTGGGGCTCTACTTGAACTTTTAAAATTTTAATCATTTATTAAGATTATCTCTACTAGAGAGTTGACTGTAGTAGAGAAGGCGAGTGTACTGGCAGACGAAGCCTTAAAGGTCGGTCTCAGAATCAATAAGGAGAATACGGAATATTTACACATGCGAAGATACAGGAACATTTTGGAGCCCAGAGAAGATCTGGATGTAAACGGTGTCTCATACAAAGGGGTTGGGAAATTCAAATACCTAGGCTGCGTGATTACTGATACCAACAGCAGGGAGGAGGAAATTGAATTTCGCATCCAGGGTGCTCTAAGATGTGCGGCGGCTCTTCACAAAGTGTTAGTGTCCAAGATCATGCGCCGAAAGCCTAAGATCCGTATCTACAAAACCATCATTAGACCGATCTTAATGCATGGTTGTGAATCGTGGACATTGACACTGAAGGAAGAGAACAAACTACTTGTTGCCGAAAGGAAAATATTTCGTAAGATTATGGGGCCAGTACAGAGAGAGGATGGCAGCTGGAGGATCCGTAAGAACCAGGAGCTGGAAGATTTAGTGTCTGAACCCAACATCGTGGGAGAAATTAAGTCCGCAAGACTCCGTTGGCTAGGTCACCTTGAGAGGATGCCAGCAGACAGGGCGGTAAAGAGAGCGTACGCGGGACGGCCTGGTGGTCGACGGCCGGTTGGCCGGCCTAAGTACCGCTGGAAAGATGAAGTGGAAAAGGATCTGCGCGCTCTACACGCACAAAACTGGGAGGAGATCGTTTAGAACAGGGCGCGTTGGCGTCAACTCGTGTTGGAGGCCAAGATCCACTTCGGGTCGCTGAGCCAACGGAGTAAGTATTAAGATTATCACTTATACTTTGAATAAATAATAGTGATACCAGGCTAGGAATAAATTTCAGATAGTGAATCGGGTTACAAGTTTTTAGAACGCGAACGCGCATGTGGTTAAAAAGTTATGAATATTTATTTTCCAAAGCACAGTCTGAACGAATATAACTGCTAAAAAAATGTGTTTGTAATAGAAAAAAACAAAAAGGAGTACCGTAATCTACTCAAACCTATCAAAATACGAAAAAAATTTGCTGATTGATAGTGGGTAAGGCGAAAAAGTGGCGACATTGGTGGTGGAAGGACATACACAAGATACCGATTCTGTTATTCCTTTTTTTAGTACTGTGGCGTAACAGTCTTTTTTTTACCTAAAACTGACCCGTGATTGACCTCTATCTCACCTTATGAAAAGTGCAGAAAAGGTCAAAAGTGTATCTCACTAGTTCAGAACACTATAATCCTTGAAGGGCACTAAGTTGTACCTATCTATCCATTAGTAAGTATGATAGAAGAAAAATACAGACGAGCGAAATCCATTCCTTAGCAGTTCTTATTAGGAAATATGAAGCGAACGCCTTCGTGCGCGCCAATGGAATACTAACCACATATGGATGAAGACGCTTCCCCTGCCTGGACGGCCGTCGTCTGGAGATGGAGAAAATAAATTATGATGATGATCATTATTAATCTAACATGGACCTTTCTCCGATCGAAAAAATAATAAATACAGGTTGGCTGCTTTGGATCGCGACGCTTCTATACATTTAGTATGAAAACTGATTCAAGGGGCTGTGCGACTGCGACGCGCCCCCGTCCCACGTCTCTTCTGTGTGGCTTGCATTCAGAAACACGTGAAAATTTTTTTTTATTTGAACGTCGTGTTGCATTTTCCATTTTATTTATTTTGGATATACTGTTCTACTCATATTGCTTTCCCGAAGCATTAGTTTGCCTACGAGTGTCTGCGGCGAAGCAATTGAGAGCAGTAAACAGCCCGAGGCGTGTCGAGGGGCGTGCGAAGCTCTACTTAAATCGGGACTGAACGTTGATTAATTGTTAATGAGCCGAGTGTTAATCGCTGTGTTCAGGTTAACTACTTACCGGCCGTAGCCATTAACGATATTTAATTGCCGGTTAAAACTGTTGTCTGTTCATTCATACTTCTGAGAGTTCGGGAAGTTATTTATATTAGACACTGGATCATTTCAAATGTATCCATCGACCATCCAGTGAGTAGAAATCTTGTTTTCTAACACATTCGCAATCAAAATCATTTTCGCCACTTCTTCCTGCCCCACGGTGTAGGATGAGGATAGGAAGAGATGGTGAATTCAATCGCGAGCGCCTGGGCTTTAGACAATACGGCCTTTGACCTCAACCCATATAGTTGCTACGGTGCCTACTGAAAAGACAAACCTAGACCCAGCTAAAAAACTATCTTCAGTACCTACAAAAATTTCAAGCAAAGCAAATCTGACGCAAAAATAAAGGGTGCTTTACACGGGCGAGGTGCCTTTTATTCGTCAGTGTAATTCTTTCTTTCTTGGCAATAATAATTGGTACAATTGTTGAGTTAAAGTCCTAGTGTTTGACATGCTAATGCTCGATAGATGACACTCTGCTGTAGATGACCTCTATTGTTAATGACATAAAATTAAAGTCGGTATCTACTGGGACAGCGACTTACACTAGGACGTCTACTTTAATTGACGTAGTTTCAAGCTTTTTGAGATATAACAATATTATAACGAGCTTTTATAACCTTTCCTCGGTTTTTAATTAGGAAACAAAGCAGCAAACATCATCGTCTTAACAGATCGTATACAGTTTGTTATAAGGTACCACGACCGTTGGTGTTATAGCTGGGATTTTAAAGACATTTTCGTATAACTTTTCATATTTTTACGTAATTTTAGGTTGCTAATGTGCACAGTAACAGTCAACTTTCGACCATTGCAGCTAAATTTACACAAAGACGGGAAGCCACGGTCAAAGTTATCAGGCCGACTCAGACCTGACAATAAAGCATTCAAAATTCGATACGATATTACCATTGTCACCTTCTGTAGCGAAAGGAAAACTTTTTGGCGCACTATTGCGAAATCTTAGGTCGATAGGTTTGATCGGTAGAAATCTCCGCTTGCTTCCTTCCAATCAAACAAAGAAAGAAAAATAAGCGTGACATTTACAAGTGCTACCACAAAAACCGTAGAAAAAGAAATAGGATAAAAGTATCACGAAATGTTAAAATGTAAATTGATTAATACGTAGGTATATCATGTCAATTAATGAAAGAAAAATACCTAGAAAAATGCACTAATTCCATGCGCAAATACCTATACTGTCGACGCACCCGTACGCCTCTGTAACTGTCACGACAAATAAATTCCTCTCTTTTGAAGTGGACTAAAAACCAGACGTAGGTAAATTCAGTCAATGACCAAAACAGCCGACCCTTTCATAAGACGCTCATTACACCAATTCTGCAAATGACTTACAGTAGCAGCTCCAATTGAAGGTTTGACCGTTTACTGGGCGGCTTGTAATTTCATTGTGCGCAGTAATGGAGTTAAACTTGGGTTAAACTCGCGGATCGCGTGCGCCTGCGCAGAGCCGGTGTCGAAACTCTGCCATCAGGCTAACACTCTGAATTAATTAACCGTTAATTTATGCCCATTTGTTGCTTTGCTTGATCTAATTTATTATTTTTAGAAGTGTAATAAAACATTTGGTAATTAGTAACAGTTAGCACCACTATAGGTTGCTGATGGATCGACTGTTTCATTTAAACTCTGATTAAGTTTATACATACATTGACTTAAATACAAATAAGTTTAATATAAATTATTTACGAATACGCCATAAATTGCCTGAATACTTAACTTTTAAATCCCTTGTAAAAGTCACTAACAACTTTGTCTTACAGAGTCTTAAACATAAAACCAGTTGCTAACCTACCACTTATTAGTGTTAGAGTACTAAATAAAGAAGCGTAATGATATACACTTTGGTGTCACATTATCGTTTATCGGTGGCATAAAATTATCTTGACGCGTCGCTTGCGAGCCGATAATGTGGGAACAGCCACGCACCTGCGTCACGCCCCGTGTGACACTGCCTTAATCGAACTTAAACTTAAACTTACTACTTACTATACGGCTCTCTCATCCACTCAAAGGTTGACTGGTAGAGATCCCTTAAACGAATAAGTTCGCCTGTATGTGGATCTCAACGGTTGTCAATAATGTATTTTTTATTTTTGTAGGTACATTATAGGGTTTCCATACTGTTTAGGTTCTTTTCATATTTACTAATGGATTGTGAACAGAACATTGTGTCCTCTTACCTAAATGAGTAAGTATCCTTAAATTATGGTACACATGTTGTCGAATAATTTTAACAATAATAAGCGTAAAAAAGTTTTTGAAGTGAAACTTCTAATGCGACTTCCAATAAGCGTTGCGTTAAATACGCAACGCAACGCAACGCAACGCAAGTTGACGTTTACGAGACGTTCGCATTGTATATACACCGTGAAATTTTAGTGGTTGTTTTCCCGAAATGAGATGATTTAGTTTCGATTGTACAATCGATTTATAATTACTATTTTGACTAGAGTCAAAAATCCAATTGTGAAAAACGAAAGTCGAAAATGACCGCAAACCAATAGTAACGCTTCGTTGGTACAAGTAGCGTACGATCGTACGATAGTTTAGGTACCAACGAAGCGTTACTATTGGTTTGCGGTCATTTTCGACTTTCGTTTTTCACAATTGGATTTTTGACTCTAGTCAAAATAGTAATTATAAATCGATTGTACAATCAATACTAAATCACCTCGTTTCGGGAAAACAACCACTAAAATTTCACGGTGTATACTAACGGATGTTAAAAAATCAAAACTATTTTAATGGTAGATCGTAGAATAAAGTATTTTAAACGTATTTAGTAAAAAAAAGTATTGAATATCTTTAAGAATTACGAAAAATCAAGAAAAAATATTGAAAATAACGTGCGCACGAGGAGCAACGCCATCTAGCGACGAGTTATATAACTTGTTTCGCTAATTTGTGTGACACTTGATAAAAGCGCCATCTAGTGGGTAATTATTAAACACATAGATGCATAAGTAAATTTAGTTCTTTAAGTTATTGCAATAAGGTTCATATTGATGTATAAATGCCTTTTTCATTTCCACATTACGAAGTTTCACTTCTTCCGCGCGGAGGAGCTGCACGCACGATTTTTTCATTTATTATGAGAGGAAGGCAAACGAGCAAGCGGGTCATCTGATAGAAAATGATCACCACCACTCATAAATATCAACAACTCAGAGATACTCAACTGGTCTGTTGCCGGTCTTTAAAGGAAGTAGGTATAAACGTTTTTCTTAAATGCCCCGATGTCATAGTTAAGTAGAGTTAGAGTTGATGAAAGACACGAGAGTCTTATTACACATGTATTTTGCTCAGACTTTGTGAAAACTGCAAACTTTAACCAATATTATTTAAAGTCGCGGAATGAAAAAGTTCGTCACTTTTCGACTTTATGACAAAGAAAGTGACGAACCTTTTCATGCCGCGACTATACTTAGTAACCTAACATACTTACTTTTCAACAGTAAAACTTTGGTATCTTATCTCCTTAATCAATCTCAAAATCTCTCATCACTTTTGATGCCTAAGAATCGTCGGGCTTATAACATGTCTACTTTATTAGTCTATACTTAGGTTCGTAACAAATCAACCCAGTTAATTGTAGCCTCAAACACTTCGACCAAAATAGATTGAAATCTCTGGAACAATTAATAAATCTCGTTTATCTTCAAGTGACCGTTCGTAAATACAGGGATTGCTAAATTGTCTTTAATTAATTTTAATTGAGAGTCCTTTGGGTCCTTCGCGCGGAATGTTATTGCAAACGCCCGCATCGCCCCCATAACCCGAGTACTTAAAAATTCACATCAAAACTACACTTTAATAAAAACAAATAATTGATTTCTTTAGTAACCGTATTTTACGACGATGAAAAATAAACAGCGAGAACAGAAACGTAATACCGTATCCTGTTTATTTGGGGCTTTACTCGCTTTAGAGGCAAATCGTTACATTTGTTGGAGAGATTTTTCAAGAATAGTGAACCGATATAGCTCCCGGCTACGTTTACTTACTGAGAAAAGTGTGAACTTAAAACCGCCGCGGCCACAAACGACACGAGACAAGCTACTGTGCGAGACGGGTAAGATTTCATTAGCCTGAAATCCGGCGAGTGTTTTTCCGGGCTTCCCAGCGCATCCACAATGGCGGCGCTTCCGGCCAGGTTCCCGCCAAAGCAGAAATAAACTGACCCAGTTGCGCGGGCGCACGTCCGTTCTGCGCGCACGCCGTTGCGTTCTGCATTTCCGGTTCACTTGTCATTTTTGATGGCTTATGATTTTTTTAAATTGACTATTGGTTGAACATGTTCTCCTATTTTTTGGACTTGAAGATCTGAATCTATACTAATATATAAAACTGAAGAGTTTGTTTGTTTGTTTGAACGCGCTAATCTCAGGAACTACTGCTCCGATTTGAAAAATGCTTTCAGTGTTAGATAGCCCATTTATCGAGGAAGGCTATAGGCTATATGTCATCACGCTAACTCCAATAGGAGCGGAGCGGAGCGGAAGAATGTTTCAAAATCGGGGGTTTTTCAAGTAAAACTTCTATAGGCGCTAACCTCAGGAACTTCTGCTCCGATTTGAAAAATTCTTTCAGTGTTAGATAGCCCATTTTTTATCGAGGAAGGCTATAGGCTATATATCATCACGCTAACACCAATAGGAGCGGAGCGGAAGAATGTTTCAAAATCGGGGGTTTTGAAGTAAAACTTCTATATAGGCGCTAATCTCAGGAACTACTGCTCCGATTTGAAAAATTCTTTCAGTGTTAACACCAGGGGGAGGGTGTGCGGTGGCTTCGGAGGGGGGATTAAAATTTTGCCGTAGGATGCACCGTTTTCAAGATATTTGACAAAACACCGTGTGGTGGGGGTGGGGGGGGGTTGAGGGGGTCGAGGTGGTTGAGGGGGGGTGGGTGTGCGGGGGAGGGTGCGGGGGAGAGGGTGTGGGGGGTATTAAAGGGGGGATGAAAATTTCATTGATTTTGCCGTACGATGCACTGTTTTCAAGATATTTGACAAAAAAAAGTTGAAGTAAAACTTGAAGTAAAACTTTTATAGGGCTCGATTGAATTGGGACGAACGCGGGTGTGCGGGGGGTGCTGTGTGGGAGGGCGTGCAGGGGGTGCGGAGGGGTGCGGGGGGTTGCGGGGGGGTAATTTTTTTAATATCGAGGAACTAAGGAGAGCCATAAGTCATGAAAAAGCAAATTGGATAAAAAAATAAGCTGCCCAAATTACTAATTCCACGCGGACGGAGTCGCGGGCAAAAGCTAGTATGTATATAAAATAAACACATTTATAAAAAGGTTGTTTGCATGAGTATTAATATAACCATGCTTCGAGTATATTGAGGAATAAGTACTTTAACTTTAAAATAAACAATAAATATTATTAAAAATTCTCTGATCTCATGTTAACCTAAAATTAAAAGGTATTTAAGGTATTATAATTATTTGTACGAGTATCTACACACAATGGCTGTTTACTGTAAATACTACCTTATGCAATGTATTGATGATTTTGATGTAATTGTATGCTAAATAACCATCAAAATTAGGCATTTAAAAATTTTCTTGCTATCCCAAGGAGATAATGGCACCCTTCAAACATCTTCAAACATAAATATAATATGTCTACACATAGTAACCCATGACCAGGAAATGACCTAAATTATACATATTTCGATCATTTCATAGAATTAAATCACAGTAAGAATTCCAGGGGACAAGCTAAGTATGGATAGATGGAAAAAAATCCACAAGTCCCTACCGCAATGGATTTCTTATTAATTTATGTATTTCTTTGAATCTTATTTTATACAGGATGTCCCAAAACTCAACGTTAACCCTGGTATCGGACAAGAGGCCAAATTATAACAATTCTAGAAAAAATAAGAAAAATACAATGTTACTTAATGTTTAGACGACCAGATGGCCTAGTGGTTAGAGAACCTGACTATGAAGCTTGAGGTCCCGGGTTCGATTCCCGTGTCGGGGCAGATATTTGTATGAAAAATACGAATGTTTGTTCTCGGGTCTTGGGTGTTTAATATGTATTTAAGTATGTATCTATCTATATAAGTATGTTTATCCGTTGCCTAGTACCCATACCCATAACACAAGCTTTCCTAGCTTACTTTGGGACTAGGTCAATTGGTGTGAATTGTCCCGTGATATTTATTTATTTTATTTATTTATTTACTTTATCTAAGCGGCAAAAGACTTTTTTTTTCAAAAATATCTAATAGGTAGTACTTTAAACATGAAACTACCGTGAGACTCACTCATAGTGAAAATAAACGGGGGTAGTTGTGTGTCGCTGTCAGTTGCGTCGAGTAGCCGCGCGACCAGGGCGGTAGTACGCAGTGCACGTTTGGCAGCCGCCGTGACGTGCGACTCCGAGAGGAAGTGCTACGGATTAGCCCGAAACATGTCGAGTTAAACTCGTTTTAAGACGTGAGTGTTCCGTTTATTTTCACTATAATAGGTAGTACTAAAAATAATATGTTATGTGAGTCATCATCATCATCATCCCACTGCAGGGCACAGGCCTCCTCTCAGAATAAGAGGACTTGGGCCGTAGTTTCCTCGCTTTCCCAGTGCAGTGGGAACTTCACACACACCACTGATTTTCTTCGCAGGGCTATGCAGGTTTCCTCACGATGTTTTCCTTCACCGTAAAGCTCATGGTAAAGTTCAAATACAATTTCGCACATAAATTCCGAAAAACTCGGAGGCGCGAGCCGGGATTTGAACCCACGATCCTCTGCTTGAGACTCAAACCGCTATGTGACTCTACTATCGCTTAACTAAGTAATTCGCATTTTTTATTATTTATTGCAGAACTGGTAAAACTTGACCTCTAGCCCGATACCAAGCACTCGTACAGTAGGTACCGGCATATATCTAAGTGTTTATATTTGGTACAAAAAGTTAAAAAAGAACACAAAGGAATTTAAAAATAACATTTTAATTGGGTTTAGTGGTACATGCAACAGTTAAACAGATTTATTTAAATGCTAATTATTATATGAGGTATCCGAAATAAATAAATCATGACAGTTAAAGCACAATTGATCGCCTTGGAAGTACCTACTTCTATTTTAATTTGAAGGTTTGTTATTGATCTTAACTACTTAATACGTTTAAAGCAACCATGCTTGCCCTTGGACTTAGCCCATTGCCCTTATGTTGTTTTTTTTATAATTTTTGAAAGAAAAATTATTTATAGTATGTACAGTTAGCTATAAAATTAAAATGTTACCTTTTTTTTTTAAAGTTCGAAATTAACGCTAATTATTGGTGGTAACTGTACTCTTGAAACAACATTAAGGTTGTCAATGCGGTATTTAATTATATTAACTGACACAGGTTTCGTTAATTAGGTATGTCATTAAATGTTTATTATTATGTTAAGCAGCTAATTATTGTCTGTTAGCTACATACTCGTAACATAGCCACTCATAAGGAACAGTGAATCATACTCGTAGCATAGATGATGAAGAGTAGGAAAATACTACCTATACCTATAGCATAATATACAACAAGTAAAATCAAACAGTGAAATATTTTATGTCAAATTGTACACATTGTAAAGCCATAAGACCGACTTCTGTGTATTTATATGTATATGTTCCTATACGTATACTTTGTAAGGTGTCTTCAAATCTTGCTAGTTCAATTTCAACCTTTTCTTGTGATCCCATTGACTTAAAATTTGCTATACTAGATAGGACAATGCAATGCTTAATGCTTACAATGGGTTCGATTCCCGTGTCGGGGCAGATATTTGTATGAAAAATACGAATGTTTGTTCTCGGGTCTTGGGTGTTTAATATGTATTTAAGTATGTATGTATGTACGAGCAGAATAATTGCATCACTTTGCATACATGTACACCTAATAACTTTGTGAGCCTTAATAATAACTTTGTAAAATTTTAAATTTCATAGAGCTTAAATTTCAAGGAACAGCATCACATAAAAATAATTTCAGAAAATCAAGGAAAGCCGGTTATTGGGTGCACATGAAAAAGCAAAGCGATGCAATTATTCTGCTCGTGAGTGTATATAAGTATGTTTATCCGTTGCCTAGTACCCATAACACAAGCTTTACTTAGCTTACTTTGGGACTAGGTCAATTGGTGTGAATTGTCCCGTGATATTTATTTATTTATTTAATGCTCGTACGTACGTACTAATTTTTTTTTGAACAAAGACTGTCTGTGATCCTACATTGTTTGTCGTTTAAAATAAAAAATACTTGATTGTATTGTGGTTTGTGCAACTTGTGGATTAAGATAACGCAGAGCGTGGATTTTCAGAGGCTACTAACCTAAGTAACCTAAGTAACCTCAATATTTCTAAACTATCTCTAAATCTATCAGTTACCCGGGTAACCAACAAATTCGTTAGTATAAACGTACCTATTAAGTACTTACAGATGGTAAGTATATTATCCCTCGCTTCTTCATATCAGTAATACGGAATATTTCCTCAGATATGGCAGGACAAGTTTGGATAAGTTTGACTGAATTGCCCTGTCGATGTATATATATCTTAGTATTTTGTAAATTACAATTGACAAATGTTTCAAATGGTTGATGTTTATAATGTACGGCGTCAAAAGCGTGACCACATCTTGAATCAAAAATTCGGCGGAAATATTTTTAAAGGCACTCCTTGAAGATAACTTAACCATCTACTGAAATGTTGCGGAGTAGGTAGGTACCTAATTGTAAAGGATTTGCCACACTGGATGCGTTCTGCGTTCGCGGTCAGGTCAAATTGAACGCAGCCCAGCCCGCATTATTCATGAACAATAATTGTCCGCGCCGCGGTCAGATTGCACGCACGCGCAATATAGAGACCGACAATGTTGTTCATACATAATGCGGGCTGCGTTCAATTTGACCTGACCGCGACCGCAGAACGCATCCAGTGTGACAAATCCTTAAAAGGCATAATTGATTTAAAAATATACCTGCTTCTTTTTTTCAGAATTCGGTAGTATTGCGTTTTCTAACTAATAATCAAGAGCGTCATTGATTTGGATGATTTAAAAAAAAGTCTCTAATATTCCGTAAACTTTTTTGTTAGTTTTTGACGAGTCATATAAATTGTTTGAAAAAGTCACAACACTGATGCAAAATATAAGGTCACTTCTTTTCTTTATGTAACTAAATGGATGGTAGTCGCTAACTTCTAGACCAGTGATGGTGTAGGGGTAAGAACGCAGCACGGAACGCTGAGGACCTGGGTTCGATTCCCAGCATTGGTCTTTTTTCTGGGGTTTTTTCTGTGCATCTATATTTCAGTTTGTATTTAGTTTGAAATATATGGTAGTCATGACTTTGAATAAGAAAACTCCAAAATTTCCTTATTAAAAAAAATGGTAATTACACTTTAAATTGAAAAAACCGGCCAAGTGCGAGTCGGACTCGCGCACGAAGGGTTCCGTACCATTATCTATAAAAAAATTGCGGTTTACGATTTATGAAGTATTAAAAAAAACTTACTAGATCTCGTTCAAACCAATTTTCGGTGGAAGTTTACATGGTTTACATTTCATCCTCTTGTTTTAGAAGTTACAGGGGGGGACACATTTTACCATTTTGGAAGTGTCTCTCGCGCAAACTATTCAGTTTAGGAAAAAATGATATTTAGAAACCTCAATATCATTTTTGAAGACCTATCCATAGATACCCCACACGTATGGGTTTGATAAAAAGACTATTTTTTAGTTTCAGTTCTAAGTATGGGGAAACCCCAAATTTTTTTTATTTTTTTTTGCAATTTAACATTATAATTCCTATTCTAAGATTATTAAATGTTTTAAAGATAAAAAATACACAGGTTTACTACAATGAATTTATTCATTGTAGTAAACTTAACTATATAAAATTTATTGTTTTTTTTTTATATTTTTGTGTGAAAATCTCAATGCGGTTCACAGAATACATCTACTTACCAAGTTTCAACAGCATAGTTCTTATAGTTTCGGGAAAATGTGGCTGTGACATACGGACGGACAGACATACAGACAGACATGACGAATCCATAAGGGTTCCGTTTTTTGCCATTTGGCTACGGAACCCTAAAAATGCCCTAAAACACCCAGTATTTATTTACCACTAGGCAAATGCCTCGGCATATAACTTAACAAATATAGCTTACAATACTCAAAATTAGAAACGAAAACAGTGTTCGTGCGTAAAAATACATTATGTATGTTGTTTCCTTGGCTATAGTCGGTACGGCGGCACCAGCGGGGCACAAAGAAGTTTGCATAAGTGCTGTGGTTTTTGGAGCGGAAAGGACATAAGGATTGCTCCACTAGACCTGACCTTGTCGACATTAACCACGGTCCGTATGTTCGGTACTGCAATGGCGCATCCAACTGCTTCGTGGGTACATAATATGTAATTGTCAGTTTTGAATAAGGTCAAGAAGTATTCCATCATAGTTCTGTAATCTATGATAACACTTATTTTTAAATTATTTAAAACTAATCTATATAAATCGAAAAATGGTCTGAGAAAATCTACTATATTTTTCAAAGGCCTATCCAATCCAAAAAGTTTTTCAATGTTTCTCGCATTTTCATGTCGTGGTTAATACATTCTAAGATTCAAAATTACAGCTTAGCACTAACAGTCTCTAAGCTAAGCCGCAGACGGACGGATGGACATGGCAAAGCTATAAGGGTTTCATGTAGTAGGTACTACGGAACTCTAAAAATAGTGAGTGCAAATGTGGATTCATTTACTGCGATGATGTCGATGTGAATCCAAAAGTTTATTGCAATCTATTATGTTAATCTATTGTGTGGGTTCGAATCCCGGTAAGGGCATTTATTTGTGTGATGAGCACGAATATTTGTTCCTGAGTTATGGATGTTTTCTATGTATTTAAAGTAGGTAAGTATTTATTTATCTTTATAAGTATGTTTATCGTCGTCTAGTACCCATAGTACATGCTTTGCTTAGTTTGGGACTAGGTCGATTTGTGTAATATTGTCCCCTAATAGGTATTAATATTATATTATTAAAAATATTGGTTAGGTATTTTCTCTAAACAATTCCATCAAAACGGTAGAAACCACGAGTATCTAGTCGCGCCCCCTGGCGGAAGTGGCTGTTACGAAATTAATGCGGCTCTAATTAAATAACAAGCCGGCATGTTGCTACAACTCCTTTTTAACAAGGACAAGGCGATCCGAGGCTCCTCTATTTTTTTATACTTAAGATGAACGTAAAATATTCTAAGTATTTAGCTATTTTTGTGGAAATGCCTAACAAAATAGGCAAAAAAAAATGTAGGTACGGGACGTCTGGGATAGCACAGGTGGCAGTATAAAATATAACATAGACTAAAAGTGCTCCAAAATATTTTTCAGCTTGGCCGCTTCAATACATCTAATTGCGAACGTATGTATGTACGCTCACCTCAGAGAAATAACTTATATGTTTGTTTCTGTGCCAACCACGGAACTAAAAATAAGACGAATAAAAATTTCATCGTGTGTATTTTCCTCCAGAATCGATGTCGCCACTTTTTGTCTCTCCTGCTATTAATCCGCACACTTGTTTTTGTGTTTGCATAGATTTTACTAAATAACTACTTAGTGCATGGTATATTCTGGAGGAAATCCTATTTTGCTAGGGTGGAAATTTTTTTTCTCCCAAGTCTAATCTTCCGTTTACATAGCTAGTTCGAAAGCACATGTTTATCAACAAAGACCATTATGTCGTTCGAAACAAAAATCGGTCTCACGCGAGATAGCGGCGCTTTTGTCGGCGCGGATCAAAGCCTGCGCGCGCGCGCACGTTCGAGGAATGAGAGGTCCTAGCTTCGGGTCCCGGCTAATCAAGCGCCGATATGTCGCGCTATGTAATGCTACTGCGAATTCGTGACTAATCTGATTTCGTGGAATAATTGAAATGATCAAGGTTAAAATTATTTTCGGGATACAAGAAACTATGTATTATGGTAGGTACCTATTTTCAGAATACTCGAAAGTAAATTTTATCTGAGCTACCAGATGGACTGCATCTTTTTCATTTGAAACGACCATTCCTTGTATTACCTACGTACCTTATTCCCATAATCCCTTCCCATTTTTAAAAACCTTCTAAAGGTCACTAACTTTGTCACTAACGTAATCCTCGGTCTTTGACCCTTCTTTATTCTTTTTGTTAGGGTTCCGCACCTTATAGGATCACTTTGTTGTCCGTCCGTCCGTCTGTCTGTCAAGACCCTTTTTCTCAGGAACGCGTAGAGGTATCAAGCTGAAATTTATATCAAATACTCAGGTCTACCTACGGTCCCTTCTAAGCCGACGCAATCAAAATATACAGCCGTTTATGCCGCAAATTTCCGCAAATTTTCGAAACTCGCAAGGGAATCAAAACCTACAGGGTACTTCCCATGAACTCAGAATCATGAAATTTGGTACGAAGCAAGGTCTTATAGCACAGATAAAGGAAAAATTGCGAAAAGCATAATTTTTTTGTCTGTCTGTCTATATCAGTATCCAATCTACAATGATCCCACACTGCGCACATTTTGCTTAGGAGCAGGGGTCTGCTAAGACTGGATGTTCATAGATACATATAAATTTGTGCGCGAGTCCGACTCGCACTTTGCCGGTTTTTTTGTTTATATTGTTTCTTTAATTTCCTTTTAAATCCTTTTCTCACATGCGGCCTTTTGTTTTTTTTTCCATTGATATTTTGTATTAAGTATGTGTAGTGTATAAGTATTATATTGAATGTATTTGTTTATTTATATTATATTTGTATTGTTTTTATTGTTATACTGCGTTTCTCTTGTCTGTTATTTCTGCCACCTACATTAGTCTGTTGATATTTATTAATTTCTGAGTAATTGGTTGTCTGGAAGAGATCGCTTTTTAGCGATAAGACCGCCTATTGTCTACCTGAATTTTTATTTTTGTAATGTCACTGTACTGTTTTTGGTGATCAATAAAGAATATTTGTATTGTATTGTATTTATTGTACCTAATGGTTTCTCGGAAACAGCTTTAACAATTTGGATGAAATTTTGTAGACGGTTTTACTTTCCAAATAGTTACATCTATTTAGAGATAGGATTTATGTCACATTGTATAGTAGCGGAATGAAAAGGTTCGTCACTTTTCGACCTTAACTCGTTGACATAGAGTCGAAAGTGACGAACCTTTTCATTCCGCGTCGTATCTACTTAATAAGGTTCTTCTTTCTTCTCCTTATGGCTCTCCATTGTTGGAGGTTTGGTGTCAGGTCTGCAAACTGTTTCCGGTCCCTTGAGTTTTTGTTTATTCGCGGATGTTGCCAAGCCAGGACTTCTTTCTTTTCCCAGCACGCCTCTTTCCCTCCACTTTGCCCATCATTATTAACTGCAGCAGTTGATAAGAGAGAGAGAGAGAAAGAGAGAGAGAGAGAGATGTTTGTTTACATATATTCGATACAAACACGGAAAAAAAATACATTTGACAGGAAATTTACAAACAGACATAAAGCACAACAGGCATAAAGTTATGAATGATTTATTAATGGAAACAATAATTTCCAAAAGCATGGCACATAATAAACAACGCATTCTCTATCCAATCGTTTTTTTAGCAACGAACATCAAGTTTATAGAAAATTATAAGGTACTAGCAGTTACCCTTGTTTTTGTCTGTTTAGAATTCGTTTATATATCTCGCGGGAACTAACTCAACTCAAACTATCTCCAAACAAAATTTTACCGCAATCGATTTAACGGTTTCAGTGTGAAACGGTAACAAACAGGCAAACAGACAGATACTTTCGCATTTATAATTTTAATACGGATGAGCCGTTTAGCGTTATAGTTTAGTAAAGTTTTCTTACCGCAGAAAACAACTTCTATCTATAAACGAACATCGTTGCCCTGCGGTAACCCCGTCTGTGTGCCTAGCATTCTAGGTTTTATCACAAGACTAGCTTTTGTCCGCGACTCCGTCCGCGTGGAATTAGTAATTTGGGCAGCTTATTTTTTTTATCCAGTTTGCTTTTTCATCAATTATGGCTCTCCTTAGTTCCTCGATACACCCCTTTCCACCCCCTCCCCCGCACCCCCCCCCCTCTACCCTCCCCCCCACCCCCCCCCCCTGGTGTTCACACTGAAATCAAATCAGAAAAATCAGAGCAGTAGTTCCTGAGATTAGCGCCTATATAGAAGTTTTACTTCAAAACCCCCGATTTTGAAACATTTTTCCGCTCCGCTCCGCTCCTATTGGAGTTAGCGTGATGATATATAGCCTATAGCCTTCCTCGATAAATGGGCTATCTAACACTGAAAGAATTTTTCAAATCGGAGCAGTAGTTCCTGAGATTAGCGCGTTCAAACAAACAAACAAACAAACAAACTCTTCAGCTTTATATATTAGTATAGATTTGCAAGCATAAAACATATTCCTCTCTAACCAGTACGTGTGTGAAAGAAATAGGCTCTATGTCTACAATAAACGCTACGACCATTAAAGAGATAAACGCTAGTGCGCTAGGTACGACCTCTGTAGAGATCTTCTACAGTTTTATCCACGTTTTATCCAAACTTGAACACAGTAAAAGCTGGGTGGCCTAGCGATTTGACCTATGGCCTCTCAAGCAGTGGGTCGTAGGTTCGAGCGCGGACTCGCACCTCTGAGTTTTTCAGAATTTACGTACGAATTTACATTTGAAATTTAGTATTATAGCTTAACGGTAAAGGAAAAAATCGTAAGAGAACCTGTGAAGAAATTCAATGGTATGTGTGAAGTTTCCAAGCCCTCTCATTCTGAGAATAGGCCTGTGCCCTGCACTGGGACCTATATATGCTGGTGGGATGATGATGATGATGATGAACACAGTATGCGTATGCCTACGGAAGCATTAGAAACAACATTTCATAAGTAAGTAGTTAGTTTTTAAGTAGCCGATCGAGCCATTATCTGTGTTATCAGGCCCCGGATCGCGCCGGGCCGACAAAACCGACAAATTGCCGTGGTCGTTGGTCGCTCCGGTAGTTTTTATCGTTTTCATCGTTTTGGGCGCTACTGCGTCGGTCAGGATTTTATTATGCTCTGTGATCTATAAATCATAATTACTGGTTGGATGCATTCTTAAATTAGATACGACGAAGTCGTTTCGATGTGTAGGGTCACCAGAATATGTGTGAACTCATCTGCGTTAGGCATTGCAGCCATATGCAAGCCCCCTAAAGGCTGATGTATTCACTTTTTAGGGTTCCGTAGTCAACTAGGGACCCTTATAGTTTCGCCATGTCTGTCTGTCTGTCCGTCCGCGGCTAAGCTCAGAGACTGTTAGTACTAGAAAGCTGTAATTTGGCATGAATATATATACCAGTTACGCCGACAAAGTGTTTAAATAAAAAAAAGTAAAAAAAAATTTTTTAGGGTACGGTAGGGTATAGACGTAAAGTGAGGGTGATTTTTTTTTCTTGACTTACCCTATATGGAGTATCGTTGGATAGGTCTTTTAAAACCATTGTGGGGTTGCTAACATGATTTTTCTATTCAGTGATCTGTTTGCGAAATATTCAACTTTAAAGTGAAAAAATTCATTAAAATCGACCGTCCCCCCCCCCTCTAAAATCTAAACTGTTGGGTGGAAAAATTTGAAAAAATTCAGAATGGTAGTAAATATATCAAATTTACTAGGAAAATTATAGCGGCTAAGATTGCTTGGAAATTATTTGTGGCTTAAGAGTAAATAGTAGCCTAAGGTATAAAACATACCTAAACTTGGATGATTCCGTACATATACGAAATCCTTAAAAAAGTATTACTTGATTTTTTCGTAATGGCTACGGAACCCTACCTTGGGCGTGTCCGACACGCTCTTGGCCGGTTTTTTTCTTTTTTAAGCCAAAAAAATGTTTTGGCAGTACACCTCCATTTAACGATCTCATAATCCTCCTACACAAATCATATAGATTCCAAAGTCGAGCTTGCACTATAAACATTCTATATCAGTGACTAGCTGGTACCCACGACTTCGTCCGCGTTAATCATTGATGTTCCGCTCCTGGACTATTGGTCGTAGCCTGATGTCATATAGCCTATAGCCTTCCTCGATAAATAAACTATTCAATACAAAATGAATTTTTAAATTCGAACCAGTAGTTCCGGAGATTTCGTATTGATACCCAAAGGGCGATTGTGCACTACAAGGCCCGGAATGGGAAAAGTGCACAAACTAGTAGGGATAAGTTCGCCTTTGTACATCTCTTTCTCTTGTTTACTGATAAAGAGTTTTCCATATAGCACCGTAAAAAATCGAACACTTTTGTAGACTTTTCCCCATTCCGGACCGTTTTTTTCCGGTCCGGTCTTGTAGTGCACAATCGCCCAAAGTGGTCTATATCGACCCCCAGGGGTTGAAGAAGACCTGCGAGGGGTCGGCGTACGCGAAAAAAACACTTTTGAAGTCGATTAGGTTACGTATCAAAATATATAAAATTAAAAAACCTAACGTAAAATAACCTACGTTCAAAATACCTAAAATCTAAATACCTAATGATTTTTTCACTTATATTCAAAATACCGAAAGCTTAAAATGCCTACGTATTACAATGTCTAAAATTAAAAAACCTAACGTAAAATAACCTACGTTCAAAATACCTAAAATCTAAATACCTAATGATTTTTTCACTTATATTCAAAATACCGAAAGCTTTCGTATATCCTAACCGGTATCTCGCTGGCGGCGAGCGAGCGAAGCGAGCGAGCAAGACTTTTTAAGGCAGAAGCGACTCGGATAGGTTAGGCCGTGGTCGCTTTCACCCGCCGCACGCGGCCGACAGCGGCCCGCCGCCCGCGGCGTCTGAATGGTGTGTTCGGGAATGCTCGGGAGTGGTCGTTTTCGCCCGCCGCGTGCGACGTCCCGAACGCGGCGGGCGAAAACGACCACTCCCGAGCATTCCCGAACACACCATTCAGACGCCGCGGGCGGCGGGCCGCTGTCGGCCGCGTGCGGCGGGTGAAAGCGACCACGGCCTTAGGTTCAGAAGGCTAAGGCGGGAGCGAAGCGTAGCGTAGCTTCTGCCTTAGCCTTCGATGTTAGGTATTTTTGTTGTAACAGCACAGAAAATGATTATTTCCATTATGTATTATTGTCTTTAACATTATGAAATGTACCTAAATGTAAATCATGTACCAAATTTTATCAAACAAATTAGATTTTCACGTGATAATAAAAAAAATAACTAACACCAAAGGCTAATGCGGGAGCTTCGCTCCGCTACGCTCCCGCATTAGCCTTTGAACCTAACCATTCCAAGTCGCTTCCGCCCCGAACCGTCTTGCTCGCTCGCCAAAAATTAAGCGATGTTCGTTTCATTTAGGTATTTTGACCATTTGGTATTTCAAATGTTGGTGTATCAAACTTAGGTGTCATAGCTGTTGATATTTTAAACATTAGACATTTACTGCATTAGGTATTTTAAACTTAGGTAATTCGTAGGTAGGTGTTAGTTACTTAGGTATTTAAAATCATTAGGTATTTAGATTTTAGGTATTTTGAACGTAGGTTATTTTACGTTAGGTTTTTTAATTTTAGATATTTTGATACGTAACCGTTGATTACTTTGCGATACAATTGACAATTAATATAGCTAGAGGTTTACGGGACATAAAAGTTCAGGGGTCTCTGGTCTATATTGTCTATGGTTTGCAAAACCGAGGAACCCCCGAGAGCATTTTTGTTATTCACTTTCTGTAAACAAATAAAAACTTTTACTTTTTTATTTTACTTAGGTACTTATTTTACTTTTAATTTCTTAAGATGGTCCTGTACCACTACCATGAGTTTACAATGACCGTACTTGATAGCGACTGTGTAAATTATTTGTATGGAGACTCCATACAAATCATTTACGCAGTCGCTATCGAGTACTGTCACTGTAAACTCATGGTAGTGGTACTGGCTATAGCTAGTAAAGATATCATAATCTGACAAAAAGAAAACATCAGTTTCGTATAAATGGCTGGCAGAGTACCTATATTAAAATTAAACTTGAATGTATTTTAAAGTCTGTGTGACTTGCAAAATGATCGGAAGCCATACTTCCTGTCGATGCAATTTTAATTGGGCATTACGAATGTAACAAAGTGGATTAATTACTTTTATATTGAGCAAAACAAAGTAACACAGTTTCAGCAACAAGATATAGATCAATAAAATTATATTAATCAAATAAGTATACCTACCTATTTATTATTTACACACTTGGTAATTGGAAAAATCATCGATAGGTCCAACATCCTACTAATGATATAAATACGAAAGCTTCCTACGTCCGTGTGTGTGTGTGTGCGTGCGTGCGGGTGTGTGTGAATATGTTGGTATATGTGTTTCTTTGTTACTACTTCACGCTAAAAAGGCAGAACGTATTTGAATGAATTTGGTATTTATGTACTCGTAGATAGTTGGATCTTCGAAACATGTACCTAATAGGTACATAGCGTCGTTGAGTATGCCAAATCTGTTATGTATTCGATTTTTGATTGACAAATAGGTAAGTACCTAGTACCTAGCAACATAACATAAGTATAACGTATTTAATTGGTTTGATTAAAATCGAACACATCAGATTTGGAATTCTCAACGACGATAATGTAAAATGTCTTATCACATTAAATTTTGCACGTATGCTCGGCTTACAACGTATATGAAGACCAAGATGTAATTTTTGGGAATTCCCATGGGATTTTAGTAATATCCGGAAATTTATTTTCGACTGACAGATCTAAGGGTTACGCGAGCGACACGCCACGATTAAAGCTGGTAAAGAATAAAACATAGCGGTAAAATCAACTACGAACTAACATGTAGCTCTAACTTAGTCTTACAGTAAAAGTAGCCGTAGATTATCTACAGAGAGATTTGTGCCCTGACTAGGCAAGCTGCAGCGACTAACAGCATCAAAACATCCTAACCGACACCTTTTGATTTTCTAAAACCAACTTCATTCAAATAAGAATAAAGTTTATTTAGAATTGGGCATAGGTGCGCTTAGATCGTTCTCCGTTGTGCAACACCGGACACTGGTCCACAGTACTTGGGCGGCAGGTGTTTCGAGGCAGGCCTCCTCCCACTGCGCCGGCGCCGCTCTCTCGATCTATAGATCAATGATCTAGCAGTGATTTTCTTAGGCTTCACCCACCTGGACACCTCGGGCTATTTGTTTTTATTAAAGACATTCTTTATGCTCTCCTATTATATTCCCAGTGTGTATACTTAGGTACGGTAAAGTGCAAAAATATGTATCGATTTAATCCTTTCGTCATTGTGTGCCAATAACTTATTCGACGATATACGAGCTACAGGATATACATACATATTTATAAGCAAGTTATACGCACCCATATGTATTTCTACACTTGACTGTACTTGGAAATCTGCAATTTCAAATTAAGCTAAAACAGTTAGGTACCTACTAGTGTGATTGGACAAGAAAAGATACTTACACCTTTTTTTGATTTAGGTATTAAATTTCCTTCTCAACTTTGGTATGGCTCATAACACTCTCTATCCGTTACTTCCAATGCAAATCTTTTAATAGCTAAACCAATCACACATGTCTAGTTAGTTTCTTCCGCGGTCTCTGTGTATAAACTCTTTAACGCAAGTACTTCGACTTTCTATAATTGTCAGCCCACATCGAGCTTAATAAGCTCAGTCGGGATTAACGAGGTAATTAAATCGTGGGCAATAATGTGTTAACAGCCAAGTGACTGAGACTGGCCAGTAGCCGAGGTTTCTCGAGAAGCTCTTATGTGGATTTAAATCTTTAAAGTAACAGAAAAACCACTGATGGCTTGGGAAATGGTTTCATTTGGATTCTGTTTTATGAAACAATTAGACATTCAGATGTTTTTTTGTTTATTAAGAATTGAACGAACACTTTACATGGTGGACACTGTAAAAATAAGTCTCGTAATCGTAACTATGTTTTATTGAGCTTAATTGTATGTAAACTTGTCAAGAGTCCATAATTAATTTAAACCGATGACTTTTAGTCGAAATTTAGTAGATATTGATTTTACGAGTTTTATGTGAACGCTGTAATATTCATATTCAAGTTCGCTATAGTGGTAAACAGAGCACTAACTTTATTTTTCCAATCGTCATCGTACAATAGTACCAATAATTCACTTGTTAAAAACGTTCGAGAGCGGTTATTACCGCAGCCGTTGACCCCTTGGTCACGACGCAACATCTCTTTTATATGATCGGATTATAATCCAATTGGGTACAAACAAATTGATACCGTCTCGCTGTATTACTTCTGTAAAGCCGCCGTGAATACGTGACACGGCTTTATTCGATTAGGTAAGCTGTTGACACTTAGCTATTACCTTTGATATTTTACTGAGTGATAAAGGCTGTCACTGCCTCTAAATACTACCTTCTGTAAGGACGTGTGTTGGAGAGACACAACGTCATAGGTTGCATTTATTATAAGTGAAACTTCTTCTATACGAGGTTACACACATAGGTAGGTACATATATTCACATATGTATAGTTATATTTGTTATATATAATCTTACACTACTACACTCCATGACACAATAGCTAAAAGTATGTATGTTTTGTACATAAAATACTTGAAATTAGCAGATAACAAGAACAGGGGCCTGTTGCATAACAAAGTACAACTTATATTACAAGCGGAACTCCCTTTCTAGTTAATATAACTGAAGCGAGAGTTCTGCTTGTAATATTAGTTGTACTTTGTTATGCATCAGGCCCCAGATGTACAATGGCGAACTTATCCCACAAAGGGATCCCTTACAGTTTACATTTGAGTGATTGACAGGAGATCAGAAAGAAGAAAAAAAATCACACGTACCTAACTCGAATTTTTAAGAATTAAAGTGCGTGAAATTAAAAGCGAAACAATGAGCAACTGTAAAGAAAAAACTCTGTTAAAATAATGTTCAAATATTTACCTTGAAGCCTTTAAACACCTGCGAAGCAAGAATTGAACGATGTGTCTGACTGACAGACCCCATCTGCACTTTAATTTCGCTGAGTGGAGATGGACAAAGGCCCAAATTGAACGTTCCTGGGTTTCAGGGATTGTGTCAATACTGAAAACTGTGAAAATTTATTTATTTTTATTTGCCTACGTACTAGGGGCGTTCAATAAAAAGTGAGAATGAGTATGTTATAAACAACTTTTACTAAATGTCATTTTATTTTTCGACATAGTCATCTTTTAGCATAATAAACTTAGTATATCTTTTTTCTAAACCTAAAATTCCATTTTTAAAAAAGGTCTCATCTTGAGTACTTAAAAAATCTTGTACTGCAGCGACTACCGCGTCGTCGTCTTCAAATTTCTGGCCTTTCAGGTATTGTTTCAATCTCGGTAATAGGTAGAAATCACTGGGAGCGAGATCTGGTGAATACGGAGGATGCTTAAGGATATCGAACCCAGCATCACGAATTGCAGCCATTGCAACGGCGGACTTGTGTGCCGGGGCATTGTCCTGGTGGAACAGCACAACTTTCGAGAGTTTACCTCGCCGTTTTTCGCGGATCTCATTGCGCAATGTTGCTATTTGTTTGGCGTATAAAGTGCCCGTAATAGTGGCTCCATCCTCGAGATGCTCAATCATTAATACCCCTTTACCATCCCAAAAAACAGAGCCCATGACCTTACCGGCAGATGGGCTCACCTTGAATTTCTTCGGAGTTGGAGATGATGGCCTTTTCGTTTCTGGGTCGTAATGATGGAGCCATGTTTCGTCCATTGTTATAAATCGCGCCAAAAAAAGTTCCCGGTCTTGCTGCATCAGGTTCAAAGCTTCATGACAAATCTCTAGTCTAGTTTGTTTTTGCGTGTCAGTAAGCATTCTTGGTACCCAACGCGCAGATACCTTTTTCATACCCAAGCGTTCATGTAAAATATTATGCACGCTCCCCGTTGAAATCTTTACATTTTCAGCAATAAAACGAACTGTGACACGACGATCCGCCAAAACTGAGTTTTCGACTTTTTTCACAATTTCTTCAGTTACTGCTGTAGTAGGGCGTCCGGAGCGGGGGTCGTCCATTGTCGATGTTCTTCCACGTCTAAATTCAGCGCACCAACGTGCGACTGTCGAATACGGAGGAGCATTAGACCCTAAAGTGTCCCGCAAATCCAAATTGACTTGGTCCGTAGAAAAATTTTTCAAATACAAGTATTTGATAACGGCGCGCAGTTCAATTTTCTCCATTTTCGCTAACGTACTCAATAGCGTTGCAAAGAAATTACCGTATATTTTTTTAAACAAAAGACAGTTACTTTTTTTTTTCATAGCAATCAGCTAGATAGATTAGCTTTACCGGCCAGTATTTAATTTCGTAATATTAAAAGAGTTTGCATCTCATTCTCACTTTATATTGAACGCCCCTCGTATATACTTGGCTCCTTTTGTATAAAAAAGCTGTCGATCGATTTCATTCAAGGACCCTACTGAAAGTCCTACGGGAGGACGTTATTCATCACGCTGCAACATAATGCATCCGAGATTTATGTGCTCTTTACGCGCGACACCTCACCACTTACACTCCCAAAACAAACATCGCTTAACAAGCCTTTTTTATTCACTTTCAATGTGTTTAAATCATTCATTAAACAAAAGAACGACAATTTATGGCACCGCCACGATAGGCTACAGCTACATTAATCAACTCTATTTTATGCCCCCAGCTACGACTATTTCATTAGCCTATTCTATTTGATAGCTTTTTGATAACGAGATGCAAACATAAATTCAAAAGTCTTATAAATATTCAATGGTATCGCCAAAACAAAGAATTAAATATCGGAACCAGAGCATCTTTTGGATCTCAACACGAATTCTCAGGGCGGTGCATAAGATGTCATCATTTGTCTCTCAATGGGGACTCAAATACCAGCATATCTACATTATGTGTAGCATGAAATTGGTGGTAGCTCAAAACATTGTACACGCATGTGTACACGAACGCAGACTCGATACACACATGCGCGCATTGCGGCAATGAATGGGATGCCGCTACCGACCATTACCTGTAGGGCTGTCAATCATATTAAATAAAGCTCAGTACTTCATTATTTATAATTTACACTTTTATCCACGGGATACTAAAACACGACATAAATGTAGCCAGTTCGTTCAAATAATTGGAACGGTCAAGCAAGTCCTGCTAGATATGAAAGGAAACGTACCAAAATCAGTTCGAAAGCGCTGATTTATTTCCTTTATAAATTGCGAAACATTAATTGTTACCTAGTAATTTACAAGGTTGCGACAGCCCTAATAAATAAAACAACGTAGATTGCGCATGTAAGCGTGTTTCCCACGGCTCGCGAAACTGGTTCGGAGCCGGGAGATAAGCTGAAACTTACCACGCGGCTGTTAAATTAGTGCCTCGGTGACAGCTTCCGCCCTGTATGCCAAGATCGGATTTGCACTGAAATCGCACTGATTGGGTTTTTACGATTTTGTTACATATTTTAATTTAATTTCGTGTATACCGGTTTTAAACATGAATGAATAGTGGTCCGCGTACCTTCACCACGTTTTGAGAAGGCATGTTGCATGATACTACGGTTACAAAATTAAGTGTAGGTACCTAACCTAAAATCCGAGTAAAATTATACTGTATATTCTTAAAACATTATAATTTGATATGTACTTAATGTAACGTTTTAACTTGCTGTGCTGATCAAGTCGCTACGTAACTATCTAAAATGCATCCACTAAGTAATTGACGTACTAAATAAACTTAAAAAAAATATTTCTGGCCAGCTACTTTTAATATGCATCATATCATTGTAACCAAAGCTCGATTTGGACACAACAGGGCACGAAACCGCCCGCTCTTAGCTGCTCTTGGCAGCCCATTCTTTGTTTTATCGGTCCGAATCGTTAATGGATTGTTTATTAATATTGTAATTAGCCAGACCGGTCTGCCCGACAGTTCCACCGTGAGAAATGCTACACGTCACTTCATTGATTAAATCTCTGTTTTGATAGCGCTCGCTTTTATCGCTTTTACACTTAAAGGTCCTGTTGAATAATTTGATCTGATATTTTATGCCGGTAATCGACTTCCTTGCAAAAAAATCTCACGTTATAAAAAGAAAGCAAAAAAAACAGCAATATTTTCTTAAGTAGAATTTAATATTATACTTACCTAAAGCTCGATGTAGGTAATTATTAATCTAAGCTCTACGCAAACTTAACCACATAAAACCTCAAGGTATTCCTTTTTTCAACAGTCTGTTTTACATAAAATTATTGTTAAATTCTGTTTACAATGTATTTACACCAACAAGAATATTGATAACTATCAAAATATTAAGGAACAATAGATCTTTCATAGGCTCCTATTGTCTACCCGAACGTTCAGTTATGGTTATGATACCTATGACGCTTGATTGTCACTAAACGAAATTACTGAATATTTTGTTTTACATAAAATGTAATATGGATTAATTACATGTGCAATTAAGAGTCCGTCGCACCTACTAACGTAAAACAGCCTATGCGTATTCGAAATCCTATTGCACGTAAGCTTTTTTAGAACTGTGGCAGTTTAATCGTGAACAAGTTGCGCAGTCGCCTGCAATGGAGCCTGACATGAGCCCACTACGCTCCATTTGAGAGCCATTCACAAAACGTACGGTTACGGACTAGAGAACTTGTCTTGGGTCTGACGACTGTGCAATATTTTAAATTCGGAACGACGCTTGCTTGGGTTTCAGTAATCTTTTAAGAACACAATACACGATGATATTTTATAAACTCATGTAAACATATTTTAGCATTCGTTAATTCAGTTCAGAGTTCTGAAACCCTGATGAATAAATGGTAGGTATAATATCTAGTAAAGTATACTATTGTACACTTTAAACCAATGTGTATGCACCAGTTGTATACAATGTGGATATACTATATGTGGAGCATAAATAAATATATACTTATAAAAAACCGAGTGGTCTGTCATAGAGTAAATATTACTTTTAAATTTTTAAAATTGTTTATTGAATCAGGCGTTACTTTGCGGAGGTCTATATCAATGAACTGAAACAATTACTTTGCTCACTCGCGACCTTTTATAATAACATCTACATCTACGGTTGTGTTGCTCTGAGGATCAGCTCTGGTTGGTTCGAAACGCGTCAGCATAGTTTAGCGGTGATAGTCGACTTTGTGTAATTTGTGCATTCGTACAGTGTAGAGTCAGAGGAAAAGCATTAACACACATCACTTGCATAAACGGTGCTATTGCATAAGGTCGCGGGTGAGCAAAGCTCAGTTGAAGTTTCAGTTCATTTTAAAATTGTTACGATTAATTCGTAAGTAAATATTGCAGCTCCCGTTTCTTTCCTGAAAGCTTTGAAAAAAGTCTGCAAAATTGAGACAAGACTCTGAAACAATAAAGTAAACATTTCTTGTCAAACTGACAAATAGGTATTATCCTACATTTTAGTTCCAACCTCAAAGTCATTATCTCAAAACGCTGGCTCCGTTTTTGTGTATGACTGAAAATAACCCGTGGCGACATCTCATTAAGCCCGTCAGACGTGAAAAATGTCTCATTTAACCCTTCCCTAACAGTCCTTTAATAGCTGGTGAAGGGTTAACCCACAAATAACCGACGCGGAAGCGGGGACACTATCGCCAGCTTTTTAATGGTTTTAATTAGGAAATAGTTTAATTTTTATGCCGCTTAGAAAGTCCGCTTGTACTGGCGAATTACCGTGAGAACCGATCGGAGTTAATGGTTTGTTGTTAGATAATTATTATTACGACGTAGGTTGTTTGCTTACAATATTAGTTATTAAACATAACTAATTTTCTTACTATTTTTACAAGCTTTAACCATACTATTAAAGATGTTCCGTAGTCAAAATAACAAAAATGTGAGTCTGTTTATCCATCTGTAAAAGATCCGTTACCGAAATATTAAGCTTTAAAGAGTCAATTTTTGATACTGAAAGTAGGTACCTCCCAAAACTAAATGGTTGTTTTCGAATGTGTGAAAAAAATCCTACAGTATTAATACTTAAAAGTATAATTAATATTTAAAAGGAATATCACAGCTAACATAGGCTTCACAAGTTTATCAAAACTTTATGTTAAATATTTCTCACGCGGGGCCAGTGGGAATTGGGAACTACACACACGCCATTGAATTTCAGGTGCGTGCAAGTATCCTCACGATGATATTCTTCTCCGTAAGTTAATGGTAAATTTCAAATGTAATTTCACACATAAATTCCGAAAAACTCAGAGGTGCGAGCCCGGGCTCGAACCCACAACCGGCTTGAAAAGCCATAAGTCAAACCACTAAGTTACCACGGCTTTTAAAAAAAGTAAGCCCTCTCCTTCTAAGAAGAGGCCTGTGCTACCTGCAGTGGGATGGCTGGGATGTTATATTGAATATTTGCCGCCTATCGGTACGAAACTGTACTGCGCGTAGTCCGACACGCACTTGGTCGGCTTAAACATTTCTCGGGATCACAACCGCCGCAATTCCCCCTAATTCAATAAAATTTCACTTTATTAACTACACCAATCCCGTTTCATTATAATAAATACATGATGACAATACAAACAAGTCTCAAGATACATAAGGTGCCGATAATAGGCATCATAACAAAGAGTTCGTCTCAGATTTCAATTATCAACTGACATATTTTGCATGATTCCCATTGGGAGCTGTCGGGTGGCCACGCCTCTTCCTCTGCCATTAACATGACAGTTACATGTCATCTCACCCCTGTGCAACGGTATTTTGGGGTTACGTTTTGCTCTAACAAATGATGTTTTTTAATATTGTGACCGAGAAGGGATTCGAAATACATTTACTTGTTGCTATGTGGACTGTTGCTTATAAATAGGTACCTACATATCCAGTGTGATAGAATAGCGGTTAAATCTCATTAAACTCGCTGTAAAATTGTAAATGAGACAGTCTATGAACTTGTATGTTAGTGCGTATTTCTGTACATCTATCTAATATATAAAAATCTCGTGTCACGGTGTTTGTTGTCGAACTCCTCCGAAACGGCATGACCGATTTCTATGAAACCTTTTTCTCCATATTCGGCAGGTCTGAGAATAGGTCGTATGCAAGTCGTATGCTATTTTTTATACCCCTATTCTTCGCGGGCAACAGCTAGTAACTATGTATGATTGTTAGTCTTTACGCTTAAACGGCTGCAAGAATTTGGCAAGCAATTAGTAGGTAGTAATTTATATTGTTATTATTTTTTTCTGTACTTTTTTGTTGATCAATAAAGAATATTTGTATCGTATTGTAGTCCCTGCGAGATAGCGATAAATGATTTGCAGACGAAAGTAAATAATTCTATGTGTCTGTAGTCTATGATCAATGTTTCTCAAATGATATAGGTACATGTCCTGATGACAAAGTTCTGTGGTGACCTAGGAGTCGTATTGATTGAATTTTTTAATTTTCAGTTTTTAATTTAACTTATACACATAATAGTTTTATATAATGCCAGGAAAGTAAGTTAGGTTAGAACTGCAACAACTCTGCGAAGAATAGTAGCCTACGACCTATTCTCAGACCTTAGAGAAAAAAGTTTCATAAAAATCGGTCGAGCCGTTTCGGAGGAGTTCGATAACAAACACCGTGAAACGAGATTTTTTAATTTTTGTTGTTACTAACAACTATGCACATGTTTATTGTTGCTGTTACATATAATTATTCTAGAGTCTAGACTACATAACTTACCTGGTTCATTTTTTTTGTTGCAGGTAACGTAAATTCTCGATTCATGTGGTGTATACTTTCTCAATAATGGCGGAAAACTGTCATGGCAACCTGGAGTCAGCATGGTGTAAAAGGTAAGGGTAAATGCGGCATTTTATTCCTATCTAAGGATTTACCAACAGATAAAATCAGTACACTTAGATAATATAAGCAAGTACTCTGATTGTTTTTAAATAGGTACAACTAGAATAGAAACTCGGAAACGGAAAATTGTGAAAAAGACAAAAGCCAGATCAAAGTATTACCTATTTGGTTTAGGTTACAACAAGCACCTATGAACGTCAAAATATCTACCACCGGTACGGAAAAAACCTCTGTTGAGAAGAAACCGGCAAGCAATTTAACGAGGTATATTTATTTCAAAACAAATCTATTTACGCCTACTCGTACGTTTAATAGCTGATTTACACTCTCGCCTCGTCACCTCGCCTCGCGCCTCGCCTCGTCGTCTCGCTCCGGACGCGAGCCTCAAAATCAAGGCAAATCACGAGACGAGGCGCGAGGCGCGCCTGTTCACACTCTCGTCTCGTGGCTCGTCCCGCAGTTCGCCTCGCCACTCGTACGCGAGTGTAAACCAGGTATAAAAAATAAGACAGATATTTACGTAGGTACTTCATACAATTCTTGCCTTCGGTGTGGCCGCCCGTTTTGGAGGAAGTCGCGTAAAAGGGCGTTCACAAAAATAATTAACATCAATTTGTTGTGAAACCAGCGACCAAAACTAATTTAAGTCATAAAATCTAAATCGATTACTGTAATCGTTCTTTTTTTAACCGTCAGCTTCTGTTCTTAATATTAATCGGTACTTGTTTCGTACCGAGCCGAGTCACGTTCCGACCCGCTCCTGCATTAGCTACCATCGAGATGAGAGATAAGCAGTGGTAAATTATGAAATCTATCGATGGATACGGGCAGTGGATTGTCCGCTTCGATTATTACTTTGTTATTTGTACCTTCATCTGTAATAGGTAATAGGCAGGGTTTGAAACAAAGACGGATGTTACTAAAATAATTCAAGCCAGCGTACTGGCTAAATAGCAAATGCGAGTCAATCAGTTGATAGTCAAACTGCTTACGTGAAATATCTTTAGAATAATGACGTGTAACTAAACAATGTTTAGAAATTACCTCTAAAATTTACGCAAGTATAGCTATTACTACACCTTTTAGTTATTCGAAACATGATTTCATAAAATTGCCTCGATAGAAATTATTAGCAAAATCATTTAAAAATTTAAAATGTCTAGGAGATTAATAACAGTTTCATTTCCTTATTGTCGAATATTTTTAAATAAAAGTTATACATTTTATTCCTTACGAAACACCTAGTTACTTAAACAAAATTAATCCATACAAATACCTACATGATTGGCTAATTAATTCACGCGCGAGCAAGCGCATTTCCTTCACCTCGTTTTAGCTTAGCAACCCAAAGTGTATGTTAGTAGGTACTTCACCTTAAGAAAATACATCATGATGAGAGAATCTAAATGTCGTCGGAAAACTCGACCCACTTGCTTTGGCTCCATTCCACGCATGATTCAAAATGAGAAATAAAAACACCAAATCAGTTCAGACCAACATATAGTCGAGTTCAAAGAATAAATCTCAGTGATGTGCTTATGAAGTGGACTGGCATTACAACGGTCAAACCGGTCTCGGTTCATTCACTAACGGACCACCACTCACCTCACCTATCTAATAACTAGTAGAAAAAGTTCAACCTCATTGATGCTTATTATTACTTCACATCACTACATCTCACTCATTCAGATGACTGGGTCCGAGATGAAATTTTATTTTAAAATTTGAATACGTTCGAAATGCCTAATATTAAATGTAGCGTTACAGTACAATTTAAAAATAAACAATTGAAAACTGTTTGACGTATTGCTCTATATGTAGTTTCTTATGGTTAGCGAAAGGTAAGTGTTGACTTTCTCTTCGCAACATGCAAGGTGTCCGAGGTGGAATAAACATATATTATCTGCGTTATTTTATGGAAGACTTTCAATAATATCTTGTCTAATAATAATAAGTTTTAAAAACCTTGAGGACAAATTTGTTTGTCTAACTAAACGTAAGCGCGAGTTGTCATTTCAACACCTTAGATATTTTTGTTGAGGAATTTCAACGACAATGACACGAAACATCATTGATAGTGATAGTCATTTTAGTATGAGCTAATGAGCTAGTGCTATTAATTACAACCGCACCTGTCAATACTTTAACCCTTTTTACCTGCAGTTCGTTACTTAATTAGTTATTAGGTATTTTGAACTCAAACTCTACGTAATTAATTTTCACAGCCTTGTTAGCTAAGATAATACCAATAGATAGTTGGTCTTTACTGAAGTAAATAGTTACTTTGTATGTAGTATAACTAATTGGTTGGTCAATTAGCTGTAGAAATACCTAACTAAAAAGTTAAAAAACTCAAACAGACCTAAACGCGACTTAATAACCAAGAGTCCAAGAATTTGTATAAAAGCGGATACCACGTTAATCGGCAGTTTACCATAAAAAACGACTGACAGGAGAAAGTTCCGTTGTGACACGGAAATAAAGTATACATACCTTCTTGAACTTTTATACTAATTTCTACTATTTACCGGCGTTAAGGTGTCCGATTTTATTAACTGCGCTCATAATTATTTTTGTATGTACTGTTCAGTTGCTCAGCAGAATACGTACTTAAATTTTAAATTATTATTTAGGTTTGAGCAGTGGAGGAGATAGGCAATGGTCTCCCCTATCTTCTCCACTTATTTCGACTTTGAGCGGTATCCGGCTAGTGGTGACAGCAAGCACCTGTCTACCACTACACTAGGTGATCCCGTGAGGGACGCCCTGGGTCTCCCGCATATATTTTTTAACACTTTTAAAAATTAAAACTACGGCCCAAGTCGTCTCTTTCTGAGAGACCTGTGCCCTGTATATAGGGACGTATACACCGTGAAATTTTAGTGGTTGTTTTCCCGAAACGAGGTGATTTAGTTTCGATTGTACAATCGATTTATAATTACTATTTTGACTAGAGTCAAAAATCCAATTGTGAAAAACGAAAGTCGAAAATGACCGCGAACCAATAGTAACGCTTCGTTGGTACAAGTAGCGTACGATCGTACGATAGGTTAGGTACCAACGAAGCGTTACTATTGGTTTGCGGTCATTTTCGACTTTCGTTTTTCACAATTGGATTTTTGACTCTAGTCAAAATAGTAATTATAAATCGATTGTACAATCGAAACTAAATCACCTCGTTTCGGGAAAACAACCACTAAAATTTCACGGTGTATAGGGTGGGATGATGATGATGATGACAATTTAATGTGAAATAAAATTAAAAAAATATAATGCAAGCAAGTATATCTTAGATATATCTGTAGCATCAAATTCGACATAAAACCACAAAGAGCTTCTTCAAAGCCTATAACTTTTGTCATAACAGTGACCGCTTTTTCTTCGGCGTTAATTTACTTCGTGAAAACAGAACGCAGCGACTGACTCGTGAAAAATCACCTCGCGCTTTATGATTGATCATTCCGAGGAAACGAATGCGCAGGCGACGGTTTCGGAGCGTAATGTGTTGATTTGTTGAAATCCACGCGGTGAGATATCGAGGCGATTTGACTCTCCAATGTTGGCGGTGTATAAATAAAACACTAATCATATAGTTTGTCACTAGTGAAATGGATGGTCTAAGGGCCTCTTGAAATTTGGAAGCCGAATTGGATTATGATTACGTTAGGGGGGGGGGGTGCGATTAGCCAAATATCAGGGGGCGATCGGTGGGGAGGGATGCTTCCCCGCCAGATTGGCACTCGATTTTGATTTTCTTAAGTGGGCGCCACAATATTCTTGGGGTGTCAGTGGTCGTAATGCCGGCATTGGCTACATTATAACGTAGTCTGGTAGTCTTCAAATGCGTATTTAGGCACTTTAAACATGAAACTACCGTGAGACTCACTCATAGTGAAAATAAATAAATAGAGGAAGGGCTACGGATTAGCCCGAAACATGTCGAGTTAAACTCGTTTTAAGACGTGAGTGATCCGTTTATTTTCACTATGCGTATTTAGGCTTTACTATTCATACTATTCATCAATCGATTGGTCAACAGGCAGTGTGATACCAACTCTTGAAAATATAAAAATCAAGTTTTGTGATCGATTTTACAAAAACAAACACTCAAGTCCGACGCATTAAGTCGATGTCTTGCACTTCCGAACCGCTAAGTTTCTTTCGAGGTGTTATTAGTAAACGTTAACAAAGTAAGCTCAAACATAAATGTGTTTCAAACATATGAGGCAATTCATATAATGGTCTGTTTACATCTTTTCTGACATCTGACATATAATAAGCGCATTTTCATGCACCGACGGCACAGTTATGTGACAAGTATTGATTATTAATTGAACGCTTTTGTACGTCATTCTCAATAAACGCTGTTTACTTTCCTTCAACATTAGTAATGGCTGCCCTGAAACTGAAGACTGACGCAGACTACCGTGACAGAAAATTATTGTTCGAAAACTTTTGAGAAATGTGTCATTCCAATATTTTTCTCGTACTGAGAGTGAGACTAAATCTAAAAATTGAAAGTGTACAGCAAAATGACTAACTTCCTCCGAAAATCGTTCCTTGTAACTCGAGACAATAATAGCGCGGCTTCGTTCGCGTAACGTATCGAGTGACGACAAATCGCTCGTGCATAATCGTAAAATGCTTTTTTATCCCGTCCCATTCACGAGACAATCCAACTATATCCGGTGAGCTGAGACACCATATTGTGCGAACAGTTCGCAAAAACATCGCTGTCAAAAAATAATTGATTAATAGAAATAGGCTCTATGTGCGTTCGTATAAACCACAGTTTTGGAAGGTAGTCGACTTGCGCTTGTAAGGTACAATTTGTAAAAAAAAATGGCTCTTTTGTGGCTGCAGACAGTGTGGCACCGAAGCCTTTTTGTTTGTGCAAAATAAAATACTCGAAAAATTGAAAGGGAACTAATCGATTACGTACTTCCAAGAAACTCGGATGAGCTTTGGTTCTGTGTTGCGCCCGCGCGTATCGAGTAGCGCTCGTATCGTCTCACCCATCGCTACCAATTTAAATTTGCTCGTGTTGGGTTGGACAGCAAAAAAATAAATGTAGGTACAGTTAGTTTGTCGGCTTCATAGGTACATAACGAAGTAAAAGAAATAGATTGCCTATCAATTTATCAAACTAATGCCTTTGCACAGATTATTTTAGTCTTCAACGCACTCGTGTCATGCTTTACATTATTACATACGATAAGACTATTCATTCATACATGTATACATTAATAACGTGCAGAAGAAAGTTCGCCAGAGAAGCTTTTGCCGGCGTATTTTCAAGTTTTCTTACATAAATTATCAAGCTTTCATAACGAACAGTGACACCTGCGCCGACGTAAACAGAAAAATCTCACTATGGTAATTTGACTCGACTCAGTTTTTCCAGCGGTCGAGCGGCGCGCTGATATCGTTAAGCCATCGACAGTGCGCCGGCGTTGATTCCATTCATAGATTACCCACTAGATCTTCGCACCTCAACAACCACAGAACGCATCCCATTCACGACAAGCGAGTAAATCAACCGAGGACATTCACGCCTTGAAAGGCTTAATTGGAGACGTTTCCACATACGGAAAGCAACTTTCTGTTGCCGGAGGAAAAACCACTTTCGTCTGCACGTGCTCTACGAGTTACGACTTTTTTCTTATGACTTTTTCTGCGCGCTCTCTGTTCTATCTTAAATGACATTAGTACCTTGCTGCAAATAGGTTTTGAACCTTTTGAACACGTAAGTAGAGTTTATTTTAGGTGAGGAAGCGTTGACTTCAGACGTTTTGACGTACGTGTTTGGATTTATGAATGAAGCGCAGCGTTGCGAGCGGAAGCAGAGCCGGTGTGGTGTGGCTTTCCCGCGCGGGCAGTTTCATTAAAATTAAAACGCTGCAACTGGCGGAATGGCCGGCACGGCCGGACGTGGAGATGTTTTCTAGCGCTGGACGTGTCTCGGCTCGTACTCACGGCAAAAGTAAATAAACAGTAAAGCACTTCAAGTCCTTTCAGCTCCACCGTATTCCAACTTCGTTAGAGAGCTCAAAAACTACTGTCCGCTCATTATTCCTTACTGTCAGTAAATAGTTTACCAAATTGGAACTGGAACAAAAAACATTGAGTAATTTCGAAGCTCCGCTCGTAATACCTATCATTAAACAGTAGCCATAGGAGAGTGGCTTCGACCTGGCGCATTAATTTGTTGCGGTCGAGTACAAGAGTATGACAAAATAGAAGTCGACTCGCACGAAAGAGAGCATCATTGATTGCATAAGTTTAAATAAGACGGAGCTAGGTGTGAGCGAGTGGGAATGATGGTGGAGTGCTGGGGTGCGAGGGAGACAAATGCGGTAGCTAGATACTCGCGCGGCACTTCCTGCCGCGAGGACTAGGCTCGCCGTCCACAAAACTAAACCCGTTATTACGCGCCCATTAGATATACACTGGACTGGACCATGAGCTTTTTTCACACTTCCACGGTTTGCTTTTTAAACGTGTGTCTACGACACATACCTATTCGATGTTGGAATCCACTACAGAAGCTCAGTACTATTAACGTTTTGTCAATGAACTTACGTTCGTGTACGCAGTTTTTGAAGAGAGTGTTGTCCTTTGTTTTGTATATGGTCTTTCTTGATATGGTGTGCTATCTTCATACAAAATAAAAGGTAAAACTAGCCTCAAAGCTCCAAAATGTAAAATTAACGGAAATCATAAGTATTTTTCACTTTATTTATTAAATTAAAATAACAAAAACCATACTCAGAAAAGTGCTTTGTCTACAGCAATAATTTAAGCTAGTCAAAAGATCGTAACATATCCTCGTCCTGTCCTGCCCACCATACAAGCAAAATGCCAGTGAAATATGAATCAACTGTAAAAAGGAAAAAGGTTCAAATTTGTTTTTTTTCTTTAAATCGAACGAAACAAAGTAAATGCAACTCTATTCTAATTTACAATGATATAAATTCCTTTGAAATGGGGATGTCCTTCATAAAGCACATTGGGCAGGACGAGGATTATAAAATTCAAATGAAAATTTGTTACGCTTTTACGCTTAAATAAAAGTACAGAACCGATCAAACGAAATTTGGTATCGATATAGTTTAATACCCTAAAGCTAGCTACACACGTAACGATTAATCTGTGCAAACCGATTTGCGCAGATTTATCGAATGTGTGTATGACAATAATCTGCAACGATTTGTCATACGCACGATCGATAAATCTGCGCAAATTGGTTTGCACAGATTAATCGTTACGATACATCGTTACATGTGTAGCAGGCATATGAAGGACATAGGCATACCCCGGAAAATGGCGTAGTTCCTACAGGATATCGATAAATAAATCCTTTTCACAGACGAAGTCACGGGCAACAGTTAGTAATAAATAAAATTCACGCAACAAACAATTTTTCAAAGGAAATTGTTTGTCTTTCATACTACAATCACAAAACAGTTTATTGCTAAGGAAGTAGGAGCTTACTGTGATTGTAGTAATTAAATTTGCCATCCCTATTAGAGTGTAGTCGCATCCTGCGCCCACTCACCCGTTAATTGTTGTACTCTTTTTGTTTGTCTGTCCACCATCTTAACTCGATTACAGCAATCAGAACCGCCCTTTGGCCCGGACGCGCTCTTTACGAACCTGGAGGACACTTCATTTGTTGCCCTTTCTTATTCAATTACATAACCTAAAATGTTTTTTTAATGTGTATTTTTTTGAGAAAGGATATCCTGTAGGTACTTTTGCTAACGAAATTCGAATGTTAAGTAAAGTGCAATGATAACAATTTTTAAAATTATAAAGGTGCTTGCTGTTACTATTATTTCCTAAAATCTCGAAATATTTAAGTGAATATAAACTTGCTGTGAATGATACAGGGTTTCAGTCAATGAACTGATACAGCTTGGTAAATGGTGTAAGTAATAAAAAGACAGTATAATTCAGCTACTAAATAAAAATCATCCACGTAGCTAAGCTCCTACTCCACCTACCTATAGCTTACGAAATGTTTGTTCATATTCAACTCAATTAACTGCTTCGTTTCATTCACGCTTAATTATTAGGATTCTGATGCTAAAGCAAAATTAACTTTTGCTGTATAGGAATAAAGACTGACGTTATCCACTACGTCAAGTTGTGATACTACATTGTCGCGTCGAGACTCTCATTTATGAATGAACTCACAGATCGAGCGACTTCCGGTTAGCTATTGAGATAGTACGACACTCTTCCTGGTTCCTGCTATGGTATCTTTAATTACGATACCAGTATAAACAGACCGGTCTTCGTGATAGTCTATACGGAATTATCTGTCCTAATCCCCAAAGATAGAGCATAAAATTGATAAAAGAACCGATCGATCGGGGACCACTACTGCTTTATCGAGATCGTTCGTAACATGAATAAAGATATTCTAAAAGTGACCAAGCAGTATCGCTAGCCAGACGATTTTAGACTGTAATTTACTTAAATACAGTCGTATTTGAATAAAAGCACTCTCAGAGTTGGCAACTCGCATCCTGTGGAACTTGTTTTTTTCCTGTCTCCTTCCCGGCGTTTCACCGTTACGCAATATATCGTAAATAATTAGCGGAAGGCGAGATTCCCGTGTCTTATGGAGTTGCTGACTTTCTAGTTTTTTCACCGGACACTTCCTGTCCAGCCAATCGTACGCCCGCGCCGAGTCTTCATTATACGATGCATCTACGGAGATGAGATTTGACGATGATGCACGTGAAAAGATTCCATAAATAGAAGCAATTCTTCAAGCTTTCTAAATTATTACAACTTATCGAAGATGGATATCTCACTCATACTTGATTCAATCTCATATTTCGACACCACTTTAAATTTTTTAATCACTTTAATTTGTAACCGACATTACATTTAATGGTGATAATAAATGACTACTGTATAAAACTAAATGTTTTGTACGCTTTTCTCCTGCAGAGTAACGAATAGGAAGAACGACCGGCCGGCATTACTGCAGATTACTTGCCAATACTTACAAGTTAAGTACGTGTCTCCACGTCTGCACTTTTTGCTTCGCCAACTAATTGCAGATATAACTTTTGCCAAATTGCGCCATTTAGCCGGCCTTCCCGCTTTAAAGTTTGTAAGAAACCTTTTTATTCGTCAGCCGATTTTGAGCACTGATAATGGGGCCCGGCCACGCCAACGTTTTTATATCCTTCATTAATCCCAGACACGTGAACACGGAATTACAAATTAAAACGTAACTCGACTTTCTTGTTTATTTCACCAATTTTCTCACGAGACAATAATAAAAGAAATTTCGGTCAATCGATCTAATCTATTCCACCAAACCACACCTACACTAGTTTATCACAAATGAGCGTTTTTACACATGATTTTTATGTGTGCGACGAAAAATGACAACCGGAGGGGCAGCCAGATTATGACGATACCTGGTGCGTCTTTCGTACGCTCATTAAACAGAAAGCTCGGGTACGTTCCGCAGGTATGGCGGAGCTCAGCGTGGATTGGTTGCGGTGAATGTTCTCACGACGGCGCTTGCGCCGGTGACGCTCGTGTTGCAAGCGCTGAAGACCGGTCGACCGCGATTTTGACCTCCATCAGACCTCGATTAGATGGAAGTAATCGAAATTGTATGTCAACTGTCGATACAAGCAGATACATAACCTCTCCATTTCTATTATTCGAGAGTTTAAGCCTGATAGTAACATTTTATTTGTACAGTGGCCTCTTTCGGTTTACGATTCGGTACACTTACGTTAACGAGCGAATTAAACTTAAATGTTAGCTTGAAAAAGATTAGCTAAATTTGTGCATCGGCTTGCCCGGGCTCGGGATGCTACACGAATCAGAGTTAATTAACGATATCTTATCGGCGTTGTTAATTTGAAGTAAGTGTACCTAATAAAAAAAATAATGTATCAACCATTGGCTTTTTCCCGTGCGAACATTCGAACTCTTGTTTGTTTTAAACGATTCAAAATAAACCATAGCACCTACACATATTGAAATTTTAATTAGGTGTGATACTCAGAATTGTATCGTCAGTTTAGCTTTCTTACACCATTCATATTGATTCGTATGAGACACCAGAAATAACTATGTTAATTTTAAGGACCAGTGATTTTTTAAAAAAGGCTTTTTATGATTCTTGAAAATTAAGGCGGTTTTCAAATGGATTATCGAAAAGTTCGCACAATTTCGCATTAAGTACTAAATTCTTTTTTTATTTAGTAAGAAGCGTTTTTTTTAGTAATATTTAAACTTTACTACAAGAGTGATTGATCCATACCACGAGTTTTTGCTTTGTTTCTGTTTAATACATACCTACTATTTTACTGCAGTGCAAAAGATAGTAGCCACCTTGGACAGTTAGGCTTTCTTGAAAATTAAATTATCCAAGCTTTCCGTCGCCAAAGCTGAGCCGCAAGAATTTCAGCTAGGTACGTCTTGAAAAGATAAACTTAGCTCACGTCAATAGTAAAGATAAAATTAAAATATGTTTCACCTTTCCCGGCACGACATCGGCGTAAATCGCTGTGAAGATGCACGTTTGGTTGATTAATTTCCAATTTTACGCGTGTCAATGGATCTGAATCCAGCGGTGATGGTATCAGAGCTTAACTCAAGATGCTATCACGACAGCTCCCGACGGGCGAGGGCCTATCTCCCTATCTACAATACTTAGTCGTAACTTACATACTTTGCCTGAATTAAGACGCAAGAGTAGACATGTCGTATTCTTTAATTAAGAGATGCCAGTTCGAAACTTTATGTTATATGTTAATAGGGGTATGTAAATATTGTTTACAGATGCAGGTGGAAGTAATAATTTACAGTATCTGGGAGATAACTAAGGTTTGCTCCAGTATATCGAATAGGCGTACGGAAGTTAGAAGCTACTGTGCTGACACCACCGTAGATTTATTTTATTTATTGTCTGTACCTAAATCCATTATTGGAACATATTCACGAGTAGATTTCTTAATAAAATATTTCATTGTACGTTTATTTGCTCATACACAAGACGATTCAATCTTTTGATGCACTATTTGATCTATACAGCAGTGTCCCAAAACTTAGCTATAATCTGGTACCGGATGAGAGGCCAAGGTCTGGATAAAAACCGGCCAAGAGCGTGGCGGACAACCCCAGGAAAGGGTTCCGCAACCATTTCGAAAAAAAACCTTATATATCTTATTAATTTCACTATCCGTATTAAACAAGTAATATTTTTCTCAGGATTTTATATTTTGTACGGAATTTCCAAGGTTTAGGTCAGGCGGCTATTTACTCTTAAACTTCTGATAATTCTCAAGCAAATTTAGCCTTAATAGTTTCCTTGTTAATTTGATATACTTATTACTCCCATCATATTTTTTTTCCAAAATGTTCAAACCATCACTGTTTAGTTTTTAGAAGGGGCGGGGCGGGGGCGCAAGATTTTAACAAAAAATTGCACTTTAAAGTAGAATATTTCGCAAACAAATCACTATATGGAAAAATCGTTTAATGATTTTAGAATACCTATCCAACGATACCCCACACTATTAGGTTAGACGAGAAAAAAAAACCTCCCCAACTTTACGTCTACGGGAGACCTATCCCAAAAAAAAGATTTTTCTACATTTTATTTTACCATTTTTTCGGTGTAATTGCTCCATAATATCTATGCAAAATTATTAACATCTTACAAAATTAAGCTTAGCCGCGGACGGACAGACGGACAGACAGGCACGGCGATGGCGAAACTATAAGGTCCGTTTTTATCATTTTGGCTACGGAAATAACATAACATATCAAAATAACATACAATAACGATTTAGTATCACATTATTTGCTAAATCCACCAACATGCGTAATTGTACCTATATATAGGTAATATTCAGGTATGACAACGAAATCATGGTGTAATACTAATAACCAAAATATCTGTCACCAACTTTCCAAAAGTTATATAAAATTTTACTACTTATTATATGGTTAGTGGTCGAACTGATAACATGATCAAGTAGGTTTTCCTTTAGCGAAGCCAGAGATTGATAGTCGACATTGAGTCACCCAGTACATTCTGTTCGCTTGCAGTTTTAAAGTCAAATATTGACATAAAGAACAATAACAAACAAAACGTTGAGTTTTTGTAGGTAAACCTGCGTGAATGTACAAATTGCACATTTTTCAACCGACGAAAACAAAAGGAGGAGGTTCTCAATGCGACGTGTTATATATATATATATATATATATTTTTTATGTATGATCACGCATAACTTTTTACAGAGTAGTCCGATTTTGATGATTCTTTTTTTATTGGAAAGCGTATACCCCGAGGGTGGTCCCATTTAAATTTGGAAACAATATTCTTACCCTAAGGGTAGAAAAACAGGGGATGATTGATTGTTCAGTTACTGATTGTACTATATGACCACGCATAACTTATTACAGAGTAGTCGGATTTTGATGATTCTTTTTTTATTGGAAAGCGTATACCCCAAGGGTGGTCCCATTTAAATTTGGAAATAATATTCCTACCCTAAGGGTAGGAAAACAGGGGATGATTGACTAACTTTTTACAGAGTAGTCTGATTTTCATAATTCTTTTTTATTGGATAGATAGGGTATACCTTGAAGTTGATATTATAAAAATGGAAAAAAAATTACCCCAAGGATGGAAAAAAGTATAAAATAAAAACTTTTTAACAAAAAATTTAACCGCCGAAAAAACTGAAAAGCAAAATGTAATACCTTTTTTGCTTGACCTTAATCTAGGTACCAGTTTGAAGTCGGTGCCTCAGCACGAGCCAGGAGGAGTGATAGAAGCCAATCAGATAGACGATTATAGATCCACTCCTCCTGGCTAAGTGCTGAGGCACCGACTTCAAACTGGTACTTAGATTAAGGTCAAGCAAAAAAGGTATTATTTTTTGCTTTTCAGTTTTTTCGGCGGTTTAATTTTTTGTTAAAAAGTTTTTATTAGTTGAAGGCTGCGCGTTCTTAGCCCAAAACTTAAGCCAGCAAAGGGGTTGGGTATTCTCTTGTTTTGTTGCCCATCTATCTTAATTCTTAAGTATTCACTTTTGTCGTAACTTCACTGCAAAAAATATACCTACCTCGTCAAAAGACCACTTGGCCCTCATTTTACCTGCCTAATCTGTTTTCTTTGTACCATTAACGCATAAACGAATACCTACGTCTGTGGTTGCTTCAAATAGCCCGTGTAAAGTATACAAATAAAGCTGTTGGAACAAGTTCCGTTGGCTGAGGTCGCATTATTGACATTATCGAAAGCAAGCTCAAACAAAACGATCGGCCAGACCTCACCTCAACATGTTTACAACTTGTATATTTCGAAAAGTAAATTGTCTTTTGCAATTTCCTCGAATGCTGTGTTGTAAAACTATTCATGTGGAATCAAATATTATGTAGAAAAACTGGTATTGCCGATGTCGGCAGTTAATTTAGTTTGACTGTATTAAAATTGATATCGCGGCAATTACGATATGGGTATCTGTCGCAGTAAACGGAGATAAATAATTAAGCATTCGCCTATCAAAATAACGCAACATAACTTAGCTTAAATATTCGATCTGACGCCTCCCCTATCTGAAGTAGCAGCATTATCTCCCTCACGACATACCTTTTAACTTTAAAACGGTATTTTATCAAGACTATACGCGGCGCCAAACAGGATCTGCCTAGCTCTACGTGAGATTAGAATATTATGCCCGAATTATATTTAATGACGATATTATAATTAATACCAAAGTTTACGGACGACATTATCTACTTTTTTAACTTTATATCGATTATAAAATTAATAAAATACGGACCATAATGGAAACCGAGATGGTTTTATTTTATGTACCTACGTCGATATATTAAAAGAGAACTGTAGTCATTTGTCATGTTAATTTTATCGTTCATCAAAACCACGTATATTGCTGTTTAATCTGCGCATTTTGCAAAAGTTCTCACACTCGGCTTCAATAAATTATGTCAACACGGAGTAAAGGCTATATATTTCCACCAATTTTATTGAGGCTCTTTGGATTCGTTTTGTTTGAATAGTTGTATTAAGTCATTGACGGTTGCGGGAGGCTGTGCCGGCGCAGTGAGGCTGGTGTCGCACCGCGGTCGCGTGTCGCGCCGCCGCCGCGACACCGCCGCGCGGGCTTCCGTTCCCGCGACCGACGCCGTGGGAACCGCTTTATTTTCGTATTTAAATTCGACCCTCATTAAACTGGTTTCGTTCAAAATTCGCTGCCTTCTTTCGACGCCTTTTACTCAACTTTTTATGGTTCCGTTCGACATTTTACTGTTGGTGATTGTTTTTGAAGCCCAGACTCGCGTCGGCCGCGCGGCACAATGCGCCCGCGCGTAGAATAGCGCTGCCATTCTTTGCATTTCTAAAAGCTCCAAATGATAAATGAGTTTATTTGGCTCGAATTTATATTCATCGCTTGGACGATTCGTATTTGCATACGTAGATTTGGGAGGAGTATTTCTCACGTGGTTAAATGCTATTTTAGATGTTGATAATCAATCTGTTGTAATTATTAATATATTCCGTTGAAACAATGTTCACAGTTGATGTTAATTTAATTTGGGTAATATAAATTAATAGAATTGGAGAGAACCAGTTGCGGTGGCGGGCGGCGCCGAACCAGCGACGGATTGCTCGACCATTATATTTAATTAATACAGGACGACGTATGCTTACGTACGTGATACGGTTGCGTGTAATTTTTCTCTTAATAGGAGGCAGCTATGAATTATGGTTATGATTTCTTAGACGTTATTAATTAAAATTGAGCCGCATAAATAAAACAGTTGGGATCTGTTTGACTTATTTGGTTGGTTCGATTGATTCCATGTATTATGGAAAATCTTAGAAATTTAAGTGATTAGGCCCTTAAATAGTGAAATGGTATTATAATAACTATATGTAGTGAGAGGGGAGCGTCGTGGGCTCAGCATGCGTTAATCGGTGCCATAGAAAAGACTTAAACGCTAATGTTGCAAGACTTCGGGAAATTGCTTGTGCGGGCTGCGGCTATTTCATTCAGCCGCTGTTTAGCTCGTAAAATGATTACGTAGTTAATTATTTGTCTATCGATTTTATTAACATACTAGAAAAATAGAGCGGATTCCTAATTTGTCTAGCAAAAGTACATTACTATAGAGGCCGGGAAGTAAGGTGTTGCCGGGCGAATAAGTTTAAAATTATTAAAATGTAATGTAGTGTCAATACAGTTTTGGTTACAGTGGAAAAATCTGCCGAAGCTACAGGGTTATTTGTAATTCACTAGCATCCTTAATTTTAACCCTAAACTCCTACCACTTAAACAAATGTTTTTTGTTTTACGGCTTTTGTCATAACTTAATATTTTTGGTGTAATAACGTTTTGAAAATTTGAGATTACCTCTTATTTTTACGATACTCTGTGTATTTGTATGGGAAAAAAGTGCTTCATTTTAAAAAGTCGTAAAACAAAAAACATTTGCTTGAGTGATAGGAATTCAGGGTTAAAAGGATGTCAGTGAATTACAAACAACCCTGTATAACCGAAACTGGGTCTGTGGCCTATCGTACCTAGAGCGGTTGGGAGCAATCGGCATCATGGAGTGGCTCCACCGTCCGTTCATTTGCCTAGTAATTTGTCATGGTTACGATGTCATTCTACATTTATAAAACAAAGTAGATACTCACTTATTAGAGCTACCAAGCTATCATATTATCCAATAAGGAACACTTATTTAAGAAAGCTAAAAATGAATCAACTTTAAAAATAATATGAATACTCGTGTAAGTATTACTTCAAGAATTGCCCTCAAATTAAGTTTCCTTTGAGCCAACATCTATTTATTGTTGGAAAAATAATAAATTTAATTAATTACCATTTTTTCATTATCAAAACATTTTTTTACATGGCCTTAGTATTAAAGCAAACAAAGTTCTACGTAGTAGCACGCCTTATAATATTTCTTATTTCCAGTAGTGAATTAGAAATAGCTTTAATTTCATTATAATACACAAATTTTTGCGCCATTTTTAAAAAAAAACCACATTATTACATATCTGATGAACCTCCTGTCGTTTCTCGTCTCATCCACGTACTAAAACTAAATACAATAGCCAATATTATCATAATATACAAGTCGTCATCGTCATTATTAAAGGGTTACTGTTCACCTACCCCGAATGCTCACTTCCCCACGGTGTCGCGTTACACCGGATGAACAGCAACCTTAAACTTTACCGCCATTGAACTTTCTACCTAAAAACTCAACACTTAACACTGTTATTCCTTTAAATTTTTCTATTATGGGCAGTAATAAAAAAACATGAAGGGATTTATTTGAAATTCGGCTCTACCGTGTGTAGTTAAAGTTTGGGATGCAAAGAAATAGTTTTCGGATGCCGGAAGAATACTTTGTACGCTACCTGTTGATAATATTCCCTGCGGGTTTCATTCCGAGTCGTGAACAAAGCTTTGTTGCGAACTGAGCTGAATTCTAAAATCTGTTTGTCGATTACTCAGTGAAACGTTTGTAGGCATGGTGGAATTGGTGCACTGGAAACTGCGCTTAAGGTTTTTTTAACACGATCGCTAGCTTTATCCCGTGGAAGAACAAAAATTAGCGCCCATGAGAACTTCGAAGAATTTCTCCTTAGTGCACCTTGATGTTCCTCAGGGATTATCTGCCGAAATTGAAATATCTAGGTCTACGTTTTCTGTTAATCTGTCAGTCATTAACGTGCTTTTATAGGTTTTCTTTATTAAAATTGTTTATTGAAATTTGTAGGTACACTTAATTTATTAAGTAAGTACAGCATTAGTCACTGATATAAGTAGGTAAAATGGAAGAAACGAGAACCAAATGCTTCGTCTCACTCTTACGCATAGTGCTTAAAAGTGACGTCATTACATCAGTTCGGTCTCTCTTATATCATTTTAGACGGTTTGTTTGCAGAGGCCCTGAAAAATTTCAAATCACTTCATCATCCTCGGGTTAAAGTGTTTCTTTGTCGTCCATAAATTTACAGCCACTACAAAGTAGCGTTCAAAGCTCTTACGGCGGCACCGCAACTCGATAAAAGACAACACTTACACACTTTTAAACAACCATACTTTTGAATTAGCGTCCACTCAAAATCATATTTATACCCGCCATTTTTCATGCACGACGAGCGGCGCATACGCAAATGCAGGCCATTAATAAATAAATTACAAAAACACACAGCTACGCGTCTACGTCACTAATACTACGCTACACGCTACATGTGTGCACTTCCTCTCCGGTGGTGTGCGTGTGTGGGTGCGCGGGAGTGCGCGGGGCGAGGGGCCAGGAGAGGGGCACTTCCCGCGTAGCACCTGGCGCTCAGAGGTTACATGGTTCGACGGGATCTCATTGATTTGTGGCCGAGACTCACAGTTCTTAACGTTCTGATTTTACTTTGATTTATCTCTGAACTAAATGTTATGCTTGTGGACACCCGACATATCATACGCCTGAATATGCTCTGGATTTAAGGTTTCCTGCTGTTCGTATCAAACGTCCAAACATCCCGCTACACAATAACATAATCACACATGCAACATATGTTATACTGAATCGAAAGACGTCGAATTGCGATCCAATGGAGTGCTAAAAGTTTTACGATAAACTTTTATGATCTTTAAATACACATTGAGGTAAACCAGTCAAGTCTCTTTGACACTGGGTCAAACTTGTCATCAAGTTAAATAAGCTGTATATTATATTAGCAAATATAATATAACTAAGTTTGAATCATCGTGTCGAGGACAATCCCGGCCGCATCCTCTGTTTGCGCGAGTGAAAGCCATTTGTTGCGTTGCTCTTTATTTATTTTAAACGAAACTTTTGAAAGCAAGTTACGTTGACGATATGCTTCGCCTAATTGCTTTCGGCCATTAGGGTCACTCTCACATAAAAACTCTGAATCTAGCACCGTGTCTCGCAAATGCATTTCTGCATAAGTAAGTAGTAAATGTCTGAACATTTCGCAACTGAAAAACAGCGTTGCGGCTTGCCGCAACATTATGCTGAGTGGGGCCCAATTTATACTATTCGATGATTTTTATTTGTATCTTTTCCTGTCAAATGTATTTTCTGTGTATCGAATATGTGTAAATAAACATCTCTCTCTCTCTCTCTCTCTCTCAAATGTACCGAAATCAGAATAGTAATTTCGAAATACAAAATAGGTTAAAATTAAATAAACAGGGAGTCAATTTCATTTTATTTAAAGCCTTGTTAGTAAAACCAGGTTTTAAATCAATCAATATCACGGATGTTGCATGCAACGTTTTGGTAGAGCCCAGCGCCTTTACGTTCGTCTTTATTTAACGCTATGAAGCAGAGTAAAATGTGTAACATATTTTGTTCAGTATTATTTTTTCTGAAATACTTATTACTGTTAGGTAGAATGCACTCGTATGGTTTTACGTACTGAGAGTAAATACTGTGTTTTGATCATTTACTGAAAACGTAAAGCAAAATAGGCAGGCATTTTTGCGTTGTATACTTAATTAATGTTGCAAAGGATTAGCTGATCTTAGTCACGCACACGTTGACCAATGACTTGAAGGAATTTGGTAAGATCTCTCGTATAAGGAGCTATTACATCCGGACGTAACATTTAGAGCCGAGTCAAGTGGAAACTTTGTGTCGGTCCGAGTGTTTGCTCGCGACAAAGGAACTGGCCCTAGTGGAGAAGGTACGTCACGTCGCCCGTTCAAACATTGACACGGGCCGTTTGACGCCGCGCCCACAGATAGCAATACCGCGAACAATGCCGGGACCCGTGCCCTCGAGACTCTCAGCCGCACCTTCAAAAAACCCTGAGTTTCTTAAAAATCAAAAAAACAACTAATCTCTAAACACTACAAACTAGCCAGCATCTACTGTGACGTCAGTGCATCTAGCATAATAAAACTATGAATGGATGTCGACGGTTATCCTTTTTTTGTAACATAAAAACCAAAGCCCTTTATAATACTCTTGACGGATTCACGGAGCGCAATATTTACTACGCTCCTCGTCCCTTTCACTTCCTCTACGGCGACAACCTGTATCCGAGAGAGACTGGGCTATGTTAACTTGCGCGGTGGACAAGGACGGCGGATTCATTCATAACCGAGTCTGCCATCCGGTCCGCGGCCTGATGGAATACTTCATCTCCTTCTAACGCGCAGTTTATACTCGAGTGTGAGCAGGTGCTTCCGAATGCATCATACCGGGGCTTCAGATGGGTCGTTAGCCGATTGAAAAAGTCCGGAGGTCCAAAATGTTAGGTCGCTAGGACTAGTAGTTCTAAGTTTGGACAAGTGGATTTTAAGAGTACCTAGTGTCATTAGCGTGAGGCAATGCAAATGCGCGTCTGCTTAGTATAGGGGACAGGCGCAATTGGTGATTTTGGTAAGCTCGCTGGGAGTGCGCGGGCCGAGCTTCGCCCCACTGCGCGCCCATTGAGTGCGGCGGTGTAGTCGCGCGCCGGCCGCAGCCACACACGCGCGCACCTCCGTGAGCGGCTAACTCTGGATTCTGGACTAGTTTGAAATGATCGAAAGTTCAAAACACGAACGCTTAACTCGCGCCCCGATAGTGCCCGCTAGTGATTTTTTGAATTGGTGCTTTGAGTGAGTGACGGCGCGAATGTACGAGAACTCGCGCTAGACGCTAGACAAGTATACAATGGCCCGAATTACACTAAATGGGTAATTGCTGAACGTCATTGGATAATGGATTCGGCTCATATATTACATTTTGTCTGTCGTTATCGTGCGCGTGGGTCGCCGGTGGATTTCGCACTTGACTGCCGTCTCTCTTTGTTTGATGCCGTTCCATTTAAATTTTTCAACTCAACAATGCGTTTTCTGTATGCATGAGATGAATACAAAGTTTTATTTTGTATTAAAGCCTGGTATTTAACGTTTTTTGCTCGCTATCGATTCGAGTAGAGAAGCGCAGTAAGCATTTTACTACATTCACTAAACATCATTCTTTACTGTACGAAAAAAATATCGAGGTTTAGATATGTTTGTTTACTTACAGGTCATTTTTGTCATACTTGATCAAATAAGAAATGCCAGTACAGTCCAAATTAGGTGTGCTTCTACTCTATCCAGTTGGCAGATCATAGATACCTACTTAACATTTCAATCCATCTTAAGCTTTTATGAATAGATAGACCTGTATAAAAGCATAATTACATTATTTACTACTTGATGTTTCCATACACATAATTAAAATTCACCAAACCTACTAAGATTTATGAACTGCGAACTCTGAAATGAAATGTTGTTCTATAACAAGAGTCGAAATATTTCTTCAAATTCCAAATGATAAGCTCGCTCGGCTGTTGAGGCATAGGTACCTGCGTTATCATGCCTCACCGTGGGAATAAAAAAGCGTTAAACAATAGAAGCAGATAACGATAGACCCCATTAGGGGTACCAACGGCTAATTATTATGTTTTCACTTATGCCATGAATGACTCATGGTTAAAGAGTTCATAGGAAAATTACACGCATCGCCGTTGTCACAGGGGTGGTTGGGAAAATTGCATGCATCAACATTGTACGCACTTAATAGGTACACCACCTACATAAAACAATGAATATTAATAGGTAACAGGGTAAAAAAATAGATGTAAATTTACCCCTCCTCCTCCTACCTCTACCTCTCCCTCTCTCTCTCTCTCTCTCTTTACCTCTCCTTTATTTATCCTCTGTACGATTGACAGCCTAGGACATCAAATACTGTGAATATTGACATTGAAAAATTAGAACTGAAACAAGTACTTTGCTCACTCGCGGCCTTAAGTGTTTAAGTCGCGGGTGAGCAAATTGTTTCAGTTCATTGATGTGGACATCTGCAAAGTAACGCTTGATTCAATAAATTATTTGAAAAAGTAGAGTTGGTGTAGGTTGTACGGCATATTGTAAGCAACGCCTTTGTTTTGTAGGAGTAGTTAGAAAAAGTACACGCACCAGATAAGTGTCAGTGGGGATAGTTGGTAATAAATACGCATTGCCAATATGGCCACTTTTGTAATTTGATTGAGAAAATACAATATTTCGTAGTGTAACCCTTCTTTAGCCCCGTTCTACGTATATTACTCGTTTTTGCCATGTGATTTTTGCTGTTCTTAAACGTTAATTCATGTAGAGTCATAGAATTAGGCATATTAAGCTATCATGCACGATTGAGATGGGATAATAATAAAATTGTCATTCTTTCTCTTTGAGTTCTTCTGCACCTACGGCTAAATAAAGGTTATTTTCATGGTTGAGACTCTTTTCAGTGGGTAATAGGTGGATAAGACTCCGTATTCGAATTCGAAATTCTGACTTGATAAAACTTCACTTGAAAGAAAAAAAATAGCTTTTAGGGTTCCGTACCCAAAGGGTGCCCAACCCCTTATTATTATGCTTCGGACACAGGGCTGTATGTTTTGAATTGTAATAGGTAGACCCTTGAAATTTTTGGCGTGTAGATAGTACAGTGGTTGATATAAATAGGTACAAGTACAAAATTAAACAAGATTCTAATACACAAAACCCGTTTTTGGCGTGTCTGGTTTTATATTAACAATGGCAATAACTAGAAATGTGATTTTCACAGAATGTTTATTGCTGCGGCTTTTATAACAACAAAGAACAAAAATAAAATTTCATTCATAATGAAATGAGACTCCCATACAGAAAAGTGTTTCGTCGGTATGGCGGTACGAAACTTTTTGTGTACAGTCAGCAGCAGAAGTGGATGATCTACACCATCTCTCATCACCTTGGAAATAACTAAAGTCTTGTATAGATCATTTTGAGCACCAGAACCGCTCATCCACTTTTGTTGATCTGAACGTTACAAAATTGGTATATTTTGCATGAAATGTTAGGTTACACACTAAATTATTATAAAATGCTTAATCCGCATTTAACTTTACTGAGCTGTTAGTAATTCCAAGCATACTACTTAATTAGCAATTGCCCAACGCAGCTAGTTACCTAGGATTACAATTATATGCATTACTACGTTCAATACTCTTGTTTTTATAAAAGAATACGTTTTGATATCTGAATACCTATACCTGTTATCTGTTGCTTTTGTTTTTCTTTTTCGCTGGTCATCATGAGGAAACTCAAGACGCAGGTTCAAATCCTGCTGGACGAAGAAAATGTTTCATAATTATATTTTATAAAAGTTAGCGTTAGAATAAATTCATAAAAGGATGTCATATTTGAGGATTTGCGCGTAGATTTCAGGATTTTAGGATTTTCAGTAGGATCGATCTTTCAACAGCTTATTCAGAGTTTTAAAATAAACAATTGCAATCAACATCAACAAAAACCTTAGAACTTATCAATTGTACATCTTGGTAACCCCAGATTTAATAGCATTTGAGCATTGTGCTTTCAAGCACTTTACGTCAAAAAGCTGAAACTTAAATTTCAGGGTAGGTACAGTCAAGTGTAAAAATATGGGTGCACACAACTTGCTCATAAATATGTCCCTTAGCTCTTATGTCGTCGAATTAATGTATAGGTATATAACGATGGGAGGATTAAATCGATACTTATTTTTGCACTTGACCGTACTTTTTACTTTCAGACCGTATCGTATCTGTTAAGATACAAACCCTATATCCTCAAGCACCCTGCGCCCCGGCAGGATACAGGTGCTCTCTGTTTATTCAAACGCCATTTTGCGAATCCTTACTTGTTCCGCTTTTTTTACTTTTTACACTTTTTATCACGATTTCAATGTTACAAATTGCGTTAACTACGCAACATCTGCGAATTATAAAGCTTTATAGTTTTAAAGGATTTCTTTGTTCCCTTTTTATAATCTCAAGTGTATGTAATTTAAAACTAGGCCTATTATCGTATTAATAATCTACTTTAAATACTTAATACTTGGATAGTTTTTTAGTCGTTAGTCACTCGACTCATTCGTCTCCTCTATCTATTCTCCATAGCGAAACTATGTCTTTATCTAGGCATTCGTATCGCTAACAATACTTCACAAAAAACAAGTAGGTAGGTAAGTACGAGCCATTGTGCAATTCCCTAAACGAGCGGGCGATGATTCATGAAACAATAGTTTATTTTACCATTAGGTTCATAGAACTGCGATTCGAGGCTGAAAGTAAACATTTTCTCGGTACGACACGGCTGGGCTAGTTTCGACATTTCATAACTACACACGTGCGTACGTTCGCTTGTAAATTATCCAGTAAATTTTATGCCTATGTTAATGAGGATTGATTAAAATAATGGACTGTGTTGAAATTAAAACAAAGGAATGTCGAGGCGAGGCGCTATTTAGTGTTTACCTACAGCTAGTATTATAGGATTTCTATAATACAACACAATACAATACAAAGACTCTTAATTGAACATCACATAGGCTCATAGATTCTAAATACACAAGGTAAGAGATACATTTACTGTATCCATTTAATGTATTCTTCTTTTTTATATTTTGCTTGTTTGAGTTTAAAAACAAGTATAGGTACAAGCTTAATGCATTGAGTAAGTAAGCACTATATAAAATTGATTTAGTAATGTTTAGATTAACTTTCTGAGACGAGGCCTGTGCTCCGCAGTGGGACGTCTGTAGGCTGAGAATGCTGGGATGATAATGATATTTGAATTAATAATCTTTAGTAATTAAGTATTTTTTTATATTATGTTTACTTAATACAAAAGTTTCAGTTAACCAGTTTGGTTTCTTTTATTTTAAACTTTTCTTTTTTGAATTCGTCATTCCATTTAGTTATTTTGACCATAACACAAGCTGGCATAGTTAGGTGTCGGTGAGGCAAACGAATTTTCGCAGCCAGCCGACCGTGGCACTGAGTCACTGGGTACTGTACAAAGGAGCGATAAACAAAACGCTTTTAATACCATGTAGCGAGCATCACAGGCCTAGGCCCTACATAGTTACTTCATTTCAATAGTAAATGTATATGTATATGTTCACGCTTGATGTTGTTCAGTCAACTTCAGAACTATGACTGTAGTTCGTGGTAGTTTGTAACGTACTACCTAATTTGAAACAATCGGAATTATGGCCTATACATTGACAAATAGGCTCTAAGTTAATTCTGTCTCAAAATAGATATCTTAATAATCGAAAACAAGCTGTACATACTACACTCTCCGATAAGTTCCTGATATTTTATGTCGTTGAAATAGGGTATTTACAAGAGATTCAGTAGAGAAAATAGAGTGATAATGGTGAAACAGGCTCTCTAAGTCATTAATTCTCTCTTTACATAGAATCAACTTGTTCCTCACACTGACAGATACAATACAACCACTTTTAAACTTTTGTTTAAATTCAGTCAATTTAAAGAGGGGTCCTTACATTTACACTACTGAAGCCTATCTGATATATGCATTCGCGGGCATTATAGAGCATAAAAATGCATTTCGGTTTATTTTTTCGTACCTTTTCCTTAATATTGTATTATTTACTAAAAACGTATTTCAACCTGGACGTTAACTCGCTGTTAATAGCCGTTAATGCACGCCACCTGTCGGACAGCAGAAAGACGCTCACTTAAATTAGATCTTCCGCTTAATGCTCATTGACAGATCGCTTTACGAGCTAACCTAGTTTATTTAATCAAATCCTTAAAATACTTTAATTATCTATGTAAGTTCCGCTCCAATTAATAAATATAGATACTAAAAAAAAGAGGTTGGTTTAGTTCAACCGCGATAGTCAGACGTGGATAGAGCCAAATGATGTACTTCACGAATAGGGATGTTTCCTAGGTAAAAAAATAATAATTCTTATTAGTCCGTATTTTACATTATCAAAAAATATTAGACACGTAATTTTTCTTTTGACAATTAAATAAAAAATGACGAAGATATGGCGCGTTGAAGTTCCGCGTGACGAGGCGTGACGTCACTTGTTCCTAAAACGCTCATACAAAGTGTAGGAACAAGTGACGTCACGCGAAACTTCAACGCGCCATATCTTCGTAATTTTTTGTTTAATTGACAAAATAAAAATACGTGTCCAATATTTTTTGATAATCTAAAAGACTGACTAGTTAGGAAAGTAGCCAATTATCGTTGTACAATAAATATTCATACTATATTGCCTCTATCTATCTTTAATGCAGCAATATTATAAATAAACTAGCTGTTAGTGTAGTAGGTATAAAAAATAGCCTACGACTTAATCTCAGACCTACCGAATATAAAAAAACCAGCCAAGAGCGTGTCGGACACGCCCAAGGTAGGGTTCCGTAGCCATTACGAAAAAATCAAGTAATATTTTTCTAAGGATTTCGTATGTGTACGGAATCATCCAAGTTTACGTATGTTTTATACCTTAGGCTACTATTTACTCTTAAACTACAAATAATTTCCAAGCAATCTTAGCCGCTATAATTTTCCTAGTAAATTTGATATATTTACTACCCTTCTGAATTTTTTCAAATTTTTCCACCCAATAGTTTAGATTTTAGAGGGGGGGGACGGCCGATTTTAATGAAAATTTTCACTTTAAAGTTGAATATTTCGCAAACAGATCACTGAATAGAAAAATCATTTTAGCAACTCCGCAATGATTTTAAAAGACCTATCCAACGATACCCCACACTATAGGGTTAGCCGAGAAAAAAAAATCACCCCCACTTTACGTCTATGGGAGGTACCCTAAAAAAATTTTTTTTACTTTTTTTTAATCAATCACTTTGTCGGCGTGACTGATATATATATTCGTGCCAAATTACAGCTTTCTAGTACTAACAGTCTCTGAGCTTAGCCGCGGACAGACAGACAGACAGACAGACAGACAGACGGACAGACATGGCGAAACTATAAGGGTTCCTAGTTGACTACGGAACCCTAAAAAGGTTTCATAAAAATCGGTCCAGCCGTTTCGGAGGAGTTCGATTACAAACACCGTGACACGAGATTTTTATAATATTAGGTTTTTTTATATTAGATTAGGTAAATATTTTTTGGGACGATTGGCACCAATTGCCCTAGTCCCAAACTAAGTAAAGCTTGTATTATGGGTACTAGACAACCAATAAATAAGTCCATACTTACATACATACTAAACATCGAAGACCCGAGCACAAACATTCGTGTTTTTCATACAAATACCTGCCCTGACCGGGGCTCAAACCCGGGATCTCAAGCTTTGTATTGTAGTCAGGTTCTCTATGGTCGCCATTCATAATATATTGATATTGATATTGCTGAATCATTCATTACCTAATTAAAAACAAAAGTGTTCTGCTTGTACATACCTAAGTCCAAAGCATTGTTGTACCGTACATTTAAAGCAATTAATTTTGTATTTAGTATTCATTAATTAAATCTAACATACCTACAATTATCAGTTTTTGATTATAATGTTAGTTTACGAACATATGCGAAGTTAACAATCCGTGAAAGCTTAGACACAGTGAGATAATTGCCTCAAGCCGAGGCATACTGCACTTACGCGTCTACTATATTTAGATCTCATATTCATTGTTTAACTCACTTACTCGCCCATACAAACCATCGGCGCAGAAAAACAAATTGTAACATACATTTTTCAAATTAAACTTTAAGTCAATAGTTAAGTACAGATTTATTTGCAAGCTTATTTCACTTGGAATTATCTATGTAAAAAACGTACAACTCAAATTTCACCTAGGTACTGCCAGTCAGATTTACTCGAAATTGCTATAAAGTTGACAAAACGTAAAATACGAGGGGCGTTCAATATAAAGTGAGAATGAGATGCAAACTCTTTTAATATTACGAAATTAAATACTGGCCGGTAAAGCTAATCTATCTAGCTGATTGCTTTGAAAAAAAAAACTAACTGTCTTTTGTTTAAAAAAATATACGGTAATTTCTTTGCAATGCTATTGAGTACGTTAGCGAAAATGGAGAAAATTGAACTGCGCGCCGTTATCAAATACTTGTATTTGAAAATGTTTTCTACGGACCAAGTCAATTTGGATTTGCGGGACACTTTAGGGTCTAATGCTCTTCCGTATTCGACAGTCGCACGTTGGTGCGCCGAATTTAGACGTGGAAAAACATCGACAATGGACGACCCCCGCTCCGGACGCCCTACTACAGCAGTAACTGAAGAAAATGTGAAAAAAGTCGAAAACTCAGTTTTGGCGGATCGTCGTATCACAGTTCGTTTTATTGCTGAAAATGTAAAGATTTCAACGGGGAGCGTGCATAATATTTTACATGAACGCTTGGGTATGAAAAAGGTATCTGCGCGTTGGGTACCAAGAATGCTTACTGACACGCAAAAACAAACTAGACTAGAGATTTGTCAAGAAGCTTTGAACCTGATGCAGCAAGACCGGGAACTTTTTTTGGCGCGATTTATAACAATGGACGAAACATGGCTCCATCATTACGACCCTGAAACGAAACTGCAGTCTATGACATGGAAAAGGCCATCATCTCCAACTCCGAAGAAATTCAAGGTGAACCCATCTGCCGGTAAGGTCATGGGCTCTGTTTTTTGGGATGGTAAAGGGGTATTAATGATTGAGTATCTCGAGCATGGAGCCACTATTACGGGCACTTTATACGCCAAACAAATAGCAACATAGCGCAATGAGATCCGCGAAAAACGGCGAGGTAAACTCTCGAAAGTTGTGCTGTTCCACCAGGACAATGCCCCGGCACACAAGTCCGCCGTTGCAATGGCTGCAATTTGTGATGCTGGGTTCGATATCCTTAAGCATCCTCCGTATTCACCAGATCTCGCTCCCAGTGATTTCTACCTATTTCCGAAATTGAAGCAATACCTGAGAGGCCAGAAATTTGAAGACGACGACGCGGTAGTCGCTGCAGTACAAGATTTTTTAAGTACTCAAGATGAGACCTTTTTTAAAAATGGAATTTTAAGTTTAGAAAAAAGATATACTAAGTGTATTATGCTAAAAGGTGACTATGTCGAAAAATAAAATGACATTTAGTAAAAGTTGTTTATAACATACTCATTCTCACTTTTTATTGAACGCCCCTAGTAGCTTGGTATTAAAAATTAAATTTATACAAAAACTTAATTATTAAGATACCGGTTTTACCAACACCTACAAATTACACAGTACTCGTAATCCAGCTACACTCCGTTGCATTTCTTTAAAAAAAAATTGGCCCTGAAGTTTTCGTTACAAAAGTTCCAACAATAATAATTAAATATTTATTTCAGGGTTCCGTAGAAATCATGTTAGTTACATTCTTATGGGTCATACACATTTTTCGTTCGCGTCTCTCATGTGGACATAGGTAGCAAAAATTAAGGGTCTAGAGCCAATATTTTTTAATCAAATCTACATCGGGGTGTGTGTCACCTTACGGCCCATTTAATTATTTTTATGTCCAAAGGACGGACAGCTTTTGTTTCTTACGCTGTGTATGAAACTTATACTTAATATTATGTTACTTATTATTCTTATTTAAAATATATGTATTTGGCATTTAAAGGTCAACATTAATATGACAATTAAATAATAATTAAAAATAAAAATAAATAAATATAAATAAATATTATTATAAATAAAAAATATAAAAATCCCCAACGCAATTAATTCTAAGATCCCGTCTGCAGCATACAAAAGAGCTCCTAACTTTGAAACAGCTGGACCAATTTTGATGAAGTATGTCTAAGAACAATCGCCAAGAAACCTGCTTTCAAATAAAAAAACCGCATCCAAATTGGTTCACCTGTTTAAGAGTTATGATGCCACAGACAGACACACACACACACATAGCGGTCAAACTTATAACACCCCTCTTTTTGTGTCGGAGGTTAAAAAAAGCATGGAAATTGTTAATAGTAATAATAACAGACTTTACATTCACCACATTTAAAGATATTTATACTTACAACAGTAAAATCTAAACACTATTTTCTTGATTAAAATCCAACCTTAAATAACAAAGGATTGCTTCGTCCATAAATTACACCTAAATGATCACGCGGGCAATGGAACTGCGACACTGAACTTAACCTTCCTCGCTTTATTATCATACAAAAGTTACTGAAACTGCATGCATTACAATGTCTAATGAGCTCGAAATGATATTAGGTTTATTATAGGACCGCTCAACTTCACTAAATCGTTTCCCCTGTTCCAAATTGTCTGAATAATATAGAAGCAACATTAATAAACAATTTAGCCATGTTTACATTTTTTTTTTTATTTACAGTGACAGACGTAATTTAAGAACATAAACTAGCGTTGTGATCGCTGCCATTTTGAGCGGTCGGATGCCCCCAGCGCTGTAAGTCACATTAGAAAAATGTAAATGTCGAGATGGAAACGCGTAGTTTTCCGAGCAGATTTTTCTCGCGGGAGGTGCGACGCGTGCGCGTAGGCGTTGGGAGGCGTTCGCCAATCGCGCCACTCCGCCCCACGCTCCCGGTCGCCGTGTGCACGCCTCGCATAGCCTATCTTACCAAAACACCCACACTCACCACACACCACTAATAAATTTACGACACAAACTATTTCTTTTCGGCAAGCCAATAATTATGGGACACCGTCTATCTCACTTTGAAGCGTCCAATCTTAACCCGCTTTTCAAATTGGACACCGTGGCTCACTAATGAATCCATGTAATTAGACCTACTCAAGTCAACTTACATATTTTAGATTTCAAAGTGAGCAAAAAATTAGAACGCAAAGTTATCTCTGATATCTGTCACGGCTTACGTGGTTGCAGTTTTTCTAAGATTTTCCCAATTTGGTTGTAGAACCATTTTTTTTTCTTATATAGCTAGTGTATGCCCCACTTGGGTGCCCAAGCGAGATCTACTGTACAAACGAGGTATGCATACTTGATATATGAGCTGCTTTAACTATGTAAGCTTAACTGTTGCTATATTTGGTTAAGTATCTAGTTACATTATCCGGGGAGAAAACAGACATGTGTGTCTTGGGACACTGAAAACGGAAATTACTTAATGGCGACGTATTGCGAAAGAGTCATTATTGTCAGTTAAATACGCAGGCAAGTTCCACAAGGTCAGAAGAGCGTTGGAACGCTCTACTACAGTGACACATAGTCTGAAAAGTGATACACATTGCCTCACATTTATTACAGTTGTCTATTTAGTAGCGGCTCATTCAATTCCCGTACGGCACCGCAGCCACGTTTTAATTGAGGAGTCGGAGGTCAAATCACTTGCGCCCCGCCTGACCCATAATACACTCATTCAGCTATTAAGGCTAGCCGGCTTCATGGAGGACTACTCGTATTTTATATCTGGATGACGCAGTTTATTCTAGGGGCAGACAAGTTTAAACCTGTACCGTAGACGACTAATATTCCAAACAAAAGCCTCTGCCTTCGTATTTAAGTGTTTTAAAAAAAGTTTAAATTGCTGTGACTATACATTTATAACTGAACAACTTACGTACGCTAGTCGCAATATGCCTTCATAATAAATTGTTTTATTTTAAAATTTCAGCGGTTATTATTAGTATGCCTGAATTAAACTTTTATTAAAATGTAAAAGGTACTCGTAGAGCTACAAATAAATCGCTCTAACTGTGTTTAAGGATAGTCAGTAAAAAAATATATTAATAATGACAATAATATTCGCAATGCCAACACGCTTCCTAACATGATGTAAAACATTGTATCATAGTTCAATCAGCTTACCAAAAAGCTTGCTTACCTTGCGCGGTAGGTACACTGCATTGTTAGTCGGCGTCAACAAGCCACCGGTCGAATTGTTCGCTCTTGTTATGCAAGCCAACATTGTTCGTCCATCCCACGTCACACGATTCGGCGAACGTCCATTGTCGTCATGTTTGTTGATGCGCTCGCAAAACCATGCAAAATCTCGCGAACGCGTTATCCAAACATGCATTGATACAAGCGGGAAAACAAACCGCTTTCCGTATACATCAAGGCGAATTCCTAAGCCCACAAATCAAAATGACGCTCCTGACGACAGTTTACACGCTAATCAAGAGTCTTTAGATCAAAGCTTGCGTTTTTGGGGACATCGTTTTAATAGAAGCTAAAGTTATACAGCAGAAGTTTTATTGAGGACGGTTACCATACTTTATCGTATTTGATGTCCACTGTCATGTAAACATCAATATCCAAATTAGGCGGACAGCGATGCGGGTGTCGGGGGTCAGAGATGAGTGGAGATGAGTTACGGTAGAGATTCGTCGTCGCGCCCAGCTGCGTCGCAAAAGGGGACCATTTGTTTCTGCTTTGGCTGTTAACCATTTAAGTATAAGGCAGCTACGTATTAAAAGTAAAATATTTAATACTGCCTAAAGATAGAATCACAAGAAATGTAGTTGAAAATAAATACGTAATTATGTATAGTGTAATTGTTTGATATGGATAAGATACAATACTATCGTGATTATTATTTTATTTAATATTAAACCCTCCGCGCGTCCACTCTAGATCGCTCTAGCGCTACATTAATTGTACCCATGGCGATAATAATTGAATTGCAATAAAATAGTAGGTATTTTATACACTCGTTACATAATAGAGCTTCTTCAAATCAGGTACCGTGATTTACTAGTAAACCCACGAGGTTTTGCTAAGTTTGACCTACGAAATTTTAGAAAGAAAGAAAAACATTTTTCTTATCTAATTATGTAATAATTGTGTACAATACAATTTCTACAAAAAATATACTGAAATTAACTAATATTTTTAATTGACCATTAAAATTATACATAGATACCGACCACGAAATTTTCACACCTTTTGTTATAGGTACTTCTACATATTGTTTGTTAAGTTACTTTTTCTTGCAGTTTTTATACTCGTAATTCGTAGAATAAAGTACCTTACAAGAATAGAAAACAACTTTTCGCATTGTGTTCCCAGTAAATTCCATTAACAGCTTCAGGAGTAGGTATACTCCTATAATTATAATTATAAAATTTACTCTAACTCAAACTAAAAAACCAAAATAAATATGAACTAAAACAGCAAAATAAATTCACAGGTATAAAATTTATCTGCATGCGTGACTATTTCTTATATTAAAAAATATCCGTAGGGCATTAAAACACTTGACGCACGCGTCGTTCCAAATCCTATAAACTCGGAATATCATTTAACCTTTAGGCTTTTCAATGGCTTTTATTTGTCACTTGTATCGTAACGAATGGCGCCCCCGCTCTTAATCGACTAGCCCGATTGAGCCTCAACGTATCAGTGGATTTATTGAGAAACAAATCGGTGTCGCCTCACCGTGTTGGGGCGACAAATTGGGCGCGACAATCGAGTTAGTTGACCCGGGAGCAATCTCGGCGCGACGATTAACCGGGCCAGCGCTAAATACAATTTTTATGGATAAGAGATGCCCTACAAACTTTTGGCGTCTTGTACATTATTTTCGGTGGAGGAGACAATAGGTACGCTTAATCTGATAGACTTCTCTATTAACTAACACAAAAAAATCATCATCATCTCGCGATGGACAACATTTGCACCAGAAACGACCCAGAGCGAGGGTCAAGACATCTCTCACGAAGACGGCGCCCCACTTCTTTAAAAAAAAGTTTTGCCTTGGAACCCCAACCACCAGTACATACAGTTTTAAATAAACATACCAAGTTAGCAATGATGGGTCCCACTAAAAAAAATCAAATGCTTTAGATGAACTGTTAAACTAAGCAGCAATGCATCTTGTTTTATGAATAATAGGGAATATGAATATTGTAGGGTCCAAAAAGGCTCTCTAAATCCAAAAAAATATAAGAAATATGGAATTACTGTACAGAAAAGGCACGCCATTGGGCTTGCATGCTTCGAAACTTAGGCTGGCTACCTATAAAAATATAAAAGGCAACGCTTAAGTACTAAGTACGTGATTTATTACAAATAGATAGCATAAAGCGACCGTGGTTAAACTCATATGACCTTTAATAACATAAAGTGCGCTTTACACTCGTATGACGAGAGACGATGTATTATTCAACCATTGTCCTCCAATATTGGACTTGACTGGACCTATTGAACGCTACTTACGTCAACTGTTGTCTGAACTACTAACCCAAGGATTTCACAGCATAACTCTTACATGCCAGAATGTTTAGTTGACACTTAGAATTACATTTTTTTTTCTATCTAGAACGATAACAATTTGGTACACTATAAAATATGAACACAATCCAACTTGCAGAAGTTTAACTTTTATTAATTTTACTGCAGTTTCTATTAAACGCCTAAATTAGGGGAGGAGAGGGTTGGTTGTTGTATTTGGAGTAAAATAAGTAGTACATAGCTATAGTATCGTATTTGCCTACGTAACATTCTCCCGTTTCATCTAAATCTCAAATATCCCCTATTTTATCTAATTGATCCCGTTAAGAGCAAGTGGATTCTGCCAGCGATATTTGCCTGCTGTCCGTCATCGTGCACGATATGGCATCGGTCCCAAATGTGATTTTTATTAGGAGCAATTCGTCGCCCCCATCGCCGCTAAGTAAGTTAGATTGGTTAGGCGCATTGGGCACTCATACGCAGCAACCAATATAGCGTAGGTACTTAGAGATAAAAGAATTTCATTAAGCTGACCAATGAGCACCATGTAGGCAGGTACCTACATGAAAGAAGCAGAGTTAACACTAAATTATAACATTTAAAGGCTTATGTTTCCGAAAATAAAAGAAACATAGCTGCAGTTCAAAAAGTTTTGTTATTTACCTTATTATCGTGTGAAACGTTAGAAATAGTAAAATCATTAAGAAATATGACGCCAACTGATTAACAATACTTAAACATCAATAGGTTAATAACGTTTTCAATAAAGCTACCCCTTTTTAAACAGTTATTAGATTGTTTGGAGATGAAATGAAGATGCTTAACCCTTGAACTGTGGGGCAATTTCATCAATTTGTTACGAGTATTAACATGTTTTATGCATCTACCTAATCTAATACGATTATGATTAAAATAGTTAAGAACCGTGCGTGATGATGTGGGTATCAAATGGGTATCGATTGGAATATTGGTTAAATATGTAAACAAATGTAAAGTTTTAACTACGTGATAGTTACTTTCGTGAATTTACTTAAGTGTGCACGAGTACACGTGGCAGCTACAATTACAGGGTATGCTTAGTTTCTACCCTTTTACTGAAATGTCATAGATCATTGCTATCTCAGAGTACTCTTAGTCGATGAGCAGGAGGAAAAGATGAAGTTTGTAAGCTAGTTAAAATGAGTTCCCGAAAACATGTTATTAAATATATACGGGACTATTTTAAAGTCCATTAAAAACAAATGGAAATTTATCGTGTAAAATTTCAACTTTCATGTAACAACAGCTTGTAGACACTTTAATCTCGTTATAAAACCAAAAGTGCTTTGACACACACTATAGAAGTTAGCAAAATGGCCCGTCATGGTTAGTGGTTGGTGTGGGAACATCCCCGGCCCGCACTGGCAGGGTGGGAATAGGGTATGAGGTAGGGGTGCAAGGGGAGGCGGGGTACCCCGAAGCCACCGTAAGTGGGGTACCAGGCCGGAAGCGTGCGTCGGCACTCCACTCACACCTGTGGGAATGTTTACTGCAATTTGAATATCGCTCTTTTGTCTAGTAAGTGAATTGCTAATAGCGAGCCAAGAGCTTTACCATGTTCTTCGTAAGAATTAGTTATCGTAATTGCCAGCAATGGTTAACGGCGTCAAATACGAAATCCACATAGGTAACAGTGTTCTTTTACAGGTACAATTACAAACAAAAATGAACTGTAGTAAAAGAATAACGAACTTTTCCACTGTGACGTGACACGGACATAAGCAAAATGAAAAACAGCGAAGAGTGTTTAGACTGAGTGGAGGACTAACAAAAGAAACAATTGTGATATTAAATGATCTTATTTAAAATTTAAGTTATTTGTGAATAATAGAAAAGACATAATATATTTAATATATAAGTGAGAAAGACAGTTTAAAAGTACACAAAATTTTGGCGATCGAAGATCAGGCTGCTGGCAGTCTGCGGAAGACTCGCGCTGAGGCGACGGCGGCCATCGCAGGCATGGGAATCAAAGTCATGATGAAAGCTTTCAATAAGCCAAAAGGTAAGTCTGTCATTATCAGGTCCAAGTTATACTGAAGTTGTGACGAAAAAATGTGTTAAAGGACAACTAAGTACAAATTAAGAGTATCAATCACGATGTTAATAGGCGCATACAATTCCATGGTAAACTGCCTACAATGACCGTTTAGTTTGTCATCCCGTCAAACTGCCAATCAATCAACCTTTAGGCCGTCGAATTTGAAATTGGAAACATTAAATTATTGTTGGTTGTGAAAATTGCGAGGTATCATCCTTGCTGCGTGACGCAACGCTCTCGGTTTCACGTACACTTGTCCCGAATGTGAACGCGCCGTGACCGCAAGAAAAATATGAACACATGAATTAATATCGCGTATCGTATCGTTTGCAGACACACGAATGGCTGCCTATTTACTGTTTTACATGCTTGACTTGGCAGCAAGCAAACCTAACATACCTAACAATAAAATTTGCGAAAATATATCGAACAAGTTTCTTTTCTTTAAATATTAGGTACTTACTTCGTATTTAGTCGAGCCTAAACAACTAACGAGTTATTTTTAAAAATCAGCTATCTACTAGCTGGTAGCTGATTTTCATTTGTTTTACTTTACACCCCAAGCAATACGAACAATTAGTGTTGTACTTGTACCTTGGTTAGATACTCGATACTAATTGTGGACTAGGTAACGTCCCGCCACCACCGATTTACACCGATTCATCAATTTTTCAGTGACCTGGTGATGATGATTGCTGGGATGGGCATACGGACTTAACTAGAACAACGTCTTCGAAAACTACTTCATGTTAGACCTAATCTCAATCTGACTATGTCCTTAAGAAATTACGTCGTAAGAGTCCTTCAAGTACGTATAAGTATTTTGAAACATCGGGTCCGCGGGGAGGAGGCAGGGCTGAACCGTTGTGCAACGATCATTACCGTAATTATGACTTACTCCGCATGCTCTGCTGATCTTGAAAGTGAAGACCTTGTGCCGTGCGTGCTCGTAACCTAAGAGTTAGAAAACAATGTTTTTACACAAACTGACTGTCCGTGGCGGGAAATATAAGGGATGTAAACAAGCGAGGTCACTTTTAGTTTTTATCATAGTCTGGTATTTTCAAAAATTATTAAAGTAACGTCTATAATTTTTATTTTTCGTTCTCGAAAAATAATTGAAATTTAACTTTTTTGGTTCAAAATATTTGAAATGTATCTTAGCCAGATTATAACTCAAGAGTTGAAAAGCTGTAATAAAATTAATAACTAGATGGGTAGCATTGTGTCGAGAGATGACGAACGACAAGAATGAAGCAACGGCTTTATGATCCTTCACATTCCACACCGAAAGCCATAAAAAGTCATACCTAACAATTCACAGATATGACAAAGAAACGGTGGCATCTAGTAGTAGCTAATAACGCTGGCAGCATCAGCGCGCATGCGCGGGGGCGTCCATTCACGCCGCTGATTGGCCCATCCGGTGCGCGTTCAATGAGATGATGCGGCCGCGCCGCCTCTGTCATTGAGCAAAGGTCTCTCGCCTACATTCGTGATCAACGTGGCCACAGATCGCTGAAAGACATACCTATTATATGCCTATTTATTTCGACAAACATCGGACTAAATACGCTTAACTAAGGCTTTGTCAATTCAAGTAACAGCACCATTAGGTACTATAATAGCAAGCACCGTTCTTTTATTCATAGGTTACCTACCTATAGGCAAAAAATGAAAACATTCAAACCAAGCATTATTATGCAAAACATTCTTTGGACTCATTTTCCACATGAATGGTCAGAGAACCGTTTGTAAAATAACATTTTACCACATTATACGGGAACCCTCCCTTATTCATGGTTGAGTGGCAGGAGAATAACAGACCATCGCAAATGATCAGTTTTGGAAAAGCATTAAATAATTAGTTTTCACACGGTCGTAACGGATTTTTTCGTTATACCCAAAAAACGACAAAGGTATTAACGAACATACTTACTGCAAACAATTAAAATTCGCTTATCAGATCGACTTGCAAAACCTTTCAATTAGCACAGAAAACCGTTGGAAATGATAGTGCGGTGTGTGTTTAATGAAGTCGATTATGAAAAATTAAAGAAGACAATTTGAATGCGCAACTACGCACGCGCCGCGCGCCTCCGCACCAAGTTCAAATGGCGAACAATAACAATGGCGTCGGTCGAAATGGCGCGAGCTTTTGTTCTGCGACGCTATTGTACTCGGTCATGTCAGAGGCTACATACGGAAAACTAGAATTATTTGTTAACAACATTGAGTCTCCAACAGTCAAGAGATCCAGATAACAATAAAACAAATAACACTATGAGGATCATACAATAAAATTCCAAAGTGTTGCGGAAACTATTTATGTACTATGCTATGATACCCATTTTTTTACTTTTAAAGTGCTAAGGCCACTGTATAAGTGTAGCTTTTGGTAAAAGCATAAGCCTGGGATCCTAACTGGCAACGATGGCGGTCCAATCGCTCTTAATAGAATAGAAAAGAACAGAAAAAACTTTATTATATAAAGCCAGCCCATCTAGCAAACACCTATAAACCTACTCGTTCTTTAATGGCGAACTACCCAACCTGAATCCTTTGTCTTCTTTAAATAACAATGGAGCTCCAGCTAAAATAAAGCTATTACGTTTATTTGTCGGATATAAATTACCGCGCAACAAGTGCCGGCTCCCCTACGAACCCGTTGGCCACCTGTTGTACCACTGAGCATTTTCAAAGCATTATGTAGGTACCCAATAGTTCGCGTGCATTGTCTGATAAGATATTAAGGCGATTGTACAACACTAAACTTATTTTACGATAGCAATTTAACTTTTTGCTCGTCTATAAGACAACATTAACCTTGTTTCGTTGCTAAGTTGTTGCATGTGTTCATAGTTTCGTATGTGCTATCTTTTACGATCTTCAAAAGTTCACCTGTTGAATTGAATAATTTAGAACTTGACTCCTACTTCGTGTGTTCACCTTTATCATACTCAAAATTGCATTCAGAGAATTCCATTATACCTGCATATTACGCCATGATATCGAAAGCATTCTTAAGCAGAACAGAACTTGCGCCACTCTTAGCCTTCTCTTTTACACATTTCAGTGGTCAACATTCTTTCACTTCATCATCCTAGCCTATATACGTCCCACTGCAGGGCACAGACCTCCTCTCGGAATGAGAGGGCTTGGGCCGTAGTTCCAACGCGGACGCGGGCCCATTGTTGATTGGGATTCTTCCTTATGCTAATACGATATACGAGAAATTAGTCATTATGTAAGGTGAGATATTTATCTTCTTATATTCTGGTCTTTTTGCTGGAATCCTCGCGAAATTATCACAATTTTTGTAAAACAAAATTCCCTAATTTTCAATTAGCCGAAAGCGAAGGTCAGGCTGTCCTCGCTAGCGTGCCCAGGCGCATCTCCGGCCCATTGTGCCGTTATCTACGCTATTCACGATTGGGTCCACTGTTGTTGGTTCTTAATCCCTCTCTCACATTCGGCCTCGATGCTCTCAAGGTTGAGATGCCCACTTAAAAATGGCTGAAAGATCGATTGTTTCTGATGGTTTGATTTGACTAGAATCTTTAGGGTTTTAGATTCATGTGAAGGCTTATGTGTCATGCACGGCTTTATAATAGTGGCACTGTCTAAACTAAATGCTAAGCCATCACATCACTGTCATTAAGTAGTTGTGAAACGATACTATATACGCTCAAAAATATCGCAATTGTCAAGTTTTCCATTTTTATAAGCACTTTCTTTGCTACTACAATTTGATTTTGACTTATCTATAGTATTTAGAAAGAAAGAAAGAAATAAATACATTTATTTACACCAACACAAGACACATCATCAATATTTTACAATTTCTGAATCATAAATTGTCTCATGATATTTATTTCATTATTTATGAAATGTTATTAGAAAAATTATGTGGACGGGAATCTGGCAGCTCCTTAACTAAGCATATCCTTCGCGGTATTTTCAAAGACAAGCGTTGCATTAGCAGGTTCCAATCAGCTATGGAATTAACGGAGATTCTACTGAGACGTGCGTATTAATTTATTATGTATCTGTGATATCCGACAGGTGACACGATTTGTCATATCTGTAGCAAGACTCCACCCTAAGTATCCATTATTACCATCCCCTCCCCCGTAAGTAAGTGCCAGCATATTGTGTCCGTAGGCCTCTTGGTAGGTACCGGCAGTGCCCAAACGGATGATCCTCATCGGAAACCGTTCGTGACAATTAAGCCGAAATCATTCGCTAATTACTTTAATTGAGGAAACAGAGGTCTCACCGCTGCCTAGTTTTTGCTTAATCCCGAGAAGTACATTCCGAAAGCTTAATGCTGTAGTTAATTGTGATACATATTATCCGGCGAAAGGAACTTTATGATGGTTTTGAATTAATGTTACTCTATTTTTGTTAAATTCCCTATATCTTTTTGCCACCTCAGCTTTAAGCGTCGTCAGGTCAGACTGGTGAATTTGGTGCAAGATTGAAGTCCTCGTCAGTTTTATCCTGCGTAGGTAGCACATATATGTTTTACTATTGCGGAGAGGTTATTTTTCATCGTTGAAGATCTTGTATTTCTCGGCTAATTATAATATTTTGGTAAAAATCTGCCGTGTCCCTGTCTACGTCTGAGTTCCCTAAAAGTTACGTTATAGTCGTCTTTGAATCTGGGTTGAATAATCATGGACGGATTAGCCAAAGCGTGCTCCATCTTAGGCCACATTTTCGCTTACCATAATGCGCGATTCTGGTCAAATGTAAGCTCATTTTCAATTTTTTCTAGGTATTAACTACCTGTAGTTGCAGAAACTTTTTCATTTGACCATCGAGAAAACTTATTCTAGTATAAAATATGTATGGCACCCCCCGGGCCTAGCGGGCCAGGGGATCTAGATAGATACCATTATAAAGAACGAAATCCATAAAGATGGACATCATTACGAGCACATTAGCGCGTCCACGCAGTAATGAGTCAAACGCAGGTGCGCGAGAAATATAGCGCGAGTAAATCACGTCAAGATCGATGCAATTAATTATGACTCCTTACCCGTAATGAACTACTTTACGCCCGCGGCCCGGCTCGGCCAAAGCTATGGGATGCTTGACGGCAATTTTATTGTTATCGTTATTGGAAATTATTGGGGCAATACCCTTAACTCAGATGGGTAGTTCTTAATCATGTTTGTACTTCGCTAAGATCGTCATCCGCTCTTAAATATCCCGTAAATCGTGTTTGATTTTCTTGATTATTATATAAGTATCTATGGAAAAATATTACTAAAATCCGAATATTTAAACCACGCAAAAAGTTGCTAATTGTATTGAATTTAAGTGTGTTGTTGAGTACAAAAGTATTAATTACGAGTGACTGCAAATTTTACTTGACTAGTTGCATATGTACCTACGTATTTGAGTAGGTAAGGTACGTATTATGTTAAACTTTAAATATAATAAGTTGATGAATTCATTATCTCCTCTAAGTTTCTAACTACGTTAAAGTATAGCGATGTGCAATTTCCTTTATTTTTAAATATCCCAAGCAACAAATTTTTCCTTACTATGGTATCAAGGACCTCATCTATTGTAGATTAAATAATTTGTATTGAACCAATCAAAAACAACTTGTAGTAAAAGGTGGGATTCTTGCTGATCAGATGTTCGAACATTTGGTTCATCATAACTAAAAAAGTAACCATTAAAACTTCCCTAAACCTCTTACTAAACAAAAATTGACCAAGGGGTTGGCCTTTTGGGCTAGTTTATAATTCCGGTAACATGGTTTTATAGGCACAAATATATAGAGCGGTCGTAGAAAACTTAAATAATATGAGCCGCTAGAGGAGATCAGAGCCCGGGCAGCGACCGTGGGAGAGCCGTACAAATCTCCGCATCTCAGAACTGGTCGGCAGGTGCGCAAGAGCAACACGCACACACGCGCGCGCACTACACACATCAATGAAGCCTGCATGAGCGTACAAGTACACAAGCAAGATTTAATCTCACTTGTTTATCTCTGATTTATTTTATTCGAACCCATCTCTAAAAGAGTTACGCTATTAATTTGTTACATACTTATAATACGCCTCTGAACGGATTTATATTTAATTCAGACGTACGAACAGATGAAGCGGTAAATTTAATTAAGTCAAATGGCAACCTTATAAACGTCTTAAACTAGATCTGCATTAAAATGTCGTCAATGTTCTCATCTAATCGCTGGACATTCGACCGTCTTAAATTGTTAAACATCGTGTAGATATCTCATTATTTACCCAATGAATAGTCAAGCCTGATTTTTATCAAGATTTATATGTTTTTTCTACTTTAAATGTAGTTGCCTCTGAATAAATTATGTAGGTTATAGCGAGATAGGTTGAGATTGTTTTTCTAAAGGATATCTCTATATATATATATATTCACTGTTTTTTTTATGTTTTGTTTCAGACATCCCGTCACAGGTGCCGCCGCTGACGCCAGGCACCAACAAGAAGATGGCCGAGGCGCTGAAGGCTACCTTCGCCTCGTGGGAGAAGGAGCAGCTGCGCCTCGGCGTGCCCAAAGGTAAGTAAAACAGGAAAAGAGAAAAAAATCCAAAAATTATATTATGTTTATACAACGCAAGATTCTGAGCTTCGTCTTTATATTTCAACTGAATTCAAAGGCAATAAAACTGCCGAGCAAATAAAACACCGGAGTAGTATCACTTTTAAAAGCCGTAAATATTCCGGAATCGCGTCGGAAATCTGGAATAGCCAGAAGCCGTTGTCAATTATTAGCGTAAAATAGAGCGCATATAATGATGTTCGCTCGTGGCAGATAATGAGCGAAAGCAATAAACCGAATGCACCCTGGGACATAAATATACTTTAACTAGCATTATAAGTTAAGTCCTGCGAGCTGAGTGTGAAGTGCGAACGTTTAGCTGAATTCACACAATGCCGGTTCCGAGTAAACGTTTCACGAGTTCTCACCGTGAAGGAATCTTCGCACCGCTCAAGCAGTCTCGCTTTTTGTTATTAATTACGTTTTAATTAAACGGTATAATTAAGCGCCTAAATAAATACGTAATCAAGGTGATTACACATACTTGCAGCATATTACGTTCTTCTTCTATTATTCGATTAATTGTACCAAAAGCTCTCTGACCGTCAGAAGAAAGGCATGTTGAGAACTACACTGCTATAAAGAATATAACTAAATGAAACAAACCGAACGACAGCGACATTATCTCTCCCCGACGTTCAGCCGCGTAGGTACACGCAAAAACTGTTAGCATACAGTGCATCACATGATGCCAGCGCGATTTACATATGGTAATGCGATGTGATGGACGCGTCGTGTCCGCCACACACCTCTGCCTTTGTTGGCGGTCGCACCAGTGTTTTAAAACAAAGTTGATGCATTGGAAAGCATCCAATTTCTACTGTTAATCTGTTTGCTTATTATTTATATAATTTTTATTTGCTACAGGCCTTTTTCAGCTGTCATATGTTTCTTAATAAGACAAGCAACACAACACACTCATCTCATTCGGTTTTGTTGTTCCATTTAGAATACTAATCCAATTCTTCATCATTCTATCAGTTTCTTTTCAACTAGTTGCAGCCTCACTCACACCTGTCTTGTCTTGTCTTGATTTTTAGTGTGCCTTCAAGCCGTGGCCGACGTTTTTTCAAATAGTTCTTCTTTCTTTTTGCGCCTGTGTTGCAGAAACTCATGCATTATGTCGTCTTTCATCCGCGTAGTGCATGATCGCGATCAAACAACTACAGATATCGTCTTTCCTCGTCCTCTTATTGCCAAGTTTAGTAGCAGCGATACTTTCCTACTTCTCCCTCCGCATCTCTTATCGGCTGCAGGGACAGGTGACGGGTCGGTGGCCTACGGCGGAAGTGCGTGTGTCTGTGCGCCGTCTATTCGCGCTTCCGGCGCGCCCGCGCAGCTCGCAGGATGTGACGACTAAATCTCTGTTCGCGTCAAACATTCATATAAATGCAACACGCATCAGACAATTGGTTATACACTAGAAGAACGGCGAACCATACGTGCGCGTGATTTTACTAAAATAGTGACGTGTAGTTAGATTGTATTTACGCTTAAGTAAACAGTCCAAGGCATAATCACACACAACCTAGTAAACCGATGTTGATCTGGCCAAACCTTTATTTCAGTTACGTTGACGTTAAAATCATTTCAAATCAGTAATGTATGAATTACCAAATTGGAATACCGGTTTGGTCTCTGTATCTCTTCTTAAATTATACTTTTTGTACGCCTGACTTTACATTTAAAACCCTCGTCCTACTAAAAAGTCCTTAGTGTGGTTTCAATATCTCGTTCGTTATCAGTAACCCAATTCAGAGTACGTCAGCGGACTGGTTTTCATTAATTTTATAGCGTGGTTCTTGAATTTTCGACGCAATAAAACTGAAAACCATTGCACCCGAATTTAAGAGTCTTATCAGGTTTTTAATCGTTCTTAGTTATTAGTGTGATAACAATACGTAACTTTATGAACTGAGACCGAATTTGAACATGTAGCTTTTATAATAATGACGTGCATATCGCAGTTCTAAAGTTTTTTGTTATGTAGGTAGGTACTTATAGTTATAAGACAATCTGGCTTAATCTGCTTGGCTACTCCTAGTACTTATCGAATAAGTTTATTAAAAATATAAACACATAAAATTGGGTGCCAAACGACACCGCTAGGTATAATGGGTAGCTGCTCCACAGTAATCGAAACGAAGAAACACACTGGACTACTTATAACGATCCTTCCAGAACTTACGTACTCAAAAAATAACTACCGACACACAAATAACTCATTTTATCATAGATAAACACGGATTCCGAACGTAAACAGTGGTGGTAGTTAAGCCGTATCTTAGAGAAGATCTAGAAGTTGGACATAAAATGCATGCAGCCTCCACAATGACGAGATAGCCTGCAGGGTGTTATCTCCGCATCGGTTGTTAATGAAATTGGTTCATTACCATACTGAGCATGGCCTTTGTTAGGACGTAGCACAATTAGTACAGCGACTCAATTGGACGTTGATATTTTAATGCGTAACTGGTAGATGTTAAGTGAGTTATTTCAAAGAGAATATAAACTTGTCTTCTGAGCCATTTTACTGCTATAGAACAGATGTTTGATTTATTATAAGAATAATCTTTTACGCTTCTTTTCCACTACCTACGAGTACCATACCGCGTAGCTAAGGACGTGCAGGAATACATCAATTAGAGTCGTTTATTTTTATAGCTTAGCTTAGAAAAAAACTATCCTAATTGGTGATTATGCTCATCCTTAGCTACGCAGCCTTAAAATACTGATTTAACGTTGCTATTAATTTCTGCGGCAAGATCAAAATCTAGAGAAACTATTTGCTTGTTATCGATTCGTAAAGATGACGGTGCCAGAGCGTACAATTAATTAATAAAAATAAATACCCCCGGAAGCCGGGAGCTGCTAGGAGTATGCCTACGTTTACTTGCTACCGTTACCCTGTTACACGTTTCCACTTTACTACGGTTCAAACGAGAGCACGTAGATAAAAAGAAGCTGTTCCCATCACTAAATGTGTTCTCTTGAACCAACTGAAACGTGATCCACTGAAGAACCTTTTTACACAAAATGTGCTATAGTGACATCGCGTTACCTGACAAGAAAATAATAATTACGACGCTTAATGTTGGAACTATGATGATTCAGGAATCAATTATGTTGATAGTTAATTATGAAATTTTGTCTTACTTTTAATTCAACAGTATAAATCGGTAACAATGTTAATAAAATAAAATTAGCACAAGTTGAGGCCTCTTATGATGATGATTGCTAGTCCTTTGACAGCATCAATTCTAATAAACTTATACAGGTTACTACAACAATACGCCGCAACTAAAAGGGGGTCTAATTAAATAGTCCCTGTCTATGACCTCCGGAGAATGCTCAATAATAAAACTGTCATTAATTCAACAAAAAAAATCATTAAATCATTATTGTGTGCATAACGATGCTACATGGGCCACCCTTCTAGTGATTTATGCCTGTATTTTTTTGGGTATTTTTGTGCAAATTGTACAACGTGGCTTATGTCTACTTAGATACAATATTATGCACCATTTATTGTAAGAAAAATAAATGCTGATATTATTGAAACTCAAAAATACGGTGTAGTTCAATCCATTGGAAACACAACTCAGCACATATTGTCACATACTTACTCAGTGAACATTTATTACAACAGTCACTAGATTTCTCAAGACATGGCGGAATGGAAACCCACATAACTAAGCATCGCAGTCTGAGCCCATCTTACGGCATAAACATTATCTCCCGAAGGCGGCCACCGACTAAAAGCGGTAATTAAACTAATTATTGAATATTAGCTAGCTCTGCTCGCTCCGGGGAAAAAGTCAAGTTCCAAGCGTAGTGCAATTTGTAACACATAACTCCATTTGTATTGATTGACTTTTTGTCTGCGCTACTGTTCGAAGAATCTCGGCAATGTGCGCTTAGATTAATTGCGCCGCGATTCTGAGGGACGCAATTCAGATCTTTTATTTGAATATCTTCACCTAATTTAGAATGATTTGAGATTGCTTTTTATGAAACAGCTGCTTAATTAAAGAAATGTTTGAATGGTAACGATGTATGCGTTGACGACTGACAATCGATGAGGCATTAAGTATTTGATAATAAAAAAAATGTGATTGCTATTGATTAAGTACAATAGCCATCTTATATTCGGATCTTATATAGACTTTTATCTCTCCAATTTCTATTTCTAAGACACAAGTAAAAATATGTACCTATTTAAGTAAAGGGAATCCTTCTTACTTACGGCCTGGCGACCAGCGGTGCAGTGAAGGTTTTCTCTGTTCGCTGCACTGGGTGATTCGAGTACTTTCGTAGACACATTTTGTAGCAATGCCAGAAAATTGTGATACAGTTTTTACAGTTTCCAGTTAATATCTGGGTCATACTAATTATTTTGTTCGCGTCTCTCATGTGGACATGAGAAGAAGTGCCTCTAATATGTAACAGACAATGCCATCAAGATCTGCAGCCACTTCGTAAAAATATAACAATGAAAATGTCGCGGTTGACTTTGTGCTGCGAGCGTCTTGGGCTTGCCATGAAAGTACAGAAAAAAACAATCCCGTCGCTCTTAGACGTGGGTGTGGGTTGTGCTATAGCCAAGTGTTTTGTGTAAACATTCCGCTATAACAATTTGCTTATGTTAGGATTGTTAAGGCATGTATCCTTCGACATTAGAAATCCTTCGATGTAGAGACGACCCGCGTTTCAGCGCGAAGGTCGCGCGCTTCCGGGCGTACTGTGGCAAGTTCCTCTGTTGGCCAATGCGGGCCACTAATTACTTACTGTTGCAACCACACAGCTATGATTTTGTCGTTAACGTACTATTGTTGTAATCATGTGTAGTATATCGATAGCTGCGAGGATTTAAGAGCAATTTGTTGAAATGTTGAATTAATCGAACAAGACACATGGCAGTGTGGACATAGTTAAATGAGTTTTTGTTCAAAATTATGTTTTAACACAAGCTTTTTTTGCTGACTGACCCCTGGTTACCAAAGTACTCGTCAAAACGAATCAAACGAGCCCAAACTCGATGCGGTCGTGTCGTTTTATTACAGAGTTCATATGGCCACTTTCCGCTCCAACATCAGTTATTTATTTAACAATATGTCGTCGCCGTGGTCATTATATCCCTCTTAAAGAAGAAGCTCAGGACTCTGATCAAAAAATTATAGAAGTTCCTACAGTCACTAATAGTTTTATGTGGCCAACATGTTACGTGGTAATAAGGGTCACCCACTTTTGGACACGTGAAATAGTTAGGCGCCACTTCACAAAAATTCTGAATGGTTTAACAGAATTTGGATTTTTTTAATGATTTAGCTTGACTTTTTTAAGATGATGCACCTGAAGAACCCTTTACCCCGGTCACCCACACATACGCCTCAAAACTATAAAATGAGTCTTAGGGGGTGTTTCACCACCTTATTGTCAAACTACTAGTCACGTAACCAATGAATAAACTAAGTACTGGACAAATCTGTCAGCTAGTTTTTTTTCAGTTTCACCACTCTGGTCCTGTGCAAATTTACGTACCACTTAACTAATCGTCGGTTTAGCAAAAAGTCGGAATGGCAACGTCGCATTTCACGACCACGCGTTCCTGTTCACACACTTTCGTTCAAAGAGTCACTCATTATTAAAGCAAAAGAAATGGTTAACTATATAATTTTTGATACATCTATTTTTTTTTGCATAAACAAATATGTAACATTATAATTGATCCAAAAACGGTATTTATTTACGATACTTTGTTAACAATAACAAAGAAAAATAAAATCACGTAAAACGAATCGAAAACTGGCGCCAAACCATTTGACAGCAAAACTTTTTTTTAATGGTGACATACAAGTTCAGGTAGAACAAACGATTGAGCCGCTGAAAAAAAGTTTGTTATTAAAAAATATTACGAAATTTTGGATTTATTTTTACATACTAAAAGTGTACCTACATTTTTTTATTCAAATCTTGATATTTAAATTATTTTATGCAATTTAGCATGACCTCTTTCTTTAAAAAATAAAAAATACTTTGATTTATTTTTCTGAAACCGGCTGAAGGGCTCTCCAACCATGGCCACAAAAAATAAACTAACTTTATGTGACGGATAAAAATGCTAAATGCCTCCTGATCTGATGGTCAAATTAAGAAACAGTTTGTCCGTCACTTAGCGCTAATCGAGACTGGTGAAACAGATATTTTAATTCCATCTGTCAAATAAGGTTATGATTAAGCTACTCCGAACTTTAAGAAAAGTGGTGAAACAGCCCCTTAGTCAAGGATCGTAAAATGCGACCAAAATTGATTGAAATGACATATACCCAATTAGTTAACAATTTTACGTACCCTGGTCATAATAAAAAGTAACCTAAGCTATTAAGTAAAATAATTTACTCCAGTTAGCTAGTGTATGTCATTTTGAGCACCACAACCGCTCATCAACTCCTGCTGTCTGCACAAGCCAAAGGCACTTGTTCTATAGTAAACATTGTTGTTCAGACCCTCGACAATGGAGCGAAGCAGCAGTGGCCGCGTGGCTGCGCTGGGCGGCGCGCGAGTTCTCCCTGGAGGGCGTGGCGCTGCAGCAGTTTGCGCGCGCGCAGGGCAAAGACATCTGCGCCATGGGCCGCGAGCAGTTCGTGGCGCGTGCGCCCGCCTTCATGGGCGATATACTGTGGGAGCACCTGGAGATTCTGCAGAAAGGTAAGTGTACTGTAGAGGAGCGTCTATTCGAGCGTTTCAACTGCAACCACCTCATTTATCTGGAGCCTGTTGCATAACAAAGTACAACTTATATTACAAGCGGAACTCTCTTTCTAGTTAATATAACTGAAGCGCTCTTCCGCTTGTAATATTAGTTGTACTTTGTTATGCAACAGGCCCCTGGTCATATTTTTTAAGAAATGGCAGAAGACTCTGACACAGTTTCCAGTTATATGGTGGACGTACATAGGACCTCTAATATTATAACCGAAAGCCCCATCAAAATCTAAAACTAAAAAAAATTTAACCAGATGAATGAGGCAGTTGAAACGCTCGAATAAATTTGCTCACAGGTGTAGCTCATACGTAATGTATTCAGTGGTAGTTTCTTTTAACACCTAAAAAAAATTCCCTATTAAATGAAAGAATTCACTTTGTTTTGAAAGACTGTTTTGATTGTTATTCGGTTTATATTGAAATTTTAGAATAAATACTTTAAATTTATAAATTAGTAACACGTCTTGGCAGCCAGTGTTAAGATCAATTCACAAAAGCTGGCACGAATGGATTGAACGAAAGTAATGTCACTTTGACATTTTTGTAGGAAAATGACTGATGCATGTCATTTTCATATTTGTGTGAAGTGTAGGTATTCAAATAAGTAACACGTATACATGGATACTTTAATTCGCTCATTCGATCCATTCGTGCCAGCTCTTGGGAATCGACCTGTACGACATCCTAATTATTACTTGAACTGGACCAAATTGACTTTTCATAATTCGATCGTTTGTTTTACCAGATGTAGAAAAGGAGCGTTCTCTGCTTGCTAACGTGCCTCCGAACATGTACGAAAGCAACGTTTGCCTGCCCGAGCTGCCAGACTACATCCCGCCGCCCGCGCACCACTACAACAACAACAACAACAGTGGTGAGTACTAGCTTAATGACAACAAGATAGCTTCAGTAGGGTAATATGTGCCCTCCCGAGCTGCCTAACTACGTACCGCCTTGTATAATACCACAACATCAAAAACAACAACAGTTGTTGTGAGAACTAGCTTCAAAACAACAAGTCAGCTTTATTATGGCAACGTGGGCATGGCGAAGACAACTTGCATCATAATTCATTAACGCAAAAACAACAAAGTGGTGAGTACTAACTTTATTACAACCAATAGTAGAAATAAATATACGAATACTTACATATTTACATTCACGAGGATAGGACTCAGTAGTTAGGTATTATAAGTAGGTACAACTATATTACCGTCATACTATTAGGTATTTTGATTAAGTAAATATATCAATAAAATGGTTAAAATATCCGATTTAATGCTAATTTTAATTAGATGCTATGTCAGGCTGGTACTAATGACCGACAACCTTAAACTGGTCAACATTGAATCGGGAATTAAATCAACCCGCCATCTCACAGAAATACATAGTATTTATTAAAACGAGAGACATTTCTCCGACCACTCAGCTCCAGGAGTGTCGGTATCACGTCATAAAGATAAGGGAATAGGTCACTTATCTGCAGAGCGGTAAACTCAACCTCATTAAACTACCATTCGCGATAACTCCGCAATTATAGACGACTGTACATGCACACAGTTTCACTGTAGGTAACTGTAAAAAACGTTATGCCTTTCGTTGCCTTTGACACGTCTTTTTATGTTAATTTTAGAATATAATTGAAACATCTGACGATAAATTTAATAGTTAGAACGACGTGTCATCGGCTGAATCCGTGCATGGGAGATAAAATGAGTTTTACAATCAGGGATTGGCTGTGCAATCTCACGGATAAAAGCTCATTTCCATTAGATATAAAACTGTGTTTATTGCGCTGTAAATCATAGCAGCGGGATGTTTTGACTGCGAGCCGCGGTCGCGCTCAGCTACTGAAATAATAAATTAATGAAGTAGACAAGAACTCCTCTTGGACATCGTTAACACGGGTGGTCTCGCCCCAGACGTTTGTGTTTCCAATGTACACTTCCAATTGATATTAAGCATAGGTATATCTCGCCAACAGCCGACGTCTGACTTGATACCCTTAACCTTTTTAAACAAACACCGTAAATTCGCTTTTAAATTTATGGGCCATGTCATTACCTACTGTTAATCGAACTGCATGTGATAATCTTGGGAAAAGGAACAAGTATCGTCATTATAATGTCTTAAACTATCGCAATTCTCACTCATGTCATAGCTAATATTTCTCGGGACTTAATCACGAACTATTATATCAATAAATAATAGTATTTTATGCAACTGTATCATAATAAGGGTCATTAAGACACGAATGCGAGTTTATGACATGAGGCGAAGCCGAATGTCATAATAGATACGCATGAGTGTCTTAGTGGCCGATTATGAATAGTTGCATACATTACTTTTTCTACGAGTTCAAAATAAACAATTATAAAATAATTAATACTTACATAACGGACAATAAATGAATTTTTCGATTTTAAAAGTAGCAAATTATTACTCACTTCCATTGCCGCCTCTTTTATTTCTAGCGGCGTCAACATTTCTGCATCACTTACTTAATTCACCAAAGTCACAAATTCTCACAGATAAAAAGTCATTTAAATAGTGATTAACTCTTTTATTTCTTTCAACTTGAAAGAACTCCGTGCAAAAGCAAAACAAATTCCCGCTATTTTGCATTTTTTTTTTCACTATTCACAACCTTAGAATGGACCCGGGAACTTTAGGTAATACAGCCAAATTGAATGATGTTAAAATATTCATATTTAATAATGACATTAAAATTCATTTACTGTCCGTTATTTAAGTATTCCTTATTTAATAATTGTTAATGTAAACATATTTTAATTAATGTATAATGACTTTATATTAATTTCACACTTTATTTTTTTTTAATTTGCGACCGTACTCGTACCATAGAGCTTGATCAGCGTGTTCTCAATTACGAAATTTCGCTTGAAAAAAAAACCTTGATTGTGATTGGTCTTACCTGTTCTTACTCATTTTTAAGCAACCAATCACGTGGCACACGCATATTTAAAGAAACTTGATTTCAGTATTCTTTTTTGGAATGTTATCATATTACTCAGTCCCGTAACATAATGAAATTACTATGGGTTATTATGTTACTGAATTTGCACCATAGAGTATAGAACTTGAAACAGACTTATAACGTTAGTTATTATTGCATAGTTTTTGACCATATAATTGAAAGATTATACTACAGGAGTAGAAAAATAAATAAATTGCTGAAACAACCTCGGCCGTGGTGGTAGAAGTAGTGGTGGTGGTGGTGGTGGTGGTGTCGACTGGTGACCACGGCCGCTGTAATGTGGTCGCTACGACGAAGTAATTTTAAAATTTAAAATAGCTCGTAATTAAGTAGCGAGAAATGTTTGTTATAATTATCATCATTATTGAACAATAAATTCCTTTTTAGAGGTATATGATCCATTATGCTATATACCGTATAAATTGCATAATATAATTGTTAGATATGGCAACTCTACCTAATCAGCTCAACTCTACCTAGGTCTGCCTTGAGTCATACATAATATGGTTGACTACAATGCATCTATTTAGCACGATATCACAGGTTTGCCTTCAGTCACGATATAGTTGACTACACTGCTTCTAGCACGATAATAACTAGAGTTGCCACATCTGACAGTAGGTATAATGTCAAAGCTAAGTCAGAGAGCGCCAACTATTTTAATAATCTTAGCGGTTATCATGGGCGTTTTTATGAACAAAATTGAGTGTGATTAATAGTAGGTAGCCTTAAAACATGTCCAACAATAAATATAAATGAAAAGTTTTTTGGCTTAGTCTTATTATCAATTTGTTTTCGCTATCAAGTTTTTTTTTATGCCTGCTTTGTTTTCTGTATAAAAGATTATTTCTTATTGGGTATTCTGCTAACCGTACTTATAGGATTACTTATAGAAATTCATTCGTTATTCGGAAAGATATACAGACCTACCAAATAATATACTGTCACACTTACTTTCATATTAATGTTATAGTATGAATTAATATACCTACATACGTTTTAGCTGTAGGCTAGTGAGTTATGATGTCGAACACATGCGATGCGCCGCGGTTCCGCCCGGCTGCGTCCGCGCAACTCGACCTTGGCGCTGTTTTTCCGCTCTCTTTCAGTTGATCCGAGGTCTTAGCGAAAATTGTCTCATTCTTTTGCCGTAACTTGAGTTTAGCGACATCTGAAAAGGCGTTACGGGAAAGCTCGTTTAGCATAAATTTCGATATAGATAAGTAAGTGATAAGATGCTATTGATGATGATGCTATAGATTAAATACAGCAAATGCGATATAAAAAGATCTCAAATTATTAATATGTACTTACTTAGTTACACTACAAACACCATATATATGAATTCAATCTTGTATAGTAAAAATGTGATTTACGATATTTGTTGTTAAAATTGTTAAACCAAGTATTTTCATTGAATAACTTATAATATTTTATATCAAAGCTACGTTCGATTGATGTAAAGTTTCGGTAATAATGTAGCGGACGTAAGGCTAGGTTCACAACCTCGGCGTAGGACCAGATTGACCAACGCGCCCCTTCCACGCCGCCGCGGCCCGGCGAGCGGCCAGCGGCGACCAGTCTTCGAACACATACCTTCTTGTGCTCATCACACTTTGTTTTTTACATATTGCACTGCTAGTGTAACTTAACACTCTGTATTTGAAAGTTCAGTGTTTTGTTTTTTATTTATCTGGCTTTTTTATTCAAGTTACTTATCATACTAATATAATATTTTATTTTTATTTTATAATAAGTAAGTTTATATTGTATTCATATATATTCTATTTATTCATAATTTATTATTTTTTTAATAGGAAAGTTGGCACTGTGGGCTGTTTTATGGTTTTTTTCTGTATTATTGAAATGAGTGCGAAGTGACCGTCAGTGCGCGTGTCAACATGTCTGCCCTGGACTCTGGTTAAGCTATGTTTTTGCATCCGAGCGCCCGTGCCAGGGACTCCACGGAGTTGGACCCTGTTATGGTATGGCGTGGTGAGTTATAACTTTATTAACGTTTTGTAGAAAAGTGACAGTTCTGAAACTTTTAAATATTCACCAAACGTGGCGTTTCAGAGTTATTAACGTATTTAAATTTATACATAGATAGTTTGACATGTGTACGCTAGATAAATTCTTTTATTTTTGCGCCCAACGCACGCCTAGATATGGTTATCTAGCGTTACTTGCGGGGCAACTGTAAGCTGAAAGACAAACCAAGGCTGCCGTATTGATATTAGACGGCAGTACAAGACACCTCACACACGCGTTCGAACCAATTTCTCGCGCGTCCTCGCGGTAACTCGAGCGTGAACAACTAATGCAACTGGGCCGACAAAGCCGAAGGTTAACGCACAAAAAGCATCATAAATTCAATATTTTGCAACTGCACTCGTATTAATAAGGTAAGGTGTATGGTTAATGTTGTTGGTGCAATTCGAAGCATCCGCGCTGTCGCAAGGGGGCGATCGCAGCGCTCGCGCATCCTTGCATTGCGTAGTCAAATCACCGGACGTGGGTTCGGAACAATTGCACAATGCGCGTACAATGTGCGCGCCGCCTTAGCCGCGGCGACCGGGCGCTACGGCCCCGTAGAGCCCAGCGTAGCTCGTAGCATTAGTAACATTCTTAACGGCACAAACAACAGCATTTAGCCCTTTTTATATTTTTATACTTACATAAATCTTCGCTTAAAAATCAAAGAGGTTTCACAAGTTTTTATATCGCTATATTAATAATAATAATAGATACGTTATTATTATTATTGATTAATTAAATGGAACGAATCGGATACGAAAACGAGAGCAATAACGCGAACAGTAATTGAAGTGGCGACCATCCAAGGATCGTTATAATTTATTTCCATGAAGTGATTTGACCGGCTAATGGCAACTAGTAGCTCGTCGCCCGGCGATAAATTATAGCGGAACAGTATCCATTACTTTTTATGCATCTATTTATTATTTAATTTAGTGTTTCTAATCATTCTAGGAAGAGAAACGTCACTTTTTGCTCTTTTTACAGTTCAATGAGTATGCATGTTTATCAATCATTAATCGAAATAAGCCCGTAAATAGACCCCCAATAGAGCGTCACTGATACCATTTACAGAACAACACTTTATAACTGTCAGATTTGAAGTGTTGACAAGAAAAGTATTGAGCTTTCTAAGATATCAATAAAAAGATACGTGTCGTTTCGAGCAGCCACATCCGGTCGCCATTGTGCTTCAACTGGCAAGCTTCCGGTGCAACCCCCGATACGCACTCCTGCGCACGTGCGCAACCTTTTCAAAATTTGATCTACGAAAATTGGAACAAAGGGTGTTAGAACAGGACAGAACAACTTATAAATTCCCGACAACAAGCGGCCGAGTAGGATGACAAGTCTGTTCAAGTTCTGGCCACCGAAAATTCACTTCATTTATTTTATTATTCATTCAGGCAGTTAATGGCTCATTCTTAGACGTCGCTTAGAAAAAATAGACTCTAGCGTGCACAAAGACAATGTGGAACTAAAAACACGTACGTAGCACGTGCGGTATAAAAACCCTATTAAAGTGCTCGCACATTCATGGTACTGCTAAACATATTCACGGCACGAGATAGGAAAATAGACTTTATTTAAATAATATTTTCAGATTAAAATAAAAACCGGACCAATGCTACTCGCACACGTAATGTATGTACGTACGTATGTAATGTATACTCGCACACGGAGGGTTCCGTACCATTGAACAGTGCCTTTAATTTTTAACTACGTAAGTATAGGTAATTTTTTATTATTTATTGTTTTAACGGTTCAAACTCTGAAAATTTCTAACTTCTATTTATTTATGACTAATTACGGTTCAGAAGATTTCGGCCCTGTGAGTGGACAGGCAGTGGAGCTTAGATAGTTCTTGTTCGCGCTATTTGGGTACGGAACCCTAAAAAGAAACAAGACAAATCAGATTATCCGTGAAAAATGTTCATTGTTCGGCGACAATAAAAAATGGGCGCATAATAAGTCCTTGGGCAAGTAGACAGGTAAGAAAGACGAGGAATTAGCTTTCAAGGGTTGGCACACTACCAAAAGAGCAAAGGGTGATTCTTTAACATATTGTGTACTTGTATTTTGGAGGGTGCTCACGCGCGCCCGGCGGCAGGAGGGGCCCTTGTCCTTCAATAAGCCCTTAATAAGAGCCCTTGCAAAGGGTCTATTCAATGACTCCTTTCTTACACATTCACCTATTTCAGGTGGCCTTGATTGGAATCCTAAATCTTATTTCGCCTGTCAATGCATTCAATAATCGGGTCAGACCCCAAGAAAGATTTCACAACGGATCCTTATCGCGTTGTTTATTTATAGCTAAGGCTCAAAAAGCGATTGATAAAATTTCATGCTTCAATAAAATTTTAATAACGTTTTCATGGGGCTACAAAACGTATTTTATCAAGATTTAATGGTTTTAATCTTATGTTTGTTTTTGTTTTTGCTTAAGTTAACATATTTTACGCCGTTAAAAATAAGTTCTTACATCTTTATTAGTGGAAATTTCCTCGTACAATGTTCTTATGAGTAAGTGACTACCTATATAAGTGACTACCTATAACAATGTTGCCGGGACTCGCTTGTGTTCGCGTGATTCGTGGAACGCTGATAACGCATTATCAGCCAGTTCATTTCAGTTGAAATAAAATTAAACGCATTTTTATACCCTTTACAAACCTATCTTATTTCGCTCCCACGTACAACAATGTATTTTTTGCCGAAATATGAGATTTTGCGCAGGTGATTGCTAATTTTAATCTTTGTTAAAGTGTTAGATGTTCTATACCAAAGAGTTCAAGAGACTATTCGACTCAATAATAGTGTCGGATTACGGATGCAGGAGCCGACAAACGCCAGCGGCGCCTTTGTACCCGAAATTAATTAATTGTCGTATTTGCGGTACTACGCCGCAGGAATCCTCGCAAGAACAAATATTTGCCGTGTGTTCATTACCCTTTAGGTGGCGCGCTTTAATTGTCGATCGCCTTTATCGATGCGGCGTTGATTGCTGTTTCTAGCATTGCTTTTCTTTTTTTTTTTTAATCGATTTAAACTGCCACGAGTTTTCTTACGCATCTATTAAACGATGATGTTCATTATTACACCTAAACAATATGTTGGTGTACTTACTTACTTACTCATGCTTACATTATTATTCATATTCATATATTGTGCACGTTTTTGGAATTGAAAGTCACTCTGTTTTTATTCATATTTAACACCACGTTGGAGAGTAAGTAGACGCACTATGCTGCGTTGTAAATTTTAAATTTAAATAATATAAGTGCTGTTAGGAATTTATAAGATAGGGTTCAATTTATTAGTCATTTTTTACGCGTTTCAAGTATTTATCTAGATACTAACGCACAGAGCACAGAAAATGTAGACATGTAGACAATCTACATACAAAGGTGGCATATTATTAAAAATTACTAGCGTACTGAGAGTTACGTACAAAACAAAAAAAATATTTCTGTCAAAAACAATCGGATTTTTTCGGACTTTTTCATGGCCTTACTTTTTGTAGTTTTCGCTTCTTTTCAAATTTTCGTATTTTCATGTCAACAAAATATATACTCTTAAGGTTTAGACGTTCTTTCTTTACGGAGTATGGAGCCCTAAAATCGAGTAGTTTTTGCAGTTAGGTATCATGAAAAAATAATTCAGCGCATAAGTATTTAAGTTATCCCGAGCGTTATCTGCGGGGTTGCGCGGGCGCCGCGCCGGATGGCGTGGGCGGTGGCCCTGACTGCGATAGCTGTCACAACTCTGACACGGGTCATTCAGGAATTTTTTACGCGCGCAATAATCCCTGATAACTAAATATGTTGTGAATGTCATAATCAGATTGCTTAAACTAGAAGAGATAATAGGAAACCAAATAATGACCAAGCCCACAATCCGCTTTTCGCTGATTAGTCGAAACATGATAATTATTTAGGAAATTTTAATCCGTTATTCTTCTTATAGATTTAGATATCGTGAAATTTCGGAATTTGAAGCTGGCTTCTATGAAATTTGATTATAATGATAAGAGATAACGCTGATAAGCGATAATTACAATAACAATAATATGTCATTGACAAATATATTACAGTTTTAAGTTAATAAATGTAATATCTCGCGCAATCTCGTCACTGGCGGTCTGAGATGAAGAATTATTGGCACCGGAAGTGACGTCCCGGCCGCGGTCCAATTTAAACACCGCCCACTTCAAGCCGAGATCGACAGAAGCCGCTCACTGCAGTCTAAATTACATCGCGTACGATTTGGAAAGTAACAAAAAGAAAATTTTAAATTGTCTATGTCTCACTGACGAGGGATGGTTTTCGAAGTATAATAGTTATTTGTGATACAAGGTTGGTAAGTATGGTTTTACAAATGAGTTGACGAGTGATAAACCCGAGCCGCACGGCGAGGGTTTTCATCGTCACGAGTTTGTAAAACCTTGCCAACCGTGTATCATACGACGTTTTACAATACATTTGTGAGAAAATAGGCAATTAATAACACAAAATTGTAAAATAAAAATAAATTACTCGAGATACTTATTGGTAGCAAAAGATTATTTTGCGCGGTTTGCGCTTTACTTTAAATATCGGGCGGAATTAATGCCATGTTATTGTCGACTTCATTACTTGAACATCACTCATTTTGTTTGGTTTTTGTACATATACTATAATCAACAACTCAAAACAACGCAAAGTTTTACAAAAATGGCGCGTCCTTAAAGCGCATGCGTAAGTTTTGTTTTTAATTAGGTTAACTAAAATTATCAGGCAAAGGTTCGACGCGTTCAGCCACTGCGATTTTTTCGAATAAATAAAAGGTGTAGATCATTAAAATCTGCGGTAATTAAATTACAGTTTATAATAATAATAATCAATTTTGCAAATTCATTACTTAGTTTTGTATATTTATACATTTTTCTACGTATAAATCGATATTTTTTTATTTTTGTCACTTAAAACTCTTTGCTTGTAAACTTAAAATGGAGAATTTAAAAAAAACTGTAAAAAATCGCACTAGTGCGGTAAAATGAACTTACGAGCCATGTATATATACATCCTTTGAAAGTGATTTTTTCGAGCAAATGTGTTGTAAAGTATTTTTTAATTTAATTTAGTATTTGATTACAAATCGAACCGCAAGCCTGTTAAAAAATAAACTATTTTTAATTTATTCTAAACTGTCATAAATAAAATACCATATTTACGACCGCAGGACCTTTTTTATTTAAATATGCAAAGTATTTGATGGTCCTTCATTCGCAGGAAACAAAAGTTTTTAACCTTTTCCCGAATGACTCTAAATTTCTAATTTGAATTCAATCAGTTCTGTATAACTAACGAACAGCCGGATGTACTCCGTTTTTTAATTAGCGCGAAGGTTACGGGGAGTGCTTAAATCTTTTTTTACGTCTTGAATGGTCGTAAAGGGCGGGATAATCGTATGCGCCCGTTAGATATTTATAAAGCTTTGACATTTCTGGATGAAGTGCTCCCGTGTCGTACAGATTTATGTTCTGTTTTTCAATGTTTTATCTAAAAAAGATTGTTTATCTGGCACTTCCGTCGCCTGCCGCGGCCGATACGCTTGCTAGCGCTTTATTGTTTACACTTAATGTAATTCAAAGCAGGGAATTCCTTGGTAAATTGTATTTTTAAATTTAAACTGCCGCTGGGAATGACGGAGTTTACCTCGTGAATATCGATCGCCGCCGGCTTGTTTTAATGCGGCTTTGCCATTTCGATCGATATTATGCTCATGCCATACGTAATTTTCCTTTATGTTCCTACGCCGACCATTTGCGTGCCCATTTTATTAGCGAAGCAACTTCACATTATTTCAATGCTACTTTCCTGACCTTTTTTTTCTGATTAAAAATTATGTTATGTTACAAACTAAATCGCTTGATAATTTGTTTATTTTTAATGATGTATATAAAAAATCACTTTAAAATCATTTTACTGTGAGTAATTTGTTTTCTTAACGATGGAGCAGTTTGCAATCTCGCGCTTTCCTATTTCCTGCCAGTGCTGTCACGGGTTGAGATTGTTCGAGCATAGACAATATCCCGCGTGTGTTTATTTCCGCGACCCATTTATTCAAACATCGAAAACTCATTTCCCGCGCCATTTCCCCTGCAGCCACGGTGAGACTGCACTAATCGAGAATCGACTGCATTATTCCTTAAAGAACTAAATACTTTTGCTATTTATTTTAGCATTAGGGTGATTAAAATAAAACTTAAACTCTGGAACAAACTATCTGTTAAGTCGTTAAATTCTTTGAAAATCCTATTTCAAGAGCTTAGCAAAGTCCAACGCTAATGAACTGAAACAATTACTTTGCTCACCCGCGACCTTGTTTCAGTTCATTAATATGGACCTCCGCAAAGTAACGCCTGATTCAATAAATTATTCCAACGCTAATGTCTATTTTTTGTAATAGTACCATAGATAAATGGACATAATCTTATCCTTCACACTTATTGAACTCCTAGCTCATTAGGAGTAGGTAACCATAGAAATACGTAATAAGACCAAATATCAGTCGCATTTTGGACGCATCAAAATCGCTTCCTTCGGCAGACAATGGCCCCTCTATATCCGGCGGCACACGTGCTCAGGTGCCTATTATACTGTGTCTCGCCCCTTCTTGGTACCTTTTGTGAACTTTCAAACCCACCCCCTTGTAACTTGACCTGATTTTGGTACAGCACCGCCCTGCAGCTCGTGCCCTCCCACAGAATCATATTAAAATCACGGAATATGACAATATCCGAAACTGATACTCGGACACATCTGTCTCAAGTACTTTGTCAACATGGCACCCGCTTCTGATGCCGTTCGGTGAAGCCGCGAACAATGCAAATGAGAGTTATACTGAATTTAAAATTCAAGTGGTTTCCAAGTCTCGGGCACGGCCACTATCAAACAATAGGAATCAACGTCAAGGTCGCACATGCGTCATCCGAGTCATTATTTTATATGTAATTACGATCTACGCCGTCACATCGTGGCGAATTAGCGTGGCAGAGTCGCGACGAAAATAGAGAAATATACTTTTTGGTGTTTGTCAAGTAATGGATGACTAATGAAGACAGCTGCGGGCCCATTATGTTAAAATAGCTGCCCCGATACTAATTCAAAGTATCAATAAAATCATCTGTTTGCCGGACGCGTAAAAAAAATTTAGCAGATGTTCTTCTAAATTCATTCACGCTTCACCTGTTCCAAGATTTCAGCAACTATGATTTCAGTTGCCATTTGAATCCTAAACAAAATCGAATAAAAAATTGGTATAGGTACATATAGCGCCATTACTATTATTCAGGTTCAACTTTCTATCGTGCATTGTTCAGTATTATTAAATCGAGCAAGCTTTAACTTTGCCGTAAAATTTTAGGATATTCTTAGATACTACTCGTCAACTTGCTAAACTTAATTTTGATGAGATGTCACTTCCATTGTTTTACAAGTCATAGTTGTATTGTTCTAAACAATTTAATGTCAAGAGCACAGTTTTTATTCGTTTGGAAACAATAGCAGGCTGTAAACGCTCAAACTTTACAAGCAATTTGCTAGGAAACTGTAAACTGCCAACATTGTGGGTAGAGTTAAAAAATCATTAGCTACTTAAACTACACGCTTTTAAGCATGTTATTCACTAAAGGTATCAACCTCAGGTTTTAAAAACCATTTAGATTTGATGAAAGAACAGAATTGTGACTATAAATATTTTAGGTATGTTTTATTATATTTTGAGGATTTCGTGCAGCAAAAAAAAAACTTAATCCTTATCTCACTTCAGATCTGTTTGTCAACCTTTTTGTCAAGTTCTAAAATTCACAAGTAAATTAATAACTATACCTATAGATAGTACTTCAGTATTCTTTAGTGGGTAATAGAATAAATTCTAAATCGTTATTTGTAGTTATCGTCATTTCTGTAACCGACCCTTTATTTTTGCTCGTCAGTGTATATAAAACCAGTAAATTTAACTCTAGCTGATAAAATATTTCGATAGTAGCATAGCAGGTAATTGTTAATTCAGAAAAATATACACCTCATATTAATTACTTACTTACATCTTCGTTTTGAGAATCGTCCGAATGCATGTCAACTTATACGGGATCGAATTTTGTCAACTGCTAAATTAATTTAAGGGTACGTAAGAGAAAAAAAAGAGTATGATATTATAGTAAAATCCATATTGAACGAGTCCTTATTTGAACGATTTTCTTAATATCTAGGTAATTTACTATGAAAGTATTTTCTCTATTAAAACTCTACCAAGCAGATAAAATTATAAATAATTTAAACTAGTATCAACTTTTATTTGTCAATGCAAGAGCCCTTCATACGTTGTTAGACAATCATAAACTAATTTAGGTGCTCGCGCTAATTTCCATGTTTCTGGAGGGTTAGCAAAAAAATCAACGGTTGCGCAACAGTTGGTCGTCGTAGCAGGTGGCGCGACAGGTCGCGCGCGCTCGTGTGTCTCCGCCGGCGCTCGTGCGCGCTCGGCTCCGCTCGTTCGCACTCGGCCCACATTTTCCACGGCCGCCCTCTCATTCCGCCCGAAAGCTCGCAGTCGGCGATCAGGCGCGAAGCGAAACGGTCCTTCGAACCGCACAACCAGAGCTTTACAACGCGTCACTTACAGCGCGACTTTCATGTGTATCTAAATTACCAGATTACTTTAACTTTAGTTTCCATTAAAAAAAAAGTGATTTGTTTATTAAAACATTATTATCATAAAATACAATTAAGTGTATAGTAATGACAATGACGTGTTGACAAGTGCAAGTGACTGCTGGTGCCGGGGTCCAGGATGCTCCTAGTGGAGTCTCCCCGCGAAGCCGCAGTGCCGCCGTGCGCGCTCGACCTGCCCATGTCCACCCTCACCAAACTCAATTTCACGGACTACAGTGTTAAACTAAAACCTTATGATTCTCCGACGGAGAGAGACTCTAGGCTCAACTATGAACAGGCGTTAAGTGCGGCTAGGATAGGGTACGAACAGTCAGTGTCCAGTCCAAAGCTACAGTATGACCAGACCAGGCCTTTTGACCAGCTAGAAAACATGTGCCCTGATCCTGCGTACGCGTTAACAGGTAATTTTATAAATTTCCTTAGACGTCATCACCTATAACTATTGTTTTAACTTAAAAATCTGTAAAAACCTTATTGTACCTAATATTTTTTTCCTGTTTTTTTAATGTTTTTTTGTGGTTTTAAAGTATAAGTATAGTAACGTATTCGAACTGAAATACCTATCCTAATGTACAAATCATTAACATGGATCAACATAATATATCTTCATACGCCTAGCCAGCCAGACTATACAGCCGTTTGGTGTTGACAATAGGTAGGTACCTAATAGAAAACATTAGGTACCTGTTATTTCTGCAGATTACCTACATATTTATTATAAATATTGTAATTTATACGTAGGTCGGGCTAAACTGATTATATTTAATCATGGGTGTTACCAAAAGCGATTACATTGCAAGTTATTTAATAAGTCTTCCGATTGCCATAATGTATATTTTCCTGTAACTCTTAAAATAATTCTACACACGCAAAAAAGTTGTAATACCTACCTACATATTATTTACGGTAGAGTCATTTTACTTACAGTGACTCCTGTGACATTCGCAATGAGACTGATATATAGATTGATGTCAAAAACATATTATGTCACTGTTTTTTTTTACGATAAACACTAGAGATCACTGCCATCGTGCCATCGTAAAGCGACTCTACCAAAATTTCATAGTTAAAGAAGTATTATCCAATCTCGCCAATATTTTCCTTCTCATTTAATGTCAAAAGCAGGGTGAGGAACTTCAAGAAAACATGGTTCGCATGAAGATTTTTTACATTCAATTCATGGTCGTAAAAATATATAGAGCTCAAAGTACAATGTGCTAGAGTCGATTCCCTATTCATAAACGCTTTTTATACCTTGTTATACCGTACCTACTTAATTAATCGTTTTTACATTTGCCTCCTTGTAAATTTCAGAACGAATGTTAAATATCGTTAACTTAAGTTTGTATTTTTTCGTGAATGAGGAGTTACTTAAAGGTCCTTGGAATGCCGTTCATCATTACGTAGAAAACCGACAGCTATTGCATTTTCCTGAAATCATTTTTTATTAAAGGAAAAAATATTGCAGTGATAAGGATACGAGTAAGTATTTAGTTTTTTTTTACACGACTAACGGAAGAATTAAAGTATTTTTTTTAAGAATAATAAATTTGACATCGTATCTTAGGTACGTGATCCTTTTAAATTTATTATGAACTTGATATTACGTCTAAGAAAATGTTTATTAACTGTTATCAATATCAGTAAAGTATTACCTATGCTCATTAACGGTTGCGGTTAGCTCAAGGCAAAATATAATTAATACAAAATAAAGCAACTAAGATATTTCATGAAACACAAACCGTCCTACTTAAATGAAATGTTTTTGCAAGATTTTACATTCAAATCAATTTAAAGATTGGTACCCTTATACAATTACTATTTTTCTCTTCTGGACAGTAGCGAGTACTGTATACCATAGACCACTATTGACTTATGGTGCAACACTGAAATAGAGTGCCATAAGATATTTTTGGCAAATTATGAATTGCGGATTACTGAATTAAATAATAAATTAAAAAGTAAAAATAAAAATAAACACTAGCTTTTATTTAAATGCTTTTTGAAGAAGAAAATAAACTTTGAATTAAATAAAACCCTTCAATTTATTACATTACACAATGTATAATGATATAAAGACTTTTCGCAACATTAACTTGTCTAGATGTGTTTGTCTATTTTATAAAATCCACTTTTAGTTTCTTAAGATTGTCTTGTCAAGATCAAGCTACATAATTATTGTATTCTTATTTATCTAATAAGTAAATCTCGCGACAAACGTTTATATCATTATATAAGTAAAATTGTACACAATTAAGGTACTTGATTAAAACAAAACTTAATTGATTGTTTTGTGTGACGAAAGTTACCCATATAGTTTGTATGACTAACTTTTGTTACACAAAATAAACGATCGTGATTTTGTTTTCATTAAGCCCTTAACTATGTACATTTTTTTAACGACTCATTTTTTTTACCTAGAAAAAAGTTATAGGACATGATTTAATCTAAAAAAAGTTTTGTTAAAAATTTAGTTTTTATTACAAGCTTTTTTTGTTGACGCCACTAACAGCCGAAGAGTTCCTTCCGCGGAAACGATCCTGGAAGGACCAGCAGGATTTCGATCAGGATCCAACTTACATCTATGCCAAATTTCAAACAAACCCAACCGTTGAAAGTGGTGTCCAATTAATTTGGAAGATTTGACCCGGGAATAGAGGCATACATAAAAAATTGCAAGTTAAATAAAAGCTTATGAAGAAAAAATATTCTGCGTGCGACCTATTGCGTACTATACCTATAGTTTAGAATTAGTATTGTTTTGATATTGCTAAATTAATTATATCTTTCCCTATACTCAATTAATAGGTATAGGTAGCCAAGTAAGGTATTCAATATCAATGTATTATTGGTTACCATTGACTTAAAATAATGTATGATATTTACAAATTGTAAAATAGAACTCTACGTGTGTATGAATTAATATGACACGCTTTGAGCTTTTAAAATATAATTGCATTCTTGCCATGTAATTTTCAAATACATATTTCCAAACACGAACTAATAGAAAATTTAGATTGTTATAAAAACTATTTTTAGTTCTGGAGCCTCACGTCTAACCGTGTAGCATCTGAAACTAGTTTCTTAATAACAATCTCTATCTTAGCCACACAAGGACATAATTGAGAAGTTTGAAAGCTCCGGCCGGAAGCACTTTCGCCCGCCATGTTGGATCCGGCGCGGGCGCACCGCGCTTCCGCCGCGTGAGCCGCATAAAAAGCTTCGCACTAGCTTCGCACCATTGTCACACTCTGACATTTGCATACATAGATTACGTGACGTTAATATAAATCTATTATATTTATTTAATCAAATGGACGAGCTATTTTAACATTTATATTTAAAATAATCTAAATCTATAATGCTCTTGTATGGACCACAACCTTCTGCACTCCATGTTTTTTTTCAAATCACTGTCTATCTCTATCTATCACTACTTTACTTTCGCTCTACTTTACAGTTTTGCTTCCTGTTTTCGCTTCTTTTATCTATCCTATGGTACTTAGTAGCTCGGATAGACACAGATGAACGCTCTCTCCAAAACATTAACAGAAGCGTACAAATCGATAATTTTCTCGCTGTTAAGGTTTTGCTTAGTTCCCTATTATTAATCAATGGAATTCTAGGCACCTAGTTAATGCAAATCACGTGCTATAACATGAATATTCATACTGTTTGGTCAGATTTAATCGCAGTTGACGCGTGTCGGGTGATGACAAAATGTCGGTCGATATGGCCGAGAGTAACGGTGCAGGTTACTCACCTTTCAGTAATCGTTTCCTTCCTTTTGCGGGTAGACACAAATCTCATTCTAACACGTTGCGTGATCGCAATGAAGAATTATATGAATTAAACGTTTTATAGGCGTAGTGTTGAGACTTACGGCGCTGTCTCGAGCTCTAGTCCTTATATAGAAACAATTGAAGATCAATGGCATCATAAATTCGAGATCCTTATCGTTATTTTTTTTATAGTCTTCTTACAGCTTTGTCAGCACTCATTAGGAATACTTACTCGTCGTTCAAATAGCAATATTATTTTCAGCTTGTTATGTAGAGTATGTACTAATGTAATAATTGTAGTGTAGCTTCACTATTTCCGACTTCTAAACTTACCTACTTTTGTCGGTCCCTGACTAAATGCTCCTCTCACCCACTGCATGATTGACTGGTAGAAATCCCTTAAAGAGATTTGCACATATAGGTATCTCAACGGTTGTCAATAGTGTTTTTTACATTATTTTTGTACAATGAAGTGTATAATATGTAAATACAAAGTTTAAAAACTCTCTTTAACGATAAACCGTAAATGGTAAACCGCCTGGCTGCTCCATCATCAGACCCTGGATACCATTTATGTTTAATATTACACCCTGAGACTATACGAGTATTCTAACCAGTCCAAACACAGCTGTGTTACGTTGTTCTGTTGCGAGTTCCAGTGTGAACACTAGTATCACACTGCGTACACTAGTATCCGGTGTCATCAGGTATATTTTTACCTAAAAAGAGGCTCCAGCCACTTGTATATGTAAAAAGGTAATTGGTTACTGAATAAAATAATTTTATTATTTATTTATCATCAGATCAGATCGACGGCCATATTATTGTAATGCCCTCTGAAGTTCATATACTTAATTGCCAAATTTCGTGTCAATACCACAAAAAGAAGCGCATGAAAATCAAGTTCAAAGATTCCATTACACACATTATATAGGTACAGAGCGTGTATAAATAAATACCGGTCAAGTGTGAGTAGGTTCCGTACCTCCATACAACGTTTTAAGAACAGTTCAGTAAATAATCGCCGAAATGTAAGCACAAACGAGCCTACCAATTCCTAAAAGGGTCGGCAACGCACCTGTGATGACCCCCTTGTTGCGGGTGTCCATGGGCGACGGTGATCGCTCTCCATCAGGTGACCCGTCTGCTCGTTTGCCACCTCTTATATATAAAAAAAAATCGCAAACTTAAAGTTAGGTTTCGAAAAACATCCAAATAGCATAGAGTCGCTGGCTATGGCTATGGCGGTTAATCGTTGCCTAGCAACTGTCAGCTGTCGCCATACAACAGTTAAAAAAGCTATCAGAGACACGTTTCTTTTATGACGACCCCCTTTAATTTTGAACTTTATTTCATTATTCGTACCTGTTGTTATAGCGGCCACAGTAAGTATACCTACATAAACGGTAAACATTTCAAGTGGATAGCTATTATAGCTATTAGTCGTCCAATAGACAAAATTATTTTAAGCTCTATCCTACGCAATATTTTGTACAAATTTTGTACAAAATATTGCGTGCATAGGATAGATGCAGACCCAAAGGAAACTTTTCTCTGGTAACAATATTCAGTATCTTAATGATATGATATGTTGTCAGCAGTATAGCGATAGCGAAAGCATACCAAAGCGTTAGAGTCACCTGTCTAAGTCTAACTAAGGTGACCGCGGCCAGCTGCGCCGCATCTGCACAATATTTAAAATAACTCCGGCGCAGGGCGTCGTTAATTCTTCAAATGATACTTGAACTTAGGTCACCTCGATTAAGCCAGAATGACAACATTAAATGTCCTTGTAATTTATTGACAGTGCCAATTATAAAGACGTCTTTTTATTATTAAAAGTGTCCATTTCAAATTTAAACATATAATACATTTTGTCGAACCTTCTGCATATGAATGACTTAGGTACATTTAAATCTAAAATCACGCATTATCCAAGTCCCAAGTCGCAGTAGTGGTATGTGTTACAAAACTATAATACACTAGGCTTTACTCATGGCTTCGCTCGTGAAAACCATTAGATCTAGTGAATATAGATAGTCGAATTGAAATTCCAAGATTTCATGTTTCTACGGATTTTATATTTGGATCCCGTGGATATATCGGAATAAAAAGTAGCCTGTGTTATTCCAGACGCCCCACTATCTAAATATCAAATATCACTCAAGTCCATCCAGCCGTTTTTGCGTGAAGGAGTAAACAGACACACGCACGCATGCACGCACATACTCATAAACATTCGTATGTATAATATTAGTAGGATAATAAATATTTTACGAACAATATATCAAAAGCATTTACGTAACGTAGAGTTTTCATCTTTGTTCTAGCTTCGCTAACCTTTGCAATTTACTCTGTGAAAATAACTAAACTTATACCTATTTTAAAAATGCAGTAGAGCTTATGGTAAAGCCTCGTGTATCTGGTATAACATGTGGACGATGACGTCATCGTCTCGCCGCCAACGTCACGTCCATTCACAATATGGCCACTTCCGGCGCTGTGCATTTCCTCCCGGCTTATAATCGTCATTCATTCACTAACACTATCCCGTAATCAGAGTTTTCAAAGAAATGGGCTTTTCTCGCTATCGGACTACGATGGTATTTATTATTCGTCATATTTAATAATTTCAGAGATACCTTGATTAGATATCACATTTTAAATTTTAATCGATCACTGTGTGTTTAAATTTTATCAATTTAGCGGAATCCAGGATGTACATCTATTTGATTTAATCTGAATTCAAGGCTACAAAGTAAGTGATTAAATAATCATCATTACATTTTTACCCAAGGAGTCTGGTGTATTTTATTTTTGTGCGGCTGTAAACATCGTCGCCTTCGTCTGCTGTAGTGTATTCGATTAAAAAAATCACAGCAAGCATAGACAACAATATTTTTTATGCGATCGTTAACGCGTGACAGGCGCGGGTCACGTCGCGCCATTGATGCGCTTGCTTCCGCTGTAGTAGCGCCGCTATATCCTGTCTATACTAACGACCTGTCTTACACAAATGAACCTTACCACAAAGCTATATAGTCCAAACTACATCAACATGCTTGGTGGTTCCAAGACGCTCGCTGTCGTAACGTTATCTAACTTAATCCACCTTAAACACTGTATGTATGAAAATTATGACATCTTCCGCATTTTGGGTGGCAAAGTTGCATTTGTTTGATTATGTACTCCAATACATTCTACATGGTTTTATGTTAGTTAAATTGTCCATATTTTCAGGGACTATTTTCGTCTTTTATAAATAATAAGTTAAAGGGAAACACATTACAAGGAAAACATTACCCGATAAGCTGTTGTAGAGCTGTTTTAAAATAACTTCAACTCATTAACTGTAGTTTAAAATCGAACATACGATGTTCTGTGCGTATCTTTTTTACACTTTCTCTGTTAAATACGAAGGGATTAGATGGTTGGCTTCCCTTATGTCAGCATCGCGTGGTCAGCGCGCCCCCATGCGCGTCGTTTTTGTGCGCGAGCGCAGGTGCCGCGACACCTGCCGACGAACAAACTAACGTTCTAGATCTGGCATAAACCACGTCGTTCGCTTTGACCGTTACGTTACTATGATGGTTTTTGTTTATTGTAATTAATCTAAAACGACAATTTTTTTTAAACGTCCACTTGTAATCCTAAATAAAGATAGCATCCGATAGAATAACGACAACTTAATAGTTTTAGATTTAAGGAACTGGATTTTCAGCTCTCGGCCATAATGTTAAATGGCGTGTTAATATAAACTATAATATTTCAGTCAATTTAGATACATCTCAAATCCACCTTACGATTCCATACAACTTTTTTAAAGTCATAAGCAAATCTACATTATTTAGGTAAATAAGATTAGAAAAGGGTTTTCTGACAGGTGGAAATAGCTGGCGCTGGCGTTAGGATCGTGACGTCCCTTTAACGTAACAGTCTACGGACCTCACGACACTACCCTGGCACAGAAACCCTTATTGGTTTTAATGCTAATTCAATAAATTATTTTTTATTTACTTCAACGATATCCTTTGCTGTACATTAACATTTTAATTTCTTATGAGCTGTCTAATAGCCTATTCGTTCTACATTTAGGAATGTCGCATTACACCCTAGACAATGTAACGGCTCCGAGCTCGTATTAAACCTTTATCGGATTCTGTGATACCATTAACGACTCTGCACGCCATTGGCATGTGCATTATCATCAACAAGCACTAAATTTTTATTCACCGATCGTATATACACAGAATTATCGTATAAATTGATAAAATCGATCTTGTTTTTTACTTTAAATCTGAATCCACATCTGCCGCGACACTGTGATTATACTCGTAAATTAATGCCAACATGATATTCTACCGGATATTATTGTGAGCTTTATTTTTTTAACAAAATATGCTTCAATATATATTGTATAAAATGTATCGAGGTAGGAAAACTGTGCGCGAGCGTCGCGGCTAGCCATGTGCCATTTTATGGGTTGTAAATATCGACTCCGGTGTTTAGTTAATTTAGCATCGCAGTCAGGAAAAATGATTGGAACTCTATATTTTTAAACCAAGTTGAGGTCATAACGCTGTAATAACTTTCCAGTTTTACAAACTGGAACATTTTGTATTATTCATTAATAATTTTAGGGATGCCTGACCGTGGAGTTAGGTACCTACTATACCACAGCACAGTTGCTGTTTCAATATGAAATTGTCCCGTATAAGTATACGTACGTATGTCCGTACTAAAAGGTAAAAGGTCAAAGTGTAAACAATCTTGTTTACAGAATAAAATAACCACGGCCATGAGTGCGTTGAACGAAGTATCAATCTGCCCCGTATTACTCAGCTAGTATAACACAAATATAATAAAAATAATTGCGATAGGAAATGTCTACATAACAAAGCGTGGCGTCGGGGACATTTAATAATATATTTAACACTTCCTGTCGAAAGATGTTCCAATTCTGAATTTGATTTAAACAGCTCGTGCTGACAACCATTTCCTCTACTTTCGAACTGGCCGCACATTTTTCCCACAATTTTTGTTTTATTACTGAACACTCCCGTGTGTGACAACTTGTCTCTTAATTGACAAATTATTCTGGATGTTTGAAATATAAAGTTGGTAGCTGATAATTTAAAAAGTATGACTAAACAACATCTGAAAACGTATGTAGTCCGGAATATTTTGGATTTAGAATAACAAACATGCCCTTGTTCAATCACAGAGTAGGTAGGTACCTATATAGAGTCACTTTTTATTTGCTTTCTGAATTAAATTATAGCTGAACCTTAATAAAACTACTAACTTCCTATTTTAAAATTTGGAATCCATCTATCATAGACAAGTAAGTTTTAATTATAATTAATTGGACTGGGCTATTTATGTCAAAACAGAGCAGCGTTTGGGCGACATCGGGCTGTCACCGAGCGCTCACCTGCGCCGCGGTTGATTCTAATTTTAAAAAATCATATTTCCACTTCCGCTCCCAAATGGGAATTGGCGCGATATGTGGCGAGCGATGCGCCATCGACAATTTTAAAATATATACGTTGATTAATTATAATAACGTTTATTTCTTTGTTGCAGTTCTTTTACGCAAGCTTATTTTTATCTTTAAAAAGCCGGCTTTGTCTGTCGTCAACGCACCATATGGCGGGTTTAGCGCGTGCTCGAAAAGACAAAAAAAAAGTCAAACATTTTCGCAGTCTCAAGTTTCTGGGAACAAGTTTTAGTAAAAAGTCGGACAACGTTGCAGCTGTGGGGTCTAAGGTTACTGTCACATGCGCCGCCTCATTACTTTATACTAACGGGTGTCTTGTCAAACTTGACTTAAGGATAAGTCTTAAGTATACTAAGGTACCAACCACTATATTAGATATACATTGTGTTTACGGATTACGTAGAATTCCTAATTTTTACTGCAAAATTTTTGTTTTGTTTTACTTTTCATCTAAGAAATTATGAATTTATGAAGGAAATATGGCCTAAAAATACTTACTTTATCGGGAGAGTGTCTACCTCCACTCCACTCCAACCCACCACTCCTCCAATCCTCCACTTGATGGTATAATATAAGTATAGTTAATAGGTATACTGTTTCCCTGGCAAAAAACAATTAGGAACAGGTAGGCTGCTTTCAATTATTTAAAGATATTTTAGAATCGGTTCAGATGTTTGCAACATGCAATCTAAGAAAATTTATCTCACATTATAACGAATTATTGATACTTAAATTGCCTGTAGATGATGATTAATAGAAATTGACAGATTAATATATAGATTACAATTAAAATTAATTATACTTAGCTACTTAACTAATTTGAACATTAATTGTCGTTATCGATCGATTTCTTTGGATTACGTACGAATAACCTTCACTGACCGACACCAGATCCGACACATTGGAATTCATTACAATTTTAGATGCGTAATTGATAAGTGCTTATTGGTACCATCATCCAATCAGCGCATTGGCATAGCCTTTGTTAAAGAACGTATAACGATAATAAACGCGTGTCAGCCTTTTACTAAATGACAAGCTGACGTTAAGGAACATGACAAGTAACGGTCAATAAAAATTTAAATGATTTGAAATGCGTATTCTCTCAATTCGAATGGTCTTGCACCAATGGTCGCGCGCCGACCTTTCGACCTGAGCCGGCGCGCGGGGCGTGGCTTCGCCCGATTGGCTCGCCCCGCCCCCTCCACTCCACGCCCGTCGATCGAGCACTGAAGCGATATCGTAGAAAACTCGTTCATTTTCATCCGATATTTTTAACTTTTGCAGATCGACGAGGAAAATTTTAATATGATTTTAATTGTGGACGTTCGGGGATTTACCATCTAGTAAGAACCGAGATAACGGGAGGGGAATACAAGGAAAACTAACCTAAGTTAGTTAAATCCGTTTGTTTATTTTTGATTTATTACTTAACTATTAGCAGTCAAGCATCATGGATATTTATATGCATGACTTAAACGTTCGATATTTCTGAACGCAAAAATTAAAATAAAATGGCCCTTTGTAGGGTACCTAGGCATGTTCACACTTAATTAACTACACGCATTATTTTATTTTTCTTTGTTATACTAGTGAACAAAAGATCAAAGAGAATTTAACAAAGCAAGTTGGCCGTGTAACTAAATCGAACGTGGCATGTGACGCATCTCCGAGAGGTCACCGGTTCAAATCCCGTTGGGGCTTTTTACGCGTTTCACTTAAATTTATTAATGTTATTTCGACTGTAAGGAATCGTAATTAGGCATTATGGGTTCATTAAAATATCTTTCAAATACTTCTATTTGTCGTCCTGACAGCGTGATTTGTTTACGGTTGTTTTGTTACGGAATGCTTATATTTTAAAGGTCTGATTAGGTATTTCCTTTAACTAAACTAAATATACTTATTACAATTTAGATGTTTTCCTTCTGTTTCTATGGAGATCCGCTCTTTAATATAAATGCTGATAGCGTTTTTAGTCACTAAAATTGAGTACCTATCTACAGGGCCTATCTTTAACCAATCCTGCATTCAATCCTGCATTCAAGGGGTGCAGAGGCTACAACCAACAAATGGAATATACCCAAATCCTACATTTATTCAACTGTTAAATTTTATAGTCACTAGAGCTTACTTATATGTCGTCTCTGCAGAGTACCTATTCATCATCCCAGCCTATATACGCCCCATGCAGTCAGAATGAGAGGGCTTGTGCCGAAGTTCCCACGTGAGCCTAGTGCGAATTGGGAACTTCAAACACACCATTCAAGTCCTTCGCAGGTGTGTGCAGGATACCTCACGATGTTTTCTTTCGCCGTAAAGGTCATAGCAGATTTCAAATGAAAAACTCAGAGATGCGAGCCCGGACTCAAGCCCATGACCCTCTGCTTGAAGACCTTAGGTCAACTGGGCTACCACGGCTTTTTGCCCCGAGTGACCATCGAGAAAGTAGAATCCGGATATTTTGTCAATTTCTTTCATAAACGAATAACACAACGACCGATATAACCACACTTTTATGTAAAATACCTACCTAACCCAGGCAAGCGTTTATGAATACGAAAGTATGTAGATATCGTACCTATGCCTATAGATGGCTCGCAATGCGGCGTGCTCAGCATGCGTGGCATTTTTTGTGCGACGGGGTCATCGGTCAATCGCCCGCATTCACACTGGCTTCTTTAACAAAAATATTTGATAGACAGCAGCTTGAATAGCAAATGTATTTACAATCTGGCCGTTTTCAAGCCTAGAGTGAATGAGCATTTACTAGGCAAGCGTGCTCCATCGTATCCTTCATCTTCGCTTTCTATCAGGCGTGATTGTGGTCAAACGCAAGCCTATACTAGTATAAAAAAAATGTTGACTGTCACCCTATCGCCACATTACTTTAACGACCGTAGCCTTGTGGTTAGCGACCCTGACTAGCTCAGTCCCGGGTTCGTATTCCGATACGGGAAGACGCGTGTATGATGAATAAATGTTTGTAACTGAGTCATGGATAATTCTATGTATTTCATATTTATCTATACACGGTGATTTAATCATGGGTCATTCTTCGGAATCGGATTCTCCGTCTGATTCCCTTGGCGTTTTTTACTTTTACATTTTTCAACCTATTTACTATAAAATATGAAATTGTATTTAATTATAAGCAGATTTATCGAATAGGCATTAATTTTGGTCAGTTTGGTATTGAAATATACTACTTTAAGTTTTCAGTGCCAGGGGAATAAGAAAAATGACAGGTGAATAAGATAAAACGCCAAGGGAATAAGAAAAACGCCAAGGGAATCATACAAAAGGACAGGGGAATAAAAAAGTAGAACATTGAAGAGAATGTAATATTTGAGACCTGCTATCAATTGAATACATTTCTAAATGAATAAATCAGCGAATTAAAAGAAAACTATTTTTCTTTACAAGAAAACGCAAGAAAACTATGATTCCCTTGTTCAAAACCCAAGGGAATAAGAACCAGGGGAATAAGAATATGTATGTTTCTTGTCGATTCTGCCGAAACTGTTATTGTTATAATAATTACTACTAATTCAACATATGCAGGCAGTAATGTAGTTTTCTTTTTACTTAACACTATGTACCAATTGCATGCACAAAATTTTATATGTAAGTCCAAGAGAATCAGAATCACAGTGAACCAAAGCCAAGGTAATCATATATTTACCTCCATAGCTAATAATTCCAGCGTCGAGTCACGACCTCTCCCGGCCATGCTGGAAGCGTTACTGACGTTTGTCGAGCCCCGCGATCACAACGCGTCATATGACGTTTAAGTAGGGATCAGGAGGATATTGAATGAGGCACCAAGGGAAATCATAGCTTAGCTCTGGACAAAGCTTTAAGATCGTTTTTTTTTTAAATTGCGATAAATTTAGGAACCATATTTTTTCTTTTAAACCAATGACTTATACTCGTATTGTAACTATTTAACTAAATACAATACTTGATTTCAATACATAACATGTTCTTTTCGGGGTAGTTTGTTCACAAAATGGGCAATGGACGCACCAACGGAATAAGGTTTTAAAGGTTTGATAATTATTTACAGTTAATTATACGTACTTTAAACAAAAAAGGAATCGTGCCCCAGTTAGATTAAGTGCTAAAGTAATGTATAAAAAATATTCTAGCTAATTATTTGTACATTGCGGGTACTTTTTCTGCCTGGACGCTGTAATTTGGCCCTCCGAAGAATGACCCTCATGAACCCAGTTTCCACCAGTTTTTCAACTTCACACACACCATTGAAATTATTCACAGGTGTGTGCGTACAGCTTTCCTCGCGATGTTTTCCTTCACTGTAAAGCTCATGGTAAACTTCAAACGTAATTTAGCACACGAATTAGGAAAAACTAAGAGTTGCAAACCCGGGCACAAACCCACGACCCTCTCCTTAAGAGTCCATAAAGGAAAAAGGTCGTCTATCACAAGGTGTTTCACTGAAGAGTGCAACCCATGCACCAAAATACATGGCCAATAAAGAATCAACAAGTGATTTTTTTTTATTTATATTTAATATCCTAATAAAAAATTGAACTTAATAAAATCCAAAATCTGCTCATTTATTGCCTCTTAAGGCGGAACAAAGTTCGCCGGGTCAGCTAGTGATGAATAAATGTTTGTAACTGAGTCATGGATAATATGTATTTCATATTTATCTATACACGGTGATTTAATCATGAACCCAGTTTCCACCAGTTTTTCTAGATCAGTATTCGGTGGCCATCACGCTTAAGTCGCAATTACGTGAAACAACACGTTCTTTTTTTTATATAACTATTAAATGGAAAATAATTCCTTGTTTACCCTACACATGGTTTAGTCTATTCTATTCTATAAGCCTAAAACCACTTTGACAAGTCAGTTTCTTGAACAAACGACGTGAGACCTGTCAAATTTCCCGCCATAGCAATGACACTTGACGAAACTACCTAACTTCAACAGATGTAAGATGACCCATGCATTCGGTGGATGGACGAAAATGTAGAATTAACTTTTTTTTTTAAATAAACAGAGACTTAATTGCTTGAGACCTCATCCATTAAATTCCATTTTAGCTAGGGATTACTATTTTTCAACTCCTGATCACGAATTTTAAAAAAAAAACACCGTGAATAGGTATGTTTATCCGCTTCCTGGTACCCATAGTACAAGCTTTGCTTGATTTGGCACTACCTAGTGCAGTTGATGTCTATTGTCCCATGATATTTTTTTAATCCTTAAGCAGGGTGCAGAGCACGTCCAGTGTATCACATCCCTTAAAGGGGAAGTTGAACGTGAAGGTCAAGGAACGAATGTCCTAATTACCATATAAGAAATAATCAAACAAATTGGTTCTGATACTTAATGCCTTTCATAATTAATTTACTATAATATTTGTTTTTTTTTTTTAATTCAGAAGCTTTTTTTCTGACTTTATTGGCACTAAATATCAGGTCAATCTACTAGAAGTGGATGAAATCGACTTGCAAATTAAATCAAATCTTTTAAAAATGAAGCTCTACATGGCTCTACCATGAATATCAAAGATGAATTTCCCTAAGTCCATTTCTATGGATCCTTTTAGTTGTCCCGGAGGAAACCTTGGTTATAAATAGACATGGCTAATTATGGTGCCATGGGCAATTTAAATATCCAGAGCATTACTAAATTTATGGCAATGACAAATTTTTATGTGTCAATCAAAAGACAGTAATAGAATAAAAAATCATAAACAATTACAATTCATGTGCCATGTAACAGTTTGGTTTAAAATAATAGTAACTATATAAGCTCTATTAAGATGCTGAATCGTCTCAAGAGCTTATACCTGCTACTCTTCGTATACACATATAATTCATATTGTAACACTAAGCAGTCAGTCAACCATAATTATTATTATAAAATATCCCCCATTAAGATTTTAAAAACTGTAGCAAATAAATACTTGTAGGTAGAGCAAGATTTTAAAAGGAGCGGGTTTTTCCCAGTACCAGCCCAAAAATAAAACGATTTGATTTTCCTCCTTGTAGTTATAAACATAGCTATTTATACTGACGAGGAGACAATAGGCAAGCGATTAGTGAACCCGTGATGTATTGTTCCCGCTCGTCGTTAACTTACTTATGGGTACAACTAGAAACTATACTTAGCCAGTGATATAAAGTGCTTTTTTTAGTCCGGGTTGTATGCCGAACACTTTCGGGCAATGTAGGTAACGACCTGATTTTAAAAATAAACGTCCTATCGATGCTTCACTTAGTGGCAAAAATGTCGTCAAATCAGGAATTAATACAACATAATAAGAACGTAAGTCGAGCAATTGGGAATGTCTAAAAAAATTACCACTGTTTTTATATTTTTTTTGTATAGAAAAGTCAATTAAGTAAGTATAAGAAACTCATTTCAATATTTTTTTCATTTATTCACTACTTTTTCTCAAAAATAATTATTGAAACTATTTTGGTTGATGACGTCAGATTATAATTGAGGACTCCCACATAGCCAAATATCTAAATCTATCGAAATGCGTACGATAAGGCAACCCCTTTAATTATTTTTTGCGTAGTGGTACACTGTAACTAGTGTCACTTTACTGGCGCTGTCAAAGTGCTAGATGTCGGACAGCGGGTCCAAATCAAACTCCGTAGTATAATCCACAGAATTCTAACCACACAGAATAAAGTACGACTTGGACCGGTCACGCAATTTACACCAATGTCAAATGAAGGTCATTGCTTATTTGTTATATAATAAATTCATTACATTATATTTAAATTAAATAACTACAGAAAACGAGTTAAAAAGCATTTATCTCGAAATGGTTTTCGATTTACTATACATTGCAAAAAAATAGACATCCCCAATTAATTTCTGTATCAGATCACTTGGTACGAGTAAGTAACGGATAAGTAACTAAAATGTTGTTTTCCTGAGTCATTTGAATTGTAAACTAAGTCCGGAATCAATTCGGCGCGCTAGGGTTATCGAACCACAATTAATTTAATTTCCTTGATTTCAGCTAACTCAATAATGGTCAATTTTTACATTTTCTTTTTTTTTTGCTTTTACTGGAAGTAGATCTGATATCAAAGTTATTAATACCTAAAATATTACGCAAAGAACACGTAGGAACGCAGCCAACACAGAAGGTACATACACAGATCTTTAAATCTCTACAAAACTCTGATAATCAGGTAAGGTATATTACTTATGTGTATCTTATCTCCGTACCTTCGAGGATCTCATAAAACCATTGAATATGTCAAAGTCTGATACATGTCTAATGTATTGTTTGTAGGTAGGTATAGGTTGGTACACAATCCGTTAGCTAAACTGCCTTCACGACTCACTAAAGGTGAACTTCTTGCAATTCTTTTTTTTTACTTAAAACAAAAACCAACCAGGACCTAATGTTTCTCCTAAATAATACAAGCATACCGCTCGCCATGTCCACCAGACGTGGCGAAACTTCGGTAACCCTCGGGCAGCTTCGGCCGACTCCTGCGCAGAACAAAGGGCGCGCCGTGAACCGCGACCGTCGCGCTCCGGCGCCGCCCGCCATCGCGCACGCCTCGATCATGCACGCTGTCCTGATTTTTTAGTTTGTTTATATGCTGTATGTTAGCGGTGAATACAGAATAGGTGTTTTATCGGAAAAACAGAGGATTGAGTAGATATGCCATGACATGCACTGTGCAGCCAGCAGGCCTGGTTGATTTAGGTCTTAGCGTGAGAATCTAAACTCGATAAGTGAGAGTTATGGTAGAGCTATTCCACGATGATCCCTCTGACACTTGCAATGACTCTCATAGGGTGGTTTTGAACTGTCGATAATATTTTTTTCATCAAAGGTTTAACACGTTGCCACAAAGATCTTCCTAAGATGATTCCACTATAAAAACGTAAAAAAAATGTCAATAGTAAACCCAAGGCAACCAACCGTTTCTAAAATGTGAGTCGGTTCTAAAATATCACGTTAGCTTGCATTTGAAATACTAGCTAGTACCTGCTGCCTTTTAATAATGTACTCTTAAGTTAACAGACAGATATAGCTAGTGCCATTCACGAAGACAAGTGAATTTGTCAAAATTAGACATTAATGATATTGCAATAAGAACCACGGCACGCGTTATCATGAAATGACTCTATCTAACGATATGAGATGTCTATCTTTTGCACATGATCTCTTCTTTTTGTTTTTTTGTTTACTTCCTTTGATACCCAACGCTACATCAACCTTTTTTTAAATTGAGTCTAGTTCTAAACTCTTCTGTCTATATTCCAGGCGGCTACACGACAGGAGGCCCACGGGATTCAACCGCGTACGGTTACACGGAGGCGCCCGCGGCAGCGCCCGCGCCCCCCGCCGCCTCTCCCCTGGAAGAGTACTACCAGCCGGAGTACCCCGCGCCCCCCGCGCCCGCGCAGCCCTACCTAGACGAGTACTACCACCACGCGCATGCGCACACGCAGCCGCTCATCGCGCACGAGCACAAGTACCAGCCGCACGCCTACACAAAACCATATCCTAGAGGTAAGAGTCTAGAATAGTAGCGGATTTCCCTTAAGGCTCGCTAGGTTCAGGCCTACGGTCCGGCCACGTCTTTGCGTGACCGGCGGGCGGCGAGCGTCTCGCCCGCGCAATAAACAGAAAAACGCTCGCTCACTATGTTAAACACTGTACAAGCTAAATTCTATTCACTCTACGCGTATCTAAAGTTAGCGTTAGAAAATGGGAGAGATGCTTTTAGTGTGTCACTAGGATCTCTAATCATACCATAGGAACAAAGGAACAGCGGAGTTGGTGACATGTTTTTATTATTTTATCGTGCTTTTAATGCGAAATATGAGACTTGTCACATAAAATTCGATAGCATGAGTGTAGCGAGTTTTCTATGCCAGCATGGCCATCGGGTCACGTCGACGTCACCCCCCGCCGCTTAGACAAAGTTTTAGTACTTAACATTCAGTCCAGCGTGCATAACCAGCTAACGACGAGTTATTACGATTACGTTATATTTCATAGCAATACGGGTAGTTTCTCAATCTAACACATCAGTGCGTCGTGCATTGGAATTACAACACTTTTACACGTACGTGTAAAAATTTAAAACGTTTGGTTTTATCTCAGGTGGTCTTTGATGAAAGCATATCAGTACCATCTTCCCTAAGTGTTCATAATTGACGTCAGTGTTGCGCGCAATATGCTTCGTGTTATAATTAAGGCAAACATAGTCCACTACAAGCCCCATTCCCTCATTAGAAAAGATCACAGGACGATTGTAGCAACAAAGAGACTTACAAGATACTAAATTAAAGAAGATATTCAGTTTCAACACACAAATTCGTTAGTCTTTCATCTTTTATTTATTCTCCGAGTGTCGGGTTCTCGTGTTGCGTCGGGAGATACATCTGCGCATGCGGCGAAATCATTCATAATTGCTGCAGGGCTTAATGAATGTATAATTAAAACAAGTCTCAACTTATCAACGGATTAACTTTAATTCTAATGTAAAAAATATGAATGGGTTGATTTCTGAAATTGTGTTCTCATAATTAAGACATTATTATTCTGGCGTTAGATTTTCTTTTACTTGTAATTTTCTACGAGAAAGTTAAGGTACTAAACTATACGTAGAATCTAATTAGGTACATCATTGTGCTACCATTCCTAAGGCCAACGGCAACATTTTTAGATACATCATTGTGCTAATTAGGTACATCATTGTGATACCATTCCTAAGGCCAACGGCAACATTTTTAGATACATCATTGTGCTAATTAGGTACATCATTGTGCTACCATTCCTAAGGCCAACGGCAACATTTTTAGATACATCATTGTGCTAATTAGGTACATCATTGTGCTACCATTCCTAAGGCCAACGGCAACATTTTTAGATACATCATTGTGCTAATTAGGTACATCATTGTGCTACCATTCCTAAGGCCAACGGCAACATTTTTAGATACATCATTGTGCTAATTAGGTACATCATTGTGCTACCATTCCTAAGGCCAACGGCAACATTTTTAGATACATCATTGTGCTAATTAGGTACATCATTGTGCTACCATTCCTAAGGCCAACGGCAACATTTTTAGATACATCATTGTGCTAATTAGGTACATCATTGTGCTACCATTCCTAAGGCCAACGGCAACATTTTTAGATACATCATTGTGCTAATTAGGTACATCATTGTGCTACCATTCCTAAGGCCAACGGCAACATTTTTAGATACATCATTGTGCTAATTAGGTACATCATTGTGCTACCATTCCTAAGGCCAACGGCAACATTTTTAGATTCAGTATCTGTTGATCATTTTACACGCCAAGGTACAAGCCTACTACCACTACTACACTGCTTCTGGTACCTACTACTTAATTATATATAATTTTGAGCCCTTTGACTTCTACGTATTAACTTGCACTCGGCAGTTTATACTTTTTTTCTTTTATTAAACCATTAAAAATAAGGCGAAAGCATCTATCTACTCTCTCAATCATTCCAATAAACTTGGTAAATCGATTTGGAATCTCACTGCTATTTAGTTTACGTAGCATGTGCTACCGTCCTGTTCATTTCAAATTACGTACAGATTAACGAATTTATTTTGTAAAATCTATCTATTTCCATCACAACTGAACACATTGTTAATGAATGAATGAACTTGAACCAGAACTTGAATTTGTTCATTCGATTCGAATTGCTATATAATACCTACTTACTTACCTACCTACTTATAGTCTGCGTGTTGTTTGGTCACTTTTCTTCTGTAGCTGTTTCAAATATTAATAGCATTTTGTTACTAACTTCAACATTTGTTCATAGGTGCAGGAGGGAGGTACAGCGGGGAGGGTTACGGAGAAAGCTACCCCGCGGAGTACGGCGGTGCGTGCTCAGAATGGAGCGAGTGGCCGGGAGAGCAGCACGCTCTCATCCCCCAGGATAAACTCGCCTACCCTGCTTCCGGGCCTTGTTTCACTGGTACGTATGCTACTAATGCGAAGAAAATATTGTTGTATGTAAAGATGTTCGATTTGGAGACATATTATGTAAGCAGGTAATAAGATAGAGTGGTAGAGTTCAAAAAGACGGACTGTGTTCACCGGTAGGTAGTTAAGAAAACAAAATATATTGTCTGGAAAAAGTTCCGTTGTGGCATCATTTACCCATATAATAGTAAACGAAATGTTTATTGCTGTTTTAACAATCTGTATTAAAGTCCAACATTCGAAACTAGACCTCTAATAGGCCACTGAAAACCGACAAGAAAAGTTTACCTTGTCTGTAATTTCGTCAACGTAGACTGCGCGGTACCTTCGAACAGTCCCGGGCTCGTAGTATAAAATGCACCGTATATCGTAAAGCAACTGTGTGTTATGGTGCAGGGTCAGGCCCCATCCAACTGTGGCAGTTTCTGCTGGAGCTCCTGACTGACAAGGGCTGCCAGGGCTTCATCTCCTGGACCGGAGATGGCTGGGAGTTCAAGCTTACCGATCCTGATGAGGTACATATCTTTTTATACTGATTACCATCTTAAACCCTGTGAGAGGATTTCTTACTGCGTATAAGTATACTAACTCCTATTCACAATTCGTGCCACCAACACGCTATCAACAGTCGATGAGCGTTGCATAGTGTTGGTAGTAACTAAAAACCCACACAACGACGGACGTCTACAATGTCATTACAATGTAATGTCATGAAGTAGATAGGTACTTAAAACAGTTGCAAGATAACATTGATGACTAATTTGGGAATTTATCCATGAGCTATCTAAATAAATAGTGAGACAGGGTGAAAACTTAACTCCAAGAATGTCGATTCAAAATGCTTGACTATACGTATACATATAAGTATGCTGTGTTTCTTTTAACTAACTCGACTCATGACACAGTGTTCTAGAGTGAGTCTTGACTTCCGACACGAATTAACGGCCTTTGCTCAGTTGTTCGCCATTACAAAGATCCCAAGACAATGCGGGGTAAGAAACTCGTAATCTAACATAATTCATGTGATTTTTATTTGTCAGGTTGCTCGACGCTGGGGCATCCGCAAGAACAAGCCGAAGATGAACTACGAGAAGCTGTCGCGTGGTCTGCGTTATTATTACGATAAAAACATCATTCATAAGACCGCTGGCAAACGCTACGTCTATCGCTTTGTCTGCGACCTGCAGAGCTTGCTGGGGTAAGTACCACAATACAGCCTGATGACGACTCCTATAGTCTGCCTAGTGCATCGACTTTCGCTTGTCGCCTTTATTGTGCCAGTAACGTATTAGTCCTTGTAAAAAATCGTTAAAATTGTACACTGGCGCCAAAAATGGGGCCATTGTTAAAGGTACGATTATCAAACATAATTACGCTCCTTATAATCTTTAACTACTGAACTATCTAATGCAGAATCATTTTATGTTTTTTTTCGACTTTTAACATATTTTTATCAGCTACTATCATTGGAATGGGGATGTTGACACCACCAATCAACTGACGTTCTTTTTATGAGCTGTCAAAACACAAACTCCCATAGAGTTTGAATGATAATAGCGACATACGACGTCATTGTTCGCATACTCAATCAACTAACCATTTATTTGTTTTAAAGCAACAAAAAATCTAATTTTGCATTTAATCGAAAATTAATCTGACTTTCAGGGCTGAAATAAAGCGTTTTTTTACTGGAATTGTGTCTTAAATATTTTTTAATGGTGTCAACATCCCTATTGTCGAAAGGGTCGAGGTAAAATTATTCTACCAAAGCAATAAATAAATACAATACGTGCTAATAAATTCGTGTTTTTGTTTCAGGATCTCACCGGAACAGCTGCATGCGATGTATGAACCCAAAATGGAAAAGAAGGACGACGACTGAACGCTCTCCCCGAGCCCTCATCGCATCTCACTAGCAGAACAGCACCGCATTCTGGCACGCTGCCATATTTCAATTTAATAAAAAAATCGAATTATCTTTGAAATTCTTAAATTGTTTCTTAGACGCAATATTTTGTGATAAGGACGTGTACCGACAGCTTTTCATCGACATCACATCATAAGATTTGCCAAATTCATACACGCACGTTCTTAATAGTTTCATCTACAATTCTATTCAGTTTTGATCTCATACAACCAGTGGATTACACATTTAAGCTTCTGTTTAAGCTTAAAGAACCTAAAAGGTTCAGGGTACTATTATTCATCAAAAATTTACATTATTATTTATTAAGTCCCAGAAAAAACCGACGGTGCCTTAACACTTCATACATTTAACGATTATTATTCGGAATCTTCATTTCCATTTGATTATCAAAAGTCAATTGAAGTCTAGCGACAGTATTAAGGTGATACATTATTGAAATTAATCGCTGGACGTTTTTGCAAAAGTTTCAACGTTTCACCAGCACCAAGAAACGATTAATCATGATTATTATACTTGAGTACTGAATTAGGAAAATTCTGCTATAAATCTAATGGTAACTGTAAATATAAGTTAATTTTGTTAGGTACTTTAAAGAAATAATTAGGTATTATATTATAGTAAGTATTAAGTGTTGTATGTTTGATTCGCATATTGTTGCAATATGCGTTAAGAATAAAGCATAGTTAGAATCGAATGGTGAAGAAAGTTTTTTAAAATTTTACGAAAATTATTTTAAAAGTCCAAAGATTGTAAAATCTGTAATCACCCTTACCCACCAATCGGCAAGAGTTAGTGAACGACCAACGGCTTACTCCTAACCGCTAGCAGGTACAAGTTCTCCGAAAAGTGGTAAACGAATTATTTAGCTTTCATCTGCTTTCAAAGCCATTTTCAGACTATTTGTGCCGACTAATATTATTAAAATGCACCTAAAGGCATACTGAGGATCATTTTGGCGTGCCTGTGGGCTTCGCCCCACGGTGACCGGCAACAGCGGGCGACATGAGCGTCACTGATCTCGTGGTAATGGAATGTAACGTCTTACTAGTAATGAAATTAATTAGTTGTATTATTTTCAATTTTTATAGCTCCTAGCATACACCGAAGATATTTCGTTAAGGTTTATTTTGTAAAATATTTTTCCTCCATCAATATCATACTTGCCCCGAGCCTCAAAAGGCGCTTGGTATTAAAAATGACTTTAGAAATTTGTTAGACTATCCCTGAATAGTCACGGTGCTGTTCGCACGACATTATTAACCTTTTAACCGCGAAAAGTGTCTAATGCAACGCAAATTGGCAACTAACGCGTACACATCACCAACTATTATGCATTTATACGTATGTAAAACTTTGAAATGCATGAAAAATAGTAAATGGCCTTTACTGAGTACCACTCATCCATCTTCTTTATCTTCAGTTCTTTTTCTCCGTTTTGAATTTTAGGGTATAAATGTAACCAAATTTCTACTACATAATAGCGTATAATGAGGTTTCTTATGTATGCATTTCGGTCGCAATTACAGAGTGGGCCTTGTCCTATTTAGACATAGACATGGGTGGTTAAAAGGTTAAACGTTTTACTAAAGATATTGTCTTCCCCGTTGTCCTAGCTGTCAGTGAGATTTGGCTATGATAGAACGCGCACTTCTTGAAAATATTGGTACTTCTGCGAGCTACCTGCCATTTTGAAGTGAGAACTAAATATTTGTAGTTATGTCCAAATTTGAATGTATAAGTGTCGTTGTATGTATTGATGGAAGATATAAAATTAAAAATATATATTTACGAAATCACTTGTTGTTTCTTTTGCCTGCTTATTAATCTCCCACTACCACTATTCAGATACACATTTAAATTAAAATAATAATAATCTAAGGGGCTGTTTCACCACCCATTGATTAATTTTAACTGACGGATAAATTGATGCCGTCTCCTCTATTCGAACAAAACAAACAGAGACGGCATCATATTTACCTGTCAAATAAATTTGATCAATGGATGGTGAAACAGGGGGTAAATGTTTTAAAAACCATTAATAAAAATTAGACCCTCTGTTTGAGACGCCATAGGTCAAACCACTAGGCCACCAACGGCTTCACTTGCACGCCTGCACGCGCGCAGCTGCTTGCACGGCTTCAGCTTGTGGGTTCGAGCCCGGGCCCGCACCTCTGAATTTATTGAAATTTACCACGAGCTTCACGGTGAAACAAAAAGTCGTGAGGAAACCTGCACACACCTGAGAATAAATTCAATGGTGTAAAATAAAAAAAATAAAAAAAATGTATGTGAAGTTCCCAATCCGCACTGGGCCCACGTGGAAACTACGGCCCAAGCCCTCTAAATCTGAAACAGGCCTGTGGCCTGCAGTGGGACGTATATAGGCTGGGATGATGATGAATAAAAATTAGAATGAAAATTCTTGCAATTAGATTTTCAACACACAGCGTAAAAAAAACGCGTGATTTCCTGAAGGCTGTACATGAATTACATGATATGAAATATTGTTATGAACCTATACCTACTGTGGATCGAACGATAGTGTTTCAATAAACAGTGGACCAAGAATTTGTTTAAATTATAGTCTCAAGAAAATGTTCGTACTACAAACCAGGGATGTTACGGAGCTTCGGTTCCGGTTCCGTTAAGTCGGAACTTCCGATTACTATTATACTTTCGGTTCCGACTCCGGCTCCGACATTTTTTAATCGGAGGTTTGAATCGGAGGTCGAAGCATAGATAGCGGGCGAGTGCGGCGGCGTATATTATACTACTCTTTGGTGCCGACCGACTGTTATGATTCGACAGGTTCATACGCGTCGCGCGGAGAATCGCCCCTCCCCCGACCCGCGCACTCTATTGTCAATTATTTTTTCACTTGTTAACGCACGCGCACCCTGCTTCCGATTCCGATTCCGACTCCGGTTCCGATTCCGATAAAGCAAATTTAAAAACTCCGATTTCGGCTTCGGTTCCGATAAAACTACTTCCGTTACATCCCTGCTACAAACGCCAGCAAAAGTGGATACGTGCGATTGTGATGCTCAAATAAGTATACTAAGACTTTACTGCTAATGTAATAAATGAGACGGTGTGTCGATCATTTTGAACAATATAACCGTTCGGCCACTTTTGCTGTTGACTGTACTTATTAGTCAAAAACTTGCTATAATCAATGTTTTATACCGCTAATTAAACAAATTCTTGGTTTTCACCCCTATGCGTTCGTACTCTCAGCTCAGTTAAATCGTTATGCACTGTATGTATTTATTAATACAGTATTAAAAATATTATCATATTATATTATTAATTGAATCTCACACACAATAACTATAGCTCGGAGTCCCGGGACCGTATTACGCTTCTGACGCTTGCCTTGGCTTTCACCATCTTTCTGTCATCATTTTATATCGTTTGACAGAAAGAAATAGTGATTTCGAAGGCAGGCGTCAGAAACGTTAGACAATAAGCCTGCTGGGCTGATACACTGGTTTATTGTAGTTATCAACTCCACATAACTCGTCTTGATTAAGTGAACTTCAATCAAGGATCCATCACATTGACCAGAGTAAAATATGCGTACATTTCCAGCACTGTGTAATATTGTATGGCCTGAGGCCTTTACCTTCTGCGGAAAAGATTAAAAAAGAAGTCACGCTGTCAATGTCATCTAAACGTCATTTTATGAATTGCATTTATAGGTTATCTTCATAAGAGTATTGTTTTTTACTGGATTTCTTAAATAAAATAAGCTAGAATGCGGCTAACCCAAGTTTTAAATAGACAACACATTGGTTTTATGTTTAAAAAGCATTGGCTTATTCAAGGAAAACGCGTTCCTCTGGACACCGGAGTCGAAGAAAGATTACGGGCGAGAGGAATTCCAGTTGAGGATGCTCTAGAGTTCGTAAAGGAGAAACCCGAGCCCAGGGAACGGTAATTATATGTGAAATTCGCAAGGATGTCTTTGTGTGACATTCATAAATAGCGCCTAAATTCTAACCAGTTATATTCTTCACAGTATTGACATTGTGGGTCCTTATGCACAACCTCCACCACTCGATGCTAGCCATCCAGAGTATAAAGATCGACCATGTTACACTTTAAAAAGCACAAATGTACTACTTGAAGGCATCTCTCAAGCACAGGTACTCACTAAGACTTTAATAGCAGAGGATAAATTACCACCTAACATAGAAGAGCTTGCAACAGTACCTGCTCCGAAAGCCATTCATGAATGCGTTAAAAAGGCAGTACTGTCTGCAAATGTGTTTGACTGTGAACAGAAAAAGTTGCCAAAAATTAAGGACCCTGTGAGGCCAGCTTTCACTTTCCCAAGAGTATTAGGGATTACAGATAGAAGGCGCAAGTGAGTATAATCATTATTACACATTGTCATTAATTTTTAACAGTTAGAGTTGTGACAGGTGGAGAATATTATGAATTAGACAGTTCTTTTATTTATATTCAGCTATAACTTTGAGAACCGATTTGTATTTTATCGGTAGAAGATAGTTGGAATGCTGGTTGGTGGTCTTATTAAAAATTGTAACATCTGCCTAGAGAAATACTTCTCTATTAAAGCTCAAACAGCAGTAGACCAAACCTTAATCATGCAGTAAAAAAAACCTATGTTCTAGTCTTGTTGGTCTCTAATTCTATTACAGATTAAAACAAAAAAAAAAGATAGCCTTTCCCCCTGTTTCACCATCCATTTATCAAATTTATTTGACGGCTAAAGGTGATGCCGTCTCTGTTTGTTTTGTTCATATTATGTCCAGTAAAACACTTCTATTGTTGTATTACACTTTATTCAGCTAGGGAGCTGTGCCTGCATGCATACATGGGAATATATGTGTACCCTACATCAATCACCTTTTATTATAAAAAGCAAGAGAGTTCTACCCACTTCATTATAATGTATATGACATACCTTCCTCCCAAGTAACCTTACTCTAATTACTTACTCCTTACTCCTTACTCCTTACTCTACTTACTTATTCCTTACTCTATTTACTGGTGTAAGCATGTACAAAATTAAAGTTCATGCTTACACCAGTGACAACAACTTAAATCTAAAAATACATGTAGAATATAAAGTAACTAATTATAACTTCTACCTGGCCTATCATAGGGTAACATGGAACGGTACTTGGTTTTTTTAATTACTTTACCTCCGGTTTGACATGGTTCAGGAGTAGGTATTCCTATCATCTTAGCCCACTGATCTGAGCTCGGTATTTCAATAATATCCTGTTCCTGATTCCCCTCTTCACTGGTTACCACATCACCTCTGTCTTCCTCTTCAACCTTTTCTGTTTCTGGTACCGTTCCTTTATCTTCTAATTCTTCATCTCTTACTACATCTTCTTTGGATGTTTCCGTTTCTTCATTTGGATCCGAGTTCTGTGCGGCTGTTTTAATTAACTGATCCATGTGTCTGTTGATTATCGAACCATCTGTTGTTTCCACGTGGTAACTCGATGGGCCACCTTTCGAAACAACCTTTCCTGGTAACCATCTGGGGCCATTACCATAATTTCTATACATTATATTATGTCCAACATTGCTTTGTCTAGCCTTTCGATGTGCATTCCTATCAATCTGTTCTTCTACTTTTTTATTGCTGACATTATCTGGGTGAATAGTATCCAAAAGTGTACGAAGTTTCCTGTTCATCAGGAGTTCCGCCGGGCACTTGTTTGTCGCCGAGCATGCTGTAGCTCGTAATCCAAGGAGCATGTTCGGGATACGAACGTCCCACGGTACATTATTCATTTTTCGAAGTTTATTCTTTACTGTTTGCACCATTCTTTCTGCTAAACCATTTGTAGCTGGATGGTAAGGAGCTGTCTTTATATGTTTTATATTATTCGCCTTTAAAAAACGCTCCATTTCGCCGGATACGAACGATGTACCATTGTCGGAAACGATCATTTCGCATAAGCCGTGAGTAGCAAACAGTATTCGCAAGTGTTTTATTACAGTAGCCGAGGTCATATTGGTGACCATAAACACTTAGGCCACCGTGAGTAAGAGTCAACTGCTATCAGGAAATATCTGCTCTGAAACGGCCCCGCAAATTCGACGTGTAGTCTAGACCATGGTCTGGTAGGCGTGATCCACTCGTGATTAGATTTAGGAGGCATGTGCCGGTTCTCTAGGCACTTCGAACAATTTCCAATGAGCCTCTCAATGTCTTCGTTGAGCTGAGGCCACCATATGTAACTTCTTGCGAGCGCCTTAGTCTGTACGATGCCGTTATGAGTACTATGAAGTACCCGAAGTGTGGCTTCCCGAAACATGGGTGGAATAACCACACGAGAGCCTAACAGTATGCAATCTTCCTTTAGCGATAATTCATTTCGATGTAACCAGTATCCACGTAAATCACTATCATTTACTTTGGTTGGCCAACCACGTTGTATGTGATGAACAACAGTTGCTAATATTTTATCTTTTTTTGTTTCTGCTGCAATTTGTTCTGCATCGAACGGAAAATCTTGCGGGGCTTCTGCCATCAGTAAAATCTCCCCAAGTTCTTGTTCTGGTTGATCCGGCACAGGTTGTGGCCAACGACTTAATCCGTTAGCATTGCCGATCTGGGAACCCGGTTTGTATATTATTTCGTAACTGTGTGCAGTTAATGCCAAACAAATTCTAGTTAAGCGCGGAGATATCATGCTTGGCATAGGCTTCTTTGGGTCGAATATACCAAGTAATGGCTTGTGGTCCGTTACAATCGTAAAGGAGCGGCCAATCAAATAGTTATGAAATTTTTGAATGCCGAACATGATTGATGCAGCTTCTTTGTCAAGCTGCGAATAACGCCGTTCGTGTGTGTGTAGTCCGAGAGCTCATTGCAATTGGACGTTCAATTCGGCCTTCGAAAACGTGCGATAATACTACACCTACGCCATATTCTGAACTGTCGCAAGTAAGTACTAGAGGTTTGTGTAGGTCATAATGGACTAGCGTTAAATCAAATGACAACAAACCTTTTGCCTTGTCGAATGCTACTTGTTCTGTTTCCGACCAGTTCCACGTCCTAGCTTTATCGAGCAACCGATGTAAAGGTTCCAGCATCGTTGCTTTATGTGGTATGAACCTTTCATAAAAGTTATAGAGCCCAAGAAAAGCTTGCAACTCCTGCACGTTTTGTGGTTCGGGTGTGTTCATTATAGCCTCCACTTTGCTTGGAGCTGGATGAATACCCTCTGCGTCTATTACGTATCCGAGGAATTCTACTCTCTGTCTGCCCAACTTACATTTGTTTTTGTTCAACCGTAGTCCTGCTTTTTGTATACGTGTAAGCACCGCATCCAGACGCTGCCACATTACATCTTTATTGTGACCAGAAACAATAATATCATTGATTAGAACCGCCACCCCTTGGATGCCAGCCAGTAGAGCTGTCATCAATCGTTGAAAGATACCTGGGCTCGCTTTGACTCCGAATGCCAGGCGGTGCACCGAGTATAAACCCTTGCAGGTGTTTAACGTGAGCAATTTTGCTGTGGTGTCGTCTACCGTCACCTGCGTATAAGCTCTGTCTAGATCCAGGGTTGAAAAATATTTACCTCCGGCTATGGTCGCGAAGATTTCATTGGCGGTTGGCATCGGATACGTATCCGATTCGGTGGCTTGGTTCACCGTACTGCGATAATCCCCACATAGTCGGATATCCCCTGTCTTCTTAACAATCGGCACCACAGGAGTCGCCCAGTCGGAAAAAGATACCGGACGGAGTACCCCTTCCTGAACCAATCTATCTATCTCTTTTTCGACTCGATCTTTTATCGCGTACGGTACCGGTCGGGCTTTAATAAATTTGGGCGTCGCCCCTCGCTTCACATGAATAGCTACTGGTTGCCCTTGGTAAGTACCGAGTCCTTCTTTAAATACATCTACATGCCTATTAATTATTTGACTAACATCGTAAGAAGTTGACACGAAATTAACGTTTAATGTAAAACTTAACGGCTCAAACCAATCACGTCCTAAGAGGTTCGGCCCTTTTCCTTTCGCAACAAAAACATCTAAATCACGAGCAACGTCTTTGTACTGCACTCGAAGCGTCGTCCGGCCCCACAGCGCGACAGGCGAGTCGGTCCACGTGCGCAGCGAGAGCGGCGGCGGCTGCAGCCGCGGGCGCGGGCGGGCCAGCGCGCGCCACGTGCGCTCGTTCACCAGCGAGAAGCTCGCGCCCGTGTCCACCTGCATGCGCGTCGGCGTGCCGTTCAACGACACGACTACTTCGTAGGGCGGCACGCGGCTCACGCCGCCCACGTTGTATATACCACCGATGTAATCGTCCTTGTCCTCCTCCGTGTAATGAACTGCTTTGTAGCCACGTTTCTTTTTGGCGAGACAAATCTTCTCCAAGTGTCCTTTTTTCTTACAAAAACGGCATATTGCGTTAACGAAACGACATTCTCCGCCGTGGTGGTCCCCACACCTGTAGCACAGACGAGTGATCGCCTTGGTCTGCACGGCGTTGACGTCCATCGATTCCGTATGCACCGTCGATGTAGCCGGGGCGTGTGTGGTTGCGTCCGGGGCGCCGTTTGCTCCGTAATTCGTCACCATCATACGAATGTCCTTCACCGCACTCTCAGATGATAGCATAGCATCCACGACATCCTGGTAGGTGAGGCCGTCTTTTTTCAATAGTTCGTACTGCAATCTATGATCACTCATACCGCACACGAGTCGGTCGCGTAACATACGTTCCAAGTTACTGAAGTTACAAGACGAACTGATCTTTCTTAAGTCGGTTATGTACTCGGATGCCTTTTCTCCTTGACCTTGATCTCGCTTGTAAAATTTATATGACATGGAAATTTCATTTGGCTTCGGACTGTAATGTTTGGTTAAAACTGTTTCAATTTGATCAAATGTCACATCACTAGTTTTGTATGGAGTAATTAACGCTAAACAAGTCTCAAACACTTGCGCACCACACACAGTAAAGAAATTAGCCTTTTTATCACTGTCCGTGTCAATATCATTTGCTATAAAGCAATATTTTAACCTGTCCAAGTAACTGTCCCAACTGTCCACTTGAGGGTTAAACTCATTAAACTTCACGGATTTTTTCGACATTTTGTTTTAAAAGTTCACTTTTACACTTCGTCGCCACTATTATGTCCAGTAAAACACTTCTATTGTTGTATTACACTTTATTCAGCTAGGGAGCTGTGCCTGCATGCATACATGGGAATATATGTGTACCCTACATCAATCACCTTTTATTATAAAAAGCAAGAGAGTTCTACCCACTTCATTATAATGTATATGACAGTTCAAATAGGACGGAGACAGCATCACATTTATCCGTCAGTTGAAATTAATCAATGGGTGGTGAAACAGCCCCTTAATCTGGCATAATTTTTGCTGCAAGAATTGTACTAGTTACGACCGCTTTAGCCTAGTTGGTAGTGACCCTGCCTACGAAGCAAGAGGTCCTGGGTTCAAATCCCGGTAAGGGCATTTATTTGTGTGATGAGCACGAATATTTGTTCCTGAGTTATGGATGTTTTCTATGTATTTAAGTATTTATTTATCTATATAAGTATGTTTATCGTCGTCTAGTACCCATAGTACAAGCTTTGCTTAGTTTGGGACTAGGTCGATTTGTGTAACATTGTCCCCTAATATTTATTTATTTATTTTTATTTAGTACTGCCAAATATTGTATAATATACTATGCATATTGTACACTCACACACACTTGAATGTTTTTTTAGTATAGCATTTTATGTTTTACTTACTTTCAGCATCGTATTGACAAACAAGCTGCTCCAACTTGTTGAGAAAAGCAGTGAATCTGAAGTCACTCAATCAAAATATGTGTCCAATGATGTTGAAAGCCACTCAATATTTGACAAAGATGATGAGCTTATCCAGTTCCAGGATCTATCACATATTTTGGTGACCAGTAACAAGCCTTTAAAACATGAGGTGTCCGAAACAGATATACCATTTGTTGAAATACCAGATTTATACCCTGTCAAGCACACTGCCACTTTGCCTCCTGAACATTTTTATGCAGAGAACAGCATGTACCGTGAGTAAATTGTTTTTATTTAATACAATATAGGCTTGCATTTGACCTCAATCACACCTGATGGAAAATAAATATCAGGTCTATGATGGAGCATGCTTGCCTAGTAAATGCTTATCACCCTAATGAAAATAAACGGATCACTCATGTCTTAAAACGAGTTTAAGTTTAGCTTATTAGTTTTAGTTTGAGTTAAACTCTTTTTTAGACCTGAGTGATCTGTTTATTTTCACTATGAGTGAGTCCCACGGTAGTTTCATGTTATCACCCTAGGCTTGAAAACGGCCAGATTGTAGTGTTCAAAGAACGGACATAGGTAGGGAATTCCACTCCTAAGCTGAATGATTGATGAGGAGCAAAAACGCTTTGTGCGAATTTTGGGAATAATGACAATGTAAGAGTGGAGACCCTGCCTACTATCAGTTTAGTGCATGAAGTCCATAATTGCTTAGGGTCCATACAGATGGACTACATTCCAACCACAACTGTTGACCGTCCATACATTTTCCATTACAGTTCCATTGTAGTCAGCAAAATTGCATGCATGCTAGCTGCAATTGAAATGTATGGTCAATCAGTAGTTGCAGTTAGAATGCAATCCATCTGTAATTGCCCTTTGAGTTGGTGAATATCATTCACTTTGATAAAATCATCAATCAAACAGAGTACTTTCTAAAAGTCACATTTTCCCTCAATGTGAAATGACACTTTTACCTGTGCATGTAGTTTTTGTGCAACATTACTCAAAAGATCTAGAAATTCTAATCAATGAGGATCATTACCAGAACTTGTTCGCTGAATGCATCGTCATTCCCAAATTGGTCTAATTTGGCAAAACCCTTCTGCAAATCCTGCCTGTTTGATGAATTATTTGCAAAAAAGTGATTAGACGTTTTTCATTAAAACTGGTTTTTTGTCGATAGACATAGTCCATGAAAGAGTAGAAAACAGATGGTGGAGAAAATAAATAACCCCATACAAAATTGTTGCCATTTTCAAGTATTGCTCATTTAATATCCACTCTTTTATGTGGTAATCTATTTTATTTCTCCTAGAGGTCTCCTGGTACAAGCATTGTTTTTGCTTATAAGAAGGTCCCAACCTTATTTTGTAAAAATACTGTTTAAACCAATAATCTTTTTTCATTTTATTTGCTACACCTACGCCAGTGTCACTAAGAGCAGGCCTGGATTTAGGGGAGGGCATCCGAGGGGCCCCCACAATTAACTTCGAAAAATTGTTTAAAAATCTTGACTGAAAAAAAATGGTGATTTTATTTGGAAAATAATTTGTGGCCAAGGGGCCTCCACTCCTTTTATGCCTCGAAACCTCCAGACCTGTAAATGCGGCCCCTGACTAAGAGGTTGATAATATACTTTTATTACAGCATTCAGACCAACTGTACGCACGAGACACCCGCACACAACCTGGCTGCATTTCAACAAGACAGAAGTGAGCAACATCTATGAGGAACCTGTTACTCCAAACCAAATCCTAGGACGATCACTCACACACGCATTCACTGTGGCTACGGCCTATGCCAAGCAAATACATGGGGTAAAAACTACTATAATAATTTAAATAATTTATTTCTAATCTTACGTCCACTAACTTCTTAAATTATAAATTACAGGAAAATGTCAAGGATTTACCCGAACCAGTATATATAAACTGCATCCAAACTGACGGCCAGTTGTACCATTTTGGTGTTCTAGAACTTAACACCTTAAACGTCGATGGCAAAAATGGTACAAAGAACATTTGGTATTGCAAAAATAACATGAAGTTGTATGATTCAAGTCGATATTTCAGTGGGATGCCAGTTTTAGAAAACTATAACCCTAATGTATATGGATATATAAATGCCTTTTATAATTGTTAAAAAAATATTGTGTAGATTTGGATGCTTAAAATAATAAAATAAATGTAGGACTGAAACACCTTTGTTTCAATGGTTGCCTATCCTAAGCCCGCAATTACACTAGTAAGAAAAATTGTGCAAGTTGCAGCACATTTCCGCGCTCAGACGACTACTTCCAACTCGTTCGATTCACGGCCTCGCAATGTAATCCCAACTTACGTAATTTTTCTTACTATTGTAAATGTAGGCTACTATGAGATGATTAAACATCCCTAACTTTGTAACAGAAATGGAACTAGGCAAAGAAAGTTGGCTTAGTTGCACCCATCAATGGAGGCTGATTAGCAGAGGCCGGAATTTTCACGGCAAAACAAAAAACTGTCGCAATAAAACTAGTTTTAGAACCGAATATTTATCGATATAATAATATATAATAATTTAGGTATAAAAAAATGCCGATATATTAAGCACACAATTTTATAATCATTCACACCAGTTATTTTAAAATATGAAAACAAGGTGGCACCACCTACCTCATTGAAAATAATCACTTCAGAATTTAGTATAAGTTATGGCTTTATAGCTTTATAGTGATTAACGAAACAGTCTACTGCCAGATAATATTGAGAAATTATTGATAATCTAGTTCTATCACTATCACAAACCAAATAAAATGTCATGCTGCTGATGTGTGTTCTGACGTGGATTTCGAAAAAGAAATTGCATCAGTCTCTATACAGGGTAATTTTTGAATAAGTGCACAAATTTTAATATGTGATACAGTGTCATTAAAATAACAAATTTCAGTATTTTTCGTTATAATATTTATCACTTATTTTTATTTGTTTTTCATAGTAACTCGACCAATTATTGGATGAATTACTATGAACGAACATCCCAAATTTCAAAATGCAAAAAAATTTCAAACAGAGATAATCGTGATCTATCAACGATACTGAATCACATATCAAAATTTGTGCACTGGTTAAAAAATTACCCTGAATAATTTTATACAAAACTCACGTAAAATTTTTGTATAAACTGTTTTTTATTTGGTGGACCGTTTTTTTCTTCTATTACATAACTATCGATATCGATAAAAAATCTTTCTAAGACCAGTCTGATTTTGACAGTCTTTTGATTTGACGTGAAAATTCCGACCTCTGCTGATTTGATTAGTTGACAAGTAGTTTATATGCAACTGCCACCACAACACAATGCTACAAAGTTAGCGATGTATAGTGATAATAGAAAGCAAAGTATTATGTATTGTATTCATGTGCATATCTCTTTATATTTACAGAAACATAAATACATTTATTTATGATTAGAATACACAATGCTTACGTTAACCGAAACACTTTTTACATTAAATAGTAGTTAAGAAATTGGAACAAAAGGTTCTAATTATATCAAAAGCTCATTTATCCAAAGTGAATTTTTGCAGTCTACGTCTTCTTAGCTCTTCTGCATCGGAATCAGTCTTGTCTCTGGAAAAAGCAAAAAATAATGTTCAAAAATTACGCGTTTTATGGCATCAAGAGTAATCCACAGTCATTTTGTAAGATGGAGTACCTTAGGTTCACGCAATGACATAAATCAAATGTACACATTTCTTCCACTTTTCATCGTTAGAAGAAATTAGGAAAAATTCGTTCAAAACTGGAGTTCAAAGAAATCCGTAACTAAATGTTAATAAGAGTGAGTGAGTCACCATCATTATGATCCCTGCTGGCCCTGAACTATTTGATATTAGGATAGAATCTTAAGGGGATACCGCGTTTTTCGCGCTAATCGATTTTGGGTGGGCGATTTCGGGCGTGGGGCCGCTTGGGGGTGGCACGATGGCTCAAGATAGGTTGGTTGGACTGCGCGTTTTTGGGTATTTTCATCATATTACTAAAACAAATACATATTTTAAAAATGTAGCCAGACTACGCCCTAGAAAACATCTTGTTTTATTAACATTCAAAAAGTCATGACCTTTCGTGCTGTATTAGCGTCGTACTACGAGTTTAATTTATATTTTAGAGACCACTTTGGATTTTTTTTCTATCGAGCGAACTACAAGTAATCGTGTTTCGAAAAAGACTAGTCGCTAGAGTGAATCCTCAAATATCTTACATATGAATTTCAGGACTATAGCATTGCTAGTAATGATACAGCACGAGTTTAAATTAATGCAATAAATGCGCCAAAAACACGGTACCCCCTTAAAGTTACGGTCTTGGGGAAAGTCTTGGGTACACTACTTATTCGTAGAATCATTTTCAAGTGAGTAAGAAAAATTCGTTCTACTGGGATCAATTAAAAAAAATAATGCCTGCGGGCAATGAAATAATCTAGCAAGTATCATACCAATTAGTAGACTGACCACACTGAAGATAAGGTCTTTCTATCATAGATAGCCTGCAATTCCTTGAACAAGTCGCAACCAGCTCAGAGTGCCGCGCGCACGCTTGAATTACCTCAATATTATTGTAGGTAAACCTTGGCCAAATATCCCGTTTAGGTTCATTACATTGGATTTGAATGCCGTGATCGCGACCGATCGGCGCCGTTCTGCGAGTCGGCCCAGCCGATGAACATTGCACTCTTTACGCTGGTTCTATTCGATATGCACGAAAATCGTATTCGTGGTTTGATAAAAATATTAAACACTTATAAACACATTCCCACTTCGTCCACATCCCCATTTCGTCCACATTACCATTTCGTCCTATTCCTACTTAGTCAACATTTCCATTTCGTCTACATTCCCACTTAGGGCCTGTTGTTGGATCAATAGTTATACAAACTAATAGTTAAAATGTATGGCAAAAATAACAATAGTTAACGTATTTCAAAGGAAATTTGACTATTAGTTAGTTTAACTATTGATCAAACAACGGGCCTTTAGTCAACATTCCTAGCCGATTTTAATGCGGTTTTCGCTATCACTTAGCTTAATTCTCAGGTATGGTTTTATTTTATAATTTAGGTACTCATGTTAAGAAAAATACTTGCTAAGCACGGTGCGGGTCAATACTATTCAGATACACTACCAATTCCGTTACTATTTTATTACGAAATTGGAATGTGGACTAAATGGGAATGTTGACGAAGTGGGAATGTAGGCGAAATGGGAATGTGGACGAATTGGGAATTTATTGTGGACGAAATGGGATTGCTGACGAAGTGGGAATGTGGACGAAATGAACCTAAACGAAATATCCGACTATCCGGCCATAGGTTCCGCCGGTATTCCGGTAAAGAACTATCCGTTGCATCTCTAATCGCTACAAGATAACCATGTTAATATCGACACAAAACACACACATTTGAAGACCTCAAGGGTAGCATCGTAGGAATCACTGACCTGTTTGAATCCAAAGCAGTGGCCGCGACCGATTGGGGTCCTTCGGGGTGCGCCTTGCTCGAGGAGGGCGCCGGCGACGGCGGCCGCGGCCCCGCCCCCGAGGCGGACGGGACTACGTCGGGCTCCTTGTCGGACGCCGGCGCGGCGGTCTCCGTGCTAGTGCTGTTCGGACAAGCATATTTAAATAAATAAATATCATGGGACAATTCACACCAATTGACCTAGTCCCAAAGTAAGCTTAGCAAAGCTTGTGTTATGGGTACTAAGCAACGGATAAACATACTTATATAGATACTTAAACACATATTAAACACCCAAGACCCGAGAACAAAACATTCGTATTTTTCATACAAATATCTGCCCCGACACGGGAATCGAACCCGGGACCTCAAGCTTCGTAGTCAGGTTCTCTAACCACTAGGCCATCTGGTCGTCTAATATTTGTTAAATAACTTTACAATTAACAAGAAAAAAAGCCGTGGCAGCCTAGTTATTTCACCTATGCTATGGCGTATCAAGCAGATCATGGGTTAGTTTTAGTGGTTTTGTAACTTTGACATTCTCGCAGCATAGCTGCACAGAACATCATCATTCCAGCCTATATACGTGCCACTGCAGGGCACAGGCCTCCTCTCAGATTAAGAGGGCTTGGGCCATAGTTCCCACGCGGGCCCAGTGCGGATTGGGAACTACACATACACCATTGAATTTCGTCTCAGGTGTGTGCAGGTTTCCTCACGATGTTTCCTTCACCGTAAAGCTCATGGTAAATTTTAAATGTAATTTCGCACATTTTCAAAATCTCAGAGGTGCGAGCCTGGATTCGAAGCCACGACCCTCTGCTTGAGAGGCAATAGGTTAAACCACTAGGCCACCACGGCTGCATAGAATATAGTGGATGGAAAAGCACCCTAAGGCCTCTTTAAAGCTACAAATCAATGAAAGCTCGTAATCGTAATGTTAAATCAACTCACACTACATCAGTTTGCGTGGCAACATTGGCACTGTTCTGGGGCATGTTAGCGACGACCGCCGAGTACTGCTGCATCAAGAGAACCGAAGCGTCCAGCATCGCTTGGATCTCTCGAAGTAGCTGAAATGTTAATATTTGGCTTCGTTCAAACTAAGTGTGGCCAAAACCTAAGAATAAAGTCAAGAGACACTGATAATATACATCTATTTATGGGGGTAAAACTAGAATTGGGGCTGACTATTTTTTTGTAATGTATTATAGTAAATCGAAAACCATTTCAAAATAAATGCTTTTTAAATCGTTTTCGGTAGTTATTTAATTTTAATATAATGTAATGCATTTATTACATACCAAATTAGCAATGACATTCATTTGACATTAACGTAAATGTCGTTGACGGACCAAGTGGTACTTTAATCGGTGTTGAATAGCATTATTTAGAATTCTTCACAATTTACGCGTGGATTAAACTACGGAGTTTGATTTGGACCCGCTGTCTGACATCTAGCACTTTGACAGCGCCAGTAAACTGACACTAATTATAGTGTACCACTACGCAAAAAAATAAAAAAAGGGGTTGCCTTATCGCACGCATTTAGATATATTTAGAAATTTGGCATTGGAGCCCTCAATTATAATCTGACGTTATCACATCAACCAAAATAGTTTCAATAATTAATTTTGAAAAAAGTAGTGAACTAAATGACAAAATATTGAAATTAGTTTCTTATAATTGACTTTTCTATAAAAAATAATTAAAAACCATTGGTAATTTTTTTTAACATTTAGTGCGGGTTTCATTACATTGCGTGATAGCGCGGCAATAAATTAAGAAGTGATATATCATCGACAGAAATGTACCACAATACTTCTCGCAACATCTATATTTCGTTTTTTTTAGCAATAGAAATAAATAGACAACCTTGACCTGTCTTTTTATTGATCAAACCATTAGAAAACAAGAAACCGCAAGTAACATATTAAACTGTACATCCTGTATGCTTAAGACACGGATCCGTGGTAAATTTAAGCCTATCTTTCTCCATTTTTATTTTTATCTGTAAAATTAGATTTATATGAGGCAGTTGAGACTAGAGTACAGGTTTTTTTTCACTTCCCGCATACGTAGGATTAAGAGTATGATGGATGATACTGAATAATCCAACGGTAGATTTTCCGGTCGAATTTCATAAAATCTTAAATAATTAAAAATTAAACTAAGTATTCAAGTAATGTTTGTAATTTTCTCTTCTTGCAATAAACAGATTTAAGTTAAAAAAAAAGTTGGTTACCAAAAGTCGAGCCTCTACGTTCCTTCGCTCAGTGCCCTCGAGACGTTGAAGTTCGGCCGTGGTCAGGTTGGCGAGAGCGGCGGGTCGCGGCGGAGGCGGTGGCGGCGGCGGGCCCCAACCCATCATAGCTGAAAATACGACCAAGGCCCAATTGCATAACATAGTACAACTAATATTACAAGCGGAACTCTCGCTTCAGTTATATTAACTAGAAAGGGAGTTCCGCTTGTAATATAAGTTTTACTTTGTTATCCAATTGGGCCAATTAAATTAAATAAATAAATAAAAATAATAAAAAATAAATATTAGGGGACAATCTTACACAAATCGACCTAGTTCCAAACTAAGCAAAGCTTGTACTATGGGTACTAGACGACGATAAACATACTTATACATATAGACACTTATAAATAAATATAAATATCAGGGGACAATTCACACCAATTGACCCAGTCCCAAAGTAAGCTAAGCAAAGCTTGTGTTATGGGTACTAGGCAACGGATAAACATACTTATATAGATAGATACATACTTAAATACATATTAAACACCCAAGACCCGAGAACAAACATTCGTATTTTTCATACAAACATCTGCCCCAACACGGGAATCGAACCCGGGACCTCAAGCTTCGTAGTCAGGTTCTCTAACCACTAGGCCATCTGGTCGTCACACTTAAATACATAGAAAACATCCTTAACTCAGGAACAAATATTCGTGCTCATCACACAAATAAATGCCCTTACCGGGATTCGAGCCCAGGCCCTCTTGCTTCGTAGGCAGGGTCACTACCAACTAGGCTAAAGCGGTCGTTAAATTGCGCCCAAGATCCGTATAAAATAACTATCATTAATACACGGATGATTCACTTATCAGGCTACCTACGTTCACACGGCGGCCATTCGATTCGATAATTATATGCGGTATCAGCGTTTACGAGACGGCAGTTCACACAGCGCTTATTCGATTCGGTTTTTTTCACGTATGCAGTCTTAACCCTTCGTATGCCGTGTCCCGGATCCGTACCCAATTTAAGGCATTATTTTTGTATTTTTTTTAATCTGTATCATTGGATTTATATGAAACTGTTGCGACTAGAATGCACGACTTTTTTCACTTCCATACGAAGGGTTAAGTCACAAAGACTGCACCATAAAAAATCCATAGTGGTTAGTAAATTAATAGCACAGCTTTTTGTGGCTAACAAAAGGAACACAACAAGGTGTAGATATTAATTATTCAAAAATCCATAATCACTGAGAAATCGACTACAAATTCAACGAAACGGAAAACGTAATCTTCCTGTTTACTGCATTCATGCAAAAAATTACGTTTACGCGGTAATTTTCTAACAATGTAAATCCACTTGAATCTACTGATCAGAATCAGTACCTTTTTGTAACAGACCTCTTTTTATCGATATTCCTTACTAACGTAAGTAATTAAACACCGTTAATACTTAGCGGAGTTCCTGCCTGATCTAAATCTAAGTCCTCATAAAAATCAATTTTGGTAGGTATTATCCGGTTCCGACAAGACGGACTCAGGAAACCTCATATCAAATGAACCATTTCAATCAACACATTTGCCTAATAGAACATTTGACTTAGCACTCATCAGTGACAAAAATACTAAATATAGGTATCGAATTAAATGAGCGAGTTTAATAAATCAAAATTCAAGAAAATGTAGCTTTGGTGATTTTGGCACTGATCAGTGCTCCGGCACGTGACGGGGACAGCATTGAACAGCGCCAATACATACTAAGGGTTAACTAATGTTATAATCTGTGTGACATTAAGGTGCCGATAAGACCGCCTATTGTCTACCTGAATTTTTATTTTGTAATGTCACTGTACTTATTGTTTCTGGTGATCAATAAAGAATAATTTTCTACTCGTTGATTTTAATCTGTCAATTATGTGTTTATACACAAAATTGCAATCACATACTTTTTATTAATCTTGGATAGTCTATGGCACTTCGGACTCAACTATAATGATTATCATACAACGCTCTAGACGACTATAATAATTTCAAAATTAGAACTTAGTACTTCGATTGAGCATCGTGAGCGTTTAGTGGATGGAACGCACCCAATGTAAAGTTGGAAATATCTGGCAAATTTGCTTCCATTTGAACACACTTTTTTCTTCTGTTACGTGATTGGTTAGTAATAGTACTAGGGGCGTTCAATAAAAAGTGAGAATGAGTATGTTATAAACAACTTTTACTAAATGTCATTTTATTTTTCGACATAGTCACCTTTTAGCATAATACACTTAGTATATCTTTTTTCTAAACTTAAAATTCCATTTTTAAAAAAGGTCTCATCTTGAGTACTTAAAAAATCTTGTACTGCAGCGACTACCGCGTCGTCGTCTTCAAATTTCTGGCCACTCAGGTATTGTTTCAATCTCGGAAATAGGTAGAAATCACTGGGAGCGAGATCTGGTGAATACGGAGGATGCTTAAGGATATCGAACCCAGCATCACGAATTGCAGCCATTGCAACGGCGGACTTGTGTGCCGGGGCATTGTCCTGGTGGAACAGCACAACTTTCGAGAGTTTACCTCACCGTTTTTCGCGGATCTCATTGCGCAATGTTGCTATTTGTTTGGCGTATAAAGTGCCCGTAATAGTGGCTCCATGCTCGAGATACTCAATCATTAATACCCCTTTACCATCCCAAAAAACAGAGCCCATGACCTTACCGGCAGATGGGCTCACCTTGAATTTCTTCGGAGTTGGAGATGATGGCCTATTCCATGTCATAGACTGCAGTTTCGTTTCTGGGTCGTAATGATGGAGCCATGTTTCGTCCATTGTTATAAATCGCGCCAAAAAAAGTTCCCGGTCTTGCTGCATCAGGTTCAAAGCTTCTTGACAAATCTCTAGTCTAGTTTGTTTTTGCGTGTCAGTAAGCATTCTTGGTACCCAACGCGCAGATACCTTTTTCATACCCAAGCGTTCATGTAAAATATTATGCACGCTCCCCGTTGAAATCTTTACATTTTCAGCAATAAAACGAACCGTGACACGACGATCCGCCAATACTGAGTTTTCGACTTTTTTCACAATTTCTTCAGTTACTGCTGTAGTAGGGCGTCCGGAGCGGGGGTCGTCCATTGACGATGTTCTTCCACGTCTAAATTCGGCGCACCAACGTGCGACTGTCGAATACGGAGGAGCATTAGACCCTAAAGTGTCCCGCAAATCCAAATTTACTTGGTCCGTAGAAAAATTTTTCAAACACAAGTATTTGATAACGGCGCGCAGTTCAATTTTCTCCATTTTCGCTAACGTACTCAATAGCATTGCAAAGAAATTACCGTATATTTTTTTTAAACAAAAGACAGTTAGTTTTTTTTTTCATAGCAATCAGCTAGATAGATTAGCTTTAATTTCGTAATATTAAAAGAGTTTGCATCTCATTCTCACTTTATATTGAACGCCCCTCGTAATTGGCCAATCAGAAACAGTCTTATAACGACGTCTCATTAGTTCTTTTTTAACCGACTTCAAAAAAAGGAGTGTTACCTCACAAAAAACGTGTGTTACCTCAGAACTCCGTCATTTATGAACCGATTTGGAAAATTCTTTCGTTGTTTGAAAGCATATGCTTCAAGGTTGGTCCCGTTGTTACCGGAATCCAGTTCTGATGATGGGATCCATGAGGAATTGAAGGAACTCTTCAAAAGTTCAAGGGAAATGTAAAGCGATTTTAGTATTTTCAGTGACAAATCGAGCATTTGCATTCATAAAGTGTCATTTGGTAAACTAGATCTGATGAAGAAGACCGCAGATGGCCAACGGAACTCCTCAACGGGTCAAATCTTGCAAGTTGAATTTGACTCACTTCCCGGTTTCTGATTGATTTCATATTTTACATGCATGTGTAAATCAGGTGACAATGCAATATTATTGTGACATGGAGCTAATCTGATGATGGAGTTGGAAGGTGGCCATAGAAACTCTGTAATAAAGCAACACAACCCCGTCGAGTTTGGGTTCATTTGAAACGTCTTGACGAGCACTTTGATCCCAGGTGGTAACCAGGGTCTGATGATGGAGCTGGAAGGTGGCCAAAGTTACTCCATAAAGTAACGGCACTTACCCCATCGAGTACGGACTCATTTGACTCGTCTCAACGAGTACTTTGGTCCTAGATGGTAACCAGGGTCTGACAATGAAGTTGGATGGTGACCATAAGAACTCCGTAGTAAAACGACATAACCCCATCAAGTTTGGTCTCGTTTGATTCGTCTTGATAAGTACTTTGGTAACCAGAGGCAAAAAGTACAGTCAGTAAAGAGTGCCAGTCCAGGCCATTAGCAACAACTAAAAAGAAAAAAATAAAAAATTTTAAATAAAAAATAAAACCGCCTTCAAAAAACACCCAATAAAAACTTGGAAATAATAAAAATTTAAATAAAAAATAAAACCTCCTTCAAAAAACCCCCAAAAAAACATAAAATAATAATTGATTGAACCGACCACAATAAGCATGAAAATATCTTTCTACTAATCTGTTTGAAGTTGGTGCCTCAGCACGAGCCAGCAGGAGTGGACCTAGTAATCTAACTTACCTACATACCTATTATAGGGCTTCTACACTCCTGCTGGCTCGTGCTGAGGCACCAACTTCAAACAGATTAGTAGAAAGATATTTTCATGCTTATTGTGGTCGGTTCAATCAATTATTATTTTATGTTTTTTTGGGGGTTTTTTGAAGGAGGTTTTATTTTTTATTTAAATTTTTTTTATTTCCAAGTTTTTTTTGGGTGTTTTTTGAAGGCGGTTTTATTTTTTATTTAAAATTTTTTATTGTGCTACGAAAATTTAAAAGTTTTGTTTGTTATTTGACGCGAAATCGATGGTGTTAAATAAATAGTGCCTAATTCGAATTAAACATGAGTGACAGTGACGAGATTAGTTTCGCCGCTACTCCAAAGGAGATAACTACTATTGCAGAGGAAGCAACGCTTACCTTGTTGCCAGAAAAATCTAAAAAGCTTTACAACAGGAGTTATGCTAACTTCATGGAATGGAGGACGAAAAAGGTTATGTATGTACGTCGATAGGCGATGATGATGATGACTCGTAGAAAAAGTATTGTATACAATAGTTACATAATTAGCTCTTAAAATCTCGTACCTTACTTAGGCCACTCGGCAAGCCTCGTGGCCTACACACGGTACTCGACTTTAAGAGCCTTCATTATGCAACGATTGTATAAAATACTATTGTATTGTATTGTCTTGTATTGTGCCGCGGCGGCGGTGTACGATTTCAAAGATCGTACAGGTGGCAAGAGAAAGTCGATTCACCGAAATAAAGAAGTTTGAAGTTAGATACTAACTGGGCGGCGGCGGCATGTTAGGGAAGGGCGGCGGCGGGGGCGCGGGCGCGGCGGGCGGCGCCGCGGGCGCGGCGGGCTCGGGCGCCGGCGCGCGCAGCACGTTCAGGCGGCACGTGGGGCACGTCTGCTGCCGCTGAAACCACAGCCGCAGGCACGCCGCATGGAATATGTGGTTGCACGGGAGCTTCTTCGCACCTGGACGGGTATGAACAATGTTAACTGAACTGAGTAAACAGTAAAAAATGCTTTTTGGTAAGGAGAGATACAACTTTGAACAATTCGGCGACACCCACACCAGGCTGAGCCTGTATCGTGGCGTGGGAGTCAGAACATACAGAATTAAACTTTAACAGTGTGGCTTGAAAGAAACGAAGACAGTGATGTCAAAGTAGTTATTTATGATACAAGTGCGGAAAGTAGGCAATTCCCAAAGAATAACGGAAATCTTAAAACACGAGCGAAGCGGGTGTTATTAGCTGGCATGAGTTGGGAATTTCCTACTTTCGACACGTATATCATACAACGTTTTACAATGCATTAAGCGAGGAAAAAAATCGTGGCTAAACATTTCGAAAAAAGATGTTGCGTTCTTATTTACTTTCCATTAAAGTAAACTCTCGTAGGTGTTTACAAGTTGACCTTTACATAAGTATTTCAGCATCGACTTAGTCGGCAGGAGGCTGTCACTGTGACGTCAGGCGGCGTAAAGTCCGATGTAAATTCATCACTTGAACTCTCCATTTTAATTTACTAAACAAAAATTAATTCACCGGACTGAACTCATGAACATTACTTTGGCGGTTTTTCATGACAGGCGCGAACGGGTAACCATGACTGAATTGACTGATTCATGTTACGCCATGCGCGCGCACTGAAAGCTCATTGGTTGAATTTAGAGTGATATCGTACGGTCTGAAATGTACTCAACGAAATATTTTAGTACTATTTTTTAAACTATTTACTAAAACAATCTGTTTTATTATTTTATCAGTAAATATTCACGTGGTTGCATCAATGATTTACTTATTTGTGCAAAGCTGAATTTTTAAGACACAACTCTTTAGTCTCGTTTTTTTAAACACTAGTTTAGGCACAACTTTTAGAAATTTTGCAGTTTAAAAAGTTACTTTTCCGCACACGTGTTGAAAGTAAAATCCGTGAAACTTTTTTTCACACTGCTGCTAACAAAAATCAAAGAATATTTAAAATTCCTATAACAGCTGTCAAAACCAAATTTGCACATTGCTTCTCAGTCTTTTTGCACCCTTCATCTACAACCGACTAGTAAGATTGTATAATTTTAAAGAATACTCAGTCTTCGAAGCTTAAAAGCTTTTAATAATTAACATGATGATCTTATGTAGACAGGGAAAACAATATTAAGATAACATATTAATTTATGCTAATTGTTAAATGAATCGGCTGTTACTTCACAGACATCCATATCAATTAGAGAACTCAAAGTTCTAGTACAAATATTAATTACTGCGGTTTGACCTCAATTAAACTTGAGAACGAAAATACGCCCCTGTCAAAACGGCATTTGAAAAAAGTGGGCCCCTTGCTTTTTTTGTACGTGAGGAAATTTTGGGGTTATATTACTCAAAATCGAGACCGCAGTTGACTTTCATAAAGAAAAAAAGTGTCCTTATATTTTGGGTCAGTTTTGTGACTTTTTTCCATACAGTTTATATGGGTCGTTACAAAACTGACACACTAAAGTATGAAAAATTAGGGATGTTTTTTTAATCATCAAATTCAATAGCTATCTTGATTCTGAGTATTAAAACAAAAAAAAATCCTCATTTAAAAAGTGAGGTGTACACTGTTTATTGAATTTGCATTGGATGATGGTGATATCTCTCGTCCCATTTTATGTTTTAAACGATTTCACTGACCTCAACACTTAAAACCACTGAAAACGGTGTTCCATGTACTCATTCCAAATAACAAAAACTACTGTAGTGTACCCTTATCAAATAAGATAGTGAATGCTCGCTCGTACCTATCAGGTATAAAATTCAAGCTACGCGCGTAATATGCGATAAACACATGCGTTGTAATCAATCACAAACACCCGATTTAAAACTAATTTAATTCGGCGAGACAGCTTAAAGACAGTTTTGTTTACACTTTCGAGTAATCAAACAACCGTTGTTATGTTCACAATGCCCTGTTTAATGAATGACCATTGTGAGCTGTTCGTCTTGTCATAATGGACGAAAAAATTAATGCAGAATAATTTCATACTTGTTTTGTTTTTACTCTATTATTACTAGTTTTATCTCGCAGGTTCGATCCCGTCATCATCTCAGCCTAAACCCATACGTGCAGGCCTCCCCTCAGAATGAGAGGACTTGGGCCTTAGTTCCCACGCGGGCCCAAAGCTGGTTGAGAACTTCACACATACATAAGTACTATTGAATTTCTTCGCAGATTAGCGCAGGTTTCCTCAAGATGTTTTCCTCTGCCGTAAAGTTCATGGTCAATTTAAAATTCAATTACGTAGGCATAAATTCCAAAAAACTCAAAGGCGCGAGTCCGGGCTCGAATCCACTACCCTCTGCTTGAGAGGCCACAGGCCAAGCCACTCGGCTACCACGACATATATCCCGTGGGAATTTCGAAAAATCTCTTCTTAGTGCACGCTACCTATATGATCCTTAAGGATATGTCTGCCTTTCAAATCTGTCTGTCTGTCTGTCAGTCAGCCATTCATTCAGTACCGTTACTCTTTTATAGCTATAGATAAAGAGCAGCTTGCCCTTTTTAACAGTTGGACGTAATACATAAAACATAAAAATTTTAATACAAACAATATGTCTTTTAGCATTAAAGGGCGGAAAAACTGACAATAACTGACGTCGACGACAACCTACCCACCAAGTTTTACACAAAAAATATCGGTCAATTTAAATACAAGTCTAGGAGTGAGATTCGGACAACCTCTTCCTGTGTTTCGAGCGGCAGTTGGCTACTATTTAATATCTTCTGGATTCTTTCTGGATTTTATGTTATGCTACCAAACTTAAATCAACTGACCACCACGAATTAATATTTTCTACCGAACAACTGCTAATTAAAATAAATAAATAAATAAATAAATATTAGGGGACAATCTTACACAAGTCGACCTAGTCCCAAACTAAGCAAAGCTTGTACTATGGGTACTAGACGACGGTAAACATACTTATATAGATAAATAAATACTTAAATACATAGAAAACATCCATGACTCAGGAACATTCGTGCTCATCACACAAATAAATGCCCTTACCGGGATTTGAACCCAGGACCTCTTGCTTCGTAGGCAGGGTCACTACCAACTAGGCTAAAGCGGTCGTTAAAAAACTGATAATGTTTTCTTTAGACTCTAATATTAAAAACTCATCGATGAAATTAAACCATATAATACAACCTAGTCAACTCGTCACCATTACCGCTGCAGTTCTTCCAAAAATCAGAAACAAACTCTTTTCTTCTCATAATTACTATACCACCAAAATTATCGTACTATGGTCTACCCTATTTTAAAATTCGTTGAATAAATCGCACTCACAATGTCTCGGTGTCACGGCTACGCCTGTTAACTTGGTGACGCAAGCATTTAACAACAATTTCGTGCGGTTACTATGATAAAACATTTACATTGTCTACGCGCGACTCGTTCTGGGTGCGTTTAAATTAAACAATGAACGTTTTGCACGAAAGTTATGCAAACATCATTTTTTGTGCCTCAAAAAATTATTGAATTTTTCGGGTTCCGTACCCAAAAGGGCGCCAACTGGACCCTTTTACTAAGTTTGTCTGTCAGTTTTTCCGTCTATCTGTCACAGGGTCTATCTCTTGAAGCGTAATAACCTAGACACTTGAAATTTTCACCGACTAGGTATCTGTTAGGTACCTACTGTGGCCGCTAATAACCACAAATACTAAAAATAAGGTAAAGTTCGTCGTTATCCACATACAAGAGACACGCGTTTTATTTCAGCGTTTTTAACTCGATCTTTATAATGGCAGTAACTAGATACCTACTTTAAATTTTCATCGCTTATGTATTACTGTGGCCGCTATCACTACATAGTATAAAACAAAGTCGCTTCCCGCTGTCTATCTGTCTGCTTTACTACCCGTGCGAACCGGGGCGGGTCGCTAGTAAATACTAAAAATAAAACTAAAAGTAAAAAATTAAAGCTTAGGGGTGGTTAAATAAGCAAAGTGTTTTTTTTCAGCGTTTTTAACTCGATCTTGATAATGGAATGAACTAGATATCTATCGATTTTGTTTTTCCTGAACTATTTTTAAAACATTGTAGGTACGGAGGTACGGAATCCTTGATGTGCGAGTTTGAATCGCATTTGACTTTTTTTTAATTCAATAAACATAAGGTTGTTCATAATTTATTGTTTTAATATAAAATAACATCCCCAATTATCATTTTGCTAATAATCAATATTTCAGAAAACAAAACACACCTCTACCTACATCTTGTTGCGATTGAGACTTATCAGAAATTTGTCGGAATCGTAACGTTTAGGGATTGGAAACCATTATCACTGTTTGTTTAATCATAATTAAGACTACTTTTCGCTTTTACTTCAAATCCTCATAAGAAATAATCTATGTAAAATGTTACTGCTCCGAACCAATAGGCATACTTATACATGAGGTCTTAACCTTGTGTATCTACGATTCGTAGAGTACTACGAAACACAATGGGGTTATTCCGAAAACACAACTTTGTTATTATTCAGAACTAACATGTCGAATATGGTAGACTTTTCTATTCTTCCTAAAAATAAATGCTAAATAATGGAATATAGACGTCACGTTATGTTCACGACTACAAATGACCGGCGCGGCGGTAAAGACATGTCGTGTAGGTAGGTATCTATTTCATATCCCAGAGACAAAAAGTGAGGTAAAATTAGTATATGTAGAAGTATGTACAACATACGCCTTTCTTCCACTCATGTAACTTATTGCTGTTATTTTTGTACCGGGAATATAAAAATATAGGTAACGCCACGAGAGTTGAGGCGGATGATTACACACATAAAGTATTGATTGCAAAAAAGATAGTGAATGAATGAAATGACTGAGTGAATGAAAATGTGAGTTATATGATCTTATGATGAAATACTTACGCAATACTGTGCATATTATAATTTTTCTTTTTTCATATTTAACCTATTTTGAAATAAAACATTTTGAAACTGATAAGAAATATTCGCAAGAAAAAATCAGTATTTTATAAATAGCGAAAAATATGCTTAAGTATCTGATATATAAAATAGATCAAAATATTTTATTTTCTGTTTTGTTTGAACTATAGATGTATTTTCCTAAATTATTCTTAAAGAAATAGGTTGAAAAAATTTTTAGTCATTCTTGTAATTCTATGTCGAGTCTGTTGAATTTGCTATCGGTACGAATAAATGTCAAAATCCCGCTGCCAGTACATGACGTGTTGTAGTGCTTCTTCTTCTTCCTTAATGGCGGCCAGTAGGCTCGTGCCAATGCCAGTTAATTGCTCTCTTTGGGAGTGACGTTGTACGGTGATTCTGATTGTAGTTTTTGCAACTTGATAGTAAAATTCCAGAAACCACGTGGAGACAACTTGCGCATTAAAAAAAGTCAGGCACAAGAGCAATATAGAATTTTGTGATCACTGTAACAGTTAAGGTTAATCGCCGCATAAAACACTATCAAAATTATACTACAACTAGCCAAAGAAACAGAAATACCAAAATTAGATACTGTCTACATCCGCCATGTTCGAATGCCACAAATCGAATCCCGTGTTGTTGTGTGCGTGACCTCAACTCTGATGGCGTTACCTATACGCTTTCGGCAAGTTTACTAAATATTGACAAAATAGGGTAGTTGACACCAAAAAAGAATAATTCAAAACAACTCTAATAACAAAATATTTTATTTAAGCCCTGAAAACTAGATTAATTTTCATTAACAGTACAATCTGATTTTTAGTTGCACTGTAACAATGGTTAATCAATTGAGTTGGCAAATATAAGTGACGTCACTATTTATTGCCGTGCGAAATCTATAAGGGAATCGCGTTTTGACAGCTTATAAAAAATATGTCAATGGATTGTAGGTATCAAATACTCTACTATCGCCTCCGAGAGTTATGGTATGACTTCTTGGGCATTTTTGATTTTAATTGTACTGTTTACTTTTTTAATGACTAAATTTTGGGGTCTTATTATACAAAATCACGAGTTTTTATAAAGTTAAGGAGTCCTTATTTTTTGAGCCAGTTTTGTGTTTTTTTTTTATACAGTTCATATGGCTCATCATAAAACTGCCACAAGATCATTATGTACCTATATAGGAAAATTGGGGACATTTGTTTTTAATCATCAAAATCAATAGCGCTCTTGATTCTGAGTAAAAAAAAACACAAAACTGCCTAATTCTGAAAAAAAGGGAGATGGTACATTTTAAATTGAAAACGCCTGCTTACCAGTATGCATCTCCTCCCTACAGATGATACACTCGTTGTCAGCAGCGGCTAGTTCCTCGGCGGTTGCGTCAGGATATAAAGTGTTCATATTGCGGATGGCGCGGCGCGATAACACCACGTCGTTGTAAGCCTTCTTGAAACTCCTGGAACGTAGATTCTTGTTTAATACTTTGAAAATACTGGCCATCTGCAAGTCTGACTCTCGTAACGAAAAAGAAACACTTTTTTATTTTTGTTGTTTAAACGGCCATAGTAATGAAATGATTTAATAGATAAATCATTGAATTATATAAATTTCCTAAAATAGCTATAATTTAGTATAACTAACATAGTTTGCTTTGCTTTTTGCTTGAGCTACAATTTCTCAGTCTCTCACCTCATTGTCTCATACATTGGTCGGAATGCAAACAAAGGTAGTGTGTAAATGCGGACCATGATTGCTACGAAACCTATGTAGAGAAGAACTTTAAGGAAGTTGATCGCCAGTTCCGTGTAAAGCAGTACAGCCGCTTTGCTCTCCCACGGGGCTTCCCAGCGAGAGTCAATGGCATGGAGAACGTACTGGAACAAATTTTAATATTACCCAAGTGTTAACATGTTTTCTAGCTGACCGTGGTCCACGATTTACCATACAAATGTCGGACACATTTATATGAAATGTCAGTAATGTCCAGGCAACAGAAATTTCTGTTGCAGGCAGTGGAACTAGGCTTTGGCATAGTTTGAATAAAATAGCTGCAAGTACTTAAGAACCCCACCATTTTAATTTTTAAATCCAATATCTCATAAACAATATTGCATCAGGGGTCAAAAAAAAGGAAAATAGTGAGGGATGTTGTGTAATACTTTCACTAAAATTAGCAAGACCGCATTGTCACAAATACTCGAGGCTTACACAATAATTCATATTTTAATAATGACAATTTGATGATACTATAAAAACAAAAGTTGACAATCGAAGCATTAAATTGTCTTGCTCAAGCTTTGCATATGTGTCTAACATATACCATTTCTTAATTCACACAGCAGTTTAAACAGGATGTAAGTTTACAAACAAGCATTTTCATCATTTTTAAAAGCTATCAACTCTAACCAATTAAAAACATAAAACACCCACTTTAAACATGAAACTCACCTTGATGAGAATATTGGCGATCATAATTATTAGTATGCTGTATTCAAAACCAAATACAAGTTGCACTGATGGCCCTTTTGAAGCTGTAAACTGATATGCATGATGAATGAAGTAGAAGTCAGCATGTGCCAGTGCCATCAGGAGAGCGAGGATTCTCACATGGAACAGCCAACCAATGACAGGGCTCCTCTCCATCTACAAAAAAAACATTTGTTTTTCTCTAACATTTTAAGAAGGCTCAAGTACACCTAATGTGACTGTGTCAGCCTCCGACTGTGTAAGCCACAGAAATTTACTTACATGCATACCAACTTATAAATGCTAATCAGGCTAGCTTTTTATACAGCTGTTTTAGCAAATTTTCCTCAACTCGGGTATCATTGAAATTTAGACTTAAATAGTTATGATTGAAAATTTTATTTAAAGTAAAACAGACAGTGCAGCATCAACTATTTTGCATATGATTTAAATATGTTTGTGACAAGTAAACTCTAGATTTGAATGCTTTATTTTTAAGATAAAATAGCAGACAGTTTTTAAATAAATTGCATACCAATGTCTCACAGAGAAGACTTATTATTCAAAAGTGTTGCGGAAGCACTAAATTGTAATTAAAGCATATACCACCAATTTGTAATACTTTTTTTTGGCCACCAATCTACTGATACTTAAACAGTTGAACTCACATAATCAACCCTGTCTTCAGCAAGCCAATGAAATGCTTTCAAAAAAAGCAACAGCGTAAACAATGCAATGAACTTTGGATTGAAGTCATCTCTGAAAACTGTGAACGCCAGACAAGTTTCCGTTATTGCATACCACGATCGTTCAATCAAATGCTGAAAAAAAAATACATTACTGAAACATTTAAAGGTTTGAAGTAACTTAAGCAATTAATTATGTACAAAACCATTTCTAAACATAAATGTAAGGAATATTTGAATACCACCTGCAAAAATTCTTCATCATCCATTGTTCCACACTTGTTCAAAAACTATTTAGCATTAAGGCACCCTTTGAATCTTATAACCGTGGAACAGTCAAAACCAATACCACCAATACTTATAATTGATGATGCAATAACAATAAATTATATATGGACAATCATATTTTGTACCAAGTCAATATTTTATTTAAAATATAAATTAACAGTCAATTTCAAATGCTGGTGTTGTAAGCCAACACAGTTAAATGAATTTACTTATAAAAAGGGGGTATTCTCCAACAGATACCGATCTTTTGTATCTGTATGTATTGTAGTGTATGTACATTAGTCTGACTTACCTCAAACTCAGCAGGCCGGAGTTGGCCAAAGAATATTTTCCGTAACAATTTACCCACCAATAGCACTAATATAAATGCCTGCAAATACATTACCTGAAAATATCACTCAAACATTAATCTACAAAGTTATGCACTGGCCACAAAGGCATTCGACACTGCATTTGTTACATATTGAAGGCTATTGAGAGAGGTCATATGTTTGAATGCAATATTTTTATCTTTGTTATTATAATTGTTGTAGGAGATTAATTAATTTTTAATCAATTTCAGATTGGATAAACCCAAAGTGCATTGTATTTTTGTTTCGGCAGTATTCGTGTACTTACAGCCATGCTAGGATTGGAATTAGTTAGGTACACTATCGATGGATAAAACTGTTTCTTCTGGTAATAGGCATTGCCGATGACCACGGTCGTGAGCACGAGACTGGAAACAGTTGCGAGTAAAGCCTTCATCTTGATCTCACTTCTAGGAGCCCGTACACTGTAAATTTCATAAAATATTTGAAGAGAATTTTCTAAGCCCACCAATACCGATCAACAGTTAGCGAATACATTTTCAAAACATCGTTTCGTATCTCATCGCTGGGGCAGAAAAATAATTTTGACGTGTTCAATGTTCATTGTGTCAAACTTACAGCCCGTTCGGAATACTTTGAACGGGCAAAACTAAAAAAAATTGAAATTTATCCACAAATTAATAAAAAAAGCTATACTTTGTGTAGAAATAAAATAATTAAGTTAATAATCATTATGTATTTCATCATAAGAATATTAAAAACTACGTCGAATCAATTAAAATTTTAATACCTACTATTTGTTTTGTTGTTTGTCTCTATTTTTCTTTGTGGCTACATTATGCATTCGTATGTGATTATGATTATATATGTCAATAGGGATGTTGACACCATTAAAAAATAATTCTAAGACACGACTCCAGTAAAAAAACGCTTTATTTTAGCCCTGAAACCCAGATTAATTTTCGATTAACTGCAAAATTAGATTTTTTGTTGGTTTGAAACAAATAAATAGTTAGTTAATTGAGTATGCGAACAAGTGACGTCATATGTTGCTATTGCCATTCAAACTCTATGGGAGAAATGTGTTTTGACAGCTCATAAAAAGTACGTCAGTTGATTGGATTGGTGGTGTCAACATCCCTATTACTTACTTTCAGTGATGCCAGATCTACTGATTTAGCAGTAGATCTACCTGATTTGAAAAAAATCTACTGATCTACTTCTTTGTTTGTTATTACTTAAGAAATCTACCTGCTTTTTCCAAATCTTAGGATTAATTAATTATTTTATGTTGTCGTTGCCGTCGTGTTGTGTCGTTACGCCTTAATAAATGTTTTGTATAGTAGCGGAATGAAAAGGCTCGTCACTTTCGACCTTAACTCGTTGATATAGTCGAAAAGTGACGAACCTTTTCACTCCGCGACTATACATTCATGGTATTTTTATCTGTAGTGAGGTTTAGTTTATGTCTTTCTGTTTTTACTACATCTCTGATACTAGGAATTGGTAGATTGGTAGTATTGGTGGATGTCGGCGGTTAAAGCGGAGACTTTTGTTGTGTTTGTGTTGTGTATTTCTACATTTTATACTGTTGTAAGGTAATGCATTCTTGTATTGTTGATCGAAGGTTTGTAGACACAAAATGGATAGCAACAGTATAAAATAAAAAAAAAATCTATAGGTACTTGTCCCTTCTTGGGTTAGTAATATTAGCATTCTTATGCGAAAGTATGATCATTTTCTTTATTTTGTTTGTTACTGACAATTTGATTTGCTAGACTATAACTATAATAACTTAATAACATTTTTTTTGCTCTTGGGGTATCACTTTTACAGTCTACTGATTTTTCCCCAGATCTACTGCTAAATCTTTCATTTTTCTACTGATTTGTTCAGATTTTATCTGGCAACACTGCTTACTTTGCTCTATGTAAGTTACTCTATGGAAATTGGTGTTTGTCCAGAATGCGTTTGATTGATTTCTGATTTCATGATTTCTAATTAATTTTATTGTACAATGGACTTGTTTTACGTGTTAAACGGGAGTTGATGAAAGTTCCAGCGAGACTGTACGATAGTATTCTATTTGTCAGGTCTGTAGTTACTATGAAAGCGTTTGCCGCGCAATCAACTTATGTATGTCGTATAACTCATAAATTTCGTACTCCAAATCGGAGTCTTTGTGGAGTTTGGCGTTCCAGACAAGAATATTAGCTTTGGTATTCAGTGATCTTAAGTTGTTCACTGTAATAGGAGATGATTTTGCTTCACTATAACCTAGTTACGTAGGCTACTAATAACTCTGGCTTGGCTTGGTTGTACTTTCCATCATTATATCACTAATGGTTTTATTGTGTTGCTTTTGGTACCAATATTAATTACCAAAGTTGAATATCAATATAGCAGAGGAGTTTTGATCCATTTCTTGCACTATTCTGATATAAAATTACTTTGCAGGGTTTATCACCAGATCAATACTGAATTCCAACACAGCCAACATGGTAAGTTTGTTCATTCTTTTAGTTAGTGCATAATTAATATTGTTTACATCATTGACATATTTCTTTCTTTTCTACTCATTTTCAATCATTTTGCCTAATCATTTTTAATAAATAATTAATAATTAGTAATTGGGATGTCTATTTTTTTGTAATGTAAATCAAAAACAATTTTGAGATAAATGCTTTTTTACACGCTTTATATTAAATTGTTTTCTGTAGTTATTTAATTTAAATAGAATGTAATGCATTTATTGCATATCAAATAAGCAATTACCTTAATTTCACATTGAAGTAAATTTCATAGACGATCCAAGTTGTACTTTAATTTGTGTGGAATAATTATTTGGGATTCTTCACAATTTACGCATGGATTAAACTAAGGAGTTTGATTTGGACCCACTGTCTGAGATTACACAATTAAAAAAGTTTGTTTAATCAATAGTTTCATGGAAATTTTTCTTATGTATTATGACCATTATGTATTTTGTTCATTATTTGTTTTAAACTTTATATATTTTGATACATTCCCACTTTTCTATACAAAAATATATAAAAAGCATTGGTATTTTTTTTAAGACATTCCCAATTACCATGTATATTACTATTTTGTTCCTGTTCTGCAAACTTTACAAAGAATGTTACACAATAAAAAATATTACTAATACTAGGATTATGATTATTAGGGTAATTGTTTGATACTTAGTTATCAATGTTTCCAAAATTTACAAATATTGAATGTGAAATCTTTCTATTCTTTAATGGCCTTTTAATTTGTATTTATTGCAGCAGGGTGATGACCCTCCCTTTCTGCCAGTGGGCACAGATGTCAGTGCCAAATATAAGGGTGCATTCTGTGAAGCCAAAATCAAGAAAGTGGTCAGAAATATCAAATGCAAGGTAACTACAGATAATCCTATTCCTAATAATATTATAAATGTGAAAGCTTAGAGTGTTTCTGTGTGTGTGTGTGTGTTTGGTACTCTTTTATGTTAAAATAGTTAACTGCATTTAGTGTAATTTGGTCTTTAAAAATTATATCTGAAAAAAGGCCACTTTTTATCCTGATGACAAAATTCTTAGATGTTCTTCATGTAATGTGAAGAACAAAAAGTAAATTTTGTAAATTCCTATGGGATTTTTGTAAACTTCTATGAGGATTCAGTAATATTACTACAGAAGCTATGGGTAAAAGATAGTTCTTAAATATTACCATTAAAATCATCAGTGGAAAGCAATGGCGATTCAAGACCTATCTAAATTTAATGTAGGCAAGATATATTTAGTGAGGTCCTATTATGGTGCACCAGTCCTAAGAAGACAGATTCTTAATAGACCAAAAATCAAGGAACTTTCAACACACTAGGTTCCTCAGACTACTTGGCCTTAGCTAGTGGCTCACATCACCTATGCCTTTCCCTCCTCTTGTAAATACCAAGAAGTTCCTCGGAAACATGTGATGGTGTATGGAAAAACACAACCACAATTACTTATGAACTTTTACCACTATATCAGAAACGTCTACCATAGATACCATTTGTTTTCAGGTAACATTAAAATCTGGTGGCAACATTACCGTGAACGATGATGTCATCAAGGGTACCCTGCGTGTTGGCAGCACCGTGGAAGTGAAGCATGACCCTAAAAAGGATGCCACAGAAGCTATCATCACCAAGATACAAGATTGTAGCCAGTACACTGTTGGTAAGTTAATTAAATTAAGCATTTTAATTATTTTTTAACTAGAATAGATTCACAAATATGTTACAATCTTCTTGTCCAGTTTATAGGTACAACCTAAATGCAAACATGCAAATGATAAATATATTAAGATAGTTGTACTCAATTAGATAGAACTACAAATATTGTATCTATAAATTATTCAGAAGATGGTTGTAAATGACAGTGTACATGTAATAAACATTCCTTAGAGCTATACATCAATTTAATTAAGTACAGTAAAGTGTAAAAATATGGGTGCACACAACTTGCTCATAAATATGTCCCATAGCTCTTATGTCGTCGAATTAAGGTATAGGTATGTAACGATGGGAGGATTAAATCCTTACTTAGATACTTATTTTTGCACTTGACCATACATACTCAGGTTTTCACAATGTGATAATAAAAATTGTGCTTACATTTTAGCTGTCTATGTTCAGTGTCAAGCTGCGTATCGACTTTGCATGGCAAACCATTGAACATTGACGCTGCGCTCTATAGATACCATGTCGCGAGGCAATACTAATTTGTGACGTGTTGGAACGTGCAAAAACACAGGCGGCGGCCCCACGAAGTCGATACACAGCTTTATACTAGTGTCCGATCGAAACTGGTTTTTACGACCGGAATCGAAACCGAATTTCGGCAACGGTCTCAGTTTCGGCCGAAACCGTATCTTAAGGATCATGTTTTGAGGGAAAAATAAGGAAAATGATATTATAATCATATAATTTATTTTTTTATCTTTAAATCACATAGCTATGCAGTCGTCGATATTTTCACTTATTGATAATCAACATAAAACAACCCTGACTGAATCCATAATAATATTATCACCTCTAATGCACTACATATAGTAAATACCAAGTGCCTAAGTAAGTAAGCACACGGCGTATTTTTAATGGGCCATCGACGCGCGTTTGTATCGATACAAACGCGATACGCACGCGGGTTGGCTGTTCTATGTTCTATGTCCATGTAATATGGCTGTTCTATGGAATGAAAAACGCGCTGTAGACGCGGGTCGACGGCGCGTTTAAAAACCCCGTATGCTTAGGCCCTAATGTTTGTTTAGGTATAGCATTAGCGAGCGAGAGAGTGAAATTAACCAAAAAAGTATTTAGGTAGGTTAAACTTGATTCTACTACAGTAGAATCCGGTTATAACGACGTCCAAGGGACCGGTGATATTACGTCGCACTAAGCGGACGACGTACTAACCGAATCGACAATGTCAATTTAATTTTTTTATGAAAATACATTTATATTTTATTTTGATTTCGTCGTCATTAAATTATGCGTGTAAATTAGCCCAAACTATGGTTAGCCACTCGGTCACATCATTCATTTGAATGATTAATACTGAATGCCTTTGTACCTAATCATTTACATTCGACTCGCCCGGTTGTAAATGTAGTACATACTACATATAACACATTTTTCTTCAATGGAGAAAAGTTTTCGCTTTGGAGAAGTAATTTTAGTACATCATGCTATTAACTTCAATTGATATAATTTTGCTCCTAGAGATTCTCAAAACTCGCATCTGTTTTTATCTAAAATAAAATAACATAATCATACTTGTTACAGTATTTGATGATGGGGACATAACAACTCTGCGGCGTTCGGCGCTCTGCCTCAAGAGCGGGAGACATTTTAACGAAAGCGAAACACTAGACCAGTTACCACTCACACATCCCGAACATTTTTCTACACCTGTCATAGCAGGAAGGAGGGGGAGGAGAGGAAGGGCGCAGTAAGTTATTAATGGAGTAAACAGTAAAATTGTGATAGCGAAAGTTCTTAAAGCCACTTAGTTGTACTATGTGGCACTTTAACCAGTTACTTCTTAAATTGTTTCTTCATTAGACAACACCAATAATGGAATGAGAAATGGAAGAAAGCTGTATTCAGTAAATATTCAGTAAATTAATGATTCAAATCCCCATGTAAGGGTTTGAATTATCAAGTTGTGCATTATTGCCGTTCATTTTGGAGGCCACATTGGCTAACGCACGGGTGCTTGCTTTAGCATTCACTATCTCTTTTTGTCACCATCTTATACAGTTTGACAGAAAGAGAGAGTGAATGCGATAGCAATCGCCCGTGCATTAGACAGTAAGCGTACAGATCGCCAAAACAATCGTTTTCAAAAAAATTGTACATAGTTAACGGCTTTATCAAAACAAAAATCACAATCGCTATTTTTGTGTAACAAAAGTTAGTCATACAAAGTATATGGGTAACTCCGATAACAAAAATAATTAATTAAATTTTCTTTTTAATTAATCCCTTAATTGGGATGTCCCAATCTTAAACAACATATAATAAATCGAAAACCGTTTGGAGAAATAGGCTTTGTGAAGCGTTTTCAGAAATCAGATTTAAAAAATATGATAAACTGAATTAAATAAACATAATTTAATTAATGGCCTTCATTTGACCCCTGCACTATGACGACCCAGCAGCAGTTATAAAGCTGGTCTACACTATAAGTCAAATTGACAGTTTGAAATGTTGCTGTCCTGTTTATAATAGCAAAGAGTGACCAAGATAGAACTTTATTCACACGATGCGCACCGGGCTTTAAAAAGTTTTGTTATTAACTTGACAGTGACAAATCAGTAGAGCCACAGATTATGGTTATATACGACCTGAACTTTTTCTAAGCAATGAAACGTTGCTGTCTCACTGTGACGTCATTCAGCGTATTTCTTAAAAAAAATATAAAAAATTAAATACTCATCCAAATTCTAAATCGTAGAAAATGGTATCTTAAAATTTCCTATTCTGTCCAAGAAAAATATAAAAACTATATAATAGGTTATTTTTTTGGTACATCCCAATTGTGTACAAATTTTTTGAAAACGATTCAAATCTGGGGTCGTACACTAACTGCACACTTATGGTTATCTCTTTAAATCTAATTCGTTTTCCTCTCTCTTTAGGTCAGATGAAAGCGAAGGCGAAGTCCCGACGCGGCGTATGAAGGCGGACAGTGCGGAGCGCGAGCCTCACGTCGGACGAGTGGTGCTAGTGGAGGCGGCGAGCGGGGCGGAGCGGCGGCGGCCGCACCAGCCGGCCTTCCCCGCGCTCGTGGTCGCGCCCACGCCGCAGATCAAAGTCAAAGAGGACTACTTAGTGCGCTCCTTTAAGGACGGCCGATAGTGAGTACAATACTGGTCGCCAGTGTTGCCAGCCAGATCTTGACAAAATAACCTGAAATATGTGAAAAACCGGCCAAGTTGGGCTCGCGCACGAAGGGTACCGTACCATTATCTATAAAAAATTACGGTTTACGATTTATGACGTATTAAAACAAAACTACTTACTAGATCTCGTTCAAACCAATTTTCGGTGGAAGTTTACATGGTAATGTACATCATATATTTTTTTAGCTTTATCATTCTCTTATTTTAGAAGTTACAGGGGGGGTACACACATTTTACCACTTTGGAAGTGTCTCTCGCGCAAACTAGTTTAGAAAATAATTATATTAGAAACCTCAATATTTACAGTTATTTTTAGTTCTAAGTATGGAGAACCCCCAAAATTTATTGTTTTTTTTTCTATTTTTGTGTGAGTTGGTATGCACTATTAATATAATTGAATTTCTAAGATAATGGCGATTTAACATTTTTCGGGAAAACTGCCAGATTTCCTATATTGTTTTTACGAATTCGGAAAAATCACCTAAAAGTAACCTTTGAAGTAGTATTTTTTTTGTGAGTGGGAGGCAAACGAGCAAGCGGATGGAAAATGGATCTGGAATGGATCTGATGGAAAATGATCACCACCGCCCATAAATATCAACAACTCAAAGAGAGTCACCAATCTGTTGCTGGCCTTAGACATTAATATAACCTGGAAGTAACCTGAAGGAGTTAAAAATCACCTAAAAGGTTACAAAAGTAACCTTCTCGCAACACTGCTGGTCGCTTCGTATTTCATAGTGGCAGTGCGGAGCAGCATGGTAAAAGCAAATTAGAATTCATCCTCAAAACTTCAAAGAGCGAGTCCATATTGTACACAAACACGAAATGCATTTACCGCATAAAATGTCACTACTCAAGAAAGTATCTTGGCAAAACAAAAGTTATACCTTTTTAGGAGAGCCGATAATTCGTCTTGTTACATAAAAGAAAAATTGCGTACGTATCTCTACTAAATGATTACTAATGAAAATTAAGTTTTCCTGATGGTACGATTTCCGTTAGCCTAATCGTTATTTAAATAGTCACTCTATCACGCGTTCTCAGCATACTGCCAACCTGAGGCCATATTGTCTAACCCCGGCGCCATACATAGCACAAATGTTTCAACACATATTACACCCTTACGTTATTTATCACGTTTTGACAGCTTATAAAATAGTACCTCCCAAGCCGGTACGGCGAGGGTGGATAGACACGTCAAAGGAAAATGGGTTTAATGCTCGAATTTAACACTATGCTTTTCACTTCGATTGCAAGGAAATTAAGCAGCAACATTGGAAATAAAATTTACAAGCTCTTATTTTTCATGCATTGCAATTTCTATAATATTCGTAATGTACTAGATTTGCATAGTTTTAATAATTTCGTCGTATAAAAAAAAATAAGAAACTTATATTTTATAAATGTCTCCTAATTGTGGCTTTTTGACTTGGTCTAAAAAGAAGATTTTACTTTATGCACTGGAGCATAAAAAGTCATTTTATGCAGCATTCTCTCGATATAAAGAACAACTTTACGAGCATGAGAAGTGGAAAGTATATTAATTGATTGCTTGTGTCAAAGACCCTATGGACCATGTGTAATTTAAATGACAGAGAATAAAAAATACATCCATGTTTTATAGAATGTTTTATCAAACAGGGCAGTGAAAGTAATATTAATATCAAAAGCTTTGTCCTGGCATCAAATGTCTCCCGGAAAAACATTAAGCGTGGAGGATCTTGTATATTAGTTAGGCAGCATATTGAATATAAACCTTTGCTAGTATGTAAAACGTTGTCACCCAAGAATAAATAAGAGAAAATCGTATATCCAGGAAAATTTGAATATTTTTCTTCAACACGTATCTTCTCTCTCACGTGGTATGAATGTTTCAATGAGCATAACTGCAACATAACGTTTAATAAATTTCATGATATGTTCTTTCTGATATTAAAATTAAATCTGAATTAAAATATGTAATGTCTAACAATGGTAAACCCAGATGGATTACCAAAGGCATAAAAAAATCATGCAAAAGCAAGAGGTACTTGAGATATCTATATTACAAAAATAGAACTAGGGCACGAAAACAAGTTTATAGGAAGTATAGCTTGTTACTAAAATCTTGTGTAAGTCAGCCACAGATAAACTTAAATGGTAAATTTATAATGAACTCAAAGAACAAAAGTAGAGCAACATAGAATAGACCATTATTAAGGACAAAACCGACGTATGTAATAGCTTTAAATGTATAGAGTCAATAAATAATAAGAATCAAGAAATTATTAATCCATCCGAAATTGCCGATGTATTTAATGACTATTTCACAAAGAGTACAAAAACAAATAGTGATAGACAGGTAGTTCTTAGGAATGTAGTGTTTACAAATGCCAGCATGTTCATCAAACCTTGTACTATCGGTTAAATATTAAAATATTGTTTTGGCTTGGCTGCAGAGTTATCTCATTAATAAAAAACAGCGCGTGGAAATAAATAGAATAGGTCAAAAAAAGCGAAGTAATGATAAATAAATAAATCTTTAGATAAATATAACTACACTGTGGTGCCTCAAGGTAGTGTTTTAGGTCCGCTTTTATTTATTATTTACATTAATGACCTACCGAAGATAAGTAATTATAAAACAATTCTGTTCACTGATGACATTTCTATTTTAATACCTGATAACAATTGAGATAGAAATATGTATGTTAATAATATTGATATAACTGTTGATTCTGTATGTAAGTGGCTAGAAATATGTTCAATTTGGTAGCGCTAAAGTTAATATGTCTAAGGGCCACTTGCACAGTTCAGGGTTAAAAAATTAAATCGCTAACCCTGGGTTAAGAATGACAGTTACAGTTACAGAGTGACAGTTAGTAATAATTATTAGTGCCTACTAATAATTATTACTATGTACTAAAACTATTTAAATAAATGAATTGATTGAATTGAGTTCCATACATTTTGACACTTGTTAACCCTGGGTTAGCACTTAACTCGGAGTTAAGAAGCTAACCCGGGTCCGCGCAAGCCCGCCTAAGTGAGACATTATTTGTAAAGATCACCCATGCTCGTAGGCGGCGCCGCGCCGGCTTTTGCGACTTTCGCACGGATCAAATGTATTCAAAGCGGTACAGAAATCCCCGAAACCGTGATCGGCTTGGCCGACTAGTCGCCCTCTGTACAACCGACTAATCGGCTAGTCGGCTAGTCGGCCAAAGCCATAGTCGGCACATCTCTACAAATTTTATAATATTAAAGAGTATTTCGACTATGGCTGTTGTAAGAAGTAGCAGTATATGGGTCAATCAACTTTTTTTTGTAAATTTCTATTTACTCCTTTACAAGTAACTCAGTAATCTCTGGTTAGTGAAACCATGATTTTGCAGTAATTAGATAAACTGTTTATCATAGTGCGTATGTGAAAACCAAAAAAAATAAGTATTTCTATGAAAAAATCCGGTCACCCAGGGGAAATACCACTATTTTCATACAAATTTCGGGGACAACATTGTCCCCTGGGTCACCCACGAAATAGAAGCTAAACAAAATAAAATAAATATGGCAATTACACCATTATTGACTACAAAAATCTAGGGTTTTGAAAAGTATACTTTAAATAAGGAAAAATAATCAGTTTTTTAATTATTTCGGTTTTCATAGAAAGTAGCAGAAAATCTTTTACAAAAAAAAGTTGATTGACCCATATTTTGTATTATTTATTAATATAATTAATTATACATTATTTTTATGATTTTTTATGACATGTTTGAATAGAGCTAATAATTAGACAACAATTTTAATAATTATGTCTGAATGTTAAAATACTACTCGAAATAGATTTAGATTAAGATGTATTTTTGCATGCTATGTGACAGCTAAATGTGTGAACTCTTTATTGTACTAAAATAAGGAAAAAAAAGAAAAACATTATTGACAACCGTTGAAATGCATGTACAAAGGCGAACTTATCCCTTCAAGGGATCTCTACCAGTCGACCTTTGATTGGTTGAAAGGATCATTTAGTAAGGAGTAAAGAGTAAGTAAAAATAAAACAGACAAAGCGAAGGCTACAATACAACTTTTAGTAAATACAATACATAAACTCGTAATATAAAGACACCTATTAAAAATATACTACCATATACAACATATACATATGCATAATATTATATACAATAAATAAGCAGTGTTCTCAATATATTAAAGAAATGGTGTGAGCCACATCTTCTTCAAAGCTTCCCTGAACGACACCACGGAGGGAGATTGCCTGATGGAGGTGGGTAATCGATTCCACAGTCCAGCAGATTGCACTGTAAATGATTTAGAGTAAATTTTGGAAGAAGTAGAAGGACAGGCCAAAAGGAGATTGGTACTCGACCGCAAACGATGCTGGCTGCCTTCAGCCAAGTAGCTGAAACGCTCTGTAAGGTGTAAAGGTATAAAGGATTAAAAAGAGTGTTGAAAAGCAATGACAGAACGTGGATGTTCCTACGCTCCCTGATGGGCAAATACAAATATATTTATTTCGTTATCACAGGTAACCATCTCAGCTGTGCGCGAAAGTGAGACACGTGGTCGTATTTACGGAGACCAAAGATATACCGGATACACACGTTCTGAAGGCGGTCAAGCTTGTCAAGCAAGCCCTCAGTAAGGTCCAAATAACCAACATCACCATAGTCGATCAAAGGAAGTAAAAGAGACTGAGCTAGGGTAATTTTGGTTTGGAAAGGCAGGAATTTTTGCATGCGTCTGAGCGATTGAAGCGAGGCAAAAAGTTTACGGCTAACTTCAGCTACCTGGGCCGACCAAGAAAGCGTCTGGTCCATGATAATCCCCAGATTTCTGACGGCGGTGTGATCATTGTAATTGTATTTTAAGATCTATAGTTAACCACATTTAATGCAAATAAAAAAACTTACTTACCAATACAGACGGACAGCATTCCAACTGCCAACTGTCCATACATTTTCCATTGCAGTCGGTAAAACTGCACGCTAGCTGCGACTGTAATGTATGGGCAGTCGGCAGTTGGAATGCCGTCTGTATCGGCCCTGTCGTTATGCTGTCTGTAACGTTTCTAGTTATACGGTGCCAAAGAAAGAGGCTCGCGAGTTCCGCAAGGGCAGCGCGCCGCTGGAATGGGGCGGCGTGGAGGCGGCGCTACAATACCTCGGCAACGGCGCGCTGCCGCCGCACTGGGACCGCGCCGCGCTCTTCAACGAGCCTCGCAACACCGACGACGACGTAAGTGCTCACAAACACAACCTAACTAACCCCCAAGGGCCGCCTGTGCGGTCTTATGTTAAAAATAGTACATTACTGCAGCGGCCGCGAAATAGGGGATTGCCGGCCGAGTAGTTATAGATGGCCGAGTGTTAACGAGGCCGGCAATCCCTGTTCGTGGCCAAGGCTTGTATAGAGTTTTTCTCAAACATGCATCATCATCATCATCATCATCGTCATCGTCGTCGTCACCATCATCATCACCATCACCATCACCACCATCATCATCTTATCATCACCATCATCATCACCATCATCATCATCACCATCATCATCATCACCATCATCATCACCATCATCATCATCATCACCATCACCCATCATCACCATCATCTCATCATCATCATCATCATCATCATCATCGCCCATCATCACCATCATCATCATCATCATCATCAACATCATCATCTCATCATCACCATCATCATCATCTCGTTATCACCATCATCATCACCATCATCACCCATCATCACCATCATCACCACCATCACCATCATCATCACCGCCATCATCGACACCAACAACATCACCATCATCATCACCAACATCATCATCATCTTACCTTACCTTAAATAAACGTAGTGGCAGAATGTCTTAATGAACCAAAACGCAAAATATTGCTTATAGTTTTTTTTTAATGGCTAAATGCTATGATGCCATAGACCTATAAACGTCATAGTATGAAACAATAGACGATCACTTTGCTGGCCAAGGCCAGCAATGTTGTATGAAATTCCATTATTGACCTCTCGTCTAGCCCGCACCTTCAACGTGACACTTCGTGGCGTATTATAAGGAACATAACGTCAATATTTCATAGCATGTTTGAGAAAAATAAATTGTTAACCGTGTTACGGAAACGTAAAGTCCGTGCAAGGCCCTAGCATTATAAATAAAGCTGCGTATCGACTTTGCGTGGCAAACCATCGGACATTACGAACGAGACAACTCAAATATTGAAGCCCTGGAACGTGTCAAAACACAGGTTTGCCGCAGATGAACAATGCTCGCGCGGCGGCCGCGCGAAGTCGGCACACAGTTTAAAAGCTTGTAACATATGTTTTTAAGAAAATCTTGTTTGTATGCAGAGTTCTGACGACGAGCCCCGTGAGGAGAAGGACCACTTCGTAGCGCAGCTGTATAAGTTTATGGATGACCGCGGCACGCCGCTAAACCGCAACCCGACTATCGCCAATCGGGACATAGACTTATACAGACTCTTTAGAGTAAGTTCGGAAATGTAATATCTACCACTACACAATTCCTGCAAAATGAGTAGTCGTTAGTCTAAATACCAGTTGATATTTAGCTAACAACACTTCCTCAAAACATTATCTTAAATCCTAGGATTCATACAAGCCTACCTCATATCCGTGCTATGAAATTAATATCTATATATTTTTTCAGGTTGTGCAAAAACTGGGCGGTTACAACAGAGTGACTAATCAAAATCAGTGGAAGACTATAGCTGACAAAATGGGCTTCCATCCCGTCACTACAAGCATCACGAACCTATGCAAACAGGCTTATAAAAAGTGAGATTAAATTCCATTAATTTCATTCAACATATGAAGAATAACATTTTTTTACGTATGTGTATAAGACAATGTTCAATGGTGGTCCAAGAATCAAATTAGCTGACTGTACATTAGTTTCAGAAGAAAAAAAACAGTTGGGAAATGAATCAGTTGGAAAAAATATTTTCGGTGAAAAATTAGAGAACTGTACATTACATTTGTTATTTGACTTCTTTTTCTGAGCTTTTGGGTTCAATACGCTCAAGTCTAAGCATTTTTTTATGATTAATTTTATTATTATTTGACGACCAAATGGCCTAGTGGTTAGAGAACCTGACTACGAAGCTTGAGGTCCCGGGTTCGATTCCCGCGTCGGGGCAGATACTTGTATGAAAAAATACGAATGTTTGTACTCGAGTCTTGGATGTTTAATATGTATTTAAGTATGTATCTGTCTACATACGTATGTTTAATCGTTGCTTATTTTATTACCCATAACACAAGCTTCGCTTACTTTGAGACTAGGTCGATTGGGGTTGTCTATTTTTTTGTAATGTATACTAAATCGAAAACTATTTCGAGATGAATGCTTTTTAAATCGTTTTCTGTAGTTTTGAATTTTTAATATAAGCTAATGCATTTATTACCACATCAAATAAAAAATGACCTTGATTTGATATCAAAATACATTTACTTTATTCTGTGTGGAATAATTATTTAGAATGTAAGCTGCTTCCAACCGTAATGATTGGGTATCAATGAGAGAGGCCTATGACCAGCGTTGGACGTCCTACGTCTGAAATGATGATGATGATGATGCTGTATCTAATTTAATTTTGAAGTAAACTAAATAAAAAAATATTGTAATTAGTACCATGGGTAATTTTTTTTTTGACGTGACAAATTCTAATAAGTCGATGAACGCTGGCCGCCGGGTGCAAACACGAATAAGGATGACGCATTGTAACGTTACGTAACAGTTACATGTAACGTTACATGTACTTACAGAGCAGCGTAGGCCAGTTGCAATAGAGCGGCGAAGGCCAGTCGCAATATTACGTAATACAATCTTAGTACTAGCGCTCGGGTAATTACACGCTTTATATTAGCTTCACCTGTATGTTTTTTTTTGTATGTATGTTTTTTTTATTCAATGTTTTGTTATGACGTTGTCACGTTAAACTATCGTCCGAACCGACTTTACAGACAACCGGGTTTTTTAGACATTCCCAATTGGTGTGAATTGTCTCGTGATATTTCTTTAACGACCGCTTTAGCCTAGTTGGTAGTGACCCTGCCTACGAAGCAAGAGGTCCTGGGTTCGAATCCCGGTAAGGGGTGTGTGATGGATGAGCGCGAATATTTGTTCCTGAGTTATGGATGTTTTCTATGTATTTAAGTATTTATTTATCTATACAGGGTTATTTTTAATTCACTAGCATCCTTTTAACCCTAAACTCCTACCACTTAAACAATAGTACATTGTGCATCAAGGGCCGTAAGTAGGGGATTACTAACGAGAGCCTATTAGAAGCCCGACGCCGGAGGCGGAGGGCTTTTAATGACTCGAGTTTGTAATCCCCTTACTGCCCGTGATACACACAATGATTTTCATCACACTGCGAGGAAAAAAAATCCAAAAATTAAATTATTTTGTCTCTAAGCACTTAAATTAAATAAATAATGGCTACCCGCCAATATAGATTGTCACTTTTTTCAAGTCATCTACCATAGATAATGTAAACTGTGTTTAGAATTCGAATGGCCATACGGCCACATTCTGCCAACATGTTACAAAAATACTTACTAAAATTATTGCAAAACTATTTGATATAAATTTAAAACATAAAAATAACGAAGTTTCATGAAGCGTAGACAAGTTTTGTGTAGTAAAATTGGGTTAAGTATAGTTAAATTTTAAACATATAAATAAAACGTTGGCTGACTTGAAACTTCCTTAGTCTGTTTGAAAATTTTAAAACTAAAGTTAGAACTCCCTTGGGAAGAAAAACTGTACGTAAATCCTTATGGATCCTTATGGAGGGAGTTATCTCCCTTAAGAACAAATTAGGCCTTTGACATTTAGTATACAGGCATGGAATAACACCATTGACGAGCAAGTGTGATGAAAATGTTTTTTGTTTTACGGCTTTTGTCATAACTTAATATTTTTGGTGTAGTAAGGTTTTGAAAATTGGAGATTACCTCTTATTTTTACGATACTCTGTGTATTTGTATGGGAAAAAAAGTGCTACATTTTAAAAAGTCGTAAAACAAAAAACATTTGTTTGAGTGATAGGAATTCAGGGTTAAGAGGATGTCAGTGAATTACAAATAACCCTGTATAAGTATGTTTATCGTCGTCTAGTACCCATAGTACAAGCTTTGCTCAGTTTGGGACTAGGTCGATTTGTGTAAGATTGTCCCCTAATATTTATTATTATTATTTATTTATTATTTATTTATTTATTTAATTATTCAATTAATTTACACGGCATTACAGCGAACCAATACGCCGAGAAACCATATTACTTAGGTAATAACTAAGAATTAAAAAGAGAATAAGAATTACAATTAAATTAATTACATCAATTATAAATAACAATATTGAGTACATACATAAACTAAAGAAAAACACTAATAAAAATAACAAAAATTAAGTAGGCATACAAAAGAAAACCAGCTGGACATTTTATTATTGCACGGTGGTCGGCCTATTGTCCATCGTCTCACAAAAACTCAAACATTCCCGGCATACAGCTACCCATCTCCACGCAAACAGGTCACACTCGGGTACAGATGCCAGGAGCGTATTGAGCAGAGCAAGCGCACGCATTATGTATATATTTCTTTATTTTGTCCAGGTTCCTGCACAGTTTCGAAGACTTCTACCGCAAGCTGGGCGTGACGCTGGTGGCGCACCCGCGCGGCGCGCGCACGCCGCCCGCCGGCCGCTCGCTCATCCGCGACCGCGACAAGCAGCCGCCCACCTCGTCCTCCGCCTGCTCGACCTGCTCGACCCCCACCCCCTCCAACACGCCGCATCAGGTAATGTACCTGCTCGACCCCCACCCCCTCCAACACGCCGCATCAGGTAATGTACCTGCTCGACCCCCACCCCCTCCAACACGCCGCATCAGGTAATGTACCTGCTCGACCCCCACCCCCTCCAACACGCCGCATCAGGTAATGTACCTGCTCGACCCCCACCCCCTCCAACACGCCGCATCAGGTAATGTACCTGCTCGACCCCCACCCCCTCCAACACGCCGCATCAGGTAATGTACCTGCTCGACCCCCACCCCCTCCAACACGCCGCATCAGGTAATGTACCTGCTCGACCCCCACCCCCTCCAACACGCCGCATCAGGTAATGTACCTGCTCGACCCCCACCCCCTCCAACACGCCGCATCAGGTAATGTACCTGCTCGACCCCCACCCCCTCCAACACGCCGCATCAGGTAATGTACCTGCTCGACCCCCACCCCCTCCAACACGCCGCATCAGGTAATGTACCTGCTCGACCCCCACCCCCTCCAACACGCCGCATCAGGTAATGTACCGCCATCCTACAAGCAGCCGCCCACCTCGTCCTCCGCCTGCTCGACCTGCTCGACCCCCACCCCCTCCAACACGCCGCATCAGGTAATGTACCTGCTCGACCCCCACCCCCTCCAACACGCCGCATCAGGTAATGTACCGCCATCCTACAAGCAGCCGCCCACCTCGTCCTCCGCCTGCTCGACCTGCTCGACCCCCACCCCCTCCAACACGCCGCATCAGGTAATGTACCTGCTCGACCCCCACCCCCTCCAACACGCCGCATCAGGTAATGTACCTGCTCGACCCCCACCCCCTCCAACACGCCGCATCAGGTAATGTACCTGCTCGACCCCCACCCCCTCCAACACGCCGCATCAGGTAATGTACCTGCTCGACCCCCACCCCCTCCAACACGCCGCATCAGGTAATGTACCTGCTCGACCCCCACCCCCTCCAACACGCCGCATCAGGTAATGTACCTGCTCGACCCCCACCCCCTCCAACACGCCGCATCAGGTAATGTACCTGCTCGACCCCCACCCCCTCCAACACGCCGCATCAGGTAATGTACCGCCATCCTACAAGCAGCCGCCCACCTCGTCCTCCGCCTGCTCGACCCCCACCCCCTCCAACACGCCGCATCAGGTAATGTACCTGCTCGACCCCCACCCCCTCCAACACGCCGCATCAGGTAATGTACCGCCATCCTACAAGCAGCCGCCCACCTCGTCCTCCGCCTGCTCGACCTGCTCGACCCCCACCCCCTCCAACACGCCGCATCAGGTAATGTACCTGCTCGACCCCCACCCCCTCCAACACGCCGCATCAGGTAATGTACCGCCATCCTACAAGCAGCCGCCCACCTCGTCCTCCGCCTGCTCGACCTGCTCGACCCCCACCCCCTCCAACACGCCGCATCAGGTAATGTACCGCCATCCTACAAGCAGCCGCCCACCTCGTCCTCCGCCTGCTCGACCTGCTCGACCCCCACCCCCTCCAACACGCCGCATCAGGTAATGTACCTGCTCGACCCCCACCCCCTCCAACACGCCGCATCAGGTAATGTACCGCCATCCTACAAGCAGCCGCCCACCTCGTCCTCCGCCTGCTCGACCTGCTCGACCCCCACCCCCTCCAACACGCCGCATCAGGTAATGTACCTGCTCGACCCCCACCCCCTCCAACACGCCGCATCAGGTAATGTACCGCCATCCTACAAGCAGCCGCCCACCTCGTCCTCCGCCTGCTCGACCTGCTCGACCCCCACCCCCTCCAACACGCCGCATCAGGTAATGTACCTGCTCGACCCCCACCCCCTCCAACACGCCGCATCAGGTAATGTACCGCCATCCTACAAGCAGCCGCCCACCTCGTCCTCCGCCTGCTCGACCTGCTCGACCCCCACCCCCTCCAACACGCCGCATCAGGTAATGTACCTGCTCGACCCCCACCCCCTCCAACACGCCGCATCAGGTAATGTACCTGCTCGACCCCCACCCCCTCCAACACGCCGCATCAGGTAATGTACCGCCATCCTACAAGCAGCCGCCCACCTCGTCCTCCGCCTGCTCGACCTGCTCGACCCCCACCCCCTCCAACACGCCGCATCAGGTATTGTACCTGCTCGACCCCCACCCCCTCCAACATGCCGCATCAGGTAATGTACCTGCTCGACCCCCACCCCCTCCAACACGCCGCATCAGGTAATGTACCTGCTCGACCCCCACCCCCTCCAACACGCCGCATCAGGTAATGTACCGCCATCCTACACCGAATATGCGTTTTCGTGACTTTCGCCTATACCCTGTCTATTTAAGAGGGTTTATACCTGCTGAGCTGGCAACGTTGTATTTTTGTTAGTTTTTCTCGATTATTCCATAAAAATTGAATGAAAATTTAAAATGTTTTGTATACAAATTGTTCTAATATATAAGTTAATGTGTCTACTGCAATAATAATTCGTGATAGACTTTTATTTTCTTTAAAAACGAACAAATTATTAACTAACGGTTTTTAAAGAAAATAAAAGTCTTATTGTACGAGCACTTGCTTGCCCGTACACTGCTTGATAGCTGTCTTGATTACAGGAAGGAACACGAAAGACGATTTCTGGATATGAACTTGATTTAATTACTTGATAGGTGTGCACACTTACAATTAGCGAACGTGAACTGAATTACTTACTAATGGCGGAATGTTATACAAAACAAATGCTGAGTGTGCAAATGATCGATGACGCGTGTGCGAGGAACTCGTACATGTTCCGGGGCGACAGAAAGATGAGATGAGGAGGCTGAATATAAACTGTAAATGAATAAGAAAACTTGCTTAAATAAAGATCAATCAATTAATCAAAAGTGACAGATTTATAATGAGGGGATGTCGCTTTATCTACTCGCAAAGTACACGCTGCTATGATGATATCCTCGTCGATCTGTTGACCGGCTGCTGCGTCGGCTGGGGCCGCGCGTGGGGGGGTTAGTTGCTCTGGAGTCAGTAGATGTAAGTTAAAACGTCCATGATAGATATCCGTGATAGTGTCTAATAATACGTTTTGGATTCCCTTTAGATTGTTGAGCATATTACTTGCGATTGTGGCTCCTGTGTTGAATTCATTTACAACGTTATTTGTCTGCACTTTATGTTGTAAATTATTGAATGCCGCTTCTAAATTATTCATATGTTGATGTATCATTTTGTGCTGTTGAGTCATACTTTCTTCCGTGCGTTTTAATAAGTTATATTCGGCTTCTACGATGGATGTTTGATTTTTCCAAAGAGATGCCATGTGTTTTGCGTTGTTTCGTAAAAGTGTAATATCCTTTTGATATTGGTCGGCGAACCTTTCATCTAGTACGCCAAAGAGACTATTAGCGATGTAACCTACACCGTCGATAACGCCGCGTCGATGACGTAATGCCGCTGGTCGCGTGCTCGAATGCTGACTGAGTAACATCTGATTGTAGTACTCGAGCTCGGAGTACCCGTGACGTAACTGTATTGTTATGATGTCACAGAGAACTTGATCTTTTATTGTGTTGCAGGTTTCTTGTAATAAGTTCGTGTACTTTTGAAATGCTTGCGTTGCTTCCCAGTACGGATCCATATTGTAGTAAACGACGAGTTTCCACTCATCCTTGATCAGCATCATGTCTGCCAATTTATCAAAGTATAGACCTTGCGATTCGCGGAAAGATATTATTTTGACCTCGCACTGACATGTTGAGAAGCATGACAAAAATAGCAACAGCGCTGCAGCCATTGAGGTCAGTGAAAACTTCGCCTTGTTCGCGGTGGCTTTTTGAGGTCTTGTTTCTGGCTCTTTTCGTATGTTTTCTTCGGTCACTTCTTGAAGTTGCGTATTCTCTTCTTGGTTGATTTGGGGTACCTCTTCCTCATTATATTCTAATAGGAGGGTCAGTTTCACTACGGGGCGTTACAAGGTTCCATTTGTTGTTTTCAGGGTCACTACGCGCACGTACCCATCTTGTCCCGGGTGCAGTTGTATGACTCTGCCCATTGCCCACTTGCCGGGCGGCAGATTATCATCATGGATAAGCACAACATCATTAATGCATAAGTTAGGTTGTGGCCGTTTCCATTTACTCCTTGTATTTAACAGTGCTAAATATTCCGTGCGCCATCTTTTCCACAAGTCTTGAAATATTTTTTCAGCGAGTTCCCATCTTGTACGCAAATCTCTTTCGCTCTGTATTATTGTCAGAGTAGTTCCATTGTTTAGAAAGTGAGCTGGAGTTAAATAATTTATGTCGTCCGGGTCTTCGGAGATTGCACACAGCGGTCTTGAGTTTAGGCAACCCTCAATGCGAGATAATATGGTGCTGAACTCTTCGTATGTGAGTTTTTGCTCGCCGATGACTCTTTTAAGATGAAATTTGAATGCTTTCACCGAACTTTCGTATAAGCCGCCTGCTGAGGGCCATGCGGGAGCTGTGAAGTGCCAGATAATCTCCATGTCTGCAATTTCGGCCATACACTCTTCAGTCATCACGTTTCGAATTTCCTGATACTGTTCTTGGAGTACCTTGCTTGCTCCAAGGAAGTTTCGGCCATTGTCACTAAACATGTGCTGTGGGGCTCCTCTTCTAGAAGTCATACGGTGTAAGGCTGCCAAGAAAGCTGAAGTGGTCATGTCGGATACCAATTCTAGATGGACAGCTTTGGTGACCATGCAGACGAAAACGCACACGTATCCTTTGGTGGTCTTGATACCACGACCCTTGTTGGCCTTGAGGAACACGTGACCTGTAAAATCCACCCCCGTGTAATAAAAGGGACGGGAGGGATTTATTCTTGCTGGTGGTAAGTCTCCCATGATTTGATGCTGCAGTCTGGCTTTCTGTTTTTTGCAGGTCACACATCGACGAATATATTGTTTTGTAGTATTGTTTCCTCCGATGATCCAGTATTTATATCTGATAAAGTTAAGAGTGACTCTGGCCCCACCGTGAAGTACCATTTGGTGTGCGTGATCTATAATGAGTTCGGTCAATCGGTGTTTTTGTGGCAATATTATCGGATGTTTCATGTCATATGTTATATACGCATGTCTTAGTCTTCCCCTGACGCGAAGAATTCCGTCTTCATCAACGAATGGACATAAATCGGTGATGCTACTTTTTGGCGCAACTATCCCGTTTTTCTTGATATCTTGAAGTTCAGCTTGAAATTCTGTATTTTGCACTCTCTTAATGATCATCGCCTTTGCTTTTCTTAATTCAGACAAGGTCAAATACTTCTCAGTTTTTCTTCCCGGTCCCTTGGTTATAAACCGACGTATCCAGGCTAGGACACGCACGAGTTTTGAGAAAGAGCTGAATTTGTTAATTAACTTATCTATAATGTTATTTTCGGTTTCGCTTCTTGTCGCGACATTAACTTGTAGTTTTTTCTGCTCTTCGTCAGTGGTGTAGACGACTTTGTCTTGTTCTTCGGCCTTGAACGATGATAGCCATGTAGGTCCGATCCACCATAATTGATGTTGATCTAATTGAGATGCTGTGAGACCCCTGCTTGCAGCATCTGCAGGATTTTGCGACGATTTCACGTAATTCCAGCTCTCTGCAGGGATTATTTCTGTTATCTGCCGCACCCTGTTGGCGACAAACGTCTTCCAGCGGTTAGGATCGCCTTGTAGCCACCCTAAGACGGCTGTCGAGTCCACCCAACCATAGACCTTGATATTATGGTGGGTTAAACATTGCTTCATTTTGGACAATAATTTAGTGAGTAGAAGGGCTCGACACAGCTCTAATTTTGGTAATGAAATAACCTTGTTGTTTGGTACCAATCTCGACTTTCCTGCTAGTAGTATTGTCTTCGACTCTCCTTGAATATTTATTTTGCCATAAATGACACATGCATATGTTTGCGGAGTGGCGTCACTATAGCCGTGCAATTCGATATCGCTTACGTCGCACGTGCCGATCCAGCGTGGTACTTTTAATTTATTTATGTTGTTATTTAGGTCGTTCTTAATCTTAGCCCATTCTATCTTGATGTTATTTGGTACTTTGTCATCCCATTTTAAATCTATCTTCCATAAACTTTGAAATAGTAGCTTCAATTTGGTTGAAATTGGGGTAAGCCAGCCCAATGGATCATATAATTTGGAGATTTCTGACAGCAATTGACGCTTAGTGATGTCCTTGATGTTAGCATCAGCATCCATTTCCATTCTTGATTGAAAATGAAATATGTCTTGTGTAGGATCCCATTGAAGCCCCAAGGTTTTTCTTGATTCTGTTTCCTTGAAATTGTACTTATTTTGGACATCATCCTGATTTATTGTTTGAACGAGTGCGTGATGGTTCGACATCCATTTTCTTAGATGAAAGTCCCCTGACATTAAAAGCTTCTGCAACTCTTCCTGTAGTTTTTTGGCTGATTCTACTGAATGGGACCCGTGAAGCAGATCATCCATGTAGAAACATTCTTCCAGCACTTGGGCTGCCTCAGGATAGTTTGATCTTTCGTCATGTGCTAGTTGTTTAAGAGTCATCATAGCCAGGTATGGTGCTGCTTTTTGGCCAAAGCTGACGGTTGTGAGTTGATATTCTTGTATCATTTCTTGTGTTGAACTTCGCCAAATTATCTTCTGTAAACTTTGGTCTTCTTCGTGTATCAATATTTGACGAAACATTTTCTTAATATCCGAAATAAATACAACACGATGTTGTCTCCACCTTGTAATCAATGAGAGAAGGTCCTTTTGAAGATTTGGGCCCTTGTGCATAACGTCATTAAGACTGACGCCTGTCGAAGTTTTGGCCGATGCATTGAAAACCACTCTTAATGCCGTGGTAGTAGAGTCGATTCTTATAACACAGTGATGAGGCAAATAGCATTCACGTGTGTTATTCTGTTTTGCTGTCGCGGCTGGTTTCATGTGACCAAGCGCTAGGAATTCGCGAATAAACAACTTGTATTGTTGCGAAATATGTTCATTTCTGTTGAATTTATGTTCTAATTGTCGGAATTGCATTATAGCTTTATTTTTAGAGTGTCCCAATTTTTCCAATTCCTTAGTTTTGAATGGAATTCGTACTTGATATCTTCCGTCTTCTAATCTTGTCGTAGTCAATTTATAGAACTTGATGCATTCATCTTCTTCGTTGGTATAGGGCGTATTTTCGGGAATATCTTCAATTTCCCAAAATTTCTGAATATCTTGTATATTATTTAAAACCAAATTGCAATGAAAACCTTGTTGTACTTTGCCGGATAATATCCACCCCAGTCGCGTTTCTTGTGCGATTAGAGGTAAGTAGTCATTCTTGAAAATCCCTTCCATAATTATGTTAGCGTAAATTTCTGCGCCCAATAGATCGATGGAGTTACTGACGTTGAAATTATAGTCTGCCAAATGTAAATTGTCTAGTAATTCCCATGTTGGTTTCGCAATTGTTGAATTTGGCAAGTTTCTTGTTAAACTTTTCATGATGAAAACGGTTGTATTGAATGATGTCTTGATTGTGAATCTTCGTCTGATGAAAAGCATCTTAGGTTCAGCATCCCTTTGCAAACGTTGTCATTCGTGCCTACTCCCGTGATAACTCCATTACAATTCTTTCGTGGAAGCCGTAGTCGTTGAGCTGCGCTTTCAGAAATCATAGAAATTTGGGATCCTTGATCAATAAGGGCTCGCATCGTTTGGGGTACTCCATCAGCCCCTAACACCTTGATCATGGCAGTAGCTAAAAGTATTTTTGGTTGTTCATAGTCATTACGTTGTTGTGCCACGTGCGACCCCAGTCCTTGTTGACGAGTTTGAGTGGCGTGCGGATTTCCTGACGCTGGATTCTGATTGCAAAATACGTCATGTAATAATGTATTATGATATCCGTTGCATTGTTGACAACGTTTAATCGAATTGCATTTTTTTCCATTATGATTATACAGACAATTGCTACATAGGTTTAATTGCGCAATTGTTTTTGTTTTAACTCCCGGTGCCATATCCTTGAATTCGGGACAGAAGTAAATTCCATGATCGCTCTGACATATTGGACACTTGCGCTGATAACCTTGGACTTTACTCGTAGCCTTGTTGCTTGTAAAGTACTGTTTGAAGCGACTTGGTTTAGGTTGATTGTTAGAAGTCGATGGCATGTTAAAACTAGTCTTGCTCCCTGCGGCTTCTTGTTTGCCCCGGGACGACTCCATGGCAGTAAATTTACTCTCCAAAAATGATAAGAATTCCTTTAAGGATGGCAGCTCTCTTGGTTGTTTCAAGGACGCCATATATTCATTATGAGTTTCTGCGTCTAATTTTTGTGTCAGTAGATGGACTAATATTGGGTCCCATGTGTCAATGTTGACATTTAAGTTTTTAATACCGTTTAGGCTTTCTATAGTTACGTCATGAAGTCGCTTGATATGACCCGATGTTGCATGTTGAATTGTTTTGTTGGAAGATTCATGACGTTATTGATGTGAGTCGTGAATATTAGTTTTTTGTTATTGTATCGGTGGTTTAATATTTCCCAACACGTGATATAATTGTCTGAACTGATCGGTAGGTGTTGAATGAGTCTTTCTGGTTCGCCCTTGATCTTGCTTTTCAGAAACTGCATTTTTTGTGCGTTCGATAGACATGTATTTCTATGAATTGCTTCTGTGAATAGATCTTTAAACGATACCCATTGTTGATAGTTGCCGTGAAAGACCGGGATGTCTAGACGTGGGGTTGCTTGTTCCCGATGCGATGTTGACCATAACTTGCTGTTAATTTGTTTCTTCATTGCTGTATACTCATTTTCGTACTTCGTGAATGTGTATTCGTAGTGCTCATCAGTACCACCAAGTTCACTGTCTATTTCCCAGTGAAGCGAGTCTATAGCCGCCCAACGGGAACTTAATGACTTTAGGAGATCTTCTAGTTCCCATTTCTCTCCAACATTGTCTAGATTTATGTTCGTTAATCGTTAATGTACCCGAAATTGCTACTTTGCTTGCGTAACATCTCATCGAGTCTGCTGAGATTACCTTGTGAGGTGAATCCTTGTTCTGGGTTTTCATCGATTTTCTGATTCCAGTCTGCTTTTGCTGCTTCCGGAATGTTTGCTGCTGGCTGTTGTTTTGGCGTTTGTCTGTATAAAGGCTTCGGTGTGGGTGCCGATTTTTGGATCAACTCACTTGTTTATGTATATGTTTGTAGTGTTAGCTCATACACTTGTTTGTAAAAGTAGTCATGAGCTGGCTGGTCAAACTCGCGTAACTTCTCGTCATTGTTTGTGAACTCTTGCCAGAGTAATTCTAAAGTATCTGATTTTCTTTTAATGTATTCGGGCGTCTTACGGTCTTGGCTATCTTTCTTAAAGTTAATCTTCATTTGTTGTATTGCGGTTTGAAGTTGAAGTTGACTTTGATATAACTCCTCCATACTAAAAATTCTTGTTAACTAGTAGTAGAGAGAATAAACTTGATGAAGTTCTTGATAAACGGTGATAGACTTGTTTCTTCACTTTTTGTTACTTGTCGTCGTGTTCACTTAACTTGTTTGAGTTCCAAATGTCGTTCGCTTGTTTCTTGGTAAATATGTGTAAGCCTTGATGCTTTGTAACTGATTTGAAGCCTTGGTGCTCTTGAATTCAGCCTTGTTGCCTTGCTTGATAACTTGATGACCGGCTTGTACCGGGTTGTATATTTCGTGCTCTCTCGCTTGGTCTATGCGCCTTCTCAACTTAGTTGGTGAGACCCGCTTGTGGGAAGCCAACCAAACCGAATCGCTACCTCACGAAATTACACAAAAAAACACTCAACCCGATCCGGTTCGAAGGACCATAAATGTACGAGCACTTGCTTGCCCGTACACTGCTTGATAGCTGTCTTGATTACAGGAAGGAACACGAAAGACGATTTCTGGATATGAACTTGATTTAATTACTTGATAGGTGTGCACACTTACAATTAGCGAACGTGAACTGAATTACTTACTAATGGCGGAATGTTATACAAAACAAATGCTGAGTGTGCAAATGATCGATGACGCGTGTGCGAGGAACTCGTACACTTATCACGAATTATTATTGCAGTAGACACATTAACTTATAGATCAGAACAATTTGTTTACAAAACATTTTAAATTTTCATTAAATTTTTATGGAATAATCGAGAAAAACTAACAAAAATGCAACGTTGCCAGCTCAGCAGGTATAAACCCTCTTAACAGAGTTAGCAAAGCGTTCTCTCTGTTGCACTTTTGTACGCAAATCAAAGGGACAAGAAACTGTCAGTGGGCGTCAATAATCGCACGTCGATGGCGGGCTCCACTTACATGCCATTTGTTGGAATTTTTTCATCTGTCTCTCGTACCATCTGACATTGAATTTTCTCAAGTTTAACGACCGCTTTAGCCTAGTTGGTAGTGACCCTGCCTACGAAGCAAGAGGTCCTGGGTTCAAATCCCGGTAAGGGCATTTATTTGTGTGATGAGCACGAATATTTGTTCCTGAGTTATGGATGTTTTCTATGTATTTAAGTATTTATTTATCTATATAGGTATGTTTATCGTCGTCTAGTACCCATAGTACAAGCTTAGCTTAGTTTGGGACTAGGTCGATTTGTGTAAGATTGTCCCCTAATATTTATTTATTTATTTAAGTAACAAAAGCTAAACGAGACGGAACCGGAAGCTTTACACTTATTGACGTAAACCTTTGACAGAATTTTTTTTTAAATGGGTCCCACTGAAAAACAGCTTTGCGGCTTGCCGCAACATTATGCTGAGTGGGGCCCAATTTATACTATTCGATGATTTTTATTTGTATCTTGTCCTGTCAACTGTATTTCCTGTGTATCGAATATGTGTAAATAAACATCTCTCTCTCTCTCTCTCTCTCTCTCTCTCTCTCTCTCTCTCTCTCTCTCTCTCTCTCTCTCTCTCTCTCTCAGAATCAAATAAGTTCTACTTACTAACAGTAAAGAGTATTTGCATTATAACCAAAGATAAGCACTTGAAAGCGTCCGCACCGTATGAGAGACAGATGTTGACTAAATTTCGACAGGCATGTAAACCTATCTTGTGCCGGTGCATCGTCCTTATCGCTGATCAATTACGTGCATGCTCTGTTTTCTAGTACTAACGTTAAATAGACAGATTATAGTGCCGCTGTCATAGGCCAGCAGTCATTTGTGGCACCTGAAGAAGTCTCGAGTCTGACAGCCGTGAGCCGGCAGCGAATGCGTTAATATCAATACCTTAGTTAACACTCATACTAATTACAACGAACTGCACATGCAAATTAGCATTGTATAACTAGGACATACAGTGCTAATTTGTTTGTTTGTATTGTAAATAGTGTGAGTGTGAACGAAGTTATCGATATATAGCTTTAGACGCCTTATACTAATTGATCTAGTCTTAAAGCCAAGCTTCTTTTATGGGTGACACCGGATCCCGCGAGTACTGTGCAATTTTCCGCGATAAAAACTATCCTATGTCCTTCCCCGGGACTCAAACTCTATACCAAATTTCATCTAAATCGGTTCAGCTGTTTGAGCTTGAAGTAGTAACAGATACTTTCGCATTTATAATATTAATATGGATATTTTTTTTCATAATCGACGGTATTCATAAAGAACAACTATGAAGAAGTACAACTATCCTAGACTAAAAAAAATATGTACAATAAGAAAAAAGAAAACAAAAATATAAAATAATGATAATTATAACTAAAACATATTCTGAAAGCTAGTCCCCTTAGGCAAGGTGCCGAAGATGCTTGCAGCGTTTCCTCTTTGAATAGCTAAGCTAATTCTTTGTCCGAGGAAGCTGCAAGCTCTTTGGTCCCCTGTGACGTCGATTAACCTCTTAGAAATTTCCTTAAAGAGCTTTAAAGCGCTAGGACCCCAATATGGATATTGTACATCGTCTAATATATAAAAATCTTGCTATTGTACTCCTCCGAAACGGCGTGACCGGATTTTTATGAAACTTTTTTTCTAGGTAGGTAGGTCTGAGGATAGGTCGTAGGCTATTTTTTTATACCCCTATAGTCTTCGCAGACGGAGTCGCGGGCAACAGCTAGTAAATATATAGATCTTCCATGACTCAAGTACAAACCATAGTCATCATTCATCAAGCAAGTGACTGTCCCTACCGGGATTCGAACCCAAAACTTCTAGTTCACTAACCACTAGGCTATCTGGTCGTCTAAAACTTGGCGTTTCGACTTTAATTTTGGTTACAATTCTGTTCGCTTTATTGGACAATAGACCGTCCATAATTTTGAGCTCCCAACCCAATCATTGTTGTACCGGACAGTGTTGAAAATCATGCCAAAAGTTGGCTTCACATGGCGGCTCTTAAATACAGTGCTACACTTTAAATTGCTGTAAGAACAAACACTAGTTTTATCAAAAGTTAGATAAGAAAGTAGGTTTGTTACTGAGTTTATATCCCGATGCCGTTGTTAACTTTTATCACTAGACAATAAAAATTACCGGATGCTTAGATAGATTCATTTAATTTTATTTGTGCTTTGTTTTTTTTTTGTTTGGTCATTATTACAATCGGCCCATTTTATAAACCATGTTTCATATAAAATGGGCCGATTCCAGTTATGTCCAGTACATACTAGATTATTGCAGCATTCAAAGGACAAAGACTCCTCCGACAAGAGCGAAACAGACAAGAGTGAGAAGGATGACAAGTCTGAGAAGAGTGAGAAGTCGAAGGAGAAGAATCGAGGAAGTGATGAGGAGGACAGTGCCGACAACCAACCGTTGATAGTTACCACTCCTAAGTAAGTTAAACGTATTTTGTTGATAGTAAAAAGTAATGCTCAATAATATAACACTCAAATATTTAAAAGTATTGGTATGGTTTAAGCAATGTATCAAAGTCATTTTATGTTTTTTATTTTATTTAGTACAACAATTTAAAGTTTTTTCATGCTATTACTTTTTATGTATAATTGAATGGACAGGTTACAAAACGTTTTATCTGTGTCTTTCATGGATTACTCCTTCTTTATAAAATACAGTCCATGCTTGAACTCCGAAGGATCTTATCTTAAGTAACAATTTAATGTGGAAAAGTTGAAAATATACAAGATTGTTAAGCATGCTCTCGTGTTATGCCATTAGGCTCACACTGGGCGAACGCAGGATATGATGGGACGTTATGGTGTGGCGCAAAATCTTCATATTCTAAGCCCCTGATTAGTCGAATCTCGCGTGAACTATTTACCATCAATTTAAACCTTATATTAAATTCTTTAAAAAAAATAGGGTAGAGAAGGAAAAAGAGAAAGAAAAAGAAAAGGAGAAAGAGAAAGAGAAAGAAAAAGAGAAGGACAATAAGATTACGACATCTTCGTCTGCTGCGTCGGCAACGACCAGCCATGAGAAGATTATCATCAAGCCGCGCTCCCAATCCAAGACACGTATTCTGCCTATCAAGACTGAGCCATTGGAAAAGAGAACTCCAAAACGAAGACCATTGTCTTCTAAAGGTAAATTAGCAATACAATAACCCGTTACTCATTTTTAGTATCGTGCAAGGTTCGTAGGCCTTCCTACTCGCATATCAGTTGACTCATTCCTCTTTTGTTTCAAATCGATGTTTTGAATTTCCTATGATTTCAAAGACATTTCGCCTTGCCGCGTTCAAATAGAAGCATTGGAAAAATTATGTTCGGCCAATGGGTTCCATCATGAAATTACCGTCGTCACTTTTAAAATTGCTCTCTTAATTTAACCAGGCTATGGGATATAATTATATCTTCCTCATCATGTTAAAGGATAACGTGAAAAATGGCCTATATAAGTCTTTTTGAATATCGTCCTCACATGATCATGATTACAATTTGTTTCATTTTAGAAAGTACAAGCAGCACAAATACACCACGCGCTTCGCGGCGGCCACATGTATCTACAGACAGTGATAGTTCCGGCAGGGCATCAAGGTACATCATTTAACAATTTAAAAGGGTTTATGAGTTTAATGATTTATGAAATTGATTTTATTCAAGATTTTCTGTACTTATCGTAACATTCGTAACAGATGCGGTCTTATAAAGAAGATGCAATGCCGTCGCAGCCAAAGCGCCAATTCAGCGAGCAGCGGGAACACAATTGCGTCCAATAGTAGCAAGCGACCACGTAAACGCAAGACAACTGAGTAAGTTTGAGTGCTTCCGGATTTACTTAAAGATTAAAAACTACTTTTTTTCCATTGCTTAAATATGAAGGTATGATGCTTGGGAAGAGAACAACGATGACAGAAGGCGATCAAAATATATTTCTGTTTTTCTCGACTTTCTATTAAATGAATTCTGTGTTAGTCGCAATTCGGCAAACAAAAAAACAATCATTAAATTCAAGATTTTTTTTTTATTGAACAGGCCTTCCGCAAACGAACCTACGCGATCGGGAAATTCAAATGTGAAAGCTCAAGTTGGCGATAAATTGAAGGTGTATTACGGACCCACGCAGTCTGAATCAAAGGTAATGAAGTCAAAGGTAATGATGAAATAAATATTATAAATAGGCCTTGACTCCGAGATGAATATTTGCACTTCTTCCTTTCATTTCACCTTCTACAAAGTTAATTTTCTTTTAGAGCCCTATCAACTTCTTTCATATCTGTTCTGTCATGATTACGCTTAAATCATTGTTTTCATAAATTGATCAAATGATACTTTAATTGGAGCTCAAAACCTGACCTTAGAAAAGAAGTCTGTTGTTGGATTGTGCCAAATTATACGAAGGACATTGAAGCTGAAAATTAATCAAGGGCCGTTACGTTTACGTTACGTTACGGTCTAGGGTTAAAAAATTACAGCCCACCGTACCTGTCATAATACGATGTATAGTAAAATGGAAAGAACTATAATTACTTTACCCCGTGTGTACTGTATCATGCATGATTGTCAGTGGTAACTTATAGCGATCCTCGAAAAAAAAATCAGACTACCGAATGCATCGCATTGTGCATTATGGATTATGGTAGTTATTTTATTACTATTTCTGTGGCACCTTCAATGATACCTTTACAGAGTAATGTTAAAAGTCGAGCTTTACAGTTACACACTATCTCAGAAATGGCCGTAAAATAACTACCATAACAACAATAGATTTTTTATTTGACTTTTTGTTTCATTTTAATGCTATCTCTGACTGGAAACTTTATTTAACATCTACCACATTATTATTATTAATAGTGTTCATACCAATCTTAAACGCGCCGTTGATAATTTGTCTATGTTATTTGTGTGTATCCATTGGCGGTCTTGTTTCCCTCATTTTCTTTCATCAATTAGATACAACCACATAGAAAAAGTTCGAAGGTGCACTTAAGATTATAGCAAACTAATGATTCAGCACACACGGCACAGTACTGGAGATATGTTTAACTGTAAACAGCATTTTAAATCTTTTTATCATTTGATCAACACATTAAAGGCAAAGCGAATTCCTGCATTTGTCTCGGGTCGGACTGTTTTTTCTTTTGTTAACTTTATGTTTCTCAAAGTGGCCCACTTTGAGAGCGGAGCGGTGTAATATATGGCGTGGCGCTCGGCAGGTGACGTACGAGGCGAAAGTGATCGAGATATCGTCGGAGGGGATGCTGCGCGTACACTACACGGGGTGGAACACACGGTACGACGAGTGGATCAAGCCTCAGAGGATCGCGCTTAATGTTACACAGCATGAGATGCGCAATAAAAAGGTAAGAATTAGTCTAATACACAATGGCAATACTTCAAGAATGATGATTGGCTGATTTGACTCCATACTCCCAAATACCTCTGAAAGCAGGTGCATCAGATGCAAGAGCTGGCTTATGTTTGGATTCAATGAAGTTGTATATACTCCTGAATTGCGAGAAAAGTTTATTATATTGTATTTTTGCAGAACATAAGTAGCAGCAGACGGGTCAGATCGAAGAGGACCGAGGGTAAGCGGATTGAGGGTAAAATTGCAAAATTTTATTTCATTTGTATATTAATATATGAATTTGATCAATATTCTCATTAATTTAATATCTTGTATATTTTTTAGAATCTTCAGCTCGCTCTGATTCCGATAGCGATTCCGACAGTGATGATAACGTGAAACGGCCTCCCAAAAAGCCTGACGACAAATCCACCATTAAAAGTTAGTATTAGAAACATAGTTACCAACTTAATTGCAAAGTTTATTTCATCTTTTCATCTATATATATAAATAAAAATGAATCACCGAAATGTATGTACGCGCATAACTTCCGATCGACTGCACCAAATTGGATAATTCTTTTTTTGCTGCATTTTTAATTACCAGGAGAAGAAGGTTCTCATTAAATAAATTTAAAAAAATACAACGGGGGCGAAGCCGCGTGCAACAGCTAGTGCGTTAATAATTTCGGTTAATTTCTTTACAGCGCCCAGATCCAAAGATGCGAAGTCTAGTGACAGTAGCAGCTCCAGCAAGCCTCGTAAAAGGCCAGTGAGAACCGTGTCAAACCCCTCGACCGTTTCTCCAGCCAAGAAGCCTCGCCCGAGCACTAGCTCACATCAAGGCCGCGACTACGATCTCAACGAAATTCGATCAGAATTGAAAGGACTACACACTGTTAAACAGGAAGCTGAAGAAGTCAAACAAGAGGTCTCTGAAAAGGAGACTTCGTCCTCGAGTCCGCCACAAACTTCTACTACCACGTCCGCGTCCATGTCTGCATCTACCTCGGAAGCCTCTGCGCCTGAAAAACAACCTGAGGACGTCTACGAATTTAAAGAGCCTGAACCCTTTGAACTGGAACTGCACGATGAGAAAAAGAAGCGGACGCATCGCATTTTTGACGATATATCCCCTAGTAAATACAGTTCGACCCTCTCTAAGTCTTTGAGCGAGGAAATTTCCGAAGATCCGTTGAAAACGCGAACGACTCCTCTACGATCGCCATCGTTGTCACCGTTCCGAGATTTTGGCGCGACTAGCACTGCGCCCGGTAGGCAAAGCCCAGAAGAGGATTCAAAAGATGGTCTATTCTCTTTAGACGAAGACTCCTTCCCTGGAGACAGTGGTTCTGCACATAGGTTTGAAGGTTTTATACCGGCTAAGAATCAAGAAACTTACTCAAAGAAAAGTAAGGTTTCCAAACTTCGGCAGTTAATAGACGATTCGCCAGACAGCCGCGCTGACGACGAGCAATCCTCTGAAGATGAATCCGAAGACATAACAGTAAAAGAGGAAATCAGAGAGCCCAGTCCAGTTGTGCCGATTTCCGAAACATCGGAAACTTCTGAACCACCACTAAAGGGATTCCCTAAATCGCCTGAACCACCCGAAGAAATGAAGGAAGAAAACAATATTTTGAGTATGTTAGGCAATCCGGAAAAGGAATTAGAGCTGCTGGAAAGTATTCCAGAACCACCCAATACGCCCCCGCCATTCCTTCAGCCTCCTATGATTGAATTGAAGGATATACCAATCCCGAGCACGCCTTCAGAAACCACAAGCGACAGTGCTCCAGACATCAAGGAAGAACAATATATCGATGAGCCGCCAATGATAGACTTAGATTCTATTCCGCTTCCGAGTGACGAGCCTAAAGATAATGTTTTCGTAATAAACAATGAACCAAAAGAAAACTTGTTTATTATAAAAGAATTGAAAGAAAATCTTTTCAAAACTAAAGATCCAAAAGAAACCACTTCGAAAGTTAAAGAAACAAAAGAGAATGAAGTTAAAGTTAAGGACTCTACTGAAAGTATTCAAAAATCGAAGGAATCAAAAGAAAGTGTTTTTCAATCCAAAGATTTCAAGGAAATGTCACCGAAAGCTAAAGAACCTAAAGAAAATCCATTTAAACCTAAAGATTCTAAAGAAAGTAACATTAAACCTAGAGAATTAAAAGAAAGTGTGTTCAAAGCCAAGGATCTCAAAGAAAATACTTCTAAAGCTAAAGATAAGGATCCTAAAGAAAGTATTTTCAAGCTTAAGGACTCGGTAGACTCAGCTTTCAAACTCAAAGAATCTAAAGAAACTGCTGTTAAAGTTAGCAACGATCCCAAAGAGAGTATTTTCAAACAGAATAAAGATTCTAAAGAGAGTAGTCCTATTCCAAAGGATCCTAAAGAAGGTGTGTCCAAACCCAAGGAGCTAAAGGACAACCCTCTAAAAATTAAGATTGAACCTATAAAACCTTTAGATCCTGTCCTTAATCCGCCGAAATTAGAGCCGCCATCCAGTCCTCTTATTGATACAGAGGAAGATAAGTCTGAGCCGGACAGTCCGGCGCGCATCGACGTCATACCGGAGCCACCTCCGGCCTTCCTTGTCCAATCTGAAGGACCAAAGATAGCTGACAAGCTCCTCAAAGCCATCAATAGTGCTAAACGCCTCTCTATGTCACCACCGCCGGTCGAAGACAAGCCGCGTGCGTTGACCCCTAAAACAGATCTCCTAAAACTAAACAAACCAGAAGGCAAACTATCGCCCGTACCGCTAGAAACGAAACCGGCTGTCAAGCAGGACACCCTGAAACCTTTATCCAAAGAACCATTAAAGAAAATAAGTTCTCCGAGTGTCACGGACTCTATTTTTGGCGAGCCTTCGAACTTCACTGATGCTAAGCGCGATCTCACTGATATAAAGAAAGTTACTAAGGAACCTTCGCCTCCTAGATTATTGAGTCCGTTGAATATTCTAGAACGGCGCAAAAGTGTGGCAGATCTACCCATGCCGACGCCTGGCAAGAATAATAAGGTTCTGAGTGACACAATACAGAAACTTTCGAGTCAAATAAATTCTAGTCAGGCCGCTGCAGTTGTCCTACCTTTACCGCCGTTCCCAGCGGAAGACAGAAGCGAATCTAGCGATTCGGACGATTCTGATAGACGGTGAGTAAATCACATATTGTTCGTTTCAGCAACTATTTAGAAACGTAGTATCACAGCTCATTAACTCTGGTAGCATTTGTCTAATCATACATATCCTCGGTTTATTGGACAAAAAGCTATAATGTCATCATGTTAGACCGCTAAAAACCTACATGTTTCGCAGTCAAGCAGTGATGCGTGCATTCAAAAGATTGTAAAGATCTTGTCTATGCGACTAATCTTATTGAATGAACGAAAACCAGAACTTGGGTGAATAGCCAAGCGTTTTGGCCGCTCGGTTATTAATCATTAATTCATTACCAACCCACGATTATTACCACAACGGAAACACAAGTCGCAAAACTTTGATCAAACTAGATTTAGCATCATCTCTTTTTAAAATATTTGCTAAAATGGTAATGATGAAAATAAAATGCCGTAACGACACTGAATATCACCCACTTGCTATTCTAGTTCATGGATCCTTCCCAAAATAACTCCTGATTTAATCAACTGTTTTGTTTTGGTCAGGCTAATAATCGACAAGCTGCGTGTGGAGGAGTGGGGCGGGCCCGAGCCGGCAGCGAGCACGGCGCGCGGCCTGCACGCCGGGAAGTCGCCCGGCGAATGGAGCGCCGGCGAGACGCTGCTGATGCTCGAAGACGCCTGCAAGAACGAACGGAAACACAGTCAGTATAGTCGTATAACCTTACTAAAGGAAGGAATGCCGGGCCAAAGCGGAATGGCACGTAATACCCTTCGCTTCCCAATTATATGTAAATCGATACTACACTTGTTTATGTCGCCACGATGTTGTGGCAGCGGCATGTGTAACGAGACGTGCGTTCAAATGCTGCGTCCGAGCTGCTGGAGTGATCAGATCTTGCATCTACCACTTGTAATGAGTGTGTGTGTGCATGCGTGGTTAAAGTTGACTGTTCGTTGAGCTCAATATCTTTTGTCACAACTAAACACTGGGTTAGCTGTTCTCTCACTCCGGGTTACATAACAAACAAATAATTTATTTGTCAAACATAGGTTAATAGATAGTACAATGATCATAGACTTGTATCACTATGCTGCGCCCAAGGGCATACAAATATTAATATTCACATTCAGTCATGCACAAATCAATATACTTATAGTACCACTACTACTTATACTACTGCTACTAGTTATAGTAGTACTGGTTTGACGACCAGATGGCCTAGTGGTTAGAGAACCTGACTACGAAGCTTGAGGTCCCGGGTTCGATTCCCGTGTCGGGGCAGATATTTGTATGAAAAATACGAATGTTTGTTCTCGGGTCTTGGGTGTTTAATATGTATTTAAGTATGTATCTATCTATATAAGTATGTTTATCCGTTGCTTAGTACCCATAACACAAGCTTTGCTTAGCTTACTTTGGGACTAGGTCAATTGGTGTGAAATGTCCCGTGATATTTATTTATTTATTTATAGTCTAAAAAGTTGTTAAACTATCACGCATATACTCATCCAATGAATAGAAAGCTTTATCCGCCAAAAAGTTAAAAAGGTGTTTTTTAAAATCATGAACATCGTCGGTCATCAGTATATTCTTCGGAAGCTTGTTGAAGATCTTGTATGCCATGCCGAATACGCTTTTGGCAAGTAGTGCTGTTTTGTATGGTCTTGTGTTTATTTTTGTTTTTATAACGAAAACGATAACACCACGGGTTAGTTAATCTAGTCCGCGCAAGCCCTACCTTTAGATTTTCAACTAGTCTGCCTCCCGCCGACATTCCTCCTGAACATTTACGGCAGGATCGAAGATGTTTTTTAAAAAGTTATATTTTACAAGCTTTTTTATTTAGCAATTTTTGTTTGCTTGTATGTATGTTAAGGTTAAATCTTGCAAGTTGAATTTCATCTACTTCTAGTGATCAGATCGAACCGACCCGGAAGGAACGACCTGATAAATGAAATCCTTAAACCGAATTAAGACCTGCAAGAATATAAGTTCCAGTTGCATTAAATTGCGAGGCAGTAAAGCAAACGATATTGAAGTGGTTAATCGAGCGCCGCAATGTAAAGTAACTTGCACGGATTTTCTAGCAGGTCTAAACTGGGCTTTACGCTAATAGCATGAGGATTTGAATCATCAGGTCGTACATTATTCTTATTCATTACGGGCCGTTTAGATGACAGTGCAAACAGTACAGTCAGCAAAAAAAGTATCTTTTCACGACACTGCTCGAAAATGTGGCCATAGATAACTTAAATCCAGTACCTAAAACTGCCTATATAAATGGCGCGCAAAACACGACAACAATGTAACACATTACGAAAACAGGACGTATCAATACACGGTTATTTGTAATTCACTAGCATCCTTTTAACCCTAAACTCCTACCACTTAAACAAATGTTTTTTGTTTTACGGCTTTTGTCATAACTTAATATTTTTGGTGTAATAACGTTTTGAAAATTTGAGATTACCTCTTATTTTTACGATACTCTGTGTATTTGTATGGGAAAAAAAGTGCTTCATTTTAAAAAGTCGTAAAGCAAAAATCATTTGTTTGAATGATAGGAATTCAGGGTTAAGAGGATGTCAGTGAATTACAAATAACCCTGTATATGTATTTCATAATACGATACGACTTTTTGAAAGATAATTTCTGAATTTCATAACCGGCGTGCTGAAACGACATTATTGGACCAATCAAAAGTAATCGTCTGCTGCATGTGAAATTAAATTGACCAATGAGAATGCACCTTAAACGCATAATATGCAGAAAATGCTTTAATTTTCTTTTAAGTATGAAAAAACGCCACAGCATTAACTTTAAAAGCCTGCTGTACACTGCGCAGGTCGGACATGACGAGGATGAGGTTTTTATTTTTTAATTATGTTGTTTTGGGTACTGGCCACTAAGAATGAACGCGCTCGTTTAAAAAAAAATTGTCACAAAAGAAAAAGTAAAATCGGCGGGAGCAACGCAGTGTTTCGATTGTTTAACCTTTTCGACGCCAACGACTCATATATCAGCACCGCAGGTTCTACGCCAACGACTGATATATCAGTCACGGCGTGCAGAGCGATATCTACCTACATGCATTTCTGTAGGGTTCAACTTCGCGGTTGACATTCCGATGTCATGGCGTACGAGTGAGAGCTGTTGTATTTGACAGAGCGTTGAAAAGGTTAAGTGTTATTTCCTCGCATTAGTCGTGAAAAGCACAATGCTTAGTCTCGACCAAAAGTGCAATAGATGGACTCGTACTATCGAGGGCCTTCGCTACGCGTCGGCCCTCAAATTAACTCGTCCATCTATTGCTTACTTTGTAGCCTCTACAACAATGTACTATTTTTTCCCCCAGGTGCTAGCGTGGTGGTAGCGGGCAGCGCGCGCGCGGCGGCGGTGGGCGCGGGCGAAGAGGACAGCAACCTGTCGCTGCTGCTGTGCGAGGAGACCATCCCCGGCTCGCCGGCGCCGGACGCCGAGCCCGCGCCGCCGCGCCAGCGCCTGCACATGCCGTTCGCCTGCGCGCCGCCGCACCACAACCACGGGAAAGGTCAGTCACCTCTCAGGCTGCCTGACCACTGGAGCGGGAGCGGTGAGCGAGATAAAAAAAGAGGCCTGTGCCCAGCAGTGGAACATATATAGACTGGAATGATGATGATGATTTATTTCTAGTAACTTTTGCATGACTCTTATACAAAAAGAGAATTGAGAGAATTGTTGGTATGTATTTAATTATATATTTGTCAAAAATTATCATCGGTTTATTAATTCACATAGTGCGTATAGTTCATTCATAAGAGAACATTATAATCGCATTTTTTATATTAGATCGACCATACTGAACCTAAGATCTCTACCTATCATAGCTAACCTACAAGTTCCTTGAACAAGTTGCAATCTGGACGCTGGACGAATAATAATCGAATATATTAAAATATTGTTTTTTTTTTTAAACCGTATACTTTTTATGATTTTTATGAAACTTATCTAACCTGATGGGTCCAATACGATGCCGTTTTAATAAATCCTGATCAGTTTACTGTTTCAGCAAATAATAAATCGTTATTTTAACCCTTTACCTACCTACGGGCAAAATCTGAACAAATATGAATACTCTACTAACCCCCTGTTTCACCATCCATTGATCAAATTTATTTGACGGATAAACGTGATGCCATCTCTGTTTGTTTTGTTCGAATAGACGGAGACGGCATAACATTTATCCGTCACTTAAAATTAATCAATGGGTGGTGAAACAGCCCCTAAGTCTACTAAACAACATTGACAAAAAATATATACATATTATACTAAACATACTCTCAACTATAGTTAACCCTTTATAAGGCAGAGGCGATTTAGCGGCCACATGCATTGATTTGGAATTTCAACTTTATTAATTACATTATACGTCACAATTTCCATTGTAATTATTGAAAATACGACTGGCTTTAAAAATATCGTTTGTCAGGTATGCATTCGATAGCTGCTTTTGATTCTGTGGTAGTGTGCTCCAATAAATGGGGCCTTATAAAGGGTTAACACCCATAGAATCGTGCCCGTAGCATCCCTTACTAATTTGAAGTCGCCCTATATTTGCTGCATAAATATAAATGTTGCAGGAGAGGAACGTCGCGAGGCGTGTTCGCGCGAGGGCCCCGCGGCGGCGGCGGCGGCGGCGGGGGCGGGGGCGGAGGCGCGGGAGGGCGCGGAGGCGGGCGCGGGCGCGGCGTGGGCGCGCCGCCACGCGCTGCTCGACAACACGCCGCCCACCACGCCCGACAGCAGCCTCGACATGTCCCCGCAGAGGTCACTACACTATACACCAACTTAACCACTATTCAAATATTATTTTATTTTTATTAGCAATACGGCTGCTCACCGAATCTAAGATTATTTAAAAGCGGGATTCGAACCCACGTCTCCCGGGTATGCGCCCCAACCTGGGTGTTCTACCAATTGAACCACGTCGCTCCCAACCGACTTACCCGAAATTCTTAATCGCTTACATACGCCAACAGTGGCGTGTGGTAACATCCATCACAACTATTAGAAGCTATGACTCCTACGTTCCAAATTTCATTGGAAATGCGTAAGAAATTATGTACCACATCTATTTTATTCAAATATTATTTTATTTTTATTAGCAATACGGCTGCTCACCGAATCTAAGATTATTTAAAAGCGAAAAAAAACGTGACGACGTGACGTGGGGAGACGTGGGTTCGAATCCCGCCGGCGCACCCGAAAAACTTTCGCTTTTAAATAATCTTAACCACTATTGTTTAGCCTAGCCTAGCAGGGGGGTTTCACTCCGCAGTTTAAGTATGTTCGCCCGGCGCGACTCCCGGGCAGGCGTATGGCAGTAGGTTGTCGCTCGGCAATCGGTTGGCATGCTAGACGTGTTTTTTTTTGCAGTTTTTATAGTTTTTATGGATGGTACGGAACCCTTCTCAAAACGTGCGAAAAACTTACCATCTAAATGGACCTTAAAGCCCTTGATCGATGATTTTTTCAACTACCTTCACCCACGGCTATCTTGAATTGATATTCTGCTATTTACCCGACTGCCGAATGAGTGTTATGTTTTTTCGAGCTTATGTATTAACTAAATTTGTTGACCAGTGAGTATTATTACAGAGAGAGGCGTATATCGGAACGCGATAGTCCGATGGAGAGGAAGGAAGACGACGAAGACAGACGGGACCACGATGCGTCTGCCATGGACATAGACAAACCTCATAGTAAGCTCCCAATATTTATATGATTGTACGTTCTGTTACCAGACCTTTATGTCTTTAAATATCGAGACCTTATAACAGGTAATCGCGGTTTACGTCCTGTTACAAAATGTTTAACAACGACGAAATAATAAAAGCATAGAAAGTATTCATCATCATCAATATTGTCATATCCAATCATTACGGTTGGAAGCAGCTTGCACCCACCGTGAACCTGCGGCCTTTACCAAATCATCCATCACATGTCTTCGATGAACGTCCCACACTGCGCTTTCCAGCACCAACGGCCATCTGCGTGATCTGCGTGCTCAATGGTCTGCCCATTGCGATTTCAACGAGCTAATCCGTGTAGCTATGTCGGTGACCCTTGTTCTTCTACGAGTCTCCTCATTTTTTATTCGTATATAAACCCCGTGCATAGCCCTCTCCATAGCTCGTTGAACGGCTCTGAGCCTCATTCATTAGGCCAATATTATTATTAGAAAATTTTAATAGGAACCTTTTGAACGCCACACTTCGTTTTTGTTCCGAACAAAATTGATTCTTATGCGGTCATGAGCAAGGTAGACGTGTGCGCCGATCGGCGTGGCGCACGCCGCCGCCGCCAGTCATTGCAACGGCGTGAAATCGGCGCAATACATTTACAACAACTTTAAGGTTCGGCCAAACCGCTGCTTACGTCACCAGATGTCTGCAGTTAGTTTTATAAAAATTTTACAAGTGAAAGTAAACTGTTATTTTCATTAATAATTAATTTTGTTTTGTTTACGCCGATCACGCCGATTACGCGCCGCCGCCATCGGCGCACACCTCTAGAGTAAGGTTAATTTTTGTATTACCGTATTGTCGTCTATAGCCGACGCTGGCGTTCAAAAGGCCGTGAATCATTAATAAGTGTTACTGTACGCAGCTGGTCCGCGATCGCGCAAGGTGTCGGAGTCGTCTCTGGCGGGGCGGCGGCCGCGCCGGCGCCGCGACACCGACGACGCGCACGCGCACCAGCCCGCACTCAAATACAACTTCTACATAGACCTCGGTATGTCGCCTACACAATCCTATAACTGAACGTCACGCCTTATACTGCAACCTTTGATTTACTGTCATTAAGTACGAGTAAAAAAAATGGGAAATTATCCACTTCAATTGGAATTGACCAAATATAATACCGTTCAAAATAGACGGAAAACTTTCCTTGTGGATGTAATTAAAACTGCTTTAAGTAAAGTTTAATTTAATTTTTTTTTTATGTGAATATATAACTAAACATTCTGTAAATACAGGGTTATTTGTAATTCACTAGCATCCTTTTAACCCTAAACTCCTACCACTTAAACAAATGTTTTTTTTGTTTTATGGCTTTTGTCATAACTTAATATTTTTGGTGTAATAACGTTTTGAAAATTTGAGATTACCTCTTATTTTTACGATACTCTGTGTATTTGTATGGGAAAAAAAGTGCTTCATTTTAAAAAGTCGCAAAACAAAAAACATTTGTTTGAGTGATAGAAATTCAGGGTTAAGAGGATGTCAGTGAATTACAAATAACCCTGTATTTCAAGCGTCTACCTGTTGCCGTTATCAATATCGAGGAAAAAATTACGTTTGTTGTATTATTAAATGTTTATTTATTCCGTCTTTTTAGTATTTGTTGTTATAGCGGCAACCGAAATACATCATCTGCGAAAATTTCAACTGTCTCTAGCTATCACAGTTCGTGAGATAGTCTGGTGACAGACAGACAGACAGACAGACAGAAGGACAGACGGACGGACGCTCCCGCCATCTCGCTTCCAAAATAACTACACAAACGTCGTATTCACCTAAACCAGATACCCCCAAACTTGTAACCTAGACCCTTTAGATATATTTTTAAATTTTAGGTAAACTATTGCTTACTTAATATTGATTTACCTATCGCAAAGTACTCGACGTCAAATGTGTTTTTTTCGCGCACGTAGACGCCTTGCATGTCTTTGTTGACCCTTGGGGAACGGTACGGACCGTCTTGGTTATAATTAACTTAAACTATGGTTGCAGATCCGTCGTGGGACAGTCAGACGCGCATCAGCGTGCTGACGACGCGGCTCGCAGACCTGCGCAAGGCGTACCACTCGGTGAAGGCCGAGTTGGCTGCCATCGACCGACGCCGCAAAAAGCTGCGGCGCAAAGAGAGGGAAGGTGAGAGAAAGTTTCGTTTCATTCACACATGGCCACATGGCTAAAATTGTGTTGTAACTGTTTTTAGAAAAAATTACTTTGTGTCAAGTTTGGGTAGTTCACATGTATGGAACATGACGTCATCGGACAGAATTAGTACATTGTTGTAGATGCTAGAAAGTAAGCAATAGATGGACGAGTTAGTTCGAGGGCCGACGCGAACGAGTCCATCTATTGCACTTTCGGCCGAGGCTTAACACAGTACTTTTCACGAGTACTGCGAGGAAATAAAAATCAATTCTTATAATGAACGTGTAAGCAAATAAAGAACTCCAGTAAAAACGCGTATTCCCCTTGTTTGTTTACCCCCTAGTAGTCGCTGGCCGCTCGTCGTAGCTCGCCATAAAGTACACTATATCGCTTTACAGAAGGCATGAGGAGCTGACAGGACATGACTACGACGGACTGACGACTCTGACCGTGACAGAACTATATTTCAGATAATTAAAAAACAGACATATATGGCTGTATGGAATCTGATTCCTTTGCCTATCCGTGAAGGTATGAATATTATTAAAAAATAAAACGACTTCTCATTGAAATATTATTTATTTTATTAGCAGTACGGCTGCTCACCGAATCTAAGATTATTTAAAAGCGAAAAAGTTTTTCGGGTGCGCCGGTGGGATTCGAACCCACGTCTCCTGGGTATGCGCCCCAACGGGTGTTCTACCAATTGAACCACGTCGCATCCAACCGACTCCCCCGAAATTCTTAATCGCTTACATACTTCTCATTGGCCAATTTAATTTCATATGCAGCACAAGTCGTGTTCTGATTGGTTGAATCAGTGATCAGCGGACCGATGTGATTGGTCGACTTGCTCAATGGAACAGGCCAACAATGTCCTTCTTTGCCCGTGGTCCTACTGCGTAGTCCTACTGGCAATTATTTATGTCCGTGGTCCTATCAGTAGGGCCATGGGTAAGTAGCATTACCTGTAGTTCAACTAGGACGACTCTGGACAAATACAATTGCCCTTAGTTCGACTAGGGTACTAAATAATAATAATAATAATTATTTTATTCAGACTTAGGTCCGTAAAAATTCAAATTCGTACAAAGGTGTTAGTAAATAGGTCTTAAGTTTTAGTACTCAATTATAACAAAACTATACCTACATAAATAAAAGCTAAGTCCGCTAAGCCGACTCCATATTTACTTAGCTTTTTCAGGGGTTTCGTCAACTTTAGGTAAATATGTATCGCAATTTCTGATCCCTACTTACCACGCAAATAACATATTAATATTTACCTCGACATTTCGGCCAGATTGCAGCGGCTGTTGTCACGAATTATAGTAAAATGTTTTTTTTAAATCCCTGTGATAGATAGGTGAAATTGTTTTTTTTATTTTCTCTTAGACGAAAATACAAAGCATTGCAATAAAACATCGACAATTATATTATTTATGTCGATTTATAATTACAGAGTTGTACCGTAAAGGGAAGATGTGCACTCATTTTCTTCATTAGTAAAGCAGAAGCCGAGCCGGGCCGGGTAGCTAGTAGTGAGATAGAAATCTTCACTAAATCCCGAGAGAGTTAAAAACTATAGGTACATGAACATCTCATACAAGGTTTTTAAATACTTATCTTGAGTGCAAGGGAATTTAATATTTGTATTATTGTTGCAGCGGTAAAAGCAGCAAAGGCAGCGTGCTCATGATGAAGGCTGTAGCGGGGAACTCTCATCCCGGCCGCTGCCGCCACTCGGCTGAGTTTATTCGTTTTAGAATGGACGGACTCCAGTACATGCTTGCCTCCTAAAATTTTTATTTCATCCAATAAAAGTGAAGCTATAATCTTAGTACTTAGGAATAGACTCTATTTGTTATAGCTTACAAGTTGGTTGTGTTTATAAAATTCTTCTTACCGAAAGTATTTTTTGCCATTCACATCTCAATTGAATTGGCTTATTTAGGTGTTGTACGTCGGATGAATTGATTAGATATAGTGCCCGTTTCTCCACTCTCTTGTAACTTTCAGATATTTTATATGACGAATATTTGTTAGGGTTCAGCACCTCGAAAGGAAAAAGCGGAACCCTTATAGGATCACTTTGTTATCCGTCCGTCTGTCAGGACCCTTTTTCTCAGGAACGCGTGTAGGTATCCAGCTGAAATTTATATCAAATACTCAGGTCTACTGTCCCTTGGAGCTGTGAAAAAATCAAACTTCTAAGCCAACGCAATCAAAAGATACAGCCATTTATGCCGCAAATTATCGACACTCGCAAGGGAATCAAAACCTACAGGGTACTTCCCGTGAACTCAGAATCTTGAAATTTGGTACGAAGCAAGGTTTTATAGCACAGATAAAGTAAAAATTGCGAAAAGCATAAATTTTTTGTCTGTCGGTCTATATCAGTAACCAATCTACAATGATCCCACACTGCACACATTTTGCTTAGGAGCAGGGGTCTGCAAAGACTGGATGTTCATAGATACATATAAATTTGTACGGGACCCTCGGTGCGCGAGTCCAACTCGGACTTGACGGGTTTTTTTTTTCGTAAAATAACAGAAACTTACCAGAGAGTAGTGAAACAGGCCCTTATGCTTGTGGTATATAACAACTGTTTAGTTATGTAATATCATTACAATGTTTTGCAAAAGTTACCTCGATTTTCAAGTGTCGAAAGTACCCATACCCGCCTAAAATCCAGGTTTTGGTGATGATATAAATAGAATCATCAAAATATTCCAGCTGGCTTATTGTCTAACGCTTCTGACGCTTGCCTTCGCAATCACTATTTGTTTCTTTCAAACTGTTTCAAACGGTATAAGATGATGACAGAAAGAGATGATAAAAACGAAGGCAAGAGAAGCTTTAGAAAAATACGGCCTCCGGTTGTGAATTCGTTCCGGATCTCTGGAAAATATTTTACCCTTACAATGCAATTTTAGCTTGAACATCCTTATAAACTTCTGCCCCTAAGCTAATCAGTTTAATTTCAATTATTTTTAGATGATTACAATTATATTCTCAGAACACAGAATCATACTCGTGCTACTATTAGAGATGCCATGATCAACTATTGTCTCCACTATCGTCTCTAGTAGCGGCACTTGGTGATTTCATAGTCTGTGTTTAAATCAACACGCATAATATTTAGTTGTAATCAAGGTCTTACTGTTAAGGCTGCGTATCCACCGGAGCTGTGCGAGGATGTGTTAACGTGTGGATAAGTATCTAATCTTACTATTTTTTTAAATGTATTGTGTTGTAATATAGTATTAATATATTACTGCTGTTGCCCGCGACTCCGTCCGCGAAGAATGGGGGGGGGGGGGGGGGGGATAAAAAAATAGCCTACGACCTATTCTCAGACCTACCGAGTGTAGAGAAAAAAGTTTCATAAAAATCGGCCAAGCCGTTTTGGAGGAGTTCGGTAACAAACACCGTGACACGAGATTTTTATATATTAGATTATATAGTATTGTAATTTACTGCATACGTACTTGAAGAATAGACTACCATTGTGCAACGAGTGGTGCATTTGATTTTTGGGACCCTTCAGTACAGGATGTGTTTGTCATGAACCAATAGAAACACTTAATTTAACTACCTATCCTTGCTCAGCTCAGCTCTGGTGGAAACAGCTCAGCGGAGCGAGGTTTTTGTACATACAAAAGAAGGGAAAGATGTGTGCGCGGAATGTTTTGCGAGAGATGTTGCTCCGCTCCAGCCTCACCGCACCCCGCCCGCTACACATCCTCGCTACGCATCCACGCACCGCTCAGCTACCTCGCACATCTTTGGTGGAAACATTCACACCGTTACACATCCTCGTTACACAGCCTCGCACCGCTTAGCTACCTCGCACATCTCTGGTGGAAACGCAGCCTAAAACTGTAACCAGTAAGCATCATCATCCTGGATTCCTAAAATTTGATAGGTACCACCTTGTCGCTAGACTTATTTTTTGTATATAGATATGGACTAGTGTTTAACCGTGGATCCCTACGCTCACAATTGCAATCAAGTTATTGTTTTCAAAAAGTGATTACGATTATACATCACATAGATATAAAGACGAATAAAAATAATCACGTCTGTGAGCATGAGGCGATCCGCGGGTTAATAGTACGTATTTATTACGCAATTTGTTATTGTGCAATGACGCAAAATCTGAATTAAATATTATAATAATATGGATGATTACTTTCATAAATACATTTTTTGCTCATGTCATGAAATAGAAAAGGTATAAACATTATTTATTATACATATTTAAAGACTGATCGATCGAAATAATAATATGGGATAAATGGATTAATACATTTTTATCTAAGATTTATATTTCTTTGATTTATTATTGCGTTTATTTGAATAGACAGTTTTATTGAAATGAGTCTTTTATTTCCTCCAACATTACAGCATTTAACCTCTCGTATATCGGAAGTAAAAAAAAACCTGCATTCTAGTATGTATTAGTATTTCAGAGCAGCAGCAGTAGTTTAAAGCTATAGCTGAAGTAATTCGAGTTGAAGTGAACGACAACACAAAGTCACTCAATTGTCCGAGAGCAAAAAGGTAGCGAATAACTGAATCTGTTTTGGTCATAGTAGGCGCGTCAAATTAGCTTAACCTGGACATAATTCTATTACCCGTTCTTTTTATTATTTTAGCGGATATTGTCATTAAGTATCAAATATTAAATAGATATATGATTTAAAAAATCTGCGGTGAAACCTGTATAAAAAAAAATCATGACATTTCGTACACAAACTTACTTTTTTCCAAGGGCAAAATAGGTAACCAAATACCTTGTTAGTATAATTTTGAGATACATTCGAATGCTATCACCTAATAGCAAAATTAAACTGAAACCAAATTCGCAAGTATGTTTTTTTTCCTAGTATTCATCTGATCTCCATATCTAGATAGGCCAAAATGGTAACTATGATGTTTGTATGTACTGAAGCTATATCGCGTCTTCGTAGACATTTAATACAAAAATTAAACATTTATTTCTTACGCTTTAATAATAATGAATTTCTCAGTAGTTAAAAATGGTAACTGTGAGATTTTTGTTTAATAATAAGTTTTCATGTACTATAATCACGTTTTCATCAAAATTAAACATGTTAATGTCACGCACATCAAATTGAATATTCAAATTGAAAATACGCGCGAGCAAGTATTTAAGTTATAGTGTAGAGTGATGCATGCGAGGGTGCGGGGCGGGGAGAGAGCGCGGCGCTGACTAACGCCCCGGCCACGACTTCGCGCGACTGGCGGCGCGTCGAGCAGCGTCTGTGTTCATTGCGCGGCCGAGACGCTCGCTGCGCATTGGTTAGCTGGCGACACACGCAATGAATTGTATTGTAATGATTGTATTCAACCTGAATACACAAACTCGCGCCGCCGGTCGTGCGAAGTGAAAGCGAAGGTTCCAAATTTAAGGGCCCTCACCCACGGCGACTTTTTGTAGCGATGCTGTCGCGCGTTTAGTAAAAATTAATAAGTAATTCATTTAAAAAAAAAAACAAGGTTCTAAAGACTTGTTCATAAAGACTTTAAAAAACATAAGTATCAAAAAATTACCTTAGTAAAAGTCTCACTGTTTTCAAGAAATTTCGGTTTTTCTGATTTTTTGAAAATGTATACCCGCACTAAGATTTTGAGGCGTGATATTCGGAATTAATTATTTTTTGCATTTATTTTTATTAAAAATAATCTCGAATAGTTGGGTTATCAGATGCAAAAAACCATTTTAAAAAAGTATTCCAGTTTTTTATTTATTTTGTTACAATTTAAATTTTGCCTTTTCTCCTAAACTTTGGTCAATATTTGATCTATCACGGTGAAAAAAAAAAATACATGACCATTGTTTAGCTTACTAGCTTAAAAACATGCCCATTTAATGGACATTCAAAAATTATAAATAGCTTATCAAAAAAATATTTACAGGAAAAATCTCCATACAAAGCATTAAGTACCAGAAAAATCTCGTTAAGCCAATAATAACCTTATCTAAGTTGATGCGCAAGATGGATCAGAATGCACTCTGATTAATTCAGCAGCTGTGCAAAACTAAATAAATAAAAAATCTATCCATGTGTTTCAAAATTAAAACTCATTCATATTTGAACCCAAATCAATTCAATTTATAACCGACTTCAAAAAAAGGAGGAGGTTCTTAATTCGGTTGTATGTTTTTTTTTAATGTTTGTTACCTCAGAACTCCGTCATTTATGAACCGATTTAGATTTAGAATTTTTTTTCATTGTTTGAAAGCACATGCTTCAAGGTTGGTCCCGTTGTTACCAGAATCCAGCTCTGAGATGGGATCCATGAGGAATTGAAGAAACTCCTCAAAAATTGAAGAGAAATGTATAGCGATTTTAGTATTTTTGGTGACAAGTCGAGCATTTGCTTTCAGAAAGTATCATGGAAGGGGTCCCCTTTTCTCCCATAATCTTTTTTATCCGAATTTTGAAAGTCAGAAATTGATGGCCATAATATTCTTGCTCATAAATATCGATGGTCATAATTTTTTTTAAGCATATCGCTTAATAGTTATAACTGCAATGATTCATAATCCTATTGTTCATAACTTTAAAAAAGCATAATATTGTTATCAATTAACGGAATATCGTTGATTATTCAGAAGCATTGTCAGGCATATATCTTAAAGTAATAATTGTTTTTAGTCATAATTTTTCATTGCCTAAAATACACTAAACATATACATCGAAATTGATAACATCCAAAGGAATATCGATAATTATTCAGAAACATGGTAAAGCATATCGCTGGCAGCGAGCGAGCGAAGCGAGCGAGCAAGACCTTTCAGGGCAGAAGCGACTTGGACAAGTTAGGTTCAGAAGGCTAAGGCGGGAGCGACGCAACGCTTCGCTCCCGCCTTAGCCATCGATGTTAGGTATTTTTTTTATGACAGCACAGAAAACGATTATTACCTTTAATATTATGAAATATCATACAACCATGACATTGAATGTTATTTCAAAGTAATATCATGCCTAAAAATAATAAACTATTATTAAGTTCATCAATATGAATAATTTATCTGAAGAGGCTACTTATGCATATCTTATTTCGATAATAATACAATATAAAACAAATTGTGATTAGAACTCATCCGTTCAGCGGGCGTGCCAAATTATTTCAAATTTATTGCTTAAGAGAATCTTTGCATCCAGGAAAATGCCACCATTTTGATAATCTAAAATCAAATCAAATCAAATCAAAATTTTATTCTACTTTACTAAAATTATTATCTAAATTATTTTTCAGTTATTCAAACAAAATTCTATTAAGAAATGTGTTTATTGTGACTTACGATTCCCAACTTCAACAATAACAACATGTAAACTATTAAAGAAATTTTGACGAGGTTCAATTCCAGGTTATGTATGAGACTTAAAAAAAAGTTTTAATGCCATTTTAGTTAAATCTAAAATCGAAGCCATGGTTCTTAGGAACAGATTTCGCTATCTCTCATAGTTTCTGATTTCTCCATACTGACCCATTTGGATTGATCACCCTGTATAATCGATTTTTATCAATTTACTATTCAGTTAAGGAAAAAAAATGATATTAGAAACCTCAATATCATTTATCAGCCAAATGGCAAAAAACAGAACCCTTATGGATTCGTCGTGTCTGTCTCTGTGTCTGTCCGTCCGTATGCCACAGCCACTTTTTCCCGAAACTATAAGAACTATGCTATTGAAACTTGGTAAGTATCTGTATTTTCACACAAAAATAGAAACAAAAACAATAAATTTTGGGGGTTCCCCATACTTAGAACTGAAACTCAATAATTTTTTTTTCATCAAACCCATACGTGTGGGGTATCTATGGATAGGTCTTCAAAAATGATATTGAGGATTATAATATCATTTTTTTTCTAAACTGAATAGTTTGCGCGAGAGACTTCCAAAGTGGTAAAATGTGTGTCCCCCCTGTAACTTCTAAAATAAGAGAATATAAACTTCCACCGAAAATTGGTTTGAACGAGATCTAGTAAGCAGTTTTTCTTAATACGTCATAAATCGTAAACCGCAATTTTTTATAGATGATGGTACGGAACCCTTCGTGCGCGAGTCCGACTCGCACTTGGCCGGTTTTTTTTATACATTATATTAGAAGTAGAATACCGGACAAAGTAATATTACAATTACGGTTCAAGAGATAGAGGCCTGTGACCACCTGTGGCAGACGGATGGACAGACAGAGAGCGGAGTCTCAGTGATACTAAAAATCAGAAAACTGTACCAATCAGAAAACAGTAAAAATCGAGCGTAGGTCTTGCTTTTAAGACCTAATAATAGAATATTTATCGTAATTTGCTTGTTGTCACTGTCACTAACAAACTTTTACTTAAATAATTCTGCATAGATCGAGTCATTCATGATGACGCAATGCAATGTAATTTTGACAAATTCATGCGTCTTCGTGAATGGCACTAGCTATACAGAAATCTGAGAACTTAATAAATACAAAAAGGTAATTCCACGAAAATTATACACACTTAGGTATCTCATACTAAACAATTTAGTTATTATCGAACACAGTATTTCAATAAATCTCCGAACTAGTCGAACCGCGTCGTGGTACTTACTACGCGCACCACGTGATCTAAGGTATCACAAAAGTTGGTCAACCAGCTAGCGCCGCCTCGCGCCAGACGGCACCGTCGGGAGTACGACGTAAAGAAATTACGACCTTATTCCACAAGTAATAAAGTTTGTATTGAAATGTAATTAAGAAAAAAATGCAATTGATATTTATAAGCGTGTACATTTATTGTTTAATTTGTTACTTATACTATTGATAATATTTTGAAGGCATAAATTAAACACTTTTGAAGTGGTTATGTATTTTGGCTTTCCAAAAATTACTAATATTTGTGATTAAAGAAACCCGCAAAAAGAATCTGTTTCATTTTTAAAATTTTATTACGACACATAATATACTATTTAGTATAAGTTGTTGAAATGCAGTTATCTATAATTTCTGGTGAGATAAGCCAAAAAATCTGTAACTTACTGAAACTTCGTTGTTAATGATTGTCCCGTATGATTAATTAGTTTAATTTTGATTTCTATAACTGGAATGCAACTGTTACATTACAATAGATGTATATTTAGAAAGTTATTTATTATGCTATACTTATGAAATCAAATTATGTTAAAAATTTAGTTTTTCGTGTTTTTTATATTGACGCGGAGCTTTAAAATGTTTAATTCTTTTTATTTTATCTATAACTAACAATACTTTATGATATAGAAAAAGAAAATCACAGTTATCGAATTATGTCCAGGTTAAGCTAATTTGACTCGCCTATAGGGCAGATCTTAAACAACTATACACAATATAATTAAATTATTTTCGAGAAGTAGATAAAGATCATACGTTTTTCTATCCATACTATAACCTAATATTACAAACTTATTACAAATGCTAAAGTAACTGTCTGTTACTTCTTTACGTAAATAATTAGTGGAAACGAAATAAACAAGTATATATATTTTTAAATATGTATATTTATTAAATTACAACAAAGCTGATGCATATTATTGCTGTTGAATCACACAGTCTGTAGTAGCTGTAAAGAATATCGATCATACACTAAACGGTGGTGCGGCCAATAAACACTGTGTAATCGTCAAATCTTAACTAAAGCCAACCCGTTCTCTTTTTGGTGGCGTAACATTACACCAGAGTAAACGAGTTGCATAGCCTTCGGCAGACCCGCTGAGCACTTTTTAGTCTTGGATTTACACTGCAAACCCGGTTGAAACTAAACAATTGATACGCCGGACAGCCTTTCAAAGGCAGAAGTTTCATGGGTATCCCATGAGTCCATTGGTAAAACGACATACAAGCCACATGAAGTCCGGGTTGAAAAGCTATGGAAGTGTCCACACATTTGACTTATGGCCGATTGGCTTTATATGAAGTATCAGAATAGAAAAACGCGCTGTTGAGTGATCTTCCAGGCCGTTAGGGGTAAAAAAGGGCGTTACAGGACGCCACTGCAAAACCGCTACTGTTTCTATGTATAGGGTTGTTGTTGTGCACGGTCGCGGGCCTTCCTCATAATACACTGTCTATTAGTAATAGTTGGGGTACTGAGGCCAAGGGTGCTGCGGATGGTGGTAGGGGCCGGGTGGCTGCTGGTAGCCCCACGGCGGCTGGTAGGGCTGCGCGTAAGTCTGCTCGTAGGACTGGGCTGTAGCGGCCGGGGTTTGGTAGTACGCGTTGCTGCTCCCTGTCGTCGTCGTGGCACTGTTCGCCGCCGCACTCTCCTTCTTTTTGACCTCGGTGGTTGCACTGCGAAGAAAATAGTATTATGAAGTTCATTCATAGACACTAAAAGTTGAATTTGTAGTAGAATAGGCTGCTAAAGTTAATATCTTTTAAAACTTTGATAATTTTAGAATAACGTGAGTAACTCTATTAATGTATTTTGGAAGTTATGATTTTACAATTTAGGTATTACTTTATCCCTTAATCCTGAGCAAAGATTCCTCCCGTAGGTTATTCCGTTGGGCGTCAAATGTATGTGTCAGCACAGGGAGGTAGAAGTAATGGATACAACAATGTTAAATCTACCCGTGGTCCCGGGGGTGCTTGAGAATGGCAGCCCACAGTGTGGACAGGTTGTCGCGATGTCGGTTTTTAGGGCTGTTGTGCCAGATTCACGCGGTTTGATTCTTCCCGAATCGTGCGGTCAATTACCTCCCAGTTTAGTGCGGTTTGGTTTCACCAAATTCACGCGGTCGGGTTCCCCCTTGTTTAGCGCGGTTTGGTTACTCCAAATCGTGCAGCAAGGACCCCGTTTGTATACTCCGAATTAGCCGGTCCATAAACCCGGGAATCAACCGAGATCCCGTCCGCGATCCGTAACGCCCTTCAGGCACCGTATAGTAAGATGGCATAAAAACTCTTAGGGCAGTAAGCCCGCGTATCATACTTTAGGTTCGGGTTAACCTTGATAGATAAACAGGCGTAAAAGCCCTCCGATTACTTATTAAATAAGTAACAAATAATGTATTTCACACCTGTTTATGCTTAAAATTATAGTATAATTAGGTTTACCCTATAATGAAAAACCATTTTGAGTTTTTAAATTCAGAAGATAAAAGTTAATATTTTTAACCTCCAACATATGCCATGAGAAATGCCACTTTATAATGTTAAATACTAAAAAATTATATACTAATGTTCAAATCCTTCTCTTCAAAATCCATTCTAGTTTTTATAAAATTTCACTGAATAGGTAAGAACTCAAAACTCGGCACGAAACAGCGTTTCTATAAGAACGCCTAAAACAACGACAAGCAATTGGGATTGATCATTTTTTCTAACCCCCCTTTTTATTTTTTTTATCGAAAATATAGAGCATTTTAAGAAACTAATTTGAATATTTCAGCAATTCATCACTCCAATATTTTTTTATAATTTATTGAAAATTTGAGATACGACTTCTCGTAAATTACATGCCGCGGCTGAATCTGTGTATAAACCACAGACATAATGACAAAAAAAATGTGTCACAATCGATGGTTAGTTGTCATCTGACAATGTCACTTTACATTACAATAACAATAACACTAAAGTTGCCGATTCTTCCAAGAGATTCATTCGTGTTCCACGGAAAAAATATGCCGCCTGGACTTTTATAAGTGAAAATGGTGAAACAGGGGCAAACTTTAATATGACTATGCTAGAATTAATAGCTAATATAACAATTTGGAAGTTCGTATCGTGCTGTCCCTCTTACTCTTCTATAAAAAGCTATAAGCGTGAGCGGGATGGCACGATGCGAAGTTCAAAAGTTGACCGTCGTATCTAGTATAACGTTAGGGTACTGTGAGCATGGCAATGTGTTCTGCGCATTACAATAAATATCCTTTTTTGTTAGGATTCCAGAGCTAAAATGGCAAAAACGGAACCTTTATAGTTTCGCCATGACCGTCTGTCCCTTTGTCCGTCCGTGGCTTAGCTTAGGGAATATTAGTGCTAGAAAGTTTGCATAGATATAATATATAGCAATTATCCCGACAAAATGGTAAAACAACATGTAGAGAAAAAAAAAAAATCCAAACTGCCAGCCCTTGTCACTGTCGGCACGCACACATTCTTAAGGAGACGGAGTAGTATAATCTGTGGCTACAATCGCGGTAAGTACCAAGATTTTGTACGGGATGCAGTATCTGTTACGAAGTAACTATTAAGTAATCTGTGGCTATAGTATTTTTTGTATGTATAAAATAAAATGGTCAGAAGTGTTCCCTTGAAAGTTCTTTGGCGGATTTAATCCATACTTACATTAAAATGACCCTCAAAACAATAAGTACATCTTGTAAACTTTGAATTAACTTTGCAGCACCACTTCTCTTGTAAATCTTCTCTAATGCAAACAATTAATTTGTTTGGGCTATTGACAGAATCATTTCCACAAGTAGAAATGAAACACTTCCTGTATAAATCCATTATTAAAATATGAAAAACGCGAAGAATGTTTTTCAAAATAGTATCCTTAAACTGACAGATGATAACTACGTCGACGTGACAGAGAATAGTATACAGAAACTAGACGGACGGCTTTTTTTTTCTTGTTGCAAAGAATTTCAAAGTTAATGCCCACACAAAGGTCAAACAAAGGTCAAACATTATTTTGCAAAAATACACACGATCGTTTAATATTTTTTTACTACAATGTTATAAAATGATTTAATAAACCTATTCCTCGAAATGGTTTTGGAATTAGACCACATTGTAAAAAAGTGATCAATGCCAATTGACGCGATGGCTGAGTTTAGACAGACAGAAAAAAGACTAGTACATACAATAGCCGTTTTATGATATTAAGCACCCGTTATTAAGCTTTAAAAAAATATTAAGCAATAATAATAACTGATTTGGGCTAAGTTTTAGAAATCGACTTCTGCTCGATTTTTGTAAACAAATACTCGCCTGTGCGACCGCGCAAATTCGGAGAAACCAAACCGCACTAAGCCGGGACGGGTACGCCGATCGTGCGATTCTGGAAGAACCAAACCGCGTTAAATCAGGCGGGTACGTCGACCGTATGATTCGGGAGAACCAAACCGCGCTGGGCCAGGACAGGATGGCGTGCGATTCGGAGGTAACCCAATCGCACTAACCAAGGTTGGGAATGGGCGGGGAGGTAAGACAGGCAGGGGGCGCACAGTCATATACTCCGGCCGCTGATAATGTGATCCGCGGACCTCGGACCACACTGTATCACGTAAGCCTCTGAAGTATAAGACTTTCTCCCGGTTCGGCCGCGCGTCGCCTTTTCTATCGTTCGGGGATGACGCGCTTGACGCTGAGCCCGGCGCGTAACGTGTCGGCGCCTGGACCTGCGTCGCCGGTGATCTCAACTGCCCATCGCATTCCCCCCTCTTGTACGGAGATTTTACCTGTAAAGTATAAATAGGTAAAAACCGCTGGTAATAAAAACAACAATGCAAACTGGAAAAATAGGTCCAACGGGAGAATTCTAATTAAACAGGAAAGAATTTTTTTTAATAGGTTTGCTTTTCTTAACATATTTCTTTTGTTTGATTTTCCTTCCGGTTTTAGTAATCTGCTATCTATCGGTACAGTTTTTTTCTCTCTTATTTGTTGAGCGTTTATCTTGACTTGTTGACAATTATTGCGCTGATGACTGTACCGCGTATTTGTGGCAATTTTCAACTCAATATCACTACCCGCTGAAGAGTTTCCTTCTGCGAAGACGATACTGGCCGGGTACCAGGATTCTACTGTAGTGTCATTCATTGTACGGTCACTAAATATACCTCCGTATTCCACGGTTCGATTTGATACTGGGCAGCGTTTAAAGATGGCTTGAATTTTTGAAGTGAAACTTCTAATGCGACTTCCAACAAGCGTTGCGTTAAATGGGTTGCGTTAAATACGCAACGCAACGCAACGCAAGTTGACGTTTACGAGACGTATGTTTTTGAAGTAAAACTTCTATAGGCACTAGGGTGGGCCGATCATGTATGGAGAAAAAAAAAGTTGTTGTTTTTTATCGGGCACAGGTATAAAAAGATGCCAAATAACGACATAAAATAGTATTAATTTTATTTTAATTATTGGAGTTCATCTTCTGCCTCCGGATCTGTTTTGAAATTTTCAAAAAAATACTTTTAGGCGTTTATACTGTAGCTACCAAAAACACTTAATTAGGGATATTCAAAATAAAAAAAATGCATTTTATAGTTATTTATTAGTTATAAAACATGAATATCACATCAGCTTAATATCTACAAAGTCCAATTTTAAATAATAGATTGGTTTAAATGGCAGAAAAATCCTTCTGCTTTCAAATTTCGGCATAGTTTTTCGTGATGCAATTTGAGCTTATATGAAGCCTTCTCGTTCCATTTTATCACATAAAGTAGTTGATGCTTCCGTGACTGTTTTGTCTTTTCGGCCATCGAAATACAACACTGGTAATACAACGCTGGTATATTTAGAGTTGTATGGTTTGCAACAATCTCTTTCCTAGTCTTTGTACGCTTTCTTCGCAACTTATTTTTATCTATAATTTGGGAAGTAAATGCTTGAAGAGTTGCTGATGCAATTGCCGCTGCAGCCCTGTCTGACACTCCATATCTGTCTCATGTTATACACAGTAGGGCGTAATTAACCGCGTAGGTATGACTGTGAGATTCACTGCTTGCTTTTTTCGACTCAAATTCAATCACGTCTTTTTCTTCTTCTTCAAAATTAGACCTACTAGATTCAGTGGAGCTACTGGGCATTTCCGTCGATATTGCGGCATTTTTTGGACGTTTGCTTTGATATTTTTGTTGCAGTAACTTTCTTTTTAGGTTCTGAGTAATTTTTTTTGTCGTACCAACGTCTATGCTCCCTATTACCATTTGTCTAACAGTACGTTGGTCTTTTAAAAAGCTTTGTTCCCTAACTGGTGTTTTCTTGAATTTGGGACAAGAACATTTAGATATATCTGGACATTTACAAGCCGCAACATCAAACAACCTTTTACTTCCAAGACGAAAATCTTCTAATTTGGTTTTTGGTATTTTTGGGTGTGATTTAAGAAGGTTTTTGCATTTTAAATGATAACTTTGTAACATTACTTTTATCCGTTTTGGTTCCACAGTAGGAATAGAAGCTTTATTCCAGATTTCGGAAAGTTTATCAATGACAATAGCCTCTATTTCTTTGTAAGTTGGCTCCTTTTTCGAACCATTCTCAAACTTTATCCTGTGCCGCGTCCACTCATAAAACTTCATCACATCTTCGTATGTTGGTAACATGTTATCTTTTAAATCACATGTTTCACCAAACAAAGCACATTTCCAATTATTACGAGTACGCTCCATTATTAAAAATCACAACAAAAGATTAAATTAACGCTCACACTCCGATAGACGACGAACAAATTTACAAGAATTTATGCCTTTTTGCGTGTCACTTGTTATGTTTTAAAACTACCTTCAAATAGCTTATAACTTACATTTAGTAGTTTAAATATTTAGAACAACATATTTTATCTGGATTGTAACATAAAAAACACTTAAAAAGTATTTCTGTATTTGTTAGTTTTTGATAGAAATATAGGTTTAAAATTACCTTTTTTCTTAAATTCAATCGCGATCCGGAGGCAATAAAATTTATTGAATCCTAACAATTTTTAGAATATGATATAATGATACCAAACAGCAACTTTTCATGGCTGTGCCTTATTAAAAATTAAAAAAAATTAAAATGACCCACCCTAATAGGCACTTGAGAGCGGGTTGGGGGCGGGTTGGGGCGGGTTGAGAGCGAGTTGGGGGCGGGTTGGGAGCGGTTGGGGGCGGGTTGGGAGCGGTTGGGGTCGGGTTGAGAGCGGGTTGGGGGCGGGTTGGGAGAGCGAGTTGAGGGCGGGTTGGGAGCGGGTTGGGGGCGGGTTGAGAGGGAGGTTTAGGGGGTTACATTTTCCCTCATAGTGATATTTTTATTATGAAGTTTCACTTTTTCCGCGCGGAGGGACTCCACGCACTATTTTTTTGTAAGCCACGACATTTGGATGTATGAAAGTTCTATGGTTGCACGTTAATTGGCTAAGTAGAGTTTTTTGAAGTGGTGCTAATTATATTTTTTATCGACAGTCGGCGTTCTGGAGATCGAGAAACTGCAGCTGTTTTATTTTTATCTCCTATTAATATAATAAGAATAATAATAACACATCCTCATGGTGTATTACACATCCTCGTGGTGTATAACACATCCTCATGGTGTATTAGGGAATAGACCTCTATAGTTGCGCCCATCTCATTTATATTACATGGTACCAAAGGCCTCTTCATGTTGGCTTCGGCCCCATGAATGCCTTTCAAATGACCGGGTCCCCATGGGCCCGTGATCGGAAATCCGTACCAACATGATAATAATAATAATCATTTATTCATATATAGTTGTACAAACAATGAAGGACAAACATATTTCTGTCAGCACGAAAAAGAAGATAAAAACAATTTGCACATTTAATTTGTTATAACTCTGGCCTCCAAGCTAAGCAAAAGCCTGTGTTTTGGAGTATCAGCGTTCGACGCGCTACCGCTGCTTGAAAAGTTTATAATATGTACCACTATCAGACTTATATGCGACAGACAGACTAAAAACTAAGAATAATAATAATAAACATTAAGTTTGTGTGGGTAAACGAGATTGTTTATTGTTTACTGGAAATATTTTTTTAAGTGTTCGAGATGACATTTGTGAGATTTTACGGCTGACAAGCGGTTTGTGCTCAGTACTAAGAAGAAATAGAAAAAAAAACGAAGTCAACTGTCACTTCTGTCAATTACAAATCGTTTGCGTTTCGTTTGCTTTGCGTTTTGGTGTGCTCAGTGTGATTTTTGGACTATTTATATCGACCTCCGCATAAAATCCGGACTTTCAATTCTACCGCATTCCTCCACGACCTATGCACGTTAATTGGATCACGATTGAATACTTTCGATCACTATTTTGGAACTGCTTCTTGGACAACGCAAAGCAAACGAAACGCAAACGGTTAGATTTCATTTGACATTGACAAAAGCGACAGTTGACTTCGTTTTTTTTTTTCTATTTCTTCTTAGTACTGAGCACGAACCGCTTGTCAGCCGTAAAATCTCTCAAATGTCATCTCGAACACTTAAAAACATATTTCCAATAAATAAAAGGAGATAAAAATAAAACAGCTGCAGTTTCTTAGTGTTGAAGTCGACCACTGTAGAAAAAAAATATAATTAGCACCTCTTCAAAAAACTTTACTTAGCCAATTGAATAACAGCATGTATAAGTAATGTTAACTTAAAATATTAAGTTTATACTTATTAAACTTAAGTTACTATTTCTGTATTTGGTAAAAAGTAATATTTTGGGGGACTATTATCTATTTATTTATATGTAACTAGCCTTACGTCCGCAGCTTCGCCCGCGATAAATTAATTTTCCCGTAGGAAAAGGTATTTTCCCGCGGTAAAAAGTAGCCTATGTCACTCAGTGATAATGTAGCTTTCTAACGGCAAAAGAATTTTTGAAATCGGTTCAGTAGTTTCGGAGCCTATTCAATGCAAACAAACAAACAAACAATCAAATCTTTCCTCTTTATAATATTAGTATAGATTACATTTTATACTGGGTGTCTCATTTAAATCGGTCAGTATGGGAAAGTCTGAAACTATAAGACATACGAAGATCTGTTCTTAGGAACCATGTCATCGATTTTAATAAGAAGAAAAACTGCATTCACACATTTAAAAAAAAACATGTACTCAGCTCAGGAATCGAACCCGGTTGTTTTGAAAAAATAAACTTACACTATTTCTATTTAGATATCGATTGTGTAGGTCTTAAGCAGTAAATGGCTCTATGAAACATGATGTCTAAAATGAATAAAATGCATTGTTTTCATATGTACAGGTTTTTTTTAAATGTATGAATGCAGTTTTTTTTTCTTATTAAAATCGATGACATGGTTCCTAAGAACAGATCTTCGTATGTCTTATAGTTTCAGACTTTCCCATACTGACCGACTTAAATGAGACACTCTGTATACAACTATCCTAAAACTAAACACCCTAAGAAGAAAAATCTTTTTTATTATGAGAGGGAGGCAAACGAGCATGCGGTCATCTGATGGAAAAAAATCACCGCCGCCCATATGTAAAAAAAAAATATATATTAGGGGGCAATCTTACACAAATCGACCTAGTCCCAAACTAAGCAAAGCTTGTACTATGGGTACTAGACGACGATAAACATACTTATATAGATAAATAAATACTTAAATACATAGAAAACATCCATAACTCAGGAACAAATATTCGTGCTCATCACACAAATAAATGCCCTTACCGGGATTCGAACCCAGGACCTCTTGCTTCGTATGCAGGGTCACTACTAACTAGGCTAAAGCGGTCTTTATCAACAACTCAAAGAATCACTGATCTGTTGCTGGTTTTTAAAAAAGTAGAGAGAATAGGGGAGGGGGAAGAGGTATTGGACTCCCGGCGCTCTCACTGACCGCACGAAACGCAGCAGGGATACTGTGGTGTACCTTTATCTATGATGATTTGTATTATACGGTTTTGGTTTTTTTTCTCTCTAAACCTTGATGGTTCAAATCTTTGCAATTTATTTTACTTTTTTGTGTCTTATTTGCCAGTACACATTTTTGTATTGTAAAATTATTAAAATTAATTAAAAACCCAACGTATACTTAATTAATTTACTCATTGCATAACTTAACAATAAAAAATGTACTGGCAAATAACCAACAAAATATACAAAAAAAATGCAAATATTTGTACCTTCAAGTTTGAATTACCAGACAGTGAAATCCAGGTAGCAGGTCAGGATCGTCTCCACAAAAGGGAACTCTTCAGTAGGTGGTGATATTGAGTTGAAACTTGCCACAATGCGTGGTAGTCATCAGCGCAATTATAGTCAACAAGATAAACGCTCAACAAATAAAAAAAAACTGTAATAGGGGTAACATTATTACAAGATTATTAGTAGATTACTAAAACCGGAAGAAAAATACACATGCAAAAAAAAATGTTAAGTAAAGCCACTCACCACAAAAATGTTTCTTTTTCCTGTTTGATTAGAATTCTCCCGCTGGGCCCATTTATTCTCGTGTTATTGCAGTCCACACTGTTGTTTTTAATACCAGCTATTTTTACCTATTTATGCTTCACAGGTAAAATCTCCCTACGGGATGGGGGAATGCTACTGGCAGCCGACATCACTAGCTGACGCAGGTCCTAGCGCCGACGTCATGCGCAGGGCTCAGCGTCAAGCGCGTCATCCCCGCCACTCCGAACAATATAAAAAGCGACGCGCGGCCGAACCGGGAGTGTACAAATATGTACATTTTATGCAACGATGCATATTATTCTTTGCACTAATATAAATTAATGTCAATAACCTCGCACGCGCATCAATGCAGAATTATGCAATTTTAGATATTTTTTATAAGTTTATTCAGTGTACGATTGACCAGCTTGAATATAGCACCTCTGCCATATTCGCGGTCTTTTATTCCTCGGCACTCGACATTGACATTTTATTGCATCCCTTTACAGGGAGAGTCTTTTAATTCAGAGGCTTATATGATACAGTATGGTCCGAGGTCCGCGAATCACTCGGCGGCCGGAATATATGACTGTGCCCCCCCCACCTGCCTTACCTCCCCGCCCATTCCCAACCAGTGAGGTAAGGTTACCTACCTCTGAATCGCACGCCATCCTGTCCTGGCCCAGCGCGGTTTGATTCTTCCCGAATCGTGCGGTCAGTTACCTCCCGGTTCAGTGCGGTTTGGTTTCTCCGAATTCGCGCGGTCGGGTTCCCCCTTGTTTAGCGCGGTTTGGTTACCCCAAACGCTCCTCCGTTACGCTCCCGTATTAGCCGTTCCGTAAACCCGGGAATCCACCGGGATCCCGTCCGCGATCCGTACCGCCCTTCAGGCACCGTATAGTAATATGGCATCGAAGCATTTAAGGCATTAAAGCCCCCGTATGGTACTTTAGGTTCGTGTTTACCTAAATAAATAAACAGGTGAAAAACCCCTCCGCGATTACTTGTTTGATTATTTTAACTTCCGATTTTTACCCTTGAACTAGTTTCCCTAACCTCCGAGCCAAGTTCGATTCCCGACTGGAGTTTAATGTGTGCGGGACCCCCGGGCAGCCCGTAACACTTTATAAAGGACCATTTAACCCCCGTTCCTCTTTACGGGTATTTTACTAATGGTAATAAGCCTGCAGGTCCTTTTTGTAGCAGTCCTTAAATCTAAGCTTAGGACGCCCAACCGGCCTCCTGGCGTTTGCGATTGCGCCCAGCGAAGTACCTATGACAGCCTCAAACTGCCACGAGAATTCCGGCCTCTAGATGAGTTTGAATGTTAGGCCTTGGTCGTTCTGACCCGCCACCCGCGGCGGGCAGCGTCCCGTCGCCCGCCGCGTCTATATGCTGTGTTCGTCAATGAAAGGGAGTGGTCGTTCTCGCCGCCCGCTCTCTTTCGTTATTTTGCAGCATTGCGGCGGGTGGACGCTAGCGTTCAATATGGAAAAATTTAGCAAAGAGACCGTACAACATTATTAATAAATCCTCATCCTCTTCCTCCTGAAGCAATAAATATGCTAGTGTTTTTTTCCATTTCGCGTACACACGTCTCTTCGCAAACACAAAAGCTCGGAAACTGCCGGCGTTTTGGCCGCCGCGGTTACGTTTTAGAACGAGCAAACAACCGCCGCGGGCGGCGTCCAGCGTCTGCCGCTAGCCGCTGCACGCCGCGTGCGGCGGGTCAGAACGAGCAAGGCCTCAGGTGGTGGTGATGGTACTGACGCGGGCTGCGGCGGCGCGTCGTGCTTCTCCTTGCGCGCGCGCTTGCGCAGGTGCTTGGCGAGCGCGCGCGCGTGCGCGACGGCGAGCCGCGCGGCCGCCGCGTCGCCCAGCTCCTCGGCCAGCTCGCGCCGCCGCCACGCCAGCGCCGCGCTCGTCTCCAGCTCCGCGCCCTCTTGCTTTTCGTACGATTGGACCAGCTCTGCAATAATAGAATTTTATGCATCAAGGGCCGTAACGAGGGATTACTAAACGAGAAGAAATTAGAAGCCCGACGCCGAAGAGTTGAGCGATACACGGTCGTGAACTAACTCCACCCACCGCTGTATGTATGCTGTTTCTAGTAGGGAGCGTAGTGATGATTTATGGTACCGCGGTGCAGGTGACAGTACCTTCCAGTTGGCAGTAAGGCGTGCCGGGCGTGTGCAGCGCGAGGTCCAGCCGCTGCATGTGCAGGCGCGCGTTGAGCGGGTCCCGCGCCACGGCCGCGTCCAGCGCAGCGCGCGCCGCCTCCGGCTGCGAGCGCACGTGGTGCAGGAAACGCGCATACTTGATCGACATCGCCGATGCAATCGCCTGGAACGTTACAAAATATTCTGGTTTATGCGACTATAGACAATAGACTATAAAGAAATACGGCGATGTATAAAAATTTCCACTTTCAAAAAATAAATTTGTCCGAGTATTAGAAAGTCGATACTTCAAAACGTTTGAGTCTAGTCGAGCCGAAATATAAAAATGACAACTGTCAGATTATAAAAATGTCTAAAATACAAATTGACGACTGTACGAGCAAACTCGACATTAATATTAAGCTTACGCTGCACCCGCTGTGCACGTCACACGTTTATACCTAATTAGCATAATATTTTGTAATACAATTCAGTGTCAATAAATCACTCAACCTAAACATACGTTTTTATCAATTAACAGCAGTTTTACATTACCTACATTCTTCCACGGGCAAACAGCTCGTACATTTTGGTCCTTCAAACCTACGGATTTTTTGTGCGCTTCTAGTGTGTTGGCAATCGGTCACTGACTTCCCACAAGCGGGTCTAATCAGTTGATTGAGAAGGTGCATAGCACGCCTGGAAGTACATCGATCCGGAAACAGCAACCAAGTCAATTGGACAACAGTAACAACAGAAATTTAACAACAAAGCACCCACAAAGTACGTTTTAACCCCATACACAGCGTGTTAGTGACTTTCACACGTATTTACACATCAGTGACTAACACTTGCAAACATGGAGGGACAATGGATCAATTTGATTGAGCGTCAAGAGGGAGCTCTCCGGCATGATCGACAGTGCTACTATCAACTTAAACAAGGAATCTGCTGTCAGGAAGACAGAAGAATACATTAAGAAGAGATTAGAGGCTGTGGACAACATTTGGAGAGAATTTGTTGGAAATGACATTAAGCTAGCAAGTGCGAATATTAAATTTCAAGATTTTCATAGAGAAGATATGTATGACTCCGTTAAGCAGCGATACGAAAAACTTGTACAGTTACTGACGTCTTTCAAGCCAACCACAAGTGCAGAAAGATCTACAACGTCGAGGGCGGATGATCTAAAATATCAGCAAGCGACGAATTTCCGAGCTTTCATTCGAGTTGTAAAAGGCATTGACGTCAACAACATGACAGAGAAGTGGGAGTTAGAGGACAAGCTTCTTATGCTACAGCAACGATGGAAAGCTGTCGATGACCTACATTGGCAGATTGACAACCTATTAATGGGCTCTGATCTACCGTATGAGCAACAGTATTCCGAACATGAAGCCACTTATGAGGCAACAAAGAAAGCATTAAATAAAAAACTTAGTTCCACTTCGCACCAGCAGCAATCCACACCGAAGATAGAAATCCCTACCTTCTCTGGCAACTACCAACAGTGGCCTACATTTATGGATCTCTTTACCGAGACCATACACAACAACGCCACGCTGACGAAGACACAGAAGATGCAACACCTCAAAGGAAAATTGAAGGGCGAAGCGGAGCGATTAGTTCAACATCTTTACATCACTGCCGAAAATTATGAAACATGCTGGGAGTTACTCTCATACCGTTACAACAACGTGCAGCTTTTATTCACAAAACCGGTTCAGCTACTGATGAATCAACCATCCATTCATAGGCAAACTTCATATGAATTGAAGCGCCTCTACAACACAAGCATGGAAGCTGTACATGCCATACAAAACCTTGGCGTTGATACAACGACATGGGACCCGATATTGGTGCACATTATAACAGAAAAATTGGATCCCGACACTTATGCATCATACATGGAAGCTAGGAAAACTCCTCGCGACCTTCCTGTCTTCGACGAACTCATGACATTTCTGGAAAGCAAGTTCTCAGCTCTCGAGCCCATGGCGAATAAGTACAAGAAATCAACAATCCTGGGTACATCGAACGCTCAAAAACCGGCCATATATAAACAAGAAACTACATTTAACCGTCCTCAAAATAACAATTTCAAAGGAAAATCCCACCACTCATCGTACCACGTGACTGGAGATAGACGATGCCCGATCTGCAAAATTGACCACATACTTTTCCATTGCAAAACATTTCAAGACATGATGCCTGATACAAAAATCAAGACAATTACGCAATTACACATCTGCCCTAATTGTTTATACTGCCACAACGAAAAGCCGTGCGCGTCAAGAAAAAGATGCAAGGTTTGCAATGGTTAACACAATACGATTTTGCACGACTTATATCAACAACGTGAAACGAACGCGAAGCCTATGCAGACATTGCAAAATACGCGTGCAGTGACCTCAACGCCATCAACACATCACGTGTCAACACCCGAAAACGAAGTTTTGTTGTCAACGGTCCTTTTAAATCTAAAGGCGACAGATGGTACTTACATCCAAATGAGAGCCCTTGTCGATCAAGGATCACAAGTGAGCTTAATCACTGAAAACGCCGCACAGAGATTAGGCTTACAGAGACATCGTCACAGTGGAACCATTTCTGGCGTCGGTACTTCTTACAACAAGAGCAAAGGCACTGTAGAAATATCCTGCAAGTCTTTATACAATGACTACAAATTCGTGACCGAAGCCATAGTCATGACTAAAGTACTCAACAACTTACCTAACAGCACATTCACAAAACAACAGTGGCCGCACCTACAAAACATACAGTTGGCGGACCCTGACTACAACATCTCACGATCAGTGGACATTTTACTGGACGCAAGTGTGTATTCTGACATAATCATGGATGGGATACTTCGAGGGCCTCAACAAGCTCCACTTGCACAGCAAACAAAAGTCGGCTGGATACTATTTGGCAATGTGAAAACATTTAATTGTCATGTAGTATTGAACAACATCGACAACTTGTCACGCTTCTGGGAAATAGAAGAGATAGCTACTGATCCTTCATCAACTCTTACACCGGAATAAGAATATTGTGAGCGTTTGTACAAGACAACTACCACGCGCTTGTCGAATGGAAAATATCAGGTTAAAATACCGATGAAACAAGATTTCGAACAACATTTGGGAACATCAAAGTCACAAGCCGTCGCTCAATTCCTTAACCTAGAAAAAAGAATGGCAAGAGATCCGCTATTTCACTCTCAATACTGGAAATTCATTGATGAGTACATCAAACTAGGTCATATGAAGCTCTGCAAACAGGCCAAAAAACCCAGCTGCTATCTACCTCACCATGGAGTGCTCAAATTAGACTCTACTACCACCAAGCTTCGTACTGTCTTTAATGGATCATGTAAAACACAAACCGGTTACAGTCTTAACGAGTTGATGCTGTGTGGACCAAACCTACAACAAGATCTTCAAACGATGCTAATGCGTTGGAGGAAACACAAATTCGTCTACACAGCCGACATCGAAAAATTCTACAGACAAATAATGGTCCATGAAGAAGATCAGCATCTCCAGAAGATAGTTTGGAGAAATACTGACAAGGAATCCCTAAATGATTACCAACTGTGTACCGTAACTTATGGTACAAAAGCAGCTGCCTTTTTATCCATGCGTACAATAAAACAGTTAATACAGGACGATGGACACAAATATCCTTTGGCGTGCGACACATTGAACAATCAACTATACGTTGATGACTTACTGGGAGGACATGACGACATCGACCTAGCACAACAAACAAGGACACAACTAATACAGATCCTGCTTGGCGGTGGATTTAATCTTCGAAAGTGGGCAAGCAACGAGCGTCGCTTACTAGAAGATTTATCCCAGGAACAAGTCAGCGTCAGTATGTTAGACTTCAAACATACACAAACAAACAAGACATTGGGCCTGCGTTGGAACCCACAGACAGATCAATTTACGTACCAACAAAAAATACATCGAAAGGATAACGTCACAGAAAACCTAACAAAAAGGACATTACTATCTGACATCGCAACATTATATGACCCTTTGGGATGGCTATCTCCAATCACAATTAAGGCCAAAATTATTTTCCAACAAGTTTGGGAATCAGGAATCAACTGGGATGACTCATTGCCAGAGAATATAGAAAAAGAATGGACAATGTTTAGAAATGACATGCCATGTATAGAAAAGGTCATTATACCGCGCTGGCTGGGAAATACAACACAGCGCGTTGAATTACACGGCTTCTGTGACGCATCGGAAAAGGCATTCTCGTGCGTCATATATTGCAAAACAAAATCACAGAATAGATACATCGACATAAGCCTCGTCACTGCCAAAACCAAACTCGCCCCACTCAAAAAGGTAATATCCATTCCACGACTAGAACTGTGTGGAGCGCTACTTTTATCAAGATTGATGAAGAAAGTTACAGAGGCTTTAAATGATCGTGACATCACAGTACATGGGTGGACAGACTCTATGGTAGTCCTGGGCTGGCTACAAGGAGACGCGGCTAGGTGGAAGACGTTTGTTGCAAACCGAGTAACAAAGATAGTTGACGTCATACCATCAACCAGCTGGCGGCACGTTTCATCAGAACAAAATCCTGCCGATTGCGCGAGCCGAGGCCTGACTCCTTCGCAGCTGTTAACCAACACAATGTGGTGGGAAGCCCCGACATGGTTAAAGCACGAAGCATCGCCGCAGCAGCAAACAATTCAACTCCTAAAACTGGAATTTAAAATAAAACTAAACATAAAACATACGCAATGCAAGAACACCGAGAATCGAACCTACTACAAGAACTTATAACAAAACATAGCTCTATGACTCGACTAATTCGAGTTACGTGTTGGATCATACGCTTTATAAACAACATACACAATAAGGTCAACGCTCAGCGTACTAACTACCTAACAACAAAGGAAATTGATGATGCACATACTGCAATTATGAAAACAGCGCAATTGGACTTTTACGAAGATATTCAACGATTGCGCAAACACAGCACAGTCAGTAGTAAAAGCAACTTACTTAAATTAAATCCATTTTTAAACTCAGATTCATTATTGTGCGTTGGGGGACGCCTCGAACATTCGAACATTAAAACGACATCTAAGCATCCAATAATATTACCCAAGAGACATAAAGTGACAGAAATGTTGATTGATCAAGCACACAAGACGACACTACATGCTGGAGCTAAATTAACTTTGGCCTACTTGCGTAACAAATACTGGATCCTGGGCGGCTACGGAAGAGTTAAGGAGCAAATAAGGAAGTGCGTCAAGTGCATACGATTTAATCGTAGCCAACAAAACAACCAATTGATGGCAGATTTACCTGAGCCGCGAATAACCGCATCACGTCCCTTCACACACTGCGGGGTGGACTTCACAGGACAAGTCGAAGTCAAGGCTAATAAAGGCAGAGGGATAAAGACTACACTGGGATACATCGCAGTCTTTATTTGTATGTCAACAAAAGCGGTACATCTCGAGCTGGTGTCTGATCTCAGCTCGAATACATTCATCGCAGCCTTTAAACGCATGTGCGCAAGAAGAGGAGCTCCAAAGCACATGTACTCCGACAACGGAACCAACTTTGTTGGAGCTGCCAAGATACTAGCCAAAGAACACAAGAACGCCTTAGAACATTACATCAACTCTGAGTTCTTGGAGCACATCGCCTTTATAGGAATTGACTGGCATTTCAACGCACCAGCCTTTCCCAGCGCTGGGGGTCTGTGGGAGTCAGCAGTGCGCCAGTTGAAGCACCATCTCAAGCGAGTCATCGGTGCACAAAAATTAATATTTGAGGAGTTTACTACACTCCTAACAGAAGTTGAAGCATGTCTCAATTCGAGGCCACTGACAACCCTCAAGGAGGACAGCGAGGACTTGGACTACCTCACTCCGGGCCACTTTCTGATTGGCAGCCCCATACTATCGGCACAAACAGGCACAGACATTAGCGACATACGTACAAGATGGCAACTAGTAGAAAAAATGCATATAGATTTCTGGAAGCAGTGGTCATCTGAGTACCTACAAACATTACAATCGCACAACAAATGGAACACTTCAAAAAGAAATCTTGAAATCGGTGACGTCGTGGTGATAAAAGAAGATAATGCACCCCCGGCAAAGTGGTTACTCGGCAAGGTCCTGGAACTACATCCTGGCAAGGACGGGCTAGTACGTGTGGTAACATTGAAGACAAAAAACGGCACTACAAAGCGACCGATTATCAAATTAGCACCACTACATGTTAAAACTGAGCCTGCAGTGAATAATAACATACAACAATCAACATCAACACCAAACAAAGTACCAAGAAATAGGACTAGCAAAACCCCGACGACCTTGACACATTATCTGTTGACAATGTTACTCGCCTTGGTAAACTTAATTTCTCCGACTATTCAACAATCATTCAACGTCACTGCTTTAGATGCCACAAAACCAGTCTATTTCGACAAAATCACCAACATACATATTATTCAAGACGAATGGAAGATAATTGTGTTCTACAATTTAACTACATACAAGCTGAGCCTAAACAACATCGAAAGTTACATCAATAAACTGAACGACATGTGTACATCAGAATCAGCCTTCACCTTAATTTCTTCACAACTGCAACATGAGGTCAATGAACTCAAACATAATGACAAATTACTTCAATTAAACCACGAAAACAGAAGAAAAAGAGGCCTCATCGACGGAGTCGGCTATCTAGCGAACACCCTGTTTGGAGTATTAGACGAGCGTTTTGCCGAACAATATAAACATGATATCCAACACCTGCAACAAATCGAGAACCATCTGAAAAAATTATATAAACAACAAACATCGATAATTGAAGGTGAATACAATATTTTAAAACGAAACGAGGAAGTGATGAACAAACATTACCAACTCATAAATGAACACCTTAGTAGGTACTCTTCAAGCCGAGGAAGCATGGCTACAAAAGCAGCAGCGCAAGGACATGTTTGTTACGATAGGAACGCTGTCGGCCACAGTCATCATCTCCAGCCTCCATCGGATCCAAGATTCACTGATAGACATGATAACAGATTTACGCAATGGAAGAGTCAACATACAACTATTGGGCCCAACTGAGCTGCTTAAACAACTACATATTATTACCAGTCAGTTACCAAACGACATGGCTCTACCCAACTTCAGTAATGAACAAAGCCTCAGAAACATTTACAAGGTGATCCGTGTGCATTCAAGACTTACAGAAGAATTTTTATTATTTGAAGTTAAGCTGCCACTTCTTAACATAGATCAATACGATCTTTATCGCATAATTCCGCTCCCACAAAGGAGAAACCTGAGCTCCACGTCTATAATACCTACATCAGAATACGTGGCCATTAACCTAAGAAAGGATATGTTTATTACAATGCAGCTAAATCAATTACATACATGCCTAACAATTGCCGAAGATCATCTTTTATGTCCGATAAGTCAGCCTATATACAATATAAAAGGCACCGAAGCCATCTGTGAAGCTCAAATTATAAACAACGATAATTTAACTCAATGTAAAACAGAGATAACAGCATTGTGCGGCGACAAGTGGATAAAGTTACACAACGGCGGCGCGTGGCTATTCTCATGTTGCCAGGAATGCGCAGTGCGCATATTTTGCACAGCCGGCGTTACGTCGAAGTCATTACAAGGTACAGGCCTTATTACACTAGGTCAGGGATGCCTACGCATCTTAGTTTTAAAAGTACACTGATGAACATGGGCGCAGATGAAATGAAAGTTATCGTACCACCACTTCCAGAGATCAACAACTTCATAAGCAACTCACCAACCCGCATTATTGCCCCACAAGGACACGCTGAGATATTGAGCGAACTACGGCAGAAAATAAACAGTGTGAAGAAAGAACAAGAAAATAACGCTAATAACGAAAGCGCTTCATCAAATGACATCCATCAATATGCTCTAATCTACATGCTCTTATCACTGGTGGCAGCAGCATGTATCTTCAAGGGAGCACGCAAGATCAAGAGAAGCTGCACTCAGCTGCACCATAACGAAACTCCACCAACATTAGAATTAGTGCCAATGGGAAACGAGATACCCGTGACCTCGAGTACGACGACGCAGCGACGAAATGCAATAGACGCCGCTACGTCCCCGACGATGACGAGAGACAACCGTGGATTTTAATTTTAATACTATTGTAGAAGTTTTAGATAGATCATTTATTAATTTTATTATTCATGCCTTTTACACATACTTTATGTACATTTGTTCTACATTATCTTTGTATTTCTTAAGTCGGCAGCATGTACGAGCAAACTCGACATTAATATGAAGCTTACGCTGCACCCGCTGTGCACGTCACACGTTTATACCTAATTTGCATTATATTTTGTAATACAATTCAGTGTCAATAAATCACTCAACCTAACCATACGTTATTATCAATTAACAGCAGTTTTACATTACCTACATTCTTCCACGGGCAAACAGCTCGTACAACGACAAATAAAAAAGTCTTAGATTATAAAAAGTACCTAAATAAATAAATTTCAAAGTCGTCACGATAGTATGCCAAATAGTAGTCTATATTGCTAGTTGATTTTTTTCGATGTTGGATATTACTGAAACATATTCATGTTGTTTTTGGTTGTAAAAAAAGTTCAGATACATCAAATTTGCAAAAAGATGTAATATTATTTCACATATTAGTATGTTTTCGTCATCTTTATATTCCGACTAATATACCTACATGTGGGCACAAAAATACACTGGGAGAATTTACATCGCCATATTTCCTTATAGTCCAAGTCGCAACATCTTTATATTCCGTGTAATATACATATGGACATTTTTATATATTGCCATATTTCCTTATAGTCCGTAGTCGCATAAACCCGTATTCACAATCTAGCTTGGTCTGGCCAAGCGTGGAAAGTATCCCATGCTGGCCCAGTGCGGATTTCGAATCTCAAATAAAAGATTGAATTGTTTCATAGTTGTGTACAGGTTTGCTCACAGTGTTTTCTTTTGAAAAGCTCATGGTAAATTTTAAAAGTAAATTCCCACAAAATGCAGAAAGACTCAAGAGGTGTAACACGTCAGTTATGAATTTAACTCGGGAGAGGCCGAAACTCCTCGTATGCTGCTTAAGACACGGATCCGTGTCAATTTAGGCCATTCTTTTTGTATTTTTTTTTAAATCTGCATAATTGAACTTATATGAAACAGTTGAGGAAACTAGAATGCACGATTTTTTTTTGCACTTCCCGCAAAGGAGAGATTAAACCACTAGGCTACATCGGTTCTTTTATAATATGGTGCAAGCTAAACCAACTCCAAAGGACCAAACTCCAATAAAGTAGAACGAGACGGAGAAGAGACGATGTAAACGACCAATAGTCTCGTATATACTAAGCTTGGCTGGATATACCCTAGCTCCTAAGTATTCCTCTCATTTTCGCATCACGCACCTCCGTTTTCACTTTGATGGACACGAGTAAATATAACACCACCGATTAATATATGGCTATCAGGTATCGCCGCTAAACCACCTTTTGTGAATGGAATGAATATATTATAAGAGCCAAGGAATCTATAAGAATTTGGATCTAATTTGATAGTTAAACTTTACCTTGTTTTTGGCTGAAGATATGTACGATTCGTAGAGTTGTACGCATTTATCGTAGTCACCGCGACGGCGTTCCAAGTTCACACGTCTGAAACCACACCAAGAATTATTACTATGAAACTTGTTTTCATAACATAGGGCCATTACTCAAGAAGTATTGCGACATAATATTATGTCCAACCATTCCAAAACACATAGGGTAATTTACACTCAAAATAAATAAATAAAAACACACAACAAAACGCTCGAATAAAATAAACAAAACAAAACTGCCCAATTGAAGAAAGAAAAGAAAGATGCTATTACTTTTCTTTAGTAGGTATTATAAAAAATAAATATGTAATTAAATACAGAGTTCAAAATAATATTATTATTATTATACTGCTTGGCCGTATGACGCGTCGTGACGTGTTATGTAAGACACTGGTTTTGCGAGCTTTTTTAGCGAAGCTAATTTTAAACGTTATTTCTCGAATTCCCCCATCCGCGTCCCACAGTTTTTCTCGTTATGTCCTTTTAAGTAAATTATACAAGATTTGGTGCCCCGAGGCTGATTGGTCCGAAGACCAAAGGGCAGATTGTATAATGGTTACTACATAACATAACAGAGACGACACTCTCGCTGACCACCGCTTTATTCACCTACCAAACAGCAGTCAGAATATATTTTCGAGTGTCAGCTACCAAAGATGGTCTCACTGTGTCAAAGTCAGGGGTGGGGAACTAATCTATTGTATGAAGTGACACATAAAGGCTGTACTAACCTGTATTGTATCTGGACCATGCACGCGCAAGCCTTCTCGATCCGGTCCAATATCTCGGCCGCCTTGGCCGCATTCCCGTGCGCCTCCTCAAAGTGGGCCCAGTGCAGATGCAGTTCCGGCTTGTCGAGGTGATGTACGGTACAGGCTCGCTCTAGTACTTCACGCTCCACGGCCACCAGCTCTGGGTGAATCTCTGTGCGCTCCTCCAGGAATTTTATTAACTGGGGGAATGTTCATAATGTTATATGTATAGCTTTGCGATAGGGTGATCGAAATTATTAATTCATTCTTGGAATCGACCAACGCATCAGTGTATATAAGGTACCAAGTCGTCTACTATCAAGTCTTAATGGCTTAAACACCGAATAGTAAGTTATAATTAAATAAAACCATAAGGTGCCCTGCAGTGGGACGTATATAGGCTGGGATGATGATGATAAGATTTATACTAACAATAATAGTCCATATTTAATTTGAATGTGGCCATCATTGGCTTCCATGGGCAATATAGACTTAAACAAGACCAAAAACTGTCAAAGAAATGTCATAAAAATCTGAACTGCAAATATATTTATTCCCAACTTTGAAAAAGATATCCCGATTAAATTTATATTTTTAAACATTGCCTGAACAAATATCACATAATATTTAGCAGTATTTCAAGAGCCTCGTGTGCTAATTAGCCATGCTAACTTTTTAAATATGTATTGAAATCTCAAAACCATTTCGAGAAACAAGCTTTCGGTACAGTTTCTGTATATCAGATTTTAAAAAAAGTCTTACATTATTAAGATATTCGTTGAAATGTTTTGACCTTCAAATGCCCTTTCTGTGAGTCATCAAACGAATAATGGATAATGATTCATTTGCCTTATTTAAAAAAAAATCGACTGACGTCTGTCTAGTCTATATCAAACATAAACTCAAACTTGACATTGACGTGTCGTTTCGTTTTGTAGTTTGTTTGTTATTTGTTATTTAAGCACAAAGAGTAAAACCATATACCTAATAAGGTTTAAGCAGCATTTTATTATAAAAGGACGGCTAATAACGAAAAAGCCGATTCTCGCAATTTGCCACAAGTGGACAATGTCATGATACTGGAGTTCATGACGAATTCTAGCAACCACAACATCGCTGAAATAAGAGGAGCTACTCAACGGTCAAGACTTTATTGTTAAACATTGTGTACAAGTAATGTGTTTGTTTTAAATAGGCACATACATTTAAATGATCTTCACAACAAAACTGCAAATAGTTCTTGAAGTATTTTTGCTTCACTTCTCGACACCATTCCTCTCGCCGTCGTTCTGGGATTGGTACGAATAACAAATCCGGGTTATCCCTGCTGTTATTCGAACATAAAGGGGCGAAACACTCGTAGCCTTCCATTTCAAACAAGTTCAGTTAGTGATTTCAAACTTTTTTGAGGTTAGCCGTCGGCGGTGACGTTAACACCTTGATGTTGACTTTACCATAGACTTTACTGTATTTTTTTGTGCAGGCAAAGACTACATTATCCATTATGCGTTTGATGACGTCACGTCAGCAATATATTAATATTTTTTTTAATGTAGATAGGATTCATTAAAAACAAAAATAGCGAAATTAGTTTCTTAAAATAGTCTATATTTATCAAATAAATTATAAAAACCATACAACAAAAATATGAAGCATGGCCAATTCATCTAGAAATATCGGCTAAGATTTTTCACACTTTGTCCACAAATTCTGTCCGAATAGAGTTAAGAGATTGGGGGTGGTTTCAGGTGTAGTTACCCTCATCCAGAACTCCTCGTAGAGCGCGCAGGCGATGAGGCAGCGTTCGTGTAGCACGAGCGCACGCTTGAGCGAGCCATGCTGCTTCTCCCACTCGAGATACGCCTTCCAGTTCTTCAGCTGGCACCGCTCCAGAGGCTTCACGTGGAAGTACGGACGCTTTATCTGCACACGACAATGAAATAAGATAAAATGGGTTACATTCGTGTCACATATGAAAAGGTTGCCTAGCGGTTTGACCTATGGCCTCTCAAGCAGAGGGTTGTGGGTTCAAATCCGGACTCGCACCTTGAGTTTTTTGAAATTTATGTGCGAAATTACATTTGAAATTTACCATGAGCTTTACGGTGAAGGAAATCATCGCGAGGAAACCTTCATACACCTGCGAAGGAATTCAATGGTGTGTGTGAAGTTCCCAATCCGCACTGGGCCCGCGTGGGACATACGCCCCATGCCCTCTCATTTTGAGAGGCCTGTACCCTGCAGTGGGACGTATTTAACATTACTAATGGATCGGTCAATCTCACGCTCGTGTCTCAATAATCTAAAGGCAGAAGTGAAAAACGTCATCGTAATAATACTGATGCACCACCATATGTTTAATTTATAACTGTCAATGAGGTTTTCGTTTTGCTCAAAAACGCATAATGGTTACTACTTCTTTGATAAAAGCTTTTATCTCAAGTCAATGTAAACCAAATTGAACCTTGCTGCACACTTAGTAAAGTTTGCTTGCCAGATTATCGATTTTGAGATACAAGCTCTTTTCAAAGTAGTGACAATATCCTTTGATCAATTATAACTGAAGATACACATTGCCGAACAAAATCCCCTTCAAAGAATGTCCGAACTTTTTTATTTGTTTGCATAACAATTAAAATCATCACCTACACAGAAATTTGAACCTAGTCTTTACTTCATTACAGTCGAATTTCGGTTGACACTTGACAGCTAAACTTGACAATTTCACGCAACGTACTGAGAAAAAAGAAGGCCACTTTTATCAAAGTGCCGCTCATTTGGCTCGGACGTTTTCGGGCGCGCGACTGTGGATCTACAGTTATAATTGATCAAAGACAATATCCAATGTGAAAAAAAAACAACGAAGTATATATCGAATCTACCAAATACTTCATTTATTGAGAATATACGAAAAGTTGTCATATCATTATTCGAGCGTTTCAACCGCCTCACTTTGTGGACACTTTTTTGTAGAAATGGCAAAAGATTATAATACAGTTTTTACTTATGTGGTAGAAGTACAGGTCCTCTAATAAATAACCGATAACGCCAACAAAATCTACAGCCGATTCGTAGAAAACGTGACCACGAAAATGAGGCGGTTGAAACGCTCGAATAATGACCCCCATAGTGAGATGATTGCTTATTATCTTATTAAGACTTAACAAACAACTAAAACTAATAACTTTACCAAGACTTTATGAAAAGTTTAAATTCAATAGAGTTAGATGACATCATCAAAAACAATTTCAAGACGCGACTAGCAAAAATAACACTTAATTTTAGCCCTGAAAACCAGATTAATTTTCAACTAACGGCGAAATTAGATTTTAGTTGTTTTAAAACAAATAAATACTCGTTTGAGTTGTCAAATAAGTGACGTCATAACTAACTACATATTTTTCCATACAAAATCTATGGGAGAAAAACCTATACAACAAAGCGACGTTTAGAGATTCATCGATCTTTGCACGGACTCCTTCTTATAGACCACGATTGCAGGTCACCATTTGGTTTAAATTTTTACTGGGCTAGTCGTGAGTATTATTGAGATCGGACAGTTTAAACGACGAATGCATTAATTAGTAAATAAATCCAGTATACGTACACCCTCTTCGAAGGCCCATCGTGCAGCGACCTGTTCGCCGGTAGTCTTGTGCACTTTCCGCCGAGCAGCGATGATACGCTCCTTAATCGCTTGCGCCTCCTCGTCAGAAGCCTATATTAAATGATTTTTGAATAATAATTCAAATTTCAATTTTTAAGACTTTATTTTGAAAATGGGATAAGCAGAATAAGTTATCATTCAAGAGCTTCAAATCACAAAATTATCTTTACGATTCTAAACACAACGTAATTTTACAGTTTTCGATGTAACGTGCCGCATGCGTCGTCGGTCTCCAGGCACTGCGGGCGGCGAGTCTTTCATAAGTGAACCTATTATTGTTCATTTAGGCGCAAGCCACACAGAAGAGAGGGGACGGGGGCGAGTAGCAGTCGCGGCGCGCCTTGGATCAGTGTTCATACTAAATGTACAGGAGCGTCGCGATCCAAAGCAGACAGATGAGACGAGGCGGAGACGCGGCCTGCGAACAAACGACGCGGACTGCGACCCGCCCCCGTCCCACGTCTCTTCTGTGTGGATTGGGCGTTATAGCTAGAGGCAGCCGCACCAGCTGCGAGCACGCCACACGCCCGACACCGCTCGGGCACAGCTGGAGGTGGAGGTGTGTATAGACCAGGGGGAGCACACTTACATATATCACACTTTTCATGCGACTACAGCGATCTCTGGTTGTTTTGTAAAGAACTAAATTAGCGGCCATCTTGGTTGACTTGTCAAACTTGTCAGTTGTCATTCATCGGCCATGGCCATGGCGTACCAAATTGTACGGTCAAGGACTTTAATTGATAGGCCACTTGCCAATGTTCGTATTTTGGCCGTATAGTGCAAATCGGGTTTAGCCGCTTATACTTCGTATATGCTGATTTGAATTAGGCGGCTGAAATGCGAATAGTGGCGATTAGCCTATCAATTAAAATTACGCGTAATTATAGCTGTACATCACTACCAACATATACATATAGATAGGTATACATCTATAGATACGTCACATTAGTTCTTCACCAGGGCGTAGGGCAGCAGCACCTTGCATACATGCATATTTGACCATAGAGTTGCCACTCTTGTTCATATAATACTACAATACTGTTTGGTATAGACTTTTGGGGGTAGGCTGCAATAGAGAGATCTCTCTCCAGGCAGATGTTATGCCTGGGGACCGAAGTCCAATGGATGAAAGTTGGAAGTTGTATTTATGCAGCCGAGTTGAGAAACTTCGATAGCGTGATGTAGGATTGTAGTTGTTAGTTCCTTATGTGATAACTAGATGGCGCTAGTAGTCGCTACAGACTCACGATGTGGTCGAGCGGCTCGTCCTCGCCGGGCGGCAGGTCGAGCTGCGGCTGCGCGCCGCCCGCCTCGCGCACCGCCTCGCGCACGTCCCCGCGCAGCCGCACCAGCTCCGAGCACGCGACCACGCCCGATACCGGCTCCGACATCACGTGCTCTTGGAAACTTTACAACAACATTCATTAAAATAAGTTTTTTTTTAAATTCCTTTTTTAAGCAAGCTTTTTAGCTGACAGTACTTTTTGATGACTGTACTTGCATTGACATCCAACCTACATAAGTATACCAAATTTCAAGTGAATCCGACCTCTGGAAGTGGGTCAAATTCGACTCCCAAGATTTGACCCGTACATACATAGATACATAGGAACAATGCAAGTTAAATAAAAGCTTGTAACAACTTCCACTCACCGCGCTTATAGGTAAACAAACTTCACATAAGTCCCTCTTGCAGATTTAAGTTCCATTTACGTATGCACGCACCAACACACACGCATGCACTCGCGCACGTACACATGCACGCATTCTCACACGCATGAGGTCAGTTTGATATTGGCGTCTCGTTTGGGATTGGCTCATCCTACTAATATTATAAATGCAAAAAATTTGTAAGTATGTGCGTGCGTGCGTGTGTGTTTGATATTCCGTCACGCTAAAACCGCTGGACAGATTGATTTGGATCAAATTTGATAAGTAGATACCTGGTAGTCTTTAATTAAATAACACAAACTACTTTTTATCGCGATATTAGCTTTGCTTAGGTTTCTTTGGGACTAGGTCAATTTGTGTGAATTGTCCCGTGATAGATTTATTTATTTATTGCCCGAGATCGGGCAAAATCCCAAAATCTCAACAGCTGGTCTAGATACATGAAATTTGGCACAGATGATAATTATGTAACATTAATGAAGAGCACAATGTATTTTTTGGGAATTTCTATTCAACTGCCTGACCTAATGGTTTACGTCACCAAATCCAAGGGTAATGGATAGTATAGTCACATAAAACCAATCCCTAACATGACAAAATGTTAAACAGACCTCATGATACTAACACCATTGATCGATATTCCACTTGTTTGTTTCTATGATACCATTGATACCCTAATTCCCCTTTTTTTGAAACGTCAAGAATCAAGTATCACGCAGATTAATCAATCACCGTTTTGATATGAACTACAATATTTTTACTTTGCTTCTCCACTACTGATTACGGAAGTATTAGTAGAGGTGAAGCAAGGTAAACATATTGTAATTCATTGACATGGAACTCCGCAAGGTAACGCCTGAATCAATCAACCATTTTGGTAGTGCACCCTTGGTTGGTCATAATAATCATAAAAACCTCCATTGAGTGAGCAATACTAACTTGTCGAAATGCGAAGTATATCCGAGCGTGGGAGTGGCCAGCAGACGATCGTAAATGTTCGTAACGTTAAGTGCCGAGCCGTTCTCCGCCTCCCACTTGATGTACGATTCCCAGAGACGATCCGAACGGAACTCCAAACCGCACGCCTCTGCAAAATAGACAAAGTCATTACCATTTAAAAAAAACTTGGAATGTTATAGGAAACATAGACACTGCAGTGATAATGTAAAACTCTGCGACTTACCGATCGCTCTCTCATACTGCGCTTTGATATAAGCGTGTTCCTCTGTTCTAGTGGCTTTAATATGATTCAGGTAGTGTATCCAAAGATCAACCGACAGAGGGATGGCTTTGAGCCCCCTTTCCAACACCTGAAACATAGCGACATTGACCCGTCGTCCCGCGGGCGAGGGGTGCCACCAGCCAGGCCGGCGGCACGACGAAGCAAGGGAATATTAAATAGCATTGTATGTCTCATCTCATGTAATTTTGAGTAGCCGGAGCGAGACGCGACGTGCTGCCGTGTGGCCTGCGCACGCCCCGCCTCGCCGCGGCTACATATATAAAAGGTTTGCCTGGGCTTTACACCTGTTCCACGCCGCGCCGCTGCCGGGGCCGCCGCGCCGTCTCTTGCTTCCTACTGCCTATTGGCATTTTACGAGGACCTGTTGCGCTCCATGCTACCATGGATTAGTCATTAAGCCTTAAGTATCACTATCAATTATCACGTACTTAAATATAATACATAAAACGGTATTACAATACATGCGTGTACAGAGTATCATAAATATAAGCACTAGGATATCAGATAAACACCACAAATAATGAAACACTAGAACGAAATCAATGTGACGGTAATAGAACTCTCCGGTGCGTACGGACGGCTTTGTCTTACGAACGTGGGCCTCGAAGCGCTGTTGGGAAAAAAAAGTAATTGCAAAATACCAGTTAAGACTAATACAATTTTATAAATCCAAGTGTTATGTTAAGACACATTGATATGAAAGTGATCATTCAGGTGTATTCAAGGAAGCCTTACCAACTCACGCGTATAAAATAGCAGAGTGGATGGTCAGGCGTGGGTACTCACCTCGAGGCACTTTTTTTTACTTCCTTTACGCTTCTCGTAGTCGGCATACTTGCGCCAGTAGCCGTAACAGTACGGGTAGTGCGACAGGAACGCGTCGTACGCCTCGCGCGCCGCCTCCACCTCGCTCTAACAACACACCACTATTAGTGCTTCATGACCATGCTAACTTTACTCCACCTCCACTCATCTGTATTATCAGATGGCCCTTGCCGATCAACATTACCATTCAGTTCTTATCGCTTCATAAAGCAGATAAGATTAGCAAATATATTTCATCATTTTTAAATTAAAAATATTTGGAAGCGGGATTGGTTGATTGATTTATTCAAATTTTAACTGTATCTCACCTCTTGGTCGACATATTGCAGGAGATAAGTCCAACCAGTAAAGTCAGTGGGATCATCATTGACAACTTTCCAGTATTTATCCAATTCAGGAAGGACTTTCTTCTTGGGTTTCTCGTCTAATGATGGTCTCTTCTCTGAGGGTACAGGTTTGCTTTCTCCATTCTACAAGCATTATAAAACATGAAACATAATAATCTCAGATATTAAAAGTTATTACTTATTTTTCTCTAGCTTCCTGATATTGTGTTACCTTGACTACCGCCTGTTTCTTACTGGATGATTCACTCTCTGAGGTTGGAGATCCAGGATCATAACCATCCTTGTCATCATCAGTTTTTCGTTTTCGAGACTCTTTTGAATCCTTCTTTGAGGCTGGCAGCTCATCTTCAGAAACCACCTATAAATTCCAAAATTAATTTAAATTAATAGCTATTGTATAATTGTTATACATGTAATAACCAACCAACCGTGTTTTTGACGCATTTATTGCATTCATTTAAACTCGTGCTGTATCATTACTAGCAATGCTATAGTCCTGAAATTCATATGTAAGATATTTGAGGATTCACTCTAGTGACAAGTATTTATCGAAACATGATTATTTGTAGTTTGCTCGATAGAAAAGAAATCCAAAGTCGTCTCTAAAAAATAAAATAAACTCGTAGTACGACGCTAATACTGCACGGTAGGTCATGACTTTTTGAATGTTAATAAACAAAATGAGGGCGTAGTTTTGCTACCATTTAAAATATGTATTTGTTTTAGTAATAAGATGAAAATACCCAAAAATACGCGAAGTCCAAAGTCCAACCAACCTATCATTGAACCATCGTGCCTCCCCCACGCGGCCTCACGCCCGAAATCGCCCACCCAAAATCGATTAGCGCGAAAAACTTGGTAGGCCCTTCAAAGAAATCAGTAGATCTAGGTAAATAAAACTTGAAGAACAACATAATACCTCTGTATCTGCCGGCAACTCAGCTGGCTTGGGACCAGGGAGCTCATCATCAGAGACATTCTCAGCATCTTTAACACTAGGCTTCTGAACAGTTGGCAGTTCATCTTCAGATACTACTTCAGTCTCTTCTGCTCCTCTTACCTGGAGAACGTAGAAAGTCTAAATAGTTCATTTCATTAAGGTGCAGTCACAGATAGTGACACACTATAAATCATACAACTCTTGTAGTCATTTGAATGACTGCATGTATAAACAAAAAACACAGAAAAAATATTTGTACTAAAAGAAGCATTACCTCAGCAGATGCTTTCTCAGGTACTATTTGATCATCCTCAACAGTTATATTCTCCTTTTCAGATGGTTTTACTTTCTGAAGCATATCTGTATCCTGTAAAAAACATCTACATCTCACCAAATTGTTTTTTAATTACCATGATAGTGAAGTCTACTAATGCTAATAAAACTAGTTTAAAAATCAATAATACTCCTTACCAATGTCTCATTTTCATTAGTTAAGTCTTCAATAGGTGCAGAAATATCTTCAAGAGAATTAATGTCTTCAACTGCAGCAACATCTTCAACGGCATCTTCAGCAACATCTTTAACGGTGACATCTTCAACTGCAGTTACATCTTTAGCAGTAGTGACAGCTCCAACTGCAGTAACATCTTTATCACTACCACTTTTTTCTTCTTCTTTTATCTCTGCCAATTCAATGTCTTCTGTAGTCTTCTAGAACCAGAATAAAAATAAATAAAAATCACCTGATTGCAGAAAATATACATAGCTTTACATCTGTTCTGGTGCCAATTCTATAACCAGGTAAAGATGGCACACATCTGCTGAATCTGCCACACTCAAACATCTCAGCAAGAGTATGGTGATTGGTCTGAATCCATTCTAACTTAAATTACCATTCAACAGAAGTTAGGCCAACTGTGTACACTCACTTGTGTTTAAATTTCTGAATTTGCAATATTATATCATGAACATCTTTACAAGCTTTCTTATTTATAATCATACATAGGGGTTTTTGGAGTGGGAATGTTTGACATTAGCCAAAGAGTATTGACTTAAAAAACAGAATTTACTCTAGCAGGTTTCTACCTCATGAATAATTAATTGAAAAGAAAGAAATAGAACTGCAATCGCAAACTTTTTGTGCAAAACTTGATTCCTTCAAAAAATTTAAACATGTACCTATTACAACTGCCGACATGGACAGATTGTTCAGTTTGTTGAAATGGATATTTACAGCAAGACGCCGCAGATTAACTGTTCCAAATATAGAAAAAAAATTTAAAAATTTTAAAAATTTATTTTGAAAACATGTTGTCTACTAAATTTACTGCATATAATTAATTAAACTTATTTTTATTATTATCTCATATGGCTTGGTAGTAAAGCTAAAGTAGTCAACGTCATAAATAAGTGATCACTTTTGTACCTTGTTGCTTTCAGTTGTTACATAATTTTGTATAACTTTTCAAACATGACGTTAAAGTGACAAGGAACAAAATTAATCACTTATTTATGACGGTGACCCTTCTACATGAATTAAAATACAATTTGAAGAGCAGTAGTTATTCATTAGGCATAGTATGATGTTTTCTTAGAGTAGCCTATCTGTTTATTTCTACTCTTTCTCAAATCATTCCCGCCCCAAAAATCTTGATGTCTGTTTATAACAATATAAGTAGGAATAATAAAATGATACCTCTGCAATGTCTTCCTGATTATCACTTTTTTCAGTAATAGGAGCAGCTTCTATTTTCTCATTCTCATCAACAGATTTCAGAGAAACATCTGCTGTATCCAGACTGGCAGACTCATCTTCAACTTCATGGACCACAGCAGCAATCTCTTCATCAGTTTTATCCAAAGTATCATCTGCAATATCATTGGATACCTCACTGACCTCATTGTCCATCTCCATTTTCGCCGGTGTCTCCATGTCGTTGTCAGTATCCGAGACAGCCTTGTAAGCAGCGTCGCTCAGGCGCGAGTCACAGTCCGACAAAACATTATTCATAGAGTCTCCGGCAAAAGTTACCGCATTATCGCCAACATCGAATGAATCCGTGTTAAAGCCGTCGGTGTTGTTTTCTAAATAATCACCGACACTTCCAGCAGAGAACTCCACGGCGTTTAGAAAGGCATGGTTGGATGTCGATGACTCGTCTACCCCTACAGCATCTACACTGTTGAACTCGCCTTCCGTCAACAAATGTGACAGACCATTCGAATTCTCGTTTATCAAAGGACCCTCATCCGTATCCATCGGATTATCATCCGCATCTAATGGCCCATCTGACAAGCACTTCTGGAACATTAAGAGATCATTAGAAACCTGAGAAAAACAGACATATTTATAACCTCGTAAACACCACATACCTGCAAATCGGGAATAGCTTCATCATCCATTTTTGATTTTAATCGATAGTTAGAATTTATGTTGTTATAATATATCCGCTTGTACTTATAAGAGTACTATTGTATTGATAAAACGCCTAGCGACATAGAAGAAACAACAAATCCAAGTCGCAGTCGTACTACCAAAACCAAGCAAGCGTCAAGCGAGCAACCCGTACAAATCACACAATGAATGAATGAAATTAAAATGAACGAAGGCTGATTTTACTTGTCTATGGTTTCTACTTCGATCGATTAATCGATTGAAAATGACGTAAAATTTTGATGGAGGATAAGGGGGGTTACTACGAAATTCGAAGTTCGAAGTTCGGATGGTGCAGTCCCTCTCACTCTCGTAATAAATACCATTAGCGTGAGCGGAACGGCATGAAACGAAGTTCGAATTTCGCGCTTCGTAGTATAGGGCAAGATGCAACAACACTAACTTCCGGAAAGTTGATTTAAGGGTTTGGGGTGGGGCTTGGGGTGGGGGAGGGATCAGTGCTGCCGGCTTGAACACTTAAGGCCACCACAGACAGACCGCAGCTGTATGCGCGACGCCGACGGAGCGTGCCCAGCACGCTGTAGTATAGAGTATAACATTAAATCATATACGATGACATATATTGCAGCGTGGCGCGGTTTGCACGCGCGGCCCGCCGATGGTATTGTGTGGCAGCGAAAATGATTTAGATTTAGTATTATTCAGCGCGCTGACCACGCTCCGCACGCTGCCGCTTCTGCTTATGGGTAGCCTTTATTTGCTACAAGTTTTTTTTCTTTATGGTAACTCTTTATCTGAACTGTCAAATATTGACAAATGTCAAAGACGTCAAAGTTATATTCTAACCCTATACCAACCCGTATACCCATACGGCATTTACGTAAATAGAATCTAATTTTACTGAAATAAAATACATCGGTACTAAATAATTGTACCGCAATGTTGGGAATGCGTTCATTTATTTCTAATATTGTTCAAGCACAGACAGTCCTGTCTCAACAAACCAGAGTATGTTCACTTAATATTATTTATGCCAAAGTACCTAAAAATATTAACTTTTATTTTTACACGTATTTACTAAATATGTACTATTTTTATTTTATTTATCTATATTTCCTTATCCAGACAACATTTGTGCTGAAAAGGAGATGGCCTCCACCACTACACAAGAAGGGTGGTAAAACGACAAAACTAAGAGGCCGTCACTTTGTGTACGACTTGGTTGAAGACAAAAATGTTGTGAGGCAACCTGACATGAAAGTCATTTTAAATCAGTATGTTGAAGGTGCGTATCTTTAATTTTATCTTTAAAACATGTACTAATTGCAGGAACTTTTTTTTCATAAATAACTTCTTACTAGGCTAAACATTGAGTAATCTCCCTAAAGAAGAAGAAGAAGCCCTGCTTTTGTCTTTGTTGATGGGTCAGCATGGTTGATTACTTACTCAGGCTCCGCAGGCATACTCAATATAACCTTCAGTGATACTTCATGCAGGGTTTTGAGTAAACCCCTTATTTTTCTAATCCTTGATCTTGTAAGTCCCTAGACTATGAGCAGGGGGGTAACCCCGAAATTCGAAATTTGAAGTTTGTGCCATAATGTCCCTCTTACTCTTCTAAATATTGTTAGTATTATCGGGACAGCACAATATGAAGCTCAAATTTCTATCTCTATAGTAAGGCCTAATGAAGTAAGGTTGAATTTTCAAGGCGAGAAATAAGAAAATAATCAACTCCAAAAAACCATGAAAATAAATTTCTATTGATCTGCTTGAAGTTGGTGTCTTAGCACAACCCAGCAGGAGTGAACCTAGTTTTCTACCTTACCTACATACTAACATACTATCTATTGGCATTCTAGCACTCCTTTTTTGTAGTTAATGTTTTTATTTTATTTGGGTGCTGTCTAGGTGTTGGTAATGCTGGTGATGTGCTGACGATGCGGCCCAATGAGGTGTACCGAGACTACCTCATGCCCGGCCTTGCTGTGTATGCTACTCCTGAAAATATGGAAAAATACCAAGTAGACGAAAATAAACCCAAATCCGAAGATACATTTAGTTCACCATATGTGCAAAGGGTAATAATTAACTTCTTACTATGAAGTTTTTTTTTATCTGGACTTACCTAGTGTATTTGCAAACAAAAAAAAATTGTGGTAGCCCATAACTATTGTTTTACACTTACACTATACTATGACCATAGCCACTACTAGCATCTTGTCTGAAATTTCCTTCATTTTTACTGCATTATGCGGCAGTGCCAGGGCCAAATTATTAACCACTAGCTTTTGCCCGGGACTCTGTCTGTGTGGAATTAGTAATTTGGGCAGCTTATTTTTTTATCCAATTTACTTTTTCATCAAATATGGCTCTCAATAGTTCCTTATAAAAAAAAATACCCGCCCCCCCCCAGACCCCCCACACACCCACGTTCACATACCACCATACTCCTAAGTCAAAAGTCAAGCGTGCCTATAGAAGTTTTACTTCAAAACCCCCGATTTTGAAACATTCTTCCGCTCCTATTGGTGTTAGCGTGATGATATATAGCCTATGTCCTTTCTCAGGCTCTAGACTATCTGTGTACCAAATTTCATTTAAATTGCTTCAGTAGTTTTAGCGTGAAAGTGAGACAGACAGACAGAGTTACTTTCGCATTTATAATATTAGTTAGGATTAGGATTAGGCAGAGTAGGCAACTGCGGGGGCATTGGCTAGGTGCCCTGCGTGCACACAAAATAAATTGACAATGTGTCAAGGGTTGAAAATTTTACTGGGAAATTTGTATCCTCAATGATAATTGTTATTTCATCTGGTTGAACTTAAACCTCTGAGCAGTACACTTGCCAAGTTGAGCAGAAATGGGCGTGGCATATCATCCTTCCTCAATGTCTTAGAGCACTCTAACCTCCGGAGCATCTTTAACTTTGTTTTATATAAATTTCAAAGCCTTATCTATTTATCAGACTATGAACTGCCTGTCTCGTCTGGTGCTGCAAATCACAATGAGCAAGAAGGAGCCCTGGACCCTAGAACCGTGGCATATTAAGACCTCATTCCGGAAGGCTGGCTTTGTGGTGCCGGAACATGCAATAAAAATGCCACCTGGAAAAGTGTCTGGCCCAGACCTTTCCCTCCAGGAGAAGGAATTCTTTGTGACTGTTACGGTAAGTCTACCTCCATAACTAGCAAATAGTAGTCTGGCCCATTTGCCAAACTTTCTTTCTTTATTGATTTTTGCTTTTATATTTTTTTTCGAATGGCAATCAAAAAATGTCTTTTTCTTTTTTTATGCCATCATAGCACAATCATAATGATGTTTTCTTAGGCCTAGTTTATGCATGTTAGGCGTTAGACTGACCTCAGTAACTAGTCGCGTCGTGTGCGAACTTCAATGCGAATGTATGGGCGGTGACGCTCAAGCAACTCGTTAGTAATTTAAGTTCGTAACTATTCTCTTTGAGTAGCTCCATGTGCGAAGGGCCTATGGATTATTTTCAAGTATCGCACAATTTAGTTTGTCCATTGTTTATAATATCTAGATTCCTCTCATCATTACTTTTTTAAGTCTGGCCCAGTAGCATACCCTTTATTTTATGGATAGAAATATAAAGTAGAAGCATAAAAACATGGAGTTTGACTGGGTGTCCTTATAGTTAAACTTAATTCTAATTGAAAATTTAATAAATCAAATCAACACACACACGTATTTTCCGTTTTTATAGATTTTATTTATTTAATTTACCAATAAATTAATTTTTTGCAGATTAACAAAACAGAGACAGTTAATGTGAGATGTCGGATCCACCACTGGGCCACGGGTCTGGAGCGCTTGCCGTGGGAAGAGAACCACTGGAAGAAAGTTGTGGAGCCCCTCTTCCCTGAACAAGCAGAGGTCTTGCAGAATTTGCCTCTTCCTGAATGAACTTAGTTGCTTATAGATTTTAATACAACATAAAGCTAGTTACAATCCAATTGATGTATTTATTTTATTTATTAATAGGTTAATTATAGAATAATGATTATTTGATTTTTAAATCCCCATTTAACTTCATACAGACACACTTCTAACGTTCTGCCTGTAGTATAAAGTAATAGGGTAGATTGTTACTGTGAATATGTACCCACTTCTTAAAATATTAAACTAGTGTTCATCCAGCAAGCTGTGTTTCACTACATGGTGGCAGCGGTTAATTAGTTAATTTAGCACAACCAGTACCAATAGTCAGTGAAGTACTTGTGTTCGAGTATTTGCGATAGTTACACAAGTTAACAATAAAAAATGGAGCACGCACGTCCTCCGGCGGAGTTACGTATCGACGGGAGCCCGGTGGCCAGGGCAGCTGCGTGGAAAAAGTGGTGGAAACATTTTGAGGTGTTTTTGAAGGCGTCAGGGGTCAATAAGGAGAACCCGGACGTACAGGCAAGCTTGCTGGTGAATCTCATAGGGCCGGAAGGATATGAGATATACTCCACATTCACATTTGAAAGGGACGAGCAGTTGGATAATCTATCTTGTTTAAAGAAAAAATTCGATGCGCATTTCGGAACGAAATCAAACATTACAATGATACGGTTTAAATTCTTCACACGAAACCAAAATGCTGGTGAAACGATTAGTCAATATGTGACCGCGTTAAGAGTGCTGAGCCAAGAGTGCGAATTCGATAAACTGACGGACAGTTTAATAAGAGACCGTATCGTTTGTGGTATTACGAATAACGTCGTACGTGATCGCCTACTAAGAACGGACGAGCTAACGTTGGGAAAAGCTGTACAAATATGTGAAGCGGACGAGATGTCTAAAGAAGAAAATAAAAAAATCGAAGAGACGTGTGTTCAAATTAACGCAGTGACCGGGGGGCGCGGGTATCGCGGGCCGGGCAGAGGGCGCAGCGCGGGGGCGCGCGCCCGGGCGGGCTCGGAGCGCGGCGCGGCGCCGGCGGCCGCGGGCCCGGCGGCGGCGCAGCGGCAGCGCGCGGCGCCCGCGCGGCAGCGGCCAGCATGTGCGCGATGCGGCAGCACGTTCTGCCGAGAGGAAGACCGCTGCCCGGCGGTGAGGTCGACGTGTTTCGTGTGCGATCGCCGTGGTCACTTCGCGCGAGTTTGTAGAAGTAAACCGTTTAGTAAAATTGTGGACAACGTGAGTGTTACTGAAGATACGGACGATTCGGAAGGCGATGCGTTTTATGTGGACGTGATTGAAGAAAAGAGGCAGACAAGTGAATGTAACTCACAGTGGATTGAATATTTGGACTTTAAAGGTAAAAAACTCATTTTTAAATTAGACACTGGTTCCATGTTAAATATACTCTCAAAGTCTGATTATGAAAAGTTGGGTTTAAATGTTAAGGATTTGGTTTTATATAATAAAAGAGTTTACTCATATACCGGAAATGTTGTACCCATTATTGGGGAATGTACATTAGATTTAAAATTTAAAAATAAATATTACAGAATAAATTTAGTCATTACTAATATGCGATGCCAAAATATTCTCGGATTAAATGGATGTGTCAAATTAGGTGTCGTTCAAAGAGTAGACGGGCTGAATATAGATGATTATACGGAATTATTTAGCGGGTTGGGAAAATTGCCGGGACGGCATAGAATTATTGTAGACGAGTCCGTACAACCGGTGATATGCCCAGCGCGTAGGATCCCCATGGGCATGCGGGATAAGTTGCACGAGGAGTTAACTCGTATGGAAAGACTTGGGGTCATACGAAAGGTGACTCACCCAACCGATTGGGTAAATCCAATTGTCATAGCGGCTAAGAAAAACGGGGAAATAAGGGTGTGTTTGGATCCGCGAGTTCTCAACACGGCAGTGCGGCGCGCGCACTTCGCGCTGCCGACGGTGAGCGAGCTGGCGGCGCGGCTGCGCGGCGCCGGCTGGTTCAGCGTGCTGGACGCGCGCTGCGGCTTCTGGATGCTGCCGCTGGACGAGGCCAGCGCGGATCTGTGCACGTTCGGCACACCTTTCGGTAGGTTCCAGTTTTTAAGGATGCCTTATGGGATTAATTGCGCGCCCGAGGTGTTTCATGCTAAAATACGACAATACCTGGAAGACCTGGACGGGACGGACTCCTTCATAGACGATATTATTGTTTGGGGAGCCACCAAAGAGGAGCACGACGTGCGCTTGGAGCGCTTGTTACGGCGTGCTAAAGAGCTAGGCATCAAATTCAACCGGGCTAAGTGTAAGTTCGGTGTGCGAGAGATAGTGTACTTAGGCCACGTTTTTGATGCAGAGGGTATGCGGCCGGATGAGACAAAAATAAAAGCGATAGTAAGTATGCCTGACCCGACCGACCGCAAATCTTTGGAGAGGTTTCTCGGCATGGTTAATTACCTCTCAAAATTTATCCCTAATTATTCAGAATCGGTAGCTGTGCTTAGAAGTCTTTTGAGGAAAGGCTCGGAATGGTTATGGGACCGAGAACACTCAAAAGCGGTGAAGGTGCTTAAGGAAAAAATAGCGTCGGCACCAGTGTTATCCTTATACTCGGGCGAGCTGCCGGTGCTGGTGTCGGTAGACGCGAGCTCAGAGGCGCTGGGCGCCGTGCTGCTGCAGGGCGGGCGGCCGGTCGAGTTCGCCTCCGCCACCCTTACGGACGCGCAACGTCGCTACGCACAAATCGAAAAAGAAATGTTGGCAATAGTGTTTGCGTGCGAGCGTTTTCACCAATATATGTTCGGTAGAAGTGACGTAACAGTACAGACGGACCACAAACCGTTAGAGTCGATTTTTAAAAAGTCACTGTCTAATATCCCAGCGCGTCTACAGCGCATGATGTTACGGATTCAAGGATACGACATAAAGGTTCAGTATGTACCAGGAAAATTTATGTATATCGCGGACACGCTATCCCGTGCAGCTCTGTCGGATAGAATGTCTGACCGAGTTAGCAAGGAAGTGGAAGTTCAAACGTGTTTTTTAATCGAGCATTTACAGTTTAGCGATAAAAAACTGGACTCTGTAAAGCAACATATACAGAACGATGAACAATGTAAATTTTTAATAGATTACATTAAGAACGGTTGGCCTAAAAATAGACACGAAGTAGTCGCCTATAGTCAGATTTTTTGGCCTTACAGGGAGTCGTTACAATATATCGATGGGTTGATACTGAAGGGAAATCTTGTATTTATTCCTCGAGCACTGCGCGACGAGATGGTGCGACGGGTGCACGAGGGGCACCTGGGCATCGAGCGCTGCAAGCGGCGCGCGCGCGAGGTCATGTTCTGGCCGGGGCTGTCGCGCGCGGTGGAGGACGCCGTGCGCGCGTGCGCCGCCTGTGCGCTGCACGCGCCGCCGCCGCGCCGCGAGCCGCTGCTGCCGCACGCGGTGCCCACTTTGCCGTGGTGCAAAATAGGTTCTGACATCTTTGAATATAGAAAAAATTATTACCTGCTACTTGTTGATTATTTCTCGAATTACGTAGAAATAAACGAGTTATGTAACATAAGTAGTAAATCGGTCATTACGGCGATGAAAGAACAGTTCGCTCGTCACGGGATACCGAAGGAATTGGTCACGGACAACGGACCCGCGTACAGCTCCCGCGAGTTCTTCGATTTTGTTAATGGTTGGGATATTATGCATGTGACATCTTCGCCCATGTATTCCCAGTCGAATGGGAAAAGTGAACGTGCTATACGCACTATAAAAAGTTTACTGAAGAAATGTGTGGATGCAGGAGAGGATCATTATTTGAGCCTATTAAATTTTAGGGCCACACCTCGAAACGGCATCGATTCTCCGGCACAAATATTATTCGGCAGGAGATTGAACACGAGGCTGCCCGTTCACGCATCGTTGCTTTCAGAAAAGGTAAACAATGAACTCAATCACGCAGCGATTGAGAGACAGCAGCAAAATATCAAATCGAATTACGACAAAACGGCTCAAAACCTCCCTACACTACCTCTGCATAGTAAAGTAGTGATAGCGGATGGTAATGAGCGCAGGTTTATGCAAGTAGTGGGTAAGGCGGCTGCGCCGCGGTCTTACATTCTGCAAGACGCGGTAGGGCGCAAATACCGCAGGAACCGCCGCCATGTCATCAGCCGACTCGTCAAGTGCGAGGCGCCCGCGCCCGGGCACGGGCAAGCCGTCGCGCCCCCCGCCGCGCACAGTTCGTCACACTGCGAGCGCGTGGCTGATGATAAGACTGGTGTTCTCAACCAAGATCCACTAGGCAATAACGAAATAAAGCCTCCTGTAACCAGGAGTAAAGCCCGTTTATTGGCAGAACAGTCTTAAATACCTAATATTGTCAAAGACCACCTTATAACACTGATGTGCTTTTTATTTAACAATAATAGTTCTCTCAATATCAATCACAAACATCATCACAATCGTAGGTTAAAGTTTAAGTATAATTTTACATTGTAATTGTATAGTACACACATTAGGTTATTTTTGATAAATAAATATGTCAAACATAAAAAAAAAAAAAAAAAAAAATACAGTAATAATTGTGATTACTTCTGTGTACTAGTAGTAGTAGTTAATGGTAGAGGGTATAGAATATATATATATATATATTACTAGGTGAAATTGTCTTATTGTATAATTTATAGGAAAAAGTAATTTATAGTTAATTTAGTAATAAGATTAGGTGATGGTTATTTTTATATAAACACATAGCAGTTTGATAAGTATCTATAATTGTATGCAATCGCGTCCATCTTTAAGTCAACAGATAATTGTCAGTCCAATTTGTTTACGTTGGATGATTGTTGTTTTATGTTTACATTTTACCATAAGGGAAGAGATGTAGTATAAAGTAATAGGGTAGATTGTTACTGTGAATATGTACCCACTTCTTAAAATATTAAACTAGTGTTCATCCAGCAAGCTGTGTTTCACTACACTGCCTGTGTAATAAATAAGAGCTTGTCTGGGGATTGAAAAATCGCCCTAAAATAGCATACTTATTTGATTTATGAGAAGATTTAAGTATAGTTATGATGTTCATTTAATTTTGCTTCAAATCTCTGCCATGTACCACAAAAATTACAAGTACTTACTACAAATCAACATAATCATTAACTTTCTCATACACAAAATTTACAATTATGTAGAATTGTAGGACTTGTAATGTTTGTGGTATAGGGGCCTGGTGTTTCAAGCTTATGTCTCAACTGCAGGAATTGTTAGGTTTTCCAAATTTTGTTCAAGTGTTTGATCAGGGGCTGCTAGTTGATATATAATTGATTCGTCGATAGTATCACGGATTTTTCCAGCTAAATTCTCGTCAACACATCCATCCTCCATGTCTAATTGCTGTTCTATATGTTCGGCGGTCTCCCGTTGTTCTGTATCATATTGCCCTCGATCATATTCCAGCGTTTCGGCATCTCCTACCGGCTCTATTACATCTAGATTTTCTTGTTGGCCTTGCGGCTGTTCCACGTATTGGTTTTGATCCGCATCTGTAGTGGCGTATTGCTGTTCGTAATTTGGGTCATAACGTTGCGAAGTCTCCTCGTGTTCATTTATTTCCACAGGATATGCGCCTTCCTGTTGCGTGCCTTCGTAGTAAGCCGATGGATCGTAGCCTTCCACTGGACCAGTGTATCCAGCATTGTAAACGTCAACCACATCACCCTGATTGTATTGGTCATAATTTTGCGCATTGGACTCGGAGTAATACATTTCGTTTTGTTCGTTTTCAAATTCTTGAATTCCTGACGTAATATCTGTATTATCCATATTCGTTGTCGACTCATATTGTTGAGAAGGATCATAATTACCTTCGTTTGGAACTTGTTCGTCTGCGTAGACTGGATCTTGATAAGTAACATCTTTATCCTGTTCGGCTACTGTAACTGTCTCAGGGTCATACTGGTGGCTCGGAGGAATATACTGCTCTACACTGTGCCCTTCTGGGTTAATGTTAACGCCATCAACCAAATTCACATCATTGCCTGGTGTGAATTCTTGAACGTTTATTATGTTGATCGGATAATCATTTTCTTGGACGCCACCTATGTTGGCATTTTCATTACTTATTTCTTGGACGAGTTCATCAGGATGAAGAACTTCTACGTGAGTTATGTCGTCGTCGCCAGGGTACGATTTTTCGGGATGGAGTGCTTTTGCTTGAGAGGTGTCATTGTTGCCGGGGTATGATTGTTCGGGGTGAAAAGCAACTACGGGGGAGGTGTGTTCATCTCCAGGGTACGATTTTTCGGTATTTTCGGTTTCATGTTTATCAGTCGTTTCACCAGAGTGGTTTTGTTGATCAGCTGTATATGGTAAAGGTTCCAAATGTTCATGAGTGTCTACTGCGCGATAATTTTGCACAGGAGCCTCAGAAACGACAAAACTAGCTTCGCCCTTCGGCTGCTGCTGGTCCTGTTCGTTAATGACACCTCTTAAGTTATTATCGACACCTTCATTTATCTTAGTAAACTCCATTTCAGTTTTAAGTACATTAGTTTCTTGAGTTTTCGTAATAGCAGATTTATCTATCGGTTGTTTTTTAGTTTCTTCATGAACATTCATGCGAGAGTCAATAGTAAAATCATTAAATGGTACCGCCATCTTATTTTGTGGATAAGATTGTTGTGTGGTGGTAAAGTCATCGGCTACAGGTTCCATACGTTCGACATTGTCACGTTTTACTGAGAGTTTGATTGGCTCATCGTTCTCTTGATACTTTAATGGTCCGGTTGATAGATTATCGTAGTTTTTGAGTTTGCTTGTATTAAAGGCAGGTGGATTAATTGTTTCTTCTTTCTCGTTTTGTTTAAGTTGGTCTAAAATGCTGTATTTACTTTTCCAATCACTATCGTTATTGTTATCCTGTTGTATTGCTCTTGGAACATAATCATCAACATCAACTGACCTCAATTTAGGAATGAGAATGTACTTCTTGCTAATTTGACTGATTAAGCGAGTTTCATCAATATGTTTCGTTCGAATATCTAATTCTGTTGATATCTGTGGTTCATTGTACCTTCTTACGGGACTTTTCTGTGGGTTTCCAAAAATATTTGTAGGTAGCCTCGTTTCTAAGTAAATGTTTTCCTGGAAATTCAAATCATTATCAATATTAAAAGTATTTAAAAAAAAATTTGATCGAACTATTAAGAAAAGAGATTCACAAAGTGACAATTTAGAATCACCGAGGGGTCTAGCACGATAAGTTTTAATCTACTTCATAAAATATATCCCTTTTTAACAATGTTTGCGTAAAGGACTGAAGCGTTTGTACCTTATAACGCGTAACGCTGTTCCGCATTTTATCAAGCTTTGTAAGGATGTCTTCGTTGCGCTCCTTGCGTTTCCTATCCTCTTCCAGAAAAGCGTCATATCGCTTTCGTAAGTTGTTGATACTATCGGCTCGTATTCTGCAATAAACAATTTATATTTAGTGTCGACATGTTACATCTGCTATTTAGACGTAAGCTTAGTCATTTCTTCTCCGTCAGCCACTTCGCCTATTTTATTTATTAAATTATTCGTCTTTGGTGAGATTTTTACTGCTCCGATCCGTGTAGCTAAGAGTTAAAAATTACGTGGCGTAACGATCCTATGCCTGCTCTGCAGACGAAATACAATTTTTGAATCGCGAGAAGCTTAATCTCAACAAAATTTCGTGTAATTTGTTTTGTTAAAAGTGAATTATAAATTAGCACTTGGTAAACGTACTTCTTATCAGATTTCCCCATATGTACGAGTGGATATCCCGCGAGTGCCAACCGCTGCGCCCGCAGGGCAGGGATGTAAACAAAGCAATGGCGGACGACCTTCGCGAAGGTTCGCGCTCACGATTTTGCTATAAGATAGTTCTACGCCGCGTATTGGAAGGCATTGTACAGATATTACTTACAGTTGTGCTGGAATGGAATATACCTCTACCAACGCGCAGTTACCTCCCTAGTAGAAACAATTTACTTTTGACTTACAATAGTTACAATAAGTAGACAGTCCTGTGCATTAATTGAGTTTCAAAATTCTGCGGAACTTAACTAATATAGTGAGTGGGGTAAGATGAAAAACTACTCGTAGCACCCAAGTGTTTTTCATCTTACACTGCTTTTCATCTTATCCCCACTCACTATACCTATTATGTTTCTTAAAGTCGTTTATTGTTGGTAGGTATGCAGTAAGTTTGCTTATATTCGTTTATTTTTGTGATCTTGTATTTTCGTGTTTAGTTACTGTTAACAGAGGTCATACATATATAGTGTCTAACACGCGGGAGTTCACGAACGCATTCACCATCTCTTTCTAACTCCGTCCGTTACCATGTGACAGAAAGAAGTGGTAAAAACGATCGACATGTATCTCTTATTAGTCTGGATTATCATTCTGAGTGATTGTTAGACAATAAAGCCTCGTGTTTAGGAACCCACATGTAGGTATGTAGGTACAGGACGAAGGGAAGATTACTCAGCGTACCTATAGGTAATTCCATAGGTACTTTTCGTACCTATACGCTCATTTTCATTTGGTTTCCTGAATCAATATCCCAGTTTTATCCTCCTGTTTACTCCGGAATTTCAATGCAATTGCCAGACTTAGTGGACCAGCCGCGGATATAGACAAATGTGATTTTTATACTTTTCGCCTGGTAAATGCGGTCAGTTCAGTTGTATCAGTGTATCAAGTGTGTAAACGCTCGGGCGGTCGTGCCAGGCAGCTAATGGTACGCCGTAACTTCGGGCGGTACCATACAATATATTGCCCGTGTTCGTCGACGAAACTGCGACCTTCGACCTTGTCCACGTCGATATGTCACGACAAGAACACGAAGTTGCAATGCAGTTTCGGGATATATACGTTCATGTTTGCTATTAAGTACTTTTTTATTCAATTACTAGCTTTTACCCGCGACTCCGTCCGCGTGGAATTAGTAATTTGGGCAGCCTATTTTTTTGTCAAATTTGCTCTTTTATCAATTATGACTCTCCTTAGTTCCACGATATAAAAAAATTACCCGCCCCCGCAACCACCAAAACCCCCCCCCCCCCCCCCGAGCCCCAGCACACCCGCGTTCACATTCACCACCGTCCTCGTGGTTTTACTTCAAAAACCCCTGATTTTGAAACATTCTTCCGCTCCGCTCCGCTCCTATTGGTGTTAGCGTGATGATTAGCCTTCCTCGATAAATGGGCTATCTAACACTGAAAGAATTTTTCAAATCGGAGCAGTACTTCCTGAGATTAACGCGTTCAAACAACAAACAAACAAACTCTTCAGCTTATTAATTCTTCTAAAAACTGTTCGATAAATTCTTAAAATAGACGTATCTTTCTTATTTGTGAACCGATTAAAATGAAACAAACACTAAATGTTAATCCAAGAAAATACCAGCATATCAGTGAAAACCGCATCCTTCTAGGTTAAGCCGTTTCTGAGATTAGGGCGCACAAACGTACAGACAAACAGACAATAATTCTAAAAATCATTGTTTCGGGTTCTATTGCGCTAATAAATAGCCCTAGTGACAGTTTTTCTCAAATATCTTCAATGTACAGACACCGACTTGTTACAGATTTATTATATGTATAGAATAGATATAGATTAACCAGTCTTTTGCCGCTGACGCAAATATGAGTTGTGCTTGTTATATTTTTATTTTATTTATTTTTTTATTGTTGCCCTTTTGAAATGTGGTGCTAGAGAAGAATGAAAGGCATGAAAATCAATAAGGAAATTTAGGCAATAGCTAACGAGCGGAAGCAATCCTGAATATGAATACTATAGATACTAGACACGCTATACACAACTTCACAAGACCATTTTAGAAGGAAAGAACCAGGGGAAGAACTCCTTCTAGGCGCAGCCAAATGGATTACATAAAGGAAAAAGCCGATGTGTCGAATCAGGAGGTCAAGAAGATTCATAGCTGGCGGGATGAGTGGAAGATACTCCACCGACAAGAGTGTAATTTTGGATGATGATTATGAATCGATATTCTCTTGTCTTTTTAGGGTTCCGTATACCCAAAGGGTAAAAACGGAAACCCTATTACTGAGGCTCCGCTGTCCATCCGTCCGTCCGTCCGTCTGTCACCAGGCTGTATCTCGGGAACCGTGATAGCTAGAGAGTTGAAATTTTCACAGATGATGTATTTCGGTTGGTACTTACTAAAAAATTTAATAAAATAAATATTTAAGGGGCTTCCATACAACAAACATGATTTTTTTGCTCGTTTTTGCTCGGTATTGATAACGGCAACAGGTAGACCCTTGAAATATTCACAGAATATTCACAGAATATTTAATTATAAATTGACTTTAAAAATAAATCATTAAATTAAAATAAAAAAATATATAAGGGGGCTCCCATACAACAAACGTGTTTTTTATAGATAATTGTACGGAACCCTTCGTGCGCGAGTCCGATTCGCACTTGGCCGGTTTTTTTGGGTAAACAGCATTAATGTCACCTGGCCTAACTTATACATATTATTATACCTAGTATCGCTTATGGTGCTATGGAAAAGGCGATCGCTGCAACGATACATCTGCAAGAGCTCAAAACACGAACACCCTTTTGCAATAATTTTCTCCCGAAATTCAGGTCGTTACCTATTTAGGGGGGACGCAATTACAGGATCGCACCATCTAAATGAGACTTCGTTCAATAACCAGTAGCTACACGCTTAAGTTTTATTACAAGACAAAGATACCCTTTTACGTATAGGTATAAGATAAACTTATCAATCCCTTCCAATAGATCGCAAGGCGGCTAGAGTTGATGGCAATTCCAGGCATTCCGACAGTTAGGCTTTGAATTTGCTTTCGCATTTTATTTTTTTATTTTTTTTGTATGATTCGCCAGAGGGGCCAAAGACGCGAAGTCTTTGCTGTTTTTTACTTTAAGGATTGGAAGGGTGACTTGTGCTCGGGAAAAATCCCTTCGGACGAACTGGGAATGGAGGGCCCAGACAGTGTCCGACTTGCACGGACTAAAAAACCCGGTCACAAGTCCCCTTCTCTATTGGTTATCAAAACAAAAACGTGTGCTTTAAATTTTGAGGAGGGGAGGGGTAGGGAGGGGACTTAATCTACCCACAGTGTCCTGCCTCAGCCATTTGCTGGAAGGCCGGGAGAGGAGCATGCATTCTCCCGCTGGGCACTGGGGGGTGCTTAGGTCGGTCTTTTATGTTTTTTTCTGCTATAATAATACGGAGGGACGAGGAGTGTCCCCCGGACGGCTGGATGCCCCAGTGTCTTAAAGGGATCATGCGGAGCTCGGCAGACCCTTACCCCAGCCAATGCTGAAGGGCCAGAGAAGAAACTTTTAGTCTCGATTCTCTGTTTAGGCTTCCGCCGTTGCTCCCACGAGGTCCCCGCTGGGACTACCGGGTGCGTCCCCCGTCCGGAGCTCACCTGTCGTATGGGCGGGAGATGCATATGTCAGGAATTCTTAGATCTAATTATATAAGTACTAATAATATTATACAGAAACCAATATACTATTTAATAATTAAAAAGGTTTGACAATTTTCATATATACTGAAAACAGTGTCCAAGTCTAAGGAAAGCAAAGAGAATGGTTTTATCGGGGGGCGGGAGAATTTGGGGAGTAGCCATCACAGGCGACTTCCTCAGAGCATGACGCACTCAGGATCACACCCAGCCAGAGGGGCTGGCTGCGGTCGTGAGCCCGCTCGGCGATCCAGACCGTGGAACTCGTCGAAATTCTTCCTGGCTGCATTCTTTTGAGCAAGGCATCTCGAGCTGAGCTCTGCCCTGACCCCAGCCAGGTCCTTTTCGACCAGTTCCCGGTCTAGACCTTTCTCCGAGGTGAACCTGAAATAGATTCTCTCCAAATGATCATCATCTCCGGAGAGGCCGCTATTCGCCAGGAAGACTCGACCCGCCACGTACGAATTTAGACCTATGGCGGCGTCCTTGTGATGCCTAAAATAAGCCAAGTGAAGCCTGGCCCTTTGGTAGACTTCATTTTTTTTTTTTTTTTGCTTTCTCATTTATCATGGCTAGTGCTCTTAGTAGTTAGCCAACCTTATAGAAATCGCTGAGTTCTACCAACGCGCGGCTCGCCGCAAGGAGGCCTTTCATCCACATCATCTGGCAGTTGATGCTCCTCCACATTATGTTTTTCTTCTTCTCCCTTCTTTCAGTGTTCTTCTACGTGAGCGAATTATTATGCCTTTTAACAAAAAGTCAGCAACGCACCAGTGACTTGAATCCCACGAAGTCTCTAGTGCCCATAGGGGACGGAGATTGCTTACCAACAGATGGCCCTCATACTAGTTTGCCTACCATGCTACAAATAATCTGAATAAGAACTTTTTCACAGGATGTTATACTATCATAATTTACGTACGTTGTGTATTGGCTGCTGTACATCAGCATGTGTTTAGAAATTTTCCAGTTAGCGCTACCAAGAATCAGTGCCGGGGCCATTGGTATATAGGAAAGCATGCGAGCTATTTTGTAATACGAAACTATTTGAATGTAACGGACGGACTTTACTTGAAAGAAGAATGATTGACGCAGTCACAGCTGCGGCGCTACTACGAAATTCGAAAATCGAAGTTCGTATCATATCATCCCTCTCACTCTCGTGTCAAATCATATTAGCGTGAGCGGGACGGCATGAAACGATGTTCGAATTATGCACTTCGTAGTATAGACGCTGTAATTCTCTATTCTAAAGTCTTAAGGTCTTGTCACACTGGATGTGTCCAACGGTCTGGTCAAATCGGACGTAACCCGCTCCCTGTGTGAACAACACTTAAGCTACCACAAGCCGCAGCGCGGAGCGTGCTCGCGACACCGACGGAGCGTGCCTAGCGCGCTGTATAACACTGAATCATATAGACGCTGACACACCCCACGCGCTATTTGCGTGCGCGGCCCGCCAGCCGTGTGTGTCAGCGTAAATAATATAGTGTTATACAGCGTCCTGGACACGCTCCGTCGGCGCCCCGCGCTTCGGTTTGTGGTGGTCTTTACAGTCTATGCCAAGTATTATTTGGTTTGGTTTCACTTACAATTAAGGCCACGACAAACCGGAAGCGCGGGGCGCCGACGGAGCGTGCCTAGCGCGGTCAATAACACGGAATCAAATACGGTGTGCCGCGCTGCCGGTGTGTGTCACAGTATATTTGATTCAGTGTTATAGATAGAGCGCACTGGGCACTTCGTTGGTGCCCTGCGCTGCCGGTTTGTGGTGGCCTTCAGACTTTTTCTTGTCGTACGAAGAAGGTGGCTCTCTTTCTGTCTAGCTGCAGTGCAAGCAATGTAGGTGAAGTCTGAAATTCTTTTCATTTCACTTTATATTAAGAGTAGGTAACCTGAAAAGTATAAGAACTGTAAAATTTTAAGGTTCATTCATATTTTTTTATAGTCGTTATGTTGGCTAAAGTTGTTTAACTTAGCAGGGTTTTCATAATTTTTTAACCTATGATTTCGGCACACTCATCTGTCATTGTCAAATTGAAAATTCAGTCAAAAGTTCAAAACATTCAATCCAAACGAATGTTTTCTTTTAACTATATAAGATAATAAAAATACCAGAATTTTTTGATATAACAAGAAGGTTTGTGAAGTCTATTTATATAACCTTTAAATAATTTGGTTTTAACAATATTTATTATATAACCTCCGCATAGTTCTTTAGATTACGATTTGCTAACAAAACGATGCAGCGATGGTGGCACAGGATTATCCGCAAAAGAACCAAGCCTATTCCCGTAGATCAAGCTGTTTTATGGAAGCGTCGCCTCAGTATAGCGTATGGCATATTTGCCTGGAATGCCATTGGTATAGTGATGTACAATATTTTTAAAGGAAAAGCCGATTGGGCTCATTATTATGGTATAAAGTCGGACGAAGAACACGACATGCCTCCAGGTAACAATAAGAAGTCCAGTTTATTCACATGATCAGTTATTTTTTGTACAAGTATTTAATTTCTTATCTTTCCAGGTCGGGCTTTTGCTAATATGCTCGGAATAAAAAATGCAAAGGTATACCGAATATCAGGATTTCAAAAAGTGGACGAGTATGAAATAGTAGATGGTGCAGAGGTGAGGCAGAAATCTGAGAATGAGACGGAATCAGAACTTGTTGAAGAAAAATAATCAAACATTTTTTTTGTAAATAAATACTAGACCATTTTAGTTGCAATAAGAGAGGTCAAAACAAGTACTTTTAAGTCTTAACCTTTCATATGCTTAGTAGGCATGGATCCATGCAAAATGTAAGTTATCTTTTTCTACTTTTATTTTATCTGTAAGATTGGTATTAAACAACATAGACATACAAGATTTAAATGCAAGTTTTTTATTTATTTCCTGCATATGAAAGGTTAGAGAAATTAAGTAACACCTTTAGAATAATTAATGTATGACGATGAAGCCTATAATCCACTAGTATTTGAAGTTTGTTATGGAGAAGACCAAAAAATAAAAATAGAGTGAAAATCAGAGTGTAAATAAATAGAATTTATTTTAAATAGTTTAATTCTTAAGGCACAAAATATTAGTCTTAAAAATAAGAGTTTAGATCTCACAATAACCAGCTGGATGCTGGCATAATGTTAATAAAAATAACATAATGTAAACATACCAATGCTCAACACCTCAACACCCTGTAGATGACACCCATCTGTCACCTCTCTTACTATGACATAAGATTGAAGGTGCCATGTATTGGGTCAGTGTCGAGCACAGAGATGTTTACCTTACTTCAATTTAGATCACAGCTCAATAAGGCAGAATGATTATAAAATCTACAAGTTTTATAAACTCTCAACAATTTGAGTGTGCATGGTATGCAATAGCATGCCGCCTTCTCTCTATTTCTTGCAGCAGGGCAGACCTGGAAAAACATCATTGAGTTAACACATTATTTTTGCAAATTGCCATTACAGCTCAGTTATATTATAGTACCTGAAAAGCTACTGTATCTGAGAAGCTTAATTATAACTCTATTTTTGTATTTGGCAGTTAGAATGTTGGGCTTCACAGTTACAGTAGTTTAATTTGTACCATTGATTAGCACCAATACATTACTGCTATATATTGTAATGGTGCTGGTCAAAGGTGCAAATTAAACTAGACAGACAGCACTTTTTGGGACGGGTACAAAATGTTAAACTCGCGTCAGGACACTTGGACACTTGACCCTGACCGAAAATTCGTAAGACGGGGGGGGGGGGGGGGTTTGTAAGACGGGGGGGGTGAGGGGGTTCGTAAGACGGCACAACGTTAATGTTCAAGTTTTCACTTCTGCCGGGTTTTTTGCGTAATAGGTACTACTACTATATTTTTTTTCTAAATTGTCTTATAATTATCGTATTTTCTTTGATATCCATTAATTCCTTACCTATATTGTTCATATTTCATGACAATGAGTTGCAGTTCTTGCTTGTATAAGCGTGTCAGCATGTCGGAATAGCAGTCAAGTTCACTCAGCCTGAACATGTTCCAATGTAACTTGTGGTCCATCTCTGGATCAGCTGAAGAAAATAATTTGAATTACAATCAACACCATCAAACGACACAGCGCCTAAGAACGCGTACGTATTACACACACATAGACGTGTTTTACGAGTATACAGAAAAGATTAGAACTAAATTCATATCATGTGAAGAGGCAAAACAATCAACAAAGTGCAATCTTTTAACAATGTATATTCTCTCACAAATATAATAATTAATAATAGTATGTACCTTTTGAGTAAACAATCAGCCAGTGAGGAATTTCCTCCAATAAGTAGGGCGGTACCAAAGTCGGAACATATGGGCTTACTAAGTAACATCCACCAACTAAGCAAGGATGGGCGTAGGTTCTTTGATGAGTTATTTCACTGAAACAGAAAAATGATAGTTTACCATCTGTATGCAGCGGCAAATAAATGTGTACAATAATACCGAGCGTTATACCCCAAGATAAGCTCTAGTTTTTTTTCTAGTAGTTAATAGTCCACATACTAAATCTTAACCCAAATGCATGGAGAATGAAATTCCTTCTACAACTATGGTGCACAAGAGATTCCCGCGAATTTAAGACATGCGGCGTATTTTGCTTGAGGATTTTTTATTGTGCTTTATGTAGCAGAATTCTACGAGAAGAATTGCATGGTGAGATTGCACAGTACGGGCTTACCCTAAAGGCTCCTACATAAAATATTATACCGGTGGCCAGGCTGACGGACATGCCGCCAACATACCCGGCTGTATATCCTGTAGGTATTTGCGCCGCCGGGAATGGCCGCCTTGTGTGGCAAGTGCTGATAATGGGTGCTGGGTGGCAAAAACCATCAGCCAGGCTGCTGGCATAGTAGGAGTCTTAAAGGTCGATTCATATCTACAGACATTGAGCGTACCAGACACCGACAAAACATTATTTCCGCGCATACTGGCCGGGCACCGCCCGTATCTGTAATGGTGTCCGCGCGGCCGTGTTACGATAGATACGAATTCGTTAATAGATACTGTATAGAAGAATATTTTTTTCACTTCTCATGCTCGTAAAGTTGTTCTTTATGTCGAGAGAATGCTGCATAAAATAGCGTTTTATGCTCATATGCATAAAGTAAAATCTTCGTCTCCGACCAATGCAATCAGCCGCAAAAAGTAGAAATTTTTTTTTTTTTTTTTATACAACTGTTGTTTTATATGACGAAATTAACAACACTAGACAAATCTAGTACTATATTATAGAAATTGCAATGCATGAAAAATAAGAGCTTGTAAATTTAATTTCAAATGTTGCTGTTTAATTTCCTTGCAATCAAAGTGAAAATCAGAGTGTAAAACCCATTTTCCCCTCGACGCGTCTATCCACCCTCGACGTACCGGCTCTGGTAGCCATATGAACGTCTCGGGTAAAATGGCTCGTTTTATGCTCTTTTTGTACAATCTACTATTGTCTGGCACGTTCAATGTCTGTAGATATAAAACGACTAACCTTTTATAAGGCCCCATTTACTGGAACATACTACAACAGAATCAAAAGCAGCTATCGAATACGTACCTGACAATGGATATTTTTAAAGCTAGTCGTATTTTCAATAATTACAATTGATATTGTATGTATGTATCAGTGGCGAGGCGTGAATTTTTTTCCAGGTAAAGCCGGACGAAAAAAAGCAAACAAAAATCATACCCCATTTCTTAGTAGCTATACTAGGTTATATTCTTGAAAACTAGTACTTACGTGCAGTAATTCGGTCCATAAGACTGCAGCATATTTATCCTTTCACTGATATCAGTATCAAGACAATATGTTACTTATATATGAATTAGACACTGAATTATAATCAGATTTACAACCTGACAGGCGATAATATGTACGATTGAATTTCACCGATATTGCGCATCAACACTGATCTAATATTGTGTTTTTATTAAAATTATTTCACATAATTTTATTATAATATAAATAAACAAACTACAAAACACTGAGCGATTGACATGACATTACCTAATGTTGTCATTTCAATAAATACCACACCACAAACAAATCGACCGCGCTAGCGGATCACGTCCGGCACGTTCTATGGCTCCGAATCGTACATACAGTGACACATTCCGGCAGCGCGGCACAGCGTATACGATTTGGTGTTGTGCAGCGCGCTGAGCACAGCCCGTGGCGGTTTAATTTTGTCTGTTTATAAATCTTATTATAAAAATAGATAAAATATCGTACTTTCTGATTTACACTAAAACTCGATATTTTAAAATTCAATTTCGCTCCAGTAATTTTAAATAAAAGTCTACGAATGGCTGCATGAATGTCAATTCCGTCGGCTATTCCAAGTGGGATAAATTAATTTAAAAAAAAAAGCTTCTGTCAAAGTGAAATTAAGCCTTATGCACAATGTAGAAAGTCTTTTTTTAAATGTGATAAGCCGATAGAGACCGGTTTATCTTCGGCCTATTCCATGCCTATTCTTACGGTAGACGCTTGTAGTGAATCTATGGTTTTATGAATGAATATTTACATGTGTGAGTGTACAATTCCTGCCGGAATATTGAATTTATGAATGACGATTGGTCTTGTGGATATTTTGGTGCGTTTTGTTACTGCACCATTTTGAAAAATACTTAAAAGCTTATTATGGAAGAGTAAGTCTCTATACAAACAATCGGTTACTAAGAGAAGCGTTTGGTTACTTCAAAATTTTAGGCAACCCGCTGGGAATCGAGTTGTTAGCACCCTTCGCCACTGGTATGTATGTATGTATGTAAACTCTTTATTGTACAAAAATAAGGAAAAAAAGAAAACATTATTGACAACCGTTGAAATGCATGTACAAAGGCGAACTTATCCCTTTAAGGGATCTCTACCAGTCAACCCTTGAGTGGATGAAAGGAGCATATATTGTGACGTATAGTGAAAGCAATAAGGTTGAAATTCCAACTCAGTGCATGTGGTCGCTAAATCGCCTCTGCGTTATAAAGGGTTAAGGGCCGGCGCCCACTGACGGCATGGCACGGCGTGGCATTTTATTACTATCAAGTTATTTTGACTCTTATTTCAATGAGTTTAGAATTCATGTTACTTTATTGGTTATGCGTGGCATCGGCCCTCAGGACGTCGCGGCATCGTGGTATCGAAATAAAGTAACATGAATTCTAAACTCATTGAAATAAGATTCAAAATAACTTGATAGTAATAAAATGCCACGCCGTGCCATGCCGTCAGTGGGCGCCGGCCTTAACAGGTTTTTAGTTTGAACATACTTGAAGTAGTAAACGCCGTGGTGCGGTGTCGAGACCTTCTGCCAGGGCCGCGGCACGCTCTCGAGCGGGTGCGTCCAGTGCGTGGTCTGCGTGTTGTGGTCCATGTAATAGCGGCGCCCGCGCAGCGTGCGGTCCGCCGACCAGCCCGGCGGCAGCGGCAGGTCGCACTCCTCCGAACCTAGACGAAAGACAGTCTCAAAATCGTTTGAAGGCTTATCTTGCTTCACTTATTTAATGTTTCAATAACCATATACAGGTTAATCTATACATATAATAAATCTGTAACAAGTCGGTGTCTGTACATTGAAGATATTTGAGAAAAACTGTCACTAGGGCTATTTATTAGCACAATAGAACCCAAAACAATGATTTTTAGAATTATTGTCTGTTTGTCTGTGCGTTTGTGCGCGCTAATCTCAGAAACGGCTTAACCTAGAAGGATGCGGTTTTCACTGATATGTTGGTATTTTCTTGGATTAACATTTAGTGTTTGTTTCATTTGAATCGGTTCACAAATAAGAAAGATACGTCTATTTTAAGAATGTATCGAACAGGTTTTTTGTTTGAACGCGCTAATCTCAGGAATAATTCTTTCAGTGTTAGATAGCACATTTATCGAGGAAGGCTATAGGCTATATATCATCACGCTAACACCAATAGGAGCGGAGCGGAGCGGAAGAATGTTTCCAAATCGGGGGTTTTGGAAGTAAAACGTCTATATCTCGGGAACTACTGCTCCGATTTGGAAAATTCTTTCAGTGTTAGATAGCCCAGTTAGATAGGGCAGGTTGGGAGCGGTTGGGGGGGGCGGGTTGGGAGCGGGTTGGGGGGCGAGTAGGGAGCGGGTTTGGGGCGGGTTGGTAGCGGGTTGGGAGTGGGTTAGGGCGGGTTAGGAGCGGGTTGGGAGCTGGTTGGGAGCGGGTTGGGGGCGGGTTAGGAGCGGGTTGGGGGCGGGTTGAGAGCGAGTTGGGGGCGGGTTGGGAGTGGGTTGGGGGCGGGTTAGGAGCGGGTTGGGGGTGGGGTGGGAGCGGGGTGGGGCGTATTGGGAGCGGGTTGGTTTATTATGAAGTTTCACTTCTTCCGGAAGGATCTAAGGAGAGCCATAATTGATGAAAAAGCAAATTGGATAAAAAAATAAGCTGCCCAAATTACTAATTCCACGCGGACGGAGTCGTGGGCAAAAGCTAGTTTTTTAATAAGTGCACAAATTTTAATATGTGATTCAGTGACGTTAAAATAACAAATTTCAGTATTTTTCGTTATAATATATATCACTTATTTTTTTTGTTTTTCATAGTAACTCGACCAATTATTGGATGAATTACTATGAACAACCCAAATATCAAAATGTAAAAAAAAAATCTTGAACGGATAATCGTGATCTATCAACGATACTGAATCACGTATCAAAATTTGTGCACTGATTAAAAAATTACCCTGTATGTAATCTATTATATAAAAATCTCGTGTCACGGTGTTTGTTACCGAACTCCTCCGAAACGGCTCGACCAATTTCTATGAAACTTTTTTCTCTGTATTCGTTAGGTCTGAGAATAGGTCGTAAGCTACTTTTCTTCGCGGACGGAGTCGCGGGCAACAGCTAGTTTGTATATATTATATACCTACCTTAAATATTGGAAAGAGTACATTCCATGTACAGGAAATGGTAATTTTGTTGGCAGTCAGTTGGCTTTAAATTTGAAACTATGTTTCACAGAAACATTATGAAGACTACACGATAAAAATAAATAAACAAAAAAGTAAAGATTTAGGAGCGAAAAGACCGTTGTTAAGATTTTTTAGATTTTTTTTAAATACACCATATGTTATTTTTATATTTATCTGAATACTCAACTTTCAACTTGGTGTATGGATCGTTTAAAAAAAAAATGTACATAGTAAAGGGCTTAATCAAAACAAAATCACGATCGCTTTTTTTGTGTAACGAAAGTTAGTCATACAAAGTACATAATATGGCTAACTCAGTCACACAAAAAAAAGTTTTGTTTTTATTAAATCCCTTAATTGTGTACAATTTTTTTGAAAACGACTGCTATCTCTAATTTTGTCTTGACGTCACATTCCCCACCTTGTATATTAAAATTATTATACCTTGTGTAGTAGCAATGATATTGCTCCCATGGCCTTTGTTGTTATAAGGAAGTACTGATGTGTTCACGTAATTGGAGTAAATAGGTGACGATTGGCTGCCCACTGTGTACGCTGGAATGACAGTGAATCATTAGATTAGTTGTGCAAATAAATGCATTGTTTATTTCTCTTCACAAATAAACTTAAGTATATAACCTATTAAATGAAATATTTTAAAATTGTACTGAACAAACCTGAACATTAATAGACTAATACAGTTTCCAAAATTATCTTTTCTGTTGACAACTGTGTGTATTTAGGTTAAGGAATAGTTTATGTTCAGCAAGTCACAGCCAGTGTAGGTAAAAAAACAATGAGAAAAGCCCCTCTTGGGTGTAGTAGGAAGGAACATGTCTGTAAGCTGCCAGCTCTTCAGTCTCCTTATTAGTTCCATATTAGTTCTGTATACTACATAAAGGTGCATTATCGTCACTACTTTGAAAAAACCTCGCATCTCAAATCAATACGTAAACCAAATTGAACCTTGATATACTTTTAGTAAAGCTCACTTGGCAGATTTTCGATTTTAAGATACAACATTTTTTCAAAGTAGTGACGATATCCTAGGCCTTTCATTTCTTAAGTTTTAGCTGTTTCTCTACCTAATATAATGTTCCTATTTAATATCTGATCAGTCAAATGTGGAAAATGGAAATGGCAACCATTTTTGGCGCCCAGAAAAAGAAAAGTGTGATTTTTTTACTTACAGAAATTAGGGTAGATTTGTAATGCATAAGTCTCATACTTACATTCAGTACATGTGTGGAGGCGGACGGAGTGTGGTGACGGGGGGTGCAGGCGAGGAGTCAAACTCAGGTTTGAAGATAGTCGAGGAATACTGGATTCACGAGAGCCATACTGCTGTTGCTTCTGCTGTTGGACCTTAGGGGGTAATCAAATGAGTTGGTAAAAAATAAAAGTTAATACAAAAGTCATTTTCATCTTCTTTTTTTAATAAATTACAGACAGGCTATTTCATAATATCTTCAATTTCTAGTAAAATAATACTAATAATAATAAAATAATAATAATAGTATGATAATAATAAATAAATAAAGACTTCTTTTTTGTTGAGTTATTATGTTACTTAAATAATCCAGTCTTTAATTTTATAATAATTATGTATATTCAAAAGTGACCCACATTAATAGAAACTTAAAAATTGTTTTCAAATACTATTGAAAAGAAAATAAGAGTGGTAATTAAGATGAATTAACAAGTCAATAAAGTTGAATATTAAACCTACTTAACCAGTAATGCTACAATGTCCATTAAAAGCTTCTTAACAATAAGATTAAAGATGACAAGCAATTTAGGTGCAAATATGAGGTGGTTTACCCTATACTAGAGAATTAAAATGAATGAATATTACACCTATTACCTGTTGTTGATTCTGGTATATGGGATCCTCCTGTTGTTGTCTGTAAAATCTATGACTGGTCTGTCTACTGAATGAGTCATCTATTTCATTAAGTGTGGAATGGGACGCCTATAAAAAACACAAGTATTAGTTGTAATCCACATTGTGAACATGACCCTATCAATGACTAAACAAACACAAATGACTGTTATATGTATTTATGGTATAAAACTGTTTTTGTTTCTATATGACACTTACCAAATTAGAATCTAGGAAACACTGGGAATTGAAATTACTGGAAGAGCTTGCAGAGTTGCTGGTAGATAAACTGGCAAACCTAAAGAAAGACAAATTTTGTATTTTTTCAGGAAGTAAACATTATTTATTTAGTAATAATGTAATTTTTTCACTAGACTTAAGTGGCAGTGGGCAGGGCACATCGCCCGTAGAACTGACGGCCGATGGGGCCGAAAGGTTCTCGAGTGGCGTCCGCGGACCGGAAGACGCAGTGTAGGTAGGCCTCCAACAAGATGGCGACGACCTGGTGAAGGTAGCGGGAACGCATTGGATACGGATGGCACAGGGCCAATCTGTTTGGCGAGCCTTCAGGGAGGCCTATGTTTAGTGTTCAGCAGTGGACGTCTTTCGGCTGAAATGATGATGATGATAAATGTAATTTTTTAAATTATAATTTTTGATCATCAGTACCGAGTCCTTGAGCCAGAAATTTTACTAATATCATAAATACAAGTTTGTGAGTTTGTTACTTGTTCATGAAAAAAGGACTGAATGGATTTTGATGAGATTTCATTACATGGATAGTTGGATCTGAGGAATAACGCATAGGATACTTTATAAAATTAGTTAGTTAGGGCTTTCCCAGGAAGCACGAGATTAAGTGGCATTGTGGATAACATTTTACTAATTTTTGCTTACACACGTTAGGGGCCTCTGTAGCCCGGTGATATGGCAGTAGCCTACGCGCCTAGTTGTACACTAGCCTCACCCCTCCCCTTGTAACATAAATGAAAACCACAGTGTCATTTTTAAGGATTCCTGTTGGCAGGAACTTAGTAAAGTTTAATTCAATTGACCAAATTAATAGTTATTGGGAGCAAAGCAGCAGGTAAAGGCTACTGTAATTATCCATTTTACACATTACCCATCTCCCATTCAGTGATGGTGCAAGACCTAAATTTGGCATCAGCAAAACATATTTTGAGAGAAATGATGGATTTTCAAATAAGCAAAGAAAAACAAGAAAGTTTTGGGGGCCAAATCACTTATCACTTATTTAATGGTGACCATAAACAGGGCCAGATTAACCATTAAGCAGAGTAATCAACTGCCTAGGGGCGCATCGCCAAAGGGCCCCGTGCGCGCAAAAAAGAAATTATAAAATTAGTTGGAATGGAAATTGAACTGGAAAATTGGTATCTTCAATAGCAATAAGTATATTTGCTATTTTTCGATGGATGCTTCCAGTTGATTTGATTTGACTACTTGAAATGTGCAGTTGATATTTGGCTGGTCATTGTTAATCCGACCCTGACCATAAATATGTGACATATGTAACAAACAGTTTTTAACTATACAAATGCTCATTGTTGGTAGGTAATTAAGAGGGATCCCTGTTTATTGTTCAGTTCTTACCTATGGGCTAAATTTGGCACTGACTCGCTAGGTGTGTATTTGCCGGCATGGCCACTCATAGTCTGGGCTTTTCCGAATTTATTTTCGTGACTACTAGGCACACCATCACTGGCGCCGAAAGGTTGGCTACGAGGACGTCTGTTGTGACCCGTTGTCCAGACATTGGTTACTAAAATTAACGAATTGAAAATTGTTCGACGTATTGTTATATCAATCACATACTTGATTATATTCAAGCTAATAAATAAGAACAAAAATTAACTTACAAACAAAACTATACTTAACTAAAACTTACTAGGTAAATCCGGCGGTGTATCTTTCTTTATATATTTACCAACTACACCTTCATTAACAGCTTTTTGCCCTTTTCTCGATATCATTCTGTAAATGTAGCCTAACTCTTGTCGAAATCATATATTTATTAATAAACTCACAGTTATATCACAGACTTTCATTTTGTAAAATTAATAGGTGAGTGAACATAAACAGAAAATCAAAATTAACTAAATACAGATAAAGTAAATAGTAGATGTTTTAAAGACGATTATTTTATCACAAAACTGAACTGAATGAAGAGTACCAACGTAAAGATTGCATTAAGTACCGGATATCCTAATTCTGGCGATGGACAAAACTGATTAAGCACGGTAATGATCGATTTGTCGGTTGAGTGAGTCGATAAGTAGTCGATATAACTGAGAGCTAGAGATACCGGAAGTTTATCATCATGAAGCAAACGTCACCGCCGCAGCCAATCAAGCTAAAGATTCGATTTCGAAGATGATATCGCGGGCAAGGCAAGAGATTCTAACCTGTTAGTTGAACAAGGTAGATAAAATTAAATAAATAAGCTTAACCATTTGTTGTTAGTACAACGCTTTCAGTTATTACTAATTATTGCACTTTATATTTGTTGAATTTATTATGTTATAGATTGACTAAAAAAAGTTGAAATGTTCTTAACTTTAATCAAGTTTCTTTACAGGATCTTCTTTGTTACTGAAGAGACAAAATTTCCCGAGTAAACTTCACTAAAATGTTCTACCTTGTGGGTTTGGGTTTAGGCGATGTTAAAGACGTAACTGTCCGAGGATTGGAGATTGTAAAAAAATGTGATAAAGTATTACTGGAATCCTACACTTCAATATTAACAGTTGGAAAAGAGGAGCTAGTAAATATTTCCTTACCTTTTATTTCGTAAAAATTTTGGCTTTCTTATTCAAACACTTTTTTACTGATTTTAGGAGAAATTTTATGAGCGGCCTCTGATTCTAGCAGACCGAGAACTATGTGAAAGTAATATTGATGAAATATTAAAAGAAGCCAAGGACAAACACATAGCTTTGCTAGTCGTTGGAGATCCATTAGGAGCAACTACTCATACAGACATGCTCCTGCGTGCTAAAGAGTTGGGTGTAGAGACACAGGTAACATTTACTAGTAGACTAGCTATTGCCTATAACTTGTGTCTGTGAAAAATGCATTTATGACTATTTCACACAACAATGCAATTTTCCAGGATAAGTCTCATGAACACGGGCATAAAACAAAATGGAATGCAATTTGATTTCAAATCTTACTAGCAAAAGATATAACATTAATGCAATAGCATTTCATTTTGAGTTGTGCCACTGTTCTCAATAAGCAGCCAGTGGCGGATTTACCCTAAGGCCCGGTAGGCCCGGGCCTAGGGCGGCCAGATTTAGGGGCGGCCCCAATTGTGTAAAAAAACTTATTATGGCGTATTTTTCTAAATCTATTTAGATAAAAGTTGGCAATAAAGTAATTTCACTATGAAATCTATATGGTGGATGCTGAGAAAGGGGCGCCTGATGGCTTGGGGCCTAGGGCGGCCGAGACGGCAAATCCGCCACTGTAAGCAGCAAAGTATTCCATGTTAATCCAAGCTAAACACTTATGTCCCAAATTTAATCCTAATCACTCTTTACACAACCATGGCAAAGCCAATTGAAAGTGTAATAATTGCTTGATGGAGTAATAAACGTCCAAATCTTTGCATTTACAGTATTTCCGTTTTTATTAGAGGTTTCAGACAACAACAATGTTAATACAGTCAAAACCGTTTATAACAACAATATTTGGTTGTTAAACACGGTTGGTCATTGTAACCCTATAAACGGTTTTGACTGTATTAAATTTCCTGAAATTAACTTGTTTAAGTATGGTAAATTTTTTTCATCAAGATGTCAGTATTATCTGCAAATAAGAGTAATCTCAACATGAACACTTAGAATTTTTTTGTTTTTCTAGATTGTCCACAATGCATCTATAATGAATGCTGTCAGCTGCTGTGGGCTGCAACTATATAACTTCGGTGAAACAGTTTCAATCCCTTACTGGACTGACAACTGGAAACCCGACAGCTTCTATGAGAAAATTGAAGCAAATTACTCTAGAAACTTACACACACTTTGTCTTTTGGGTAATGATATAATCAGAAATTCAATCCAAGGATCCTAGGGGGTTACTCCAAAATTTGGATCATACTGTCCTTCTACTCTCTTATGAAATACTATTAGCATGAGTGGAATGACATGATTTTAACGAAGTGGAAACACTTTACGTGTACCCCCGGGCCCGGGGAGACTCGGATGGCTATGTGGGGCTCTCTCTCCCATCCTCTTCCCCTCACGGGAAGGGGAGGGGGAGTATACCCACTAAAACCACTCGAGACATTGCCCTCTTGCCGAGGTTGGTAGGCGCCGTGGGATCCCAAAGATTCTACCACAATGGGATGACATGATGCAAAATTCGAACTTCATAGTATAAGTCCTGGTCTCTTTTCTCTACTTCAACTGGATTTAAATATTGAGTTGTGACATATTATCAGTGACTCACATTACATCAATAGTCAATATACATAGGTACAGTATGTTACTGAATGAAGGGCAAAGCTGATACCTGGTTGAAGGCAAAGTGTATAAGTAATATTCTGACCATTATTACGACACAGGTGTGATCATGTTCCTATATTTCTTTGGAAATATTTATAACTCAAGGCATACCTAAAATTGATATGTTTCAGATATTAAAGTGAAGGAACCAACTGAGGAGTCATTGACTAAAAAAATCCGTCAATTTATGGATCCTAAGTTTATGAGTGTCAAAGAAGCAGCATTGCAATTGGTTCAAATAATAGAAAACAAATCTGACACAGGTAACATAATGCTTTATAATTTACTCACAATGGGTGGTGTAGTACAAGTAAACAATGCCATTAGATTAGGTACTTAATCATGTTTAATTGTTGTGTCACTCTATTGTTTTCAATAGTTTTATTTTGTAACCATTGTACTATTTATTTGCCTACCATTGTTACTTCTCTTCAAGATGCAATTTGTCTAAAATATGTTGCAGTGAAGTTGAGAGATGTTCATTCAAGCATGAACAACTTCTCAACTGTACTCAACCCAGTATATTGTGGCAAATTTGCCATACTATATATTTCTGTCACACCTTTTGTTGGAGTCAAGTGGTGAAACTACTCCAATTGCATTTAGGGATTCTAAATCAATTATGTAGGTATGTAGGTGACATGAAATAAATTTTACCTATGTGAATAATGATATTATAAACTTTTTATTTTCATTTCAATTTACTCAAAATATAAACAATTGATTAATTTCAGAATTAAGCAAACAGAACATAGCGGTGGGTTTATCAAGGGTTGGAAATCCAGATCAAAAAATAGCTGTCAAGTCTTTGGAGGAAATGGAGCAATTTGACCTCGGGCCGCCACTGCACAGCCTCGTCATTCCAGCCCCCAATCTGCATCCTGTCGAGCTCGATTATCTCGCACAGTTCAGATAATGTTTGCTATTAAATAATAAACCCATATTGTGAAAATGGCAAGAGTTTTGTGATTTCAATATGTTGTTTCAGTGATATGTATGAATTACCATGTTTTATGATATAAGAAACATTATAGTGAAGTAGGTAATTAATATATTTTGTTATTTACAATAATATGAATAAAACCGAGATATAAACAGAATTCGAGCTGCTACTACAAGAAATAACATTAATCAAACTTATTATTGGTCCTCAAAGCTACCACAAAATACAATAACTAAATTACTTAAATCATTCTGAATCATACATGTTAAAAAGGTACATTAATTATTATTTGGTCTAAGTTTCACAATTATAAATAGTGAGAATGATAATAATTAAGAATATACAATTAACGGAATGTAGAGATACCAAACGGTGGATACATAACGATTCACCTATCAATCGGTATACATCAAATATCTCTAGATAATAAAACTGGAAAATGGTGGGTCACATTTATAATTAATAGTTAAAGAGGCATGGCTTATATTTATAATATGGAATTGTATACTATATAACACTAGGACATTCATTAAATTATAATTATACAGTCTTTAGACTTAGTCGTCAGGGGGTACATACAATATTTTAATAATATAAGACAAATTTATATAAGTCGTGCTTACTATTCGTCGAGTGAGATTACAAAATAGTTGAACTATATAAATAGACATCGATTTGGAGTATTTAAATTTTCAAACGGCGGAGACTTGCTGATCGTCGTCGTCGTCGTCGGGCACGTCGTTATAGTAGTCGAACTGTCTCGTGACGCCCTCGTGCGAGTGCGCGCGGCTCAGCCGCTCCAGGCGCGCCACGTGCGCCGCCAGCGTGAAGGGCGCCTGCGGCATGCGCGGCGGCGGCACGGGCCGCGCGCAGCCCGCCGCCGAGCACGAGCCGTGCCCGCTGTCGCTGGACGTGGCCGAGCCCGTCTTGCGCAGCGGCAGGTTCACCAGCGACGTCACGCTGCTGCTCTCCGCCGACAGGTCCACGGGCAGCGGCGTGGGCGTGTCCGAGTGCGAGCGCTCGTGCGCGCTGCGCGGGCAGCACATGGCCGGCGCCGGCCCGTCGCGCCGGTGCGCGCACGGCGAGGGGCCCGACACCGGCGGCCGCGGCTGGTGCGGCCTGGTCTTGGCCGGCTCCGACAGAGCCAACAGCTTCCTCACCGCCTGGGGTGACGCGGCTCCGAATTTGTTTCCGGCGAAACTCTTTTTACTCTCGCTGGCTGATGATGCGCTGCTGGTTGTTGAGAGGGAGGGTGACGGGTGCCGGCGGCGAGGCAGCGCGGGTGCCGGCCCGGCTCCTTCGCACTCCAGAGACAAAGCGTGAAGACGTTCCTCGTCCGTTTCCACGTGCATACGATTCAGGTAGGCTTTGACGCGGCGAACCATTTGTGCTTCTTCAAACATTTTTTTAGGATTGGGGACATTTGAAGACTTTTTCCTCCGCTTAACGGTCACCTGACCTTGTTGAACTCCAGTTGTCAGCTGATTCAATGCCACCATTGCATTGGAAGGAGGCTGTTTTCCCAACTCCAACAATGTGAGGAAATCGTATGGAGAGCTACACATGTTTGTGAGCGTTCTGACTTCTTTTGAAATCATTCTCAACTTTTCAAAATTAACCATGCCCTCCACTTTTGTATCATTGCCCAGGTGAATAAAAGTAAGGTCCTTTTTAACCACAGGATAAAATGGGATAACTGGAGACCTGCCTTGTTCTGAAGTTACCAATTGTCTATATTTGGACATATTCCTTGATGGGTCCATAAGCATTTGCAGATCTGTAAATAGTTTTAAATATTTTGTTGGCAGTTTTTCCCATGTCATTCTTAATCTGGAAACTGCCCCATGACCCAATCCTGATATAATTGCAAACATGGAATTAAAATTTTTACACTCTTTACAATGTCGCGCCACTTTGATAAATTGCTTAACGATTTTCGATCGCCGCACATGATTCTGTTCAGTAACTACTTCAGTAACTACCCAAAACATTTCCTTGTTAACAAGTTCAGCAAACTGTGCCAACATAGGTATACCATATCTACTTTTCAATTCAAACAGATCATCCACATATTCCGTGCTTTCAATTTGGCGAAAAATGCAAAAATCTTGCAGAGTTAGCTGAACAGCTACTTCCACTGCATTAAGTTGGAGAAAGTGCACAACACTTTCCCTCAAGAGCTCTGGCGCCATTTCATCAGGTACTAAAGTTTCGTGTATTCCATTTGTTTTCAGATAGTATCTTGAGCTAAGGCCAATGCGTTCTGCAAGATTTTGAAGCTGATCAGGCAATCTATGTTGCTTAATGATGCCACCTTGGGCAACAGAAACTTCACATAAAGAGAAATTTGAACTAGGATCAGTGATACCAAACTCTTGTAAAGTTAGCATCACCACTTCTCTGGCAGTGGTTTCCTTATTGACTAATAAATATTTGCATGTTTGATCAGCTTTGTAAACCTTTAGCACATGCTCAGGGTAATCTGATGACTGATAGTCATCATAACAAATTGATATTAAATCTGGGTTACTATGTGAATTATAGAATGATGTAGTGCTGTTGGCCTTATTGAGAGATTCTGAATTAGAGAGGATACTATCATCTGAGTGTAAACCATCTGTTATTGTATTTTTAGGTAGAATCATTTTCATTAAAGCCTTATGTAATCTTCTCTTGGGGCCAAGAGTCATAAATCCCTTCTGTGGCTCTTTCTTTATGCTTAACTGTTGAGGCTTTTTTGTTGGTGATGGAAAAGCAGGTGTTAAGGTAATGGGATCATCACTAAGCAACTCTGCAGTGGATAATCGGGCTCTTGGATCCGTTTGCCATCTAATATTAGGGCAACCCCTGTGTCTGGGGGGATTATCAGGGGTTATAAGCATTTGCTTAAATGATAATAAATTACTTTTTACTGTGATGCTTAAATGGGTAGATCCCATAATAATTTCCATTGCTTTTGCATTGCTCACATGCCTGAATGACTGTCCATTTACTTCAATTACCTGATCACCTCTTTTCAGTCCAACTTCTTCAGCTTTTGAATGCTTTTCAACTTTGAGAATAAATATTCCATAGCCTCTTTCATATCCACCTAGAATACTGAAGTTCAAAGGATCATCTCTCGAAGGTCGCGACAGTGTGACGCTTCTAGTTCTTGCCTTAGCAGAACATGCAATATTCAATAATCTTAATTGGCTTTCCATTTTCTCTCGTTCCAAAGCAGTTTCAAAACTTTCCAAAAATTCCATCATAGTTGGATCTGTTTCAAAGTCAGTGAAATGGTTATTCACCCAAAGAAGAACCACCCTAGTAACTTTGTCGCGGACAGAGGACTCACAGAACCAGGCAAGTAGTTGTTTGGCTACAACTAAGGGGCTTTCAATGAATGTTCTATGAGTCAACAGGAAATCTTCTACATATGTTGAGTCACGTGAATTATCCTCAATTAGCTGTAGCATTAGGTGTTCAGGAGTCCCTCTGATGACTACATGTCCTTGTTGATGCCCTGATTCTCCAGCAGCTCCTCTGTATTCTGTCACTAGCACTACAACACCATCAATCTCATGCCTCCGTATGTTTTCTTCACCTTGATGTAAAATACGATAATAATCTGTTTGTGTGATGCATACAAATTGACAGTCATCACATCGTGTGGTCATTACTCCTCTGTGATATAATTTTTCCAAAGTGGCTTCTGCCATGCCAAAACTGTCGCCAACATTTAAATGCTCTATTTCACCGTTTTGATGTTCAATTTCTACATGACCATTAATGAGGACTGACCATGAATCATGTTCTTCTCCATCATTCATAACAATTGTTCCAGCCTTCTCCACCACAGCAAAAACCATAACAGCACATAGTGCCCGGCGAACCGTTAATGTCATATTTGTAAATGCTTTTAAATGTTGTGTAAATTCCAAGAGAATTTCAATATCTTCATCAGACCTTTCACTGGGATCCTTTTCAAGGCATTCTCGAACAGCATCACGGACGGTGAGGCTGTCCATGCTCTCCTCCAAATCTTCTTCCTCATCAGAATCCACAATGGACTCGAGGAGACCAGATAGGTCAACCTCCATGTCCATGTCAAGTGAGCTATGTACCGAAGTCATTGTGTCACTGCCACTGTATGCAGAGCTAGTGTCGCTCGCATTGGAGCACTTAAGTGTGTGGGGATACAGCTCTGGACTGTGACGGCCTCCACGCCCACCTCTCAACATTGTGAAGTTTCTAGCCCGTTTCCACTGACGTCCTGCCACTGAAACAAAATAAATGAAATAATTCAAAATTTATTTTCCAAAAGCAGCAACTACTAATGCTCACACCACATCAATTATCTGCTGTGGACGTTTTACAAATACTGATTCCATATTAATCTCATATCAAAATGATCAAACAGTGAAATGTAAGTATTATAATAAAGCTCTAAAGGTTTATTGGTATTTTTAAAAGAAAATAAATTACTTGCCAAGTATCCACTATAAATAGCTCAGTGTAACAACCAACTTTTCTGGACAAAAACCGTCGTTTACATCTTACCATGCATTATGCATGACGTGATATCAAGTTTGAATAAGAATGCACTTTAAATTAAACACTAGAAATATGTTCTAATGTTCACGATTGCAAAAATCTATCATTGGATTTTAACGCACCTACTCTGCTACTCATTCATCTATGGCATGCATCACGCTTACACTCAGTAAAAACTGATGTAACCAATGTTGATTGTTTATATATTCATTCTTAAACAACAGATACATGATCATATAAACATTAAAGTTATAAACATATTCGGTACCTTCAAAATTTCTATTTATTTTGCATTCATGGCGGAACTGTCAGTGCTTCCATGTTGCTTTCTAACTGATTAGTTTTCACCACCACCCAAGGAGACTATTTTAATACTCTCAACGCACGGCACTGGGCACTAAGATGATCTGTTTACCTATATTTGATTGGATTGTATGCTAAATGATTTTATTGTATTTAAACAAATAATACTGAATAATCTTCACAAAATAGAAAGCTACTTTCGTAGTCAAATCCAATGTCCACAAAGCGGAATAACATCAATGACGGGTTTGACGACAACTAAATTAGTCTATGGTATTTATTGGACAAGTTACGTAATGTGCCCTATATACTTAAAGAAAACCTCAATTTAAATACATTGGCGTAAATCATTTCATTTTGTATAATAACGTGTTCAAATTAATTTGTATAATTCCGAAGTTAACTATGAAAAATTAAAATTTATTGTAAATGAAAATTAATTAAAATGGTAAAATGTTATCGTAATCGAATATCTGTTTTGCTTCCTGTTTCAACAGTATTATGTAAAAATAAAACAATAGAAATAAAATGGACATGACTTAAGTTTATTTAAATGCTTTTGAAACTATTATATACCAATAAAAAAAACCACATTCATTGATCTCATTCTTACAACAGATGACAGTCAATAGGAAAAGTGAAACAGCACTATTTCAATTACGACGCTCTGATTGTGCTTTAAACGCTGCTTTAGTTGAGCTAACTTGAACGTGACCATATAAACGGAAAGAGAAATTTCATATTGAATTGTTTTAATCGATTTTATAAGTATAAAACTGCTCAGTGTGTAAAAAAAGAGTAGAATATAATAATTTAATTATTTTTTTCCGTACTATGAGACAAAATTTGTCAGGTAACGTTAAAAAAATGTGTAAAAAGTACATGATTTGACTCAACTAACGTATTCTATCTCCATCTATTTTCAGAATAAGGTACTTTTCTATGAGTGTAGCGTTTTCGCAGCTAAAAGCTAGTGATGATAATCTTTTAGTTATATTAACTTTTGTAAATTGGTCGTTTTCCGCAGCGGAAAAAGTCGCAAAAACATTCATCCGGACGTGTAGAAGTGCAATATCCTGAAATAATCTCATTATAAGCATTAATGCGTCCAGTTTTACATTCAAAGCGGATGGTGAGCGATGGCGAGAGTACGGTGATAGATTTTTGGTGTTAAATTTTGCTCCGTGTCATCACCGCTTTATTCGTCGACTACGTCTAAGAAGGACATAAACCATTTTGTTTCGCCGTTTTACGTGTTATTATAACTAAATATTTGATAATCTTGAAGGATTACTGAGGAAATATATTGTCATTGACTGACCGGCTGATATTACACGAGGCTTGTATGTATATGTGACTTCTCCCTGCTGCTATTCGTGACACGCCTCAGAAAATAAAGATAAATTTGTGAATCGAACTGTTCGTTTTTGTTATTGTGTCATTTTAGTGTTATAGTCGTTTTAAAATTACGTAACTATTGTGGAATCTTGAAGTGTATAAAGAATGGCCTGAGTGTGACCACTCCATTACCGTCATGTGTGACGAAGGAATGTTTGTTTAGGCTCTAATATTGTGCTACGACCTTACGGGAAGTGCGCGTTCGTCTCGTGAACTGGGTCGGATCATGAATCTGCCCGAATCAAAACAAGTTTCGCATTGATCGCTGTCTACTATTGTCAATCGGGACACTTATAAATTACCAAAATGTCTTCGGGAACGTTTGTGGACAGGATCGATCCCTTCGCGAAGCGATCGCTGAAGAAAAAGACGAAGAAATCTCAAGGATCGTCGCGGTACCGCAACACGCAGGACGTGGAGCTGCAGGCGCTGCCACTTCTCAAAGGTGCACCACTTGTTTACTATCGCTTCTTTAGCTCGTGTCACTTCTACCCGTCCTCCTTAACCTCTCCTGCACTAATGAATTCATATTCTAATTAGATTTAATTCCTACCGAGTGATCATATTATAAGCATGAAACTTGTTGGATTTTACCCTCTTTAGGAGTATACAAGTATATCCATACAGTAGTATGGATTGATAGTTTAACCAAACTACTAATGATTATCATTTACCCAATCCCAGTCTAATTGATAATGCCTTTCTATTTGACACTTTACATGTATTTAACTAGAATACTTACTCCTGATCTATGATATGATATTACCTACTTAAATCATATCATAATCAATTGACTTTTGAAGCCTTTCCTTATGTATATTTGTTATAAAATCAGTGAGTCCCTATTAATGTGATTTAAATGATTGTGTTGACAAACATGAACTTATAACAAATAGAACTAAGAAACTGAGGCATTTCAGCCACAATGTTGTGTGTACTAGATACTGCTATTCCATTCTAATCTAATGATAACAAGCTGCATTATGTCTTGTTACATCCTAAAAACAACATTACATTTAGTTTATGAATCATAATTTTATGTATACAATTATTATGATCATGTGCTGTTATACCTGCATGTATGTATATTAATAATTAGTGAAAGCTTTGCCAAATCAGATTTATTACCCCTTTAATCATGATGTCATTCACTTAATCTATTGTGAAGGAGATAAGTTATTGTAGCTATTTATGCTACTTCTATACCTATTTCTATTTTAACTAAGAGTTTATCTTCCCTGATCAACATTATACAGCCAAATTGGTCTAGTTGTATAGATATGCTTTAAAGACTTGATTACAAACGCAAATTTGGTCATTCTTTTTCTTTTAATCAAGATGTTTTAATGATATTGGGAGTCATAATTTTTTTTTCCTACTTGGATGTGATCCATCATACATGAAATCTGTACCTAGTGTGCTATCAATGGTATCTTACATCCATAGAACAATATCATAGTGTATTAAGTACAGTCAGAATTACTTGGATTAGAGTAGCTGAGTTGCTCAAAAATATGTGAACAGAACTTTGATTTTCATGTGTGTTTGATATTTTTGAGCACTGTAGCCAGTCTGATGTTAACTGTACACTGAAATATGCATAAATCTAAAAGGTGAAGATAGTAACTATCTTTAATTTAGATGGAAAGAACCAAACATGCAATTACTTCTGTAATTTGTCAGATAAAGTCTTTGCTTATCTCTGTGTTGTCCAATATGTAACATTTTGTAATGTTACACTGTGAAACCAATTGTAAATAAATAAAATATTAGGGGACAATCTTACACAAATCAACCTAGTCCCAAACTGAGCAAAGCTTGTACTATGGGTACTAGACAACAATAAACATACTTATATAGATAAATAAATACTTAAATACATAGAAAACATCCATGACTCAGGAAAAAATATTTGTGCTCATCACACAAATGAATGCCCTTACCGGGATTCAAACCCAGGTCCTCTTGTGTCGTAGGCAGGGACACTACCAACTAGGCTAAAGCGGTTGTCAATGTGTATTAGAACTCCAAATACTGCATGCTTAACTTATTGGAGAATTGAAAAACAAATAAGATGGTGTGGGTGTATCTATTTAAATATGTATATCTTATGTTAGATGTTTGATAATAAACACATGTAGATAAAAATAACATCTATATATACATCTGAATCTGATGTTATGCTGGTACATAAACCTTGCTTTATACATATATTAAAATAAATAAATAATATCACAGGACTATTCACACCAATTGACCTAGTACCAAAGTAAGGAAAGCTAGTGTTATGGGGTACTAGGCAACATATAAACATACTAAGATATAGATAGATACATACTTAAATATATATTAAACACCCAAGACTCAAGAACAAACATTCATATTTTACATACAAATATCTGCCCCAAAATGGGAATTGAACCCAGGACCTCAAGCTTCAGACAATACAATACAATGACTCTTTCTTTATTGTACACCACAAAGAAAACAATACAGAAAAACAAGTACATGGAAAAAATAGTCATAGTCAGGTTCTCTAACCACTAAGCCATTAGGTCGTCAAAAAGATAGTTTGTAGGTTAAACTAAACTAAACTTTAATTTTTCTGCTTAATTGATAGCTTGAGCATTAATGTATTTTAACACTTAATTACTTTTTTTTTGTGAGATGATCTAATTTAAATGTTGTTGAAACAGAAAAAATCGTCAATCACACAGACACTATTGCTTGCCTGTGTGTTGTGTGTTCAACATATAAATTATATTCATATTCATAATAGGTAAACCTGCATAAAATATAACATATGGGTGGAGTTAAAAAAGTTAGATTATGTTAACTGGTTGTTCACCATACAAAACAACTGACTCACAAATGTTCTTTTATGTCAAAGAAATTACCATTAATGCTTTTGCACCATAGAATGTTTCATGCTCTTTTTAACTACTGGTGTCAAATGTCCACATTTTTGACTTCCACCTATATAACAAATGTGTCACTAATTACTATTGATTGTTATCTATATGAAGTTTTCATAGCAAAGTATAATGTTGACAGAAAAATCAATTCATGTAAATATTAATTATTATTTGTTACTGTAAAATCTTCACATACAGATATAATTATTTACATTAGCAAACCTTTTTCAACCCTTTATACATACATACAGACATAGGAATTTAGGGGGCAAAATTGAATGACAGGTAGGGAGCTCCTTTATCAATGAACTCAACTATCAATGCTTTTCCCATATGGTAGTGATAGCCCCCCAGCTTTGTTTGTAAATTTTTATTTTGGAGATAAATATGATTTTTATACTTTCTATAAAATTATATTTTGTTTTACAAAAAAAAATTGTGACATCACTAGTTTATGGGAAAAGCGTCGATAGTTGAGTTTATCGTTAAAGGAACTCCCTACCTGTCATTATATTTTGCCCCCTAAATTCCTATGTCTGATTATTATCTTAAAAACACTATCAAATTGTACATCAGCACATCAAATATCATGCATTGATGTTATGTCATACAAACACAACTAGGCTATAAGTTATGTTAGTATCTGAAGTACAATAATGATATTAAAAATATTTGTGTACCGTAAAACCACATAACTATAGTCCTAGCCTGCAACAATAGTCCAATTTTCATCCTTACATTATCCTTAAAATATGATAGCTACATGGCTAGACTAAAGCAAATTATTTTAGGCCTAACAAAATAATTATATACCCAGAAATAATAGCAGTAAGCTATAATATTTTAAGGATAATTTAAGGACGAAAATTGGACTATTGTTGCAGGCTAGGACTATAGTTATGTGGTTTTACGGTATATATTTTTTATCAACCATTATTTGCTATGAAAACTGCACATTGATAATGATCAGTACTAATTAAGATTTTAATGTTATGTGATATTAGCTGACCCGGCAAACATTGTTCTGGCATATAAATTTTCAAAGAAATTTAACTAGGCTAGGAGGTTGAAAAATATTTTACAACCTATTCTCATATTCACCAAAAATAATAAAAAACATAAAAATTGGTTGAGCTGTTTCGGAGGAGTGGGACCACAAATACCATGACATGAGACATATATATATTAGAAGATTATAGACAGAAAATAATTAGATTTAGGTGGGCACCCATTTTTAAGATTACATATTTATTTTTGAGACTGTCACTGTTGTTAAAAATCAAACTAAATTTATTCAATTACAATACTCAGCCAGTACCTGACACAACAGCTGCACTGTGCAGCATAGATACATAACTATTCATTCTTGTACTCCTATCGCACAGTTACTGTTGTTGTGCTGCCTTCATACAAGCATGAAAAACTTGTATGAAAGTAACATTGTAAGGGTAGTCTCAAGTGGAGAATGTAGTATATGCCCATGGATAGTGAATTTAAATGTACAATTACCAAGTATAATTGTTATCTTTACAGATGTACCTAGCAGTGAGCAAGAAGAATTGTTTATTCGCAAGCTTCGGCAGTGCTGTGTAGCATTTGACTTTATGGATCCTGTTGCCGACCTTAAAGGCAAGGAGATAAAACGTGCCACTCTCAATGAGCTTGTAGAGTACATCACTGGCGGCCGTGGAGTACTAACTGAGCCTGTCTACCCAGAGATTATAAAAATGGTAGGATTATATCTGATTTCTTACTTTTACTCAATTAACAAAAGATAATATCAGTAGATAATAAGCCACAGATTAAGCACCTGGTGGCACAAGATTGTTCTAATTATAAACTTGTGCTTAGAGTTTAAAGCTGAATGTGATCACAAAATACATGCTCTATCCATGAGACTGATTTGATTAGCAGTTAAGAAGGATGCCATAATAAGTAAGAGGGAGACATAAATGCTTTATTTCTGCTTGACAAATGGGATCACTCTCAATTGCCAATCAAATTCTGTGTGGTATGCACATTACAATGAATTGCTGAACTATGACTTGCTAACTATTGTGTTCTTTAAAAAGGATTCATTCAAATTTAAAAGTGCTTGTGTTGTGTTTGTTTCGAATTTCATTACAAAATTGTTTTAGAATGTTATTCATAAATAGTGCAAAGGGAAGTGATCCTGGTAAGGGGAAGGGTTGTGTGTAATTTGTGACTTGAAAAAGACTTAATAATTATGATTTTTTCCCCTTATACTTGATAACTTTTCTTAGTTTGGATTTCCAATGAAGCATTAAATGAAGCACCTATGAAAGAAAGTAATAATGTCAAGTCAATGACCTCTTGGTTGTTTAACATTGTCTTATCTGAATACAAAATATCCCCAAAACAAGCCAATATTTATCCTATGCAAAGAGTTAGTGATTTTTCAGTGAATCTTTTATGACTCTTTTGGTACACAACATAATAATATTTGTGAATTCTGACAGGAGCCTAAAAATACCATGTTCACTTTATAATAATATGCTGAATATCCCTTAACTCCAGATTTCGGCCAACTTGTTCCGCACTTTGCCGCCAAGTGACAACCCTGACTTTGACCCGGAGGAAGATGATCCAACTTTGGAGGCTTCATGGCCCCATTTGCAACTAGTTTACGAGTTCTTTCTGCGCTTCCTCGAGTCCACTGACTTCCAGCCTACTATCGGCAAGAAGGTCATTGACCAAAAATTCGTCTTGCAGGTAATGTGACTTTTTTTTATTTCGTAACTTGAATTTTAGACCCTAACCGTTACATTATATATATTATGTTACACGAATATTCCTTAACGGCACTATAAATGGCACACCCATCTTCCAACATTAATTAATTAGTAATTAGCCTCCAAACGCGCGTAAGTCTCTTCTGCCGCTAATTTCATTACTTCGGAGGCGTAGTGGCATATGCGATTTGTCAGTTCATGTACGTTAATCTCGACCGTGAAGTTAGCAAGTAAATAAATAAAGGAGATTTATTCAATAGTTTGTTTATGGCTTTGGTACAATAATAATACAGACAATAGTTAGGATATTTTTCTAATAAGTTTTCACTAGTCGACAATAGCGTAATCGTCTAACCTATACTCATGGCTTTTTCTACGTGTAAGAATAAAAAGAATAAGCTAGTTCATTATTATTATAGTTGCTGCTGTTTACGGCATATATTTTGACATACCCAAAAATTTTTACGGAACCCTCGGTGCCGGCTTTTTTTATATATGGCCAATCCATTAAGATTGATTCAAAGGCCGACAGGATGCGACAAACTTGAACCTTCACTGGCCATATCCTTACCACTGTTTATGGGAAAACCTATAAGCATTTGCAATTTCTCCACACAGGGTGGCATGGACTGATCTAAATACCTATTGTAACAACTTGATTTTATATGTACATGACTAAATAGATAAATAACTTTTCGTTCAGATCGCGCGTGTTATCCCCAAACCAATTAGCCGAATAACTACATGTTGTGCATACATTGGTGAATATGGCTATTAAGTATATGCACAATTATTATGGAATTGAAACAAACTGTGCATTCAATCTCAGGTTTCGAGCTCCAAGTTGCAAGAGAAGTCAGACTCTTGTCATAGCTTGTGAGGGCATAAATGGGCTGTTTTGAGGTTTGGTATTAAGGATCATTTTCAAATTTTGTGCAGGTAAACTTGTCCCAACCTAAAATTGTGTTTCCGTTTACAATGTCTATTTTCTGTGGTTATTTAAATCAAATGATTGATGATTTGATTTGCAATCAGCCATATGTCACACATAATTATTGACTATCGGAATCAAAAAAAGATGCTTATGTTTATGTAATGTTCATAATAATGCGTGGTAACAGAGTGGTAGCTCCATACAAATAGTAACAGAGTGATCTGCATATATTTTTAAAAACCGGCCAAGAGCGTGTCGGACACGCACAAGGTAGGGTTCTGTAGCCATTACAAAAAAATCAAGTAATATTTTTCTAAGGATTTCGTATGTGTACGGAATCATCCAAGTTTAGGTATGTTTTATACCTTAGGCTACTATTTACTCTTAAACTACAAATAATTTCCAAGCAATCTTAGCCGCTATAATTTTCCTAGTAAATTTGATATATTTACTACCATTCTGAATTTTTTCAAATTTTTCCACCTAACAGTTTAGATTTTAGAGGGGGGGGGGACGCTCGATTTTAATGAAAATTTTCACTTTAAAGTTGAATATTTCGCAAACAGATCACTGAATAGAAAAATCATGTTGGCAACCCCGCAATGGTTTTAAAAGACCTATCCAACGATACCCCACACTATAGGATTAGTCGAGAAAAAAAAATCACCCACCCTTTACGTCTATGGGAGGTACCCTAAAAAAAAATATTTTTTTATTTTTTATCTTGCCACTTTGTGGGCGTGACTGATATGTATATTCATGCCAAATTACAGCTTTCTAGTACTAACGATCTCTGAGCTTAGCCGCGGACAGACAGACAGACGGACAGACATGGCGAAACTATAAGGGTTCCTAGTTGACTACGGAACCCTAAAAATGACCCATATATAGTGCCCAACCGAGAGTCAGTTATTGGCTGAAGCCGAAGAGAATGGTTCACCCGTTGCCAAAGCCTAAGCCGGAAGTTCATTCACATTAATTATCTTATCAGTCTTATCAAAAACAAATCGTAATCTATACAATTGACACACGCGTGCTAACCTCGTTTAGCTTTGTGCCGCTCGCCAAGTCTCGTCCCGGTAAATCGACTTCATCAGAGATCCCTACGCACAATAAACGGAGATCGACGGTACTCTGACTCAACCTTCGTGTATATGAAATTTTATGAATTTGGAATAGCCTCTAAGCCTTGTGTCTAAAGTGGTTATTCCAATTTAGTAAAATTTCATATACGGGGGTTGAGTCAGAGTACCGTCGAGATGCTTTATGAGCAGTTTAGGCTTATTACAGATTCCATTCGCAAAAAAACCAGCCAAGTGCGAGTCGGACTCGCACACCGAGTGTTCCGTACAAATTTGTAGGTAAGTATGTCAAAATGTACGCCGTAAACAGACGCATCTATTATAATCCAGTGCACTCAATATGGAATCATTTTGAACATTGGTTCAGCGTTACCTCCCTTACAAAATTACAAATGTATAGATAGTTTTCAGATTTTTCCCTATATTTGTAGTATTACCGCCAAATTTCATAGTTCTTTCATTTCATAGTTGGAATATACCCTATAAATTTTGATTCCCTTGAGAGTGTCGAAATATGTATACTTAAATACGTTTTTTGCGGCATAAACGGCCGAATTCTTTTTTACGTTAACTTAGAAGTTTGATTTTTTCACAACTTCAAGGGACTGTAGAGACCTGAGTGTATGCTTTTAATTTCAACTCGATATCTCCACGTGTTCCTGAGATAAAGGGTCTTGACAGATGGACGGACGGACGGACGGACGGCAAAGTGATCCTATAAGGGTTCCGTTTTTTTTCTTTTTAAGGCACGGAACCCTAAAAAGCACACTTGCAATAATCAGGTGATGTTCCAATGGGGGTTCGAAACTTTTTTTACTTTCCCGTGACTCTCGTGATATCACTTGGAGGGAGGGGATGTCTTTGTCATTTAATATTATATATTTATATTTTGCCAAAACGTGGACGAGGTAGTCTCGAGTCTGGCCCGCTTTAGGTGCTAGTGGCCCTAAGAAATTCCGCTTTAGCGTGTAAGGATAGCGGCCAAAGCAGGTCTGATTTTCGAGTTGTTATCTTAAGGCTGGATTTCACCAAACTTTTATTCCGAGAATAACCCTTACTCTCAGATAGTAATGTCTAATGTCAAATCACTATGGCGGTTTGACGTTACTATCTGAGAGTAAGCGTTATTCTCGGAATAAAAGTTTGGTGATATCCAGCCTAAGGGTGCCTTTCCACCAGATATCTGCTATGCAGCTACGAAACTATGTGACCGTTTCCAGCGTTAAATTAGTACCTACGCTAAGCTATGTAGCTACTCGAGGTAGATCCTGAGCACGCATCGTTTCATATAAAAAACATAGTTGAACTCGTTTCCACCAGTGCTACCAATGGACCAATTGACCAATGAATATTATTGGTGGATATCAAATGCATCCCTAGCAACGTAGCTTTAAACCGGCACGTATCACGGCCACACAGTGACAAAGCCTTTACGCGGCTGCGGCCATCGGGCTTCGGTTTCACTTGGCTCAAACTGTATTTGCATCGGTTTTAACTATTTTCGAATTTTAAAGTATGTTCTCTCTGAAATAAGGTCTTCGAACACTTCTCTATTCCATACCAATGCGGCACCGACTCAACTCAAACTTTCGGTTAGTCAACTAGGTGATCCAACCAATTGGTCACTAGTGGACAACGCGGTGTCAACGAGTGGGCTATGCGTAGTCAAATGGGCCAGCTCGTCTTCCAATACATACCTACAGGTGACTTGTTTTTCGACCTATTCCCTAAAAGGGGTTATTCTAGAGCTTATTTACAATGTTAGTCCAGTCAACCAGTAAAAAATGTCGACATTTGTACTACCTTTTAGGAAAGGTTAATTACGAAATTCATTTCGGTAATTTTTACGCGATTTTGTTTTTGTCTTTGATTTAAAAGAAATGTAAAAAACTTATGTAGGTACTTTAGCTTGTGATTTTTACAACCTTTTGTTTAGAAAAAGCCTCGATAATTTTTTGACATGATTCTTTATTTAAAGAAAGCTACATGAAAAATTTACCATCCTAAAGCATGTACTTTTTTCTCAATTGCCATTCTTAGGTCGGAAGATGGCGTTTTTTCGAAAAAAAAAACTAAAAATTCGAATAACTCCAAAACCACTGAATTTAGGTCCTCGGTTGACGGGACTAAAAACATTGTAAATAAGTGTATTGTAAACTAAAAATATTGTAATAAGGGATTGGTCGAATTACAAGTCGCTCTGTATAGTGCCCGCCAGTCGCAACCCGACGTATGGGCAACGCGTGGCAAATGGGTTCTAATTGACCTAAAGTGTACGACACGTAGTCCGCTACCTTCACACAAATTTTGAAAATTGTACTGTAGGGTATTCCCTTAGGCGCAAGCCACACAGAAGAGACGTGGGAGGGGGGCGCGTCGCAGTCCGCGTCGTTTGTTCGCAGGCGTCTCCGCCCCGTCTCTTCTGTCTGCTTTGAATCACGCCGCGTCATACATTTAGTATGACAACTGATTCAAGAGACGCCGCGAGTGCAATGCGCCCACGTCCCACGTCTCTTCTGTGTGGCTTGCGCCTTAAGCCTTATGCTGTATTTGGGCATTTTCAGAAAAAAGTGTACCCTGTACTTTTTCTTTAAAACCGAACAAATTTTGTGTTATTTCTAGTCCAAATCACAAGCACTATCAATTTAAGCAATAAAAAAAGTGTCCCTCTCTTAATTGACAGTTTTGTGACGCAGTTAACCATACATGTTGTACGGACCGTCACAAAACTGACTAATAAATTTTGTATGGAAAAATTAAGGATAATTAAGGCAAACGGGTACATTTTTTTCTGAAAAAACCCCATTTAACTTTGAGTCGAGTGGCTGTTGAGTTGTTATAATGTAGTAATGTAAAGCGCGAAGACCTATAACCCAGGGACTATTGCTGGGGGGTGTTGACATGACAGTGACGTATTTGTTGTAGCTGCTTGACCTATTCGACTCGGAGGATCCGCGCGAGCGCGACTTCCTCAAGACCGTGCTGCATCGCATCTACGGCAAGTTCCTCGGGCTGCGCGCCTTCATCAGGAAACAGATCAACAACATATTCCTGCGATTCGTCTACGAAACTGAACATTTTAATGGTGTTGGTGAACTGTTAGAAATTTTGGGAAGGTTAGTGATCTGCTTTTGATAATAGCAAAGGTAACTTGCGTGTAGTGCAGTACTAGTAGAATACTGGTAGAGTGTTTATATGCGTGTAAACAGTCAATCCCTTGTTCACATTGTGATCTAGACGTGAAAGCAAGCAAGTTCAGCACCTTTTACCTTTTACATGTGATGTGCACGCATATAGGACGGACTTAATAAAGAAATAAAAATTCAAACAAATAAATAGAGATAGCATCAAGAACTTGTCCACAGTATAATCAACGGGTTCGCCCTGTCTCAAGTCTCGAACTTATTTATTATAAATGTTAATGTAATGTTTGCCAGTATAATCAACGGGTTTGCGCTGTTTTCAGTCTTGAACTTAAGATGATATCAGACTATTCACTTGGATGAATATTCACTCCAGTGAATGCTTCATTTTTCTTTCATTCCATGTTCGTTATTCCATGGCTTAGCTGGAATGACGTAGAAATGAACATTCATCCTTAGATTCTTTCAATATGGCGTCGAATGAAGTCGTGCTATTTGGAATAAGTTTAAATGGCCGTGTGTTCAGACTGTACATTTTTCGTTCATTCGGAGTGGAATGAGTGATTCCGAATGAAAAGATTCAACATGGTTGAATCAGTTCACTAATGAGTTCATTCGCTATTTTTGATTCACTTTGCGTTCAGACGTATAATTTTGAGTGAAAGATGCAAAATGAAAAAAGAAAATGAAAAAAAAAATGATCCGTCTGATATCGCCTTTATGATAAACGTGAATGTAATGTTGTGCAGTATAATCAACGGGTTCGCGCTCCCCCTGAAGAGCGAACACAAGCAGTTCCTGGTGAAGGTGCTCCTCCCGCTGCACAAGGTGAAGTGCCTGTCGCTGTACCACGCGCAGCTCGCCTACTGCGTCGTGCAGTTCCTCGAGAAGGACGCCACGCTCACCGAGCCCGTCGTGCGCGGCCTGCTCAAGTTCTGGCCCAAGACCTGCTCGCAGAAAGAGGTCACTCACCTTTTTTTATACCTTTTTTTCAGCGGGCAGCGGCGCGGCGAGCGTTTTCTTTTCCGTTCATTGCGTGTCTTCCATCCATCTCAGCCTATATACCGACGCCTCCCCTCAGAATGAGAGGGCTTGGGCCATAGTTCCCACGCGGGCCCAGTGTGGATTGGGAACTTCTCACGCACCATTAAATTTCTTCTCAGATGGGTGCAGATTTCCTCACGATGTTTACCTTCACCGTAAAGCTCATGGTAAATTTCAAACATAATTTCGTACATAAATTCCAAAAAACTTGAGAGGTGCGAGTCTGGATTCGAACCCATGACACTGCTTGAAAGGCAATAGGTCAAACCACTAGGCCACCACGGCTTGCCTCGTTGCGTGTGCTGGCTGGTAAACGCTGTGGCGAGCGTCACGGCTGCACAATGAACAGAGAACGCGCTCGTCGCTCCGCTGCCCGCTGACTTCGCGTCCGCGGCCTCACGGCCAAGGGATCGATTTTTGGAATCCCGTCACTCGACACTGCCTTTCATATGTCTGGCGAGATATCTCTATTGTAGCCTATCATCCCCACAAGTTAATGCTGGCCAATATAATGCATCGTTTATTTTAGCATTAGAAAAAGAGTAAACATGAATGTCTGGTATCTAAATGATTGGTGTGACGTAATTGGCTAAGTAAAGTTTTTTGAAGAGGTGCTAAATATATTTTTTTTCGACAGTAGTCGTCTTCTAGACCGAGAAACTGCAGCTGTTTTATTTTTATCTCCTATTGTTTACTGGAAATATTTTTTTAAGTGTTCGAGATGACATTTGTGAGATTTAATGGCTGACAAGCGGTTCATGCTCAGTACTTAGTAGAAATAGAAAAAAAAACGAAGTCAATTGTCAATGTCAAATGAAATCTAACCGTTTGCGTTTCGTTTACTTTGCATTGTCCAAAAAGCAGTTCCAAAATAATGATCGAAAATATTCAATCGTGATTTAATTATCGTGCATAATTCGTGGAGAAATGCGGTAAAATTTTAAAACCGGATTTTGTGCGGAGGTCGTTAAAAATAGTCCAAAAATCACACCAAAACGCAAAGCAAACGAAACGCAAACGGTTTGACATGGACAAAAGTGACAGATGACTTCGTTTTTTTTTCTGTTTCTACTAAGTACTGAGCACGAACGGCTTGTCAGCCATTAAATCTCACAAATGTCAACTCGAACACTTAAAAAAATATTTCCAGTAAACAATAGGAGATAAAAATAAAACAGCTGCAGTTTCTCGATCTTCAGAACGCCGACTGTCGAAAAAAAATATAATATAATAATAATAACCTCTTAAAAAAACTTTACTTAGCCAATTTATGGATGGTTCTTACGTGATGATGTTTGTCTACTATGCCCATTCAACTTTGACGAGGAAAAACACGCGGGCAGACAGTGCCGCTCTTAGCTGTCCTCATTATGAAAGATGGACACGCTTTGTGTGAAATTTAAATATACAGATTTTCCACTCTTACAGTTAGGGACCGTAAAGAGTATACAGCCATCTCTATCCAGAATCATCGGCTTCCGATTCTCGCGTCTTAAGAGGGTTTTACCTGCTGAGCTGGCAACGTTGCATTTTTGTTAGTTTTTCTCGATTATTCCATAAAAAATTAATAAAAATTAAAAATGTTTTGTATACAAATTGTTATAATATATATAAGTTAATGTGTCTACTGCAATAATAATTCGTGATAAGACTTTTATTTTCTTTAAAAACCGTTAGGTAATAATTTGTTCGTTTTTAAAGAAAATAAAAGTCTTATCACGAATTATTATTGCAGTAGACACATTAACTTATATATTAGAACAATTTGTATACAAAACATTTTTATTTTTCATTCAATTTTTATGGATTAATCGAGAAAAACTTAACAAAAATGCAACGTTGCCAGCTCAGCAGGTATAAACCCTCTTAATCTTTGCAGTTGCAAATTATTGTCGCGAAAGACATCTTGCTGCGTAAAAACGTTTCTTAGCAACGATTTACCATTTCTTTACTGAGTGAGTTAATTATTCATTTAGTGTAATGACATAATTACCTGGGTATGATGTAGAACAATGGTAACATTAATACATGACGCAAACGTCACCATCTGTATGACAAACGAGCGTATCGGTCTTCTTCATATTTTCAGGTCTTCACTTGAGTAGAACAATTTAGTAATTTTTACATGTCACTTTTAGAGCAATTAAAAATTAGGAAAAAAAAATTAAAGTGTATAAGTAGTCTATTTTAGAAAGGTAGAAAAATTACATGTGTCGTATCAATAACCAAATGATTCATATTGAAACAAAGGTGAAAATTACTACAGAAGTTTCATAATGCATTGCTGATTGTATTTTGTTTTGTATTTAACAGGATTTCGGCGAATATAATTGTTGAAACCAATCTTTCCATACCATCGTGTATTCCAGGTGATGTTTCTGGGCGAGATAGAAGAGATACTAGACGTTATCGAGCCTGCGCAATTTGCAAAAATACAAGAGCCCCTCTTCAGACAGATAGCCAAGTGCGTCTCCAGTCCACATTTTCAGGTATGTGTTTGTTTAACTTATTGATTGTATAATTTATGAAAATTTACCATAATTACTTAAAAACCTATTAAGCTTAAGAACCTATTTAAGAGATGTGTAGGATTTCTCACAAACAGCGTTTAGCTTTTTTTAATAAATGCGCCAAAAGCTCGGTAGGGCATTAAGACCAATCAATGGTTCAGTCTTAGATTAGCTACACCCATCACCTGCATCACCTACTGCAGCTTAATGCTTAGTCAAGTTCCTTTTCGGCATCATTAACTAAATATGTTTTTTGAATTTTTTTGTATTACTCAGTGTATTTTTGATGCCGAATAAAGTTGTCTTTTTACATAAAACTGACCAGGGATTGGCCTCTATCTCACCTGGTGAAAAGTGCAAATGAGGCCAAAGGTGTATCTCACTGGTTCAGTAACAGTATTCACTCAAGCCTTGAAGAGCCTGATACTTCGTTTTTTTAGCATTAGAATTAGGGTAAACATCCTTGAGGAGTCTTATTATTGAAAAACGCTATTTATAAAATAGTAACTATTACTTATGAAACCAAAAGAATGTAAATGACCATAATATCGTCACTACTTTTGAAAAACCTTGTATCTCAAATTAATGTGCAAACTGAACTGAACCTTAAGCTGACGGTGTAAAGTTCATTTCGTATGATTATCCATGTTTAGATACGAGCTTTTTTTAAAAGTAGTGACGACTTGTTAATTGTTACATTATTTGCTGAGATTTATTTTTCAAAAGTGTTTTTCAATAAAAAGGCACGCCAGATCGCTTACCTTCTTCCTAATGCTAAAAGAAAATGAAGTATATTTTGTATTTATCTGTCTATCTAATTAGAAAGAAACTTACAAGTTACGCAATTCTGTAACCCAGGTGGCAGAGAGGGCGCTGTACTTCTGGAACAACGAGTACATAATGTCCCTGATGGAGGAGAACAACCACGTGATCATGCCGATCATGTTCCCGTCGCTGTACCGCATGAGCAAGGAGCACTGGAACCAGACCATAGTGGCGCTCGTCTACAACGTGCTCAAGACTTTCATGGAGATGAACTCGAAGCTGTTTGACGAGCTCACCGCCAGCTATAAGGCGGAACGGCAGAAGTGAGTCCGTTGCTTCTATTTACACTACTTTATCTATATCTATACATATAATAAATCTGTAACAAGTCGGTGTCTGTACATTGAAGATATTTGAGAAAAACTGTCACTAGGGCTATTTATTAGCGCAATAGAACCCAAAACAATGATTTTTAGAATTATTGTCTGTTTGTCTGTGCGTTTGTGCGTGCTAATCTCAGAAACGGCTTAACCTAGAAGGATGCGGTTTTCACTGATATGTTGGTATTTTCTTGGATTAACATTTAGTGTTAGTTTCATTTGAATCGGTTCACAAATAAGAAAGATACGTTTATTTTAAGAATTTATCGAACAGTTTTTAGAAGAATTGACTGACAATCGCTCGCCAGACTTCAGGAACTACTGCTCCGATTGGAAAAATTCTTTCAGTGTTAGATAGCCCATTTATCGAGGAAGGCTATAGGCTATAATATATCATCACGCTAACACCAATAGGAGCGGAGCGGAGCGGAAGAATGTTTCAAAATCGGGGGTTTTTGAAGTAAAACTTCTATAGGCACGCTTGACTTCGGAGTTCGGTTGTGAATATGAACGCGGGTGTGCGGGTGGGGTTCGGTGAGGGGGGGGGGTACTTTTTTATATCGAGGAACTAAGGAGAGCCATAATTGCAGAAAAGACAAATTGGATAAAAAGAATAAGCTGCCCAAATTACTAATTCCACGCGAACGGAGTCGCGGGCAAAAGCTAGTTACTACTTGATGGTTAAACAAACTTACCTTAGTGACGTTTGACCTTAATTATACGAAACGTTGCATCCGAAGACATTTATATTTACTATGTAGTTCACTGTTCAATCTACAAGGCATCACACGATTATTTAGATATAAAAAAAAAAGAAAATAATATTAAAAAAGTACTAAAATTACACTGGTATCCCTGCCGAGCCCGCCCCGCGCCCCGCCGGTCACGTGACAGCGGTCGGCCTTAGCTTCATTTCGTTCAGAGAATTACCTATTTCGTGGAATAAAGAATTGGGGTATATATTTGCTGTCTATAAAGACAATATAGGGATAAGGGGGGGAGCATAAATGTCTTCGGATGCAACGTTTCGTATAATTAAGGTCAAACGTCACTAAGGTAAGTTTGTTTAACCATCAATTATACTACAACGTTGCATCCTCGACATTTATATTTACTATGTAGATGTTTAGATAACTGCGAAATAGGTAGGTACATCTTAAGTAAAAATGTGAAGGTATCAATGAAATTGAAAATAAAGGAATGATAATGATTACACAGTTAAGGTTGAGGTATATTTGAATCACTTAATTATACCAATTGGACTTAGGTACATTATGATTATGTACTACTTATAACTAATCATTAATCAATCTAGTATGAGTATCAAAAAGTATGAATCGTAAATTAATCAGATTCTTCGTCCAAGTTATTGTTTAACACTGCTTCAGCAAAGATATTGTTATCTATAGTGGGTAGAGGCCTATTGTAGTATTTGGCGAAAACCAATGAGTTTCCTGACCAACCGGCAGCTCTTTTAATGACGTCTAAAGGCACTCCTCTGCGACCAGCCGCTGAAGTAGCCGCATGGCGGGTGCTGTGCGCCGAGAATATGTTTGTATCGACGCCGCTGTCTGTAAGCACTTGTTTGATCCAGCGGCTGATCGTAGATGCACTAGCGTTATGGATAGGTTTTTGGGTGGTCAAGATAAGTCGCTCCGTACTCGGTAAGCTTCTGTGGGCCTCAGTGATATCAATATATGAGCACAGAGTCCTCGCTGGGCATATTTGCTCGCGGTGTAGGAAATACGGTATGGTTAACCTAGGCATCTGGCGTCCCGGTGCGGACGTTTTAATCAAATCGGTAATTATAATTTCGATGTTTGTGCTGCTGATTTTGGTATTGGCTAAACGAATCATTGATAACGTCTGCACACGTTGTCCGGTCGACAACGCGAGCAGAGTCACTAGTTTTTTGGTTAAAATACCGAGGGGAAGTCCCTCGTTAGGATATAAATTTGATACAAATTCGAGAACAAGATTGGGGTCCCAAGTTGTTAGGTATTTAGGAAAACAGGGTTTTATTTTAAAAACACCTCGAAGGAATCGGCTAACTCTCTCGTCTTTACTGAATCGTTTACCCAATATCAAGCTAAGCGCTGATCTATATGTATTTATTGTGGAGTAACTAGCTCCAGTTTCGAGTTGCTGTGTTAGGAAATTAAGAGCAGTCGGGATATCTATATTATAACAGTCAATTTTGTTTCTATGGCAAAATTGCCACCATTTTTTGTAAGCGCAGTTATATTGCTTAATCGAGCTGTTAGACAGCGAGGAGACCATGATGTCGACAGTCTTTGATGTCATATGTTCTCTTGAAAACGCTTCCCTGATAATGTTGATGCAACCAGGGTAAGCCGTTTCCAAAGCGGATGAGGGGTCCTGAAAGGGGAAAGAAGCAGTTGCGTATCGGGGTATAGGTATAACGGCTCTTTTTGGGATAACAATACGAACAACGGATACCATGCCTGGCTTGGCCAGTAAGGTACGACCATTATGCCTGTAGCCCTGTCGTTAATGATTTTTCGTAAACTTTTCAAAATCAGTGAAAAAGGTGGAAAAGAGTAGAAAAAGAATTTGCTCCAGTCCAGGGTGAATGCGTCTACATTGTAGGCCTCAGGATCGCGTTTCCATGAGACGTACCTGGGGCACTTAGCATTCAACCTGGTGGCGAAGAGGTCTATGTGAGGTTGGCCAAAACGTCTGCAAATCTGCTTAAATGCTGACGTTGAAAGTTTCCACTCTGTGTCAATATTCATCCGTCTCGATTCTTCATCGGCCTCAATGTTTTCCTTAGATTTTATGTACGATGCATAGACGAATAAATGGCGATTTTCGCACCACTGCCAAATATCACGTGTAATATCATTGAGGTGAGTGTATTGGACCCCGCCAGATCTGTTAATATAGGAAAGTGCGGTAGTATTATCTATGCGTAATAATACCTCTTTGTTTCGTAAATCTTTTGCAAAACATTTGAGGCCGAAGAAGGCTGCTTTTAGTTCGAGTAGGTTAATATGACCTTTTTTCTCTGCAGCGTTCCAGAACCCATTAGCTCGCTCACCCTGACAAGATACGCCCCAGCCGGTGGTAGAGGCATCGGAAAAGATTTCTAGACTATAATGTCCCGTACGGATTGGATTACTAGTAGTCATTATATTATTTCTCCACCACAGTAAATCAGAATCTAGATGAGGTGATACGGTCATACGTGTTTCGTAGTCCTCGTTTGAGTGACGTAATGCCAAAAACTTTTCTCGCTCTAGCCGCTTAGTATAACCCCAGCCATACGCGACAGCTGGACAGGCAGAACAAAGTAATCCGAGAAACCGAGCAAACTCCCTGATTGTCGTTGATCTGTTATTATAAACTATATCGATTAGTCCAAGAATCTTTTCGCGTTTGCTATTAGGTAAACGTACACACATTTCACGTGAGTCTAACTCAAAACCTAAAAACGTCTGTACTTGATTTGGTGACAGATTACTTTTAGAGTAATTGATTATAAACCCCAGGTGTTCGAGGAGCTGAATGGTTTCTGTTACGCAATTGAGACAATCATCATAAGAATTTCCTATACAAATCAAGTCGTCCAGGTAGATGGCCATCAGTAGACCCTTATTTCTAAGAAATGACATAACTGGCCTCAAAAGTTTTGTGAAAACATACGGCGCCAGACAGAGCCCGAAAGGGAGGCACTGAAACTCGTAGATCTGGTCTTCAAAGCTAAATCTTAAATACTTTTTACTTGCGTTATGCATGCTAACCAAGAAATATGCGTCTTTTAAGTCAATGGTTGACATGAAGCATTTTTTAGACATGAGCTTAATAGTTGTGCGTATATCTTCCATTTTGAAATGTTGTGGAGCAATAAACTTGTTTAGTTTTTTCAAATTAAGGATGAACCTGTTCGTACCATCCTTTTTAGGAGTAAGAAAAATATTAGAAATAAACTGATCCGGTATATCGCTACACTTTACTACAGCACCGCACTCGATCAGTTTATTTATTGCCAAGTTTATTTGCTCCACCTCAGATTCATTAAATGTACTACTCAAAGGTTGAACCGCTTGTGTGACTGGACTACAAAATGGTATTTTGAAGCCATTAACGTAACCTAAGACAATGGGATCAGTGGTGATAGATTCCCAGCGGTCTAAAAAGTATCGCAGTCTACCTGCGTGCTTTACCTCTATTGTGCTTTGCGCGGCTTCGCGCTCGCTTTCGACGTAGCAGAAGCTCGATTTGCGACTGGAGGTTGCCTCTTGCTCGCCTGTGCCCAGTATCGGTTCTTGGGCCCGCCCTGCCTGGGTATGTTGGGTCCTTGCTGTCGGGGTGGGCCTCTCCAGTTTCCCGATTGGTGTGACGTCTTTTTGGACGGAGTAATGGTATCTTGACGTCGAATTTGTAAGCCTGATCTTTCGGCTGTCTTAGAGGCTTTGATTTTTTCTGCCAAGTTAGCCCCAAAAAGGAGCGCGTCTCTCTTCACGTCTGCAATCATGCTCGTGAACTTTTTGTCAAGCGACGAAAGTATTAGTTTTCTCCTTGTTTTGGTGTTATCGCAATGCAGATCTAAAAACACCTGGCTTACTTCTGAAAGCTTTCTTATGATTTCAATTTTTTCTACGTCGCCGTCGATCAAGGATGACGTTAGATTTGAAAGACCAGATATTCCTAGCCCGAGGAGATTTTGGGACTTTTCTAATAACTTATCTCGGCTTTTAACTGGGTCGCTCAATACATGAGCGATCTCAGGATTTAATGCTGGTGCTTTAACAATCTTAAAATTCTCTGGAATGAGCATTTTATCTTGTAAGGCCTGCTTCTGCTCCTTCGTAAGGCCGTCGACCAGTACGCGACCCCAACGTTCAGATATTGCTTCTTGTATCTTAGGTCCGAACACCTCGTCCCTAATTTTTGGGTCTCCCAGTGCCTCTAAAATTTGAGCTGGCAAAGAGGCTGGGGCGCCAGAAAGTGCGGCGGCGCTTGTGCTTGGTGTAGAAGCAGAAAAACTAGTGCCAGCAGCTACTGTGCCCACAGTCGGTACTGTGAGAGGTGGCAGCGGACAAATATTGGTGACCGTATCGGTATCCGCAGCCGTATTTGGAGGGTCGCACCCTGTTGGCGCTATCCCCGCGGGCGCCGCCGGGTCTGCCACGCGCACCACGGATCGCATACGTTCGTCCTGTGAGCCCTCGGAATCCGTCAAGTTAATGGGAAAGCCCTCGGATACCGGAAGCGATGAACTTGATCGGTCACTGGAACCCTCTGGAAAAAACCGGTAGGGTATATTGGTTTCTAGTTGTCCAGTGGTGAGACAGAGGTTTAATATACCACATAATCTGTGATATTTTTATGCTGCAGTTGCAGTATTCTTGTTTAAAGTCGTTAGTTGTAATCGCGTTACAACATTAGACTAGGTGTTATCTAACGTGATCACGTCACGCAGAATAACCCATGAAAAAAGGACCGTTAATTTAAAAAAAAACGGCAAAGTACAAGGTACATAATCTGAAATGAATTATTATTAGCACCCTAGTACATTAATTTAATAGTTGTAAATACAGAAAAACTGTTCGCTTACAATGAATCTAGATTAAAGGAAAGAAAAAACTGTAAAGAATTTCACAGTCGATAAAATAAACCAGTTGAGGGTAGATATGAAAAAACTACCTCGTGAAAAATTCTTGTTAACTATTTGTAACGGATAAAAGTTACGTTAGTTTGTCATTATTTGATATAAGAGTTGAATAAATACATAAAAGTCTGACTAACCGTCATCGCTCGAAGAATAATGTCGAAGTTGATTTTTCAATCGTTTGATTTTTCTTCTAATATGAGAATCTTCCTTCTCCTTGCGTTTACGCTTGTTGCCCATTTTTATACGACACAATTCTAACTATTTGAAATAAATTTGGAATGTAATTAACTGACGGCAGAATAGGACACTTGCAGTGATGCCTGCACACGGAAAGCGAATGGAAGCTAAGGCCGACCGCTGTCACGTGACCGGCGGGGCGCGGGGCGGGCTCGGCAGGGATACCAGTGTAATTTTAGTACTTTTTTAATATTATTTTCTTTTTTTTTTATATCTAAATAATCGTGTGATGCCTTGTAGATTGAACAGTGAACTACATAGTAAATATAAATGTCGAGGATGCAACGTTGTAGTATAATATATGCGCGCAACGACGTCCGTGCACTCTTATGTTTTTGCTTGCCTGCTGCGTGTGTGTGTATGAGTGTGTGTGACTTAATGCAAGTAAGAATTGGTATGTATATGTAACTCTTTGTTGTACAAAAAACACATGAAAACAACATACTACAGGACAAACCGATATTTATAAAGACGAACTTTATCTCTAAAAGTGATCTGTTCCAATTTAACTTTGTATGCGTTTTTTGTATGAGGACTTTTTTGTTGATATCTCCTCTAAAGTCATTAAGTAAATCTTGTGGCCTAACCAAACCAAAGAAGAATTGTTAAGATAATAAGATACAAATAATCATATTGTTCGTGCTTAAACTCGATAGCTGCCTTGTGAATCGTAATAGGGAAAGACTGGTAAATTTATAATATAATTTATAAATTTCAATTCATACACTCATCATCATTCATCATGATTCATCCCACTAATATCATAAACGTGAAAGTGTACATGGGTGGATGGATGTTTGTTACTCTTTCACGCTAAAACGTTTTGACGGATTCTGATGAAATTTGGCACACAGATAGTTTATAACCTGTATTAAAATCTATACTAATATTATAAATGTGAAAGTGTGTTTGTTTGTTTATCCTTCTTCCACGTAGAAACTGAGTGACGGATTGCCGTGAATTTTTGTGTGGACATAGTTGAAGGGCTGGAGAGAGTGACATAGGCTACTTTTTACCACGGGAAAATACTTAATTCCCACGGGAATACCCGTTTTAATCTACTTCAGCGGGGGCGAAGCCGCGGGCATCAGCCAGCATACGATATTTTTTAACCCGAAAAATTGCATATTTCAATATTTCCCACGGGATATCGATAAATGAATTATCCGCAGATAGAGTCGCGGGCAACAGCTACTAAAGTAACGTGTGATGGTTGTATTGATGGTTGTCGTGTTGGTGCAGAGAGAAGAAGCGCGAGAAGGAGCGCGACGAGCTGTGGAAGCGGCTGGGCGAGCTGGAGCTGAGCGCGCGCAAGTGATGGCGCCCGCGGCCGCGCCACACCTAGACTAATGCGATCCGTTCTATTTTCACTTATGTATTCATATTTTCTATTCGATTACATTTTTGTTAATGACGTTATTAATTTTTTACACCTCCAATCGGCTCGTGCGCGGCCCCGCGCCGTCGCCCCGCGGGCCCTCGAGAACGCTCCGTCGTTGCTGTACTACAATTTTATATACGTTTACTTAGGTCACTAGTTTACATTAGGATTTTTTAATATTGTTAAATTGTTTAAATAAGTTAAAGTTGTATGTATTATTGATACATGATCGATTGTACCGCATTTCGTATCACCGGTGATTAATTGTATCGTTCGGGCACCCGGCTTTCGGCTGAATATGATTGTACAAAATGACTAGGGAAATTTGAAATTGTAATAATGTTTAGAGCGAGGGCGCCGGGCGGCGCGGGGCCGGCGCCCCACCGTAGATCGTTGTATGAAGTTTTCGTTTCAAATTAGATGCTCGATTCAAAAATGTAATTTCGTCGTACTATCATTTTGTATAGTTACATAGTGTAAATAGGCATTTATTTATTTTAAATTTAAAGCAGTGTGATTTTTATACCTAGCTGCGGGAGAGTGGCGCTGTGTCGGGACAGAATCGGTCGGAGCGCACGGAGACTTCATGTATCATGCGTACAGCTCGATAAAATTAAAATGTTAATTTGATCATATTGGAGTAGAACAATGATAAAAGTAGATATAATAATTTTTAAGGGAATAGTCATTAATTTGTATGATATTACTGTAGCGTTAATATTTTTTTGTATCATCAGTCGAGAGCGCCGCCGGCGGGCGCGCCGAGCCGGCCGCCGCCCGCGGTTGTATGTATGTACACTATGGAGATGTTTGTTATGTCAAATGTATTAACATTGCAAAAATTATATATGATACTTATATATAAATTACTATTATAGAACACAGTATGAAAATAAAAAAGTTGACTCACATGTATATTGTCGTTGAATTCTTTGCGCGGTCGCTGCGCGCGCGCGGCGCGCTCCGCCGCTCCCGAGTCCCCGCCCTGTGCCCGTGCTCGGTTGTGCAAATGCTAAGGAAATACACAACTAATTTTCACATTGCTCGGTTTTTCATTTCTAGTTTGAGGCCTCACTCGTTTATGTTTAACTCTTAACATGTTTAATCATAAGTATAGGTAGAGCTTATGCCTTAGTAATTGTACATTAGTGTAAAAGAGTACCTCTGATTATAATGGTATCGACGCGGGATTATTGTGATGTCAGTTTATTGCCATAGACCCTGTGGAACGCACCTTTCATGTTTAAAACGCCTCTTTCGAAATTGTATTCAAGCAAGACTTTATACGTTTCTAAATGTGAAATATGAAACTGGTTAAAGAAATCGATGTCTTTTTATAGAAAATAGCCTTGAACTTCATTGGCCCTAGAGACCGGTAAACACCAAGTGCGTTGAACCGCGGTGTGGCGGATCGATCGCGTCGCCAACACAAGTTCATGTTGGCGTGTCGCTATGGCGACCGCCGCCAAACACTGGACTCTCAGAGCCTAGGCCTAGCCCAGCGCCACCACTCCCTTCCATTCTTTCCTTACATTCCGAACTAACGGGTTCTGCATTAAGTAAGTTTCAACGTTTCATTTTCGAACATTTAGATTAATCAAATTGCCTAATTCTGACGATAATTTCTGTTCTTATAGGTGAAAATGAAGCTCACTGGCTTAGGTGCTTACGGGAAGCCGGTCCCGACGCCTAAAATGCCCCCAGGAATTTTAGAGCTAATGGAGGGTCTGACGAAAGATGTCCTTAAGAACAATCCCGAAAATATTTATGAGTTTTGTGCTGGACACATGCACAAATTGCTGGAAATAAGGGACGGTACTGGTAAGTAGGTATATGGGCATTATGAAAAAAAGTGTACCCTTTCGTAAAAAATATTCCTAATTTCCCATACCTTTTTTGTGTTAGTTTTGTGAAGTGATGAACAATATAAACTATACGAAATCAACGTCACAAAAGTGACAAAAAAAAATTGGGATATTTTTTTTATCATCAAAATCAATTCATCACTTGATTCTGAGTAAGAAAACCCCAAAATTTCCTCATTTGAAAAAAGTACAGGGTACACTTTCTTTTAAAATGCCTGGAAGTATATAATTTTATTTTAAATGTTATTTCTTTTGAGTATGATTTTCATTGACTTGTTCATAAATTACAGCTCCTAAATATCAATTGTCTTTGGATGAAAAAATTAAAAGGGCACAAGAAAAAATACGGCAACGAATAAATGATCGACAGCTCCAGTATCAAAAAGAGATGTCAAAACCTTCCAATGAAATCCTGGAAGAGAAGATGAATGTTACTGAATTGAAAAATCAAGCTGTAGTGGAAAATCCAGTCGAAAGCACAACCTCGTCGAAACAGCCAGTTCATCACGGCGATGAGTTAGTAAAGATTAGTGAAGTTGAAATATTCCACCAACCGGACGTAATGATTGCCACAACTGATAATAATAAAGGCGACTTGGTTCAAAAACAAGAAGTTAAAGAATGCTTGGAAGTTGACACTGAGAGTGTTCAAGATAACATAATTAATATTATAGCAAGAGACGAAAAGGTAAAAGAAACACAGCTGGAAACACTTCAGAGTGCCGACTTGATAGATGAATTAAAAAAAGCAACAGAAGAAAGCGAGGTTGCAATGGAAAAGGATACACTAGCTCCATCAGAGGTGGCCCACCTAAGTGAAGCACCAATAAATGGCGTAAAAGAAGAACCAAATGGGAATATAGTTGATACTGAAGTAGTTTCTTCCGATATATTTAAGAATGAGGAGTTACGGCCTGAAGTAGATATGACGGAAAATGAAAAGGCGAATGATGAAAACGCAGAAATAGTTTTCGAAGTAAAACAAGTCATTGACATGCCGGAAAACATAAGTAATTCAAATCCGGAGAGTATTTCACAGGAGACAGAAAATATGGATTTTATTACAAGTTCAGAAGTTATTTCAATATCTTACGATTCTGCCCCTGACAATGAAACTAAGGAAAACAAAGATGAAAAAGAAGCAATCGTTATAGATGTCCAAGAAGTTATTAAGAATAAAAATGAAGAGGAAAAGATAAAACCTGATCAACAAATGAAAGAAAACCTGGACATTGAAAAATTGCCCTCAATCGTAGAGAACGACGTAACTGAAATTGATAAAGAGATTAAAGAAAAATTAGCAGATTCAGAACTAAATAGAGATTTTTCAAAAAGTATCGAAAATAAAGTAGTACTGGTTGAGGGTGAAAGTGATTCAAACAATGAGAATAATTGTTGTAAACCAGTTATAGCTGAATCGAAAACCGAAGTAGATCTAAACAGTGATGAGGTAATTCTTGAAACTGCACCGGAAAACCAACCGAGCGACAAACATCCTGATCCTCCAGCAGAACCTATAATACCAGCCCAACATATAACTGAAAATGAAACGATAGTGAACGCATCACATCTTGTAAATCAAGAGCATTCGAATGACCACACTTGCGAAAATGTTTCTCAGAATGATATTGATGAGAAATCTCAGGTTATTAACGTCACGGAAAGTGTCACAGGTGAAAAAAATTATATTGCCACAGAATTGTACGTGGATGAAAATAACCACAATAGTACACCAGGCAAGAAAACTGATATGACAGCGGAAAGCGATGAACCAATTGAAAATGGTGAAGGAAATGGTATGGACTTAGAAACTGCTGCAATTACCATTCAAAAAGTATTCAGAACTTTTTTATTTAGTAAAAGTCGAGCTTCTACATTAGATGAAACCGCGAATGATAATTCCCTAGATGAGGAAATTGAAAAGAAGGTAAGTGTTCTTGATAAAGAAAATGTTTTAATCAAGTAGAATAATTTATATTTGTTTAATAATTCTTAGTTTTAGAACTTTCAGGATGAGCCCGAATATATTATCTCAAGTGCTAATTCGAACAAAGAACGTAGACCGTTAGGCATAAGTAGAATGGACACCGTGCTGCAGACGGTCAACGAAGAGAAATCACTGTCGCTTTCTACTGACGATTCTTCTACGCTGTCTAGTGCGGCTACCACTATACAAGCACACGTCAGGGGCTTCTTAGTCAGAAATAGAATGGCTTCATACAAAACTGGCTCTAATAGTTCCTTAGTGAATTCCGAAGGTCCATCAACCAAATCATTAGACGGTGACACAAATGAACCGAAAAAAACTATTTTAAATATTCACATTGTCCCGGAGAGAGGACAGTTCATGAGCAGAGACGAAAGTATGTTGACGTCGATCGATTTGCCTCTAGACAATAGTCCACCTTCCTCCATTAATTTACACCCACTCGGTTATGACAAGAGTGAACCTCGTAAACAGTTGAAAAGAGAAGACGCTATCCAGTCTATTTCCCCTCCAAGTAACAACAGTGGAAAATTAAGTGAAGAAGTTGACTCTGTGAAAGATAGTCTGGAATTAAAGCAGGAAGAGAATTCCACCTATTTGCTGACTAATAACAGTAAACAACCAGATATAGACACAGAAAGTTGCGACACCACTTTAACGATAAGTTCTACGGCAGATACTGTTATCGATGCCGAAACTTACAATGCTGCAGAAGTTTTATCAAGCCCTGAACATAATTCAGAGCTAGATGTGAAAAATGAGGAGTCTGCGGCAAACTTTAGTTCTGATGAAATGGATGTTGTAACGCCTTTTCCGAATGCTCTTGAAAAACCTGCTCAAGAGATTCAGAGTGACGAAAAACCCAAGTTGGTTCATTCAGGGGAATTCCATGACATAGTGCTTCAAACTCAGGTGAAGCGGAGTGAATCATCAGTCGTCCGTGGTGAGTGAAGACAACTATTATCAGGTGATAAATCTTTTCGTTCTAACAGGGCTATCCGCATGAACAGCTTAGAATTAAGTGCCTTGATAATTCGCGATAGCTTCCGTACGCAGCGTGTGGTATTCAGTTCACATGTAGTTAGATGAAAAGTAAATATATCCAATAAATACTAATATAATTAGTTCCAGATAAATCTACCACGTATAATAATAGTTTACCATCCCATACCATTGCTTGTTTAACGATTAGTGGACTTTGCTTTAAACTACATTCTAAAAATCGGTGTTAAAGTATTTCTAATAACAGTATTTTGATCCGAATGTATCTCAGCAGTACTTTTAGACGCCTGGTTTTCATACTAAATGCATTAAGTGGCCGATCGTAGTTAGTAAGATGTGTTTACACCGCCTTGCCAGTAGACAGGACTTTTTTGTTGTATTATTTGAAAGTAATTAGTACTGATCGCAACGATACAAATAATCTTGTACATTTATTTGTAACTATTCATTGAAGAAATCTTCCTTCCAATACTAACTCGAGTCAGAAATATTTTCACAGTATTTTTTTGCTTTGGGACAAAAAGTTGTTACTGTGGATAGTGGATTAACGAGTACGTGGGTCACCTTGTGGTAAACAATCACCGCCTCCTATTGACACTCGCGACTCCGTGGCAATCACTGGTGCGTTGCCGACTCTTCGTATTGTAAGACTCGGGACTAGTCGGAATATTTATGGACTACAGAAATTGATAATTCCAGAAAATATAAAGTAAAATTTCCTGTGAGTTGCATTGCACGACAAACTTAAAGGGGAGGAATGTGGGCAGGTCACCTCCTAAATATATAAAATAGTCTGTTTAGAGATATTCCGATTTTCTGAAAAATCTGCACTATTCTACACCCACAAAAGGTTTTTCACTTGTGGTATTAATAATTTAATTCGTTGTAATTTTTTTTTATTGCAAAACAAGTATTTTTTTATTCTTGACTTATTTCTGCCTAATTTAACTAATTTAATTTAAAAGCTCTAAGCTCAATACATTCTGATTCAACTCGCGTGTCAAGTTCACTTGGGTAGTTTTACTGGCTTACCGTATTTGCAGGGCGCTATATGCTTTTTTCAGCATTTTTTTTTAAATGTCTGTTAAACGTGCATGTTTTTAAGCTAATGAGCTGAACAACGGTCAAGCAATTTTTTTGATCACTAAAGAGGGCAAAGCTTGGACCAAGCAAGGTTAAAGTTTAAATTAAAAAAAAAAAATGTGTAATATTTACTTCTGGTAACATAATTATTCAAGATTGTTTTACAATAAAACCAAATGGAAAAGGTGATAAATTCCAAATATCGCACACAACTGAAACCCTTAGTGTGGGTGTACATTTTTTAAAAATTCAGAAAAGTCAATAATCTTGAACCTTTAAACATGAAACTACCGTGAGACTCACTCATAGTGAAAATAAACGGATCACTCACGTCTTAAAACGAGTTTAACTCGACATGTTTCGGGCTAATCCGTAGCCCTTCCTCTCGGAGTCGCACGTCACGGCGGCTGCCAAACGTGCACTGCGTGCTAACGCCCTGGTCGCGCGGCTACTCGACGCAACTGACAGCGACACACAACTACCCCCGTTTTCATCATCACTTTTATTGTCATTGTCAAATGTAGGGTAGCACACAACACTAACCACATCACTTTGTAAAGGTTCGGCCACACTCACCGTTGACGCAGTACGAACATTCAACACTGTTTTCCAACTCGGGGATACTGACCAACCACTATCCCGGTTAAAATTTGGATGACGACCAATCTCGATGGCTTCACGCACCTTCCGCGGAATGAAAAACTTTTCTCTCGCAAGTACGGAAGCCTTATCAAACCGGATGTAGTGCGTCGAGCCCGAGTCCATTGAGTGTTCGGCCACCGCAGACCCCTTGCTGTCTTGCTTTTTCATACTGCGTATGTGCTCCGATAACCTTGTGGAAACATTACGTCCATTCTCTCCGATATAATCCTTGCCACAGGAACATGGAATTTTATATACTCCGGGACCACTAAAGGGCTCCCTATCCGTCGGTGAACGTACCAACTGCCTGAGCTGCATATGAGGACGGTAAATCGACTTGATGCTGTATCTCCGGCGTAACAATTGCCCGATTTTATCCGTTACCCCCTTTATAAACGGCAAGTATACCGGCAGCCTATCAGCCGCCCTTGGCCGTTGACAAGCCGCTACGTTCAGGAACCGGTTACTCTGCCTCCAGTTGTACCCATTGCTCTCCAACACACGTCTTACGTGACCCAGTTCGCAATCCACAAATTGTGGATCACAAATACTTAAGGCTCGATCTATCAACGTCCTTGGCACAGAAGATAATTGACACGGATGATGGTGTGAATCTGCAACTCATACAGATCGATATTTGAGGGCAGATTCACACCATCATCCGTGTCAATTATCTTCTGTGCCAAGGACGTTGATAGATCGAGCCTTAAGTATTTGTGATCCACAATTTGTGGATTGCGAACTGGGTCACGTAAGACGTGTGTTGGAGAGCAATGGATACAACTGGAGGCAGAGTAACCGGTTCCTGAACGTAGCGGCTTGTCAACGGCCAAGGGCGGCTGATAGGCTGCCGGTATACTTGCCGTTTATAAAGGGGGTAACGGATAAAATCGGGCAATTGTTACGCCGGAGATACAGCATCAAGTCGATTTACCGTCCTCATATGCAGCTCAGGCAGTTGGTACGTTCACCGAAGGATAGGGAGCCCTTGAGTGGTCCCGGAGTATATAAAATTCCATGTTCCTGTGGCAAGGATTATATCGGAGAGACTGGACGTAATGTTTCCACAAGGTTATCGGAGCACATACGCAGTATGAAAAAGCAAGACAGCAAGGGGTCTGCGGTGGCCGAACACTCAATGGACTCGGGCTCGACGCACTACATCCGGTTTGATAAGGCTTCCGTACTTGCGAGAGAAAAGTTTTTCATTCCGCGGAAGGTGCGTGAAGCCATCGAGATTGGTCGTCATCCAAATTTTAACCGGGATAGTGGTTGGTCAGTATCCCCGAGTTGGAAAACAGTGTTGAATGTTCGTACTGCGTCAACGGTGAGTGTGGGCGAACCTTTACAAAGTGATGTGGTTAGTGTTGTGTGCTACCCTACATTTGACAATGACAATAAAAGTGATGATGAAAACGGGGGTAGTTGTGTGTCGCTGTCAGTTGCGTCGAGTAGCCGCGCGACCAGGGCGTTAGCACGCAGTGCACGTTTGGCAGCCGCCGTGACGTGCGACTCCGAGAGGAAGGGCTACGGATTAGCCCGAAACATGTCGAGTTAAACTCGTTTTAAGACGTGAGTGATCCGTTTATTTTCACTATAATCTTGAACCTGGTGACCACTGTTCTTGATTTCATTTTTCTATTGTACATTTGGTAAGTGGCCAGCCTACTTACCTCCCCCCTAAATTTGTCGTGCAATTTACGGGGAAATTCTTGTAAAATACAGCCTTTAACATAGGTACTAACTCGTACTGAACACGAGCCGAGTAAATAAGTGTACCCAAATAATCGGCGATGGCGGTAAATGTTTTTACAAACGATTTCGGTATAGTCCGATACCTGAACAATGAATGATTAAAAAGTTTTCTATCTAAATTAAACCAGACTAATAATAATATTGAAGTTTTTGTAAATGTGGAAGACAATGCGTTAAGTTATTTCTTTTTGAATGGATATTTTTTAGCTTAGTTCGTTATGTATGAGAATAGTGAAGTACAAGATAAAACTAGCGCTTTCTTACAAAGTGATAGTGATAGATAACGTTTTGTAAGTTCAACCGATTTGACCAATTTTTTATTATAATGGTCAGTCAAAGTAAAATCTAAGCTACAGCAGCGTGGAGTGACCATTATGTTAGTCTTCTTTTAGTTGTCTTCTGTCTAGTTAGACGCCTTTTTTAATTAAATTTGTTTTAGATTTAAACATTTTATATTTTCAGAGTTCAAGAATGTGCTGGTGTATTTCTTACTTTGGGATAAGACATAGAAGGTCGACCATCACCCATCACCAATTCGTTTTCTTACTTAAAGTGCCTAGTTAATGTAAAGTTAATAGTTAATTAGTGAAAATGTAGTCTACATTACCATCATGTTATTTACTGTACGTATTAAAAATATATGTATTAAGACGTCATCTTTTCAAAGCAAGTAATTTAAATTGAAAAAAAACGCATAAAATAAAAGCAGATTTCAAATAACAGCTTTATATTTCCTTATGGAGTCCATATTGAGGTTTTTTTAAAGGACCACATTGGGAGACAAGTGTTGTACATACATGCATTCAAATAAATATTCGCACTCCTAGGTCTAGAGTAGGTATGTCAACTCAAAATAATAACCCATTTTAATTGAGACTTATTAAGTTTCTGGTAGGTAGGTCAAAATAAGAATGATGGATTATTTTGAGTTTATAAATTCTAGATTTAGGAGTGCGTTATATTCGCAAATGGTAATAAAAAGCATGTTGAATTTATTGATACATCTTTGCCCTTTGAAGTGGGTTAAACTTTTTGGCTGACTGTACCTGTAACTGAATCTGAATGAAAACCTTTGTCGAAAAACATTGACTTTTTGACATCACTTTAAAGCCTAATTTATACCTGCAAGAAAATTTGTGCAAGTTACATTACATCCCAAAGCCTCAAAGCCAATAAGTTTCAAGTTGTCAGTCGACCGCCGCAGTGTGCAACTTGAATGATTTTTCTTGCAGGTCTAAACCGGGCTTAAAAGCCGTCGCTGCAAGTATTTCAGGGATCCTCGTAAAATGACTAGATATAAAAGGGAGTTACATCGCTAATAACTGGCCACCTTTCAATACCTGGCCCCCTCATACTGAAAATGAACTCTCTTCCCCTACAAACAGAATTAAATTTAGTATAACGTGGCCATTAACTGGCCAATTATTGAAGGATGGCTAGTAATTAACACCGTATACTAAAAATGAACTCTATTATGGGTGGATAGACTCCATTTTTAGTATGAGGTGGCCAGTTATTGTACGGTGGCCAGTTATTCGCGATTTACCCTAATATAAGGTAAGAAAATCATACATTTGGAGACAAAGACACAGAATATTTAATGCTCAAGGGACCTTAAAATTTGTTGGTTTGGACGATTCGATAAAAATAATAACTAAAAAAAGACAAGCCACGTTTTGTATAAATCTCACTTTACTGACCCGAGTTACAGAACAGAAAAGACTATAATTTGATTAATTAAGGCGTTTGCGGAGGTCCATCAATTAAATTTATATGTCTCAAAGACAAGCATCTTGTACGTGTGGTTGCGGAGCAGCATGGTAAAACATTACTTCTGTTTTTTATTTTGAAACAGGCTTCGTACATAAATATTTGTTTTTTTAGTATTTGTTATAGCGGCAACCGAAATACATCATCTCATTTGTGAAAATTTCATCTATCTAGCTATCACGATTCATGAGATACAGCCTGGTGATAGACGAACAGCGGAGCCTCAGTAATAGGGGTCCCGTTTTTACCCTTTGGGTAAAAAAAACCCTATGTCTGAAGCCGGCTGGCCTAAAAAAATAAATCATCATTTTAGCCGAAAGACGTCCACTGCTGAACATAGGCCTCTCTCTTGCCTCCCCCAAGGCTCGCCAAACAGATCGGTCCCGCTTCATCCGCATCCAACGCGATCCCGCAACCTTAACCAGGTCGCCGCTCCATCTTGTTGGAGGCCTACCTATTCTTCCGGTCCGTGGAAACGCCACTCGAGAACCTTTTTGCCCCATTGGCCAACAGTTTTACGAGCGATGTTGGTCTGCCCACTGCCACTTGAGTCTGGCGATTCTTTGAGCTTTAAGATTATTTAAAAGCGAAAAAGTTTTTCGGGTGCGCCGGTGGGATTCGAACCCACGTCTCCTGGGTATGCGCCCCAACGGGTGTTCTACCAATTGAACCACGTCGCATCCAACCGACTACCTCGAAATTCTTAATCGCTTACATACACCAACAGTGGCGTGTGGTAACATCCATCGCAACTATTAGAAACTACTACGACTCCTACGTTCCAAATTACATTGGAAATGCGTAAGAAATGATGTACCACATCTATTTATTCAAATATTATTTATTTTAATAGCAGTACGGCTGCTCACCGAATCTAAGATTATTTAAAAGCATTAAGCAAGCAGTTGGGGCGCATACCCAGGAGACGTGGGTTCGAATCCCACCGGCGCACCCGAAAAACTTTTTCGCTTTTAAATAATCTTAGATTCGGTGAGCAGCCGTACTGCTATTAAAATAAACAATCTTTGAGCTTTGTCGGAAAAAGTAAATATTAAATTAAATTAGATCGTGGTTATAGTTCTTAAAAAGGAATGTTTAAACAGTTGTTTCATTTATTAATTTAAATTTAAAGAAAACTACTCGTCTGTCTCTGGCAAGGTTTGATAAAGGCCACCACAAACCAAAGCGCGGGGCGCCGACGGAGCGTGAACAGCGCGCTGGTATCTGAGGCTTGATTTCCTCCCACGCTGACATCGGGCGCTGACGTCGGTCGCGCGTACGAATATACACACTATGGGCCACCGCACAGCGACGCTGACGTCCGCGGCAGATTTATTGCTACGCGCCGCTGGTGGCGCGCGTCGGTGTGCTGACGCGCTATACACCACTGTCGCGCGCTCAGGCTTGATTTCCTCCTACGCTGACGTCGGTCGACCGTACCGTCGGTCGCGTATGACAAATGCGCGGCCATCAGCGTCGCTGTGCGGTGGCCCATAGAGTATTGTGTTTATTCGTACGCTCGATCGACGTCAGCGACCGATGTCAGCGTATGAGGAAATCAAGCCTCAGTGCGAAGCTGACAGACATCGGTCTCTGACGTCCATCGAGCGTACGAATAAACACAATACTCTATGGGGCACCGCACAGCGACGCTGATGGCCGCGCATTTGTCATACGCGACCGACGGTACGCTCGACCGACGTCAGCATAGGAGGAAATCAAGCCTGAATCAACATACCTACGCTACGCTGACAAATAGGCAGCGCGGCGCGTTTTGCGTCGGCGTCGCCGCATGCCCCGCGCTTTGGTTTGTGGTGGCCTTTAACTACAAAATTCGAACTTCGTATGGTGCCATTTCGTTCACGCTAATAATAAGGGTTAATCGATGGAAATCGTAAATAAATCAATCCTCTTTTTTCTTCAATTCAACCATTTTTACAGTTTTTATGAAACTAGGGCTGGCAGCACCGATGAACGTCAATGTCAACTTGCCTGTCAATATTTATCTTTCTCTATCTATGGTCGATACGTACGAGTACGATAGTAAGATTAGATTATTTCTATTGTGTAGCGTTGTGTTTTTAGCTGAATTTACGCATTTACAACTGGATATTGAGTTTCTGTTAATATCGATTACCGTTTTAATCCCAGAGCGATGCCATTACCACCTTTGCTAGCTGCTCGTTTAGCCAAGAGAGGGATTCTTAAGGCTACTACTGTAGATGCAAGTAATGAAATTCCTGTACCGCAAGTAAACGAAGAGATAATCGCCGAGAATTACGATAATAAACCAGAAGAACAAAATAAGGAGCTTTATTGGGAAGGTATAGAAGGTGTTAACGTCGATCCTATAAAAGGTCACAAAGGCTGCCCCAACAAAAACAACATATTCCATGAGTGCTCAATTTTTTGCGTGAAAACCTGGAAACAAGGCAAAGTGGTTCCCGATGAAGTTTATTTGGAGAGTAAACGTAAGGTTTTAGAGTTGTGGCCGTTGCCGCCTGGTTGGGAAGAAATTTACGACCCAGGGCTTGGCCAGCACTACTTCTGGAATGTTCACAATAATATGGTCTCCTGGTTGCCGCCGGCGCACCCGCGTGCGAGCCTCACTGAAAGCGCAGCACACCTGCGGGAAGAGAGACTGCTGAAGGAGGGAGATGATAGTGATGACAGCAGCGAGGCCTCAGATCAAGAAGTACCACAGCAACCCAACAAAGAAAAGCGCCGTGAAAAACGTGAAAGAGAAAAAGCAAATGTTCATCATAGAGATAAAGGAAGATCTAGAGTTAAGGACAATGATTTAGATCCGATGGATCCTGCAGCATATTCTGACATAGCTAGAGGCTCCTGGAGTGCTGGGCTTGATACCCATGCCAAAACTGGTGTTGACACAACTGCGTCAGGATCATTATACCAGATGAGGCCGTACCCTGCTCCCGGTGCAATTCTTGCAGCAAATGCCAAAAATCAACCTCCACCATCACCTTAAAAATTTGAGATCTAATTATAAATAAATATCTTCTATTATCTCCTTTGTTTTATTCATGTCCTTGTACATACTGCTATTTGCAGAGCATTAAGCTTGGGCATTTTCTTTAGTACCAGAGTATCCATCTTATTTTCTTGGAAGAAATCTCCCATTAGTAAGCACTTTTGGCAGTATTGCACAACATATTGTAATAACTCTTGTCTATCTATTCTATTAAGTTTTTGCTCGCTGATATATTTAAAATTGTAATATTGTCTTGTTTATAAATCAAAAAAAAACTAGTAAAACTTGTAATTACTACATGATGGGTGGGGCCGTGAAGCGTTTCAACCGCCATATCCCGTGTGTTACCAAAATGGACTAAAGCTCCAAACGCACAGACAGCGGCGGCGTGGCGGTGACGGTTGTAATATTCTAACTTGTATGAACAAGTTCGCAGTACGGTACTGCACAACCATTCATACAAGTTAAAATATTACAACCGTCACCACCACGCCTCCGCTGTCTGTGCGTTTGGACCTTAATAGTACGTCCGTCAACTAAAACTTCTAGTGACCACCACTACGCGCGTGGTGTCGTATTGGTTTTAGTTCATGGACATTATCCTTAGATTTTGGTAACACGAGATACGGCGGTTGAAACGCTTCACGGCCCCACCATGATAGTGATAGTTTGTTTGGTAGACAATATATTTGTATTTTTTCTTATCTAGGAGTCATCATCATCTCAACCTATCTACGTACCACTGCAGGGCACAGGCGTCGTCCCAGAATGAAAGGGTGTGGGTCGTAGATCCCACACGGGCCCCGTGCGGATTGGGAGTTTACACACCAGAAAATTAGTAGATTTTAAGAAATAAGTGTCAGTTGCAGCATGTACCAGATCGCCATATATTGGTGGCTTAACTTAACATATTATTATAAGGTAAACGTCCCTGTACTCGACAATGACCCAACACATGGCACCTTCAATCTTGTCATAGTAAGACAGGTGACATATGGGTGTCATCTATTGGGCGTTGAGGTGTCGAGCATTGGTATGTTTACCTTACATAATATGTAAGATATATTTGAGCATATTAACATATTTTCTATACTAAGCTTACTAACCAGACCACATATGCAGCTTTAGTATGTGTCATAGTTGCCCGAGTAGCCACTTTCCCAATGGCGATTTTTTTTCTGGCACAACTCTGGTGGATGTGCCTTATGATTAATCATTTTCCTCCTATTTAATGGTAGTATACAGGTTGTCCCAAAACTCAAAAATAACTTGGTACTGGTTGTTAGGCCAAGTTAAATTTGGAAAAGATAAGAAAAAAAATGTCACTTATTTAAGCGATAACAGACTTTTTCGAAAATATCTAATCCTAAAATATGTTATGTGACTCTATGTATCGCTTCTAAAAGACAGATCGTTTTCTTAATTTTTCCAGAACTAATAAAATTTCACCTATCTCCCGGTATTTTTTCGAGGGTTCCCCATTAGATGCCAGCCAAGTAAGCTCCAATCGCACAGTACCGCACAACCGTTCAACCGTTCAACCGTTCGTTAGAATATTACAATCGTCACCGCCACCGCACCGCCACGCCACCGCTGTCTGTGCGTTTGGAGCTGTATTGATACTACAATCAAAACAAAAATTAATCAAATAAAACAATTACATACAAATCATTTATTATTTAGTCACTGTATGCTATAAAAACTCCAATTCATCGAAGTTGATTTCATACAACACCTGCCCTTACTTTTAAATACAATACATATCATGGCATTGACTTATGTAATACAGAACGATTAATTTTATTAGATTCTTATAAAATTGTACTATTGATCTGATCATGTTCCATTGACATGTAAAATACAATAATTTAAGGATGCACATTTTTGCGAGTTTCTTGGACACTTTTTCTTAACTTCCTTGAAGAGGAGCGTTTTAATTATATACACTTGGAGAAAAGGAAGATTGATCGCATCATTGACTGATCAAACGTATAATACCTAGTTAAAAAACAGTTTATGTTATTGTCCTCGAGAGTCCAGACTAATTTTGACAGATATAGTGCTACAGACTGAGCCGAGAATACAGTTTTGTGACTTTGGAAATTGTTCCTATAAGTTTAAAGTTCTCATATGATTGAAAAATTTGTGCTACGTTCAAAACGGTTCAGATGGCATGTGTTATTGTTCTTAAAACTATTTATTTTCATGTCAATCGCTATTTTATGACTTTACAAGTGCCATCAGTATATAGCGCGATGTCTGAACATAGTTGCGACTCAATTTTAGGTTTAATTAGTACCATTTTTATACTGCGTTTTATTACCAATAGAGATATGCCCAAGTAGGTCACTAGAAGTTATTACTCCAACAGCTTTCTGAACTTGTGACGATGTATCTGTAATTAAAATTATGGCAGTTAGATGGTTTGGTTCATGTAAAGATGAAGAAGACATGTGAACGTACAATAAACTAAGGCACTGTTTAGCCATGATGACGTAATTTTTTTTGTCTAAATGTCTTTACGTGTTTAGGATTAGGATAGCTAGAAATGCAAGCGTTTACTGAAGTGAGTGTTACACTAAGAATCTTCGCTTACCTTTTTTAACAACTAGTACGAAAGGTGCAATATCGAGTATCCGAGACACCAGTCCCAAAGTTGGGTTGTCTGCAAGGTCAACTTTGTAAAACTTTTTGATTATAAACTTTTCAAGGTCTTCTGTAGTTGAGCCAGATAGATTAGCCAGTCTTCGCCTAGCGTTGTCAGCCGTGAATACACCAGCTACGGATCTGTAATATTTGAAACAAGTATAATATTAGTACTTTTGAGTTGCCGGGAATAAAAAGCAGCGTTTGATGATTCCTTAATCATATATTATATTGAATAATTGAATAATTGAAGAATTGAATTAATATATTGAAGTTTTCTTTTATATAGTGAAACTAGCTGTTGCCCGCGACTCCGTCTGCGAAGAATAGGGGTATAAAAAAATAGCCTACGACCTATTCTCAGACCTACCGAATATACACCGTGAAATTTTAGTGGTTGTTTTCCCGAAACAAGGTGATTTAGTATCGATTGTACAATCGATTTATAATTACTATTTTACCTAGAGTCAAAAATCCAATTGTGAAAAACGAAATTCGAAAATGACCGCAAACCAATAGTAACGGTAATCGTTTACCATCAGGCGATCCGTCTGCTCGTTTGCCCCCTATATCATAAAAAAAAAAAAACGCTTCGTTGGTACCTAACCTATCGTACGATCGTACGCTACTTGTACCAACGAAGCGTTACTATTGGTTTGCGGTCATTTTCGACTTTCGTTTTTCACAATTGGATTTTTGACTCTAGTCAAAATAGTAATTATAAATCGATTGTACAATCGAAACTAAATCACCTCGTTTCGGGAAAACAACCACTAAAATTTCACGGTGTAGAGAAAAAAGTTTTATAAAAATCAGTCAAGCCGTTTCGGAGGAGTTTGATAACAAACACCGTGACACGAGATTTCTATATATTAGATAATTTTTAAAATCGATTTGGTACTTCCGTAGATCACCCTTTCTTTCTTTATCCAAACAAACTATATGTTTACCTATGTATTACATCAATTTAAGTTTATATAACAACTGCTCACAATTACACAGTCCGAAATGCGAGGACATCATTAAGAAGTTCGCGTCGATTGAGAATATCTCTGACCCCAGCATAGTGCTAAAACAGGTGGTTCGGAGTTGTCAACACACGCTTCACTTAGCAGCGTGTAGTCTCGCAGCGCACACGGTTGGATTATTTATTCACGAGTTAATTGGTCCAGGAAAATAATAACGACATAGATGTATACTATTATACAAATAATCAGGAAAAACATCAGATAAAAACGTTTAAATAAATACTGAAAATTTTGACATTTTTGGCTAATAACATGTCAATGAAATTTTAGACTAAAAGACGTCAGACAGTTTTTTCTTAAGAGTGAGTTCGCAGTAAAATAAAGTTTGGATGTAGATTCAAAATAAGGTATTGAGCATCAAATATATAACAGATTGACTATGGTTCAGTGCTTGGCGGTTTCTTACATTGTTCAAAAACGCCCAGTGTAAATTAATCTAATATATAACAGATTGACTATGGTTCAGTGCTTGGCGGTTTCTTACATTGTTCAAAAACGCCCAGTGTAAATTAATCTAATATATAACAGATTGACTATGGTTCAGTGCTTGGCGGTTTCTTACATTGTTCAAAAACGCCCAGTGTAAATTAATCTAATATATAACAGATTGACTATGGTTCAGTGCTTGGCGGTTTCTTACATTGTTCAAAAACGCCCAGTGTAAATTAATCTAATATTTTAACGAGGCTTGAGTTCACCTAATGTAATGTGACTAAGTATAAGCCTAAGTATGTTAAAAACAAAACAGCTAACTGCTATATTTTTGATTACAAATTTATCGCATACCGAGAGCGTGAGTACAAGAAAACCATAGATTTTTATAGGTTTTCTTGTAATCTTTACCTGAATAACCAATTTCGGTTGCTGTAGTTTCGGGACACGGGGGAAAATAAAATAAAAATTATACAACCGAGCCTCATCCACCACGGACCGGACCGGAACGACCGAGCCACACAACAAACGACGCAGTGTAGTTAGGCCTCCAACAAGATGGAGCGACGACCTGATTAAGGTTGCGGGAACGCGTTGGATGTGGATAGCGCAGGACCGATCCGTTTGGCGAGCCTTGGGGGAGGCCTATGTTCAGCAGTGGACTTCTTTCGGCTGAAATGATGATGACGACTTCCAAACCAGGAGAGATAGTTTAATTAATGCTGTAATATCATATAGCATTTTTAAATTTTCTCATTATTTTATTTTATTGTGGTCACCACGCGCCGAGTTTACCAAAGATTTTTATTACGTAGGTAATCAACGTGCACACTGACATGAGTTCTCTGGGGGTAGTATCAAACAATAACATTGACTTGATTGACTGATCTTGCGTGGCGATAAGCGGCCTACCCCCTTCGTAGCTACAGAAACGATTGCCCATGATTTATTATAAAATAGCGAGGATATTCTTTCGATTTTGAAAAAAACAAATAGCTCAGAATCATAAATGGGTGGATCAACTATTTAATACAAATACAAATACAAATAATTTATTTCCAAAAAATAACAATAAAACACAGTTACATTTTTACTGAACCCCACACTAGGCATGGCCTGTCCCGTGGGGTAAATGTATGGTATTTCTTGTTGTTATTCTGTCCCGTCAGCGAGGGAACAAAAGTAGTACAGTTTAATTAAAAAAAATGTTGTGTCACATTAACTAACATGCATATTAAATGACCAATTGTAGAAGGGGTTTAAAACTACCACAAAAATGCATGTTTGGCAAATTTAAATCAGATAAACTTACGGTTTAAAGAGTTACCCAGGAGACCGTCACTATAGCAACGAGTGACAAAAAAAAGTTGATCGACCCAAATAATGTATAAATTATAGTAACCCCTATTGTGGAATTAGCTGACCAAACGACGCCAAATATGATGGTAGGTACTAACCCGTCGTCGGCGAGCACGGTCAGGAGAGGCGCCGCGGGCGTGAGCGCCGCCAGCGCCGCCAGCGCCTGCGCCGGCGAGCCGCCGAGCGGCACGCTGCCCACGGGCACCGCCAAGTCTTCGCTCACCGGTGTATCCCACCACCTGGGAAATTAGACACAGACACTTAGAATTACGCCCGCTCGGCCTATAGGTATCCTATTATCTCGCCTCATTAGTTTCACGTTTAATTCTTAGTATCTGGGCGGCCGAGCTCCGCTCGGGCTGAAACTCGGTACCAAGCGTTTTCCCAAAGATAAGACCAAGCTAGATCATCTTTTCATCTCCGAAAACTCCCACATACCAAATTTCATCGAAATCGTTGGAGCCGTTTCTGAGATTCTGATTATATTTATTTATTTATTTATTTAGACATGCCAACAGTACATAAACAAACCATTACAAATAAAAAAAAAATACAAGTTTTGGCTCCCGTTCATGCACCAAAAACAGGCATGCGACAGCATTATTCATGTTCAGGGACATACACTACAAATAAAAATACAATAGATCATACAATATAAACATAACAATATTAATTAAAATACACAAGAAAAGTAAAAAACGCTAATTATGAGAGGTGTGCAATGGATCCAGCATCCTACGCCTAATTGAACGTATAGAGTGAAATTAATTCGTCGCAACAAGTGAGTATCTGTAACTGTCCTATTAATGATTTTATGTAAAAATGCAATGTCAAGAAAGGATCGTCTGTCAAGAAGAGAGTTAATTTTAAAGAACTGAAGCCTTTCTTCATAGCTAGCGTGTCGATTTATGCCACTACCATGAGCCTTAAACACCAGAAACCTAGTAAATGACCGTTGCACCCTCTCCAAGCGATTTATGTGAACCCGATACAGAGGATTCCAAACCTGACTACAATATTCCAAACGCGAGCGAACTAGAGAATTAAAGAGTTTCTGAAATGTTTTTATTTGCCTAAAATTACGGCCTATACGCTTTATAAAGCCTAGCATTTTGTTACTTTCTCGTATCACTGAGTCAAAAACCCTAAAACTAAAGTAAACTGAGTTATATATAAGTATATACAAGAATTGCTCGTTTAAAGGTTAGATAGATTAGATTCGTCTCATTCTGTATTCGATTTCGTCTTCACTATCTTTTTTGGTCAAATTCTGCAACTTGTCTATTTCTTAATAAGTCTTATTCGTTTTTCGTCACGGTCTTCCTTGGAACTCATTCGTCGTGCTTCCCTTTCGTTTTTTTTGTCTCATTTACTTATTCGCCAAAATTATTTCGATATGTTCGGTGCTGGTAAATATGTAAATGAGGCAAAAAACGAAAGGGAAGAGCGACGAATGAGCCCAAGGAAGACCGTGACGAAAAACGAATAAGACTTATTAAGAGAGAGATAAGTTACAGAATTTGACCAAATAAGACAATGACGGATAGCGAACAAGACGAATAAAGAATGAGTGACAAATACAGAATGAGACGAAATAAGAATTAAACGAAAAACGAATGAGGCGAGATAATAGGATACCGGTCTATAAACTATTTCGGTCTTTTAGTTCCTTCAGTTTCTTTAGCTCCAACCAAAACAAAATTTGATATCTGGGAACGAGTAGGTGTGATCGTCATTTCATTTAGCCTAGTAATTATTTTATTTATCATATCGATATCTTTATAGGATGTATCAGCATCATCATCCCAGCCTATACAAGTCCCACTGCAGGGCACAGGACTCCTCTCAGAATTAGAGGGCTTGGGCCGTAGTTCCCACGCGGACCCAGTGCGGATTGGGAACTTCACACACGCCATTAAATTTCGTCGCAGGTGTATGCAGGTTTCCTCACGATGTTTTCCTTTACCGTAAAAGCTCATGGTAAATTTCAAATGTAATTTCGCACATAAATTCCGTAAAACTGGGAGGTGCGAGCCGGGATTTGAACCCACGACTCTATGCTTGAGAGGCCATTGGTCAAACCGCTAGGCCACCGCCACCACTGCTTTTAGGATAAGATGTATAGGCTGTTAGAGTTCTACATTTTCTCTCCCACCGAACATGAACCGCGCTCGTCGTATTGCGTTAAAAAATGTGCATCCAACTACCCCAGTAACGCAAGCGTAAGTTATTATTGTATAAGGTTAAATGATGCAAAGATAAGTAATAATTGTGATATAATTCTAAAGATTAAATCAGAATATTATGGTAAATATTTTGAATTCGATTTCGTTATCTGTATTACATGGCAAAGGGCATTATTGTTGTTTTAAACTGCTCTCGGCGCTATCACTCGGAAACCATTAAATAATGATGATAAATTGATAAACAAGAAAAACTTTATTCATTTGGGTTCGCCAATATTAAGTTTTATCTTTTCAAGAGTTATCTATGTGACAGTTAATTCGATTACCGCAATAACTATCTATATAATTGAAACTTGCACAGTTTGTTGATGTCGAGTACCAGCGAAAAATGTATGTTTTTGTGTAGCAAATAATTTTAATACAAACTTATAATATAAATTAATGTTTCGTAGTGTAACGACAGAACTTCAGAATTGTAATAACAAACCTTATCATAATACAGATTGCGGCGCAAGAAAAGATCCAATATTAAGTAAAATTAGGTCAAAATAATTATGTATACAACACAAATGTATTCACGCCAATGGTCATCATGGAATTACCACATCCGGACTGGGTTTGGCGGCATGCGGCAGATATAAAGTGCCCAAGAAAACAGCGCGCGCCTAGCCTGGATATGGGTGACTCCACCAGAGATGTGCTATGCAGCTATGCTGCGAAGATGTGTAAGCTACGCTGCGAAACTATGTGACAGTTTCCATTAATGCTAAGCTATGTAGCCGCTCGTGGAAGATCCAGAGCATGCTTCTTTGCATAAAAAACATAGCTTAGTTGAACCCGTTTCCATCAGTGCTATGCCATGAGGACCAATGAATACTTGGTGGATATCAAGCACACCCACAGCACATCTCTGGTGAATGGGATCCTAAATACAATGCATGACCTTCATTCGGACGTAGTGAGCTTAAAAATGAGTAAAGTTATACCACGATAAGTCTGCAACGATTTTGATAGCACGCGCAGTGCATGTGTTATTTTTTACGTCATAATCTCATAGAAGTTTGACGTTTAATATAGCACTTGCATTGCGTTTGCTATCAAAATAGTTGCAGACTCATCTTGGTCTGACTGTATTACCAAAGTGTTCTGTCCACGACCGGCTGGAAGTGGCGCGCCTCCATCCAGGGGTCGGAGATGAACTTGGTCATGTAGTTGCGGATGTTGTCGGGCAGCAGCACCACGCACTTCTGGCCTTCCCTCAGCGCGCGCGCCGCTTGCAGCGCGCCCCACATCGCGGAGCCGCTGCTGCCCCCTGGAACACACTTACGGTTTAAGACGGTTTATACCTGCTGAGCTGGCAACGTTGCATTTTTGTTAGTTTTTCTCGATTATTCCATCCATAAAAATTGAATGAAAATTAAAGATGTTTTGTATACAAATTGTTCTAATATATAAGTTAATGTGTCTACTGCAATAATAATTCGTTATAAGACTTTTATTTTCTTTAAAAACCGTTAGGTAATAATTTGTTCGTTTTTAAAGAAAATTAAAGTCTTATCACGAATTATTATTGCAGTAGACACATTAACTTATATATTAGAACAATTTGTATACAAAACATTTTTAATTTTCATTCAATTTTTATGGAATAATCGAGAAAAACTAACAAAAATGCAACGTTGCCAGCTCAGCAGGTATAAACCCTCTTAAGGCCACATTTTAATCCTTTGAACCGTTCGTTCCACTCGACACCACCGGTAGTGTCGTTTTGAATCACTATTCCGGTCGACACTATCTTAGTGATGTCAGATGTGTTGAATAGCTAACTCCAAGCTAGTAGGTAGGTATTGATTACGGACCTGTATTAAGGTGATAATTCGCAAGACATCACTAACAGTAATGTCGTTCTGGTGTTGTTGAGCGGAACGAACGCTTTGAACGCTTTCATATTTGAATGAAGCTCCAGACACACACCAAGCACTGTTGCATTATTGAAATTGACAAATCTCGTAGCGTTCTGCAAAACATAAGTTAGGTACCGATTTTTATACATGATCGAAGTAGGTGTACACCTTACTACAAGCTTTAGGCGTTGCTGGCTTGGTAGACGCAACACAATTATTTTTCTTAAATTCTGAGTTTGAAAGCGACATTTTGGTTAGAAACTAAACAACAATGTAAGGTTTCATTTGGCTTGGCTGTAGCTGTACCGTAAATACTGCCGTGTAAAAAAATTGGGCATATTTACCGCAAAGCAAGCCTTCTTCTTTTATCAGTCGCCGAGCCATCGGCAGCGCTACGGCGTCGTCCGTTTTCACCCATTTGTCGATCACGGTCCTGTCCAGAGTTCTTGGTAGGAAGTCGTAGCCTATGCCTTCAACCTATAAAAGAGTCCAACTTACAATAAAAAAATTTTTTTACCCGCTCAGTATATGTTATTGGCGTTCTTTGGAATGAATGGTGAACAGATTGTCAGTAAGTGATGAAAAGATAGATTGACCATGCTTGTAACAAAATTATATAATGTTTCTGAACTCATACCTAACTTGACTTAGATGGTAGTGATACACTTTAAGTTTTTTCATTTCTTGTTGGTTCCTTCATGAAATAAACCTACTTTTTGTCAGGTGCATTACACTGAATTTCTATTGATTTGTTCCTTTGTTTAATCTCAATATTATTGGGAAATTGATATACATACAAATATTACCTACGTAAAATTATAATTCCCTGTACGCAATCACGTCACGACGCACTGTTTACGATGGTCGCGTCGCGCGTAAATCATGATATCACCGGAATTTTATCGCTTACTCCTTTTTAGGGTCCGGAGCCAAAATGACAAAACGGAGTTTCGTCAGGTCTATCAGTCAGTCCTTCCATCCGTCCGTCTGTCCGTCTGCCCGCGACTTAGCGTAGAGACTATTAGTGCTAGAAAGCTGTAAATTTGCAGGGATACTATGTAGCAATTACCCCGACAAAGTGATAATAAAAAGTAGAAAAAAAAAATTAGGGTACCTCCCCTCCCATACGAGTAGACGTAAATTGGGGGTGATTTTTTCTCGTCTTACCTAGTGTGGGGTATCGTTGGATAGATCTTTTAAAAAGGGGTTGTGAAATCGATTTTTCAATACAGTGATTCTTTTGCTAAATATTTAACTTTAAAGTGCAAATTTTGTTAAAAACTGTTAGTTTGAAAATTAAAAAAAAATGTTGATGGGAGTAAATAGCAGCCTGACCTATAAAATATACCTACTTGGGAAGTTCCGTATAAAATACAAAAATCCTTAGAAAAACGACTTGTTATTTGAATATACGCATATTTCATAAACATTATAATTTGAAACGCACGTGAAACTGTGACGAATTGTTAAAAACATGGTCGCGAAAAAAATATGTTTTTTATTAATAATGTAAATACTGGGTCATGTAATATCGGGTTCGGATCGGTTTACAAAACATTGTTTATCAGGGCCATTATATTCGATCGCGTCGTTCATTTGTTTTAATAATGGAAACCGAGCAACACGTGCCGAGAGTAATAACGCCATGCAGTTGCTATGTGCTTAGTTACATAGACTAGCAATAACATGCCATGAAATCATAGGAGTCTTGGTTTGAAATAAGTATATGATTGAATTACTTAATCAATTATAATGCGGAATTCTGCACTAAGCCTTGATATTTATTCATGTTAGATAAGATTTGGTTCTTACGAGTTCTGACCAGCTCTATAATCACACCTAGCGCTTCCGCGTCTACAAAGTACCTACAGCCTGTATGACTTCGTTTCTTTCTACTAATGTAATTTGTTATAAAAACGTTTGGCATAAAATATATAAAACCGTGTTGTTTTTCGTTTTTTCTTTTTTTGATCTTGTCATCTTATATTGAATGTAGGAGGTTAGGTCAGTGTAAAAACAATTCTGAAAATAATACTGTTTCAGAAATAAAATCACTTATGAAAAATAAAAATTATGGAAAACGACACACATTATAGCACAAGATATGATAAAGAACCGATCGGACTACGACTACCGAGCGTAGAGTTTCTTATTTCTTATATTCCTACACAAAATAACAATTTAAAAATTTGGAAGGCGAGTGTTAATTAACCTTTTGAACGCCACGCAACGTTTTTGTTACAAACAAAATTGATTCTTATGCGGATGCGGGTAGGTTAATTTGTGTATTACCGTATTGTCGTCTATAGACGACGCTGGCGTTCAAAAGGTACAGCCGCATTGATGTCTCTCACTGCGCGCTAAAGAGCCGCCTAGCGCCTGTACAAGTCGTTACTACTCACTTCATAGGTCTGCACATCGCTTTGGTTGAGTTCTTCAGGCTGGGCCAGGATGGAGCCGTAGGGGTCAACTCCGACTATCACGCAGCGTGGGCAGCGCTCCTTGACCTTATGCGCCACTCCGGACACTGTGCCGGAGGTGCCGGCGCCCAGTACCACCATATCCACGGCATCGTCGAGAGACCATAGAATCTCCTCGGCCGTACCGTCGTAGTGTGCCAGCGGATTGCACGGGTTGTTATACTGCGCAAAAGAAACAATTATGCCATAACGCGGATCCGCGCCGGATATTAAGGCTATCTTTTTGTATGTTTAATTTAATCTGTAACATTGGTATTATTTGAGACAAGCGAGATTAGAACGCAGGTATTTTTTATTCCCGCATATGAGAGGGTTCATCATCATCATCATCATCATCATCATTTCAGCCGAAAGACGTCCACTGTTGAACATAGGCCTCCCCTGAGGCTCGCCAAACATTTTAATAGTTTAAGAGGGCACAAATTGATTACCTACGTTAGGGACGTAGTACGTAACGTACGGGGAGGAGTATGCAAAATCTTTACGTGGTTCAGGGGCTATTGAGTTTGTGACAGGGCTTAATTGTAAAGTTAGGGCTTGTAGAGATGGAAGCCTAGCTCAACATGAGATCTGATAACTTTTCGACAGTGTGAGTATATGGTTTTGTCTTGGTATCATGTACATGAAAATGTTTTTGGTAGGATATTAATATTCAAGGTAGTATTGGAAGTTGTGTGCTGCAGCTGTTCACATGTTTTATCATCATCATCATCAGCCTATGTTCGTCCACTGCTGGACATAGGCCTCTCCCATGGCACGCCACTGAGCACGATCCTCGGCCACTCTCATCCAGCTCTTGCCAGCCGCCTTGCGAAGATCATCGCTCCACCGAGTCTGAGGACGTCCCACGCTACGTTTGCCGATCCGTCAGCCGCCGATGCGCGATGCGTTTGCCGATGTTTTATCAGCATGTCTATTATTCGCAAGTCATGTGATAACATGGTATGATATCATTCAAGTAGATAATAATTTATTCCTTAAAGCCATATACACCGTGAAATTTTAGTGGTTGTTTTCCCGAAACGAGGTGATTTAATATCGATTGTACAATCGATTTATAATTACTATTTTGACTAGAGTCAAAAATCCAATTGTGAAAAACGAAAGTCGAAAATAACCGCAAACCAATAGTAACGCTTCGTTGGTACCTAACCTATCGTATGATCGTACGCTACTTGTACCAACGAAGCGTTACTATTGGTTCGCGGTCATTTCCGACTTTCGTTTTTCACAAATGGATTTATGACTCTAGTCAAAATAGTAATTATAAATCGATTGTACAATCGAAACTAAATCACCTCGTTTCGGGAAAACAACCACTAAAATTTCACGGTGTATATAAAAAAAAACATAAACTGAGATGAGATGGGGCAAAAAATTACCGTATTCACATAATAAAAAGCGCGGCGCCATTTTGCCCTCTATCATGTAAAAATGTTAAAAAGTTGTGAGTTAAAGCAAACAATTGCTGGAAATGAAAAGTGAAAATACAGTCCTAAGTCTCTGATAAGGGATTAAAGTTAGAATAAGAATGATGTTTGCTCACCTGGTCCAGTACAACAGCATCAGGAATTTCCGTGGCCATGCGATGAGCCACACTAATGTTGCTCTCAGGGGATTCTGATGGAGCCTCCGTGGGGGTTCTCACAATCTCAGCCCCCAGAGCTAGCAATGTATTCACTTTTTCATCTGACATTTTTTCTGGCAGCACTATGATGCATCTGTATCCTGAGAAAACATAACACTACAATTAAAATATACAGTAAGCATAAACTTGCAATAAAATTTCTTTGGTTCTACAACAAATAAAAAATAAAAAAATTAACACAATTAAATTTACGTAAAGTTTGACACTTTAATTTTATTTATTTATTTTATTTTCGGAGAACCAACAGCTACATATTACAGAGTAGGTTAAACATGTAATAACATAGGAGCCAATTATAGGATCTCACAAATAGAACCAAGAAAAAAAAAAAGTAAGAAAGTACGCGAACAATCGCAAAGTTGTGCCACACAAATTTTTGTGGACAACATTTTCAATTACAATGAAGGTTTGATGGAAAATTAACTCTTTGTTAACTCTAATTAAAATCAAATTACCTGAACATTTTAGATGCAAGCCTTTTTATACTCAGGTAAGGATTTTTCAAATAATTACGATGAATCCTACTAATATTACAAATGCGAATGTCTGTTTATCTTTCAGTTTAAACAGGTGGATGAATTTGAATGAAATTTAGTATGTAGTTGATAGCCAAATCTCAGGCATAACACATACACTACTTCTTATTCCGATATTCGCATGGGATAGGGAATGGAAAATTCGAAATCTCAACTACTAAGGCCAGAGCCATAAAACATTTCACAGGTGTATTTCATAGAAATTAAGTGACAACCATCATGTAATTTTTGACGATTCAGTAAAACCGCGGGATTTCAATTCAACTACCAGACCTAGTGGTTCACGCGTCCTAAATGAAATGAAATTTATTTATTCTGCTTTAAACATGGTATTACAAAATATGTTGTAGAGGAGTGTACAGAAAGAAAGAAAGAAATGATTTATCTTTAAGCCACTGGAATAGTTTGACCCTAAACTTACTCCGGGGCAACTCGGCTATGCCGCGCCTATGCCGCGGATACAAGTTTGTAAAGTAAATAACGCAGAGGTGTGAGCCGGGATTTGAACCCACGATCCCTCTGCTCGAGAGGCCATAGGTCAAACCACTAGTCTACCACGGCTTATCCTCGGAGTTTTTTGAAATTTATGTCCGAATTAAGTTTGAAATTTACCATGAGCTTTACGGTGAAGGAAAACATCGCAAGGAAACCTGTATACACCTGCAAAGAAATTCAATGGTGCGTGTGAAGTTCCCAATCCGCACTGGGCCCGCGTGGGAAGTACGGCCGAATCCCTATCATTCTGAGAGGAGGCCTGTGGAGAGTGGGACGTATATACGCTGGGATGATGATGATGAAAGTAAATAAAGCAAACATACTACCTAAATCTCATCCGTAGTATTAAAAAGTAAACAGATGAATTATCTATCACTGTATATGTATAACACTCCATTCATAGTGAACAAAGAGATAATCTACTTCAACACAAACGGTTTAAAGTTTAGTTACTCAAACAACAACTCTTTTATAAATAAATCTTAATATATAAAAGAAGAAACTGACTGACTGACTGACTGACATATCAACGCACAACCCAAACCACTGGGCCTAGAGATTCCAAATTTGGCATGTAGGTTCCTTATAAGGTCTAGAGGAGCACTAAGAAAGGATTTTTCAAAATTCACTCCCTAAGGGGGTAAAAAGGGGGTTCAAAGTTTGTATGGGGAAACAAGATTAGTTCGACTATTTTATTCGAAACTTCACAGAAATACTCCTAATGATAAATGAGTAAACACGTGTATCAGGTTTTTTGAGAATTCAACCCCTAAAAGGGGGGAAAGGGGTAACAAAGTCTGAAAATCAACATGGGTGTTGTTTCTATGGTTTATCGGGTCGCTGGTTATGAAAACAACAACGGTTTTAAAATCCGATGTGGCATACGTAAAATACCATCTCCCTGGATGGGGTGCGATGGGGTTGAAATGTCTAAATATCAATATGGGTGTCGTTTTTAATGTTTTGCCCAAACCACTGGACCTAGAAACTTGAAATTTTGCACATAGATACCTTATACAATGTAGATATCCACTAAGGAAGGATTTTTGGGAATTCCCACGGGAACGGGAAAAAACGGGATTTATATATTGGATTCCGAGTGACCCTATCTCAGTAACTATAATAACTAGACTCTTCAAATTTGATACACAAGTAGGTATTAACATTAATTTCAGGATTTTTCAAAATTCTCACGGGATAAGGAAAAAACGGGATTTATATATTCAGTTCTACGGAATCCTATGAACTATAATTACTAGACTCTTCAAATTTGGCACAGAAGTAGGTAATTATAATAGTAAAAAACAGTTTTAAGGATTTTCGGAAATTCCCACGGGAACGGGAAAAAACGGGATTTTTCGTTTTACTTGTCGTAGAAAGCAGAAATTCGGCATGTAGGTTGTTTGGGGAGTGTAGAGGAGCATTGAGAGAGGATTTTCCGAAATTCCCACGGGAACGAGAAAAAACGGGATTTATATATTCAGTTCAACGGAATCCCATGAACTATAATTACTAGACTCTTCAGATTTGGCATAGAAGTAGGTAATTATAGTAGTAAAAAACAGTTTTAAGGATTTTCAGAAATTCCCACGGGATAAGGAAAAAACGGGATTTTTCGTTTTACTGGTCGTAGAAAGCTGAAATTTGGCATGTAGGTTGCTTGGGGAGTGCAGAGGAGCATTAAGAGAGAACTTTCTGAAATTCCCACGGGAACAAGCAAAAACGGGATTTTTCGTTTTACTGGTCGTAGAAAGCTGAAATTAGGCAAGTGGATTCCTTGGGGAGTGTAGGGGAGCATTAATAAAGCATTTCCCGAAATTCTTACGGGAACGAGAAAAAACGGGATTTTGCGTTTTACTGGTTGTAGAAAGGTAAAATTTCAAAATTCAAAAGTTTATACTGTAAATAGGCCACAAAGGGCTCTTTAACCGACTTCAAAAAAGGAGAAGGTTATGTATTCCACTGTATGTATTTTTTTATGTAGGTATGTTCACCGATTTTTCGGTCAATTGTGGACCGATTTTAAAAATTCTTTTTTTATACGAAAGAATATAATATACTCCTGAGATGGTCCCATTGTCACCAAATCAGGATCTGATGACGGGATCTCAGGGAAATCGAGGGCAACCTTCAAATTTTGTAGGCACGCATTACGTTTTTCATATATTTTCTCAAGCTATATAAGTGTTTGCGTCTGGTAGACATCATCTCATGTTGATGAGCGATTACCTATCAAAATTTAGAATTATTTTTTTCTGAATATTTAAAATCCCGAATGCTTCATTTATCCGAATGCATTTTTTTCTGAAACTGTAAATATTTCAGGATTTTTATAAAACAACCCTAACCTAACCTAAAGGGTTCTACACGATGGTCCTGAAATAAATCCTGAAATATTTAGTTTCAGAAAAAATGCTTTCAGACAAATGAAGTTTTCGGGATTCTAAACATTCGGAAATAAAATTTTCTAAACATCGATAGGATCCCTTGATGAGCTGATGACGGAAGGTAAAACTCCTTAACGGTTAGGAGTTGAGGATATTTTTTCAAATATTATAGGTACAAATAGACAGATAGTTGTATTTTTGCAGGTTATCCAGGTGAGCTGATGATGGAAGGTTAAACTCCTTAACGGTTAGGAGTTATAGGAAGTTTCTTTAAATATCATATGCATGTATAGACCTTTAGTTGTATTCTTTCTGGTTATTCAGATTTTTAGTGCTCGCTTCCGATTTAGTGAAAAACATTGTATACAAAGAAATACTGTAAAGGATCATATCCACCTGAAGTTTAGTCGTGCTTGCTTGCACGTTTGCTTGCACGCTTACTTGCACGCTTTCTTGCACGCTTGCTTGCTTGCGTGCATGCATGCTCGCTTGCATGCTTGCATGCTTTCTTGCTTGCCTGTATGCTTGCTTGCTTGATATCTTGGTTCTTTGGAATACTCATGGTACACGCGAGCGAAGCCGCGGGCAAAAGCTAGTATGTACATATAAAACCAATACAATAATTCTAATTTTGTTTATTATTTGCATGTGTTTTTGTACCGAATTTAGCACAGAGTTATAAACTTTTTTTATTTGCGAGATTTTCGACTCTCATACTCATTCAGTTGCGGTGTGCAACGTTGCTCTAGTGTCTTTTGTAATTTGGCACAATGCTTCGAATGCAGCGGCTGTTCCAATAATGGGCACCAGTGCCGCGATAGAATAGTTTTCCATCTTTCAACTACAAGTGATTTAAATTATACAGCTGGCTGGATATAGACTACAGATTGTAAGCCAACAATTTTTCCTGTTATGTTTGACACAAACTGGTATCTTACCCTTAACAGCTGATGCCAAGGCCAGCCCAATACCAGTGTTTCCAGAGGTAGGTTCTATGATCACCGACTTGCCCGGTTTCAAGACACCTCGCTCTTCAGCATCCTGCACCATCCTGTATGCAATGCGATCCTTCACTGACCCTCCAGGGTTCAGAAACTCGCATTTTGCATCTGCAAGGTGATATAATTAGTAATTATAGATAGTTAGTTGTTGCCCATGACTTGTCTATAATTGATTTCACAATTCCACAGGTTTATGCAATTTTCCAGGATAGATAATGCCCTATATTCTTTCTAGGTTCTCAAACTAATTCCATTCTAAATTTAGAATGAAAGAAAGAAAAATATTCATCTAAATCAGTTCAGTGGTTCTAGCATGAAGAGGTAACAGACAAACAGAGATACTTTCTCATTTATAATATTAGTAAGGACTAAGGATTTATTGTAATTTTTCAAGTATTTTTGACACATTAAATTAAATCTCGTCAATTTTTGTAAGTGTTAATGATGCTTAGCACTGTTTGTTTTGCAGTTTAATCTTTTGTTGTATAATTATTTGAATTAGTAAGTAATATTTTGTTCTCGATCCTCTGGGCTGTGGCAGAATATCAGTGTTTTGCTCCTATGAGCAATGTTGACCACTGAGCCACGGCCCTTTTGCACTACTGCAGCGCATACAGACAATATAAAATGTTTTACTTTTAAGTTTATACTGATTTCTGTATTTTTTGTTAATCTATCTATCTATCTATTAAACTTTTTATCATAATTATGTTACTGTTTAGTAAGTGGGTGACCAAGCTTTGCTTGGGCTAAAATTCGAAAATACATGTTTTCCAAGAGATAAGATTATAGCAATTTTTTTTAAATCCCCGAAATAAAAAAATAAAAATTCAGGAATAGCTTGCTTAAAGGTATGAGATAGATAAAAGTTAAGATGAAAGTAAAGAAACTGAACTATAGAATAGTAAACTTACACATTTCACATTTGATCCCTTCAGACTTAGGTATTCTAGCAAGTTTCACCAATGGAGTGTTACCAATAGCTTGTAAAATGTCATTATGGAATTTCTGATTTCTATCACTGAAATAAAGAAAATGGTTTTAAGAATTAAACACAAATGAGTCTCTGACCTAAGCTACAGATACAACAATGGACAGACAGACATGACAAAACAAAACAAAAAGAGTTCAGTTTTACCATTTTAGCTGTGGAATCCAAAAAAGTAGGTAGACTAGAATTACCATAACTTTAAATATACTAAACTAATTCAATATTCTGTTTGGCCTGATAAACGTGCCTGGAAATACACATGAAGTAAAGTTTCTCCAGGTCTTTGATTTTTTTGTTATTTATTAATATTAATTATAATTCTGGACTGAATAATGACGGGCCATTAGGGTTCCAGGTTATATTCATCTTAGAAAAGTCAAGATTTGCTATGATAGCCTGTTTCAACCCTTTATGTGTAAAAGAAGATATCTCAAAAGTACACATGATAACTTTTGTTCAAGGTTTGGTGAGGAGATCATAAACAAGTAGTTTCAAACCGGTTTATAAATGATTAGGAATCTACTGCAATCTTTAGAATACTTACAGTGCTTTCACAATATGCGGCATTTCCTTGAGGTTAAAAAATTTAGAAGTGTCCTTTGCTTGGCCATTTTCCTTTGCCACGTGGTTAGACATTTTCAATTTTCCGATTCTGAATCACAAAAATTATTACTAGAGACAAATGCACTGATATTAGATTCACTCTTCGAATACCGTAAATGAACTGACAAAATCGCAAATGGAAAATAAAAAAATTCCTTATCTTACTTGTGTGATCAAAGTAATTTGTTTTAATTTATCGTATCACTATCAGTGCAATGTAACTTTGTGACAAACTTCTACTTTACAAACACGCACGCGCCTTTCTGTTCAGGCTTTCAATTCAACTGACAGTGACTGACAGTGAGTGACAAGTTGACAATGACAACAGCGCTGAGCGAGCTGACCAGGGGGGCACACTTACATATATCACACTTTTCATGCGACTACAGCGATCTCTGGTTGTTTGGCAAAGAACTAAATTAGCGGCCATCTTGGTTGACTTGTCAAACTTGTCAGTTGTCATTCATCGGCCATGGCCATGGCGTACCAAATTGTACGGTCAAGGACTTTAAATGATAGGCCACTTGCCAATGTTCGTATTTTAGCCGTATAGTGCAAATCGGGTTTAGCCGCCTATACTTCGTATATGCTGATTTGAATTAGACGGCTAAAATACGAATAGTGGCAATTAGCCTATCAATTAAAATTACGCGTAATTATAGCTGTACATCACTACCAACATATACATATAGACAGGTATACATCTATAGATACGTCACATTAGTTCTTCACCAGGGCGTAGGGCAGCAGCACCTTCCATACATGCAAATTTGACCATAGAGTTGCCACTCTTGTTCATATAATATTACAATACTCTTTGGAGCTGACTGAATGAATGAAATGAAAATGAAATGAATGAAATATTTGAATTGAAATTGAAGGACGTAGTCAGTGTTGCTATATGATCGACATAAAAACTGGCCAAATATTTTTCAAAATCTAGCTGCAAACTGCAATTTCAGTAGTAAAACCTACTACTGAAATTGCTTTAAAAAGGTAGCCTATATAGAGTTACCCTAAAAGCCGGATATACCTTTTCTTATAGATAATTATAGCTTTCATTCTTTTAAAATTCGGACAATATTTCGTATTGAAAAAGGCTTCCTTATTATTATTTTTTTACTATGCACTACACACATTAAACAGTGCTCGGGCGGGTCAGTGACAGCTTTTCTTGTGCTTGACTTTTAATTCACGCGGCAGCCAGACAAAAATCCGGGCGGTTTCGGACTAGCGTTTTTCTCTGCGCGTAAACGATCGTTTTTGGCAACGCGCTTACACGCGCGCTACATTTAATCGAAATCCCGTGTACGCGCTCATTCGTACGTGTTCGCTCGAAACGTGAAATAAGGGCATGTTCTCGCTCGCGCTTATACGAGCTTATATGCGCGTCAACGCTCGAAGAAAACAAAACCTCACATGTGCGCGCGTATACGCGCTTTCAAAAACGAGCTTTGTACGCGCGTATAAAACGCTAGTCTGTAACCGCCCTAACAAAAGCCGGACAGGCCATACGAGATATTTGGCCCGACACGACTGTTAAAAGCCAGCTATATCTGGCTAAAGCCGGACACCTGGCTACCCTACGTTATGTCATTCTATATAAAAGGTTCGCTCAACTAGTTAGGTTAGTTGAGAAAAAAGGAATTACCCCCACTTTACGTCTATAGGATTTTTTTTTATTTAACCACTTTTTCGGCGTGACTGATATACATATTCATGTTAAATTACAGCTTTTTAGTACTAACAGTCTCTGAGCTTAGCCGCGGACGGACAGACAGACAGACGGACAGACATGGCGAAACTATAAGGGTTCCTAGTTGACTACGGAACCCTAAAAAAGGAATCTGGTTACGAGTACCTACACTATGTATGGACGAAAGGTAGACCACGGTAAAACTCAATAAAACACAATTTTTTTCCCACATGTATGTATTTTATCAAATATACTATCGTACACTTATTACAATATAGTCAAATTTAAACAATTTAATGAATCACTGATTTCGTATTATATACGACGTGCCCACCAGGTTTCCGCGAGAGTCTAACCACGCATTCCTGAGGCCATGTGGAGTAGTAAATGTTATGTGAACCTATACTAGTGGCCATAATTGGAGAGACAAGCTTGACAATTAAAGGATTATCAGGGTTAGACGAAATTAAATAACGATGTGATCGAAATCGATAATCACTGTCGACTGGACTATATGATTTATTATACGACGGATTTTTTTCACTTCCTTTAATGATATCTTACATGGAAAAGTAAATTGTTAAATTAATTTAATCATATCACCGTAAGTAATGAATAAATACCACAGGTAGCCAAAGCCGTAATGTTTTTTTTTATATCGACACGAATAGCACTACCCTGTCTGTGGCAACATTTGAGCAAAATGAATTGTCAAATTTGTCTCTCGAATTATGGCCACTAGTTTAGGTCGAATTATGCTTTTAAACTTTTTTATGTTTTCATACATAATAAATACGCAATCCCAGCACCTCCACCACTTTCATAGTAAAAACATAAAAATGGAAATATCTCAAAAACTAAGCATATTTCGACCTAGGTTCAGATAACAATTATTACTCCATAAGGCCTCAGGAATGCGTGGTTAGACTCTCCCGGAAACCTGGTGGGCACGTTGTATACTTACCTAACCTATTAAAGATTCATCATGGTGTCTATACAGTTAGAAGCGGTTTTTTTTTCTTTAACAAGTTTGCGTAGGTACGGTGGGCTGCAAAAGTGCATGGATACCTCGGGGCGATGATCGCGTGAGCGCGCGCGCGCGCTGGTATGTTAATAACATCAAACGATCAAACTCTGCTCACGCGATTATCGCCCTGAGATGTCCATGCACTTTTGCAACCCATCGTACCTACTTCATCGAAATAAAATATCCCATAGGTACATTTTAAGCGTTGACCTAGTTTAAGTAGTACCTGTTTAAATAATAAACTGGTTAAGTGCCAAAGTTTTACAGGTACCTACCTACACACGAGTATATGTAAATAAATATATAATATACATCGCGAAGAGCTTATTAAGAAGTACGGTCAAGTGCAAAATAATGTATCGAATTAATCCTCTCATAGTGTTGTACCTACAGATACCTAATTCGACGACATAAGACCTATGGGACATAATTTATGAGTAAAGTTGTATGCACCGATATTTTTACAATTGATTGTACCAGCTATCTTAAAAATAACCCTCTTCTAACGCTATAATGATACAAATGCGAAAGGAAAGATTACTTTAGGTATAGGTAACGCCATTAGAGTTGAGGTCACGCACACAACAACACGTCATGTAATGACAGCGGGATTTAGACATTTATTCGTACCGATAGCAAGTTCAACAGACTCAACATAGAATTACAAGAATGACTAAAAATTCTTTAATAATAATTTAGGAAAATACATCCAGTTCAAACAAAACAGAAAATAAAATATTTTGATCTATTTTATATAAATCAGATAAGCATATTTTTCGCTATTTATAAAATATCGATTTTTTTCTTGCGAATATTTGTTATCAGTTTCAAATTGTTTAATTTCAAAAATAGGTTATATGAAAAAATAAAAATTATAATATGTATTATTATGCATAGTATTGCGTAAGTATTTCATCATAAGATCATATAACTCACATTTTCATTCACTCAGTCATTTCATTCATTCACTATCTTTTTTGCAATCAGTACTTAATGTAGCTGATTGTGTAATCATTCGCCTCAACTCTCGTGGCGTTACCTATACCCAGGTGTAATAAATAGAGAGTAAGGTATTCTCAGATATCCCAGCCATCAGTCATCAATCAGTGATTGTCCTGGTGTCGCAGTATATACTCCCAGACCATTTCCGAAGTAATGATTCCCTTCGGTTTGTAGATTTCTGGATAAATGCAATAATAATATAGATTAGTACAGTTACTTCATTTATAACTAAGTAGGTATATAAACAAACTGAAAAAAAAATATTGTGACGAATATACCTTTAAGTTCACTCTGCGGGTTTTGTATTCGTTCTACTTGTACGACGAACGGTGTTATGTCTAGTATTCGAGACACAAGCCCAACTGTGGGATTTCCTTTATTCTCAATTACTTTGTAGCACTTGTATATGAGATATTTTTGGACAGTGTCGTTTAAGTTAAGATTTTCTTCCTTCTTTGGATTAGTTGCCGCATATCGTAACTGGTTCTTGGAAATTGCGCCTTTGTATAAACTGAAATAAATATAATAAACACAATTTATTGCTAACAGTTTTTTGCAGGAGTACCTACTTAACAGGTTTTGGTTATAATGTACACCTGGAATTTATATTATGAAACAGCTGTAGTTATGTTTAAACATGCTTAGTTAAATACTACTCTGAATGAATTTAACAAGTTAGATATACACTGTCACCACATTCAAATTATGAAACACGAGACTAGAACCTTGTCGTAACAAATTAACACAATATCCGACAGAACAAGCCAAACGTCTATAATGAAAAAAGATAGATATGAGTACTTAGCAAGTAAAGATAAGCTTGTGACTTCCAACCAAGTTGGTTAGCTGCTTCTATTTTGAGGTGTAATATACAGAAGCAATTATTTACCTAGCTAAGTAAATAAATTAAATTAAATATTAATAGTACCCATTATCGTCAACAACAAGGGCTACGCTGTGTTGTGAGCCCATCGCCGCTATAGCTTCCCGACATGAGGCCTTTTCGTTCATGTGTGGAATAGAAGTATCAACATCCAAGCTAGAGAGTGGGTGGTTCCACCATCTGTAAAAAAGTTTCGTAGTAGGTAGGAAGGTTTCAGAAACATACCTATAAAAATTTGTAATACCTATTGTAAAATTTTCACATGCGTTTTCCAAGGCCGAAATGCTCAAATTAAAAATCGTTACAGCTACGAATACGCGCGACTGGAGGTACGGCGAGCATTTTCTTAATTCATTGCGCGGCCGAGACGCTCGCCGCATAGCGGTTATCTGGCAGCCAGCACACGCAATGAACAGAGAAAATGACTTATTAAAGTAAGACTTAAGATTGCTGGAGTATTATTAACTAGGGACTCAGGCAATACCAAGTTGTGAAAACGAAAACACCTTACTCTATCTTGTCATGCAGCGGTGGTTCTTTGAACAGGTTCGCTTCCATCCACTGGTCGCAGACAAACTTGGTCATGTAGTTGCGGATGCCGTCTGCCATGATGACGACCACTTTTTTGCCGGCGCCGAGGTTGTACTCCTTCGCAGCCTTCAACGCCGCGAACATGACTGCTCCACTGCTGCCACCTGCAAGGACATGGACTTTTTAGCGTCCCGTAGTCCTGCAAGTATCTATAAAACTTATAATTTCACCATGTTACTGTCTGCCTCTCTGTCCGTCTGCAGATTATATAAGAGACTGTTGATGCTAGGAGGCTGTAATTTTGCATGGGTGTATTATTTAACGACGCGGACAAACTAATAAAATAAAATGATGAAAGAAAAAAAATGGTACCTCGCCTACAAGTGATGTGGCGATGAGTTTTAGGGTGCCGTAAACATAACAACGTAAACACGTTTCTTATAAACGACCCCCTTTATTTTTTTAACTTTATTTTATTTATAGTAACACAGCACATAATACATAACATAATACACAATAGCTACAGTACATAATACATAATCGGTGAAAATTTCAAGTGTCTAGGTATTACGGTTCAAGAGATGGAGCTCCGTGACAGACGGACGTACAAACGGGCAGACAGAGAGCGGAGTCTCAGTAAAGAGTCCCATTGGCACCCTTTGGGTACGGAACCCTAAAAAGTAAATTTCACACATTGAAATGAAAATGCCCAGTACCTACTTGTACTGCAGACGTTCATCGCATAACGCTTTTATCTAGACGTATGAATTGAATTGTTTTAATGACGTAGTATTATCAATGATAGGTATATTACATAAGTCTATTTAGACAGCAGCTTGCTATCGAACTTTTAATCGTAGCCCACTTTGGAACCTTTTCACAATAAATAAATGTCATGATGACATTGCAAGCCTGACAATGAAGAAAATCGTTCGTTATCGTTATGACGTTTACTGTGACAACGTTTTAAGGTGGGTCATGATTTCAATATGTAGTTCGATTGTACTATCGAATCAACTGAATCGTAACTCATTACTTGTCGAACAAATTCATTATCAAACTTACTGTGAGATCGTTTTATGGTGGGTCAGGAATCAATTGGTTCGATAGTATAGTCAACTACAAAGAGGTCGATACAGCCTGTGTACACTGTACAGTACCCGGCCATACAAAATGCACATCGGTCTTTGGAAAAAGACTCGGCAAATGTCGGCTTCGTATAGCGTTGTCACACACTACTTATGTGACGTTTGTCAGTCGGTGAAAATATATAATATAGAGTTATTGAAACCCCCCAACTTTAAATTGTGTGATGGATTACACTGATAGACTAATAATAAATTCGGCTGATAGTGACAGTGATATTGACCAAATTGAGAGCACAGATAGTGAAATGGAAGGAATTGAGATTTTTTGAAAATTTAAATTTATGAAAAAATAGGTGTCTTTTAATATACTCTAATCTCTTTTTTGACTATCCTTTTTCTAGTAGTTGCAACAACCATCTATAGATATCAAATATTTACATGTCATTAATTTGACGTAAACTAAAGTCCATGGAGTGCAGTATTTATTTGATATCAAACGTCACTTAATAAATACGGCTATTGATGGACGGTCGCCAGTGTTCGGAAATCGTCGTAAACTGCGAATTGTCTGTTGCTAAAGGCCGATGTGCATTCTTTATCGCCGGGTACTGTACCTATACAGCCAAAATTACAAAAATATGTATTCACTTATTGTTAAGACAATAAAGTCGTGTATATATTTATACAGGGTGACACAAAAATGGTGATACAAAATTAGTGTTTCTTACTCAGTTAATGCTGGACAATATAATGCTCTAACTCATTTGTTTTGATTTAGTCTTATTAAATTTGAGGTGTCCATACATTGAGTTTGTGATTTCATTTCAACTAAGTATGAACATTCTAAATTTTATCAGACTTATTTTAAAATTGAGTTAATGCATTATGTTGTCCAACATTAACTGAGTAAGAAGCACTAATTTTGTAACAACATTTTTCTGTCACCCTGTATTTTTGCCACTTTGGCCGTATCGATCTATTTATAATCGACTGTACAGTTGTACTGAATTTTAGTTCCTTTAATAACAAATCATAGGGGAGTAATAACTAACCGCATAGCAATCCTTCCTTCCGGATGACCTCTCTAGCCATGTTAAAGGATTCACAGTCGTTGGGCGACTGCACATTATCAATGTCTTCTTTATGCAGAACATCAGGAACGAAGTCGCCCCCAATACCTTCTACCTAAAAAGAGATTTATAGCGTATATCAGCACAGTGCTTAATAATTAATTGTATATCTGGGTAGATTGGTGACGTAGCGAGATAAATTGTTCACCTGATAGGAAATTTCGTTAGATAAAATCAGTGCATGTTGCTGCTTGCATTTATCATCATAACGTATGAAATGATATCCGGCGGCCTTGTCAGAATCGCGTAATTTTAGTTTATTTAGGAGTGTGACTGATGATAAAAGTTATAAGTATATGTTTCTTGCTGGTGTTTTCATGAAAATTATTTCTCAGGCTTCACTTATACTACTTGTCCACCTGTACTGGATTTCCATGTAGGTGTATATACTCGTGTCCAAGCCTAGTTTGATCTCATTTAATGAAAGCTGTAACTTTTAAAGCACTTACAAAGAAAGGCACGAGCTCCTTCCCCCATATGGTGGACCCTTTGGGGTCGACGGCCACTATAACGCATTCGGGGCAGCGCCGCTTGAGGCCGTGCGCCAGTCCAGAGGCTGTGCCTCCCGTACCAGCCCCCATGACGGCCATGTCGACGTGACCTAACGCGTCCAATATCTCCGCAGTTGTGTGCTCTAAATGAGTCCGGGGATTGGCGTGATTCGAATACTGAAATTGGATAAAACTACGGTTTAGTTAGTTGGAGGTACAGTTACAGTCGTCCAAAAATATGGTCTACCACCCTACGATTGAAGTTCATTTGCATGTCATGACATGATACAACTAGGTCGATTTTCTCTTGCAATAATATGATGACAGTGACTTAATGACTCCACTCAGAAATGTCAACCTTAGCGATATTTAGATGTCACAGAATCTTTTGTCAAAACTGGTAGACCACTTTCTTTGCCGACCGTACATAAAGCTACATAAGTACGTACTACTATGTTAAACATTGACAACTTGTCGATGATTTAACGTCTTCATCCAACTTTCCGTTGCAGTCAGGAAGTCTCTTACAATAAGAGGGTTTCGGTTGGGCTTGGTGTGGGCCCAGAGGGACCCCGAGTAGACTGAGAATTTAATGCACACCATTTGCGTGTAAGTTTGTAGTTAAGATGTTTTCTTTCATCGAAAAATACACTGTCGTAAATTAAATTTAATTACTAACTTTTAAAACTAAATTTCTGGTTTGCATGACATTTGGTACCTGATCTAAGCTAATGTTGTGTTCAGGGTCTTCGTTGACCAGCCTCTCGGCGGTGTTCATGAAGTGGTCGGCTTCCCCCTGGCGGGCGGCGGACGGCGTCTGCACAATGTCGGATCCGAGCAACCGCATTGCAAACAGTTTCTCGTCTGAATTCTTGTCTGGCGTCACGATTGTGGCTTTGTAACCTTTTAAAACGACCATACGTTTATGATCCTCACCCACAAAATACACACCAAGTACATTTAAATATGTAATTGTTAGTGCTTTACAGGGTCACGGCTGGGGCTGTTGAAGTACTTCCAGTATAATATGAGACTTCTAGTGACTTTCTACTCGTAGAATTTTGTGTTTTACATCCGTGTATGGTTTTTGTTATTTTTGATTATTGATTTGATATTACTACAATATATTTTTCCTTAATAAAATAACCCATGACTCTAATAGTTACTTATTGCATCGTGTCTCTTCGCGGATCATACATCTTTAACCTAAGCTGATACAACCGGAAGACACTGTGTAGGTAGGCTTCCAACAAGATGGAGCGACGACCTGATTAAGGTTGCGGGAATGTACAAAGTACGCGTACTTGCGTGCGTGCACACAAATTATGAAATAAGGTATTTCATTTCATTTCACCTTTGACAGCCGCGACCAAAGAGATTCCGATGCCGGTGTTGCCCGAGGTCGGCTCCACGAAGCGCGTGCCTGCGCGAGCGAGGCCCGCGTTCTCCGCGTCCACCACCATCGTATACGAAACTCGGTCCTTAATCGAACCTCCGGGGTTGAGGAATTCACATTTTGCATCTAGTTATAAGACAAAAAGATAAGAAAATGGACGTACACCTAACATACTTAGTTTATTGAGGGGAATGGAGGAACATTATCTCTAGGTAACTACTCTCTGACACTTGAAGCTTAGTAAGTAAGTATGTACAACTGTTAGTGGAGCAAGGCTGTATTTTTATTTTCCTTCGGGATTTTGTGCATTAAGTAGATGGTTTAAAAACAAACACTGAAATGAGAAACCGCACCGAAAATTGAAAGAGAAGATTTAGATTTAGAAAACGTTTACGTTTAAGAACGCTCTATTCAGGAATTTACCTTATGGTGTTGTAATATGCATGTACTTACAAATATCACAATGAAGTCCATGATCTTTTGGTACTCGATTTAATTTCACTAACGGTGTATTCCCGATTGCGTGTAATATATTATCGTAAACTTTGGCATCGCGTCCTCTGCGAAATATCAATCGGTCAGTAACTCTATAAAATGGCAAACATTATTTTTTTAATTTGATATTATGTATTCTTACGGTGGTTTCCAGTTATTTATGTTATTTTTCATGTACGGGAAATCAGGCTTCGCGTTCGTACCGTACATTGCGACGATATACCTACTTATAACTTGGGAGACGTGATAACACGAGAAATCACAGTATGATACTAATGTCTAGATCTCGACGCACAAGAACTCGTACTAACACTCCGAAATAAATATCAATCAGTATCGAGCTATCAGCTATCAGGATTACCTACAGTACCTACACAATTACTGCACGCACTGAGTTTGTAAATAAATCAACTAGGTTTTTATTACCAACACGGAAACATGAATGTCAATGATGAACGTTAAACGTTTGAAACAATAGCAATATAAATACGAATACATTAAACTAGTAATTTTTCTTACATTCCACAAGAAGAATTTACATTAGGTACAAGTTTTATAGTTATTGCAAGGAAGTCCTTCAGCGTGGTCGGCATTGATTACAATGTATCTAATCTTGGTTGTTGACTCCATATTTTGCATAGACATTACATAGGTTGTAGGATAGGCATTACAGCCTACTATGGCCATAAAAGTCCTTAGTGAGTAATTGGTTGAGCTTTATAGGTACCTTTATTGTTTAAGATTAGTAATGAATAAGCCATAGATGTATATATATGAGCGACCTATTAAGTATCGATAATCTCATGTTTATAATAAAAAAAAAAACAGTTTTGTAAGTGTTTTTCTAGGCCGTTAACATTAGGTATATTTAACTTTTATTAGTAGAGATACGTTTTTTATGTATTTCTGCCAAGTGGTAATTGTTGCCTGTCCGAAAGCGCCAGTACTTAATACAAAGAAAGGCATGTACAAGTGCCTTTTGCGACCTACGTGGATTTTAATTATGATTTTGAATTGGATGTATTTACCCTACCCACTTTGTTTAGCTTTGAATATTAGGTAAGTTTCCAGTAGATTTTCCATTGGCTTTACACTGTTTAAATGTGAGCGTATTTAAACAATACAAAACCAACGGAAAATCGAATAAGCTGACACAGAGATACATAATATGTATACCTATGTTTAGAAAATGTGGGATTAAATAAAAGCATCCTTAATTGCCCAGTTTTTTTAATCAGTTAATAGTGCAATGAATTAAATAAAAGTACAAAGTTATTAAAATATTTTATCTAAAAGAATTATACATTTTAATTACTTACTTCAAATATTTATTATATGGTCTCATTGAAATCTAAATTTATATACTTATGTATTACTTAATATTAAATCTTAAATTAGTTTCTCATGTCCTGTAGTCCAGCCGGGGTCTGAGGTATTGGCGTTTTGTTTATTATTGTGTCGAGAACATGAAAATAAAGTCTAACACTTCTTCTGATGTAGCAACAGCATCAGGTGTAAAATATTCTGCAAAGGAAGGTGGTAATGTAATGTAGTAGAGTTTGGTGTTATATTGTGGTAAATTAAAATAGCCTTGATTACCCTTGTCTTTTATCATTATAACTACCTATCTAATTAATTAACCTAAGACTGATTATATATTTTCATAGATCATATCCATTATTTTCGCTGGGTTGATTATGAACTTTATGAATACCTCACGGTTACAGTGTAACTAATTGTAAGTTGTAATATTTACTCGATTGAAGTACACTGTAACACGAAATAAGTGACGATTTTATTACAAAACTAGCTTTTACCCGCGACTCCGTCCGCGTGGAATTAGTAATTTGGGCAGCTTATTTTTTTTATCCAATTTGCTTTTTCATCAATTATGGCTCTCCTTAGCTCCTCGATATAAAAAAAAATACCCGCCCCCGCACCCCCCCCCCAAAAACCCGCGTTCACATTCAACACCGTACTCCCAAGTCAAGCGTGCCTATAGAAGTTTTACTTCAAAAACCCCCGATTTTGAAACATTCTTCCGCTCCGCTCCGCTCCTATCGGTGTTAGCGTGATGATATATAGCCTATAGCCTTCCTCGATAAATGTGCTATCTAACACTAAAAGAATTTTTCAAATCGGAGCAGTAGTTCCTGAGATTAGCGCGTTCAAACAAAAAAACCTGTTCGATAAATTCTTAAAATAGACGTATCTTTCTTATTTGTGAACCGATTCAAATGAAACAAACACTAAATGTTAATCCAAGAAAATACCAACATATCAGTGAAAACCGCATCCTTCTAGGTTAAGCCGTTTCTGAGATTAGCGCGCACAAACGCACAGACAAACAGACAAACAGACAATAATTCTAAAAATCATTGTTTTGGGTTCTATTGTGCTAATAAATAGCCCTAGTGACAGTTTTTCTCAAATATCTTCAATGTACAGACACCGACTTGTTACAGATTTATTATATGTATAGATTTACATTGGCTTTGGCTTCCGAAATTTGACTCCTTTATTTTGAAAGACGTGCTAAATAGAACGTCATAGCCTCTGATGAATGCTTCACGACTAACCTCGTTTCATTGGCGGTTATCTAAGAGGAGGTATGAACCTATCTACCTACGTTATACTTAACTAACTAGGTATTGAGTTTGGACCAAACAAATCACTCTGTGTATATGTTATGGACCAAGTGATAAATCGGGCATTTTTCATAATGCCCGAGCATACGAAAAATGCCCGATTTCAAAAATCGGCACCCTGATTCAGTTTTGTAACCAAATTTTATGCAACACGGTCACTTAAGTATTAATTTTCTCCCATATTCTAGAGTCTGTAAGTTGTTATTATCATTGAGTTATTATAGTAAGTATTTTATGCAACTGTATCGTAATAGGGGTCCTTAAAACACGAGTGTGGTTTCATGAAACGAGGTGTAGTCGAGTTTCATAAAGGGTCACATCACATGAGTGTTTTAAGGCCTAATTACGTACAGTTACATACAATATTTTATCTACATCCATATATTAAATCCTCTATCATGTGTTCAAGAACCTTTGAGAAATGACCTGCATTAACGAGAACTAGGTATGTCTGCCCCACGACCTGTACCCGGTGCGCGCCCGAGGACCTGCGCGACGTTTACGCCGCGCTCCTCCTGCACCGGTACCTACTGTAATGTAATGATGTATGAAATCTCATTACGTTAAATTTCTGTATCGTAATGACCGTTACGATACAGTTTTCTGTATCGTAATGACCATTACGATACTGCCGTGTTCATAATAGAATCCAATGTCGTAATGCTGGTCATTATCTATGGTTTTTGAACGCATAATGGAAGATTTACTATATGGGTGCAGATAATAGTATTTTATGCAACGGTTGTATAAGTGAGGTCTTAAAAGGCGAGTGACATGAGTTGCGATACGAGCGAATGCGAGTATCGCAATGGAAGACGGCACGAGCCGTTAAGACCAAATTATACACCGTTGCATACAATATTTTTCCTACGACTCGACTCTACTGGTACAGTCGTGTACAGTAGGGTAAAATGGGGTACAGTCGGGTACAGTAGGGTACAGTAGGGTAAAATAGGGTACAGTAGGGTACAGTCGGGTACAGTAGGGTAAAATAGGGTACAGTCGGGTACAGTAGGGTAAAATAGGGTACAGTAGGGTACAGTAGGGTAAAATAGGGTACAGTAGGGTACAGTCGGGTACAGTAGGGTAAAATAGGGTACAGTCGGGTACAGTAGGGTAAAATAGGTTCCAGTAGGGTACAGTCGGGTACAGTAGGGTAAAATAGGGTACAGTAGGGTACAGTCAGGTACAGTAGGGTAAAATAGGGTACAGTCGGGTACAGTAGGGTAAAATAGGGTCCAGTAGGGTACAGTCGGGTACAGTAGGGTAAAATAGGGTACAGTAGGGTACAGTCGGGTAAACTAGGGTACAGTTGGGTACAGTCGGGTATAGTCGGGTACAGTAGGGTAAAGTACCCGACTGTACCCTATTTTACCCTACTGTACCCAACTGTACCCTATTTTACCCTACTGTACCCTACTGTACTCTACTGTACCCTATTTTACCCTACTGTACCCGACTGTACCCTACTGTACCCTATTTTACCCTACTGTACCCGACTGTACCCTATTTTGCCCTACTGTACCCTACTGTACCCGACTGTACCCAACTGTACCCCATTTTACCCTACTGTACCCGACTGTACCCTATTTTACCCTACTGTACCCGACTGTACCCGACTGTACCCTATTTTACCCTACTGTACCCGACTGTACCCTACTGTACCCGACTGTACCCTACTGTACCCTATTTTACCCTACTGTACCCGACTGTACTCTACTGTACCCTATTTTACCCTACTGTACCCGACTGTACCCAACTGTACCCTATTTTACCCAACTGTACCCGACTGTACCCAACTGTACCCTACTGTACTCGACTGTACCCTACTGTACGCTATTTTACCCTACTGTACCCGACTGTACTCTACTGTACCCTATTTTACCCTACTGTACCCGACTGTACCCTACTGTACCCTATTTTACCCTACTGTACCCTACTGTACCCTATTTTACCCTACTGTACCCGACTGTACCCTATTTTACCCTACTGTATCCGACTGTACCCTATTTTACCCTACTGTACCCGACTGTACCGACTGTACCCTATTTTACCCTACTGTATCCGACTGTACCCTACTGTACCCTATTTTACCCTACTGTACCCGACTGTACCCTACTGTACCCTATTTTACCCTACTTGAGAGGCAATATATCAAGCCACTAACTAGGCTACCGCGGCTTCTCTACCAACCCAATGAAGTTTTCTTTTATGCAAAGTAACTGAATAAATTATCAGACATTGATAGCTTCTGAGGGGCATTTTCACAAATTAACCAAGAGAGCGAAGATGTACTTATCTAATCTTTATTTACCATTCTTTTTTTTGTCGAACTCTTGTGTTCCGAGAACCACAAAGGGAGTAATGTCGAGGACCCGTGCCAGTCGTCCGATGGTTGGCATGCCCTTCTTGCCGTTCCTCGCCAGCTTGTAACAGTGCTTTACTAGGTGCTTAGTCACGGGATCCTCGAAATCCATGCCCTCGGAAGCCAGCTCAGGCAACTTTGTGGGGTTAGTGGCAGAGTAACGGAAGCCATCTTTGGATACTGCCCCAACGAATCGTCTGTGAATTGGTGATATTAACGTGTTTATTTGTTTTATTAAGTTTATAAATTACGAATCTATGTAGTATTTATGTAAACAATTGCAAGGCGTACTTCCGCTAACTTTATTAAATATCAATATTTTAGTTCGTATGATGATTAAAAAAGAATCTAAGCTTTACCCTTGGCCATCGATGACGACTCCTACGTGCACACCTTTGTTGTTCATCCGTAAAACAGCCTGAGAGCAGGTGAACTCCTCGTCGATTAAAAGAAGTTTTTGTTTCAACTTCAATTTTGTGATAGGGAGATTATACCAACTGAAATTCAATATGTTTTAAACTTTTGTGATTTTCACTCATAACAGTCACAAGTCATAACTATACGGGATATACACGGGACTTATCACGAAATTATATATTTACCTCGACTTTTCGACCAAATCAACCACGACCAACTCACGAGGTGATCACGACCACGGCCGTTGGTCGAAAAGTCGAGGTAAATATATAATTGTGTGTAATTTTTTTTTTAATTTAGACATTGAATTTAAATTTAATTTTGATTTAAAAAAAAAAAATCTCGAAACTGGGTTTTTATTATTGGTCTCTTTCTGCATAACTACAAGCTACAAGCATTTATTTGCTTAATGGAAGGTCCCAACCTTGTTTTACTATGAACCTCAATCTTGTTAAAACCAAATAAACTTTTTAGATTTTTTTTTTGATAACTAACAATAGATTATAAGTTATTTGTATGATTTTACTAACAAAATGGATGTAATTTGTCTGAGTAAATAAAGAAATTATTATTATTATTATTATAACTATGGCCAGTTGATAGTGCCCCTGCCTACGAAGCAAGAGGTCCTGGGTTCGAATCCCGGTAAGGGCATTTAATTGTGTGATGAGCACGAATATTTGTACCTGAGTTATGGATGTTTTCTATGTATTTAAGTATTTATTTATCTATACAAGTATGTTTATCGTCGTTTAGTACCCATAGTACAAGCTTTGGTTAGTTTGGGACTAGGTCGATTTGTGTAAGATTGTCCCCTAATATTTTTTTATTTTTTTTTATTTTAATTAACCAAAAATACCAAAATATTTTTTTTTATTAAAACAAAGAAAGAAACCTCCGGCTGATTAACCTCAACAAAACCTACACGTTACGTTATACACTTAATAATATACATAACTGCTATTGCTAAAATTGTCAAGACGTTGCGATCGTGGTCTTGACTGACCCAATATCACAGTCTTAAAGTAATAAGAAGAATTTATTAGATGACTTTTGATTACGCAGAGTAAGTACTTAATAATATACGAAAATATATATACCTAGTAAAAACAGGTAAAATAAGACTAAATATGACAGTTTGGCGGCCTATATTGTTGCTTGAACCCAAAATTGGTCCTTAAACCTGAAAATGCATGCGCTGTGAGTATGTAATCTTTCACATTTACGTGTTACTGTTGCAGGTCAGTTAAACAAAAGTTATTTAAATATCTAGGTACCTAAACTAAGTAGTAGGAACAGTCCTAAAAATCAAATCGTCTCTTGTAAGTTTAGCGAACTTACCTCATGGTATGCATTGGAGGATCTAAGAATAAATACGCTTCCATCCACTGGTCATTGACGAACTTGCTCATGTAGTTGCGGATGCCGTCAGGCAGGATTACTACAATTTTTTTGCCCGCTCCAAGATTATACTTCTTTGCCGCTTTGACCGCAGCCATCATAGCACAGCCACTACTTCCACCTAAAATAGTTGTACAGTATCAAAAGTACCTCCGTATAATGTCCAGGAAACTAAATGATTTAGCCAGTTTACTTTATGCGGTCGGATCTTGATATGCTTTTATGGTAACTGGTATAATCATATAATCAGATGCTTTTCATTCATGACCGTTTGCTTAGATAATATTGATAATTTCTGTGCAAGCGTATTTTTATCCACGTTTGATATCACATGTGTGGTGAAAGGACCATTCGAAAATAGTGTCGTTCCGGTCACAAAACTACTGTACTACTGTTCACTAGTTGTGTAAATGAACTTTCCCACAAGCCAATTAAAATGTTGTTAAAACTTAAAGCCTTTCTATGCAGGAACACTTAGGTATTTAATTATAATTACAGCTTTACTACATTCCGTTATTTAGTACTTAATTGATTATGTTACCGCATAATATTCCCTCCTTCCTTGACATGTCCCTGGCCATCAGAAAAGATTCTTCATCGGTAATAACTTCAGCATGATCGACTATGCTCTCATCAAATACCGGGTTGGGTTTCGTGCCTCCTATGCCCTCCACCTGAAACCGTTACGGTGGTGGAGTAAGTTATATAATAAAAGTTTGTGTAATTAATTGTTTTAAAAATGTTGAAATTCCTGATCAATACATAAGGTTTTTAATCAATAATAAAATATTACGAGCATTACAGAATTCAACTGACTTACTAAGAAAGGGTGTCGCCTTCTATTGTGAAGGATCATAGTGGAGCCATCGGGTTCGGGCGCGATAATAAGGCAGTCGGGAAACTGTTCCTTGAGCCGGCGACCGGCGCCGGTGATGGTTCCGCCAGTGCCGACGCCGCCCACAAACATGTCCACCTCGGGCAGTACCATCATGATCTCCTTCGCCGTGGTTTCGTAATGGGTTTGCGGGTTGACATGGTTTTCAAACTGAGGAATATTGTCCAGATAAAACAAAAAATATAAATTAAAAATTTTAAAAACCCTTAACGCTGTTACTGGTTCTATAATTTTAACATCATTAACTTTCATAGAGAATTAAAAAAGAAAAATGTATCCCCTTCCCGCGGTTTTGCTGCTGTCAAAACACAACCCTTGTAAGCTATGTTTCAATATGTATCTATGTGATGAAAAGTTTAAATAAAAGACTATATTTCTACAAATGTGTTTATAATATAGCAAAATAGAAAAAGATAACATGGTAGCAGAGCGTGGTTGCGTCAAGAAACAGAAGTAAAAGTTGTAATAGTGAGTGATAACCATAAAAAATGTCGGCGGATAACCTGAAAAATATAGAACTGTTGAGGTCTGTTATCAAACGCATAGTTTTTGCTGGCTGTTTATAATACCTAAATAGTATGATTTCATATTGACATGTATGTTTTGTTGTTCCTTGACATTCGTGTGTAAAAAGATTATTTGCCTGATTATAAAATATATTATTTACTGTTATGTTATTGTGATTCTACAATGTAGCGCTAGCTGTGCTGTGCCAACTCTACTAATATCCTCAACAAGAACGTCTCATTGACGATAAATCATTTCCAATTTGGAAATTCCAAATAAACATCCTTTTTAGAAGTGAAGGATTAGAAAAATACATAAGTTCCGAGCCTACGGAAGCCGAGAAAAAGGATGAAAATCGTCTAATGAATGATGCCAAAGCCCAGCAAATAATAACCTGTACAGTAGACAAGAAACTGTTGCCATCGCTGTTATCCTGTGAAAATGCTCGACAAATGTACAATAAACTTCTATTAATATACGAAAAACAATCTGATCAAAAGAAATGTCAACTATTACAAGAATTTTTCCAGTACAAGTTTGACGATAACAAAACAATGACACATCACATTGGTATGTTGGAAAATTTAGCATATCAACTCAACAGTTTAGATGAGAAAATAAATGAGAAAATGCTTGTGTCAAAAATATTGTCCACACTGCCAGAAAAATATAAAATTTTTATCACAGCCTGGGAATCATCTCAATCATCTGAACAAACCTTGATAAACCTAACTTCAAGGCTATTAGTGGAAGAACAAAGATGTGCAGATAGTCCATCTCACAGCTCCGTTGCATTCAAAGCTAAGATACATAAGAAAAACTACAACAACAACAAAAAACAGTGTAATATATGCAAAAAGATAAACCATGAAGAAAAGAATTGCTACTTTAAAAATAAAAAACAGTACAAGATATGCAAAAAATACAACCATGAAGAAAAAGACTGTTATTGGAATAAAAACAAAGACAAGAAGGAAAAAAATGCTGTGTCATTCTTTACACAAACTGAGAATTTCATAATTGATTCTGGATGTTCACAACACATGACAAACAACCAAATGTTATTAAAAGACACAAAAGAATGCTCGGTAAAAATTCAAACCGCTAAAAAAGAAAATATTCTAGATTCTGAAAAAATGGGAATAATTGAAAGTAAAAATGTCAAGTTTAAGAATGTTTTGCTAGTACCTGACCTAAAGAAAAATTTACTATCAGTAAATGCAATAACAGAAAATGATGGAGAAGTGATTTTTACAAAAGAAGAAGTTATCATAAAGAAAGAAAATAATATAATACTGAAAGGAATAAAAAACGAAAATGGTCTATACAATATAAATTTAACGGCTAATACAGAAGAAGAAGCCATGTTGTCTTGTACAGAAAATGTAGAAAACTGGCACATAAGGTATGGTCATCCTGGAAAAGAAACATTAAAAAATATTATTAAATCAGTGGATGGTATTAATATAACAAAAGAAGAAATAGATGCGTCACTTACCTCAACATGTTATGTATGCATGAATGCAAAACAGACAAGACTGCCATTCTACTCAAGGCATAAAGCTGAAAGAAAAATACATACCATTCATACTGATATATGTCGGCCAATTACACCTCCAACCTGGAATGGAAAAAGATATGTATTATCCTTCATTGATGATTTTACGGACTATACCCAGATATATCTCCTCACAAATAAGAATGAAGTTTTTACTCATTTAAAAGAATATATTCAAGAAGTTGAGCGCCACACAAGTGAAAAGGTTAGTGTAGTTTGCTGCGATAATGGTGGTGAATACACTAGTTCCGAATTGAAAGAATGGTGTAGAAGCCGTGGTATTCGACTGGACTATACAGTAGTATATAGCGCACAACAAAATGGAAAGGCCGAACGATTTAATAGAAGCCTCATGGAGAAAGTACGAGCAATGTTGTTTCAGTCCAATCAAGAAAAAGATATGTGGGGCGAAGCAGCACTATCAGCCACATATTTACTTAATAGGACCCCAAAGGGAGGAGAAACTGAAACACCTGTACAAAAGTGGACAGGAAGAAAACCAAATGTAAAAAACATTCAGACTTTTGGTTCTGTAGTATACTCAAAAAATCTGACACCACTGAAAAAATTAGACAAACGAAGTGAAAAACTTATTATGGTTGGCTATGCTCCTACTGGATACCGGCTTTGGGTACCTGCAAAGAGAGAAATAATCATTAGAAGAGATGTAATATTTAAAAAATATAATAGAGAAGAAGATAATAAAACAATAGAAGAAAAACAAAATGAAAATAAAATATTAATACTTCAAAACACAAAAAATGCAGGCACTACTCAAGATATAAATAAAAAACAAGATATGGAAAAAATTCAGGAAGAAGAAGAAGAACATACACTTGAAGATACACCAAGACAAGAGAATATAAATGAAAATAATAATATACAAATACAAGAAAATATAGACGAAGACATACAAATACAAGAAACTATAAATCAGGAAATACAAGTACAAGAAAATATAAATGAAGAAGAAAGTTCAAGTGAAGAAGAAGAAACATTATCAGAATATGAAGACACAACAAGCACAGAAATTCCTACAGAAACAACAAGATCAGGAAGAATAGTAAAGAAACCTACCTACTTAAAAGATTATGAAACAAACATAGCTCTCAATGAAAAGATATGCAAAGAAATACCAAGCAAATAAAGATATGGATTGGAAAAAAGCAATAGATAAAGAACTGAAAGCATTATTAAAACTAGAAACATGGACAGAAGAAGAACTACCTTTAAACAGAAAACCTATAGATACTAAATGGCTCTTTAAAGAAAAGGAAGATGGAACTAAAAAGGCAAGACTAGTAGCAAGAGGCTTCCAATTAAAGAAAGAAGATAAATTTGATGTAACATACTCACCTGTAGCAAGAATGCCAAGTGTAAGGATATTAATATAAAAAGCAGTAAATGAAGATTTACCAATTAGACAACTTGATATCCCAACTGCGTTCCTGAATGGAAAAATAAAATCAGAAATCTACATAAAACCTCCTGACGGGTACAAATGTGATAAAAACAAAGTTTTAAAACTAAATAGAGCTCTCTACGGATTAACAGAATCACCCCGTTGCTGGAATGAAACCATAAATAACTTTGTCATAGGGAAAGGTTTTAAAAGATCAGAATATGATTCCTGCTTATACTATAAAGAAGACTGTTGGATGATACTCTATGTCGATGACATTATAATAATAGGAAACAGCAGCCAAATTGTAAAAGAATTAAAAACAGAATTTAACGCAAAAGATTTAGGAGAAGCAAAGAAATTTTTGGGAATGGAAATAGAAAGAGAAAAGAACTCTATAAAATTGAAGCAAACAAAATTGATAGAAAAGATATTAACTAAATTTAACATGAAAAACAGCAAAGGAATGAAAACTCCAATGGAAGTAAATTATAAAATAAACTCAGAAGATAAATTATTAGAAGGAGAAAAGAAAGAATTGTATCGAGAGTTAATAGGAAGTCTACTCTACCTGACTATGATATCAAGACCAGATCTAACCTATGCTGTTTCCTACCTGAGCAGATATCTAGATAAAGTTAGTGAATCAACATGGAAAGCTGGAAAAAGAGTACTAAGATACCTGAAAGCTACCAAGGACAAAGGTTTGATGTATAAAAAATCCCTTGACTATGACATAAATGCTTACTCTGATGCCGATTGGGCAGGCGACAATAATGATAGAAAAAGCGTAAGTGGCACTCTTATACTCCATGGAAAGAACCCAATAGCATGGTCTTCTAAGAAACAACCATGTGTTGCATTGTCCACTGCAGAGGTAGAATTCATTGCTGCAGCAGTAACCGCTCAAGAGCTACTGAATTTAAAAGGAGTGGCAAACCATTTGAACTGTAGCAGCAATGTCAGCATGCTTCACGTTGACAATACAAGTGCCATATGCATGTCGAAGAGTTTTGAAAACTCAAAACGAACAAAGCATATAGACATCAAATACCATTTTTTAAAGGATGTTGTTGACAAGAAAGCAATCTCAATTGAATACATAAGCAGTAATGACAACCTTGCAGATGTAATGACTAAAAGTTTATGTTTCCAAAAATTTGATAACATTGTTAGTTCATTGATAACTTAAATTAAAACGAAATTTTTTTTTGAAGTATGATAATGTTAATAATGTAAAATTAAGGGGGAATGTTACTGGTTCTATAATTTTAACATCATTAACTTTCATAGAGAATTAAAAAAGAAAAATGTATCCCCTTCCCGCGGTTTTGCTGCTGTCAAAACACAACCCTTGTAAGCCAAGTAAGCCCTTGTCAGTGAGAGTGCCGGGGGCCCAATAATTCACCCCTTCCCTCTCCCCCTCTCTCACCCCCTTCCCTTTCCTTTAGGGCCGACAACGCACTGGCATCGCGTAAAGCGCTGCGGGTGTCTGTGGACAGTGGTGATCATTTAACATCAGGTGACCCACTAGTTCGTTTGTCTGGCCTTTCTAACATAAAAAAAAAAAAAGCTATGTTTCAATATGTATCTCTGTGATGAAAAGTTTAAATAAAAGACTATATTTCTAAAAATGTGTTTATAATATAGCAAAATAGAAAAAGATAACAAACGCAATTATGTCTCACATATGTTTGAACATAAAGTAAATGCCCATTATGCGTCTAAGATCCCTTCCGCAGCTAACAAAAGAGCTGATAACTTTGAAACGGCTGTACCGATTTTGATGAAACATATCTAAGAACCATTGCCAAGAAACCAGCTTTCTAATAAAAAAAACCGCATCCAAATCGGTTCACCCGTTTACGAACTATGATGCCACGGACAGACATACAGACAGACAGATACACATACACATCAATCGCGGTCAAACTTATAACACACCCCTCTTTTTGTGTCGGGGGTTAAAAAATGAAATGGTATTCAAAATTGAAATTGCCTTGCTCACTCACTTTCTCCACACCTGTGGCAGTTCAGACGAGCTCACTATTAAGCTTTGAAGAATTATAATTAAGTAAAAGTGTTTTTGAACATTTCATCATGCTGACTCGTAGCAAAAATCTTCATACCTGATTTACACTCTCGCCTCGTCACCTCGCCTCGCGCCTCGCCTCGTCGTCTCGCTCCGGACGCGAGCCTCATACCTGGTTTACACTCGCGTACAAGTGGCGAGACGAACTGCGGGACGAGCCACTGAGACGAGAGTGTGAACAGGCGCGCCTCGCGCCTTGTCTCGTGATTTGCCTTGATTTTGAGGCTCGCGTCCGGAGCGAGACGACGAGGCGAGGCGCGAGGCGAGGTGACGAGGCGAGAGTGGAAATCAGGTATTAGAGGAAGCTCTTTTGGTCTAATTATTGGGATTTTAACCTGGAGGCGTTTCCTACCGATAGAAAGATGAGTGATGTCACATCTCTGATGTGTCATACTTAATTATAAGTACGGTCAAGTGCAAAAATAAGTATCGATTTAATCCTCCCATCGTTATATACCTATACCTTAATTCGACGATATAAGACGAGCTATGGGACATATTTATGAGCAAGTTGTGTGCACCCATATTTTTACACTTGACTGTACGTACATGTCCTAACAGAGTATCAGTACCTACCATTTTGTAAATTTACCATCTAATAATGTGATTGAACATGAATTTGAATGAATAAATGAATATGATTGAGTAGTATTTATTAACATTAGGTACATTAAGTTAGGTGTAGGTATTCAAGTTTTCTGAGACTAAGTACACTAAGTTACGAGTTGCGACTTAGTGCAGTCTCAGTCAAAGGTGCGATAGGAAGTAAGTAGGACGTACTTGATTTAGCATAATATATTTCTTTGGATCGCTTTCTCTTATTCTTTCCGCAACCTCCATTTCTTCCTCGCTATTCTTAGTCTGGATGACTTCCGCTCCCAACAGTCTCAACGTGTTAACCTTCTCATCCGAGTTCTTTTCTGATGTAACTATCACGGACTTGCGACCTGAACAAAACTTTACACTTTATATTAAGATTTAAAGGGTAGCAGCTTAATATAATAAGTTTTGCTTGAAGATGTTGAACGGCGGGCCTGATTGAGAATGACTAGGTACTGATATCGTAAGCTATGGTATGGTATGGAAAAGAAGGAGGGTTGAAATTATTCGGACAGTAAAACAAAGGAAAGTTGCGTATTTAGGCCATTTTCTCCGACACAAACAATGTCGCCTTCTGTAAACCTTTTTGGGGGTAGTTACAATAGAGAGATCTCTCTCCAGGCAGATGTTATGCCTGGGGACCGAAGTCCAATGGATGAAAGTTGGAAGTTGTACTTATGCAGCCGAGTTGAGAAACTTCGATAGCGTGATGTAGGATTGTAGTAATTAGTTCCTTATGTGATGACTAGATGGCGCTAGTAGTCGCTACATCAGCCCCCTTTTAGACCGGAGGTCGATACGAATTGCAATGGAGTGCAGTCTGTGCGTCATGTGGGCGCTTGCAAGGGCCAGTCGCTCAGAGCCTCGTCGGCGAGCATTGTTGTTCCTCTGCTACTTGTAGATGCATGCCTGTTGCGTGATTGCTCGGAGCCTTGTTGGCGAGCGTTGGTTGCTTGATTGGCAAGTGGAAGTACTTAGTGGGAGGAGGATTTGCGAACTGTAGACACCAGGCAGGTAATAGATACATGCTAATGGTGCACAGTGCGGTGAGTATGGCTTGCTGTGAGACTGCGTCATCGTCTTTTAAATTATTCGGACAGTAAAACAAAGGAAAGTTGCGTATTTAGGCCATTTTCTCCGACACAAACAATGTCGCCTTCTGTAAACCTTTTTGGGGGTAGTTACAATAGAGAGATCTCTCTCCAGGCAGATGTTATGCCTGGGGGCCGAAGTCCAATGGATGAAAGTTGGAAGTTGTACGTATGCAGCCGAGTTGAGAAACTTCGATAGCGTGATGTAGGATTGTAGTAATTAGTTCCTTATGTGATGACTAGATGGCGCTAGTAGTCGCTACACCTTCATTATGGGCAAAAATGTTGCCACAAAAAAGCCCGAAAAACGTCGTCGTAAGGTCGGGGACGCAAAATGTTATGACTAGATTGTAGAACAGCATTGCTGGCTATGGACAGGGCGAGATTTAAAGAACTGACTGCCAACCTTCAATAATGAATGGAAACTATAAGAAGAAGACTGATATCGTGGCTATATTGTCAATTACTCCGTTGCTGGCACTAAGCCAATTCATTCTCTTCCGCTTTGCCACCCACACGTAGGGTTGCCAGGTGTCCGGCTTTAGCCGGACATGTTTGGCTTTTTGCGGTCGCGTCCGGCCAAATATGTTGTACGTGTTCGGCCTGTCCGGCTTTTGTCAGGCTTTTTGTCAGAGTGGCGATTCGTACGACGATGGGCGGACGAGCGCCCGAGTGGACAAGAGCGAGCGAAGAGCAAACTGTCTTTTGCCCGCGCATCGCGCCGTCCGGCTTTCGTTAGGCTTTTTAGGGTTCCGTAGTCAACTAGGAACCCTTATAGTTTCGCCATGTCTGTCCGTCTGTCTGTCTGTCCGCGGCAAAGCTCAGAGATCGTTAGTACTAGAAAGCTGTAATTTGGCATGAATATACATATCAGTCACGCCAACAAAGTGGTAAAATAAAAAATAAAAAAATAATTTTTTTTAGGGTACCTCCCATAGACGTAAAGGGGGGGTGATTTTTTTTTCTCGACTAATCCTATAGTGTGGGGTATCGTTGGATAGGTCTTTTAAAACCATTGCGGAGTTGCTAACATGATTTTTCTATTCAGTGATCTGTTTGCGAAATATTCAACTTTAAAGTGAAAATTTTAATTAAAATCGAGCGTCCCCCCCCCCCCCTCTAAAATCTAAACAGTTAGGTGGAAAAATTTGAAAAAATTCAGAATGGTAGTGTTCGATATACTGCCTTTTTCATTCTAGTTTTAATTTGCATAAGCGCTGCGCTAAGTCTGGCTGAAACGAAACGCGGCCTACGGAGTTATTGGCTATGGTCTGCGCGCGCAATTAGTGTCAATTTGAACTCGCCAAAAGACGGCACATTATTTTTCAACATTTTCTAATAATTAATTTAAACCTACTATCTCAAGAGAAGATTTTATGTGTTATGTGCTACAGAACATTTTATTTAATGTGATGCGTGCGTACGTGTGACTTTTAAGACTTTTGGATTCTGACCTGAGCCCGGACAGCAGAAAACTTTACTGGGTTCGCTATCGCAAGGAAAGGCAAGGTGAGTGCTTTGTAATTAATCTGGAATGCTAAAGACAGTATAAACCGCAAGCCCATCCTTTTAAGTCCAGTTGCTTAGGTCGTTTCTAAACTGAGCCAGTTTTTCTCCTATATACAGTCCATTGTTTCAAACTTCTTTTACGTGGTTCCGTGACGCCACATTTTTGGTCCTTCGAGCCGGATTTCCTCCTAAAAAGTTACTTTATTTAGTCATTCATTTTACCGTGAATCGTATTCACGTTATATTTCTGAAAAATAAACATTTAAAATCATTTATTTCACGTGTGATATTGCACACGGGCGAGTTCATTTTTTTGTTTCAAGTTGGGCAAGTCCATTCTGTCCGTGACAGAAATTAAATATGGCTCCAATAATAGAGAGTGAAGATTGTGAATTACGATTTAAAACTTTAAATTTGAAAAAAGAATATCTGTTCAATAAGGTTCAAAAGGCTCATGATTTATCCAAAACACTTAGAATGGATAGCTTAGATTCGGTGCAGAGATTTTTGGTACAGTATTCAGAACTCGACGACGCTCGTAGCGACTTCGAAAAAATTGTTATGGATATTGTAGTACTTGAGTTACAACAGTCACCAGATTCTAGGCCCTCGACAAGCGCACTAGATAGTTTTGACGATTTATTTTATGCGTGCAAACGGGTAGCTTTGAACTGTGAAAAGTTAGACCAGGAGCGGTCGGCAAATTTACGTCAAACAAATAATGATAGCAATTTAGGTAGGCCGTCATTGCCTAAGCTTACTTTAATCGAATTTGATGGTCAGATAGAAAATTGGACGACGTTCTACGATACTTTCGTGTCTTTGGTACATAATCGTAGCTTCGACGATATCGACAAATTCCACTATCTGTTGTCATGTGTGAAGGGTCCCGCACTAAATATGGTGAAAAATCTTCCGATTACTGCTAATAATTATGCCGTAGTGTGGCAAAGTTTATTAGAAAAATATCAAGATCAAAGGGCATTGACCGGGAGGTATTTAGACCGAATGCTGGGTTTCACTCCGCTGTCAAAGGATAGTGTCGCGAGTTTGACTTCGTTTATTGAAACTTTTGACCATTCATTGAGAGCTATTAAAGCGTTGAAAATTCGAGACTTAGATGACTACCTATTTTGTCATATTGCCTTACGCGGGCTCGATAGCCACACACGAAAGTTATTCGAAGAAAGCCGGGATCAAAATGAGTTGCCGACGTTCAAAGAACTAATTGATTTCATAAATAAACAAATTAAAGTACTAGAACATACTTTTCCGAGTACAAGCTCCTCGACCGCTTCTACGTCAACTCAAAACAAAACAAAATCTGGTTTTATTCCACACAAATTTAGTACACCGCAACCGAGTTATAAGCCTACTCAATCGAATAATATGTATTATAAACAATCGCGATCTCCCCCAGTTCCGCCTAAACTTGGCTTGACTACGACTCGAAACGACACTCATAACTTAAATAAGCTGATATGCGTGCATTGTAATTTAAATCACATGATTTACCGGTGCGAACAGTTTCGTAAACTGTTAGTTCAGGATAGGATTGACCGTGTCAACGCCTTGAAATTATGCACGAACTGCTTAAAATCTGGTCATGATTCTTCTCAGTGCAGAAGCAACATGAATTGTGGAGTATGTTCTTTGCCTCACCATTATTTGCTACATCGCGACGCGAGTGCGCCGTCAGCCGTGCTGACGCCGCAGCCGCCCCGTTCTGACGCAGGCGTGTCGTCAGCCGTGCTGACGCCGCAGCCATCTTGCTCTAACGTGTGCGTAGCCAGGATAAATCCATCACACTCCGTGAGTGTCGATGCAGATACTGACGTCGCGGTAAAAGAATCGCTTCATTCCGTGAATGAAGAAGCAAACTATGGTGTCGTGTTAGGTACTACTCGCATACACATTACTGATATCGCGGGTCAACCGCAGAATTGCCGTGCAGTTCTAGATTCAGGTGCTCAAAGCTCGTTTATTACGTTAGATTGTGCTCAACGTTTGGGCCTACGTCGTAGCAAATGTCCGTTTACCGTGTCCGGACTAGGCGGCGAAGTAGTTAAAAACTATGGTATTATTACTTGCGACATAAAACCGTGTAAGTCGGACGTTCCGAGTTTTACAGTGGATATGGTAGTGGTAGCAAAAGTTTCGTCTGAAATGCCAAATATTTCATTCCCGCGCGAGGTTGTGGAAGAGTATAAGCGTTTTGACTTAGCTGACCCGTTGTTCTACGAGAAGTCAGCTGTTGATATTTTGCTAGGCAACGATGTCGTGTCAGAGTTAATTAAAGACAAGCCGGTTAACATTAAGTTAAATATACCGAATGTTATTGAGACAGTATTTGGATACGTGGTAAGTGGAAAACTATACTATGATTCTCAATCAACTTCACAAAATTTCCACTTGTCGGTCTGTGAAGAAAAGAGTCTAGACAAAACGGTGCGTGATTTTTGGGAAGTAGAGGAATTGCCGTGCAAACCTGTACTTAGTCCGCTAGATCAGCTGGCAGAGGATATTTACGCGAATGAGCATACCCGCGACGAGAGCGGTAGATACGTTGTTCCTCTACCATTTGTGCCTGACACCCCGCCGCTCGGGGCATCTCGCGCTGCGGCCGAACGCAGGCTTCTAGCGACCGAGCGAAAACTCGCACGCTCGCCAGTATTACAACAAGCGTACAATGATTTCATGCTAGATTATGAGAAGCTGGATCACATGGAATTGTATACTGGTAGTGAGCCTAGTAGGTATTTAATTCCGCATCACAGTATACTCAGACCGAGCAGTACGACAACACCTTTACGCGTAGTCTTCGATGCTAGTGCGAAAACAAGTACCAACGTCTCTCTCAATGACACTCAGTTATCTGGGCCTAACCTATACCGTGATATAAGGTCCATATTAACCAACTTTCGGTTATTCGAATACTGCTTTGCTAGTGATATTTGTAAAATGTACCGCGCGATATTAATACGTGAGAATGATAGGAAATATCAACACATATTATATAGATCGTCCGTTGACGAACCTATTAAGATTTACGAGCTAAAAACTATAACATACGGTGTAAGTAGCTCTCCGTTTCTCGCTATACGGACTTTGCTGCAGTTAGCTAGCGACGAAGGTGAACGTTTCCCTTCTGCCGCTGCCGTCATAAGGCAAGGTATTTACATGGACGACGCCTTGTGGTCATGTGAGACGTTCTCACAAGCATGCGCACTACAAGACGAGCTGGTAAATATGTTCCAATCTGCGGGACTTATTCTTAAAAAATGGTCCAGTAATAGCAAGGAGTTACTCGAGCGCTTACCTGTAGAACATCGCGAAACTAGCATCTCTTTTGAAAAGGATAAAAATGACGCCTCTTTAAAGCTTCTAGGTCTGAAGTGGGCGCCATTAGTTGACGCATTTAGTTTTTCCGTAAATAAACAAGACTCAGTAATGACCAAGAGATCTGTTTTAAAAATATTAGCTTCGATATATGACCCCGTGGGTTTTATATCTCCATGTACTTTCGTCGCGAAGTGCATAATGCAGGATCTCTGGAAGTTAGGCATCGGTTGGGATGAACAGTTACCTAGCGATGTTTGTCAGCAATGGTTAGAATTTATATCTGAGCTGCCTAGATTATCAGAATTACAAATTGAGCGCCATGCCCTTCTTCCAGGGGTAACTGAATGCGAGTTAGTAGGGTGCTGTGACGCATCTTCACGAGGTTACGCTGCGTCGATTTACGTTATTTCACGGCGCGACCGGCAGGTTAAGTGTAGGTTACTTATAGCTAAATCTAAAGTTGCTCCAGTGAAGCCGGTGACCATTCCCAGGCTCGAGCTCATGGCAGCAGCGCTTCTTAGCAAACTAATAAAGTATATCTTGGGATCACTATCGCGTGTTAACGTCACTCGCATTACTGCTTTAACTGACTCGTCAATAGTCCTGTCTTGGATTCAAACTGACGCGTATAAACTTAAAACTTTTGTGTGTAACCGTGTTACTCAAATTATAGAGGTGCTTCCACCTCACGTCTGGCGTCATGTTAATAGTGAAAATAACATGGCAGACATTAACTCGCGTGGTGTTTCTCCCGCGCAGTTCATAGCTTGTAGTTCGCAGTGGTTTGAAGGTCCGACTTGGATGTATGAAGATAGGGAGAATTGGCCTATCTCGAGCCATTTCACTAAGAAAGAATCAGAAATTCCGGAAATGAAAGCTAATTGCAACTCATTTAATTTGTTAACTCAACAAGATGTCGAAGAGAGTAAGATGGAATTTTTTGAAAGAGTTTGCAATCAATTTTCATCATATTCAAAATTACAAAGAACAATAGCTCGAATTTTGAAACTATTCCGTAAATTTCGTAAAGATGCTTCTATTGAAAGTCAGGACGTTCTAACCACTAACGATTTAAACCAGGCGCATGATTGCTTAATTAAAGTAATACAAAGTGCTTACTTTAATCAAGAAATTATTGATTTATTAAAGGGCAAAACGTACATTCCTTCATTAAGGAAACTTGCGCCTTTCTGTGATTCCCGTGGATTCCTAAGGGTGGGGGGTAGAATTCCTCACTCAGATTTACCATATAATGCAAAGCATCCGTTGTTGCTTCCAAAGCGTTGTAGGTTTGTTAACCTACTTACAGAATATTTTCATGTCAAATATTTGCATGTAGGGCCAAGAACCTTACAAAGTATTATTTCACAAAGGTACTGGATTTTATCTGCTCGTAGCATAATTCGGTCGATTCTTTCAAAATGTAAAACTTGTTTTAAATGCAAACCAACAACGCTTCAACCTAAAATGGGAGATTTACCAGCGTCTCGACTGCAACCGAATAAAGTGTTTGAGCATGTAGGAGTAGACTTGGGTGGTCCATTCTACATTAAAGAGAGCTTGCGCCGTAATGCAAAGATAGAGAAGGCATACTTAGCGCTCTTCGTATGTTTTTCAACTAAAGCCGTACATCTAGAGGTTCTGTCATCACTATCCACCGACTGCTTCTTGGCTACTTTGGACAGATTTATATCGCGGCGCGGGTTGTGTGCGTGTATCTATTCAGACTGCGGTACAAATTTCGTCAAAGCTAGTAAACATCTTGTTGAAGTTCAAAACTTTATTTCTAATAAGCGCAATCAAGATGATATCTTAAGCGGTTGTGCGCAACGTCAAATTGACTGGAAATTTAACTTTCCTACTGCTGCAAACATGGGAGGACTCTGGGAAGCCGGAATTAAGTCCGCCAAATATCATCTAGTGCGCTCTGTAGGTGAAAAAGCTCTCACGTTTGAAGAGCTTTCGACAGTTTTTTGTAAAATTGAGGCTATAATGAATTCGCGTCCATTATACGCTCTACCAGCTAGTGACAACCCTAGTGAGTTCAATGTTCTAACTGCAGGCCATTTTTTGATAGGCAAGAGTCTGACTGCTGTACCAGAATATAGTCTCGCGGACGTTCCCGTTAGTCATTTGTCACGTTGGCAATATTTACAAAACTGTTCTCAACTGTTTTGGAAAAAGTGGAGCCAGGACTATTTAAATACTTTACAACAAAGACCAAAGTGGTTCACATCTCCACCTAATCTAAAAATTGATGACATAGTTCTTGTCAAAGATGATCAAGTCAATTCATGTCATTGGCCTCTTGCCAAAATTGAAGTTGTTCATCCTGGCTTGGATGGAGTTGTCCGAAAGGTAACTCTTCGGTCCAAGGGAAGACTCTTTCAAAGACCTGTAAATAAACTTAGTTTTCTTCCATATGCTAACTGATACTGCAGTAATTACGTTAATTTATTTAGTTATCAGGGGTAGAAAACCTTTTTTCTTTATATTTATTTCCTCTTTCATTGAATGAACGCCTCTTATTTTAGTGGGAAAGCTCCATGGTGCTTTCGGTGGGGGGTGTTCGATATACTGCCTTTTTCATTCTAGTTTTAATTTGCATAAGCGCTGCGCTAAGTCTGGCTGAAACGAAACGCGGCCTACGGAGTTATTGGCTATGGTCTGCGCGCGCAATTAGTGTCAATTTGAACTCGCCAAAAGACGGCACATTATTTTTCAACATTTTCTAATAATTAATTTAAACCTACTATCTCAAGAGAAGATTTTATGTGTTATGTGCTACAGAACATTTTATTTAATGTGATGCGTGCGTACGTGTGACTTTTAAGACTTTTGGATTCTGACCTGAGCCCGGACAGCAGAAAACTTTACTGGGTTCGCTATCGCAAGGAAAGGCAAGGTGAGTGCTTTGTAATTAATCTGGAATGCTAAAGACAGTATAAACCGCAAGCCCATCCTTTTAAGTCCAGTTGCTTAGGTCGTTTCTAAACTGAGCCAGTTTTTCTCCTATATACAGTCCATTGTTTCAAACTTCTTTTACGTGGTTCCGTGACGCCACAGGTAGTAAATATATCAAATTTACTAGGAAAATTATAGCGGCTAAGATTGCTTGGAAATTATTTGTAGTTTAAGAGTAAATAGTAGCCTAAGGTATAAAACATACCTAAACTTGGATGATTCCGTACACATACGAAATCCTTAGAAAAATATTACTTGATTTATTTGTAATGGCTACGGAACCCTACCTTGTGCGTGTCCGACACGCTCTTGGCCGGTTTTTAGGGTTCCGTATTATTACTATCGCACTGCGCGCGCGCACGGCCTTGCCCAGTCTTGCCACACCGCCCCCGCCCGCATCTGACGGACACATACACACACTCAAAAATCCCTTTTTTTAGCATCCGGCTTTGGAATTCAAAAGTCCCACTTTTAAATGTGTGTTTTATTCGATACTTTGTCAAGAATCCCTAATTTTTCTTATTGGGTGGCTTTGGGACCCAAAAGTCCGGCTTTTTTGACGGGTAAGTTCGGCTTTTTGATTTTTAGAGATGGCAACCCTCACACGTACTTATTTAATAATAATATAATTAAAGTAGGTACTGACCATTCTGCGTGCAAGCAAACGCAATCCCGATCCCAGTGTTCCCAGAGGTGGGCTCCACAAACACGGAGTCGTTGTGCACGAGACCCTTCCTGGCTGCGTCCGCTATCATGCTCTGCGCGATGCGGTCCTTGATCGACCCGCCCGGATTCATGTACTCGCACTTTACATCTAGTTGCAATTATTATTTATTTATCAATAAGACATTACATTGGCCAGGATTTTAATAAGTACAATTTAACCTTGGTGTTTGTTAGTTGACACAGAAAAATAATACATACCTACCATATGTACAAGCCGGCCAAGTGCGAGTCGGTCTCGCGCCCGAGGGCTCCGTACACATTTTTGGGTATGTCAAAATATACGCCGTCATCATCATCATCTTCATTTCAGCCGAAAGACGTCCACTGCTGAACATAGGCCTCGTCCCATTAGGCTCGCCAAACACGCCAGTGTACAGGTTTCCTAGCGATGTTTTCCTTCACCGTAAAGCTAATAGTACATTTCAAAGGTAATTTCGCACATAAATTCCGAAAAACTCAGAGGTGCGAGCCCGGGCTCGAACCCACGACCCTCTGCTTGAGGGGCTATAGGTCAAACCATTAGGCCACCACGGCTTTTAATTGGAAATTGTTATTAATTATTGGTGTTATTTAATTGCAGTTAGCGTTTTAAATTACTATTTTGTTTTACTACGTTTTTTTTATATAGGTATAAGAGGGAGCAAATGAGCAGACGGGTCACCTGATGGAAAGCGATCACCGTCACCCATGGACACCCGCAACACGAGAGAAATCACAGGTGCGTTGGCGACGTGATTAAAATGTTAGGTGTATTCATTAAAGTCAAAATAGGAATTGTGTGCAGTAACTTTTGGAAGGTGATTTTAAGTTAATACTTAAATTGAGTGTATCTACACAGAATTTCCCAATTTGTATTGAATGTATTTAATTGTAAGTAAATAAAAGTTTGCCCTCGGGATATTCCAAGTTTATCGCAGGTTTGTTGGTTTATATTGAATTATAAATAGAAAATATTCCAACATTTAAGTTATAACTCCAATCATCTTACCAAATCAAAATCTGATCTATGATAATAATAATTATTATTATTATCACGGGGCAATTCACACCAATTAACCTAGTACCAAAGTAAGCTATATAAAGCTTGTGTGTGTGTTGTGTTGTGTGTCGTGTACCGGTTGTAATATACCTACCTAGTTAACTGTTGTCTGACAAATATTAATGACAACGAAAAATAAATATATAACGTCGCACATAACTTCAAAATAAACCTACATATCTCGCAGTCTAGGTGATAGTCCTCCGGTATCTTGTTAAGCTTGACCAGAGGCGTGTTGCCCACGAAGTCCATTATGTTGCGGTGCACGAAACGCTCTCCGTAATAACCATGGTCTGCAAAATTCCTGTAATTCATAGAATTTCTTAAACTCGTTTTGTTTGGTAATGAATTCATGATCATCAATCATCATTTACCTAAACCCAATATCAATATCGATGTCATTGTTAAACAAGTTAGCTATGAAGTATCTTTATGTATTTTTTTTTTACAACTTCATTTTTTTTTTATTACTTTTACGGTCATCCCGTGAAATCATATATTTCGTACTAAATACAAACTGAAATATAGATGCACAGAAAAAAAACCCAGAAAAAAGACCAATGCTGGGAATCGAACCCAGGTCCTCAGCATTCCAAAATAAATACAAAAAGATACTTCATAGCTAACTTGTTTAAATTTGCACAGTAGCGCCATCTCTTGTCCAGGTGAGCGGTTAGTTCCGAAGGAGTGTTAAAATCTCTCGATAGAGGGTGTAACATAGATGTGCGCTTGTCACTGCATAAGGTGATGATTTAGCAGACTGAAATGTATGATGTATAGGAAAGATTCGTGTCTAATCTCTAGACCAGTGGTGGTGTAGGAGTATGGCACACGGCACGGAATGCTGAGGACTTGGGTTCGATTCCCAGCATTGGTATTTTTTCTGGGGGTTTTTCTGTGCATCTATATTTCAGTTAGTATTTAGTACTTACTTGTTCTACTAGCGTTTCAACCGCTATCAGTCTCCTGTCGCATATACGTAAGAAATAAGCTACAAGCAGTTAGCATGAAATTTCATCTAATTGAAATTATACCACAAGCGCGTCGTATCTAATATTTAAAAAAATCTCGTGTCACGGTGTTTGTTATCGAACTCCTCCGAAACGGCTTGACCAATTTTTATGAAACTTTTTTCTCTATATTTGGTAGGTCTGAGAATAGCTCGTAGGCTATTTTTTATAGCCCCATTCTTTGCAGACGGAGTCTCGGGCAACAGCTAATCCTTATATAAAACCTTCCGCTAGTTGTAGCTTATTTCTTTTTTTTGTATAAGTTATCGCATTGGGCATTTAACCTGTAATGATAATTTTATGTATGAAAGAATGGATAAATAAATAAATTTCTTTAATATATGCGACAAGAGACTGAAAGCGGTGGAAACTCTAGTAGAACTATCCATTTCTTGTTAATTCATAGAGAAAAATGGTGTGTGAGTGGAAAATTATTCAAAAGACTCACTGCCAGCGGAAGTACGTAGGTAAAAATACATTCTCTGCCACACGAAGAAAGTCCAAATAGACATATCATTGATCAAGATTAAGTACCGGATCCTAAGTTCATTTTGGTTCTGAGATAGGAATCTATACATCTCACCATTGTAAATAATAGGAACTAGGTATACTACAAAGCAAGTATCCACTGTATGTCTGTAGGCATCATGTAGTTACCTACACAGCTTTTGATACATACAAGTAGGTATTTAATATAATGTAATGAAGTAACGAGCGAGTATGTCGAACCCAAGTTCAGTTACGCGTTTAACTCTTTATTACGTTAGACTCTTCGCACAGACAATGTGCTTGTTTAAGCGTAATACACATTTTTTTCTTTGAGTCTCTCCTGTGGACATGGTAAAAGTTAAGTGTATATTGTGTCTCTAATTTTTGGTAATAAAGAATTTTTACTTTTTTTTTTTTACTTTTTTTTATAGGAAATATTATCTACATCGGCGTGTTAGGCGCCTTGCCAACTATCTGTCCATTTCAGTACAAGTTGCTGACTCGGAGTCGCTAATCGCACAGAAGAGACAAACTTGGTTTCTCACGCTGTGTACGTATGACCCTAATAGTATTTTATGCAACTGTATCATAATAAGGGCCATTAAGACACGAATGCGAGTTTATGACATGAGGAGATTATGAATAGTTGCATACATTACTTTTTCTACGAGTTCAAAATAAACAATTATTAAATAATGATTACTTACATAACGGACAATAAATGAATTTTTCGATTTTAAAAGTAGCAAATTATTGCTCACTTCAATTGCTGCCTGTTTTATTTCTAGCGGCGTCAACATTTCTGCATCACTTAATTCACCAAAGTCACAAATTCTCACAGATAAAGAGTCATTTAAATAGTGATTAACTCTTTTATTTCTTTCAACTTGAATTGAAAGAACTCCGTTCAATCAAAACAAATTGGGGATGTCTATTTTTTTGAAAAGTATAGTAAATCGAAAACCATTTCGAGATAAACGCTTTTTAACTCTTTTCCTGTATTTATTTAATTTTAATATTATGTAATGAATTTATTACATAACAAATAAATAATAACCTTCATTTGACATTGGCGTAAATTGCGTGACCGGTCCAAGTCGTACTTTATTCTGTGTGGTTAGAATTCTTCACAATTTACGCGTGGATTTATACTACGGAGTTTGATTTGGACCCGCTGTCTGACATCTAGCACTTTGACAGCGCCAGTAAAGTGACACTAGATACAGTGTACCACTACGCAAAAAATAATTAAAGGGGTTGCCTTATCGTACGCATTTAGATAGATTTAGAAATTTGACAGTGTGGGAGTCCTCAATTATAATCTGACGTCATCAACCAAAACAGTTTCAATAATTAATTTTGAAAAAAGTAGAGAACTAAATGACAAAATATTGAAACTGGTTTCTTATAATTGACTTTTCTATACAAAAAAAATATAAAAACCACTGGTAGTTTTTTTTAGACATTCGCAATTGGGAATTGGGCTTGATCAGCGTGTTCTCAATTACGAAATTTCGCTTGAAAAAATAAACCTTGATTGTGATTGGTCCTACCTGTTCTTACTCATTTTTAAGCAACCAATCATGTGGCACACGCATATTTAAAGAAACTCGATTATCAAAATTGATTTCAGTATTCTTTTTTTGAATGTTATTATATTACTCTGTCCCGTAACATAATTAAATTACTATGGGTTATTTATTATGTTACTGAATTTGCACCATAGAGTATAGAACTTGGAACAGACTTATAACGTTAGTTATTATTGCATAGTTTTTGACCATATAATTGAAAGATTATACTACAGGAGTAGAAAAAGGATTTTACACACTGAATGGGTTCTGCGGTCGCGGTCAGGTCAAATTGACCGCAGCCCGCATTATGTATGAACAACATTGTCGGTATCTATATATTTTGTATAGATATGCGATCTGACCGTGCGGTCCGCGCGGTCAGATCGCATGCACGCGCAATATATATAGAGACCGACAGCAGAACGCTTTCAGTGTCACAAATCCTTTAAGTTCAAAGACATTTATGTGATGGATTAGCAGCGACGTTGCATAGAATGATTACGACATAATGAAGAAATAAACTTAGAAAGTATCTCGTAAATTGATAATCTTTGGCTCAACAATGAATCTCCCACAAAACTTCGTATGCGACTTACGTCATGTTTGGATATCTGGCTCCTCCTGCTCTTGCCATATACGCCATTTCTCACAACTTATTTTTAAGCAGTTTTTTTCCTTTGCGGAAGTGTAACCCGCTTTTAAATAAATTTCGACCTGAATCGATATTTATACGTATTGAAGTTTTCTTCAAAAGTGACCTACTTATTTTAAAATGTTCACGGTGTACGGTTTTATGATTTTAATTTTAATATAATATATTAATAGTAAATAAACTGTAGGGTTCCGTAATCTGCTTTATAAATAAATACAGGTGGTACACGCGGTTACCTATCAACGACCAATCGAAATCCTGCTATATTTGTATTACAGACCAGTACCTCTACCATGAGTTTACACTAGTTTACGTGACCGTACTCGCTAGCGACGGCGTTTATTATTTGTATGGAGAATTGTACAGCGCCTCTAGCGGTCACTTACGGAAGTACAATTCTCCGTACAAATCATTTACGCCGTCGCTAGGGAGTACGGTCACTGTAAACTAGTGTAAACTCATGGTAGAGGCACAGAGGCTAAATCCCGGAACGGCCCAACACGGTTTGCGAGCGGTAATTCAATCGTTTGGGAGAGGATAGTAATGGGTTGAGCTTGGGATGAGCCTTATTTTCCTGTTAATTCGCTTAGTCAATAAATAAATAAATAAACAAGTAAATAAGGCTCATCCCAAACTCAGCCCAAACCTCTCGCAAAACAGTAATTTTTGGCGTTTCTGAATAGCAGTTCAAACCAAATCCAACCCAAACGATTGAATTGCCGCTACCAAACCCGTGAAGGCCCGTTCCTGAATTTAGCCCCTGATGTGTTCGTGATTTTTCTTGGTCAATTTATAGCTCTAATTAATTAACTCGTCAAACATTTTATTTGCTGAAGTTTTGTAGCATAACATATACTTAGTCTTTTTATTGGTTACATATCAAAATATCTAAAATTAAAAACCTAACGTAAAATAACCTACGTTCAAAATACCTAACACCTACCTACGAATTACCTAAGTTTAAAATACCTAATGGAGTAAATGTCTAATGTTTAAAATATCAACAGCTATGACACCTAAGTTTGATACACCAACATTTGAAATACCAAATGGTCAAAATACCTAAATGAAACGAACATCGCTTGAAGACGGTTCGGGGCGGAAGCGACTCGGAATGGTTAGGTTCAAAGGCTAATGCGGGAGCGTAGCGGAGCTTTCGGTATTTTGAATTTTAGTGAAAAAATCATTAGGTATTTAGATTTTAGGTATTTTGAACGTAGGTTATTTTACGTTAGGTTTTTTAATTTTAGATATTTTGACACGTAACCCTTTTTATTATTAGTTGTGTGCGATTTAAAGATTTGTATAATTATAATTATGCTACAGAATTGCAGCTGAAATTAAATTTTAGTATTTTCTACTGGTCTACTAGTATATAATTTGAAACACAATTTTTAACAACAATAAATCGGTTCTGAATGACCTCATTTTATTCAAAAATATCCCTAAAATTTGTCATTATTCACATATTAAGGCGCGCAGTGCATTGTGCTAATATTATAAATTCGAAAGTGTGTCTACCTGTCTGTCTGTTACCTCTTCACGCTTAAACAGCTGAACCGATTTAGATGAAATTTGGTATGGAGATAGTTTGAGACCATGGGACATAAGAAAGTTTTTGTCCCCGAAAATTGCATATTATGATAGTGATAAATGAATTCTTTACAGACAGAGTCGCGGGCAACAACTAGTATTTAATTTCATAATACTTCTCATGTCAACTAAACTTTCGTTTATTATTTGTTTGTTGTTTCGTTATGCATATTTTTTTGCGAGCTCGTTCGTTTAAAACGATACTTCGCCAGCAATTGACTACCGCCAGGCCTAGGCAATAATGTACTATTGTTTCCTGAACGATCACCTTGTACCTTCCTTAAAACGTGATTTTAATCATGGAATAAGTATAAGATAAATTTGATACTACGGTACTCAGGCGGTTTAAATCACGCTTTCCCTTAGCTACATCTACATTATCGGATTGCAACAAACCAAAGAATCATTATTTTTTTATTGTATCCATTGTATCGTTATTCGTTTAAATGGTGCAAAGAACCATTGATCACTTTTACGAAACAGAAATACAAAACAAGCGTAACTATCAGCGTTATGTAAGTATTCAGAATATTACGGGGCTCGAACAATGGTGCGTTACATGGTAATTTAATATAAGTAATTTCCATTAACCCATGAGATGCGGAAGAGTCGTTGCGAACGTTGATATAACAGTGATATCTACTAGTACACACGTCACGAACGCTTACTTATTTAGTACTAGCTATTGCCCGCGACTCCGTCTGCGTGGAATTAGTAATTTTGGCAGCTTATTTTTTTATCCAATTTGCTTTTTCATCAATTATGGCTCTCCTTAGTTTCTCGATATAAAAAAATTACCAGCCCCTGCAACTCACTCCCCTCCCAACTCCACCCCCCACCGAACCCCCCCGCACACCCGCGTTCACATTCACCACAAGTCAAGCGTGCCTATAGAAGTTTTACTTCAAAAACCCCCGATTTTGAAACATTCTTCCGCTCCGCTCCGTTCCTATTGGTGTTAGCGTGATGATTATAATTAATTATAGCCTATAACCTTCCTCGATAAATGTGCTATCTAACACTGAAAGAATTTTTCAAATCGGAGCAGTAGTTCCTGAGATTAGCGTGTTCAAACGCACAGACAAACAGACAAACAGACAATAATTCTAAAAATCATTGTTTTGGGTTCTATTGCGCTAATAAATACCTAGCCCTAGTGACAGTTTTTCTCAAATATTTTCAATGTACAGACACCGACTTGTTACAGATTTATTATATGTAGGTACCTATAGATAGATGTGAAATGCGCTACCGGAACAACCATTTTTTTGTAGCATAGAAATGGAACCCATAAGTTTCGATTGTCTAACTTAACAAAACATGTAATAAGACACAACAATTCCTTTAAATATATGTATTTTGTATACAACACAAAATTACTTAACCTAATTAAATTTGTTGGATAGCAAACAACGTAAACAAATGTCTAACATACAATATACAGATAAATTAGCACAGTCAGTAGATTTTTAAAACAATATTTACAACACTTAAAAGCTCTATCATCCACTTCCTTTAGGAAATGGAATGGAGCTCTTAAAAAGTTCTGAGGACATCCGTTGCTGTTTATAGGCAACATTGTAGACCTTGGACCTTGTCACACGAACTGAGATCACAGTGTTTCCACTCGTGGCGCACTCGCGAATCGCGTTCATGTCACGCTCGTACACTTAACACTGAAAGACGTACAACGTCAATGTCCGCGGTGCTCAAGACGCTGCCGTTGGCGTTGCTGCGGCGTAGAGTCCGTCCCAAAACTGCACGCGCTCTGCCTCAGGGTCCTCCAGCAGAGTGAAGTTGCCGTTGATGTCCAAGTAGTTGATGTGTGCAGTGTCGTTCACCGGCAACCAGTTGAAGTCGACGACGGACTCGTAGTCCACCGGTGGGGTTGGGTTCCTGAAACATTAATTTTGCAAAGTCAATAAAACTTATTGTTCATCTAACTAAAATGTAAGTGCTACATAAAGAAATAATATTTGTAAATAGCGAATGCTTAGAAAAAATAAGCCTGCTTGTGACCACAAGCATTTATCAAAAAACCGGTTGTCTGTAAAGTCGGTTTACGGACGATAGTTTAACGTGACAACGTCATAGTCATAACAAAACATTAAAAAAACAAAAATGAAACCAGGCGGTCACCCCAACCACATACTGACCGCGCCCGACGTTGCTTAACCTCGGTGATCGGACGAGAACCGGTGTTTTGTCAAATATCTTGAAAACGGTGCATCCTACGGCAAAATCAATGAAATTTTCATCCCCCTTTAATACCCCCCTCTTCAACGCCCCCCCGCACCCCCATTAAAAATTACCCGAGCGCTAGTACTAAGATTGTACATCCGGGCGCGCGCTGCTCTCTTGTACATCCTGTCGTTCACTGCTATATGTACGGGACATTGCGTCATCCTTTTTCGTGCGTGCAGCCGGCGTTCATCGATTTAATAGAGGTTTAAAAAATTGTACAGACCCTGTTTTCGCAAAGTTAGTCCAAAGTTGAATCATCCTTCTGGTCACCGCCAGCTCGGGGGAATCATCGTCCAGTCTGTAGTTCAGCCTGGAGAAGTAGAACAGGTATCCCATCTCATCTCCATGACAGGCGCCGGGATGGTTGATGCCCAGCATCCGCTTGAATAGTCCTAGGGCTCCGTCAAACGCGAACCGGTATAGATACGTGGGACTCGTCCGGTTGCTGCTTGCGTAGAGGCGCACCGTGTCCAGGACTGGTCGCAGGAACATCACGTCCGTGAAAAGCTGTGGAAAAGATGTCAATCAGAAATATGCATGATGCTGGAAGTCGAATTTAATGAAACTAGTTTCCTAAACTTTATTAGGACCGTGGTCATCCGACACCAAAAAATTTGTTCGCGAGGTGTCGGATAAACTAGTTAGCGTCTCTGGCGACCTCAGGGCCGGGTCTTTTTTCGCCCAGAGGCTGAGCATAGCCGTACAGCGAAGGAATGCCGCAAGCAAGCATCCACGTTCGTAACATATTACAAACTAGCTTTTGCCCGCGACTCCGTCCGCGTGGAATTAGTAATTTGGGCAGCTTATTTCTTTTTTATCCAATTTGATTTTTCATCAATTATGGCGCACCCCCCCTTCCCCGAACCCCCCCGCACACCCGCGTTCACATTCAAGACCGTACTCCCAAGTCAAGCGTGCCTATAGAAGTTTTGCTTCAAAAACCCCCGATTTTGAAACATTCTTCCGCTCCGCTCCGCTCCTACTGGTGTTAGCGTGATGATATATAGTCTATAGCCTTCCTCGATAAATGTGCTATCTAACACTGAAAGAATTTTTCAAATCTGAGCAGTAGTTCCTGAGATTAGCGCGTTCAAACAAAAAAACCTGTTCGCTAAATTCTTAAAATAGACGTATCTTTCTTATTTGTGAACCGATTGAAATGAAACAAACACTAAATGTTAATCCAAGAAAATACCAACATATCAGTGAAAACCGCATCCTTCTAGGTTAAGCCGTTTCTGAGATTAGCGCGCACAAACGCACAGACAAACAGACAATAATTCTAAAAATCATCGTTTTGGGTTCTATTGTGCTAATAAATAGCCCTAGTGACAGTTTTTCTCAAATATCTTCAATGTACAGACACCGACTTGTTACAGATTTATTATATGTATAGATATAGATGTAAATTTATACGTCGAAATAATTCTATCTATGATGATGATAGCATTTGAACATAAACCAGCGTGTTCCTAAATTACTTAGGAAGCTAGTACTCGTCCCGACATCGCCACTGCTTCCCAACTCCCGCAACCGCTATACTCACGTCGATGAGGCTGTCAATGTTGCGTAAGTCCACAGGCCGCTGCTGGAAATAGAAGGTGCGAATGTCGTCGACAACGCTGGCTGCGCGTGCGCCGGCGAGGAGCTCGGGCGGCGCCACGCGGCGGAACTCGCGGTCCAACTCGCCCAACAGCTTCGGGTAGCGTTGGAGACCTGTACAAATCAATATTGCAGTGTAAATACGTAGCATTCACACACACACACACACACACACACACACACACACACACACACACACACACACACACACACACACACACACACATCGCTAACAGAACTGATGGTCGATATGGGGAAAAAGGGCATTAAGGTTCTCGAGTGGCGTCCACGGACCGGAAGACGCAGTGTAGGTAGGCTTCCTACAACGGTCTGTTTGGTGAACCTTGCGGGAGGCCTATGTTTAACATAAGACCTCTTTCAGCCGAAATGATGCTAAGGACACTAACAATGATTACGATCTCGGCTACGACGACAGATTCTGCGTACTACTAAGTTATTTGACACCAACAACCAACTGACGTGAAAAGTAGTGGTATAGCACAAAGGTTTGACTTGACCGCTTAAGTAGAGAGACGTGGGTTTAAGCACGGGCTCGCACCCCAGAGTTTTTAGAAATTTGTATGACAAATTATATTTTGTAACTTTACTAAGTATGCACTTTTCGGGAAAGGAAAATGTTACGAGCAAACCGGAACGCACATGCAAAGCAATTTTCATTGCGCATTGGGCCCGCGTGGGAACTATAGCCGAAGCAGTTCCGTTCTGAGAGTAGGCCTGTGCCCAATAGTGGAATGTATATTGGCCGGAGATGATGAATCAATTTAATGTACTTTTTATGAGCTTGCAAAATGTGTAGTATGGCAATAGCAAGTTGTAACATCACTTGTTTGTCAACTCAAATGACTATTTATTGACCAAGCGACCACGAAGTACGAGCGAAGTGTTTTCGTTTTAGCTTGGGCAAAATGTCTTCGTAAGGTAAACGCAGGTATTACCGCCCCCCCTTAAGGCGATTTTTATATCGACCATCTAATCATAATATTAGGTAAGGGTACTGGTTGCCTGACATTGATTTTTTTATCTTAATATGCTTATATTATAATGTAAAGTGTATATTTACTAGTCAATTTTGGCCGTGAACATAATAATATGACCACATCGCAAGTACGTTCAGCTAGATCGCGTCTCGGCTCCAACTCTTTTTGCACTCTATTTCTCACTGTTTGTTCGTGGAATACTACTTAAGCAAAGAAGACATAAATAAATACGAAGATGTCTTGCTGTCCAGTAAAGACATTCTGTATCTCGACGTGTGGTTTTGTAAGATAAATACGAACTACTTGAGTAAGTGACAACTGAGGATATGTGTCAATGATGCCCTCTACACATGCGTAGTCGCACGGGTCGGATCGGAGCTGCTAATTTCAAGAAAGTGTTTTCTTGAAATTAAGTCCGTTACTTTAGTAGCAACCTACGTGGTAGCAACTTTTGAATAACGATAAAGATTTTATTTTTACCTTTTGAAAGGCTATATTAACATATCGAGCGAACTGGGTTAAGTGATGGGCAAAGTTGATGCAAGTGCAAACATACGATTTTTAAAAACTTGCATTTTAACAACGGTGTCTAGGCAATCATAAATAACGCACGTATACCTATTTTAGGCATGGCTGTATAAAATATGGCATAATACACTTAAATGATTATCTTCTCAAGGAAAAATGTTCGCAATTATGGTTAATTTTATAAGAAACAAGGTCCCGACAAGGCAAAGTATGTGACGATGAGCAAAAATAACGGACGTCTTTACACGGACTCTCTTTACCAAGTGACGCATTATTTTTGCTCTTTAATGTTATTATAATCGTCAAACTTGAGCTTGCTTGACAAGAGCATTTAACTTTTATAAAAACAATTAACAGATACATCTGATGCGTTTGTTTCTACTTTCCACTTAAGTCAGTCATACTAAACCTACTTATACTGAACCATTTTTAGGGTTCCGTAGGTACCCAAAAGGTGACAAACGGAACATAATTAATGACGCTACACTCTACGTCCATCCGTCTGTCCGGACCGTAATATTAGCTGAAATTCATGTACATAAAATGTATTTTCACTTCTCATGCTTTAAAAATAGGTCAATATAGCCTTACGAGGCGGGAGTAAAGTGAGTGCTTTAGTCCCTAGGGAGTAAAAGTAATTATTTTTTAATTCATTTCGAGTGAGTTAGATAAACTCAAACAGCCAGTACTTGCTTAGTGGCAAAACAAAATATATATAAAAAAATAAGATTGTGTGGACCATTTTCACATCGAAAATGTTACGTTCTTAGTCTACGTGGTCCTAGTTCTATGCTTTTTCCGCATAGAAGGTGGCGCCATTCTATTTTTTCCAGTTTTTGTATGGGCGGGTTGGGAGCGGGTTTTGGGCGGGTTGGGAGCAGGTTGGGGGCGGGTTGGGAGCGGGTTGGGGGCGGGTTGAGAGCGGGTTGGGGCGAGTTGGGAGCGGGTTGGTGGCGGATTGGGAGCGGGTTGAGAGCGGGTTGTGAGTGAGTTGGGAGCGGGTTGGGGGCGAGTTGGGGGCGATTTGGGAGCGGGTTAGGAGCGAATTGGGAGTGGGTTGGTTTATTATGAAGTTTCACTTCTTCCGCGCGGAGGGACTCCACGCACTGTTTTTTTTTATTAAACCTTTTTGTACTAAACTGACTATTTTTTTCTCGCAATCGAAGTGAAATATAGAGTTTTCACCTGGAGACTAAAAGTCAATATAAACCCTCGGATAAATAGACACCCTCGCTAAAGCTCGGGTGGCTAGCCACCTCGGGTATATATTGACTTCTTTTAGTCCCTCGATAAAAAATATACTATTCTATTGCCCCCTACAGCAACAAATAATATTTTTTTTCTTAGGAATACGACTCTGCTAACACTGAATTTTTATAGATACGGCTTTTATCGTATATTTTGACATACTACCTACAACTTTGTACGGAACCCTCGTTGCACGAGTCCAACTCATACTTGGCCGTTTTTTAAATGGGCCACAATTTTTTTGTAGCTAGTATTAAGGTTGTCCTTTATGTCGAAATGGTTGAAAATCTATATATGTACGTATATGTAATGAATTACTATGCCACGTGGAGGTGGGCCGCTCATAGAAGCTTGGTAAGCCATTTGTGGCCCGCGGGCCGCAGGTTGAGTATTAATGGCTTGGCTTATGTACCTAATGATTACTTAGGCTACTTCAATCACCTCAATATCACCCAACCTTAGATAAAATGAATTATCTGGTATATATAATTACGCAGCTTAATTACACTTCGACGTGAAAGTAGTACGCGATATACTTAAATAAAGACATATTGTATTATGTAAATGCTGGTTCGAGCAATACCGTGTTGTTCGTTAGCTCGTGCGAGCTGTACTTACCGTATAGTCACTTCGCCATGATATAACACACATAACTGTTGCATAATCGACTAACTCGTTTGAATGATCTTGACTAAAATACGTGTCTAATCGACTGACAAACAAATAACAACTCAAAATTACTTAACGCCGGTCATATGTTTTCAATTGTCGTTACATGCTTCGTCACTTGTTACGTTATGTTGAAAATTGCTTCACAATAGATCTTTTGATTTAGGCCTCATTGCAGCATACGTTTTGAAGAGCAATGACCCTTACTGACCTTCACTAAACAGTTTAAAGACGCAATTACGGTATCTCTTTGCATATTTTACTGTATTGAAATTAATAATAAACATATATCTCTATTAACGTAAAGGAAAATTGGAGAGGTGTACATGTATCCTATAGAAGTGTCGAAATAAAAAACAAGCGCAAGTGCGGCAAGTGCGAGTCGGCTTCATAAACGAAGGGTTTCGTGCCACTGCACAGTGACCATTATAAAGATCGAGTAAAAAGTTGTAAAAATACGTTTGTTGTATGAGGTCCGTTTTAGGACTGTGATTGTATTGTGTAATTTTCATTGCTGATATTGATAATGGTTTCCAAGAGGTATAGGCCATCGTAAGCGAAAACAAACAAAACTTCCGCACCACAACTATTGCAGCCGTCGGTCGTTCCACCAACTTTCCATATTTCTTAATTCAATTAGTACACGACAATGAACACGAAATAATTATGCTCTATACAAGACTACAAACCTATTTGTTTGATTGGTTTTTCGGTTGGCATTTGGGCCTGGAGTTTTATAACTTATAACAGTAACAAGACAGACCAACTAATTACGCTCTATATCTTCTTCTGTACTAACACAAGTCAGGAAACCGAGTTCTAAAATAACATTACTTGAAAATATATAAAAAATTCACTCGAAGAAAAATTGCACTAAATTTTAAATGCGAGTAGGGTACTAAATAAACAACTCTAATTAGTATTGGCAACTTACTAACTAATCGAAAATTCAATTTCAGCTGCAGTTTGAATACAGTTAATTACCACTTTCAAATGGTATTTTCGAGTGGCATGATTTTAAAATTCGGTCCCCTTGCCGCAATGTGTGAAATACTCATACAAAAGAAAATGTAGAGCGTAATTAGTTGGTGTCTGTCTTGCAACAGTAACAAAACGGTTGCCTTAGGCATAATCATATAGCGCTATTTGTTATCATAACGACTAGTCTATCTACCTGCATTCACTTGCGTGAATCTATGTCAATAATTCATTCAGTTTAGTACCTATGTTGTTATTGCAGTTAGGTTAGCATGTTTTGTACAGCTAAAGGTTTTAACAATTTACTCAATTATTCCATTTCTTCGAGTCTTACGAGTTCAGCTTTTAGTACTTGGGAGTCACTAAACATTGAGTAACTAACGTGTTTTACAAAATTTGTTGTATGTCGACTTGCGACAATGTTCATCAGATGTAAAGAGTAAAAAGACTTTGTGTTAACTTTAACTTTCTTTTGAGGAACAGCAGGAATTGGCAATTTACGTGGTTTGAATGTTACGCATAGTGCAGTGAAAAGACTGTATTATTGTAAGTTTGTAAGGTCTATTTGTCCTATTAGCGCGACCTACTGGCGGTTACGGTGTGGTCATGGACGACATAACATCCGTTAGGCCTTCCTATTAGGCGGTGCACTGTTTGTTGTGGTTGTTATCCAAGACATTACGTAAAATTATTTTTTCCATTCTTCACGTTTTTCCTCCTGTATCCCTTGAATGAAACATTGACATTTTTAACGTGATACCTACACACACAGATGAGTATATTTGCAGTGATTGCATAAGGCGTCAGTTAGCAATATAAGTTTCTTTTTGGGAGAGGTCTTTTAGCTAGTCTTTGGGTGTCATTTGATTGATTTGTGGCTGTGATGCTAGTTTTAAGTTTGACCAATTTGACTAACTCGATACGAAATGCAAAAAGTTACCATGCTCCGCTATTCCGGAAAAGTAAAACATTGGCCGATGCGTCCAATGTTAGATAAGTAGTTAGTGTTTAGAATTATAAATACTGTTTCGACCCAAATGATTTCAAGGCAATCTAGGTAATGCTTATGGATTGGAGAACGGAGCTGTGCACGGGAGGTGGAAGGGCCTCAATGACAGGTGCAGTTCCGCTCTCTTGCGAAACGTCGCCAAAGATATCCGGGCTCTATCTAATACCTATTTATTCCGATACATAGAACCACTATTTTAGCCGTGCTTGTGTTAGCAATCTTCTTCACGTACAAGGTAATAAACCGCGAACACACAAAGCGCTTATGCATTTGAATGCCAAATGTGACTGCCTTGTGACAATCACGATTTTATATTTAGGTAGTGATTTAAGATTTCACAATCCGAAGTGCAAATGATAGTTTAAAGGTCGTTTATATTCAAGGTGCTTGAAAAATACCAATGCTCACAAATCTATTTAGTGCATTTTTATGAGGCCAAATTTTATCAATCTTTATGGGATTGTCTTATGTTTGTCGTCTTGCATAACATAATACTTAACTTTCTTATCTCTTATAGGTACTACATTAAGTGAATGAGTAGAATAAACTTACTAAGTCATGTCGCTATCGATTTTTTTTGGTCTTCCTTTCATTACTTTATTAGGCTAAATACAATTAAATGACGCGTAGAATATTTTAGAAGAGGTATATATGAAGTTGCTCGGTGAGCTTTTTGGAATTTATGTGCGCAATTACATTTGTAATTTACCATGAGCTTTACGGTGAAGAAAAACATCGTGAGGTGTATACGAGGGGCGTTCAATATAAAGTGAGAATGAGATGCAAACTCTTTTAATATTACGAAATTAAATACTGGCCGGTAAAGCTAATCTATCTAACTGATTGCTATGAAAAAAAAACTAACTGTCTTTTGTTTAAAAAAATATACGGTAATTTCTTTGCAATGCTATTGAGTACGTTAGCGAAAATGGAGAAAATTGAACTGCGCGCCGTTATCAAATACTTGTGTTTGAAAAATTTTTCTACGGACCAAGTCAATTTGGATTTGCGGGACACTTTAGGGTCTAATGCTCCTCCGTATTCGACAGTCGCACGTTGGTGCGCCGAATTTAGACGTGGAAGAACATCGACAATGGACGACCCCCGCTCCGGACGCCCTACTACAGCAGTAAGTGAAGAAATTGTGTAAAAAGTCGAAAACTCCGTTTTGGCGGATCGTCGTGTCACGGTTCGTTTTATTGCTGAAAATGTAAAGATTTCGACGGGGAGCGTGCATAATATTTTACATGAACGCTTGGGTATGAAAAAGGTATCTGCGCGTTGGGTACCAAGAATGCTTACTGACACGCAAAAACAAACTATAGACTAAAGATTTGTCAAGAAGCTTTGAACCTGATGCAGCAAGACCGTGAACTTTTTTTGGCGCGATTTATAACAATGGACGAAACATGGCTCCATCATTACGACCCAGAAACGAAACTGCAGTCTATGACATGGAAAAGGCCATCATCTCCAACTCCGAAGAAATTCAAGGTGAGCCCATATAAGGTCAAGGTCATGGGCTCTGTTTTTTGGGATGGTAAAGGGGTATTAATGATTGAGTATCTCGAGCATGGAGCCACTATTACGGGCACATTATACGCCAAACAAAAAAAACGGCGAGTAAACTCTCGAAAGTTGTGTTGTTCCACCAGGACAATGCCCCGGCACACAAGTCCGCCGTTGCAATGGCTGCAATTCGTGATGCTGGGTTCGATATCCTTAAGCATCCTCCGTATTCACCAGATCTCGCTCCCAGTGATTTCTACCTATTTCCGAGATTGAAACAATACCTGAGAGGCCAGAAATTTGAAGACGACGACGCGGTAGTCGCTGCAGTACAAGATTTTTTAAGTACTCAATATGAGACCTTTTTTAAAAATGGAATTTTAAGTTTAGAAAAAAAATAATACTAAGTGTATTATGCTAAAAGGTGACTATTTCGAAAAATAAAATGACATTTAGTAAAAGTTGTTTATAACATACTCATTCTCACTTTTTATTGAACGCCCCTAGTACAGTAGGTAGGTACACCTGCGAAGAAATTCAATGGTGTGTGTGAAGTTCCCAATCCGCACTGGGCCCGCGTGGGAACTACGGCTCAAGTCGATCCACTCATTCTGAGAGGAGGCCTGTGCCCTGCAGTGGGACGTATATAGGCTGGGATGATGATAATGATGTCTTCAAGACTTGTGGCAGGGCGTGAAAACTTTGCAAGTAAAGCCGGAACAAAAACCTAACAGCCCCATTTATCCTCTTCTTGAATGGTGGAGAAGCGTATGATAACTCTCTTCAATAGTTTAGCCAAACCGGGCGGAATCGGGTCGTTAGTACAGTCAAGGATTTTAATTGTTAGGCCACTTGCCACTGTTCGTATTTTAGCCGTGTAATGCAAATCAGCATATACAAGTATACTTAAGCGGCTTCACCCGTTTTGCATTATCCTAGCATGAAGTTCAGAGGATCTACCTTAATGTCCAACATCCTTTACTGAGTACCGTCCAATTTCTATACTCCCTGTCCTTTCAAAGGTTATTGAACATTTTGTAAATCGTCGTCTGTCATCTCATCTCAACAGAAATAACCTGACATCGCCATAATATTCAGCGTAAAATGCTTACCATCCTAGTTCTTTTGGATTTTAGTAGTGCCTTCAATACCGTGGACTTTGATATCCTAATCGGAATCCTACAGAATCTTAACTTGTCTCCTGCAGCCATTTCTTGGTTTCGTGCATATCTCTTTGGAAGACGCCAGAAAGTTAGGATTAATGATCACTCCTCTGAGTGGCATGATCTTGCTGCTGGTGTTCCTCAGGGTGGCGTGTTATCTCCTCTTCTTTTCTCAATTTTTATTAATGGTATTACCAAGTCCCTTTATTCATCATATCATTTATATGCTGATGACCTGCAAATCTATGCAGCAGCTGGCTTTGACGATTTGCCTTCTCTAATTGATCAAATTAACACTGATCTGTACACCATCAATGGCTGGGCCACACAGTTTGGCCTGAAGGTTAATGCTGCAAAGACGCAGGCTATAATTATTGGCAGTTCTTACTTTATCGATAGACTGTCGGAAGTGGTAATACCTAAAATCTTATTTGGAGGGACTACGATCCCGTTGTCAAGTACGGTTAAGAATTTAGGTATTATCATGGACCAAACTCTTTCTTGGACTGCTCATATAAATGAGGTTAGTCGTAAGCTCTTTGCATCATTTCACTCCCTGAGACGTCTGCAGAGCTTTTTTCAGTTTCAAACAAAACTTGCTCTCGCTCGTTCTCTACTCTTGCCTCTCCTTGATTATGGTGATGTTGCTTTAATTGATATAAGAGAAGAGCTGCTTGACAGGCTGGAACGTCTGCAGAATGTGTGTATCGGGTACATTTATGGTCTACGTAAGTATGATCATGTCTCCCACTTCCGCGAACAGCTTCATTGGCTACCTATTCGTCGTCGCAGAGACATTCATACCCTTTGCCTTCTTTATAATGTCCTGTTTAACCCTGCTTCTGCTTCTTACTTATCTGAAAGATTTAGCTACATGGCCACTGGAAGCGGACACCGTTTGCGGTCGAGTTCCAATCTTACACTTGCCTTCCCGCCTAACAACGCGCGCTCTTATGCTTAATCTTTCACTATCCATTCTGTCAAACTGTGGAACGATTTACCCTTGTCTCTAAGGGAATCTCCGTCTGTGGCCTCGTTCAGGGAGAGGTTAAAGAAATTATGCCTTGACACTGACATCTGAGGTGAGACTGTGTTCGCTTTTGTAATAACTGTTTTATGTTGCATTTAATGTAAAATTTTGTATTTATTTTATTTTGTAAGACCTATTTATTTTCTTTCTCTTTTGAGTATTTCTGCTTTTTTTTTTCTTTACCGCACTTCTTCTCTTAACTAGGTTAGCTGGAAGAGATCCCTTTTTAGGGATAAGTTCGCCTTTGTTCTCCTCTCTGTGTACTTGTATTTTTATTTTTATGTGCAATAAAGAGTTTACATACATACATACATAATGTCTTTTAAAAAGCCTACTTATTGCATTATATTTTTAGTTGTTACGAGTGATTTTAAGATGCTTACTATACATAAAACTTGCTGTTTGTTTATTTGTGGCTTATTATTCAATAAATTAATTATTATTATTATATTACACGGCTTAAAAACGAACAGTGGCAAGTGGCCTAACAATTAAAATCCTTGACTGTACCCTTCGCCACTGCTTCGAGATTAAACTAAGAAGTTTAGACTGTAGAATGAACCTACGTCGGAAGAGTATGATGCCCTCCTGCGCGTTGTATCCCGTCAGGAAAGGCACATCGGCCCCGGGCAGCAGGTCGCGCGGGTGCCGCGTGAGGAAGGCGTCGGGTGCCGCCGGCTCCACGGCGGGCAGGAACGGCAGCGCCACCGTGTTCTGTAGGTCTGCGGGCTTGCCCGGCGCGCCCGCGAGCCGCGCGCCTGCCTTCACCAGCAACTCGCTTGGGGTCGCTCGCAGGTAACCTACAAGAGCGGTATAATTTGGGTTATACAGCCAAAGCTGCAGTCATGGTGGCCTTGTCGTTTGACCTATGTCTCTCAAGCAGAAGGTCGTGGGTTCGAACTCTCGCACCTCTGAGATTTTCGGAATTTATGTCATCATCATATGCACAGGCACAGAATGAGAGGGCTTGGGCCGTAGTTTCCACGCGGGTCCAGTGCGGAATGGGAACTTCACATGCACTATTGAATTTCTTCACAAGTGTATGCAGGTTTCCTCACGATGTTTTCCTTCACCGTAAAGCTCATGGTAAATTACAAATGTAATTTCGCACATTAATTTCGAAAAACTCAGAGGTGCAAGCCGGGATTTGAATCCACGACCTTCTGAGTGGCCATATGTCAAACCACTAGGCCACCACGGCTTTTTATAAGTTTAATTATACTAAAAAAGACTAATTAGACAAAAAAAGTTTAATAAGTTTAATTATACAAAAAAAGTTTAATTATACAAAAGCAGTATAATTTGGGTATACAGCCAAAGCTGAAGCCGTGGTAGCCTAGTGGTTTGACCTATGTCTCTCAAGCAGAATCGTGGGTTCGAATCCTAGCTCGCACCTCTGAGTTTTTCTGAATTTATGTGAATTTCGGAAATTAATATTTGAAATTTACCATGAGCTTTACGGTCAAGGAAAACATCGTGAGGAAACCCGCACACACCTGTGAAGTTCCCAACCCACACTGGGCCAGAGTGCGAACTATGGCCCAAGCCCTTCCATTCTGAGAGGAAGCCTGTGCCTTGCGTTATATAAGCTGGGATGACACAGCCAAAACTGTCTATTAAAATACCCTTTACTTCTATATTTAAAGTTTAAGTAATTCATTTTCGTTTTGCTCGATTGTCAATATTCTGAAGAAAATACAAGAGCCCTCAGTTAACTTACAGTATTGTCCATCCATTCGAGTAGGCAGTAGTTATTGTAGTTTATTGATAACGATATTGTGGGCAAGGTAATCAAAAGTCAGTCTATGACCTGTACTGTACGCGTTCTCTATCATTCTTACTTATCGTCGGGGATAGTGCAAATTCGCTAAGCTGGCTGACATTGGATAATTCTGGGTATCTGAGAAATTTAACCAATTTCCAGTTTTTACTCCAAATTAGTTAAAATAAAACACATATGAAGTTAAAACCATCCCTGTAAAACTACACGTAGTGCAGATACGCGCCATTTACGTATGGTAGATAAGCGGATTTGCACTATCCCTGATGTTGTCATTGTTAAATAATTTAGGACCTCTACCCTAGGTTTAACGTAGGGTACACCCGGAACCTACTGTGTAACAGCTGTATACACATGAATATGGTGTTTACCGAGCAGCTCAGCGGTGCTGTTGGTGATGATGCCGAGCTCCCGGCCCAGCTCGAAGGCTCGCTCTAGCGGGTCCTGGGCCAGCGCCCACGGCGACGTCGCCAGCCCGCTCTGCGCTATCGCCGCGTGGAAAAGACCCTGCGCCAATACGAGGATAAATCAATAACCTTATAGTTACATTGGCACAATACGAAGATGGGCCCAATAAAGCGTGTAGCAATAATGCTACATAAGTTGCATAGTACGAATTTTTTGAGGTGTCCCGATCTCGTTAACAGCCCATTATGTTCTATTATGTCCTCAAGTGCATAAACCTGTTTAAAATTAACGGAAATATAAGATAAAATAGCTCATTGAAATAACGACTTTATTCTTTACAGTAGAGAAATAATTTTAAATGAAACTTTGTTGGCAGATAATATTTTTCAAATTTGAATGCGTCGTAGACATGCAACCAAAACAACTAAAACAAGCAAACAAAGTTTCATTTAAAATTAACTCTAAATTGTAAATAATAAAGTCGTTATTTCAATGAACTATTTTATCTTATATTTTCGTTCATATTAAACTGGGTATTATTCACTTGAGGACATAATAGAATACAATGGCTTTTAACGAGATCGGGACACCTCAAAAATTCGTACTATATTATACTAAACATTTAAAGCGGGCGCAAACCAGATGTGTTGCACAACGAATAATGATTATTATTCGTAGATTTTGTTTCAATAGTATTACGAGCCAAAAACAATTTTCGACTAGTTGACAAGATTAATTACTTACGACTATTTTTTTTTAACATATGCTCGTAATTCAAATCCTAAACAAATTGTAAGGAACCACTTTCTACTTTCGAGTGAAGTGATTTTGAAAATCGGTACATACTACTTATTTAGTACATTTTAAAATTAGGTACTTTACGTTTTATATTATTGTATAAAATAAAAAAGTTCACTTGAAAAGATCCCTTTTAGGGATATGTTTGCCTTTGTACTCTTTTTGTTTCGTTGTTATTTTTTGTATTATTTTTGTGTTTTATATAAAGTAAAGTATTTACAAACCTACAAACAATTATTAAAATATTTTATCGTACAGAACCCTTTCCGCGCAAGCTCAGCTCGCACTTGTCCGGTTTTTTAATTAGGTTAATTCACTATCTCATTCAATTATTGTGACGTGATGTTCACGCGTTTAAATAAGTACATGAAGTAATCACTAATTATCAGACACATATAAAAATAAATCTCCTATTAATTAATTAAATCAGATAACATTGTCAAATTACAAATCTCAGCAAAATATTAAAATCCGATGTAAAGGATCTGATACATATATACATACTTATTTCGTGGTCATATTGATCATTTCATCTTCCTAGCCTGTATACGACCCGCTGCAGGGTACAGGCCTCCTCTCAGAATGAAAGGGGTTGGGCCGTAGGTAGTTCACACGCGGGCCCAGTTCGGATTGGGAACTTAACACAAACCATTGAATTTCTTCGCCGGTGTATGCAGGTTTCCACACGATGTTTTCGTTCACCGCAAAGCTTATGGTAAATTTCAAGCATATCACTTACCTACTAACAATACAATAAGTAGAATTATTACCATATTTCAAGCTCGAGTGCTGTGAATAGGCAACCTGCTGTAGAAAATAAGCCACAAATTAAATATAGAGTAGGTACGGCCGACACAGTGGTACGTTCTGATTTTTTTTGTATCTAAGTAGTATGAATTCTTGTTGTTACGGAATAATTAGCAAAATAAAATATTTTTGGATGCTACTTTTAAGCTCAAATCTGGTAGAAAATTTTCATTAATCTTGTTTTCCGACTCGCAATTCATCAGAATGTGGGATGAAAAATAATATTACAATCATATTAACATATTTACTTTCCCTGCCTTTTTCACAATACTGGAAGAATAATTGGCAAAAATCGAAGGCCTCGTCTTAAAATAGTTCTTGAATGATAAATGAACAAGTTCAGTTGAATGAACTCTGTCAGTTCTGTCACTCTCAAGTTTAGTTGAGGATCAATATAGTTCAGTACTTACAAATATGTTTTATTTCGCCTATTCATTCGCTGAAATTGAACTAAGCTAACTGCCCTTCGTCAATTTAGGTTACATTTAGTAGAAACCATTAATTCTTAAGAACGGAAAAGAGTTTCGCATTCAAGTCTTCGTATTCTTCTTCTTCTTCTTCTTCGTAGTCTTCGCATTAATTTAGGTATCTCTTTCGTTCTCGTGAGTCTTTTACTAAACTAATCTAAATTAATGAACTATAAAATATTTATACAAAATATTTCGGTGAACAAAATTTAGAAATATCTTATCTTTTTAGCGACATATTTTGTGCATCTCTAGTCTATTTACATTAACCGTCAAGAAATGCAGAGCGCATCGTGTCAATGACATGACGACAATATAAATTCGATTTTAAGTTGCTCGTTTCCATTCATAGAAAATTAACACCATTTCTTTAACAAATTTAATAATACTTTGTAATCGACTCAATATCAGTGGCAACATATTGAAACCTGCCACTCGGGTGATTAATCCACAATAGGTACCTCATTAACCTTTTCGCATGAAGGTGCGTCGTGTTGATACGGCGTGACGTAATGATAACAATCGAACGTTGCTAAATAATCCGCATCAACACACGAGGAACATTAATAAAGTTTATTGTTCTTATGCCTATGGATTGATTACAGCGTCACCTTCTATGCTTTAGGCTGTTGCAACATGCTGTTTATTATTCTTAATTGCGTAGCTATTAATGTTGTTGTGTTAATGAAACATATAAAGTATCAAAAATATATAAAAGTAAATAATACATTCATCTGATCATGAATTTTTAAATGCGAGAGGAGAGTGACTGACTTGGAGTGGAATTTGTAACATGTCAAAAAAAATACCTATCCTAATTGATCCGATTAGTTAGCCAAATTAGTTAGCCAAATTAGTTAGCCAAATTAGTTAGCCAAATTAGGCAGTTTAAGTATTTTTATTTATGCGTTCTCGGTAGGTTTAGTAACTTTAATAAGTTTATCCACCCATAAAGCGTCTCAGTGTTCTTACTGCAATCACTCTATATGACTCTACTCTTATTTACGTAAAAAATTATAACGATACATGCACATTCGCAGACATTTTCTTCAAGGACTATACTTATATATGACTCTAACGACAGCGTGTGTAGCGCAAGGCAGGTGAACGATTGCAATGTCTGCGGATTCTCCGAAGATAATGATCCGCCGGGTGCCACCGAAGTGGTCAATTTTGTTGCTAACACTGGGAGCCAGATGTAGTCTTAAATAGCGACCACGTACTGGACGATGCAGCTGAAGTAGGCCCTTCACAAGGTAGACTAATGACCTGGTGAAGGTCGCAGGAGTCCGATAGATGCGGGCGGCGCGGGACCGGTCATCGTGGCGCTCTTTGGAGGAGGCCTATATCCAACAGAGACATCGATGATGGTGATAGATGTTGACCTTGTGTTTGGTACCTGTGACTGTGGCGACAGCATGTGTAAGTGCACCGAGGCAGCGCCCGCGGACTCCCCGAAGATGGTGACGCGCGCCGGATCGCCGCCGAAGTGCTCCACATTGTCACGCACCCAACGCAGAGCCATCACTTGGTCCTTGGACAATAAAGTTTTTTTTTTGCAATAAAACTACTACTTAAGTACAATCACATTACGTTCAGCTGATAATTCCCAAACCTAAGAAAAAGCTCAGTATTTTTAACGTAATTGTTGGAGATATCTAAAATACGGTGAGAATACGATACATACGCTATAAGAAGAAAGAGCTATGTACATACCTTAAGACCCATGTTGCCAGAAACCTCTTCATTTTGCAGACTCAAGAAACCGAGAGCTCCAAGCCTGTAGTTTAAGGTGACAAGGACCACGCCCGCCCCCACTAGATGATCTGGGCCATACAGGAACGAGTTTCCTGATCCCACGGCGAAAGCCCCTCCGTGGATCCACACCATCACCGCTAGCTTAGGGTTGTACCTTGAGCAAGACACAAAATTAAATTTAGAAACCGGACATTTTGAAACTATTGTTAGCTAGCTGACATGGAACAGTGATCCAGTATGATTTAAGTACGCTGATAAACTCAAGCAATTATGTTGCGTACAATTATGAAATTTTAAGTACCTACACACGTTTCCGTGTCGTCGTTTCTTACAGAATAAATGCTTAAAACTACAAGGTCACGACTACCTACTAAGTACAATGTTTCATTGTCTTTCTGCAGATGTCAATTAAGTTAAGGGAAGAGAGATGAACATAATTATGTTCACAGAGTTGGCTAATACATACTTAATATACAACATCGCTTTTACCCATCACGCTGTCTTATCGATTTAGCACTCACTCAGAACTTATCTAAGTCCTTCATTTATAAATTATTTTGGCAAAATGATTGATGCGCGCAGTGTGTAGTGGTAGGTACTATCTTTTCCGGGAAAGTGTAATTTTATCTGGGATTTAGTGTTTGGTACCACAGCAAGGCCCCATAGCGTGCGTAAGCACTCAATTATTATAGTAAGTATATTAAGTACAAGTTTCCCAACCCGTCTTCGCACGGGTATATTATTAAATTAAAAAAAAAACAATATTTTCTTTCACATAAACCGTGTCTCAATGCTTAACGTAGTATAGTAATACAACAAAAAAAGAATTAGACAAGTGAATGCAGCCGTTTTTAATTCATTATTATTAGTAAGTAGATACTTACATTTTCTGCAAATTATTTTTATTTAATAAATTTACGTGCAGTCACCAGATTCTTCTAACGACTACTATATTTTTATCATCTTTGTCGCCTACAACAGCGCTAAAGACCGTTTATCACAAACGGCTAGTAGGTATACCCTATTCACAATACAATGATGCGAGATATTTACCCTGTGAGCTTGTCAGGTAGTGCGGGCGTGTAGACATTAAGGAATAGGCAGTCCTCTTCTCCCTTGTAAGTGTCGAACAGCATGAACCGGTGCGGGCAGACGGCGCCCTCTTCGAGCGCGTCGCGCACGCCGGTCCAGGGCTCCAGCGGCGCCGGCGGCCGGAACCGCAGCGACCCGCGCGGCGGCTGCGCATATCTATTCACAAAGAACTTTGCGTATGGGTATGAAAGTTTCTGGCTTCAACAATGAACTTTACAGAAGGTGATTTCTGAAACTCTAGGTATAGTCGGAGTAAGAAAAGGTTCGTCACTTTTCGACTTAACTCATTGGCATAGAGTCAAAAAGTGACGAACCTTTTCTTACCCCGACTATACATAATTATATGTTATTTCTAATTTGTAGAAGGTTTATTTTTCGTGTACCTATTTAGGTATTTTCCTTTGATATTTTAACAAATGAGGAAAATTTTTAAAACCATAGGTGTAACTTTAGAAAATGATGTACGTGTGTATATCTGCGTCAATTTTCTCCTACTAAATCGCGCATCACTTATTTCAAGTTCAACACACTAAAAGCGCTCGTGCGTTAGAAAATTTACCTGAAGAAGCCGTGACAGCCCCATGACTGTACCTACTTAGTATACCTATACTTCATAGTATAGTCGGCCAAGTAGTGCTTTATTTTTTTTATGACAGTTCCAACATTAGAATAAAAACAATAAGGCTGATACTCACATTAACTTGCATTAAGGCTTTTATTATTTCTTGATGTCTCTCCAGACAAATGTTATGCCTGGGGGGGGGACCGAAGTCCGATGGAAGGACGTTGCCGAGCAGCCGATTTGAGAAATATGTAGTAGTTAGTTTCTTATTTGATGACTAGATGGCACTAGGAGTCGCTACAAATACAAATCTTTACCACGTTTTCGCGGTCTACGTAGGCAAGTCTCAATTTGAGTCGTATTTTAACAGTTAACGCTTGTCAATACCACTTTCTTTGGCCATGTTCAGATGACAAGCGCTCAACGCGCGTTTTGATAACGCGCGTTACATTTCGTTCTGGTCAACGCGCGTTATCTATATACGGCCAGAACAAAATGTATGTAGTTGTATACGCGCGTTATCAAAACGCGCGTTGAGCGCTTGTCATCTGAACATGACATGGCCTTCGAAACTGACCTGATCCCCTTGAAGGCGTAGTACGGCGTCTGCGAAGCCGTCCTGGCCTGCAAGCGGCGGCCGCGCAGCGCGCCCAGCTGGGAGAGCACGACGGGCCCGCCGCCCACGCGCATGCGGTCGACCAGCGCGTGCACCAGCCGCGCCGCGCGCGCCGGCACCGCCTGCAGCCGCCGCAGCGCGTGCTTCAGGCCCACTGACTCGCTGACGGTGCTCGTGAGACGACGCCAAGCCCCGGTCACCTAAGGGTAAATAATGAGGAACGTCTCGAAATAATAAAATTTTTACTTACTTATAATGCTCTTAAAATGTTACTTTAGTCTCTGCATATCGGGACTAAAGCTCCTATTTACTTATTTAGTTAGTTAGTATGCATAGTTCAAATAGTTTTAAAATTAGTTTTCAATTTTGAATCTGTTGGCTAAATATGCAAGCATTCAAAGCGCCACATTACAAAAAAATAAAGGAAAAGAAAAACCGCGGAACAAAATGTTTTGCTATTTGAATGTTGAACAGATGTCCATTACTCGTATTGAGCGTACGTTGTAAAGAACGTCGTTTTTTTTCCTCTCATTCAAAGTGAAAAGTAGAGTGTTTAACACGAGACTAAACAACTATAATGACAACTCGAACTATAGCCACCCTCGCTCTGCTCAGGTAGCTAAATATCTCGTGTCTTATGGCTTGTTTTAGTCCCTTATTGAAAAATCTACTGTTAACATAAATAGTTTACATTCATTTTCTCTTCGTGATGGCCTAGTGGTTTGGCCTATGGTCTCTCAAGCAGAGGGTCATGGGTGCGAATCCGGGCTCTCACCTCTGACTTTTTACGGTGAAGGCAAATATCGGGACGAAACCTGCACACACCTGCTATGAAATTCAATGGTGTGTGTGTGAAATTTCCAATCCGCACTGGGTTCGCGTGGGACGTATTAGGTACGCTTGTTAACGGAGGAGCCACGTAAAAGTTATTTGAGAAATAATCCTACAAATATTACTTATAACTGAGAAAGTTTCTTATGTGTGTTTGTTACGCGATATAGCATTGCGGATTCGTATGAGTTGTAGATAGCTGGAGCTCTAGGAAAACACATTTAGTGCTTTTTATCTCAATATTCCCACGGAATCGAAGTGTACGTACGTAGGCATGAAATTTGGCATGGGGGTTCTTCATGCAATAGTGTTCATCCAAATGGAAGTTCATTTGGATGAACATTTAGCGAAATCCTGTAATTCCAATTAAAACGGCGGGTGTTGAGGCTGGTTTTTTCAACCGATGAAAAAAACGGAGGAGGTTTTAAGATTTGACTGATTCCAACATTGAATAATTGTAACGGATAACTTATGGACTTTCCTTGAAAAAACAAAACATGGACTCAAAGTTTTATTTACTCATTAAGTAGTCATTTACTTTTTTTTACTTGTGATTTATATTTTTTTACTGTAAGTAAGTACATACTTTAATTTGGTTAACTTTTGCAGTATGCGCGGTAAATACTGTGTTTCACGTCAGTAAATCGGTGCCAGTGCATGCTCTTGTAACTTGTCACGTCACCTGCCAATGTGATAATTATATATAACATATATAGGTAACATTCGATCATTTCGCTTACCCATTACGAAAATAATTGAAATCATTTTACCCCGGTTAATTGCGTAGTACCGATAAACGAATTCTTTGCAGAAAAAGTCGCCAGCACCCAGTTTGACATAAATGTAACTATATACTTCCCAACCATTCATTAAAGTATTGGCAATTCATAAAACTACGGCAACGAAAGTGCGTTGATCATGAATGGCTCAATTTCTGCACGAGAGCTGCGGGCTCTCAGCACCGCGTTACCGCAACGCTCCAGATATCATTTTAATATAGGGGTTGAGTCAATCAAAACATGAATCAACAAGCAAGATTGTAACTATTTTACTTAATTTTTATTGGTATTTACTTCTGAACTACTTAGCTTCTTTTCTTCGTAGTACGTACAAGCTTTTATGCAACTTCATGTGTATGTTTAATTCGAATTTGCCAGTCAAATTAGACCCACTTCTTGTTTATGGATTGACTTGAAATTTGGTACCTATACATGTAAAGGTTGGATAACAATGCAAGTATACTTACTCAACAAAACTATAGTTAGCAAAAAATCTTGTATCAAAACTTTTTACATTATTTAGGTCTTACCTTGGTTATTTTCATTTCTAATTTTGTACCTACACAGGCTTTAAAATTTCTCGAGAGATACTGGTCTGTCTCAATAGCACTGTTCAGAACTACACGCGTTATGTATGAAGCAGTAATAAACCGCCTAACTTATCAAAATATTCGTAAATTAAACATTCCCTGCGTCTGCATTTGATAGCATCGATGTATTGCGTGAAGCGATTGCATTGTCGTACAGCATGCCACTCAAAAAGGTTACATAAAAGTTTCAAAACTAAATATCGTCTTTATTCGGTAAATGTCAAGGCGATGTGCCTTATTAATTTTTGCGCTTAGACTGAAAATTAATTTGACAGTGTGCAATAGGTTCGTCAAGTACCACTATCTCGTGATCTCGTCTATACCGCTAACCGCAGCGTGCTCTGAATTTGTCAATGGTTTATCATGAAAGGAATGCTGCTAATGTTCGGTATATACATATAAGTACAGTCACCATAAAAATCTCAGAGCCTTCTAGGTGCTCAAAAATATTTGAACACGACTGTATTGACAATCGCGCAATTTGAGCACGACAGCTTCATTGCTTTGTGGTGGCGATTGTACCTAATTTACCATTTTGGCAGCTACCTACAATAATTAGATTTGTAACGGCTCCATATTCAAATTTTGTACTAGTGTTGTAGCTTATCATTAATTAAAAGAAATCATCCCACAAAAACATTTCATGTTAAATGTTGCCAAGACGAGACCATGTAGCTCGCACTGTCAAAAAGTAATCAGATCTCTTGTAGAGCCAAGTTTCTAACCCTACGTGCCCAGCTCTAAATCTATAAGCCCTAATTTTACACTAATTAATCTCGTAGGCGTGCAAACCGTGGACTAAACTGGCGAGTCGGCCGCACGAACCTTTTGCAATTCGGCATATGGGCTTGAACTTAAAAATCTATTCAATCTTTTAAACTCTTTCCATGCGGCCGACTCGCCAGTTTAATCCACGGTTTGCACGCCTACGAGATTAATTAGTGTAAAATTAGGGCTTATAGATTTAGAACTGGGCACGTAGGGTTAGAAACTTGGCTCTACAAGAGATCTGATTACTTTTTGACAGTGCGAGCTACATGGTCTCGTCTTGGCAACATTTAACATGAAATGTTTTTGTGGGATTTCATTTCTTTTTGGTAGGGGATGATTTACTAAAAATCCTGAAATACATATCTTATTATTTATAACAAGGATAACAAGGACCGTCTATCCCCCTAGTATAAGGGGTTGGGGGGGGGGGGGGGTAAAAGTTTCAAGTTTTAAGATTTTTTCGTTGTTTGTATACTATTACTAGTTTACATACCAAATTTCAGCTTTCTAGGACTTCTGGAAGTACCTTAAGCATTTTGATGATCAGTGATCAGTGACGAAATCGGGGGTTTTTAGACATTGATAAAATCTAAAGTATAATAGCTACGACATTCAAACTTTGTGTGTTTTATGTTTGTACTAGTGTCATTATATCTTGAAATTTTCAACTATTTAACATCATCCAAAGCAAAGTTATAAGAGTTCAAAAAAAACCGGCCAAGAGCGTGTCGGACACGCACAAGGTAGGGTTCCGTAGCCATTACAAAAAAATCAAGTAATATTTTTCTAAGGATTTCGTATGTGTACGGAATCATCCAAGTTTAGGTATGTTTTATACCTTAGGCTACTATTTACTCTTAAACTGCAAATAATTTCCAAGCAATCTTAGCCGCTATAATTTTCCTAGTAAATTTGATATATTTACTACCATTCTGAATTTTTTCAAATTTTTCCACCTAACAGTTTAGATTTTAGAGGGGGGGACGCTCGATTTTAATGAAAATTTTCACTTTAAAGTTGAATATTTCGCAAACAGATCACTGAATAGAAAAATCATGTTAGCAACCCCGCAATGGTTTTAAAAGACCTATCCAACGATACCCCACACTATAGGATTAGTCGAGAAAAAAAAAATCACCCCCCCTTTACGTCTTTGGGAGGTACCCTAAAAAAAATTTATTTTTATTTTTTATTTTACCACTTTGTTGGCGTGACTGATATGTATATTCATGCCAAATTACAGCTTTCTAGTACTAACGATCTCTGAGCTTAGCCGCGGACAGACAGACAGACAGACAGACGGACAGACATGGCGAAACTATAAGGGTTCCTAGTTGACTACGGAACCCTAAAAACGACGAAACATTTTGAGAAAAGGTAGGTAGTGCCCTTGCGCTCCGCCTGGCTCGACTTGGCGGGGGCACTCCCGTGCCCCCAGATACGCATTTAAAACAAAGTTCCAATTAGTATAAGCTTACAGTCTTATAATAATCATAATATTTATTATGATTAATGATTTTTGTGTCTAAAATGGCATAGATTGTTGCATTAATTATGTTATCTACCAGGGGGAGCCTTTACGTAATATATCCTTCTGACGCACAGGGTTTTACCAAATATGTCATATGACCCAGACTGCCAAGGTAGAAGGTACACAAGAAACGATGAATCTGCCAATCCTGCTTTAAATCCTCATTACGAGATAATACAAATGTTAACTCTTACCACATTTGGACCTCCAAACTTGATAAATACGAATACATTTTTTTAAGGAAATTAAAGGCTTTATAATTATATTATTATTATGTAGTGACCTCTAGCGCCATCCAGTCGTCAATTAAAGAAATTGCTAGATTGTACATCACGCTATCGAAGTATCTCAACTGGATGCATAAATAAACACAAGTTCCAACTCTTTCCTTCGGACTTCGATCCCCAGGCATTAACATCTGCCTGGAGAGAGATCTCTCTATTGCAGGGATGGCGAACGAATGGCACGCGTGTCAGTTGTGCCAGTTGTGGCACGTGACGAAACAATTCGGGTATTAACCTATCCCCACAAGCAGTTACGAGTACCTGTTTAAATATTATTTATTTTTTATTACTGCTCACCGAACCTAAAATTATTTAAAAGCGAAAATGTTTTTCGGGTGCGCCGGTGGGATTCGAGACGAGACGTGGATTCGAATCCCACCGGCGCACCCGAAAAACTTTTTCGCTTTTAAATAATCTTATACCTGCTTAAATGTTTCAAAAGACATATTGCTGCATTGTCATGATCGATCGGATCATAGCCCCAATCGATAGATCGATCACGATTGACTAGGCCGCCCCAACCAGATACATTCGACCCCCATGACTGGTAAAAATTTGACGACCTGTCAGTGTTCCAAGTAATTGTAATTCAAGATTTCGTTAGTAAATGTTATAATAGAGAGGAAACGTCTATTATTTATGTTGCTGGGCCATTATTATGTTCCATTAATGGGATGCCAAATCGATTAGATACACGGAATGTGGGCCAAATTAGACTTGCGAAAAACACTACGATCTAAAATGACATAGCCTAGATGTGGGATATGGGAAACCGAATCATGATGAAACGTCCGTAATTGCGTAGTGTAAGTATACATTACTGTTGGTACCTAACCTAAGTACTTAACACCTTTGTGTGACAAGAAATAAACTTAGGCAATTATTTCTGTGGTCATGCATTGTGAAAGTGAACGTATAAAGTAAAGAAAACCTTAAAAATAATTCCCCTAAGTCTATAATAAGTAATGCTTATTGATTATGCGGCTACCCTAATGCTAGGTTTCACGAGTTTAGTAGCTAATGCTTAGTTCTTGCCACGTACACTTGTCAGATGTGTGTAAACATATTGTAAAAGTCCATAGTATTAGTGTAACTGCAAGTGCAAGTGATTAGAAGCCAATCCTGCTCACTTAGCGACAAGTGCTATTATAATCCATATAAAAATCTACTAAGACTTCTCACTTGTCGAGTGGTGTGAACATTGATGTCAAGAGAAGTTTGATTGATTTCTCAAGTGTTTTGATTCCTTCGTTTTCCTGGGTACCTAATACCATTCTCTAACACTCATGTGTAGGACGGCTACATGCCACTTATCTGTCACTATGCAGATGCCTAGTCCTTAATCACTTTCACGATGACGAAAACTAAGCCCGTGTGAACCTAGCACATAGGTTCCTAACCTTATAAGGCCCCTTTACCAGAAAAAAAAATCTAACGCCTCCGTTTACTTATTAGCTAATTACCAATTTTATATGTCTAACCATTAATCACAAATTAACAATTATTTGGACCCGCTACCGCCCCCGCGAAAAGTTCCAGCGCCCACTGGAGGGCGTTAGCGCTCCCGTTGGGAACCTATGACCTAGCATATTTTATAGTGCCATATACGTACGGTCAAGTGTAAAAATAAGTATCGATTTAATCCTCCCATCGTTATATACCTATACCTTAAATCGACGACATAAGAGCTATGGACATATTTATGAGCAAGTTGTGTGCACCCATATTTTTACACTTGACTGTACGTGGATGCGTCCCGTCACAACACAACGGGAAGTTGATGGTCTCAATTTTACAACAACATAGTGTTTAATTGTTCCACTCATCGGAGCACACATTAATTTTATTCCGTTGTTTTGACAATGCTAAAATGATTAGTTAAACCAGACGTACCTACCTATTGCTTTACCTACATGCAACGGACAGTACTGCTATATTTATTCGTATACTTATATAAAGATCAAATGCAAGTTTGACATTTTCAGAAAGAAGCTGTAATTTAAGAAGAAATACGAGTTACTAATCTGTAGTACATGCCTTCTTTGCTGCAACTCTTGACTAATTACCCACAGCTGAGTATATTTAACTGCAACAGTAACCCAAACAATCCACATGCCATTAACTCAAACAAAGTCTGAGAAAATTTATTCTCGCAATAACTAGTTGCAAAACCAATACAATACTGAGTCGATACTAGATATTACACTATATTTTCGTTACCACATTGTCATGGATGAAATAATTCTATACTAACGAATGGAGATCCTCGTTAGTAGAAGAGCAGTCTATAACAGTAGTTTCGTTGCATAATATAACGACGCGTAATGTGGACAGTAAGAATGCGAGACAGTTCTAGTTGCTTAAGTAATAGCTGTTAGGGGCATTAAGTATATTGCCATGAGAATATAGCGCAATAATGCGTGATGACAAAAATTCTACAAAACGCCTGATCAAACTTCCAAACGCCTATTGTTGCAAATTACCAACGTACTTACCTATAGATCGTAACAAAATAACTTCCGAAAGTTTACTAAAAAACATTATGTTACCTACATTATTTTGCGTGTCAACATTTTCATTTTTTATATTTTGCGTAAAGCTGTTGACTTTCGTTTTTTGCCCACAATAGCGACCTAAATGACCTTTTCAACGGGCGTGAAAGTTTACTTTTGTTACCAAATCGGGCCCCATTTATTTATTTAAAAATTTCTAGTTTTTCGGTGTTACAGTCAGCTGCGAAGAAAAGGTCTCTGAAACGGCGGCAACCACACCTATCTTTTTTCTGCAATTGAGTGTACCTACCTAGATAGCGAGAACAAAGCATCTAGTCAGCAGTAGTCTGGACTTTCTGATAGAAGTCACCTTCGTATTGTTACAGCTGGAGCTGGAGCTAGCTCAGAAATATCGTCATGAAGAATGGCCCAAAAGTTCCAGACAATCGCCGTAACTATACTATTTAACATACGAGGGGCGTTCAATATAAAGTGAGAATGAGATGCAAACTCTTTTAATATTACGAAATTAAATACTGGCCGGTAAAGCTAATCTATCTAGCTGATTGCTATGAAAAAAAAACTAACTGTCTTTTGTTTAAAAAAATATACGGTAATTTCTTTGCAATGCTATTGAGTACGTTAGCGAAAATGGAGAAAATTTAACTGCGCGCCGTTATCAAATACTTGTATTTGAAAAATTTTTCTACGGACCAAGTCAATTTGGATTTGCGGGACACTTTAGGGTCTAATGCTCCTCCGTATTCGACAGTCGTACGTTGGCAAGGGCGGATCCAGCTTTGGCGCCAGGGGGGGGGTCACATAATCATGGTCAAGTCACAAGAAGTTATAATTTAACTTTGATAATAATAGATGCAGGTAAAAAGTAGGTATCTATGTAAGTACTCTTCTTAAAAAATCCTATATTTAAAAAACAAAATTACATGACCACTGTTTAGCTTACTAGCTCTAATGCTCCTCCGTATTCGACAGTCGTACGTTGGTGCGCCGAATTTAGACGTGGAAGAACATCGACAATGGACGACCCCCGCTCCGGACGCCCTACTACAGCAGTAACTGAAGAAATTGTGAAAAAAGTCGAAAACTCAGTTTTGGCGGATCGTCGTGTCACAGTTCGTTTTATTGCTGAAAATGTAAAGATTTCAACGGGGAGCGTGCATAATATGTTACATGAACGCTTGGGTATGAAAAAGGTATCTGCGCGTTGGGTACCAAGAATGCTTACTGACACGCAAAAACAAACTAGACTAGAGATTTGTCAAGAAGCTTTGAACCTGATGCAGCAAGACCGGGAACTTTTTTTGGCGCGATTTATAACAATGGACGAAACATGGCTCCATCATTACGACCCTGAAACGAAACTGCAGTCTATGACATGGAAAAGGCCATCATCTCCAACTCCGAAGAAATTCAAGGTGAGCCCATCTGCCGGTAAGGTCATGGGCTCTGTTTTTTGGGATGGTAAAGGGGTATTAATGATTGAGTATCTCGAGCATGGAGCCACTATTACGGGCACTTTATACGCCAAACAAATAGCAACACTGCGCAATGAGATCCGCGAAAAACGGCGAGGTAAACTCTCGAAAGTTGTGCTGTTCCACCAGGACAATGCCCCGGCACACAAGTCCATCGTTGCAATGGCTGCAATTCGTGATGCTGGGTTCAATATCCTTAAGCATCCTCTGTATTCACCAGATCTCGCTCCCAGTGATTTCTACCTATTTCCGAGATTGAAACAATACCCGAGAGGCCAGAAATTTGAAGACGACGACGCGGTAGTCGCTGCAGTACAAGATTTTTTAAGTACTCAAGATGAGACCTTTTTTAAAAATGAAATTTTAAGTTTAGAAAAAAGATTTAATAAGTGTATTATGCTAAAAGGTGACTATGTCGAAAAATAAAATTACATTTAGTAAAAGTTGTTTATAACATACTCATTCTCACTTTTTATTGAACGCCCCTAGTACCTACCTACACTTATTTCTGCGCAGTAAATAGTACATTACTGCAGCGGCCGCTAAATAGGGGATTGCCGGCCGAGTAGTAATAGATGGCCGAGTGTTAACGAGGCCATCTAGAGATACGAGGCCGGCAATCCCTGTTCGTGGCCAAGGCTTGTATAGTGCATTTCTCAAATAAATCCAAGGAAATGATACGAATGTTCAACTTATATATTCATATTTAATTCAAATTGTTTTTTTTTTATTCCCGCCAAAATATTTATTTTCCAGCAATTTATTTGTAAGCTGTTCCAGTTAATGTTTTTGACGCAAAATCTTGAGATGATTTATATTTATTCAAAAATTACGACCTTATTAATAATAAGTTGTTAACAATAAACGCCAATCCTTAATACCTGATTAAATCTAGCAAAGCAAGATATGGTGAAGCAAACAATATTCTCGACGATTTGGTAATGATAAAAACAAAATTCCAAAATATTGGGCTCGAACTGAACTTCAACAAATGTGAACTGTATGTAGATACTGATCCACTTTCGAGGTCAGAAATAATTAGACAATTTGAAATACTTAGTCCTGGCATCAAAATTTGATCCAAAAACTCGCTTCACCTCCTGGGTGCACCAGTCTTTGATGAAGCCATACCAGGCTTTATCGACAAAAATATCAACCATTTTAATGAATTTTCTGATCGCCTTCTTCAAATACATTCTCACATGGCTATGTTCATTCTCCGGTTTTGTCTTTTTGTCCCTAAATTCACCTACGCCATGAGGTGCAGTCCCTTTTGGAAATATCAAAATTGTTGCGAGATAATAGACCAAATTATTCATGTACAAATTCAAAAAATATTAAACATAAAAATGGATAGCAGGATGTTCCTACAAGCAACACTACCCATCAGGCACGGTGGTCTCGGCGTTCGCCAAATTTCCAGCGTTGCTTTACCAGCGTTTTTGTCTTCGGCACACAGTACGTTATCCCTCATTGGAAAAATTCTCAACCCATCACTTCGTGATTTTGAGGTAACGTACTTGTCCGAAGCCAAAGACGCTTGGAAGTTAGCCTGCCCAGGCAAAGATCTACCCATTAGCACGCAGTGTCAAAAACTATGGGACGAACCTATCTGCCTCCGGGTCTACTCTCACCTACTAGACACAAGCAAGGACAGCGCAGAGACGGCTCGCTTGTTAGCTGTTGCAGAAAAGGAGTCTGGTTATTGGCTTCAGGCGTTCCCGTCCATAAATTATGGAAACCTTATGGACGACCATAGTTACAGGTTGGCTGTCGGTTTAAGACTGGGCGGAAACATCGTCGTACCACATCGCTGCTTTTGTGGCAACAGCGTGGATCGGCTGGGTCACCACGGTCTAGCTTGTCCCAAAAGCGCCGGCCGTTTATCTCGCCACGCTTGCCTCAACGACATAATCCGTCGGGCTCTTGCCAGCATCAACGTACCGTCTACATTGGAACCGGTTGGGCTAGCACGTGATGTTGGCAAGAGACCTGACGGAATGACGTTAGTACCTTGGCAAATGGGACGGCCGCTTATTTGGGACGCCACTTGTGTGGACACTTTAGCACCGTCCCACTTAGCTACTACGTCATTGAGGGCGGGCGCGGCGGCTGCAACGGCCGAAACAGCAAAACGCCGCAAATACGCAAATTTAGCAGACAGCTACATATTTGCGGCTTTTGCTGTTGAGACTCTGGGGCCGTGGGGATCCGAAGCACAAAAACTTTTTAAATTTTTAAAAAGTAAACTTGTCCGGTCCACAGGTGACCATAAGGCCGGCCTTATGGTCTTTCCTCGGTCAACGTATTGGCGTTGCCATACAACGAGGAAACGCAGCCAGCATTATGGGCACCCTGCCCATTAGCAACGATCTGGGAGACATTTGTAAATACAGGTTTTTAGGTTTAGATTAAGTTAATTTAAGTTTATTTTTATTTTTGTGTTTTAAAATATGTTTCTGTAATATGTATATTTTGTGTAAATAATGGATTAATTTTTTTTTCTTAAATAAAGTTGTGGGGAAGAATTGATGTTCTGTAGACAACAGTAAGATATTAAAAAGTAAATTCACAAACTAAATTTTTCTTAATTGGCAGTATGTCATTGATAGTCAATAATAGAAAATACGACCCACTAAAACAAAAGACAATCTCTTTGCTGGCCTTGGCCAGCAATGTTTGTATGAAATTCCATTATTGTCGTCTAATTTGAAATTGGAACGAATCTTCCTCAACTGCTATACAATGACATACTTCGTGTTCTATTGTCACGAATATAAGGACCACACTTCCTTGGACGTTTGAGAAAAATATGTTACGCATACCGGGGGAAGGTATAGTGGGAGTTATGTGGAGGCTCTCTCCTTAGCACTTTATCTACCTAGAGTGAGAGACCGAATCAGCACACCAATCATAGACCGGGAGATGGTGACACAAAATACTAGGCCATTTGTACCAGTATGGCGGTTCTTCAGGGGTCTAATTACGTAATGACAAAAAGGAAAATGACGATCATAGCGCTGGTACCGGCGGCCCAATCGCGTGGGCGTTAATCGAACGTGTCGGATAAACAACGAAAATCGAACGATTTGTTCCACAAAAATTCTTGTATTTTCCGATAGTCGATAAAAAAACAGAAGGCGCGGTACCAGCGCTATGACCATAATTTTCCTTTTTGTCATTACGTAATTAGACCCCTGAAGAACCGCCGTACTGGTACAAATTACCTAGTATTTTGTGTCATCATCTCCCGGTCTATCAAAACACATCGGCTCACTAACCCTCCTATCCGCTGTGTAGGACCGAGCAATGTGGGTCTTCTCCCCCCAACTGGCACTGGGGGATCAGCCCACCCTATACCAACTGGGTACTGCAAATTGTGTACAAAGTTATACTTAGTACTTATTATGTCATCTGTGGTGTAAGAAACGGAAGTCAAATTACTTATATGACAGCTCAAAGGAATTTTTAAAGATGACCTACGTTTCTCAGCCTAAAGCAAAAAACTTGAGGACGACCAGTCGACAAGTTAAGCTTAAGTTGCTTATTGGAATTACTTTTTGTGGAAATATTAAAATAGAGTCTGGCTTACTATAGGACAATGTGACAGATAAAGGCACCGACTATATTCAAATTCAAATTAATTAGCTTATTTGTTTAGCAGCAAATAGAAGATTAAAAAATAGTAGGTACCTACCTAAGTTGGTATTATTTTAAATATTTTTTAACATAGGTAATTATTTTAAATATTTTATTTTAACCTGTGTGGTGTTGTTGTTGTATGTACTACCCACTAAAGGTCTAAGTAGCCAATTTCAAGGTACCAGGGTTGTTGATAAGCGTAGGCGAGGACCGTGAGCTGCAGTCCTCGCAGTCTGTATTTTACGCTTTTAACCACACTGGCCGTTTTAAAAAAAACTAAATTAACTAAAACATCCGTATTATTAACGACACTACGTAATTAAATGAAATACACGTTTAAAATGGTTACCAACTATAATAAAAGGGAATAAACAGACAAATAGAACTTAGCACAACCCGTCTGACAGAGCAACTAACTTCTCCGTCTCTGTCAGGCGGGTCTTAGTGGAATTTAAAATAGGAACAAAAATAACGAACTACAAAAAAGAGGTTTTGCCAACCAGTCGCCAACACGTATAGATAATTATCGACCATGCGTACAATATTTTTCAATTCAGTGTGAAATGCGACATGAAGAGGACAACAGCTGGTGGACTAGGATTTTTAGTTGAAGGACGTACCTACTAACTATTACTCGATTTTGGTAACACATGGGACACGGTGATTGAAAGGCTTCACGGCTCCATCCAGATAGCTCTAAGTACAACCTAGGTTAGGCTAGAAAATATAGGAGCCTTATGCTAGACACAATTTCCAGACTCATTCTCAAGCTAACGCATTAATCATTTACGGTTACATCATCTTAAAAGCTACTTTTAAGTTCCCAACCCACACTGGGCCCGTGTGGGAACTACGGCCTAAACCTTCTCATCCTAAGAGGCGGCCGTGCTCTCCAATGGGACGTATACAGGCTGGGATGATGATGATGATAAAAGCTACTTTTAGTAGTAAATACTCACTTTCATAGTGTTGAGGCTGTTCGCGGCATTGGCGACGACGTCCCCGAGTGTGGCGGGCGGCAGCGCGGCGCCGCGCAGCGCCAGGGCGCAGGCGCACGCCGCCACCGCGTGCCACCACCACCACGATATCTTCATACTGCTGCTGCTGCTTCAGGCACACTCCGCTTTATCCAACTGCCTCACCCAAACGACAGACAGACCCCAAGAAAAATATTCGTGCGTTCCTTCGTGTTTTCTTCTTTAGTAGGTAACTTCCTTAACTTGCCTTAAAAGTATCGGTCTTCCTGTGTACCTAAACCAATTGTCCTCAATGTTGTTTCGGCAATAATTGAATTTCGATGTTCGCTGAAGTTAGCAAATTTCGAACGAAAAATAACGTGTTTCGGATGCCTGAAAAGCACTTTGAGTTAGTTACCCGCAATAAATATATTGAGGCCGTATTCGATATTCTTGTAAAGCCTTTAATGTTCTTTGCTGCGTAATAAAATTCAAGCTTTGGATTTTTTTTCAGTACTTAAGTAGTGACGTGGCCGCTAACGATGGGCCTCATAAGAAAGCTCAAAGTCACTCAGAGGGCGATGGAGAGGGTTATACTTAGAGTTTCTCTGCGGGATCGCATTAGAAATGATGAAATCCGCGCAAAACCTACAGTCACGGACATAGCTCGAAGAATCGCTAGACTTAAGAGGCAGTGGGCAGGGCACATCGCTCGTAGAACTGACGGCCGATGGGGCCGAAAGGTTCTCGAGTGGTGTCCGCGGACCAGAAGACGCAGTGTAGGTAGGCCTCCAATAAGATGGAGCGACGACCTGGTTAAGGTAGCGGGAACGCATTGGATGCGGATGGCGCAGGGCTGATTTGTTTGGCGAGCCTTGGGGGAGGCCTATGTTCAGCAGTGGTCGTCTTTCGGCTGAAATGATGATGATGATGATAAAGTAGTGACTAATTTATTAACGGCATAATAGAACCCAATTTTGACTGTAATTTCAAGAGAGTTACTTATCTAAAGTATTTATGACATTTTTATTTTTAAGTATACCTATGAAGTACTTGTTTTTAACCCCCGACACAAAAAGCGAGGGGTGTTATAAGTTTGACCGCTATGTGTGTGTGTGTCTCTGTCTGTCTGTCTGTGGCACCATAACTCTAAAACGGGTAACCGATTCGGATGCGGCTTTTTTATTTGAAACCTGGTTTCTTGGCGATGGTTCTTAGTAGTGTCCGACCGAAACACGATTTTTAGCCGAAACCGAAACCGAAACCGAATATTCGGTTTTTTTCTGATTTCGGCCGAAACCGAAACCGAAACCGAAATTTTTGAAGACGTATCATATCAAACAAAATATTCAAAATTACTGTACAGATCGTAAGGAAAAGGTTATTGCAAGGATTTCTTATATGAGAACAGTTACTTTTTTTGTTAAACAAAATAAAAAACGTTTATTTTTAATGAAAAATGTCTTGGCATAGGTATTATATTATTCAAAACAAACAACCTATTCTTATTACGTCTAAACTAAATTCACAATCCTAATATCTAACGTATTGTTCATTAATCACAGCATAAAATGCAGTAACAAATAAAATAAATAAATATTAGGGGACAATCTTACACAAATCGACCTAGTCCCAAACTAAGCAAAGCTTGTACTATGGGTACTAGACGACGATAAACATACTTATATAGATAAATAAATACTTAAATACATAGAAAACATCCATAACTCAGGAACAAATATTCGTGCTCATCACACAAATAAATGCCCTTACCGGGATTCGAACCCTGGACCTCTTGCTTCGTAGGCAGGGTCACTACCAACTAGGCTAAAGCGGTCGCCAAACAGATTCTAAAAAGTAAATAATAATTTAATAAATAAACAACACTCATACATACTACTGTCGCTGGTCCCAGCTGGGCCGGCCGCCGATGCATTACCTATACCTACCCGGCCGAGCGCGTCCGAATTAAGCCGAGCGCTCCCGATGCGAGAGCCGCGAGAGGCCGCGAAGTAATTTCGGCCCGGCCGAAGGTTTCGGCCGGATTCTGGCCGAAACCGAAACCTCGGCCGAAATCACTTTTTTGGCCGAAATTGGCCGAAACCGAAACCGAAACCGAAACTTCGGTCGGACACTAGTTCTTAGACATGTTTCATCAAAATCGGTCCAGCCATTTTAAAGTTATAAGCTGTTTTGTCAGCTGCGGATGGGATCTTAGACGCATAATGGGCATTTACTTTATTTTCAAACATATGTGCGACCAAATTGCGTTGGGGGCTTTTAAATTTTTAAATTTTTTTTTTGGATTATAAATCCCAGATCTTACTACCTACGTTATTAAAACTCCACATGTGGCCTCTTCTTTTTCAACATGAATACGATCATATAGTGTATGGCGACAGCGAGGGCAGTCACATTATTGACCAAGCAAAGTAAATTGAGCAGTTTATTTGGACGACCCGCGCCGCCCGGTTTTTGCAGAGTGCTCAGCAGGCCGTGTTCAACGCTCTCGATATTGTTAAAACAAAACTGTACTTTCACCTTCGTTAGGAAGGAGTCTACCGTACGGCGAGGAACCACCGCGTCCGCTGCGCCCGGCCTCCTTCGCCCGAACTTGTGCAATTATGAGATTACTAATACGTGGGCGTATGACTCACAAACATCCTAATTAATACAGATTACTTAAATATTTTTAAGTAACATCCGTCTACTATAAGAATGAGCGCCTGCACTAATAGATGGCACTCAATATATTCGATTACCCGATTATTCGATTCGATTATTCGATTAGTGTATAGCTTTTTTTAACCCCCGACACAAAAAGAGGGCTGTTATAGGTTTGACCGCTATGTGTGTGTGTCTGTCTGTCTGTATGTGGCATCATAGCTCTTAAACGGGTGAACCGATTTGGATGCGGTTTTTTTTTAATAGAAAGCAGGTTTCTTGGCGATGGTTCTTAGATATGTTTCATCAAAATCGGTTTAGCCGTTTCAAAGTTATTAGCTCTTTTGTTAGCTGCGGAAGAGAATCTTAGACGCATAATGGGCATTGACTTAATGTTCAAACATACGAGTGAGATAATTGCGTTGGGGGTTTTTAAAATTTTTAATTTATAGTTACCTATCACGATTGATTGCCCAAACAGTAAGGGTAGTATATTGATTATGAATGTGTCCAAACTAATGCTGTATGTTTTTCAGATAAACTTGCGTGTATACACCGTGAAATTTTAGTGGTTGTTTTCCCGAAACGAGGTGATTTAGTTTCGATTGTACAATCGATTTATAGTTACTATTTTGACTAGAGTCAAAAATCCAATTGTGAAAAACGAAAGTCGAAAATGACCGCAAACCAATAGTAACGCTGCGTTGGTACCTAACCTATCGTACGATCGTACGCTACTTGTACCAACGAAGCGTTACTATTGGTTTGCGGTCATTTTCGACTTTCGTTTTTCACAATTGGATTTTTGACTCTAGTCAAAACAGTAATTATAAATCGATTGTATAATCGATACTAAATCACCTCGTTTCGGGAAAACAACCAATAAAATTTCACGGTGTATACGGAAAAAATAGGTACTTAAAGGATCTTATCAAAAACCATTGGATACATTTTTAATAAAAACTAATGTATGGAACTACAATAGTAAAAGTATTATGGTTTCAAATTATAATTTAGGTCAAATATAGAAACTAAATTTAGAATGTTCTACATACAAACCACCAACCAAAACCAAATGTAAGTAGCTGTGCTATTTTAACCTTATAATTTTCATAAATAGATTTTGTAAATACAGTCAAAACCGTTTATAGCGACACCAATTACAACGACATATTGGATGTAACGACCAAGAAAAAAACCCAACACAATCTTATATACCAAAGTAACACTGGTTATAATGACCAACCGTGTTAAACGACCAAATATTGCTGTCCCTTGAATGTCGTTATAAACGGTTTTGACTGTAATATGAAACCACGTTAGTATTTTTACACATAATCTTACAAGATTATTGTCTCTAATATCACAAACTGCAGCAGTCTTAGTAAAAAGGGTCGGGAAAATGACAATTATTTTAAAACCTAACCCTGTTTTTAACCCCCGACCCGACACAAAAAGTGGAGTGTTATAAGTTTGTGTGTGCGTCTGTCTGTGTCAACATAGTTCTTAAACGGGTGAACCAATTTGGATGTGTTTTTTTTATTTGAAAGCAGGTTTCTTAGATATGTTTCATCAAAATCGGTTCAGCCGTTTCAAAGTTATCAGCTCTTTTGTTAGCTGAAAGAGATCTTACGTATAATGGACATTTATTTAATTATTTTCAAACATGTGAACAAATTGCGTTGAGGGTTTTTAAAATTTTTAATTTATAGTTATATACTTATGGGAGAAACCTGTGGGAAAAACTTTTTGATGATTTTACAATATACTCCAATAACATCTATAGGCTGTAAACGAACTTTTTTGACTCATAAACATAACAAATAGTTCCTAATTTTTTGTAGTCACGTGCGCTAACAAGTTAAATGACGGGCGTATTTGGGTCATACACATTTATTCGTTCTCGTCTCTCCTGTGGACATGGCAAAAGTTAAGGGTATAGCCAATATTTTTTAGTCAAGCGTGTGGGACTCCTGGACAGCTTTCGGCTTATTTAAATACTTAAATCTTATGTTTGCTATCTCAGAGTAGCTAATTTTATGTCCACAGACGAGACAACTTTGGTTTCTTACTCTGTGTATGACCCATTTTCGATCCTTGGTCATGGCCTCAAAGTGCCGGTTCCCGAAGCTAAGGCTAAGATAAGATTTGCTGTAAGTATCTGGTGTCTGGGTGTGAGACGTACTGAAAGTGGACTATTAAGCTACGACAAAGCTACACATTCAGGGTTAGCTTTCTCAAATTAAATTTAAATTTCAAACAAAATAAATCTATCTGTTTTGTGTTAACGAGGATAATAATAAAACAAGTTATGTTTATGTATATGACGACGTACAGTTGTCGTAATGCTCAATCATGTCTGGACAATTTTTTAACAAATCTTCCCAAGTCGTCTGTAGATGATATTAAAATTGAGTTTAACGGACTGTCAGATGGCCATGCAGGGTTATTTTGCAATGTAACTTGTTCAAACTTCAACAAATCTAATAATAAGAAAAGAAGCATCGTTGTCAAACGACGACTTTTTAATAGCAAAAACAATGATAATTTTCGAAAACGTATTATAGGAGTAAAATGGAATAACTTAGGAGTAAATGGTTTTTTAGAAGTATTTCATGATCTCTTCAGAAAGAGTTTTCCAAAACAAATTGTGAATATTAAAGACAATAGTAATAATAAGTTAAGTTGGATTACACGAGGATTAAAAAAATCAAGCCAAATGAAACGATTCCTAATGAGTAGTGATTCAGCCATCAATCATGAAACAGTTATCACGTACAAAAACAACTACATTAAGATTTACAGGAGTGTTATTAAATTTGCAAAAAAAAACTCAGTCCAAGCTGCTATTAATAAATCTAAAAACTCTGCTAAAGCTATTTGGAAAGTTGTCAACAAACACCGGAATAAAAAAACTTTCAAAGGACGAGAAAAAATACTTCTTAAAATAAATAATAAAATCATAGAGAACACGCAGGAAATTGTTGAAGTTTTTTCATCCACTTTTCGGGGGGATGTAGGTCTGCCTTCTAATGCTAATGTTAACAAAGTCAAAAATGTTTTACTTCAAAACACTACTCCTGTACTTTCCGATATGTCGTGGGAATATGTTACACCTTTAGAGATAATCTCTATAGTAAAAAGCATGGAGATGAAAAAATCGACCGGTACTGATGAACTTCCAATATCTGTAATTAAAGACAATATTGATATACTAGCAGTGCCCTTGACAATTTTCTTTAATAATTGCTATGAGGAAGGTATTTTTCCTGAACAATTAAAACAAGCCACAAGGGTTTAAAAAGTGACCCTCAAAAATACAGGGCTATATCACTTTTATCAATTTTGTCGAGAATTTTTGAAAAACTTATTAAGTCGCGACTTCTTAAACATTTGAAGAGTAACAATGTAATTAATGATATACAGTATGGGTACCAAACAAATAAAGGCACAGGTGACGCAATTGAGAAACTCATTGATGATGTCGTTATTGAAATAAACAATAAACGTAAAGTGGCTGGATTGTTTCTAGACCTAACTTCTGCTTTTGATACTGTAGAACATGAAATCCTTCTAGAAAAGTTAAAATATTATGGTGTAAGAGGTAAAGTATTACAGCTTTTAGAGTCATATTTAGAGAACAGAAAGTTTCTTGTTGAAATTAATTCAATTGAAAATAACTATCAAAATGTTTACAGGTCAAAATCTGCTGATGTGTGTGTGTGTGAAGGGGAGTGCCACAGGGCTCAATTTTAGGTCCTTTGTTTTTTTCTATTTTTGTTAATGACTTAATTGATTATGTTAGCAGACAATTTAGAGATATTAGTGTAGTAGTATTTGCAGACGACACAAATGCTATTATATCTGCGAACAATATAGAAAATCTTAATTCTAGAGTAAATGAAGTTCTTAGAGGATTTCAGTTTTGGTTCATTATGAATAGATTGCACTTGAATATGAACAAAACACAAGTAATATTATTTAAAACCACGTCTAGGAATAAAGAATCTCTCAATGTAAATTTAGATGGTACTGATATCGTGACGGCAGATTGGGTCAAGTTTCTTGGAGTACGAATTGACTGCAATCTTAACTGGAGAGAGGAACTAAAGGCATTAGAAAGCAATATCAGCTCGGCTTGTTATGCGCTGAGGAGCCTAAGAGACGAAGTTACTGTAAAACAACTTATCATGGTCTATTATTCTCTAGTAGAATCGCGCTTACGATATAGTATTAGATATTGGGGTCAAAGTTATGCTTACAATATCAAAAAAGCATTCGCTTTACAGAAACGAGCCATAAGAACCATAATGCGAATCCCATCCTGGAAATCCTGCAGAGAACATTTCATTAATTTAAATATTTTAACCGTACCCTCTCTTTATATTTTAACCCTGTTAACGGATGTTGTTAAACATCCAGATAAATTTGAAACACACGATGAAAGAGTATATAGACAAAATACTCGTAGAAAAGATTTAACTAAATCCATTGCACCAACCCTAGGAGTAGTACAGCATAGCACACGAAACCAAACTGTAAAATTGTACAATAGCCTTCCCACTGTTTTAAAGTCCATAAATAGTGTAAAACTGTTCAAACAACGGCTCAGGCTTTATTTGTTGAGTAAGTGTTTTTATGATATAAATGATTTTATTAATATAGTTTAAATTAGTTTAGAAATATATGTACCTATAGTTCCTATTAAATGCTCAATTATGCAATATTGTCTCAAGTGCAATGTAAATTATTTTAGCTAAAAGTTATGTTTGTTACATTAAGTTAATTAATAGCAATGTAAATTATTTTACTTAAAAGTTATGGCTGTTAGATTAAGATTTAGATTAATTAAGATTTTTAGAACGAGACTATATTCCATAGTCTTTAATATCCGACACAATGTAAATTGTTATGGAAATAAATTGAATTGAATTGAATTGAATTGAATATGTTTGCCTAAGAAAGTGCGGCACGTAGACGGAAAAGTGCACTGGTTGTGCAGTTGGTGCGGAAGCAACAGTTAGGCTTCAGACCCGTGTAAGATTACTTGGATCTAATACCCGGCAGCACGGCGCGGCGATAGCCATCTACACTACCGGGTTCTGGGATAGCTACTTGCGTAACATTACCATGAGTTCCGTGCTTAAGGCTCTTGTATAAAGTTGAAACAATTGAAATCAGGTGAAAGTAATTTCACAGGAATGAATGATTAATTGATACCACAAGCATCATGTCGCGGGCAACATAATGTATATTTCCTTCCGTTATATGAAGCGTAGGCAGCATTGAAGGTATTATCCTTGATGTGCGAACGTATCGGCGACAACTCTGCGGTAAATTTTCAACCACCGCAGAAGAGTGGCTTGCCTATTTTTTTTGATATTCTGTTACATTTCGGCGAGTTTATCCTCCGAAATGCCTGAAATTTTTATGGTGCGTCAGTGATGTCAGGTGTAGCAAAGATCGTGTAGATAGCGTCATGTCATGTTCATGTACTATGAGTTGAAGAAGACATACCTAACTCGCGCTTTTCTCACCCTCCGAGTTACCTAACGAAATTGTTTACTCCACACCACTAGTGTATCGGCACTACAGTACTTTATTCCACCGACTCCTTTCATCTACAGTACATCAAATAGACGCCGTCTTCATGCTTATGTTATCATCACTAAAATTCACACAAAGTGATTCCGCTCATCTTCATAACCCGGAAAGCTAATAAATGAACTCAACTTATGTTATGGGTGTCCATGGGCGGCGCTGATAGCTTTCCATCAGGTGACGCGCCTGCTCGAATCGTTTTCCCTCTATCATAAAAAATATAATATGTGTACACTATACCTACTTACTGGTAGATACGAATAGTTTCCAAAGCGACATCGGCAATGGAAAAACAATATCCTACGAAATCAAGAGTGTGATCTTGACCGACTTTTATCAATAGCAAATGGCTCCACTGCCTTATATTTGCTCGGTTTGTTTATGCAAATGTATTACATAAGTAACACATTTCGCTCGAATTTCGTTATATCACATGGAGTCATAGACGTTTCTTGAACTATATCTTAATGCGATATTTCATTTGTTAACGTTAGTTTACATTTTTATAACTGTATTATTAATACTTACTGATTATTATAAAGCTACCTGCAAGAGATCTCTTCCAGGCGATACCAATGCTGACTATTGTTTCCTTTCTTTTAGGTACCTAACAACAATTGCGACAATACCTACTTAGATTGTTTATCTTTTTAATCTGATCTCACAGCCAATTAAGAATTCCTACTTCGATATTATAAATAAATAAGTACAATTTTATTCAAAAAAACATTTTAACTCATGACATTTTGATGATATATTTAAGATGACAAAAACTTAATTCACTGGTGTGTAAAACTCGAGATTCCGAGTTCCAAAAGATGTAAATTGTCCTATTTATTTATTATTTATGTCTCAAGTACAGATGACTGGTAGCAAAAGTAGGTAGATGTCCCAATTCCATTACCAATCTAGGTAATACGTTTATCTTTAACTTTATATTGAATGGCTGCCTAACATTTATTAACTAGGTATATCCCTGCAGACAATCGAACGAAAAATTATAAATAGAACCGGTTCCTCAATTATTCATACCCTTACGCAAATCATACATCAAATAATTTCTGTCAAAACACAACTAGCGCCTGCACAGTACCTATTTGTTAAATGAAAAAAGTTTAACTGCAACATCATTATGTAATTTCACCTAAGCGATTAGATTTGATTTTTTGCTCTCCGTTACACAACACTCACTTGAACTTATTGGTTTGCAAAGAACTAAGGCTTACAAGGTATCGATGGGGTTGTTAGGTTCGAGTGGTCGAGACCGTTCGGGGTTCGGGTAACGCGCGCGTCGCGTTGTGTATTTCGCGCCACTGCGCGTGCGGCGAAGCGGAGTCTCCAAGCCGGTTACCCAACACGCCACCACCACAGTCGCCGAACCAGACTGTTATCCAATACTATGTCTATATTGCTTGGCTTGCATTGACGTATGGATATGGATGGAAACGTTTGTAAACAAATAAAGCTCACTGCACTACCTGCATAACTTAAACTAAGTACCTACCTAAGAAATAGTATCAAAAATGTCTGTTGAGCACGCGGACCAACCAGTGGTTGGTTGGTCCGAGGTTGAGCATTTGGTACCTACCTACCTATGGCATTCGATCCTACGAGTTCGACAGATTACGGGTTATGGATCATGGAGTAGGTTTAGTTAGGACCAGGTCCATTATGATCGGTTTCTCTGTAAGCTTACCTAGTATATATTTTTTGTCCGTATCCTAACTAATAGTTATTTATCCATATCCAGCTTTAAATCCGCTATAGTCATCGTGTAAAAATAAACCCCTAGATTTCGCCTGAAAACTGCATAGAAATAAATCCTTTGGTTGAATAATAATTAGTATTTAAAAGAAATATAATATGCTTTCAAACAACGACCGCTTTAGCCTAGTTGGTAGTGACCCTGCCTACGAAGCAAGAGGTCCTGGGTTCAAATCCCGGTAAGGGCATTTATTTGTGTGATGAGCACGAATATTTGTTCCTGAGTTATGGATGTTTTCTATGTATTTAAGTATTTATTTATCTATATAAGTATGTTTATCCGTTGCTTAGTACCCATAACACAAGCTTTGCTAAGCTTACTTTGGGACTAGGTCAATTGGTGTGAATTGTCCCATGATATTTATTTATTTATTTAACGAAAGAGCAAAATTTTTAAAAGCGGGTGAGCAAAGTAATTGTTTTAGTTTATTTATTTAACGAAAGAATTTTCCAAATCGGTTCATAAATGACGGCGCTCTGAGGTAACACATTAAAAAAAACCGTCCAAGTGCGAGTCGGACTCGCGCACCGAAGGTTCCGTACAAATTTATATGTATCTATGAACATCCAGTCTTAGCAGACCCCTGCTCCTAAGCAATATGTGCGCAGTGTGGGATCATTGTAGATTGGGTACTGATATAGACAGACATACAAAAAAAATTAGGCTTTTCCAAATTTTTCCTTTATCTGTGCTATAAGACCTTGCTTCGTACCAAATTTCATGATTCTAAGTTCACGGGAAGTATCCTGTAGGTTTTGATTCCCTTGCGAGTGTCGATAATTTGCGGAAATTTGCGGCATAAACGGCTGTATCTTTTGATTGCGTTAAAAATTTATGCTTTTAGCAATTTTTCCTTTATCTGTGCTATAATACGTTGCTTCGTACCAAATTTCAAGATTCTGAATTCACGGGAAGTACCCTGTAGGTAGCGGGAACGCATTGGATGCGGATGGCGCAGGGCCGATCTGTTTGGCGAGCCTTGGGGGAGGCCTATGTTCAGCAGTGGACGTCTTTCGGCTGAAATGATGATGATGACCCTGTAGGTTTTGATTCCCTTGCGAGTTTCGAAAATTTGCGCAAATTTGCAGCATAAACGGCTGTATCTTTTGATTGCGTTGGCTCAGAAGTTTGATTTTTTCACAGCTCCAAGGGACAGTAGACTTGAGTATTGGATATAAATTTCAGCTAGATACTTCCACGCGTTCCTGAGAAAAAGGGTCTTGACAGACAGACGGACGGACGGACGGACAACAAAGTGATCCTATAAGGGTTCCGTTTTTCCTTTTGAGGTACGGAACCCTAAAAATACAACCGAATTGAGACCCTCCTCCTTTTTTGAAGTCGGTTAAAATGTAGGTAAACGAGTGTGTTTTAGTCTCGTATTTTAGGTGTCTTTGGGTTGGGTTTGGGTTTGGGACACATGCTTTTAAGGGTTCCGTACCCAAAAGGTGCCAACGGGACCCTATTACTGAGACTCCGTTGTCTGTCTGTCTGTCCGTCCGTCTTACACAGGACTCTATCTCTTGAATATTACGGTTCAATCTTGGTTCAATTATCAAAAGCTATTGCTAGACTCATGAAATTTTCACCGATTATGTATACCTAGCTGTAGCCGCTATAACAACAAATACTAAAAATAAAATAAAGTAAAAAAAAGGTACCTAGTCATCATACAAGAAACGTGTTTTTTCAACGTTTTTAACTCCGGCGACGGTTGCTAGGTGACAGCTGACAGTTGCGTTGCTAGACAACTCGAGTGATGATGTTTACCTACCTACCTATAAATTTGTGATTTTAGTGTTTAAATTTCGGTGATTTTTTACTACAATAAGTACATCAGAGAAAATAATCATCATCATCATCCCAGCCTATATACGTCCCACTGCAGAACACAGGCCTTCTCTTTGAGAGAGAAAATAATATTCAACTTAAAACTTGATCGTTCACAATTTGATTCAATCGTCATCGGCAAATCTCTCCGTTAAATCTAAGCCCCGGGCGCTGTACAGTCGAAGAATGATGATGACTGAATCGAGTACCAGAGTTGTCGTGAGCTCCGTCTCACGAAAAGGTAAACACTATACATTTGTTATTATCAGTAGCAACACTAAGCAAAGTCTGTTTCATTTTCGTACTGGTTAAATTAATATCTATGATTTGTCTGTGGTCAAACTGTGCAAAACCAACCGCTTAATTCAAATGTCAAAAGTTTTCTCATATGCACTCCAATACAGTTTTCTCAGTATCAATTTACCAGTAGAATAGTGAAGTCGAAACGTGAGATATAAGCAAGATAATCACCGCCTGTACTCTCCTGAGAGCTAAGTATCTAGCATAGTTTGTTCCTTAGCGAGAATTCTATTCGTTACTAAACATCTCTTGCTAATTAAATCCTGCCCTCATTAATAAATGTTTGGATCAGCCTTGTATGCTCAGTGTGCCCAAGCATGTCCATGAAGAACCCCTTGACGAGTAAGGTTTTCCCCAGTCATAATATGATGGGAGGTTGAAGCCAGTGGTGGCAATGTAAGGTCAGTCTCCGCACCAGTCGTATGGTGGGAGACTGAAGCCCGTGGTGGCACTAAGGTCAAGCCGTCCGGACGAAGAATTTGGGTATAGCTGTCAGATACGGCTCAACGTTAATGCTTGGAGTTATGACTTAGTGTAAAAGGCATCCGTTTTAAATACAAAATGAATATTACAGTATAGCAGGAATCTACCCTCTAAATCTCAGGTCAGGCTGCTGACTACCTAAGCCTAGGAACGAATTATCCCTGGGCGCCGTAATCCAAGGGACAAGTGGCTCTCTGGTCAGAGAGTCATATCTCATATCAATGTTACAGAAGGTGACGGGAGCCAGGTGATTGGGAAGTGAATTATTTAGCGAAGCAGGCCTATTAATATACTCTTGAGCTTTCTGTGATGGCATGATGACTGCGCGGGATTAATGAATCAAGGTATGAACTTGCACCTGTTACAACTAGCAATTTGTTTCCTATACAATTTAAAGATAAGTTTGTACAACCCTGTAGACGCCGCTCTGAGTGTCTGCCGGCCGGGGACACGAGGGGCGACGTCACCACAAAAATTGGTGGAGAAGTGCTGTGATAAGAACCGAGGAATCGGCAATTTAAAGAGAAAAAACAATTTTGCTATTATATGTAGCAGAGCAAGTTCATTACCCGTAGCGTCATCTATTGAAACAAAAGGGAACTAACTATGACCGAAAATGCATGGCGTGCGGCGCCTTTGACTTTTTATCTTTTTTTTCCGAGCTTCATAGTTCAATCGAAGGAAATCTTGGCTATCTCTAAACAAATATACAATAAACGCTTATTTATATTTTATTATACTGTATCTGTGCTATGAGAAACACTTATTTTTTAACCCAAAGATTGTGAACTATTTTGTAAAACTCGGAACAATTACGGAACGGAACGAACCGATACCGGAAACAGGAAGTGCGCCATTGGAACGGAATCAATCTTGTTATTTATGTTAATGTAATTTATTTTAGTTGTAGCATTAAGCAAGCAACAGACACGAAATTAATTCGTGTAATAATTTTAAGAAGTGATTATAAATTAATTAAGTTAATACAACTCGAAATCTCATTTACCTCGCGGTTCGCGAAGACACGGTGGTTTGCAAAGTCGCCATTTTTTATTTCTCTTTAGAGGTGTGGTGACGTCGCCCCTCGTGTCCCCGGCCGGCAGACACTCAGAGCGGCGTCTACAGGGTTGTACTAACTTATCTTTAAATTGTATAGGAAACAAATTGCTAGTTGTAACAGGTGCAAGTTCATACCTTGATTCATTAATCCCGCGCAGTCATCATGCCATCACAGAAAGCTCAAGAGTATATTAATAGGCCTGCTTCGCTAAATAATTCACTTCCCAATCACCTGGCTCCCGTCACCTTCTGTAACATTGATATGAGATATGACTCTCTGACCAGAGAGCCACTTGTCCCTTGGACTACGGCGCCCAGGGATAATTCGTTCCTAGGCTTAGGTAGTCAGCAGCCTGACCTGAGATTTAGAGGGTAGATTCCTGCTATACTGTAATATTCATTTTGTATTTAAAACGGATGCCTTTTACACTAAGTCATAACTCCAAGCATTAACGTTGAGCCGTATCTGACAGCTATACCCAAATTCTTCGTCCGGACGGCTCGACCTTTGTGCCACTACGGGCTTCAGTCTCCCACCATATGACTGGTGCGGAGACTGACATTACATTGCCACCACTGGCTTCATTCAACCTCCCACCATAGGGAAAACATTACGGGTCAAGGGGTTCTTCATGGACATGCTTGGGCACACTGAGCATACAAGGCTGATCCTGACATTTATCAATGAGGGCAGGATGTAATTAGCAAGAGATGTTTAGTAACGAATGGAATTCTCGCTAAGGAACAAACTATGCTAGATACTTAGCTCTCAGGAGAGTACAGGCGGTGATTATCTTGCTTATATCTCACGTTTCGACTTCACTATTCTACTGGTAAATTGATACTGAGAAAACTGTATTGGAGTGCATATGAGAAAACTTTTGACATTTGAATTAAGCGGTTGGTTTTGCACAGTTTGACCACAGACAAATCATAGATATTAATTTAACCAGTACGAAAATGAAACAGACTTTGCTTAGTGTTGCTACTGATAATAACAAATGTATAGTGTTTACCTTTTCGTGAGACGGAGCTCACGACAAGAGGTACATTACTGAACTAAGTTCAAGTGCTTAAAGAAAATTTACTTGGTAAGTAATATTGTCTTATCACGTTTAAACACGCATTAAATCGATAATAAATTGGTTGGTGAGTAACATATTAAGTGGATTTCATGTAGTTCAACGAATTTACGCAGAAATAAGAAGTATAAAAGTGGAAAGCAGATTCAGTTGTTTCATTTGAAAGGTTTGCAGAAAACTTGCATTTAAGTCTTATCTTGTTAAAAAACAACCACATTTGTCATTAAATGCATAAATAAGTATAATCACCCCTACTATTACGTCCCTTTTAACGTAAAAGGGTACGATTTCGTAAGTTTCAAACTTGTTTACGTGAACGTGAAAAAACTTCTTTTTGTGTACTCTTGATACAAAATAATTACAATAAGTATGTGGACAATCCTTTCTTCAATCATCGACAAACGAAGTACAATAAGAAAACTGAAAATAACACAACTTATTCGTGTATAGGAAACGAACATAAGTGGTTCATTTGAAACGACCCCGCTAAGGCGCCCCATAGCTGGTGCGGCGCCCGGAACATTGCAGACCGTAAAGTGACGCCCCGCACGGGTGCAAGCGCCGTGAGTTGCCGAAAGCCGATGTGAAGCTTACACTTTCCAAATCCAATACACGGTACGTTATTTGTATTAATAACTCGTTGTCTTTTAATGGCGTTAAAGAGCCAACATCTATGAGGAAATTTTGAAATCATTATGCTTAATTTGTGGATCATCACTACAATTATGGATTTATATGATAGTTTATTTTGTACTAAAACGTTCCAAACTTTGAGATTGATCTGATTTTGTGTATAGGTTGTAAACATAACAAGGTTTTTATTAATTGTTTGCATTGAGCGAACACACGCACTATGGAGGCCTTACTGCCAAGTCAAATTATATTCTTGACAGATAACTTTTATTTTTGTTTCTAATAAAATTGTTTATATTGCAATGCAATCACATGTTATTCAGTACAGTTTTCAACATAAATGACTATTTATTACAATAATGTTATTTCATCAATTTGGTTTGACATAATGCTACTTTTTGATAGCGAAGGTGTTATTTTCTTTAAAAATCCATTCACAGATTTGAACACCAATCAATATGGATGCCATATTGCTCAATAGGCTCTCTACCATAGCGGACAATATCAATACACTTGCTCAATCTGAATCATGCAGCAATATTCAGAATCTTGGTGAAGCAAAAATTCATGCTGCTAAACTGAAATCCGTGTTAGCTCGATTTGAGACTGAATTGCTACAATACTTCAACCTGTCTAATCAACCTGATGCTGATGAAATATCCAACTTAACTACAATACAACTCAAAGGTGAAGAAGTATTAGCGGAGTTGAACGCCAGCATCAATATTAAATCTGACACCAGTGCTACCCAATCTGTGACTTCTGATAAAAGACTTAGCAAATTGCCTGAGCTTAGCATACCTACCTTTAGTGGAAACCTTCTGGAGTGGCACCAATTTTGGGATCAATTCCACTCATGCATCGACCAGAGGAATCTATCTGATGTAGACAAGTTAATGTACCTGAAAGCATCACTCAAAGGCGAAGCCAAGAAAACCATTGAGGGATTAGACACTACCAACAAGAATTATGGAATTGCGATATCTACTCTAAAGGAGAGATATGGTAAGGAAGACCTCATCGTCGATGCTCATTATGCTACCCTATACAGGATTAAGAGAGCAGAAAGGATTGAAGATTGCCGTAAGACACTGGATGAAATAGAAAGACACATCAGAGTTCTTCAGTCGTTGGGGGAAGATATAAGCCGTAATCATCTCAGGTTCATGATAATGGAAAAATTCCCAGAAGACGTCATATATGAGATCAAAATGAAAGCCAAGACCGAGTCAATTGAAGAATTACGAAAACAATTAGCTATTGTAATCACCGCACGAGAAGATGCTAACAGAATTTTTTCTGATAATTCACGTCAAGAGGCTACACAGTACACAGCGGAGACTCTGCATGTAAACAACAGACCAAATTATAGAGACAGGCACAATGCAAAAGCATTTTATAACCAAAGATTTCATAGAAGACAAACATTTCCAGGCCATGGCTCTACTAGCTGCAACTTCAACAGGGATGATAGACCTAACAAAAGGAAGTATGAAATGAAGAATGATGCAAGACATTTTGATAACAAAAGGTTCAAGATAAGTTGTTTGTTTTGCCAAGGACAACACTACAATGACCAATGCAAGCAAGTCAAAACCTTAGAAGAGAGGAAACGGAAACTTACAAACCGCTGTTATAAATGCCTTCGTCTAAACCATTCCGCCAAACAATGCAAGGAGAGGAAGTTAAAATGTCCACATTGTGGACAATTTGACGCGCACAATCGTGCCATATGTCCTAAATTATTTAAGAAAGAAGACTCTTCGAGGAGCACAACCGTAATGCATAGTAATGCCAAAGGGTTCACCTTTTTACAGACAGCAGTTGCGACAGTTCAAGGCAATACTTATACAACGAAATGCCGGATACTACTAGATTCAGGAAGTCAAAGAAGTTATATAACTCAGGAAGTATCCAAAAAACTTGGCTTAAAGACCGAAGAAGAAAACCAGCTCACCGTGTTCACCTTTGGAGCTAAAGAACCACGGATGATAGAAAGCCCATTGGTTAAATTAAGTATAGAGTTAGTACAATGTGGGGAGGTACAGACAATATATGCTAATGTTGTTCCTTCAATCTCCCAGGGTATAACACATCCTGGGCATCTACTGGACAGCTGTAACCTCAACGGACAACTCACCTTTGCCGATGATGGTTCTTTATCAGACCGTGTTGACGTGCTTATCGGAAACGACTATTATTACTCTTTAATGTCAACTGGGAAAGTGAAAGTTTCTGAAAACCTATTCCTAGTGGAATCTAAACTTGGATGGATACTTTCCGGTACTACAGAAATAAGGCCTACTGATGAGTTGACAGTGAACACTTATTTTCAATCAAGCTGTGAGACCAGACTTAACCCACCAGACTTGCCTTTAGATAATGGTAATCTAAATCGCCTCTGGGATTTAGAATCTATTGGCATAACAGATTCTCCAAAAGCTAATAGAGACGAGGAAGCTATCAATAATTTCAATGAAACCACAGAATTCAAGGATGATAGATATCATGTCTCCTGGCCCTGGAATGAATACCCACCGAACCTACCATCTAATTATGGATTAGCTTTTGGTCGTCTGATAGGCCTACTAAAGCGACTAGACTTATCAACTTTAAACTTATATGACAACCTGATCAGAGAACAGCAGAATAAAGGCATTATAGAGATCGTACCTGAAAGGGAGCTGAACACATCTAGTCATCCAGTACATTACCTTCCACACCATGGAGTAAGTCATCCGGGGAAGAGCCTCAGAATAGTTTACGATGCGTCAGCCTGCACTAAAGGTCACAAAAGTCTCAATCAGTTCTTGTATTGCGGACCTATGATGCTTGAAGATTTAATAGGATTGTTATTGAAATTTCGCTGTCATTTAATAGGAATAACGGCTGACGTCGAGAAGGCGTTTCTCCAGGTTGGCCTAAATGAAAAGGATCGAGATGTCACAAGATTTATATGGCTCAAGGACATATCAAAACCAGCCACTGAGGAAAACCTATTGCATTTGAGATTTACAAGAGTCCCATTTGGCATCATATCTAGCCCCTTTTTGCTCAATGCCACGATTAAACATCATCTGTCACTTTCAGAAAAGGTAGACATAAAGAATTTAGCTGACGACATCTACGTCGATAACTTAATAACTGGAACCAGTACTCCGCAGGAAGCTGTAAAATTATACAAAGATTCTAAACATGCTTTCAATCGAATCTCTATGAATTTAAGGCAGTGGAGCTCTAACTCGATGGAAATGATGAAAATCATTCCGGATGCTTGTCCAGACAGAATAGTTAAAACACTCGGACTGGACTGGAACCTAGACAATGACACACTGCAGCTGAGAATTAAGAAGGTGAACGATGCCAACACCAAAAGAAGCATTCTGAAAGCGGTGGCATGCGTGTACGACCCATGCGGATTCTCAGTACCAACTATGTTACCAGCTAAATTATTATTACAAGATTTGTGGAAGATGAAAATAAAGTGGGATAAACCACTGCCGAAAGAATTAGTTGATAAATGGAAAAACATTCAAGAAGATATTTATAAGATTCGAGAAATAGCCCTACCAAGATGCTTCATACAATCACCGAATCAAAGGAACTGTCAAATTCATTGCTTCACAGATGCGTCTAAAAGAGCCTACGCAGCAGTAGGGTATATCGTGTCCGGAAACTCAGTAAGCTTTGCGATAGGCAAATCAAGGCTTGTGCCAATCAAAGATCAGGCTGATTTGAAGATTCCACGCTTGGAATTACTTGGTGTGCTGATTGGCAGTCGTCTAATAAAATACATACTTAAATTCATTAAGTTTGACGTGACTCAGCAATTTCTGTGGACAGACAGCCAGATTGTCATCGACTGGTACAGTTCACATAAGCTATTAACACCATTCGTTTCTAAACGAATAGAAGAAATCAAAGAGAACAAAAACCTAACAGTCAGATATGTGCCATCTAACCTAAATCCAGCCGATGTCGCCACTAGACCGAACAGCTCCGCAGAAGATCAAGCTAGATGGCTAGCTGGACCTAGCTTTTTATCCCAAAAACCAAGTGCGTGGCCATCTGGCACGTTCAGAATGTTAGACAGCTCGCTTATGGCCGCGGAGGGTCCTGCGGATATAAACCATTCCGTTACTTCAGATGCAGACATGAATCAGTTGGATGTTCCAGTATCACGAGATAATGAATTAAAAATAGTTCAAGATAAAAATAGTACCATCGGACCTGACTACGATACCATCGGACGTGACAGCAATGAAAAACTACTAGATACCAATGTCCAAAACTCTACCCTGGAAGAAATCAAAGTTTTACAGTCAGAACATTTCGCAAACGAAGTCAAAGGAATAGAAACAAATCTAAGTCGCAACTTAAGGCTATTTAAAGATGATCAAGGACTACTACGCTGTAAGGGAAGAATGAAGAACGCTAATTGGTCCTTTGATAAGAAATATCCTTTGCTCTTACCTAGAAGCTGCGAGTTCACTGAAAAGGTAATAAAGGACGTACATGAAAAGAACTATCACGTGGGAGCGAATCATACACTTAGCATAATCCGTGATTCGTTTTGGATACCTCAGGGTAAAAGCCAAGTGCAAAAGATTATAAGGAAATGTCAACAATGTGTTAAGCATGGCGGCGGACCTTATCGCCTACCGCCTACACCTGCACTTCCACCCGAGCGGGTCAACTTCAGCATGCCATTCACCTTTACAGGCGTGGATTACTTAGGACCGCTGATTGTAAAGACTGAAAATGGCACCAGCAAGCGATGGATATGCTTATTTACTTGCTTGGCTGTGAGAGCTATTCATTTGGAAGTGGTCCAAGATCTCACAGCTGAGGAAGGACTTTTAGCCTTAAGGAGATTGATAGCAACAAGAGGTGTACCAACACTCATCTCGTCGGACAACGCTTCATACTTTAAGCTCATAGGAGAAATTCTATCGAAATCTTACTGTGTTGAAAACAAAATACAATGGAGGTTCATACCCGAACTAGCCCCATGGCATGGAGGGTATTACGAGCGTTTAGTGGGTATGGTAAAGCACTGTATGAAGCGATCACTTCAAAAACACCTGCTTAGAGACACCCAGTTGTCAACGGTAGTGAAAGAAATAGAAGCTGTGCTTAATACGCGGCCACTTACATGTGTAGACTCTGAAATAGAGCATATTCTCAAACCTGCAGATTTTTTAAATCTCGGCAGATCTATAACCATGGAAACATCGCAGGAGGACATACTGGTACAAGGTACTACTACCAAGAAGGACTTGATAACGGCCTGGAGACGAGCTCGTATACTGCTCGAAGAATTTAAGGAAATGTTCAGTAACCGGTACTTGGCAAGTTTGCGTGAGAGGTATAACTATTCCCACAGGGATCCTCGCGTCACGTCGAGGGAGAACCCGAAAGAAGGACAGATCGTGCAGATAAAGGGTGACAAAAATCGCGAAGGTTGGAAGGTGGGAAAAATTATCTCTCTCATTAAAGGATCTGACGGCTTGATAAGAGTAGCGAAAGTGAGTGTAGGTGACAAAGTATTCACCCGATCTATCGCTCATTTGTATCCCTTAGAAATGGAGGATACAGGTGACCAACGTAACACAGTTCTTCAAGACACAGAACCTTCAAACGAGACGGAAGCTCAACATGAAAACGTGGAAAACTCGATCAGTGTTCCCGCTGCGGTGATCAATGACAGAGTTGAAGTAGACGAATACGGATCTCAGCTAGCACCGGAACCCACAAGGGTAGAGACCATAGAGACTACGCCTAGCACGGATATGGATGTGACTGATAAAATCAGCATCGTGAACGATAACGACACAGATATGACCGATATTAATTTGGACATAAGTCATGATCCAGACATGAGTGACCTAGAGCAATCTTCAGATCTTGAACAGACCCAGAAACGTCGAGCCGCAGTCCGAGCCATGGAGAAGATCAGGAAGTGGACTCGCGATCTGATGACAACCCTAAACTAGTCTTCCTCGTGGAGAGTGTCGTGAGCTCCGTCTCACGAAAAGGTAAACACTATACATTTGTTATTATCAGTAGCAACACTAAGCAAAGTCTGTTTCATTTTCGTACTGGTTAAATTAATATCTATGATTTGTCTGTGGTCAAACTGTGCAAAACCAACCGCTTAATTCAAATGTCAAAAGTTTTCTCATATGCACTCCAATACAGTTTTCTCAGTATCAATTTACCAGTAGAATAGTGAAGTCGAAACGTGAGATATAAGCAAGATAATCACCGCCTGTACTCTCCTGAGAGCTAAGTATCTAGCATAGTTTGTTCCTTAGCGAGAATTCTATTCGTTACTAAACATCTCTTGCTAATTAAATCCTGCCCTCATTAATAAATGTTTGGATCAGCCTTGTATGCTCAGTGTGCCCAAGCATGTCCATGAAGAACCCCTTGACGAGTAAGGTTTTCTCCAGTCATAATATGATGGGAGGTTGAAGCCAGTGGTGGCAATGTAAGGTCAGTCTCCGCACCAGTCGTATGGTGGGAGACTGAAGCCCGTGGTGGCACTAAGGTCAAGCCGTCCGGACGAAGAATTTGGGTATAGCTGTCAGATACGGCTCAACGTTAATGCTTGGAGTTATGACTTAGTGTAAAAGGCATCCGTTTTAAATACAAAATGAATATTACAGTATAGCAGGAATCTACCCTCTAAATCTCAGGTCAGGCTGCTGACTACCTAAGCCTAGGAACGAATTATCCCTGGGCGCCGTAATCCAAGGGACAAGTGGCTCTCTGGTCAGAGAGTCATATCTCATATCAATGTTACAGAAGGTGACGGGAGCCAGGTGATTGGGAAGTGAATTATTTAGCGAAGCAGGCCTATTAATATACTCTTGAGCTTTCTGTGATGGCATGATGACTGCGCGGGATTAATGAATCAAGGTATGAACTTGCACCTGTTACAACTAGCAATTTGTTTCCTATACAATTTAAAGATAAGTTTGTACAACCCTGTAGACGCCGCTCTGAGTGTCTGCCGGCCGGGGACACGAGGGGCGACGTCACCACAAAAGTGGATATTATCCAGGGGGGGCACACTTACATATATCACACTTTTCATGCGACTACAGCGATCCCTGGTCGTTTGGTAAAGAACTAAATTAGCGGCCATCTTGGTTGATTTGTCAAACTTGTCAGTTGTCATTCATCGGCCATGGCCATGGCGTACCAAATTGTACGGTCAAGGACTTTAATTGATAGGCCACTTGCCAATGTTCGTATTTTAGCCGTATAGTGCAAATCGGGTTTAGCCGCTTATACTTCGTATATGCTGATTTGAATTAGACGGCTAAAATACGAATAGTGGCAATTAGCCTATCAATTAAAATTACGCGTAATTATAGCTGTACATCACTACCAACATATACATATAGATAGGTATACATCTATAGATACGTCACATTAGTTCTTCACCAGGGCGTAGGGCAGCAGCACCTTCCATACATGCATATTTGACCATAGAGTTGCCACTCTTGTTCATATAATATTACAATACTCTTTGCTTTAAGTCCAAACAGACCGCAGCGCGGGGCGTGCCCGGGGCGGTTGTACAACTAGATCATTGTATGCTGACACACAATGGCAGCGCGGCGCACACTGGCGGTGTGTGTCAGCGTATTATGATTCAGTGTTATACAGCGCGCTGGGCCCGCTCCGTCGGCGACCCGTGTTTTGGATTGTGGTGGCCTTTGGCGTCTGCCAAAATAATTGCGAGTGTGATTTGACACAGTTTTGAGCGTGAGTGTGAGTAAACACTTTGGTAAACACCAAGTAAATAAAGTAAGAGATGTAAACAAATTCAGGGACTTACCCTTTTTACTTTTTTTTTTTAATAAAAAAAAGGCCAATAACTTAATATCCATGCTGCCTCTTCTTTTTTATTGTAAATCTATAGACAAGAAAGAGTATGCGGAAAACGATACGAATAAAAATATAAAATAAATGTACCGTGCTTGTATTATCTGTGGCTACGGGTGGTGGTGTGGTGTGGTTGGTGTTTTCTCGTTTTCTCACTGTTTTTTTTATCTAGACTTGACGTCATTTAGCCTGGGGAATTTTATTTTTACAAAAAGTTTTGTACTGTTTTCGATTAGGTGTTGCGTTAATGCCACTTTAAACTCAAAGTTCAGTGTGATAGATAACAGTAATACTTAGAAACGTGAATAGCGCGTACAGAATTAACTCAAAGTGAATCTTTTTGTTGTGATTATTATTGTCTGACGAAGACTACTGATTGTTCGACGCAATGGCAAGTAACGTACCGTCCGCCCCGTCGGATCTTCCGCCTGCGTACTCTGAAGTCGTGGGTAGTCCGCATTATGGTTTTGTGGCTCCGGAGGGGTCATTCCAAGATCCTCATGCTGCATACCAGCCGCCAAAAGGGTTTACTGCACCGGGGGTGTACCCGCACCCGCCGGCTGGCGCGACGGTGGTGCAGCCAGTAGCGGGCGTCGCGGCCGGGCCCGGCCCCGCGCCGGTGCCCGTGGGCATCGTCATGCCGCAGGCCGTGGGCAGCGAGCCTACCACCATCACCTGCTTCAACTGCGGCAAAGTCGTCACCACCAGAGTCACTTACACTACAGCCTGGCACACTCACTTGGTTGCTGGATCAGTGTGTGTCATCACAATGTAAGTATCAACAACTGCTTCTATTATTATTGTAACATCCATGCCCTAGATTTTGTCATTATGGAAATTGTGTCTTTGTCTCAAGTTTTTTAACAATATGTTATCACCAACACTGCCTCAAAAAACTAGATGTGAACATGTAGATAATTTAATTTTACATCTTGGTTTAAACAGCTTATTAAACACTAAGAATATTAGTATTATTTGTTACATTATACCTAACTCTTAATTTTGTCAAAGCATATCTCTTGGTCTGAGAAAAGTCTGTGGAAAATCAAAGTATCCCTAATCTTTTATTATTTTTGCCAATATATGTGAAATACTACAATAGAGAAATATTTCTCTAGGCAGATGATATGCTGGGAATAAAATAATAAAATAATCTTGATTTAGTTGTTAAATCTGGTTTAGGTTTATCAATGTGATGCTATTAAATCAAGCTTAAAAAACTAACAAGATTTTTCCAGCAAGTAGCCAGTAATCACTAACCAACATGGTAGTTGTTTAATTCATATTAATATAAGCACAGACCTTCCTGCTGTATACTGTCTACAATTAAACTAGATGTTGACCGGGAATTACCTATTTGATTAAGCTAATGGACATGAAATTACTGAAGATTAAAACTAATTTAAGATCCTGTGTCTTTGTACTCTCACTAGTCTTTATATAATACTGCTGTGCTGAGCGCAAAACCGGTATCACAGTGAAAGCTACTTTTGAGAAATTTTAAGTTTTGTAAAAACAGCTTTCTTTGTACTTTACAGATTTATGTTAAATTATTACTTATTTATTGCAAGTTAGCTATGAAGTATCTTTTTGTATTTATTTTTTCAACTTAATTTTTTTATTACTTTTACGGTCATCCCGTGAAATCATATATTTCATACTAAATACAAACTGAAATATAGATGCACTGAAAAAACCCCAGAAAAAAGACCAATGCTGGGAATCAAACCCAGGTCCTCAGCATTCCGTGCCGTGTGCCATACCCCTACACCACCACTGGTCTAGAGATTAGACACAAATCTTCCCTATACATCATACATTTCAGTCTGCTAAATCATCACCTTATGCAGTGACAAGCGCACATCTATGTTAAACCTTCTATCGAGAGATTTTAACACTCCCTAGGAACTAACCGCTCACCTGGACAAGAGATGGCGCTACTGTGCAACTTTAAACAAGTTAGCTATGAAGTATTATTGCAATAAATAAGTAATTATAATTAAGTTGTTATTTTAAAAGTTTTGGCGGTACAAAATATATTTAAAGCTGTTTTCCTATGTATTATTGATATATACCTATAATTCTCTTATCAATTTCTGGTAGACCTGAGATGCGGAAAACTTTATTAGGGGTTTTTTCACATGTTTTAAATAAGATACCATTTTACTTAAGATATCCAGTGGCATAAAAAACAACCACTTTTGCATTTTGCACGGCAGAATAAGGAGTTAAACTTTCTTCATATTAATATACAGCGAGTAATCTCTATCTCTTAATGGCTCAAACTATGGAGCACATTGTACAGCGCTGCCCTCTACACTCATACTCGGGCTCCCCTGGAGATCTATACAATCTGACACCTGACGCAATCTCGTGGCTGGGGACCCTGAATGTGGATTTATAAGTAGTATGTAGTTTCTTTCTTTAGTGTAATTGTTTAATGTTTTACGCCATACGATTAAATAAATAAATCTCTGGAAGTACTGAATAGGTCAAAAAAATCTTTCACACATAAAAAACTATTCCCAAATATGAAGGTTATATTTTTATCCTGAAAAATTGTATAGTGTCTGCTGAATAGCAATAACTGAATTCTTCACCGATGAAGTTGCATGCAACTGTTTTTTTCTTTTTTTTTTCATTTTTTAAGTCCAGGGACAACATGCTTAATCAAATAATGTGTATTTTTGTGATTGGACTGCTGTAAAATTTTCTGTTAGTCTATATGACTCACTCATAGCACATTTAATTTTATATTATGCAATAAGTATGTAAAACAGAGCAAGGAACTAAGATTTTACATGCCATTGTTTTTTGCTATTTCCATACATTTTATATCAAAAATGTGAGTTATGAAGAAAGTGAATTTTCTTAGTACTACTACATACTCAGTACTTCCAGTGATGTGTTTACCCAAGGGCCAAGGAGACATACCTGAGGCTCTGGGCCAGCAGTTCACTAGGAGTGGCAGCCTAGCATTGTCCTATCAGACTTTCACAGTTATTTCATAATTAAATAAGAGTGCCACTTTCTATTATAATAATATGTAACTGGAACATTTTTGACTGAAATTGCTTGAATATAACAACAATCTTGTGTGAAAACATTTAGGTCCTCTTTCACTTATTTATTATTATTATTATTTATATTATTAGGCAGGCAGTTGGGGGCAGCTGATAGGTGCCTGTATCCAGCTGTTCCTTGGTCAAGTATTCTTTGTACTGCTAATGTGTTGGTCTAGCCAGTTTTTCTTTCATTGCTGAGACTACATGTTCTGGTAGACTGTGGAGATTTACAACTCCTTTTATATGGGAGTTTACCTTAGTCTAACTGTAGCTGTTTCTAGCTCTGTCTAGCATCACCATTATTTATTACCTCATAATATGCATTTGAGGTGCTAACTGTATAACTAAAGCTATTTTTGTTTCAGGGTATGCTCGCTGTGCTGCTTAGGACTGGTGCCATACTGTTTTGATTCTTTCAAAGATGCTGAACATTACTGCCCCAATTGCAACACATTTGTTGGTAAGACCAACAAATGTTAATCTTTCTTGTTGCAAGTTTAACCCATACCTTTTGACAATAGCAATGACTTGAAAATTGTCTCAAATAGATTGAGCCATTTCAATAGTTTTGATGAATAATCGAAGATGTAATATTTCATACAAGTTATACACAATTATACTGCTAGTGCCTTTTCCATCACAGCCACGATCATGTGTGATTATGATTATAACTGGCCTATAATTTTTACATAAATCTATACTGCCGTGCTCAGCCAAAAGGCCCTATGTCCGTTTTAACGGTTTTGAGAAAAACGTGTTTTTATGTTTTAGTATTTGAGTGAAAAATAAGCCTTTCTTTGCTATTTTTAAGGCACTTCTAATAAAAATACGACTTTTTCGTTAACAGTACTTTATTTCTTATAAGCTATGGAATCCAACGCAAAAAAAAACAGAATTTGGTCATTTTCGGACATAGGCCCTTTTGGCTTAGCACGGCAGTATATCTTCTATATATACTACTCAAAAAAAATATGGAAGGTCCTATTTGTTCTATAGAACTCTTGTTCGTTACGATTTTGAACTCTGTTACTTCTCGATTTTGCAGTCCTATAAGACAAATGGGACCTACCCAAAAAATAGGACTTTTTGAACTTCATTGGTAAAATTAAAACAATATATTTGTGTTTCTACCAGAATACATACATTTCCACAAAAATATTTTTTATCATAAATCCCTAGCTTAGACAAGAAATGTTAAATTATATTTATATTATTGTATTTTCATTTGACCAATAAAACTCAAGTGGCATCAATTTCTTTTGAGTAGTAGGTATAAGTATAATAATGGCGTAAACTTCCTATATAGTTAGGGAAGAGAAGGCATTCGATTTTTTTGCCAACTTTCTTTTCAATATTGTAAGTGATTGGTACAATATGTGAATGGAATTGTAATTGTGTTATTTTTCATCATAGAGTATTGGAGCTCCAATTTGTATTGTATGTGCATTATGTAAATCTTTTAATGTACAAAAATAAAGAGACAAACACAATTGACAAAAATTGAGATACTTGTACAAAATCTCCAAAACTATTTTATTTTGCTAAGTGTTCTGAATGAAACTATAAAAAATTCATACTACAAAATTTTCAGAAACTGTAGTAATGTTTATCTAGAAATCTGGCATAAGTAAATAATTTAATTTAGTTGCTTATTTTGCTTTTTAAGCAACAACGCAAAACAGGGATGTTATAAATTTAAAATTTATTGTGTATCTACAATATATTTATCTGTGGCATTGTAGATTCCAAACATTTTATACTTTTTGAGGTGTATATGTGGGTGGGTGTTGGATGGACTTAGCGTGGGGATTATTTTTGGGTGCCTCATCTTAATGTCTAGAACTGCCAATGTCAAAAATCTGTCACTAATACAAAAGTACACACCAACTCTGTCTAATATATTATATTTTATTTTGATGAAAAACAGTTTCCAGTTGTAAATCTCAATATTTGCCAATCAAGTGAAAAAAAATAAAATAGAAGAAGTGTAGTTTCTTGTGAAAGTGAATAAATGTCTGCATTCTTTCTTTTTTTTGTCAAGTAAATGGAAAAATGCGATACTAGACCTACAACTACAATTAAGGTCATAAATATGTATGTTACTAAAACATCAAAAATATTCATACAACTCTTGTACCACTAATCATAAGGTTGGTGTTTAAATATATTTGAGTCTGTAGCTGTATGGATATTTACACCCTCGACTCGACTATACGCTGTTATCATCAGATCCCAAAAGTAAGCGGCAAAACAATAATTATTTTAAAGTTTTTTTAAATAATTATCAACAAGTTCAAGTTTTTTTAATATTATTATAGTTTTTTATGAGGGTTTATGTGATGAAAATGAGTCAAATTTTTTTAGAGTGATATTGAAGTGTAATGTTTATAAATAAACACCAATTTGATACAGTAAATAGACATATTTGGTGTGGGAAAAGTGATACACTAATTCAGTATGATACTACAGCTAGTTATGTATACCTACTTTGTAATTTTTACTATTATCTCTCTCTACAAAGATTTTAAAGCATGTGTAAGTACTACTATTTTTTGAAATCAAGCTCTTCTTTATTAGTAAAAATTAAAACGAATTCTTTGTTTATGATCAGAAATTGGCTGAAAGAAATTTAATCTTCACAATAGATAAATATTCATTGGCTTTTATTAAATGTGTATCAACAAACTTAGCTTCACTTTGCCAATTTATTTAATTTATTTTATTGAATGTTGATAATACATACTTGAAATACCTTGTATTTTTAACCCTTATATGTATGTTTTATTAGTATCAAAGAAATAAGTAAGATTTGTCATCATGAGATTGGACAAATGTAACTATAACCAACATTTTCTATTTATAACACTGAAAAGATATACCTCCTTATTCATAAACACTTGTGAAGTTACTGTTAACTTAAATTTGTTTGTTTATCCTCACTTCGACATTTGCCTATGGCCAGACATGGACAAAACATTAGTCAAAGTCAAAGGCTAGTAACATTTTATGAATAAAGGAGGTAGGCTAACTTCTAGACCAGTGATGGTGTAGGGGTAAGCACGCAGCACGGAACGCTGAGGACCTGGGTTCGATTCCCAGCATTGGTCTTTTTTCTGGGGTTTTTTCTGTTCATCTATATTTCAGTTTGTATTTAGTTTGAAATAAAGGAGGTAAATACCTCCATTTTAAAGGGTTGAAAACACTGAGCTTATCAAATCAAATCAAATCAAATCAATCAAGTGTTGGCTCACTAATTTATTTGTGCCTTTTGTGCTTAACTCATTAGAACTTAGGTTTTATCACGCAGAAGCATGGTGGGAGTGTTAATGTTGGGCATAAAAATACAAGCAATAATGATTTGGCTATCACAATAAGTAATCAAAAAATTTGTTTTTTTTTATGTAATCCTATCATTAAGGTTTTTATTGATTATTTGGAAGGCCTATATCATATCTCTTATTGAGCCATAGTATTATTACCTATCTTATATTTAAAAACTTCAGAAATGTATTCCTTTGCTAGAAAGTAGTTGTTAGTAATTTTATTTGTATTTATAATTTTACCTTGTTTATACAATTTTTTTGTTTATATTTATGAATAAATCATTCCAGGTTAGTTAACCTTAAATGTTTTGTGTGCAAAGACCAAACGTTTAATAATGTAACAGATGATTTTACGGGTGCGGTTAAAATAAGACCTGTATTTAAAGTTCCTTAATGAACGACGAAAATGCATGACCTGATAATGTAAACCCTCTTGTAATTGCTGTAAGGGTTTGAATTATTAGGGTGTGCATTATTGTCCTTCACTCAAAGTCAACAAATACGGGATCCTATTTGAATTGCACACATTTTTACAACCCTTCCGCCACTCATCACAAGTTTTACTATTTATTTTGCTAGAAAATTATGCAACACAATTTATACAGTGATTGATTACTCTCAAGTTTAGGTACCACTGGCTGATAGTTAACTGTCATTTCATTTTCAACTTTACTGCCATACAAATACAACAGTTATTAAAAAATTATAATGGTAAGTCATATGATATTATATTATATTGAAAATGGCTTTATATGTATGACACTAAAGTTGAAAATGATTGTAGGCAAACCACCAATGGTAAACTTAAGGTAAACATACTGTATAACCCTTACACCTAGTATAGTTTATGTTAATCAGCTATTAAATATTATTACTGTTGTGGCAGACTTGCATAACTGAAATGAATTATTATGTGAAAAGAAATTCCATAACTTAGGTGCTCTTTCAGGTAATATTACAAACTTTCTATGCAATATATTATCAATGAAGAAAGTGTTGTAATATTATCCAAATAATTATTCGTCCTTCTATGATAAATGCGTGTAAGAAGTTACTTAAATAAAAGCTTCGAAAATGATAAGCATTTTTCTACATTGATGTGATATTGTATTCATGAAATTGAGTTTTACTTATCTAATTGCTATCTAAAACGATAAGATATGGGTACCAATAACACTCTGATAAGAAATATACCTGTGCAGGCTATGTGTAATCAATACGCGCTATTTACGAGTCATACATGTTGGCTAAACAAGAAGTATTAATGGAGATGGCTAATAGTGGTGGAGTGAATCCTGCTCAAAGTGACACTGTGCGAGCAGAGCTCTATGTAGATTCTGAACCTTCAGGCATTCAGCGAGAACAGCCTCCTCCTTACACTGAACAGCCCCCACGTACCATCATACGCGAGACAGTAATTATACAACCTCCACTAAAAGATAGCCCTCTATTTTATCCATGCCCCCGTTGCCACAAGAGAGTCCTGACTAAAGTGGAATATGTAAACACAAAAAAAACACACATGCTAGCTGGTTTCATCTGTGGTCTTACTTGGTAAGTACTGGCATTTGAACTAAATGTTTGATTAACCTGATAGTGACTCACAACATTATCTGTTTTACAAATGTACAGACTTATGATCAATGTGACATTATGTACAATTTGCTGTTCTTGGTCTGCTGTAAAGAATTTGTTCATCACTATCCCATGGGAATTGAAATTTTCCAGAATAAAAATTATTGAACTATCTGCCTGCCAAATATCATTAGAATCTGTTGAATAGTTTTGCATTGTTCAAATATACAAACTTTTGCATTTATAGTATTAGTAAGATTCAAGTTTACTGCTGGTAGCATAGGTACTTAATTTCATGTTTAAGAATTCAATTTTTTTGCTTTTGAAATTGTGTTTACTATATTCCAATTTTTTTTCAGTTGGTGTCTTCTTTGTTGTCTGGCTGCACTTCCTTACATTATACCCACCTTCAAAAAGATAGAACACTATTGTCCAGACTGTAATACATTTCTTGGTGATTATTCAAAAGTGTAAAAAGAAATGTGAAATGACAGCAGCAGATAATACTCACTGAAGAATTGAACAGTAAATTTTTACAACATAACACAACAATGAGTCACAGAATGATAGTTAGTGAGTCATTTGGGTGATTTCAAAAACCAACAACCTGCAAATGATACATGATTTGATCTGGCAATTGCATCAAGTATATTGTTGGATGGTAGGACAACATAAATCCATTTTATGTTAGTATCTCTACAACTAACTACTTATACTAATGTGATGTTAGATGTTGATTATTTGCCAGTCATGTCTACCAAATAAGTTAAGTGAGAATTTTATGGTTAAGAATAGATACAGGGCAACCACAAAATATTGGCATGATTTACATTTTGTCCGCCTCTATTGATAACACCTAATCTTTATATAAGACCAAGCATTAATTATGCAAGGATGATTTTTCTTATTTTTGATCCACCTACCCCTATGCAAGTGGGCATAAAATTTCACCTAAAAGAATAATTTATAATTTGACTAAATGTTGCCTGTGACTCGGTCTGCAAAGAATTAGTTTATCGTAATACCACGGGAATAATGCAATTTTCTGGGATAAAAACTCCCATGTCCTTCCCAGGGTTCCAAACTATCTCCATTAAATTTCATCTAAATCGGTTCAGCGGTTTGAGCATGAAGAGGTAACAGACAGACACACTTTCGCATTTATAATATTAGTATGGATATATTAAATATTATTAAGTTAAGGTTATAAATTTTTAATAAAAAAGGTTAACCTTAGCATGTAGAGATTTTGAGAACCCCCTCCTCCTTGGGGCACTTACATAATTAATTACACTGTTTATTATTTTTTAGGTTTGATATTTTGTGGTTAAGCTGTAGTAAGAATAAATTATAAAAACAATACCAAATATTTGTGTTAACATAATTATATACTTATAAAAAAATACTTAGTGTGTTGTTATTATTATCATTAATACCGAAATCTATATACATAATAATTCAAGTATATTACACATTGAAAGTAGAAGAAAAACAGCAATACAGGAGAATATTGGTTATATTTTGGTAGATTCACTCATTCAAACACTTCTAAAAACATTTAAATACAGAAGAATACCATTTTTTCTTATATTTAACATCAATTTTTTAATTTTTCAATATGTTCATGTTAGCGCAAATTATTACTAATTTTATCGTTTGCAAGCATATCATGTAGAATATGGTACTTGCAATCTAAAGCAGTCAGATGCAATCTTCCATTTGCCATCGACTGCAACGATGAGGAATGTTTGCTGGAAAGGCTTCTTGGTGTCGTCATTCTGATAAGTCACGTCGCCACAAGCTTGTATGAGGTACGTCAGTTTGTTGGAAACCAGTGCCTCTGATATCGGCTGAGCGTCCAAAGTCTTCAGTACATGGTTGCTAGCTGGCAAGTCCATTAAAAACTTCTGGATTCTGTCGTTGCCGTTAATACCATTACCATTCCAAACTAAAAGTCCGGTGTCGAGATACAATTTTGAGGTTAGGTGTCTACTGTTGTCCACTTGTTTATAGAATACTCTCGTGAATTCTTCAGCTGTTTCGCAAGCATTTTCAACGTTCTTAACCGCTATTTCAGTCATTTCATAAAGCTGACGAAGCGAACAATAATCTTGTTAAATAAAAAAACAAACAAAGTATATTATACAGAGTATCCCGTATTATTATGGTATTACATTACACTGTCCTGTCTGTCTGTCTGTCAGTGTCACTGTCACTTCAGTCAGAAATGTTATTTTAATAAGATTAAGGAATCAGGCCATACAGCATTGTTTTGTTTTTGTAGAAGGCCGGAGTTATGTTGATATATAGTATTTTTATACCGCTGGTTAAGATCTCTGGGATGCTGTTCCACCATAATCGTACATACTACAGGAAAAATAGCATATTTTGGCGGCAAAATATATGTCCCTCAATGAAACTTTGTTTACAACTTCATCTCGGCACTATAAAATGAGGATCTGCCGAGTCCTAACCCCTTCCAGGGGGTATGAGCAGGGGGGGGGGAAATAAAAAATGTATATTTTGTTCGACCGACCTTCAACACCAGCACGTGAATTTTAAAAATTACATACTCACAGCACGTGCATTTTCAGGTTTCAGGTCCAATTTTGGGTTTAAGCAACAATATAGGCTTCACAGGAGTAATGGACTGTTCTATGGCTGTTCAACAAAAACCCTTGATATCTTGCAAAATATTAATCCTATAGGTATGAGTGGTCTCATTCGATTCGAAAATGACACCTCACTTGCGTAATTTGTAAAACCCCCTGCCTATACTTCCTGGGAGGGGATAGGACCCGTAACTTTTTGTATGACTCGGCAGCGCCAAAATATAAAAAGTTTCATTGAGGTACATATTTTGCCGCCAAACTGTCATTAGTTAGTCTTACTTTACTTGTAGTAACATTGCTAATGTAAGTACCCTACCTATCCTAGACATAAAAATTAATAAAAAGTTAGCCAGTTAGACTGGCTAATGAAAACTGATCCTGAGATTTATTTAAGTTTTTAAATGGCAACAATTTAGGTTTGTATGTGCATTTTGATACTTTATTTATCATTTAAATACAAGTATGTTACTATATTGGATTATATTTGTTTACCATGAGCTTTACTGTGAAAGAAAACATCGCGAGGAAACCTGCGCACACCTGAGAAGAAATTCAATGGTGTGTGAAGTTCCCAATCCGTACTGGGCCCGCGTGGGAACTACGGCACAAACCATTTCAGTCTGAGGAGACCTGTGCCCTGCAGCGGGGGCGTATATAGGGTGGGATGATGATGAAATCACTTCTAGTCTAACACGTGATCACGAGTATGTATGCGTAAGGAGAATAAGTCTGCAGGCAGTTATTGATTTCAAAGCATATGATTAAAACAAAATAATATGATTAAGAATTTTTTATTTGATAATGTCTTTAACTAATATATTAATTATTATACAAAGTGACTTATCTATTTTACAAATTAGATTCCATAATACATTCTACTGCTATTTCAATATTCAGGACATTTGACACGCTGATTACAATTAAAATAATGGTTCTATATTAAACCCATCATTAACTTAATATAACATACTTTCGAATTTGTAATGATATCATAATTTTCTAAAAATAAGCGTTTATAATAGACAAACTATTGCCTTCGCGATGAGTCAAGGCGGCTGTCAACCCTACGGCCTACGCTTTAGGACCAAGTGGTTACCGAAATTATAGCTAAGCACTGACAGGCGGTGGACGGAAGAAAAAGGTTGAACTGTTTAAAATAAACGAGGATATCCCGAAGATTTTATCACATTGCTAAGTTTCACTAACTAAAATTACAAATGTTACACTACGCACTTCGGCTAATCAACTTTAATTGTACCATTACCTTCGCTACCCGAGGACGCATCCCCGCAGAGTTGTTCGTGTAAATGCCAGACGACACAGTTCAGACTTTTATCTTTCTTCCGCCGGTTTAAAAACGAAAGTTTTGCGGTCAGCTTCTCAAATTCAAACCTTACCCTAAGGCACTGACAAAATTATTATGCTCTAGATACAAAAGTTATTTATAAATAATATATTTCTAAAGAGTAGATAACATTCCTTAAAAATCATAAGAATACCACTCGAGGTTAATTCGGTAGCTGCAAAGTATAGTAAAAATAACAGAAATCGATTTGATGACGTCACATGCAACTATGTTAATTTTCCTTAAACATCATAAAAATAAACATATCTCTCGTATCAATAGATAGTTGTTTCAAGAATTCATTAAAACGGAGTAAAATATCTACCTAAATATAGTTACCTTGAATTTTAAATTGCAAGATCACATTACCTAATTGTATCGATAGTTTTCATCATAAATAAATATTAAAATATAGTCACAAACGACGAACGAAGAGGAACCCAGGACTGGGATTACATTCAATTGCTAAAACTATACTTTCGCTTATATATCAGAATTGTATCATGGCATCCGCGTCGTGGAGCTAATTTATTGATAACTCACTGAGGAATCCAGATTTAGCGTTTAAATTTAGTATAAGTTTACATTTAATAGCGGCTTCAAGTTCGCGGTTCATCGTTTTCACGTCGCCACTTCCCAATGCAGTCGAACAATCTATTTTACAACTGACTCTTATCACGTTATGAATTGTGATAAAATAAAAATAAACGCTCATGCATTTCAAAAGGACTATCATAATTACGAAAGGTTAAAAAATAAACCTATAATCTAAATTGAGCATAATTTGCGTGTTTTACTGGGAAGTGAGTACAGTCAAGTTACTTGAACCGATGCTACATGTGAACTGTTCGCGACATTACTGTGTAATAATGTCCGCCGCGAAGTATCAAGTCGTCCATCGTGAGCGGCGTGGCGCGGCGCGCGCGCCGTGCTACCGCGCGCGCGCGCACCGCACGGAATGATACCTCGACACTTCTCCGTATAAATCTGCATTATTTAAATGTTATTTCTCTTCCAATCCGACCTGTTAAACAAAAGTCATGATTACTAGTATGAAATACAATGCTCGTATACTGAGAGCTTTTAAAATTCATCGGGGCTTTTCGGCGTCCCGGTACGAAAGAGAAGAAAATATAGGAAATCTTAGCTATCATAGCAATTGGCTAAGTAAAGTTTTTTGAAGAGGTGCTAATTATATTTTTTTTCGACAGTCGGCGTTCTGGAGATCGAGAAACTGCAGCTGTTTTATTTTTATCTCCTATTGTTTACTGGAAATATTTTTTTGAGTGTTTGAGATGACATTTCTGAGATTTTATGGTTGACAAGCCGTTCGTGCTCAGAACTTAGTAGAAACAGAAAAAAAAACCGAAGTGAACTGTCACTGCTGTCAATGTCAAATCGTTTGCGTTTCGTTTGCTTTGCGTTTTGGTGTGCTCAGTGTGATTTTTTGACTATTTTTATCGACCTCCGCATAAAATCCGGACTTTCAATTTTACCGCATTTCTCCACGACCTATGCACAATAATTGGATCACGATTGAATACTTTCGATCACTATTTTGGAACTGCTTCTTGGACAACGCAAAGCAAACGAAACGCAAACGGTTAGATTTCATTTGACATTGACAGAAGCGAACCGCTTGTCAGCCATAAAATCTCACAAATGTCATCTCGAACACTTAAAAAAATATTTCCAATAAATAAAAGGAGATAAAAATAAAACAGCTGCAGTTTCTTGGTGTTGAAGTCAACCACTCGAAAAAAATATAATTAGCATCTCTTCAAAAAACTTTACTTAGCCAATTTTCTACTTCATCTTCTCATGAACGATTACGATTTTACCACAGAATAAGATCGTGTACGAGTATAGCAGGTGCTTCCTTTGTCTCGACGCAAAATGCGGACAGTCGTCTAGACATTGCAAATTTGTCAGGGCTATCAGAAAATAAACCCGCAAATCGATTATATAAATAGGATAATATTTTTATTTATTTCTATAGTCTAAAATTGTCATCCGCCATCTTGAATCTAAAAATAATGCCAATAATTTTTCGTTGACATTTTGTAATTTTAATCAATTGTAATCATTTGCACGCCTGCATGCTGGCCGAATACACTGGACATTATTGCTTTAACATCTTATGGGCTGTATTCAAGGCAAATTAACATTCTGATTTCTGGTTAAATGACTTCGACAGACAAATTGTTGTGTATTGCACACGTACAACGCATTATGCTAGGTTTACACAGGCTTAGTATTTGTCATTAATGTAAGTGATTAGGGACCTATCTAAACTCTTGAATAAACCTTAAAGTGGTTTCCGGATTCCATTTTTCTGAAATCATCATGATGAATTTCTAGATATAAAACTGGGACAACAAAGTAAACAAACCACTTTACTAATCAAACTTCACTTGACATGAATGTTCACACCACTCGAAAAGTGACAAGTATTAGTGATAAGTACTAAGCATTAGCTAGTAAGCCCGTGTAAACCTGGCATTATAAAGTTAAATATGTCCCATCAATAATTTATTTGCAGATGTCGAAACAACGACAACTCTTAGAGAAGAGAGCATACCGCAACGTACCGTAGGTCGGATATCGGGTAGGACGAGGCCTGCGATTTATCAGTAGCGGGGGGACACGGCTGCTCACACGGTTTCTGTCTTGACGGCAGAGATAACGCACTGGGTACAGTGATTTTACTTTGACAGCGAATTATAATACAAAAGTGCCCTGTGCCATTCAGACTATGCTTACCTGTAAAGGTCCATTGCACACATCCACCTTATATTTCTCTGACAAATCAGTCAATAACCTCTCCTGCAACAAAAGAAGATCATTTGACGACCAGATGGCCTAGTGGTTAGAGAACCTGACTACGAAGCTTGAGGTCCCGGGTTCGATACCCGTGTCGGGGCAGATATTTGTATGAAAAATATGAATGTTTGTTCTCGGGTCTTGGGTGTTTAATATGTATTTAAGTATGTATCTATCTATATAAGTATGTTTATCCGTTGCCTAGTACCCATAACACAAGCTTTACTTAGCTTACTTTGGGACTAGGTCAATTGGTGTGAATTGTCCCGTGATATTTATTATTTATTATTATTATTATTATTTAATTATATTTTAAAAAACAAGGGTTATGGGGAGGTTATAGGGTTAAAGCTTAAAAGTATTTTTTTCTACCCGCGATTGTGTTTGTAAATGCCAATTTTGTTTACGGTTAATGCTGACCTTTACATGATTAAATGTAATGTAATGATAATACATATCGTCACTACTTTTAAAAAGCTTGTATCTAAACATGGATAATCATATGAAATGCAGCGGGAGAATGCATGCTCCTCTCCCGGCCTTCCAGCAAATGGCTGAGGCAGGACACCGTGGGTAGATTAAGTCCCCTCCCTACCCCTCCCCTCCTCAAAATTTAAAGCATACGTTTATTGTCTTGATAACCAATAGAGAAGGGGACTTGTGACCGGGTTCTTTAGTCCGTGCAAGTCGGACACTGTCTGGGCCCTCCATTCCCAGTTCGTCCGAAGGGATTTTTCCCGAGCACAAGTCACCCTTTCAATCCTTAAAGTAAAAAACAGCAAAGACTTCGCGTCTTTGTCCCTCTGGCGACTCACTCAAAAAAAAAATCATACGAAATGAACTTTACACCGTCAGCTTAAGGTTCAGTTCAGTTTGCACATTAATTTGAGATGCAAGCTTTGTTCAAAGTAGTGACGATATTAACAAACGAGTGCCGTTTTTACCTCTGCTTGTCGCTCCGAATCCGCAAAGCTATGGTTGTGGTTAGCTGCTTGCTTCTGCTGCAGCTCTGCTTGAAGCGTATCAATTTTATTCTGCATCTGTTTCCAATACGTTACGTGTATAATTATAACCGATCAAATGATATCAACTAGAGAGAGAGTGACCAAAAATATATAATCGTATTTTCTGTACTTTCATTTGAGAGATTCAATATGATTTTCTAATATTTTTGCTCAAGACAGACCGCCACCATATAAAACATGAAGTCACAAGTATGGTAAACTATCATATCATTGACACTTGTTATTTTATTCTTATATGTTGTAAAGTAAAAAGTATGAGAAATATTTAAGTACAATAAATGAGTGAAAATTGTTGCAATAAGGTGGCAACTGTTAGATAGTTTACCTTAAGTCTAAAATAAGAATACAATGAGTCATATTTTGGATATTACATCACAACAATGATACTAGAAAATTTGTCTACACAAACGGTATCACGATAAACGGCAAATTAAGTATAAATTCTAAAGAAATAGCCAATAACCATTAACACACTTGTAGAAATGAAGTCAACACGAAGATTTCAGATTTTATAACGTTTAATTTTTAAGGCCAATAAACCAACGCAGCATGGATAACATTAATTTAGCAGTGGCAACACAGACGTCCACAGTGAGGAGACAACGTCGATGCTGATATTATACCTCTGCGATGATGTTAGGCAAGGTTTTCTCAATGCAGGAGTATGCAAACGCCAATGGTTCCTACGTGAAAAATATTCACACAATTTATTTCGAAGACTAATAAAATAACTACATGAATTGACCTAGTTTCCAATGTAATATGAGAGATACCATAATCTTCTATCTTTGAAGGTGTTATCTATCTATATCTTAGAAAGACACACATTCAAAGCCATGACATCTTTGCACTCGAGCTAACTTGTAACGAAAGAATCAAATCAGATCAGAGGTCAGAGGCAAATAAAATATTACAATAGGAATGACGACACCACCGATCTTTCAAAACACGATTCTCCCATAAATTTTGTATGGCAATTGCTAGTTAAGACGTCATCTCTATGCCAACTCCATCGACGAACTATTTATTTATTTTAAAGCAGTTAACCGCCCCACACCACACCACACGTCGTGGTGGTCACTAGGATTTTTAGTCGACGGACGTACGACGACGACGATGGCCTAGCTAGTGGTTAGAGAACCTCACTACGAAGCTTGAGGTCCCGGGTTCGATTCCCGTGTCGGGGCAGATATTTGTATGAATAATACGAATATTTGCTCTTGGGTCTTGGGTGTTTGATATGTATTTAAGTATGTATCTATATATATAAGTATGTTTATCCGTTGCCTAGTACCCATAACACAAGCTTTGCTTAGCTTACTTTGGGACTAGGTCAATTTATCTAAGGAATTAAAATACAACTCGAGCATTTAAACACCGAAATACAATATCTTAAAACATAATACTTAGATAGTATAATTAAACTATAATAATGAAATCAAGTGTCAAATAACAAAATAAACACAACAATCGGCTACACAGCGTCACCACATGAATAAATACGGAGCAGAATAAAAGGTTCCGAACAGAGCTCGAAATTCTTACCTATTATCATAGGGTTGTCGCTCGGTACAAAGAAAAAATTAAAAATCAAAATATTTTATAAAAAAAAAAATTAAAAAAAATATTAGGGGACAATCTTACACAAATCGACCTAGTCCCAAACTAAGCAAAGCTTGTACTATGGGTACTAGACGACGATAAACATACTTATATAGATAAATAAATACTTAAATACATAGAAAACATCCATAACTCAGGAACAAATATTCGTGCTCATCACACAAATAAATGCCCTTACCGGGATTCGAACCCAGGACCTCTTGCTTCGTAGGCAGGGTCACTACCAACTAGGCTAAAGCGGTCGTTGTTTGAACTTTTTCTTCTGTGCCGTATTTATTCATGTGGCGTCACCCTCACCTTGAAATCGTCAGCAGATTTTCAGTGTCCACATATGATAGACCTTGCAGCCACGCAGTAACTTTAACTTTGCACACTTTACGGTTTAAGTCATAAGTCATAATTATTTAGTATTTTATTGATTTTATTGTATAAATAAGGTCCAAGAAAGGGAAAGAATTGAAATAAATAGTTGATGCAGTTGGCGAACAAGTGACGTCATAAGTTGCTATTGCCATTACAACTCTATGGGAGAATTGTGTTTTGACAGCTCATAAAAAGTAAGTCAGTTGATTGATGGTGTCAACATCCCTAATTTAAAGCAACGAGGGGACCCTGGGGCACATGCCCATAGTGTCCAGCGGGGAGGCGGGGTGTGTGTACGTGTGTGTGTGTACCTGTGTGAGCGTGCGCGAGCGCAGCTGGTCGAGCTCCCGCTGCTTGTCGGCGAGCTGCGCGGCCCAGCGCTCCTCCTCGCGGGACACGTCCTGCTGCAGCCGCCCCAGGACGCCCTCCTAAAGATACACACTTACATAAGTATCGCGATTTCTTTTAGTATTTGTTTGTCGTTAAGGACCACTTGCACGGTCTAGTGCAGTGTCCCGCAAAGTGTGTGCCGTGATTAGTTGGTGTGCCTCGGAAAAATAAGGTTATCTCATAAAACTGAATAGACGGACGGAAGAAAAATACTTACACAGATGTAAATCACGCTGATTCACATGATTTTTCTTTTATGGTGTACGTACCTCTAAAAATTATCGTTTTCCTAGATGTACTTTGAACACAAAAAAGTTCGCGAAACACTGGTCGTGTTTAAAAATTAAATCATTAAAATTTATGGATGACAGTTTCATATACTTTCACACTATTTAATCCTGGATTGGTAGCTTAACTCTGAGTTATATAGTTAACTAGTGACCCGCCCCGGCTTCGCACGGGTGCAATGCATGTATTATACATATAAACCTTCCTCTTGAATCACTATCTATTAAAAAAAACCGCATCAAAATCCGTTGCGTAGTTTAAAAGATCTAAGCATACATAGGGACAGACAGACAGCGGGAAGCGACTTTGTTTTATACTATGTAGTGACTCTGGTCCGTGTAAGTCCACCCTAGGGCCGCTGGTACGATCTAGGGTTAAGAAATTTAATCGTTAATCCTGGGTTATGGATGACAGTATTATACACTTTGACATTGTTTAATCCTGGAACTTAACTCGGAATTATATTAGTTAAGGTCCATACAAGCCCACCTTAGACGACCAGTTAGCCTAGTGTAGTGGTAAATAACCCTGACTATGAAGAGGCGTGTGTTTCAAATCTCGGTAGTGGCGGTTTGTGGGTGGCGTTCAAAAAGTTGGACCATGTTAAAGGTAATCGCCGTCTTACATCCCAGCCTTTATATGTCCCAAAGTCGGGCATAGGCCTCCTCTCAGAACGAGAGGGCTTGGACCCAATGCCAATTAGGAACTTCACACACACCACTGAATTTCTTCGCAATTATATACAGGTTTCCTCAACATTATTTTTTAATCGTTAAGCTCACGGTAAAATTAAAGGTGCGAGCTTGAGAGGCCACAGGTCAAACCATCTGGCTACTACGGCAATCGTGGTCTAAGAAATAAGTCTAAAATACAAAACTGTAGTTTTCTAACATAAACGATACGACAATACTGTACCAATCGAACGGTAGATACTATTTTTTCGCAGCATCTCATCATCATTTCAGCCGTAGGACGTCCACTGCTGGACATAGGCCTCCCTCATTGACGCCCAATCATTACGGTTGGAAGCGACTTGCATTCTCCTCGTTCCCGATTCGACCCCGTAGGTAGAGAAACTCCGAGCATAGCCCTCTCCATAGCTCGTTGAACGACTCTGAGCCTATTCATCAGGCCCATAGTGAAGCACCACGTCTCGGATCCATATGTCATCACGGGCAACACACACTGATCGCAGCAAATGCAGGCTCTGTAATGTGTAGTACTTTACTGACCGTTTCGTCGATGATCCTCTTGTATTTGTCGACATGCGCCTGCAGCTGTTCGTTCTGAGCGCTCAGCTCAGCCACGCGTGCGTCAGCGGCGGGGGCGGGGGCGGGGGCGGGGGCCGGCGCGGGCGCGGGCGCTGGTGCCGACGCCTAAGGGAAACAATCCAAAAGTTTCTTACTTTCAAGAGGCAAGTAGGGTATTTGACATTGTTAACCAATGATTCCAAGGCACAACTCTAATAAAAAACAATTTAACTTTAACTTGGAAATCCAGATGATAAAATTAGATTTTTAGTAGTTTCGGAATATATATTTTTCTAAGCTATTCACACTATTTAAGAATTTTAGACGTAAGTACTTAAATTAAAACTAAAAACCTACCACCTGAAAAAACTATGTACAGTCGCGGAATGTAAAGGTTCGTCACTTTTCGACTCTATGTCAACGAGTTAAGGTCGAAATGTGACGAACCTTTTCATTCCCCTACTATACAAACTAAAAACCATCAATCCGCGTCGCGTCGTACCGGGCTCAAAAGTTTAGTTTGGGCTTTGGAATAAATAAATAGTAAATTGAGTCGGTTGCCAAGTGATGTAGCTGTTTGAAAGTCCATAAAAATTATATCAATTGATTGGTGGTGTCAAATAGCCGAATGCCGTCTTCTAAACTTTTCGTTGGGTGTCCCTTTTTTCTAGCACCATCCCTTGGGTAGGTACCGGTACCGTGAGTTGCTTGCTTGCCCCATTTGTTCGGGAGTAAGTCCTTGGTTTTGGACTTTGGTTTCGTCTCTGATTTCTGCGTTACTAATTCCGCCTCTGAGCCTTATCCTTAACATATTGCTCTCCATTGCCAGTAGGCATACAATAGTTACGTAGTTATTTAACGGGTACCGTACCTTCTGCAACTCCTTTTTAAGGTTGTCAGCGAATTGTTGCAGCCAGGCGCGGCCGGCTGCGGCGGCGGGCGCGGCGGCGGGGCACGCGACTCTCAGCACGTTCGCCACCTCCGCGTACTGCGACTCTTGCGCCTTCGATATCGCCTCCTGGTCAATACAATCACACTTTGCCACACAACTAAAAAGTAAACTGGCATTCCATTCAAGAAAGACCTTTCAATTCGTCCAGTATTTTTGATTAAAGCTAAGTTGATTTAGGGGGTGTTTCACCACCTTATTGTCAAACTACTGGTCACGTAACCAATGAATAAACTAAGTACTGGACAAATCTGTCGGCTAGTTTTTTTTTCAGTTTCACCACTCCGGTCCTGTGCAAACTAAGTACCACTTAACTAATCGTCGGCTTAACATAGAGGGGGAATGGCAACGTCACATTTCACGATCACGCGTTCCTGTTCGCAAAGTTTCGTTCAAAGAGTCGCTCATTGTTAAAGCAAAAGAAATCGTAAACTATGTAATTTTTAAATACATCTATTTTTTTGCATAAACAAATGTGTAACATTATAATTAATCCAAAAACGGTATTAATTTACAATACTTTGTTAACAATAACAAAGAAAAATAAAATCACGTAAAACGAATCGAAAAGTGGCGCCAAACCATTTGACAGATTAACTTTTTTTTTAATGGCGATGTACAAGTTCACGTAGAACAAACGATTATGCCACTGAAAAAAAGTCTGTAATTAAAAAATATCACGAAATTTTGGATTTATTTTTACATACTAAAAGCGTACCTATATTTTTTTATTCAAATCTTGATATTTGAATCCTCGTTTGCAATTTAGCATGATTTCTTTAAAAAATAAAAAATACTTTGATTTATTTTTCTGAAACCGGCTGAAGGGCTCTCCAACCATGACCACAAAAAAATTAACTGACTAATTAAAAAGTTATGTGACGGATAAAAATGCTAAATGCCACCTGATCTGATGGTCAAATTAAAAAACAGTTTGTCCGTCACTTAGCGCTAATCAAGACTGGTGAAACAGAAATTTTAAGTTCATCTGTCAAATAAGGTTATGATTAAGCTAATCCGAACTTTTAAAAAAGTGGTGAAACAGCCCCTTAAAGTAGCAATTGGGTTTCAAATTTTGCGCAGAACACTGTTACTATTTGTATGGAGGTAACACTGTGTAACTATGCATTATATTATAACAAATACTACTAGTCTTTTTTTTTCTTCCGAAAATCAATAAATATTTGTTATATTTATCTTTATCTGATTGCAAATCGTCAATCATTTCACTCAATAACTGCATAAAATAGACAGTGTAAACGGAAACGACTTGTTTTAGGTTGGTACATTACCTGCGCAAAATTTAAAAAAGACCCAATTACATTAAGTCGTTCACCGCATGCAATATGCGATGACTGGAACAGTGCAAAGAACACATTCAGCATTCGGCGAGCGACAGCTGTAACCCATGGCTACCGCAGTAAGAGGGCAGACTAATGTGAAGACGACGTTCGTTGGCCGAAGTAGTTTGAACAATGTTCGGTGACACGGGTCCGAATTGCTCGTTTTGTTTGTGCATCAATTACCAGAATTATTTAAAAATCCGGATGTAACTACACTGTCGGGTCCTACACTTTGAACTACACGTCCCCAAAACGGTCACCTTGGTAAAGAGAAAGCTCCAATCCACCATAACTACATACCCCGACGGGCGGCCTACAAAATGGTCATTCATTCAGCTCCAATCCACCATAACTACATACCCCGACGGGCGCCCTACAAAATGGTCATTCATTCAACTATCTGTGCCATGTAGCAATCATGTGCCGCCTCAGATCGTGCATCAAGGTGAGATGAGTCGGAACTTAGGAATCGTCAACTGCTCGCTGCTTTATTGTGTAGATAAGCCCATTTTAACTCAACACAACACCCATGTTGCAAACAGTTAGTTACATGAGAATATACATTTAAAGCTTGTCGTTTATGAAAGCGAAGCCGGCCAAAGAATGTGACAATATTTACAATGCGTTACCGACTTTAAAATGCACGAGGGAAAGCAGGACTTATGCAAAGTTTACACATGCCGAGTGGAACAAAGCGCACTTCCTCCGTAAAAATAAAGAATAAACATATCTTCTGCAACGTTTAGAAATTTACATTAACATTGTAGAAATTGATTGAATTGATAGTATTGTTTTTAATACCTTGAGTTATTGAAATAAATAACATGAACAGTTGAGGGCATACATATCTCCAGTCATCGCGTTAAATAAATGTAAACACCAATGCTATGGTTAAAGGCATATAGGTGTTTAGATAATTTTGAGGTTCTGGTAACGTACATATCGTCACTACTTTTTCCCTCTTATACTTTAAATGTTTGTAAGGTCATCTAGCTGATCCGATTGTGGTAGAGAGGGCATATTACGACTTTGGAGCATTTCAAACTATTCTAACACAAAAGTTTCTAAGACTTGCCCACAGTTGCGGTACCCCTTCTTACCTTAGCGTTTGCGACGGTGCACTTTATTTTTCACAGTATGTATAAACATTGCGTTGGTTGAAGGTTAGGGTTTGAAATTTAAAAAGCGATTCACTTACGCTTAGGTCTTGGGCCGGCAACGCGCTGCCCGACTTCTGAAGGGCCTTTTCGGCGGATTGTAAAGCTTCCATTACTTTCCAGTTTTTAGTTCGCAATTCCTAAACGGACGGAGTCCAAACAGAGCAAGGTTAGCTTCCGTTAGAGAAAGTTTGTAAAACATTATGGAAACTCTTCAAACAGCATGCATTGTGGCTTTGATAGAAACCGTTATTGGTGAACCATCCATGATTATTATTTTATTGGAGCAATGAAGAGTTAGACAGTTCGTATGAACAGATTTGATGACGGTTATGACCAAAACGGTTAAGCCAGTTTACTTTAATTTTGCAATATTTGAATGCGCTAAATAATGTTTCTATAATGAGAAAGAGTATTTGTGCGCATGGTAAGAGTCACTGACATAAATAATCGTCCGGTAAATACAGAACTATATCTATTAGTCTATTGTCGAAAGATAGAGAAATATCGATTTCATAGAGTTAACAATATGCATTTATTTCAAAAGCTGACAATTCCTTTCAGCTGTCCTTAGAATTCAGAACAGTTAGAAATACGCTGATGGATGGCTGATGGAACAAATAGTACCTGTATATTTTTATGAAAGATATGGTTCACGATAGCGAGCTCCCGGTACTGATTAACTTAGTTTAAAGTTTTGTAAAGTTGTGATGGTAGCCATACAGGCGGTACTCACATTGTTTTTATCCTGGTATTGGCTGAGTTGTTCCTGCAGCCGGACGAGAGTCTCCTTTTGTTCGCTGTTGGCGCGCTGTTCGGTCGCGAGCGCATTACGCAGCGACTCCACCACGCTTTCCACTTTAGCGAGCTCTGCCGACTGTCGACACATTAACATTACTTTTAAAACTACGGCCTGGGGCCTGTTACACAACAAAGTACAACTTATATTACAAGCGGAACTCCCTTTCTAGTTAATATAACTGAAGCGAGAGTTCCGCTTGCAATATTGGTTGTACTTTGTTATGCAATTGGGCCCTGTTGTCGGGTGCCAGATTGAATTAGGCACGTGAAATTATGAGAGAAGAGCCAAAAATTATATATTTATCTTGAAAACTAAGTCCTATTAAATAATTTTAACCTTTTCATAGGTGAGACATAAGTCAATCAGAACAAAATAAGTATAAAAGTTGAGAGATGAAGAGAATTAATAATTAAGCTGTCTGTCTAGCTAGAGGGTAGTAAGATGGAATGTCTCTTGTGTTAGTGATTTCCCCCAGTTTTTCTGACATCAAAGATGAGTGCCGCTTATGAATTAATTCTTATCACCAGCAATTAACAAGCTTAAGTTGACAGTTGAATAAACTAACGAAGGAGCTTGATATTGACGTGTTCAATGTTAACACTGACATCTTGAGACGTACTCTGGTGAATCGATACTTTGAGAGCGTGTATTGAGCGTTGTACCTTACTGTAGATTAAGTTTTTTAAGTTAGGAACTTGGAATATTTTAAAATACTGAAATACTGCTGAATTATTTGTCACTTACTGCCTTATTGTTACACTGTAATTGTCGGTGAGAACCTGTAATTGGCTTGCTGTATTTACTGTAATGTTTCTCCATAAATAAATAAATAAATAATGCTATTGTAGTATAACTTGGGCCAACTTAAATTCTGGATGGAAAGCTTAAACGCCACCCTACCTTGTGTTGGTCGTTGGCGGGCAGTCCATTTTGCGCGGGCGCGACTTTCATTTGTTTTGCCTCCGCCAAATCCGCCTCAAGCGCAGCCAACTGTTCCCTGAGCGATGCAATTTCGTTCGACAACTAAGGAATAGTAAGAAATGTGGATAAATATCATGGCAGCTTTTAGCAAAGTAAATCATGAGTATAGAGTCTATATTAGTCACCCGTTTAACAATTTTAGTTAGGTATTCGAGTTTATTTATTAGCTGCACCAACCAGACTGAAAATGGCTGCAGAAAATCTTTAACATTATTAGGTTATGTAATATTCACCTGCTGTTTTTGTAACTCTGCTTCTTCCTTTAGTTTCTCAGCGTTGGTTTCGGCAAACTGTGCGCGGCTCGTCAACCGCTGCACCTCATTCTGGAGGTCAGTCAACGCTGCAACAAAATACGACATCAGAATAAGTCAAGCAACGTTTGAAATCGAAAAATCTGCATTGTGGACTCTACAGTTACCTATAGATGTATCAAAAATCTGAGTGTTAAAATATGTATGTACAAGTCCGAGCTTTTGTATTTGCGAAGAGACTTGTGTACGAGAAATGGAAAAAAACACTAGCATATTTATTGCTTCAGGAGAAAGAGGATGAGGATTTTTTAATAATGTTGAAGCTAAAAAAAAAAGAAAAAGAAGAAGTTCAGAATGTTGTTCTTAAAGTTTTTGTCTTGTGCATCGTACAAAATACTTTTATCTACTCTCATATCGTAAAATTCGAATTATAAAATTCAAAAAGAGTTTATATTTACATACTTTTTAAAAACAATGCCGAAATATTAAAAAAAAAACATATTATAACACTTTTCTTCTAACGAAATAATGTTATAATACAATTTTTTTTACCATTACGATACAGGGCAAATCCAAAAAGTTTATATCACCAAGTTTTGATTCCAATTTTCACTTGTGTGTGGCAGCGCCCGCTTTAGCGTATGCGCGCACATGCGCGGTGATGTACTGGGTTTTAGCGCCATTCCATTCATACGTGTCGTTATGTTGTACGTACGAATTTTCGTGGGAAAATTTTGTTCTTGCTTAAAAATATCTGATATCAGTGAATGCGAAGAAAATTTGACTCCGCCCGATATTTTAGATGCGGCGAAGGAAATGACTCATAATTTATTACTAGCAAAGTTCAGAAAATTATACGATAAATGCTATCAAGATTTTATGGCATGAAAAATGCAAAAAGGACTTCGTTTTTGGAAAAATTTGTGAGAGAAGATAAAATATTGTATGCAACTGTACGTAATTTGGCCTTAAAACACTAGTGTGACTCTTTATGAAACTCGGCTACGCCTCGTTTCATGAAACCACATTCGTGCTTTAAGGACCCCTATTACGATACAGTTGCATAAATAGCTATTGCATTTCACTAACTAAATCAAACGTTCGTCTTTCCCTTTGTTACAAAATAACGAAAGAGCGGGCGGCAGTCGCGGGCGGCGGGGGGGCGTCGCACGCGGCGGCGAGAACGACCACTCCCTTTCATTGACGAATACAGCATATAGACGCGGCGGGCGACGGGACGCTGCTCGCCGCGGGTGGCGGCGAACGACCAAGGCGTTACTATACGTTTACATTTAGTTTACCACTGACAGATGGCTTGCCTTCATTTCATTTCCAACTATAACACCATACAAATAAAGTAGCTATTACAAAATCTGCAAACGTGGGTAACAGTATTCTAAAGTTGGCTTTATTTGTAGGTCGTTAAAGTTGAATATGAAATGATGGCAAACCATCTGTCAGTGGTAAACTTTATGTAATTTTAGTGTACCGGCAAGGCGGTCCTGCAGCTGCAGCTCGGCGTGGTGCGCGCGCTGGTCCGCGTCGGCGCGGGCGCGCGCGGCGTCGCCCAGCTGCTGCCCGTACTCGGCGGCCTGCTGCTGCGCCAGCATGGCGGCCTGCTGCTGCGCCAGGAACGCCTCCCGCGCCGTAGCCTCCACCTGGGCCATCAGGGTCACTTCCGACTGCAATATACAAAGCCAAACATCAATAATCGATCGTTCGATACCCAAATGGATTCAGTTGCGTAATAGGGATGTTGACGCCATTAAAAAATAATTCGATGACACGACTCCAGTAAAAAAACGCTTTATTTTAGCCCTGAAAACCAGATTAATTTTAGATTAACTGCAAAATTAGATTTTTTTGTTGCTTGAAAACAAATAAATAGCTAGTTGATTGAGTATGCAAACAAGTGACGTCATATGTTGCTATTGCCATTCAAACTATATGTAACTATAAAAGTACGTCAACTGATTGGTGGTGTCAACATCCCTATTTCGTACCTCAAAAGAAAGCGTGATAGAATCAAGTTTCAATTTATATGAAACACTTATGGTCTCTGAGGCGGGCTTGCGCGGACAAAGTTGCAACCCAGGGTTAAGTAATGTGTCGAAATAATAAATTAAAAAATAAACTTTATAATTTACGCTAAGAAAATGTCGACTTTGCAACCTGAAATACCGATTTGATGCCTTTTGATTATTTACGTACCTCGGATAATTGTTGAATGTGCATCTCCATTTGCACTATTCTCTGGGCCTGAGCCTCCTCCGCAGCGAGCTTAGACTGCAGCTGCAAAAAAAAAACACTGTTATTAACACGTTACTATTGTGCACCTTTATTGTTCAAAGGCTCGGGGGTTATGCCCTATACGGAACAAAACCATTTACAGCCAAATATAGTTTTTTTTTTAACAATTTCGGTGGAAAATAACGACCGCTTTAGCCTAGTTGATAGTGACCCTGCCTACGAAGCAAGAGGTCCTGGGTTCCCTTCCGGCTGATTTGACACTACTCCAAAATACTCTAGTCGTTAATAGACCCTAATTTCAAAATCACCTTCTCTCAAAAACCTCTTTTTTCAATGTACACTACTCTCGATACAACCCAAATTCAAGTGGACTGCGTCCCATTACGCATTCCCAAAATATCCTAAAAGGGCTACACCTAATAATGGCGAAATAACCTAATGTCATAATCGCTTATTCACAAAACCCTCTAGTTCCAAAATACCCTAAAATTCCATTTTCGTGAATTAATGCCACTTTTTAATCGATTTAAACAGAAGGAGGTTCGCATTCGATTTAAAATTAGGTTTATCCTTTAAATTTAGGGTTCCTCATTCCTATTTATGAAGTTATTTCGAAATTGAGACATTTATTCCATAGGTACTGAGTTTAGGGTATTTCTAGAATTTGACGTTTAAATCTTGAGACATGCTTGTATCAAGTTAATTGGAGTTTTAGGCATTTTGAGACAAGGTTGTATTGATAATTAGTCAAAGAAGATAAAGTCAAAAAGACTGAAAGGGATATCAAGCGTAACGCATTTTAAGAAGTAGGCGTAAGTCATTCCAAGTTTTAGACATTTTGAAACTAATCTGTTTTGACATTGCGATGTACTAAGAACATGATATATTATGATATTTGGTTGTAGCGAACCGGTAACTTTCTGTTTAAATCGATTAAAAAGTGGCATTAATTCACGAAAATGGATTTTTAGGGTATTTTGGGACTAGAGGGTTTTGTGAATAAGCGATTATGACATTAGGTTATTTCGCCAATATTAGGTGTAGCCCTTTTAGGGTATTTTGGGAACAGTATTTTGCCACTCATCCGTAATGGGACGCAGTCCACTTGAATTTGGGTTGTATCGAGAGTAGTGTACATTGAAAAAAAGGGTTTTTGAGAGAAGGTGATTTTGAAATTAGGGTCTATTGACGACTAGAGTGTTTTGGGAGTAGTGTCTAATCAGCCGGAAGGCTGGGTTCGAATCCCGGTAAGGGCATTTATTTGTGTGATGAGCACGAATATTTGTTCCTGAGTTATGGATGTTTTCTATGTATTTAAGTATTTATCTATCTATATAAGTATGTTTATCGTTGTCTAGTACCCATAGTACAAGCTTTGCTTAGTTTGGGACTAGGTCGATTTGTGTGAGATTGTCCCCTAATATTATTATTATTATTATTGAAATAGAAGAAAATTGAAAATTGCCCCCTCCCGCGCTACACACTGCCCGCGCGGTGTTTACCAGCAGCTGGTCCTGTTGCAGCGCCTGGTTCTCGTCCAGCACGCGCTGCAGCCGCGCCTGCTGCGTGTGCAGCTCGACGCGCGCCGCCGCCGCCGCTTGCTCCGCCGCGCGCGCTCCCGCCGCGAACCGCCCACGTTCCGCGTTCAATGTGGCCCTGAACACATCGCAATTTATACATAAGATGTAATTAGTCTAAAGGAGTGAGTACACGGGCTTAGTAGCTAATGCTTAGTACTTGTCACTTACACTTGTCAGAAGTGTGTAAACATATTGTACAAGCGCTTAGTATTATACAATACACGCATCTGACAAGTGTAAGTGGCAAGTACTAAGCATTAGCAGGGGGGGTTCACTCCGCAGTTTAGGTATGTTCAGCCGGCGCTCCGCCCGGGCGGAGTATGGCAGTAGGTTGTCAATTGGCCTTCAGTTGGCACGCAAGCCGCGTCGCGCGTAATTAAGAATCTTTTTTTTTGTGATTTTTGCAACAAACAATGACTTCTAAACGATCTTATAAATAACTTAATTACTTACTAAAGGTGGTTTACTGAATTAATACACATTGTTATCTTTCTTGATTATTATACCTACCAAACATCGGCGAGTCGGAACCCTGTGCCCTTGGTTTCGGATCAGCGGTGCCCAACGGAATATGAACGCTCGGATCACACGATAAGTTTCAATTTCGCATGCAAGCAGTAAGATTAGACAAGTTTTTATACCTAAAGTTGACTTTTGTTCGAGAGTGATCCTTCTGTACGTTAGTACTATTACTTATTCTGTGGCATTAGCTACTAAGCTCGTGTAAACCTAGCATTAGAGCTGGTACACGTTGGGCGTTTAAAAAAAGCGCGCTTTGGAAACGAGCGTTAGGGAGTCGAAACGTCACAAATAGCTTTACCACACCAGAAGTGCGCGTCGGCATGCGTACACCAAATTCGAATTTGTATTGATTCTTAAAAGGCACATTTTCAAAGCGCGCTTTAAACGCACACTGTGTATCTGTATCAGCTTGTAACTTTCGCTATAGAAACAAATGTGCATTCAGTCAGTGTATGTTTAAAGCGAACACGATTTCTATAACTAGAACTACGCACAACCGACGAAGTGTAAGATCTCTTATGGGTGTCAACCTGCGCCGGTCAAGTAACTTAATGAAATCCATTTTTTATGAAATAAGATATGCCAAAAATAAAGTTGATGAGTTGCCCAAAGAAATCTACTACGGATCTAACGCTAACACCTATACTATAACGTATCCTGAACTAAGATCAGTACTAAACCATAAAAGATTATTTACAGATTATTTTCAATTTAACCTAAAAGAACCTAACGAGTTAGATGACAATACAACGATTACAATAAAGTTTTAAAAAACATAATTAAAAAAAAAACAACAATATAACGTGTATCCGATTATATTTCTAGGTACGATTGAAGTACTGACCTCAGCTCCTTCAGTTTGGCGTGGAGCGCCTGCGAAGCCTCCACTTCATCGGCGAGGGCTTTCTCTTTGTCGGCGAGCTGCTTCTTCATTTTCTGCATTGGATCGTTGGGGCCCTACAGAAGGAAAATAAACCAGTTAGTATGAAACCATATTAACACTTAATGTTGTGACTACTTCGCTATCCCAGAGTGACATAAGGTAAGTAATGTTAAGAACACAAGATATAAACTTTTGATTCTACTCTTTTTTTGCGCTGCGTTTGAAACAGTCATCATTGAAGACGTTTCTAAACATTAAATTTGAAATGTGATTAGAAAACCATGTATTTGTAGTCTTTTAGATATTTTAGACTGCTCAAATATTACGTTATATTATGGCAATTGTACTTTAAAAAATTACATTCATTATTGAGTACAGAAATTACAAGTTTGTTCTGAGTTCATTGCGCGGCCGAGACGCCCGCCGCACAGTGATTGATTAACCTCGCGGCACATGCAATGAACAGGGAAAATGCCCTCCGCTGCCCACTAACTTCATGTCCACGGCCTCACTGGCACCCAGCGCTGACTTGTTATTGGCCTCGTATAAAAAGTTTTTCAAGACAAGCCAGTGTTGGCACCCAGCACTAGCGACAATAGAGCGCCGGCCTATTTTCAAAGCCAGTGACCTGAATGAAATAAAACGATTCTAGTTGGCCTCATGACATGACTGCACGCTATTACCGCCGCTGCAAATCACCGTTGATCGGAATAGGTAGTGCAATTTTGCGAGACTTCAGTGCGTAAGGTTAGTAGGTATGGATATAGTTTAGAACCCCGAGATTTTATTTGAAAAGTTTTATAGTTTTCGTTTTCTAAATTTTTGATAAGTTTTTTTTCGTAATTTATTTTGTGATTGTTTGATTGTACACGTTTCATATTATTATGTTTTATTAAGTGGTAAAGACTACCAACTGTTAAACGAAATTTACAACGGCAATAGCTTTTATTTTTCATGTTTTCTCGTTTAACTTCAATTAATTTCATGTCAAGAAACCATTCTGTAAAAAAATACGTGTCCCGGAATTTTATTTCATTGCATATCATAAAACATACATTATTAAAATATTTCTATACGATAGCCCTGGGAGGGCATTGCAAAATAAAGACTTAAACCTAAAATATTAACCTAATAATTTACATGCAATATTATATATATATCTTCCCGGGTATCTCGGGTCTTATCCATATCGTATAATGTTTAAGGTCATTGTTGAATATACCTAACGCTGGCCATCAACAGTATCTTTTGGCTGTCTTGTTTTTATACCAAGATTTAGCTGTCACTGTCCACTTGGTGTGACGTAGTGACGGACTGATGATGTCCACGTTATGGGAAGGTGTTGAATATACCTAACGCTGGCCATCAACAGTATCCTTTGGTTATCTTGTTTTTATACCAAGATTTAGCTGTCACTGTCTTCTGTGCGGTTTTCCGGAGCATGTCATAGTTTTTAAATATGGTTTAATAAATATTATTTACAAGTATTTAAATCCATTTTCTAATAGTCATTCGCCCAAAATTACACTACCTATTCTGATCACAGCAAATCACAAACAGGTTTGAACCTGTCTGCGTCTGCGACGCTCCATTCGACGCTCTGTTGCACGCAAACTTGCCCGCTCTGCGTTCGCTCTGTGCAGCGTCGACTCAGGACATCAGTATGAGTTTAATTTGTTTAACATGCATTTCACGCTCAAACGCCGAACTCGAGCGTCCACTTAGGCCTTGCACTAAAGGTGTGTACAGATTATGCGCGGCAGCCGCGCGAGCCAGTGTTCGCGTGAACATTGGCTCGCGCTGCAAATGTTCGATGGAATTTAGGTAGACCGCGGCGGCTGCGCGAAGCAAGCGATCCAGCTCGATCAGCGCATTCGTCCCAACCGTCCAAACCCCACACAATCGTCCAAACTGCGCGCGCGCCAGCGACTGAAGCTTCTTTGATGCGGGCTCAAAAACCAACAGCGCTCGGATCGCCGCGCGGCACGTTCGAGCGCGGCAATCACAGAAATAATAATAAAGAGGATAGAAGTGCCTTAGACGCGTGACCTTGGCGCCGCGCTTGTTACTCGTAGGTCACAAGCGCGCGACTTGTGGCTGAGTGCTATTTGAAACGTGGGCATGACAACAAGTGCTTTAAAATGGTGTTTTGCAGCATTAGCAATTGCGGAAACTCGTCCACACTGTGTAATTAGTGTAATTACACTAATAAGGGGATTACATTTCATTGGTATTTATTAATTTAATGTAATAATGCGGTTTATATCAAAATACAACTTGAGAAAATATTTCATTATGAAATATTGGTTTACACGTTATTAACACGAAACTTCATATACCATTGCTACTCATGCCCATAAAAACGCAGATCGTTTTGAATTATACGCAGCAATGTAAAGTAATTTTTGATAACCCTTCCGTCTTGCACAAAAGTTCGTGGTACGGACAAAAAAACAGGTTCCGACTAGTACAGACATAATGCCGACACGGCCAATAAAGAGCGCCGTTGTGTAAATGACTTACGTTGAGTGTTATTCAACGCTATCTCTAAGGTGTAAGGTTCATAATTGTTTGTAAGTAAAAATATTAGTAATTGTGTGCGTGATTGCGTAGTACGGTTCCAGTATTTTGCGTCTATGCATTAACACAGTAAGTAGAGGGGATGAAGCAGCGACACGAGTTCCGGAAGAAAATAGGAACTAAGGCATTTCTATCCTCTTTATTATTATTTCTGTGGCGGCAATGTTCGAGCTGCCGCGCGCGGAAACCCCGTCTCCATTGCGCGCGGCCTAACTCTTACCTCGGTCCACTCGGAGTGCTGCGGCAGCGGGTCGTGGTGCTTGTTGAGCAGCGCGTCGGTCAGGATTTGGATCTCGGTGCGGGACAGCGCCGCCTCGCGCACCACGCGCACCAGCTCGCCCACGTTCACGCCGCCGCCGTCGCCCGCTGCTGCACACACGCACACGCTACACGTATACAACCTCTACTAACTAACACCACCCGCCCGCCCGCTATACCTTCCACAGGGTCTATGGGTTTTGCATACATATTAGGGTGAAGACCAAAAAGTTGCACACTGTTAAAGCTGCATTAGCAGGTAGTTAAAATTAACATTAACTTTTTCCATTGTGACACGAAAATTAACCATACAAATGTATACAAATGTACGGTTAATTTTCGTGTCACAATGGAAAAGTTAATGGTAATTTTAACTACCTGCTAATGCAGCTTTAACAGTGTGCAGCTTTTTGGTCTTCACCCATTAACTCACCATACAATTTGCCCGACAAAACCCTTTCATTTTCATTTTAAAGCACCAGACAAACCCATAACAGCAACCCATTTAATCAATCGGTACTGACTGGGGTATCCCTTTACAAAACGCTTATCATCCGTTCACCAACACCTCGCAAATTACTTATCTTAATATATAAAAGAAGAAACTGACTGACTGACTGACATATCAACGCACAGCCCAAACCACTGGGCCTAGAAATTCAAAATTTGGCATATAGGTTCCTTATATGGTCTAGGGGTGCACTAAGAAAGGATTTTTCAAAATTCACTCCCTAAGGGGGTGAAACGGGGGTCCAAAGTTTGTATGAGGAAACAAGATTAGTTCGACTATTTTATTCGAAACTTCACAGAAGTACTCCTAATGATAAATGAGTAAACACGTGTTTCAGGTTTTTTGAGAATTCAACCCCTAAAAGGGGGGAAAGGGGTAACAAAGTCTGAAAATCAACATGGGTGTTGTTTCTATGGTTTATCGGGTCGCTGGTTATGAAAACAACAACGGTTTTAAAATCCGACGTGGCAGACGTAAAATACCATCTCCCTGGATGGGGCGCGATGGGGTTGAAATATCTAAATAAACTAAATGACTGTTGATATATCAACGCACAGCCCAAACCACTGGACCTAGAGACTTGAAATTTTGCACATAGATACCTTATTAATGTAGGCATCCACTAAGGAAGGATTTTTGGGAATTCCCACGGGAGCGGGAATAAACGGGATTTATATATTCGATTACGAGTGACCCTATCTCGGTAACTATAATAACTAGACTCTTCAAATTTGACACACATTATTTAAAACATTAATTTCAGGATTTTTCAAAATTCCCACGGGATAAGGAAAAAACGGGATTTATATATTCAGTCAACGGGACCCTTTGAACTATAATTACTAGACTCTTCAAATTTGGCATAGATGTAGGTAATTATAAATTCCCATGGGATAAGCAAAAAACGGGATTTTTCGTTTTACTGGTCGTAGAAAGCTGAAATTCGGCATGTAGGTTGTTTGGGGAGTGTTGAGCTGGATTGAGAGAGGACTTTCCAAAATTCCTACGGGAACGGTAAAAACAGGATTTTTCGTTTTACAGGTCGTAGAAAGTTGAAATTCGGCATGTAGGTTGTTTGGGGAGTGTAGATGAGCATTGAGAGAGGACATTCCCATATTCCCACGGGAACGGGAAAAAACGGGATTTTTCGTTTTACTGGTCGTAGAAAGCTGAAATTCGGCATGTAGGTCGTTTGGAGAGTGTAGAGGAGCATTGAGAGAGGACTTTCCAAAATTCCCACGGGAACGGGAAAAATGGGATTTTTCGTTTTACTGGTAATAGAAAGCTGAAATTTGGCAAGTGGGTTCCTTGGGGAGTGTAGAGCTGGATTGAGAGAGGACTTTCCAAAATTCCCACGGGAACGGGAAAAAATAGGATTTTTCGTTTTACTGGTCGTAGAAAGCTGAAATTCGGTATGTAGGTTGCTTGGAGAGTGTAGAGGAGCATTGAGAGAGGACTTTCCCAAATTCCAACGGGAACGGGAAAAAACGGGATTTTTCGTTTTACTGATTGTAGAAAGCTGAAATTCGGCATGTAGGTTGTTTGGGGAGTGTAGAGGAGCATTGAGAGAGGACTTTCCAAAATTCTCACGGGAACGGGAAAAACGGGCTTTTTCGTTTTACTGGTCATAGAAAGCTGAAATTTGGCAAGTGGGTTCCATGGGGAGTGTAGGGGAGCATTAAGAAAACATTTCCCGAAATTCTTACGGGAACGGGAAAAAACGGGTTTTTGCGTTTTACTGGTTGTAGAAAGCTAAAATTTCAAAATTCATAAGTACTGTAAGTAGGCTGCAAAGGGCACTTTAACCGACTTCTAAAAAAGGAGGAGGTTATGCATTCCACTTTATGATTTTTTTTATGTAGGTATGTTCACCGATTTCTCGGTCAATTGTGGACCTGCTTGCTTGCTTGCCGGTATGCTTGCTTGCTTGATATCTTGGTTCTTTGGAATACTCATAATACACGCGAGCGAAGCCGCGGGCAAAAGCTAGTCTTAATATATAAAAGAAGAAACTGACTGACTGACATATCAACGCACAGCCAAAACCACTGGGCCTAGAGATTCCAAATGTGGCATGTAGGTTCCTCATAAGGTCTAAGGGTGCACTAAGAAAGGATTTTTCAAAATTCACTCCCTAAGGGGGTGAAAAGGGGGTTCAAAGTTTGTATAGGGAAACAAGATTAGTTCGACTATTTTATTCGAAACTTCATAGAAGTACTCCTAATGATAAATGAGTTAACACGTGTTTCAGGTTTTTTGAGATTTCAACCCCTAAAAGGAGGGAAAGGGGTAACAAAGTCAACATGGGTGTTGTTTCTATGGTTTATCGGGTCGCTGGTTATGAAAACAACAACGGTTTTAAAATCCGGTGTGGCATACGTAAAATACCATCTCCCTGGATGGTGTGCGATGGGGTTGAAATGTCTAAATATCAATATGGGTGTCGTTTTTAAGGTTTTGGCCAAACCACTGGACCTAGAAACTAGAAATTTTGCACATAGATACCTTATACAATGTAGGCATCAACTAAGGAAGGATTTTTGCGAATTCCCACGGGAGCGGGAAAAAACGGGATTTATATATTCGATTCCGAGTGACTCTATCTCAGTAACTAGACTCTTCAAATTTGGTACAAAAGTAGGTAATTATAATAGTAAAAAACAGTTTTAAGGATTTTTGGAAATTCGCACGGGATAAGGAAAAAACGGGATTTTTCGTTTTACTGGTCGTAGAAAGCTGAAATTCGGCATGTAGGTTGCTTGGGGAGTGTAGAGGAACATTGAGAGAGGACTTTCCGAAATTCCCTCGGGAACGAGAAAAAACGGGATTTATATATTCAGTTCAACGGAATCCCATGAACTATAATTAATACTCTTCAAATTTGGCATAGAAGTAGGTAATTATAGTAGTAAAAAACAGTTTCAAGGATTTTCGGAAATTACCACGGGATAAGGAAAAAACGGGATTTTTCGTTTTACTGGTCGTAGAAAGCTGAAATTCGGCATGTAGGTTGCTCGGGGAGTGCAGAGGAGCATTGAGAGAGGACTTTCTGAAATTCCCACGGGAACGGGAAAAAACGGGATTTTTCGTTTTACTGGGCGTAGAAAGCTGAAATTTGGCATGTGGGTTCCTTGGGGTGTGTAGGGGAGCATTAATAAAGCATTTTCCGAAATTCTTACGAGAACGAGAAAAAACGGGACTTTGCGTTTTACTGGTTGTAGAAAGGTAAAATTTCAAAATTCAAATGTTTATAATGGCCTACTTACAGGCCACAAAGGGCTCTTTAAGCGACTTCAAAAAAAGGAGGAGGTTATGCATTCCACTGTATGTATTTTTTTATATAGGTATGTTCACTGATTTTTCGGTCAATTGTGGACCGATTTTAAAAATTCGTTTTTTATTCGAAAGAATATAATATACTCCTGAGATGGTCCGATTGTCACCAAATCAGGATCTGATGACGGGATCTCAGGAAAATCGAGGGCAACCTTCAAATTTTGTAGGCACGCATTACGTTTTTCATATATTTTCTCAAGCTATTTAAGTGTTTGCGTCTGGTAGACATCATCTCATGTTGATGAGCTGATGATGGAAGGTAAAACTCCTTAACGGTTAGGAGTTGAAGATATTTTTTCAAATATTATAGGTACGTATAGACCGATAGTTGTATTTTTTCAGGTTATCCAGGTGAGCTGATGATGGAAGGTTAAACTCCTTAACGGTTAGGAGTTATAGGAAGTTTCTTTAAATATCATATGCACGTATAGACCTTTAGTTGTATTCTTTCTGGTTATTCAGATTTTTAGTGCTCGCTTCCGATTTAGTGAAAAACATTGTATACAAAGAAATACTGTAAAGGACCGTATCTACCTGAAGTTTAGTCGTGCTTGCCTGCACGCTTACTTGCACGCTTTCTTGCACGCTTGCTTGCTTGCGTGCATGCATGCTTGCTTGCATCTTGCTTGCATGCTTGCATGCTTTCTTGCTTGCCTGTATGCTTGCTTGCTTGATATCTTGGTTCTTTGGAATACTCATGGTACACGCGAGCGAAGCCGCGGGCAAAAGCTAGTAGTATTATAAATTATCTATCATATTTTTTATAAAATTAGTAAATTACAGATAAGGGTATATATTTATTATACCGTATCTTTCACTAATTGGTTTGCAAGTTTTTCGGTAAAAGACAGTCAAATGAATGTGCTATCAGTTCGAACTGGTAAGTCTTTCACTGGGTTGGTCTTAAAGGAATGCCTAGTGAAAGGCGTTTATCAAGGAAAGGGTTGTCCGGTCCCTGAATGCATGGCATGCCGGGAGTGTCTTATTTCCACCGTGTCAGGCATACATACTGCTACATCGAGACCCAGCCAGAAAAACCACGAATCATTAGCTCAAAACTTTTTGAGAAGTTAGCCAGCGTTATAATGTTATAAAAAACAGTATAGCGCAAGTCAGGCAGCTTGTAAGTGTCCTAGTAAAACATTCATTGACTTTCTACCATGGCGGCCATTTAAATACCTCCCATCATCGGTATAGCATTGAATTTATTCAACACAGTTAACCACAAAGATAATAAAAACAGGCTGCCATACTTTTGTCTATGGTCCATGGACAAGTGAAAACGCCATACTTGGGCTTGGTGGCGACGTTTGAGTGTAGTTTTATGTCAATACGATATAATTTGCACCAATAATTCTAGCCTCTAACGCCATTATTTACTTGTACGCCGCAGGGGATACGAAAGTATTCAACAATTAATTAGCTGACATCAAAGACTATAAACTTAAACGAAGGAGTTTTTGGTCCGTTTTCAGTTCTCCACATTGTAAGAAACATTCTGAACCTAAATCACAAATTAAATGTCAAATGACAGGAAGCTATCGATATCAACGTTGATAATAAATGAATAATGACGTTAATGACCGGCATATCAGCATTAACCCAAGTATGGCTTGTACGGTTAGCATAGTAATAATAATAAATATAATAATACTTTATTTCGACCAACATAGGATCATAGTGTTAGTAATACATAAAAGCTTAGATTCTATTGTTAGTGAAACTACACTTTAGTCAGTACATGAACCATACTGCAATGATTCATGTACTGACAGCCGAACCTCTGCGCGAATGCAATTAGGATGCTGTTGGAGCAGGCCCGCACCCTGCGCACCAGGGATGTGCAGCGCTTTCTCATGGTGGCATAAAAGCAGCCCATTCTAGCCTCCGCGAACATACCCGAAGCGCTGCAGAATCGAGGCAGCCCCATCAGCACCCTAAATGCATTGTTATATTGTACATGCAGGGCGCTATACTGCCTGCGCGTGTAGGTTAGCCACAGGCTACTCGTGTAGAAGTTCGTTCGTGCTCTAAATCTTCAGCTTCGCCTCTCTAGTACACCGAGCAAACCGTCGAGCCACCATGTTTGCTCTGACAGACAACGCCATGCGCTCTCTGTCTATGTCTGCATCGTCCTTTAGGTCAGAGGTCAACATGTGACCCAGGTATTTAAATTGGTTCAATACCTTTAAGAGTGTCCCGTTGAGTCACCAACTTTATAAAAAGTGATTCTCGGTAGGACGAAGAGGAGTGTGACGGAGCCGCATAGTTTTATAAGTGATTATATTTTTAATCGAATTATTTTTATTTTGAATTGCATGTGCTGCTAGTATACAGAAAGATAAGTTAAAGATAGTTAGGTCATGTCGCAGTTGCGTGTTACATACATATTACGTAAAAAAAATACAAGATCGAGAATCAGAACCGATAAAGCGTTTAATGTCGCTCCTACAACGGGTCAGTAAAAGAGGATTAGAATTAGGGTTGCCAACCGTCCCGTTTCTGGAGCCTTGGTGTATGCGTCCCGCAAAAGTTCCGCGCGGGACGCCGATTGTCCCGTTTTCAGGCTAGACTTGAATATAAGCACCGAAAATAACGTTAATTTGAATATACCGCGATTAAAGCGCGCGAACACCGTGCGCTCACTCGCTCGCTCTGCACTATCCTGTCCCTCTTTCCTGATTTATATTTAACTAGAGTTTTATTGTTTGCGTCAGAAACTAATGCTAATTGTGCAATAAAAGTTAATCGGGTTTAATTTTTAATGGGTTACAATACGTTGACGGCCAATATACACCGTGAAATTTTAGTGGTTGTTTTCCCGAAACGAGATGATTTAGTATCGATTGTACAATCGATTTATAATTACTATTTTGACTAGAGTCAAAAATCCAATTGTGAAAAACGAAAGTCGAAAATGACCGCAAACCGTGCGCAAACCAATAGTAACGCTTCGTTGGTACCTAACCTATCGTACGATCGTACGCTACTTGTACCAACGAAGCGTTACTATTGGTTTGCGGTCATTTTCGACTTACGTTTTTCGCAATTGGATTTTTGACTCTAGTCAAAATAGTAATTATAAATCGATTGTACAATCGAAACTAAATCACCTCGTTTCGGGAAAACAACCACTAAAATTTCACGGTGTATATACGTAACCAAGTTGGGCCGGGTGAAGGAGTCCTGCAATTTACAGACAAATCCCGCAATTTGATCGCAAATATACCGCAAATCTGTGTACTAAGGTTGGCAACCTTAATTAGAATAGGTAGATCATGTAAACAAAATAGAAGAGGCTCGTTTTATCTGCTCAGACTCTTGATTTTAAGTCCAAAATAAATGTTTTTAACGCGTTCAATTTTGTTTATTTTTTTGTTTAGTACCTCTATTTCTTGTTTCAGAGAGTATTATTTTTTGTTTGAGGAAGCCTCGTTTGGTCAGATTTCAATTTAAAGAAACAATGCCATCCCATAGAAAGTGGTTGAAGTTGGTTTCTTTGTCAAAATCTATACCTATAGCAAAGTAACTTGTCCGATTTACTAAAAAGGCTTAAAAATTTCGCAGACATAATACTTTAAGGCTGGCTTAAGCGGACGAGGGTTAGCAACTTAACTCCGTGTTAACTGCTAACCTACGGTTAAGTATTCATCATCAATATCATCATCATTTCAGCCGAAAGACGTTCACTGCTTTACATAGGCCTCCCACAAGGCTCGCCAAACAGATCGGTCCTGCGCCATCCGCATCCAACACGTTTCCGCAACTTTAACCAGGTCGTCGCTCCATCTCGTTGGAGGGCTAACTACACTGTGTCTTCCGGTCCGTGGACGCCACTCGAGAACCTTTTGGCCCCATCGGCCAACAGTTCTACGAGCGATGTGCCCTGCAAGTGGCAGTTCACTTGAGTCTGACGATTCTACGAGCTATGTTGGTATGGTTAAGTATTGTTAAAATGTATGAAACTGTCATCCTTAATCCAGGGTTAACGATTTAATTTTTTAACCCTAGACCAAGCAAGTGGCTCTAAATATCTTATAGATGCACTGCACAATAAAGGGTTTTCAAATTTTCCACTTATAAAGCTATTTAGGAATAATAAGCTAGTTAATATATTTTTTTAAACTTTCGCGATTCTCACTCATCATTACTCAAATATTTTTCGGGACTTAATCACGAACTATTTAATTGCTGAAATTACCTAATGTTTCGACCGCATCGCAGCCGCCATGGTTATGGTTACGAGTCGATTAGTTATAAGCTAGTTATTTTGTAAATATAACTTACCCATAAGAGACAGAACGTTTGGCTCCGGCTTCTTCTTTTTGTTTTTGCCAGCGGGAGGAAAGGGCGCGGGCGCGGGTGCGGTCGCGGGCGCGGGTGGAGAGGCGGCGAGCGCCTGCTTCAGCAGCTTATCCGTAGTCAGCTCGCTCGGTTGTGGGGCATTCAGTGGAGGAACCAACTCCTCGCGAGAAGGCTCTGTTACTTCCTCAATCGGCTTCTTGTCTTTCTTGCCTGATAACAAAGTAGCGTTTGAGGAACAGATGTCTTGTTCATCTAATTTAGTTTTCGGACAAAAAACTTGTGGATGGCAGTGGCGTTGAGTAAACGTTTTCGTTAGGCAATGCGGAGAGTGAGAGAAGCGTGAGTCAGATATGTTTTTGGATACAATTCCGAGTTAGTGTACACAAGCTTTGCCATAGTTGGCTCATTTAACCTTTTTTAACGCCAGCGACGGATATACCTTGGTCCCAGGCGTAACATCTGCCTAGAGAAATATTTCTCTATTGTAGCTTAATTTACTAAGTAAATTGATTTCGTCATGTTTATTTAGTAAGTACAACGTCAAATTGATCTTCACGCAATGACGTAAGGTTTAAAGTAGCTTTACATTTTGCTAGGCTTGCTATTTTGATCTACAGGTAACATAAGGACTTCCTTGAAAATATTACTGTGGATATTAACCAGAAACATAATGACAGCCAAAACATGAAGTTTGGCTACCTGTAAATAGGCTTGCGTCTAACTACTGTCACACTTAATGATAAGTGATGAAGTGGCTCAAGATGTAGCATGCCTGCTTAGTAGATCCACACTTTGTAAACATCCAGAAGGCTGAAATTAAGATTGGACAAGAGTTATATTGTACAGTCAAGGGCAAAAATATGTATACACTTTAGTACCTTGTCTGTTTTCGTCATATTTGAACTGCCATATATGAACTGTCACAGTGGTTAAAGTGACAAGGTACAAAAGTGTATACATATTTTTGCCCTTGACTGTACAGGTCGATTCACAAGAGCTGGCACGAATGGATTGAACGAAAGTAATGTCATTTTGACACTTCTGTAGGAAAATGACTGATGCATGTTGTTTTCATATTTGTGTGAAAAGTGTATTCAAATAGGCAACGCCATATTTTCATTCACTCATTCGATCCATTCGTGCCAGCTCTTGTGAATCGACCTGTAGCATAACCGCGTTTTAAGAACTGATCCATCAAAATTCTCTTGGGATAGGGATAGTTCGCTAGTGAATAGATGAATACAAATATCAAGTTCAGTCTACCTTTGCGTTGTTCCTTGGGTGGGTCGACGCTGTTGCGTCGCTCGCGCTCCTCTCTGGCGAGCTCGGGCGCAGGCGCCGGCTGCTTGCTCTTGCCTTTGCCTGTCTTGCCTGATTTCTCCCTCTTCTCCACTACTTCTTCTTTCTTTTCCGCTGCCTATAGCATTAACAATTTTGATGGATTTTTGTCCAGAAGGGTAGTAAAACGCTGATAATCAGCGCGAAAAGAAGCATTATGTATGAGATATAAAAATCATTGAGTGAAGTAAAAAATTAATTTAAATTAATTAATTAGTTATTGTAATTTATTGAATCAGGCGTTACTTTGCGGAGGTCCATATTAATGAACTGAAACAATTACTTTCCTACCTTCTTCTTTTTTAAGGTTGCGAGTGATCAAAGTAATTGTTTCAGTTCATTTGTTATTACATATGTTAATTTCTGATTACAAATACAGAGAAGCAGCATTTACAAATATGACTGACTCTACCTTTTGAACGCCACAAACCGTTTTTGTTACGAACAAAATTAGTTCTTATGCGGATGCGAGTAGGTTAATTTTTGTACTACTGTATTTTCGTCTATAGCCGACACTGGCGTTCAAAACTTAACACATTCAATGCCATCAAGGAATTAAGTTACGTGTTTTGTGATCCAAAAGTTAAAAGCCAAATTTTACTAAATAGAAATCAAAACAAAGCAGATTCTTAAAATTTCAATTTTAGTTCTCATTTAGCTACTATTTTCGCACATTTATGGGACACAAAACATTTTTTTAATTTACAAATATGCAGAAAATTAACATAAGCTCGACTTTCATTGTTATTACAATATACATAGAACATCTATAAAAATTTACATGAAACCTGTGTAAATATTGTTTTGAATTACATATTTACTTTACAATTACGTCACCCACCACTTAAAAAGTCATTGACCACTGATGTGGCCTTAAAAGCAGCACATATATTCCGCGATAAATTAAACATGCAGAGTTAAATCATGATCATATTTATACAATGGGCGCATTCTAGCACAAAGGCAGCAGCAAATTGAGTGCAATTTCCACACCAATCCATTTAAGTGGAGAATAAAGAAGCAACCACAAAAGATTATTGCAGCGGATTATTTCTAGTGCAGCAGTCCTTAAGTTTGAATGACATTAGTGAATAACAGTAATTAGAATATATAAAATAATTGCTACTATACTATTACCATAAGAACACAAAGTGAAGCGATAACCATGACTACCAAATTTATCCCAAAATAAGTAAATAAACACCACACAAAACAAAGAGGAGAACAATGTAACACCCTCATTCATTAATCATCACAGAAGTAATACACAGCGATGCAAACAAAGTGTACCCATCAAATTGATGAATTTCGAGTTGTTGATGACACTACTTCCATTTTGTCAATAGCTGTTGATAATATGCGTGTTTTGGCTGTAATAAAGTCTCGTGTTTCTAGCAATCTGCAGTTTATGCCAAATAAAGAAAGACAAGCAACTACCAATCCAGTTTGCATCGAGCGCAAAGGACTACAAGAAAAAAAATATAAACACCCAAAACACAAAACTTTTGAATATTGCCATGGCATACTGTGGATGATGGGTAGTTTCTGTGACAGCTAATGAATGGCGGGCCTACGGGGGACGGACGAGTTTCGCGAGACTCACTTTTTCGGCGGCGAGTGAGGATTGCAACAATTCAAATTCGTCCTTGGGGTGGATCTCCTCAAAGTGGTTGGAGACCGAGCCAGTGGGGGAGGGCGGCGTGCTGGGATCGCTAATGCAGCTTGGATCCTCTTTGTTAATCAGTATCGGCTTTACTTTTGGATCCTTGCCGCGTTTGCGAATCTGCACAAACAGTAGTGCAATCTGTACAATTTGCCTACATACTTGATACCCATACACCTGCCCTCTATAAATAGTATTTACATTGCAATGTTTGTAAATATGAATTCTATTGTGTAATAGATGTAAACACTCTCAACAATTTTGTCAATAACTTGATAAGTACATGCAACATGTTTTAAATTTGAGACTAATTGTAAAAACATCAAAACCTAAAACTTATCAAGTTATTCATGCCCATCAGAGTATAATAACAACAGTCATATTCACATACCACCAAGAATTAATTATCCAATTAGACAAATCAGATTTTTTTTATTAAAAATAAAAAATTGCATATTTATGTGAAATAGTTGTTTAAACAAAATAAATATATAGGTATTATTCAGATGTGTGTTAAATTTGAAATGATTGAAATCAGCAAGCATCAGGATCTCAAGGGTATAAAATAATATTGTTTGTAAAGCACCCAAAAACCTTCCAGTACAGCATACCAAAAGCATCATTGCAGTAATGCCTTGTAGGGTATTATGAATTGAAGCTTACCTTAACATTAGGGGGAGTATCTCGGGGAATGTCTACAATAACAGGAGGGCAGAATTCAACATGTGGCTTAGGTGGAGACACAATGTCTTCATCCACTCCACTCTCAGCCTGCACATCACTATCCACCTCGCTGCCGGTAGCTGCTGCATTACTTTCCTTATTCTTCTCTTTTCTTGCTAACTGCAACAAAAACATAATCCTTATGTTGTTGTTGAAAAATATGAATTATGTAGGTACATAATAGGGAAACATTCCAAAGAAAAAAACTAATATTACAGTAGCATAAAAACTTAAAGAGAAATTTAAGTTACTTTAATCAGTTTCAGGTCCTCAAATACTGCTTTTATGTTAAATAAATTTGTCTTATGGTCTATCATGTTAATACAGTTTTTTAAGAGGACATACAGCTTTTTAGGTTATATGGGAACTACGGTACAAGCCTTCTCATTCTGAGAGGAGGCCTGTGCCCTGCAGTGGCAGACGTATATATAGGCTGGGATGATGATGAAGAGGACATGTGGCACATAGAATGCTAGATGGGTAAAAAAAGCATCTTGTTGGAATGTAGTCACAGCTATAAATCCATAGTAATAAGAAGATGCAAAATAAGAAGAATGTCCTAGAGAATTACCTTCTTAATAGCCTTCTTGCTATTTTTTTTGGGTTTGTTCTTGTTTTCAGCTAGAGCCAGCAGCTCTGTAGTGGCCCGGCGCTGCTGAGCAATGGCTTCCTCATAGCTGGTGCCCGACGCCGAGAACAGTCCCATAAGCAGCAGCACGGCCACCACCACCACTCCCACTCCACCCAACACTAGCAATGCTTGCAGCTCCATCCGATCTGCCGCATTCACCTACAACATATAACAATTAGATTACTCAAATTCTAATAAGAATTCGGAATTGTTATTAAAACATGAAATGATAGCTATTTTTATTAGTATATTGTGCAAAACCTTATTAAGGTTCAGAGAAGCTTTTATCCAAGACATTTTTGTCTGTATTTAGGGTACAAATAATAATGAAAGTGTTAAAATCAGTTTATTGTATGTGTGGAGGAATTTCGTATAATAACCGGCGCACGGCAATTCAGCACGAAAATGATGACGAGGCTAATAAACTGTATAAACACAGCATAAATCATATAAGTTACTTAGTAGGGAAGTGCAGAACATTTTTTAGCATCTCTCTCAGTTATAAGATTTACTAACTACTACATTAGGAGGCTTATATTTAATGCGAAAATATCAAATTTAAAACGCTCGTAGCACTCTACAATTTTTTGATTTCATTATGATAAGGTAAGTAAAGAGCACTTACCTTTCAATTGATTCTTAGATTTATAAAGTTTCTTAAAATTAACACTCTCACACGATTAATAAGCAGTAGAATAATGTGTGCAATTTAAAAAAATCACGAACAACTACACAAAATGAAGGTACGAGCTGACACGTAAGCAATGAATGGATGGAATGACACATGTCATGTCAAAGGTTATTGACAGTACTTTCCACTAGCTCGGTAATTTTTTACCAGAACAGAAACAGAAACCAAGGCTAAATTTATCAAGATATAGCAAATTGCTCCACTTCTGTAACTGATGAACCGAGAAAGTCGAAATTCTCATTCGTTTAATTTCTGTTCCCTTGAAAACTATTAAGCGGTACCAAATAATTACATACCTGTATACGGAAATCCTAAGGTCAAAATGAGTAAATCGTCGGATTTGTTGTGTTTCAAGTATCAGGAAATATCGTCATTTATATTATATTAACTTAAAGTCAAGAATAATAACGAAAATAGATAGCCGAAGCAGTCAATGAGTCCGGACCGGGCCAACCAACCAACAGCAGGGCATTGGTTCAGAAACTTTCAACGAAACGAAATGGGATGGGATTGCATGTCAGAGTTTTTCGTCAAGAAATGAAAGATGATGCTAAATTGTGCCAAATTGTCACACCAAAATTATTTTTTAGAGCGGGATAGAACTACTACTCATTCATTTTCTACTGTTACTCGCCACAATTCACGGCACAGATTACTTAATTTCGTTTCACGGTCTTTTATTACGATTTACTTTTGGGAGCCGAAAACTTCCGTAAATTTGTAGTGAAATTTAAAATGAATTATTATTATTCTACTTTAGTGCAACTCAGTTTTGTTAATTGAAATTGAACGCAGCTGTGTAAAATTTGACAGCGATTCTGACAGTTCAATATTACAATTGTGAATCGTCGTAGCAAAATTTTGTCAATTAACAACAGCTGGCCTCGTTATATTAAAACACACTTAATTCTGTTTCATGTTATGTAGTGATATCTAAATTACTAACACGCCTCTAAATATTTAATGTTGATGCGCATGGAAGTCCTGTGAAAGAGTGATACAACAACATTAAATTAGTGGACAATGTCGATTCCTCCACTTGTTTGCAGCACCCCTCCGCCACCAGATCAGTGCGAAGACGACAAAGACCCCGAGGATTTCGATTTGCGGTATAATCGTAAGTTTATAGTTCGTCATTCAATTAATTTTCTATGCACAGAAGTGACTTATTTATAAAATGATAGTAAATGAGATATTGTGTTAGAGATCACTGTTACGTGTCTCATTTACCTGAAATTAATTAAAATTACGTAAATTATGGAAACATGTAACTCTCTGAATCAAATTTTTTGTAAATCTCAATCTGGGTCAGTGTCATTCCACATGTAGTTAATATATTTTAAAATATGATAACTAATTATTTATTTATTTTTAGTGTCTCAAGATGATGAGTATGATTACGGAAGTTTTTCCACTTACAATCACTTTCAATCTGCTGTATCTAATAATAAACCATCGGAATCTCTTCTTAATAACAGAACTAATAACAATGTAAATAATGGTGACAGTACAGAAATAGATAAAGACGAAAACTACAGTGGAATATCCCAGTGGAGCGATGGCACAACTGGAATAGAACTTGAACAGGTTAAACCAGAACTTGAAGATAAATTAAATAATATAGAAGACCTAGTAATTGAAAGGATACCAAATGTTGAATGTAATCAGGGTGTTGAAAACACACTGGAAAGCAAAGAAAATGAAATTGTTGACAAAAAACATAAAAATGAAGAAGAAATTAATATTGAAGATTTGAATTTAACAGTGGAAGAAGAGGAATCATCAGCCTCCAGTATTAAAAATGAAGCAGATGGTGACATAGACAGTGATAAGTTTGACTCCTCTGACAAAGACAAAGCAACATACATTCCAGATGATATGACAAGCAGTATTGATGGTAGTAATGCTAATGGGACTACTTTATCTGTAGATGATATCACATTAACCAGTTCCAGCACAAATATTGAGGAAGCATCAAACCCTAAAGAAGATCAAATAAAGCACCCTGAAGATGGATCTGATTTTAAAAATAGACAAATACTTGAACAACACTTTGATGAAACCAAATCTGTGGATGAAATGGTTATAGAATTGTCAAATTCTAAAGTTGTATTAAATGAATTAAATAGTGAAAGGGATGATGACTTTGGGGACTTTACTGATTTCAATTTTACATCTGATAACAAACCATCTACAATTTTGGCCGAATGTGACAATCCTTGGGAAAACAATCAACCAGATTCTGAGTTTGGGGCTTTTGAGGCACATTTTGATGAAGCAGAAAATACAAAAGCACCAGTATTTCAAGATGAAGACAAAAGTGTTCCTGCTAGCCAAACCCACCATATTGATGCAGAAGATGATGATGACTTTGGAGATTTTGATGACTTTAAATCATCTATGCAAGATAATAATGATAAAGAAGAAATACATGATCCACTATCTCATGTCCCGGTATTAGACTTTCAAACATCAGACAATGAAAGCCAGATACTTGAAAATATTAATAAAATACTACATCCAATATTTCAAGAAGATGTACCTGAACCTGACAGTGCATTTGATGGTAAACTAGAGGCTCTGCTATGTGAGACATGGGGACACTTACTTGAGACTGATGTGAGACAGCCTTACATAGTCAATTGGAACAGCTCATTTGGTCAGAAAACACTTTTGAAGGCTCTTTGCATAGATTCTAGAAATATTGTAAGTAGTTAATACCTATGTATTCGTCTGTCATAATAGCCCTTTGTTTCTTCTTAGAGCTATTTTTATATAATTTACAGTTATTTGGACCTAAGTGGAGTTACAACATGCCAAAATATGCAGCCAACTTGAGTGCTGCACCATTGCAGCCCCAGAAGCAATCCACACCTTCAGGGCCCAGCCAATCTGAAATGAACTCAGAAAAGAACACCACCAAGCCTTCCAGCACCTGGACTGATCCTTTCACTTCCGATGGCCAAGAATGTAAGTACATATACCAATCCACCTAATTTAATCACTTGCAATAACAATGTACATTTTAACACAATTAGTCAACTAAATAACAAGGTTTTAATTTTATGAAAACATGAACCACAAAAAGCATAATTGTTGCACAGAGATATTTAACATTAGTCATAAGAAATATTATTCATCTTAACTAAGTGACCAGGAAAACGCTCAGTATGTATAGCTAGACAGCTACTAACATTAAGCTTATTACTAATATTTTTATATCACTGTAAATTCTTTTGCATGTCTTGCACATGGACTAACAATCACCTCCCGGTATACTCTGCTTGACCTTATTCCCATAGTCACCTATGCAGAAGCCTTACTCCTAGACTTAGAACACCTCATGGCTACCCTAGACCAAATGGCCCACAACCATTCCAACCTCAAGATATCAGAATTACTGTCACATGGTAAGTACATTATGTTGTTAACACTAGGAAAAATCTACTCGACTTTAAGAACCTAGCAGAAATTTACCTCTATTTTCATGATGATTGGAATAATGGATTAAAATGGGGATCCATTGATTTCCCACAATTTTATGGTGTCGAATTTCCATAGTCAGAAAAGATTATCCATAAAATGTAGACACATAAACATCAACAGTCATAAATTTTGTAAAGTATAATTCTTAATAGTTTGTAACATTAATGACTTATAATTAAATACTATAACCACAAATGTCATAAAATTGATGACCATAACTATCAATATTTATTTAGAAATATTTTAAGGCATATATTTTAACATACTAATGGTTGTTATTCATATTGTTTTAATGCCTGAAACGAATTATATCATTTATGTCTATTAAACTCAATTTAGGCATTAACTATTAAGCGAGCGAGCGAGCAAGAACAATCAAAGCAGAAGCTACACAGAATAGTTAGGTTCAAACGCTACGCTACGCTCCCGCATTAGCCTTTGGTGTTAGTTTTTTTATGACCACCTGGAAAAACTAATTTGTTTGATAAGATTTGGTAATAAAGTCTGACATCACCATAACATTAAATGCTATGACTAACTAATCATTATGACCTGCGAAAAAAGACCTTACAAAAATTATCACAAGCAAGCTTATTGCCTTTAACATTATGAAATGGCATACCATCTGGAATTTTTTATTTTTATTTTAAGAAGTCCCAATTTTTTGAAATATAACTTACCAATTGTTATCACCTATATGTATACCAGTACTTTGTTGTCCTATATATACCAGATTCCTTTTGATATAATTAACATTTCCCTATCTGCAAAAAAAGCTACATATCTAGATATGTCTTATCATAATCAAAACATACATTACATCATAGTCAATTTAGGGAACGTATCCATACTACGTGACACGTTTAGGGGGGGGGGGTGTCTTGTAAAATACCTTATGTTTTCATCACGTAGTTAACATTCTCTAGCTAGGGGAATCTCGCGCTTTTTACAGTTCTATACAAACTCACTTGTAATAGTAGATATGCACGCACTCTTGGCGTCACGCGACTAGCGCCGTATTAATAATGACAAATATTAGCCAATTTTTCTTTTTTAACTTCTTGTTTGCAAAAAAAAATTAAAAACATATTTGCGTAAACATCTACTACGAACGGTTTTCACCGAGGGAGGGGAGGGTGGTAAATTTAAAAAAAAAATGGGTCACGTAGTACGGGTACTTTTCCTTATATGAGATCAGTCATTTGAGTGGTCAGTCCCACGTTAATAGTTTTCCTAATTTATTTTATTGTACATTTCAGCTAGCAACAAGGAAAACAATGCTGTTGCACCAAAGAGGCCGACAGAATTAGATGTGTTTGAGTCCGCTTTATCAACAAAACCTGACAAAATATACTCAAGTACACTTGGCGTGCAGCCGTTGCGTCAAATTAACTTACCTGATACCCACATTTTTACACCTACTGATTCTGAGACGCCTAGATCTAAAACAATTCACTATGATGGACCTTCCGTTTTTATGTCTCAATCTTCTGTAGAAGATACAAAAATGTCAACTCCAATAACATTGTCAGAGTCGCCTAGTAATGTAGATAGTAAAAGTTTAGATGATGGTGATTATTCCGACTTCCAAGACTTTAAAGGATCACTTAACATACAAGCTAAGGAAGTACAGCCAACGAATGGGACATCATTAGACTATGTTGAACCTCCTCCAACCCAGCAACCGAGTACCAGCGCAACTTATTCCATTGGAATCCTACAGCCCATTAAGATAGAACCAACCATGCCCACTTTAAACTGGCCCTCTCCTGGAGAAGTAAAAGAAACTTTCGACGATTTTTCCGAATTCGCATCTCATTCAACATGGAATAATGGAACCCATGAAACTGCAAATGTCGGATCAGAAAAAACTCACAACCTGGACATTGACAGTTTAAATACATTAACTAATAGCAGTACAAATATTCAAGATACATCTAGCAAACATGATGATACCTTCGATGACGATTTTGATACATTCCAATCAGCTCTACCAACATCCATACCAACTCCAGTGGTACCTTCGATTGATAACTTCAGTAATGTGGAAGCAACAAATTTGAGTCAGAATAACTCCTTACAATTTCCCCCAAAACAGCAAACTGATTTGGATATTGTTTTTCCTACAATTGATAATGCTAAGTCTGATGCCATATCACTAACAAGACCAAATGATATTTTGAAATATACTGAACCTAGTATGCTTAACACTACTGTAGAAAATACTTCAAAATTTATGGAGCCTATTGTAAAAATCCCGGCTCCGCAGTTACTCGGCGCTCAGTCTATGACCACCAACGTTCTGCAACCCACAGTGACGTCATCGCCAATTCAACCTAACTCTACTCAAATTTTGCAGCCCTTGTCACTGGAGAGTTTTTCGCAAATCAACTGGCCTAATCCGGGAATAAACTTGCAAGATTTGTCAAGGTTTAACCCAGTGGAAACACTGAATTCATTAAAAACTGACCTGAGCGTTAGTGGCAACAGTAAAGGTGCTTCGCCCGTTCACCACAAAAGCTCAGTGCAGAATCACTCACCAGATGACGATATCTGGGGCGAGTTCATGTCGAGCAAGCCTAAGCAGCAACAAGCGTTGCCAAAGAAGGTCACGACGTTCGCCGATGACGACGAATGGACAGATTTTGTGTCAAGTCCAACAGTTCCGCCTCAAAACGGTGTCAATACGATTAGCTTCAATGTTCACACTAATTTAAATTTGCAGAAATCTAGTAAACAAAATAAGTTAACAGTTCAAGACCAAGCTCTGGAAATTCCTAGTTTAAATTACATAACACCCAAATCAAGCAACCACAGTTCATACAACAGCCGACACTTCCAAAATTTATAACAAATCAACAATAACTTTACTACCAACTACTTAATCTAATCGTACTTACATACATGTATGTACCTACATGTAAATAGGGTGATGGTATTATATAAATATATGATATAGTATTATTCGTTTAATCCATTATTAGCACCTTTATAGATGCTACATACTTTTCTGTGACCATATTTAGATTATTATTTCTAAGAACTTTCCTTCTCACTCTTTAACTATAACGCACTGTAATTTATAAAGTATAGAAAATTGCAATTAAAACTGTCAATTTTACTTATATGCAACTATTACAGCAAAACAATAGTAAAAGTTTAATTTGGGCAAAGCAATTCGGGCATCGCAATCGTCCATATTGTGTAGAAAAAGTGGAATTCTCTTTATTTTTTCCTCCTAAGACCATTCTATTAAAAGTAGTTTGATGAGCTTGTTTTTAAAGTTGTATGAAACAAATGAGAAAATAACTCTGAATATAGAATAAAGCAGAAGCCGCGTTGTTCAGTGTGTGTCCAACTGTTTTCGGAATTAAAGCAAAATACGCGCTGGATAAACCCTTTAGTCTACTCGTGATCTCGTTCGTTGAGTTGCAACATGGGCGAAACCTTGAGGATATAGAATGGACAAACGAGTAATCATGTCGTATTTTGAATCGGGGAGGTATTCTATGGTTCAAAATATAATATTGTTCTCTTTGAGAGTAATAATATTGGTTACAATAAGAAGCGTAAACAGTCGGGTGTTTTAAGTATTCTGTATTGTATTGTAAGGGTTGGGCCCCAAGGAAAATAAATTGAGTTTTCTGTAAATATTTACCTGTTTATATTTTGGGATAATATTTTTTGTAGGCATTTAAACAAGAAAGTTACTAACGAAAATCTATGAAATTGGGTACCTATGATCATGAATGTTCTAACAAGCGAAGATCCAAACTGCCCTTAAGAGAAATAAATAATGCCGTTTTCTATACTTAATACTAAAGCTTTATTTATTTTTAGTCGTAGAATCCCGTCCAATCTGGAGGCGATATAAAACAAAACGTATCGCAAAGTAATAAAATTGTGATTATAGTATATGTAAATAGATTTGTGAATTTTAGATATAGACTATATATAGATATTTAAGTAGATAATATAAATTGATCAATTTGTCTATGAATTCATTGTGCGGAGCAATAATTTATTATCAATTCGATTGTTTATTGTTGATGATAATTGAAGTTTTGTGTAAAATGTAGTATTTCTTCAAACACATCACACCACACGCATTTTATAGAGGTCCAGTATAATTTTAGTATGTACCTACCTACTAAAATATGTTTTACGGAATAATGAATAAACATAATGGTAAATTTTGAATTTGTATATTTTAATCTTAATAATATATATTTTGGATCCATTTGATTAAACTAATATTTAGATGATAGAACTGGTAAACAAAATCCTATACATATTGAAACATTGACAAAAACGATTATTTGTTTTGCTAACAGTTAAGTTGGAATTTCTAATAATATTAGTGGCTTGGGTGGGTGGCCATTGCAGTATATAGTTCGCCTAGCTCCATCACTGAACGTAGTTTCCTTTTTCCTTAAAATGCAGCTACTTAGTACAGTTTTATCCGGTAAAGTTTACCGAAGGAAATGTAAACAATATTTCTCAAATGACATCCACGCTTTTAAGCCAAACGGATTCTGCACTAGTTGTCTTTTATTTTTATTGAATTGATTTGATCTCAATAAATATATTTCAAAATCTTTAAAGATATAAAAGCTTATGTAACATTAAAATTTTTAGGAATGATTAATATTGACTCAGTATTTGAACGTGATTTTAACTTTAACTTTTTACCGATCGTCGCACCGTATGTGTTCAACCCACCTAGCACACAAATACTCATACTCACAGCATTCTCAACACATATTACCAAGTCACAATCAGTGGAAAACGGACGTTTCGAAGAAGAAGACCATAGAACAGGAAGGAGGTAGGTTTAGATTTTCAACCAACTTTTAAAAATGGAGTGGTGGGTATATTTTTGTCGCGCCAAAAGCCCTTAGCTTTGCGGGAAGATAACCGACACCATTGCCCGCTCCTCTCCCCCTGCACTTAGGGTGCCTTTCGACCAGCGATGTGCAATGCAGCTATGCCTCGAGGACGTTAAAGCTACCTACGCTACGAAACTATGTGATCGTTTCCACGTAGCCGTTCGAAGAAGATCCAGACACGCATTCACAGCACGCGTTCAGAGCACGCATCTTTCCATGTAAAAACCATAGTTGAACTCGTTTCCACCAGTGCTATGCTATGTAGACAGTAAATATGAATGGTGGGTATCAGACGCATCCGTAGCAATCAATGTAGCATAGCACATCTCTGGTGGTTTTCCACATGCACCCAAACACAGAGTACGTATCAATTACGTTGTATTTCCATAACTATATAATGTGCCAATGCAAATCAAAGTTGCCTAAGTCTTCAAAAATTTGTACTACTTAGTTAAATTTTTATCTTTAATATTACCATATTAATTCCTTGGATTTAGGCAACCTTTGATATGTGTTACTACTACTTATGTGCGTGTTATAATTCTAAATCAAATTGTTTACATAACAGCTGCAATCAACAAAAATGTTTGGTTATGTCCTGTATGTCTATCTACCTAACATTGTTAAAATTGTACATATGTAGGTACTGTTAATAGAAAAAGATAAAAACACCTATATCCTTTTAATATTGTTTTATTACAATTTTTATGAACAATTAGGTTTCATTGTCGGAATCTGAGCTTTCAATGTCGTCTATGTGCCCGCTTATACTAGTTTTAACGTCATCTTCGACCGCTGTCACGAACTTGGGCAAATTGTTTTCCATGGACACGCGGAATTGGCACTGCTCGAACTCGGGCCATGATATTAATCTGTAACAAATCAATTAAGTACCTATACCTATTTGTAGACATTATTTGGATACCTACATTTCACGGGAAAATTTATACACATTACACATTACATTAATTTGTAGCAATTACATACACATACATCTTAGCCTATATACGTCCCAAGGCACAGGCCTCTTAGAATGAGAGGGCTTGGGCCGTAGTTCCCACGCAGGCACAGTGCGGGTTGGAACTTCACACACATGATTGAATTTCTTCGCAGATGTACGCAGGTTTCCACACGATGTCTTCCTTCAGGACCTACTCATTATTTCCAAAAAAATCAGAGGTGCCAGCACGGGTTTGAACCCACAACCCTCTACTTGAGAGGCCATAGGTCAAACCACTAGGCCACCACGGCTTTTTTAATGCAAATAACAGCAATTTTTTAGTAGCAATTCCCATGATATGTCTTTAATGGCTCACTTTTTAAAAACAGTAATTTTCTGCTTTAGATTGAGGTCGCCGAATTCTGTAAATATGGTCATGTGTGGTAATGGTGCGTCGTCTTTCCCTGGAGACAGTTTCTTGTTGGTGTCTGGTGGATCCTGTCCTGTTATGAGCCACACGCCACAACCCGGTATCCACTGCCTAATAGAAAAAAATCATCATCAGAAAACACTTGACTGTTGGATGTTAGGTCTCTCTTAGACTATGTCAGGGCCAACAACTGTAAAATAAAACCGGTCAAGTGCGAGTCGGAATCGTACCTACCTACCTCCGTACAATGTTTTAAAATAAAGAAATAAAAACAGTTCAGTAAAAAAATCGCCAAAATGTAACCACTAAAATCGCAAACTTATAGGTAGGTTTTCGAAAAACATCCGCACAGCATAACAGAATCGTTGCCTAGCAACTGCTGGCTGTCGCCTAGCAACCGTCGCCGGAGTTCAAAGCGCTGAAAAAAAACGTTTCTTGTATGACCCCTTTAATTTACAACTTTATTTTATTTTTAGTATTTGTTGTTATAGCGGCCACAGTAATACAATAATCGGTGAATATTTCAAGTGTCTAGCTATTACTGTTCAAGAGATAGAGCCCTGTGTCAGACGGACGGATAGACAAAGACGACGGAACCTCAGTAATAGGGTCCCGTTCGCCCCCTTTTGGTATGGAACCCTAAAAAGCGATAACTCCATCAATTCGTGTTACGGATTTTTGTCAGTATGCGATTTAGTAGTTAAGTAAGTATTTCTTCTCTCTTTTCTTTCTTTTATTTTTATTTTTTGTAATGTGGTTGCGTGTTCCCGTTGCGCTAATAATCTAATATATAAAAAAACTTTTTAACAAAAAATTAAACCGCCGAAAAAACTGAAAAGCAAAAAATAATACCTTTTTGTTTGACCTTAATCTAGGTACCAGTGTGAAGTCGGTGCCTCAGCACTTAGCCAGGAGGAGTGGACCTAATAATCGTCTACCTGATTGGCTTCTATCACTCCTCCTGGCTCGTGCTGAGGCACCGACTTCAAACTGGTACCTAGATTAAGGTCAAACAAAAAAGGTATTATTTTTTGCTTTTCAGTTTTTTCGGCGGTTTAATTTTTTGTTAAAAAGTTTTTATTTTATACTTTTTTCCATCCTTGGGGTAATTTTTTTTCCAAATTTATAATACCAACTTCAAGGTATACCCTATCTATCCAATAAAAAAGAATTATGAAAATCAGACTACTCTGTAAAAAGTTAGTCAATCATCCCCTGTTTTCCTACCCTTAGGGTAGGAATATTATTTCCAAATTTAAATGGGACCACCCTTGGGGTATACGCTTTCCAATAAAAAAAGAATCATCAAAATCCGACTACTCTGTAATAAGTTATGCGTGGTCATGTAGTACAATCAGTAACTGAACAATCAATCATCCCCTGTTTTTCTACCCTTAGGGTAGGAATATTGTTTCCAAATTTAAATGGGACCACCCTCGGGGTATACGCTTTCCAATAAAAAAAGAATCATCAAAATCGGACTACTCTGTAAAAAGTTATGCGTGATCATACATAAAAAATATATATATATATATATATATATAACACGTCGAATTGAGAACCTCCTCCTTTTGTTTTCGTCGGTTGAAAATCTCGAGTCATGGTATTTGTTATCGAACTCCTCCGAAACGGCTCGACCGATTATTATGAAACTTTTTTTCTCTGCATTCGGTAGGTCTGAGAATAGGTCGTAGGCTATAATTTATATGGCAAAACAATTTTTGCTGGGTCAGCTAGTCTAATATATAAAAATCTCGAGTCACGGTGTTTCTTATCGAACTCCTCCGAAACGGCTTGCCCGATTTTTATTAAACTTTTCTCTCTGTATTCGGTAGGTCTGAGAATAGGTCGTAGGCTATTTTTTATACCCTATTCTTCGCGGACGGAGTCGCGGGCAACAGCTAGTCTAATTTATAAAAATCTCGTGTCACGGTGTTTGTTATCGAACTCCTCCGAAACGGCTCGACCGATTTTTATGAATCTTTTTTCTCTGCATTCGGTAGGTCTGAGAATAGGTCGTAGGCTACTATTCTTCGCGGACGGAGTCGCGGGCTACAGCTAGTATACGATAATAATATAGCATCATCGCTTCCGCTCACGAATATATTTTTTTACGAACACCTTTGCAGTGAAACATATTAATGTTTAAACATTATACTGTTTTAAACTTTCGTGATTTTCACTCATAATTATTATACTAAACGGGACTTATCACGCAAACAATTAATATTTACCTCGATGTTTCGGCCACATCGCAGCGGCCGTGGTCACGAGTTGACAAAAACATTAGAACATATTTGTCCTTATGCATCTAAAACCCATTTTAGACCTGCAAGAAAACACGTGCAAGTTGCATTACATTGCGGCTCTCGATCGACCACTTCAAACTCGTTCGCTTTACGGCCGCTCAATGCAATCTAACTTGCACGAGCTTTCTTGTAAATCTAAAGTACCTATGCTTAAAGGTACAGTGCAAATTGTTTTACGAAATTATTATCACTTACTCGAGCATTGGTATGACTCTTGTGGATTTTGAGAAAATATGGGGTTTAAAGAAATACCACAGCAGCGACAGGTATTCCGGCGGCACTGGCAGGTCTTTCTTTTGCGTTATATTCACCAAGTACAGCTGGTATTCGTCCATCTAAAAAAAAATATATTTGGGTACTAAACTTAATTTAACAAAGGGGTTTTACATGTCTTGTGGTAATCTCTACCAAAAATATTGCGAAATTCTTGTAATAGCTAAAGGACGCAACTTTGAAATATGCATTGCATCTGCAAATAAAACATTTTTATGTAATTGTACTAACTTAATTATAAATTGCACCCAATTCTAATAGGTACAATTGTTTCTTACCAGTGTAACTCTCTTGTTTGTGGCTGGATGAGTCCATGGCAAAAAGTGGACTTTAGGTACACTAGTGAGTATTTTATAATCAAACAATAGTTGGAACAATGTTGGTACTGCCATATGCTTACTGAGCTGAATTTCTGTGTCTGTAAGAAACTGTAATGAGAGAAAGAAAATTAATACCCAAATATTTTTTTAGCTAGTATTTAGGTTTGTATGAAAGGAAATTTGGCAAAGGGGGCGAAGTTACGGGGCGTAAACTAGAGTTTGTCAAGCGAGTCGTGTCCCTTAAAAACAGGCGGCATTTTCGAAAATCTTTTATATATTAACTCTAATAAGACTTTGAAAACTGTGATTTATACTTGTATTTATGTAGCTGCCTTTTTAACTACTTACTGCCACATAAATTCGAGTATCAATCATAGTTTTCAATATTATTAGAGTTGAAATATAAAAGATTTTTGAAAATGCCACCTGTTTTCAAGGGACACGACTCACTTGACAAACTCTAGTATGATATAAGTAAAATTGGTATAAAAACCTTCAGCACACCGGACCCTAAAGGAGATTGAACAAGATGACGCGGACCAAACATGAAGAATGCCAATGCAGAAATTACCATTAACAAGAAAGTATTGATAACCATTAAATAAATCCTAAGTAATATTATAAATGCGAAAGTAAATCTGTCTGTCTGTCTCGCTTTCACGCAAAAACTACGGAACCGATTTAAATGAAATTTGGTACACAAATAGTCTAGAGCCTGAGAAAGGACATAGGCTATATATCATCACGCTAACACCAATAGGAGCGGAGCGGAAGAATGTTTCAGAACCAGGGGTTTTTGAAGTAAAACTTCTATAGGCACGCTTGACTTGGGAGTACGGTGGTGAATGTGAACGCGGGTGTGTGTCGGGGGGTGCGGGGGCGGGTAATTTTTTTATATCGAGGAACTAAGGAGAGCCATAATAGGCTACTTTCCTAACTAGTCAGTCTTTTAGATTATCAAAAAATATTGGATACGTATTTTTTATTTTGTCAATTGAACAAAAAATTACGAAGATATGGCGCGTTGAAGTTTCGCGTGACGTCACTTGTTCCTACACTTTATATGAGCGTTTTAGGAACAAGTGACGTCACGCCTCGTCACGCGGAACTTCAACGCGCCATATCTTCGTCATTTTTTATTTAATTGTCAAAAGAAAAATTACGTGTCTAATATTTTTTGATAATGTAAAATACGGACTAATAAGAATTATTATTTTTTTACCTAGGAAACATCCCTATTGATGAAAAAGCAAATTGGATAAAAAAAATAAGCTGCCCAAATTACCAATTCCACGCGGACGGAGTCGTGGGTAAAATCTAGTAATTATAATAAATATCACAGCACGGGACACTTGACACCAATTGACGAGATTTAATTTTTTTTTGACAACTGAAAATTACTACAGGATTCGAAAGGGTTTTGCCTCCTAAACACAGAAAAATATTTATTATAATTTATTTCTCCATATTTAAAAAATACAAGAAATTAAAAATTATATCTGAATTTACCAATACTACCACAGAATAGATATGTTTCCTTTGCCTTTTTCACCAGAAAAAAGGGCTGCAATAATTTTAAATTTGATAACAACCTCAACATCAGATTTACGTCATCACTTTTTTTTTGTAAAGTAGGTAATGGAATGGATCTATTGTGTGGTAGTTTTGGAGTTATGCCATTTTAGAATAAGCACATCGTAAAAAATTGTAAAAAAATAATTAAGTAATAATCCTAGTGAAAATTTAAAACTATCAGCATCTTTCTCTTTCCAAACAGAATACAGAGAACAAATCAAATTATAGTCTTAGAAATATGAAATCTTGTCAATTGTTTAGTCCCATGCCAACATAAGCAGAGCTTGTTTTATAAGAAGACAACAGATAAACAAACTTAAATACATAAATACATATGTACTTACAATACATATTAAAAACTCAAGAATCAAGAAAAAACATTCATATTTTTCATACATCATAATGTCTGCTCCAACTGGGGATCGAACCCGCACCCTCCAGCTTTGTAGTCAGGTTCTCTAACCACTAGGCTATCCAGTTGTCTTTGCCAACTGATAGGAAATTTTAAGTTTATAAAAAGCAAATGCAGTTTTTTTACATACCTCATAGTGATGTCCAGGCATTGTAATAAAGAGATCAGGTCTTCCCAGTTGACTTGTAGTGTTGTGAAAAACTATGTTATTTATTAAATGTTTCACAAATGATAAACCGGGCATTGACCCAACTATTTTCACTTCTCTATCTAAAAAAAATATTGTGATCAAAATTTTAAAGTTAGTGAATATATCAAACAATGAGTTTTGCTTCAATGCATGCATTTATAACCTAATCTGAAGATTTTTTGTAACAATCAAAATAAAATTATATGTATTTTTTTTAATATCAACTTTTGTGTCATCCAAAAACTTACCAGGATTGTCTGTGGCTAGATCACCCAACAACTCTTTGATCCTGTTACCTTGGTCAATCTTATCCTGGAATGCCAGCTTCCACATTCCAAAAAAGTCAGCTATTTTTAACTTCAGTCTGCCAGGATGTTCCAACTGCAAAGCCTGTCACACAAACACAATTGAAAGTTGATAATTGTTTGTTACCACAATTTACCAAATATGATTCACTGTCATCATCATCATCCCAGCCTATATAGATTGCAGGGCACAGGGATTTGTTAGATCAATTTGCCAGAATTGTTATTTCCTAGTAGCAAATGTTTCCATTTGTATTTTAACCCAAATGTTTTGTTCCCCATAATGGTTTTTTACTGAAGCTTGAGAGACCATAGGTCGAACCACTAGGCCACAATTTTTAAGAAAAAGAAAGATTGAATAATAAAATTAAAGCTTACATTTAAGTACTGCCCAAAATGGTTTGAGGTTTCATACATGTAAAGTTGTTTTTTTTGGCATTGTAATAACTCCATGCTAAGAATTCCAAGACCTGGATTGACTTCAACTATAGGTGAGTCCTCATTTAAATATTTTTTCACTGTTTGTGCTATTTCTTTAGCGGTACTCTTATTAATAAGATACATACTTTCAGGTGTCTTGTACTTTCTAAGAAGTGATCTAGGCAAGCGGTCTTTCACATCAGCATATTCCGGGGACTTTTCAATATAGTTTACGACATCTGCAGCTGCTTTTGGAGGTGGTTTTTCATCCCTTGTTTTAGCCTGTTTGTGTTGTAGTCTCAAACTTATTGCAACCGGGTAATTTCGTACGTTAACACGAATTCTATTTATTGACTGTATCATTGTAAACAACTTTTAAACTTATCTGAGGAGACGTTAGTTTTGTTTTCTGCTAGTTTAGAAGGCTAAGTACATTGTATTATATGTCATTGATTTTTGCAGATTTTTCTTAGTTATTATCGCAAATAATTATAATATTGGAAATAAATACAAAACAAAACTGGTAGAACATGTGTGTTTGACAGCTTTGACACATTACATTACTTCGGATGATAATGAGCTCTATTTTATTTTTTGCACGTTGTTGTTTAGTTGTAAAGTTGATATTTGGTCTACATTTTTATTGCCCTTTTATTCTTGTATTTTGACATTGACAGGACCTTTTCTTAATTAATATTTTGTAGAAAAGGCATAAGGATCTAGTCTATACAATACAGCCGTATAATTTGTAACCTGTATCTTATGTGCTTGGTCATGTTCAGGGTTCGTAAAATGCGAGCAAAATTAATTGAAGTGCTAACTAATGGTATGTAACTGACTTGGTTGTCATACGTCGTTTCAATAAATTTTGCTCCCATTTTACGATCCTTGGTCATGTTATATGTGATGTCATTGATTTGAAACTATGACGGTAGGCCCTCAGTATTCGAAGGGGATTTAAAGGATTTCATCATAATTATCAGCCGAAAGACGTTCACTGCTGAACATAGGTCTCCCCCAAGGCTCGCCAAACAGATCGGTCCTGTGCCATACGCATCCAACGCGTTCCCGCACCCTTAATCAGGTCGTCGCTCCATCTTGTTGGAGGCCTACCTACACTGCGTCTTCCGGTCTGTGGACGCCACTCGAGAACGATGTACCCTGCCCACTGCCACTTGAGTCTGGCGATTCTACCAGCTATGTCGGCAAGGACGATATAGACTGGATTGGCAGTCGGCATAGTACGGATCGGCCGCGGTTTTTGTACTTCGATTATTAAATCTAGATGGCGCTGAAATATAGCCAAAGGCTTTGAAGGCAAAACAATAAGACTACAGATATTTCATATCACTGCAAATGTATTATTATGCAATATTTTTGAAAAATAATATAAAAACTAGCAAGCTTGTACTTGGACCACAGTTGACTCTACCTGGAGTAAATGCATACCAACTGGCTTATTTAGTTTGGCTGGCTATGAATTTAATTTTTATTTTAATGTAATTGTATTTTTTTTTATTTGATGTTCGTAATTTTTTCCCGGACCTAAATTACTTATGTGTTAAAACGCTATCCTAACAACGCTATTCTAAGCATTTACTAATGTTTTTTATGAATGTCTTTCTATGTAGGTATAATTAGCAATCTAGAAAAATCAAAATAAATGAGAGTAAATCAAGCCTGGCTTTTTGAATTGAAACTTCTAATGCGACTTCCAACAAGCGTTGCGTTAAATTGCGTTGCGTTAAACACGCAACGCAACACAACGCAACGCAAGTTGACGTTTACGAGACGTTTGTTTTGAAGTAAAACTTCTATAGGCACTTGAGAGCAGATTGGGGGCGGGTTGGGAGCGGGTTGGCGCGGGTTGAGAGCGAGTTGGGGGCGGGTTGATAGCGGGTGGGGGGCGAGTTGAGAGCGGGTTGTGAGCGGGTGGGGGGCGGGTTGGGAGCGGGTTGGGGGCGGATTGGGAGCGGGTTGGTTTATTATGAAGTTTCACTTCTTCCGCGCGGAGGGACTCCACGCACTATCTTTTATTGCTAAGCTAAGCCTCTCATCGTCATACCAGCCTATATACTTACGTATACGTCCCACTGCAGGACACAGGCCTCCTCTCAGAATGAGAGAGCTTCGGCCGTAGTTCCCACGCGGGCCCAGTGCGGATTGGGAACTTCACACACATCACTGAATTTCTTCGCAGGTGTATGCAGGTTTTCTCGTGATGTTTTCTTACACCGTAGCTCATGGTACAAATGTAATTTCGCACATAAACTCCAAAAAACTCAGAGGTGCGAGCCGGGATTTGAATCCACGACCACCAACCAGTAGGCCACCACGGCCCCCACTAGGCCCCCATGGCCACCACGACCTTAAGCCTCTATTGACATTTAAATTCCACAGTGGAATCGCTGATTAATGAATTTTGAAATTTACGTTTTTATGTGGACGTGAAGCTAGTCATCATTTTTCACCTAAACAAAACTCAACGGATCATTATCTAGATGCCAAAATTAGTGAATCATGTTAAATATGATAATCACAAAATTGTATAAAATTGATTTGTAATTAAATCAACCTTTGTCAATTGCAACAGATTCCCAGTGGCTGTGACTATGTTATCTCATTCGATAATCTCTTGGGCTTGCAATACGTAGGTAGCTACAAATTGATATATTTAGTTTCAGTCCAAAACTTCGATTAGACACGAGTGTTGTGATTTGTGCACTTCTAAATGTAAAAAAAATGATTTTATTTAATGTATTATTGCAAGTGGTAGCTGTAACTGTCGCAACGGCAGTTATCTTTGAAGACTGTGGTGAGTTTAAAAATACAGATGCCAGTTGTCTTCGTAGGTAGCTGAAGATGACTTAGCAAAAAATATTTCCTTTTTGATCACCATTCTAGAAGCTGCATGCAGCAAGCTACTTATAGTGTCATTATACTTATAAGCTACCTTAATCCGCAGCTTGCCCAGATCTTAAAGTTTCCAAAGGTCAAGGGCGATTTCCATATTTCTATTCTGTAATAGACCTAATATGAACTGTGGCGGATGCTGTGCGTGCGAATATTGTTCGATACATTAAATTAACTAATATGTTAAAATATGAACATACAAAGGTCATTCAAATGGTTGCTTACTTACACTCATCAAAAATGCCTAGGCATATTTTTTATCCCTAGACAAATTTGATGTTTTGTAAGTAATATGCCTATATTGAAATGTTCAAAACTGTCTAGGTATAAAAAATAATATTCCTAGGCGCCTTTGATGAGTGTATGTATTTTAATTTAAGTCTTGATATGTATATAAGATGTATGTAAATATGTACTATACCTATCTCTCCAGAGTTGCTACATTTAATTAATTAATTAATTAATTATTGTACTTGACATTAAGTGTAATTAATTATCTATGTGTGTGATTGAGGAAGCTGTTATTGCTGTGTTTTTATTATTTTATTATTTTGTCAAAATTAATACATATTTTTAGCATGTCGTAAAGTGATCTCCTCTGCTCTCCATGTTGCATGCCAACTACTGGCAAAATGTGTGCGCCTTTAAAATATCTTTGAGACCAATTAGTTATGTACTTACCACATTTTTATAAATGCAATAAATAAATTTAAATTTGAATTTGAATTTTGTGAGTTTAAAATGTTTTTCTTTTCAATATTCGAGGGTGATTCGATTCACAATCTTGTGAAATAAATATTTTATGAAAATATTTATCAAACTGAGTACCTAGGTATATCACAAGCGGAACACTGCGGCTTCGTGAATTTTTTTTCCAATTTTCTAGTGATGCTCACACATCCTGTTACCTGATACTATAGAATGAACATTCTAATAGCTAGGTATAGCGCAAAAATGTGCGATAATTTGATAAATAGATACATAAATAGATATAAATAACTACCCAATGGCAAACTGAAGATTGATCCATTGTACTTAGCATAGCTTAACCTCATGTAACAACACATTATGTCAACAATAGCTCGTTACAAGGTGTCCATTACAAAGTTGACACGAAAGATTAAGCATCTAGCTATATGTATATGTAGGTATACATTTTCTGAGCTCACTGCTTAAATGACGTCATTTAACCTTAAGGATGTCATTAAAATTGTGCAATACCTACTTTAAATTTGATCCGGTTCAAAGGACCACCTGTAACGGTCAATTTAATAGCCAGGAAAAATATTAAAGGACGTTATTGTTTTTGATTAGTGCGGATTATAGGTACTTTAAGAACCCTATATTATCTTGATCTCATTCCCATATGTTGGGTATTATTTGCCTCGCTTTTCGTGAATGATAGATGAAAATACCATTATAAATTTGTATTTAGGTGTAACGAAGGACAATGTTAAACTACCTAAACCTAAACTATATTTATCAATGGCTTAAGTCTTTCACAAAATCACGGTAATACTATTTACAACTATTTAGAGACGTATACTTTTCCGAGTAATAAATGATAATGTAACTAACTAACACTCTTTCTTACTTACCTGTTCAGCTATACGGCGGCTATAAGTAATAAAAAGATTAGCGATTGCGGCAGTGATTGATGTTTATTGCTTTAAATGAGATAAAGATTATAATTACCTATTGATTTTATATCTTCATTACTGCTACGATTGATTGAAAATCTGTAGCAAATAAGTAAGAAGAAAATAATTTTGTAAGAAGGACATGAACTTGTACAGTCAACGTCATAAACTATGTTCATTTATGTACCTTGTCGCTTTTAGTCGTTACGCTTAAGTAAATAATTTCGTATGGCTTTTGAAACATGACGTTAAAGTGGCAGGGTACAAAAGTAATCAGTTATTTATGACGTTGACCCTACTTAATTCGAGAGTTTCAATTACGATTTCCTAACATTTTACGCTGTAGGTAGACAATTCGGTGACTGGGTCACCCTATAGTTTTTCTGTATTACGGTCGAACAATTGTCTTGGTAGGTACCACTTTAATAATCTATTAATCCCACCTTGGCTGATAACGCTTAATAAGAACAGGCACCTAAAAACAACTGGGTATTGGGTATGTATTAAATTAGGTACGATAAGATAGGAAATGCATTACTTATTATTAGACGTTGTACCCCACCCCTTTAGTTCATGCATTGAACAATCAAATGTCAATGCAAGAATAGTTTAACGTACCTTAAGTCATAGATGACTAGAACTTACTCTCAAGCTAGGACAAGATTTTAAATTCGAACAGCAATAGTTGCTAGGCTCCGCTCCATTCGACGCTTTGGGCTTAAAACCATTAAATTTCATAATACCTTATTCACTAATAGGTACCCCTATTTTTCAAATTACCATGGGCTCATAATACCTAAAATTTCAAATTGTCTTGTTCTTAAAATTTGAAATTTTAGGTATTATGAGCCCATATATGGTATTACTATAGTAATTTGAAAATTAGGGGTATTAGTGAATAAGGTATTATGAAATTTAGTGGTTTTAAGCCCAAAGCCATTCGACCTCATTGGTTTGAAAAGAGAAACAATCTCAACTATCCAACTTTAAAATGATATTCTCAATCCTTCGGTTGACTAAGCTACAATATGTTTGATGTCGCCAGTCGTATTGTAGTCAGAAACCTCCTCCCCTCAACCAATATAAAATGACCTCACACGGCTTACGTTTTGATTAGACGCAGGGCTCTGATAACACTGGATTTTTATAGATACGGCCATTTATAAAATTACATATATTTATATTGAGTAGGTGTAGCTTAAGGCTTAATAAATCTTCAAGCGGTTTACTCCGTACTTAATGATGTAATCTAATTAGTTACATAGAGTTCAACTAAGTCACATTTCAGTTTTTACCTAAACACATTTAAAATTAAATTACAGCATTTCTTGTAGGACTTAAGTCACAATCGCATAAATGTTACCGTTACAGAACATTTAATATTCAATTCATGTAGATACCAATAAATTCCAAGCTCTAAAAATTTGTTGATAAAGTAGGTGTTCTCATTTCCTGGACCTCAGGCAGATCAAATATTCATTTATTCTACCTATGTATCACGCAAGTGTTGACAATAAAACAGTGATCGCAAAATGATTAGGAAGGAGATATAATAGTAGATTGTACACCAAGGGGTAAAGCACTGCATTATGTCACGGGCGCGATATTGAATCCTGAGCGTATCGAGGGACACCAGATTTAACTCCCGAGCGTAGCGAGGGGGTTTTTTAGTTGATTCCCGAGCGAAGCGAGGGAATTAAGATGGAGTCCTGAGAGCAGTGAAGGATTTAAGCGCGCCCAAGGCAAAATCAGTTTTATCCCCGAGGAGTATACTCTACTTTTCTCACCTTTTGCGAGACAATAAAAACCAAGGCTACTAGAAAAATACTCGAAATAGACCCAGAAGCACTGATTCTGACACTGACTTTGCGCCTTTCGCAGTTTTCCATTTGTCGAAATCTTTGTAAGCTTTTAAGTATTTTTCCTTCGACTTCTCTGGGAGTACATTATTAACAATTTTTAAGGCCGGCTTGCGCAGACCTGGGTTAGCTACTTAACTCCGAGCGAGTTAACTGCTAACCCAGGGTTAACAAGTGTCAAAATGTATGGAACTGTCATTCTTAACCAGGGTTTGGGATTGGCGTTTATTGTTAACAATTTATTATTAATAAGGTCGTAATTTTTGAATAAATATAAATCATAAATTAATACAAATAAATTGCTGGAAAATAAATATTTTGGCGGGAATAAAAAAAAAACCAATTTGAATTAAATATGAATATATAAGTTGAACATTCGTATCATTTCCTTGGATTTATTTGAGAAAAGCACTATACAAGCCTTGGCCACGAACAGGGATTGCCGGCCTCGTATCTCTAGATGGCCTCGTTAACACTCGGCCATCTATTACTACTCGGCCGGCAATCCCCTATTTCGCGGCCGCTGCAGTAATGTACTATTCTCAAACATGCTATGAAATATTGACGTTATGTTCCTTAAAATACGCCACGAACTGTCACGTTGCAGGTGCGGCTAGACGAGAGGTCAATAATGGAATTTCATACAACATTGCTGGCCAAGGCCAGCAAAGTGATCGTCTATTGTTTTATGTGACACAGCACCATGACGTTTAATAGGTCGACGTGGTCGACGTGGATGGATGGATGGACGGACGGATGGACGGACGGACGGACGGACGGACGGAGGGATGGATGGATGTTGATGGATGGATGGATGGATGGATGTTGATGGATGTTGATGGATGTTGATGGATGTTGATGGATGTTGATGGATGTTGGTTGATGGATGTTGATGGATGTTGGTTGATGGATGTTGATGGATGTTGATGGATGTTGATGGATGTTGGTTGATGGATGTTGATGGATGTTCATGGATGTTGATGGATGTTGGTTGATGGTTGTTGATGGATGTTGATGGATGTTGATGGATGTTGGTTGATGGATGTTGATGTATGTTGATGGATGTTGATGGATGTTGTTGGATGTTGATGGATGTTGATGGATGTTGATGGTTGTTGATGGATGTTGATGGATGGATGGATGGATGGATGTTGATGGATGTTCTTGTTCATGGATGTTGACGGATGTTGATGGATGTTGATGGATGTTGATGGATGTTGATGATGTTGTTGGTGATGGTGATGGTGATGGTGATGGTGATGGTGATGATGATGGCGGTGATGATGGTGGTGATGATGATGATGCATGTTTGAGAAAAACTCTATACAAGCCTTGGCCACGAACAGGGATTGCCGGCCTCGTATCTCTAGATGGCCTCGTTAACACTCGGCCATCTAGATAACTACTCGGCCGGCAATCCCCTATTTCGCGGCCGCTGCAGTAATGTACTATTATTACACTGCATGCGTCACAAAAGCATAACATGTATCGCATGGTGTTGGGAATGGTCAAACAGTAAAATCATAAAACATAGAGCTAAGTATTACTACCTTTAATTTTTTTTTCATCTTTCTTTTTTACTTTCTTGATCTCGGTTATACAACCTTTTTCCTTGCTCCTTCGGTAGAATCGGTACATAAATCAACAAATATACCTACGTCAAGCAGTTTCAACTATCACAAATACAACACAAAATGTTACTTAATGCGTTTCTAACTTTTTACGAGTTAATTTTCAAAGCTAAAAACTGAAAAACTTTGAAAAATTAATTACTTTTAAAAACCGGTCAAGTGCGAGTCAGAATCACGCACGAAGGGCCGTACCATTATCTATAAAAAAACCGGCCAAGAGCGTGTCGGACACGCCCAAGGTAGGGTTCCGTAGCCATTACGAAAAAATCAAGTAATATTTTTCTAAGGATTTCGTATGTATACGGAATCATCCAAGTTTAGGTATGTTTTCTACCTTAGGCTACTATTTACTCTTAAACTAAAAATAATTTCCAAGTAATCTTAGCCGCTATAATTTTCCTAGTAAATTTGATATATTTACTATCATGCTGATTTTTTTCAAATTTTTCCTCTCAACAGTTTAGATTTTAGAGGGGGGGGACTGTCGATTTTAATGAAAATTTTCACACTAAAGTTGAATATTTCGCAAACAGATAACTGAATAGAATAATCATGTTAGCAACCCCGCAATGGTTTTAAAATACCTATCCAACGATACCCCAAACTATAGGGCTAGCCGAGAAAAAAAAATCACCCCCCCTTTACGTATATGGGAGGTACCCTAAAAAAAAAATTTGATAGCTTTTTTATTTAACCACTTTGTCGCCGTGACTGATATACCTACACCGTGAAATTTTAGTGGTTGTTTTCCCGAAACGAGGTGATTTAGTTTCGATTGTACAATCGATTTATAATTACTATTTTGACTAGAGTCAGAAATCCAATTGTGAAAAACGAAAGTCGAAAATGACCGCAAACCAATAGTAACGCTTCGTTGGTACAAGTAGCGTACGATCGTACGATAGGCTAGGTACCAACGAAGCGTTACTATTGGTTTGCGGTCATTTTCGACTTTCGTTTTTCACAATTGGATTTTTGACTCTAGTCAAAATAGTAATTATAAATCGATTGTACAATCGAAACTAAATCACCTCGTTTCGGGAAAACAACCACTAAAATTTCACGGTGTATAACTAAATATTCTGTGAATATTTCAAGCGTCTACCTGTTGCCGGAGCAAAATAGAGCAAAACAATCACCTTTGTTGTATGGGAGCCCCTTAAATATTTATTTTATTCTGGTTTTTAGTATTTGTTGTTATAGCGGCAACCGAAATACATAATCTGTGAAAATTTCAACTGTCTAGCTATCACGGTTCATGAGACACTGGTGACAGACGGACGGACAGACGGACAGATGGACGGACAGCGGAACCTCATTAATAGGGTCTTACGCTTTGTGTACGGAACCCTAAAATGTTTGATCATTTCTTTCTAATACGAAAATGATGGCGGTCGTCCAAGTAGGTTTGGTAATCTCGACCCAACTTTGATTTTTCAGGATCTGCGTATGACCTGGACGAGGTCACGATCGAAGGATGCGGGATGCGGCTGCCCTGTTACGTTACTCTGGGAGAAAACGTACCTGTCAACGTTAAGTTTTACGCAGGTATGTTCACAAAGGTATTAACCAGTCATCATTTCAGCCGTAGTATGTCCACTGCTGGACATAGAGGCCTCCCTCATTCAACCTTATCATTACGGTTGGAAGCGGCTGGTATCCACCGTGAACCTGCGGCCTTTACCAAATCATCCGGGAATCTCGTTAGTGGACATCCCACGCTTTGCCAGTCCCAGAGGCTAAATTCAGGAACGGCCCAACACGTTTTGCGGGCGGTAATTCAATCGTTTGCGAGAGGATAGGGATGAACTGCTATTCAGGAACGCCAAAAATCACTGGTTTGCGAGAGGTTTGGGCTGAGCTTGGGATGAGCCTTATTTATTTATTCATTTATTTATTTACAAAGCGAATTAACAGGAAAATAAGGCTCATCCCAAGCTTAGCCCATCCCTACCCTCTCGCAAACGATTGAGTTACCGTTCGCAAACGATTGGGACGTTCCTGAATTTAGCCCCTGATCTCCAATCAGGATTTTTTCCCTCGTAAAAGTAGCGCTCTCATTTTATTTCGACCCTTTTGTGTCCTACTCTATTGGCTACAAACTTCTGTGGTACAGAAAGTTGTTAGTATTCATGTGGTCTTTGGAATTCTTTATGTTTTATGTGTTTTAATAGAATTAACATTTTACAGATTTCGTCTCAACGCAGCTGGATCAAGAGGTGGTGATTAACATCAATCAAATAAGTTTGAGAACTAATGTTACCCCAGGTACCTACTTTCCCTCATTACGCATTTTGTATCAAAAGTAAATCAATATTGATTTGATTGCTTAATCAGATTTGACAATAAAACGTGAGTTAGTTGTTTTGTTAAAGAGTTTGAATATTATTTTGACAATTACAATTATAATTAAGTATATGCGTAATTTCTGGGGCACAGCGGAACTGTTTCGAAAAATCAGTCATTTTAATATGATCCACCTTTTCTAGTTGGTACATTTGTATAGGACGATACAATAATTTTAAGAATAGTTAGTACACAGTCAAGGAAACTGAATCACGTAGGGTCAACGTCATAAATATGTGATCACTTTCTTTTGTACCTTGTCACTTTAACATCATGTTTGAAAAGGCATACAATATCATGTAACGACTGCAAGCGACAAGGTACATAAGTGACCACTTATTTATGACGTTGACTGTACCAGGGTGAATCCTTTTCATTGCAAATGCCATGTTGGACATTCCATACATTTGCCAAAGAAATCATCGTGAAATTGGTTGTGAAAAGGTTCCACCCTGGTACAGTCAAGGGCAAAAATATGTATACACTTTAGTACCTTGTCTATTTTCATCATATTTGAATCGCCATATATGAACTGTTACAGTGGTTAAAGTGACAAGGTACTAAAGTGTATACATATTTTTGCCCTTGACTGTACGTACGCGATTCAGTTTCGAGGAAACTGGACGCGTACCAGAATGGAACCTCTTCACAGTTAATTTCCCGTTGATTTCTTTGGCAGATTTAGGGAACGTCAACATGACATTTGCAAGAAAACAGTTCCACCCTGGTACGCAATTCAGTTTTCTCGACTGTAAGTATATACCCACGTTGTTTGTTTATTCTAAATGCTTTTCCTATTCCAGAACCCTGTGAAACAGTGCACTGCCCAGTAAGGACTAACGCTGCAACGTCCTTCACTAGCATCATGTCTGTGCCGACCAACATGGCCGTGGTAAGCTATTTTGAGTAGGTACCTAAGAAGTATGTGTTCTGTTGCTGAGAAACGGCAGGGGTGGTTTCACTCCGCAGTTTAGGTATGTTCGGCCGGCGCACCTCCCGGGCAGGCGTATGGCAGTAGGTTGTCACTCGATCGGCATCTTTTTAGGGTTCCGTAGTCAACTAGGAACCCTTATAGTTTCGCCATGTCTGTCCGTCTGTCTGTCCGTCCGCGGCTAAGCTCAGAGATCGTTAGTACTAGAAAGCTGTAATTTGGCATGAATATACGAGGGGCGTTCAATATAAAGTGAGAATGAGATGCAAACTCTTTCAATATTAGGAAATTAAATACTGGCCGGTAAAGCTAATCTAATCTAGCTGATTGCTATGAAAAAAAAAGTAACTGTCTTTTGTTTAAAAAAAAATACGGTAATTTCTTTGCAATAGTACGTTAGCGAAAATGGAGAAAATTTAACTGCGCGCCGTTATCAAATACTTGTGTTTGAAAAATTTTTCTACGGTCCAAGTCAATTTAGATTTGCGGGACACTTTAGGGTCTAATGCTCCTCCGTATTCGACAGTCGCACGTTGGTGCGCCGAATTTAGACATGGAAGAATATCGACCATGGACGACCCCCGCTCCGGACGCCCTACTACTGCAATAACTGAAGAAATTGTGAAAAAAGTTGAAAACTCAGTTTTGGCGGATCGTCGTGTCACGGTTCGTTTTATTGCTGAAAATGTAAAGATTTCAACGGGGAGCGTGCATAATATTTTACATGAACGCTTGGGTATGAAAAAGGTATCTGCGCGTTGGGTACCAAGAATGCTTACTGACACGCAAAAACAAACTAGAGTCGAGATTTGTCAAGAAGCTTTGGACCTGATACAGCAAGACCGGGAACTTTTTTTGGCGCGATTTATAACAATGGACGAAACATGGCTCCGTCATTACGACCCTGAAACGAAACTGCAGTCTATGACATGGAAAAGGCCATCATCTGCAACTCCGAAGAAATTCAAGGTGGGCCCATCTGCCGGTAAGGTCATGGGCTCTGTTTTTTGGGATGGTAAAGGGGTATTAATGATTGAGTATCTCAAACATGGAGCCACTATTACGGGCACTTTATACGCCAAACAAATAGCAACATTGCGCAATGAGATCCGCGAAAAACGGCGAGGTAAACTCTCGAAAGTTGTGCTGTTCCACCAGGACAATGCCCCGGCACACAAGTCCATCGTTGCAATGGCTGCAATTCGTGATGCTGGGTTCAATATCCTTAAGCAACCTCTGTATTCACCAGATCTCGCTCCCAGTGATTTCTACCTATTTCCGAGATTGAAACAATACCCGAGAGGCCAGAAATTTGAAGACGACGACGTGGTAGTCGCTGCAGTACAAGATTTTTTAAATACTCAAGATGAGACCTTTTTTAAAAATGAAATTTTAAGTTTAGACAAAAGATATAATATGTGTATTATGCTAAAAGGTGACTATGTCGAAAAATAAAATTACATTTAGTAAAAGTTGCTTATAACATACTCATTCTCACTTTTTATTGAACGCCCCTAGTACATATCAGTCACGCCAACAAAATGGTAAAATAAAAAATAAAAAATATTTTTTTTCTGTGATTTTTGCAACAAACAAGGACTTCTAAACGATCTTATAATTGGGGATGTCTATTTTTTTGCAATGTATAGTAAATCGAAAACCATTTCGAGATAAATGGTTTTTAACTCGTTTTCTGTAGTTATATAATTTTAATATTATATAATGAATTTATTACATAACAAATAAGCAATGACCTTCATTTGACTTTGGTGTAAATTGCGTGACCGGTCCAAGTCGTACTTTATTCTGTGTGGTTAGAATTCTTCTCAAATTTACGCTTGGATTATAACTACGGAGTTTGATTTGGACCCACTGCCTGACATCTAGCACTTTGACAGCGCCAGTAAAGTGACACTAGTTACAGAGGCCCTACCACGAAGTGCATAATTCGAACTTCGTTTCGTGCCGTCCCGCTCACGCTAATATGATTTGACACGAGAGTGAGAGGGATAATGCGATACGAACTTCGATTTTCGAATTTCGTGGTAGCGCCTCAGTGTACCACCACGCAAAAAATAATTAAAGGGGTTGCCTTATCGTACGCATTTAGATAGATTTAGAAATTTGGCAGTGTGGGAGCCCTCAATTACAATCTGACGTCATCAACCAAAATAGTTTCAATAATTAATTTCGAAAAAAGTAGTGAACTAAGTGACAAAATATTGAAATTAGTTTCTTATAATTGACTTTTCTATACAAAAAAAATATAAAAACCACTAGTAATTTTTTTTAGACATTCCCAATTTACTTACTTACTTACTAAAGGTAGTTTACTGAATTAATAACACTGTTATCTTTCTTGATTTATATATCGGCGAGGGAAATTATTATTAATAAACGTAGATATATTTAGATAGATTACATTCGGAAAATTGAACAACATTTTTAAAGTCATACGAGTATTAATGGCTAAAAAAATTACTAGCCGATTTACTGTTCCTAAATTAAATTTTGCGTCAGCAGTAAATGACGGGGGTGCGGTAACCAAATTATTTCTACAAAAGTAAGGTTTGAAGTCGTTGTTAAAATCACCGAGTGATTAGTGAAACTTCTGATGCGACTTCCAACAAGCGTTGCGTATTAACGCAAGTTGACGTTTACGAGACGTTTGCGAGAGGGGTGAGGTGAGGGGGGGGATGAGAGGATTTCAAAGGGGGATGAAAATTTCATTGATTTTGCCGTAGGATGCACCGTTTTCAAGATATTTGACAAAAACACTGGGGGGAGGGGATGCGGGGGTTTCAGGGGGGGGGATCAAAATGTCATTGATTTTGCATCATTTTTCAAGATATTTGACAAAAACACCGGTTCTCGTCCGATCACCGAAGTTAAGCAACGTCGGGCGCGGTCAGTAGGTAGGTACTTGGATGGGTGACCGCCTGGTTTTTTTATTTTTTACTATGAAGTTTCACTTCTTTCGCGCGGAGGGACTCCACGCACTATTTTTTATGTATAACAATTCGTGCCGTCGTGACTAATTATATGTATAACAATTCGTGCTCTCGTGACTAATAAATGCCCCTTCCAATGATATCATCATCATCATCCCAGCCTATATAGGTATGGTACATCCCACTGCAGGTCACAGGCCTCCTCTCAAAATAAAAGGGCTTGGGCCGTAGTTCCCACGCGGGCCCAGTGCGGATTGTGAACTTCACACACACCATTGGATTTCATCTCAGGTGTACGCAGGTTTTCTCGCGATGTTTTCCTTCACCGTAAATCTCGCGGTAAATCTCAAATATAATTTCGCATATACCTAAATTCAGAAAAACTCAGAGGTGCGAGCCCGTATTTGAACCCACGACCCTATGCTTGAGAAGCAATAGTTCAAACCACAAGCCACCACGGCTTCAATGATTACCACTATTAAATTTACGTGTGATCTGATCAAGGCATTTAGAATAAGGGGCCCCAGGAGCTGTGACCAAGAAATGTAATCTACATGCATTAAACTGTAGTTTTTTATAGTCACTAGGATGCCTAGGGATAATGATCCCTGGGGCCCTGGGCACGTGCCCATAGTGCCCAGTGGGAAAGAGGGGCCTGTGGGTAAAGTCCGCATGCAGCATTCGACATGAGATACGTACTTAATCCAAGTGGCAAACTAGGTATAAGCATATTCTGTTGATTTAAGTATATGAAATTGTTGGTATCTTTGGAACGAAATTTTCATTAAGCGTCAACTTTAAAATTAAATCTACTTACTTAAATATTTTACAATTAAAATTTCTCTTTTCTCTTCCCTTTATTATAAATCTGAATTTATACTTACGACGTGTATTACGACTAGAACACTTTAATGTAGTTAAACATCTTTGAATAAATTGCCGACCATCGTAAATAAGTCAATAACCAAATGTGTGTGTAACTCTTATGTTTTGTTCCTTTACAGAATCAACGAGGCTATTTGCGTTGGCGAGTCCTCAATGAAAGCGGAAGGCTAGTGCTGTGCTACGCTGTGTTAGTGCAGACGCAAACCCCAACACAGAAGATGCTCCGCGAAGCCATGGCTGCTAAAGCCCGGTCCGATGGCTCTGAACATCAAAATAACGAAATTGAAAAGTCTAAAATACCCCATGCATCGCTTCTCAACATAAACAAAAGAAATACCTCTGATTTTTCGTATCTTGAAGACATTATGAAGCGTTCCTACCATACCAACAGTATTGCGTTTAGCCATGGTGATGATGTCACAACGAGTCATGATGTGATTAATCAAATATGATTTCCTAGATAATCATATTGTAATGTAAAGTGATTAATTATTATACTAAACGGGACTTATCACGCAAACAATATTATTACGAGTGAAAATCAAGGAAAGTTTAAAACAGTAGGGTATACTGTAAGTTGTAGGTTGCTATATTTATCATAATTATTAAAGACTGTAAGGCACAGCAAGCGCTGCCAATCGTCAATGAATCGCAATTTGCTGGCTTTAGGTACCTAGTTTCCTTAATTATCTAAAGCCATTGATTGGTAAGTATAGCATTTGGTGTGGCCAAGCTTTAATTTAATAAGTATTAAGTACGTTGTTTCATGGTTGTTTCGTAATTCTTATGAATTTGAAAGAATTGAGTTTGTGTATATCATTAAATTAGAATTTACAATGCCTCTTTTACGATACTTAAGCACCTATTGTTAAATATTTTTACAAGCTTTTATTATACTTTTTACACGTGTCACACAAAATAAATCGAGCTAATGTTTAATTGTTGTGCCCATTTATTTATATTATAATCCTCTGTGATCTATCGCAATTCATTATTAGATAAGTATATATGTTATGGACCAAGTGATTAATGCGGGAATTATGAATAATGTCTAGCTCTATCGGGCAAAGTCATTAATTACTATCTAAACTTCATTATTTATCATATTGCCCGGTCATTATTATATTGCTACGTGACAAATGGGCAATAAAGCTAAGTTGCCGTTGCTAATGCCCGGGCATTATTAATAATGTCTAGCTCTATCGGGAAAAGTGGTTAATTACTATCTAAACCAAAGCCAGCGAGCGAGCGAGCAAGACCTATCGGAGCGGAAGCGACTCGGTATGGTCAGGATCAAAGGCTAATGCGGGAGCGTAGCGCAGCGAAGCTCCCGCTTTAGCCTTTGGTGTTAGTTAAGTACCTATTTTTTTATGACCACCCGAAAAATCTAATTTGTATTACTCAGCCCAAAAGGTGATGGGCATTATGAAAAATGCCCGATTTATCACTTGGTCCATAACATATATGTATATCGCTTAAGCTCAATAATTAGGAAGATGAAATAAAAATTTCTTCATATATACCTATTCATGACACTAACACTGGTGATAGATAATAATGTAATTAACTGTTGTGCTTGACTAGGTACTTACCTTAAAATATCCGCATTACAACTATGCAGCGCTAATTAAGTTAGTCATTAGGTAAGATACCGAAATAACATTATTCAAAACTTCTCATTCTTATCTATTGTTATCGCCTATCTATGCATAATTTAATTACAAAACAGTAACGTTACTGAGTGACTAACTGACTGACAGACAGCTTTATTTATATCGTATCTAAGTAGATACCTACTCTCAATTAAGTCAGCCAAATACTTACCTACTTTTATTCACTATCGAACTCGGAAATTTTCCTTCCCGATTTTTACTTTCCCGGTTTCATTAGGTACTTTTATTGTTCGACGTCGACGTACAGTCAAGATCATAAAATTATGTCCGTTAACAAGGCGTCAAAAATATCTACTTATAGGTACAACTCTATGCCACTAACCATAAATTTGGTGTGTGCATATGATATTTGACGCAATGCATGGTTGTAAAGATATTTGTATTAATGCTTCGACTGTAAAGTGCCAACCCCTGATTCCTGGGCCACCGTCGAACCTTATCATATTATTTCCCTTAATGGCGGCCTTAAGGCTTGGGCCAATGTCAGTGAACCTTATCTTACCATAGTAAATTAATATCGTTTGACGTGTATGCCATAATGACAAGGTTCTACGGTAGCCTAGGAATCAAATTGACTGACTATACCAATGTGCTATAGTAGATTGTTCAACAAGGGAGGAAAATAGCCAATATCACACGAGGTTACTTGGCACCCGAGCACAGCGAGAGTGCCAATATTCCGAGGGTGATATTGGTGTTTTCCCGAGTTAAACACTCTGCTTTTCATTTCGACTACAAGGAAAGTAAGAAAATATAAGTATAAATAAATAAAAATGTCTAAACTGGTCAATATGATCGTTGTAAAATATTTCAATGGAGTTTATTGTTAAGGAATAATTAATTTAACAAAATTTAGAATTTTCAATATAATAATTAATGAAAACAGTAGATAAAGTAGGTATTTTGGTAAATTGTCGTTTACCGTGTTTTTTTCTTAACATTTTCTAACTTTTCTGGTTTAAGCCACTAAATAAGAAACTAATGTAAATTAATAATTTAATTTAATAATATTTCACTGGCATTATACAATTTGTAATATTTAAGAAAAAAAACTCAATACTTAATTATTCCATGTATATTTATGCCGCAATGCTTGGCTGAATGCGTACGTGTTCCATTGACAGCCAATGCCTTTATTTTTTTTAATTAATTTCTACCCTAGGGAAGAAAATAATAGTTATCCTCCCGTGTGTCAGATATGATTTGCCTCACTTTCCGAGTATGAGAGATGTAATGTAATGAAGGTTCGTATTGAAAGACTAAATATGTACATAATTAAAAGACTTAGTAGGTACTTAAGTCAGGGCAACTTCTACTATTTATTTACACACTTCTATACACAAATTAACAAAAATTTTAAACAAATTAGTAAGTATTATTGTACTTAGTACAATCGTCATGTCATGAGTTTTAAGGGGGTGCTCTACTCAGTTGGCTTTAAACTGAGGCAAAATTAAGGGCGATTTAAATTCATTGCTTTTATATTTATTTGCGTAATAAAAGGTAACAAGGACAATTTCAGCAATTTAGTAATGATAACTAACTAGGTATCTAGGTTTAAGTATCTATTTAAATACATTATCAACGAAAGCTCAAATATTACTCCATCAGCTATCCATCATCAGCTATTAGTAATACTTATAAATGCGAAAGTCTGTGACCGTGCGTGTTGTTGTTTATAGGTACTCTTTCTAAATAGGTAGGTATGCAAATTAGTGGCTGATCTCTGAAATAACACGTAGGCGACATTTTATACTGATATTCTCAAGGGATAAAAATGTACGAATGTCAAATCCTGAAATATCAACCACTAAGTCTGGTGACATGAAATTTTGCACGGAAGTTCTTTATCAATTAAAGACACATATATAATTTTTAAAAATTTAGTAGGTACTTTCAGAATTTCTATTCAAGTGCAAGATCCTTGGTCACGCAAACGAAGCCGAGGTTAAATAGCTTAAATTGCCAATCGGTACCTATGTATAAATACCAGCCAAATGCTAGTCGGATTCGCACCGTATCACCGTACAATTAAATAATTAAGTAATATGTTTTTTGGGACCCCCTTTAAGTTTTAGCTTTAGTTTACCTACTTATCAAGATTCTAAAGACACTGCTTTACAGACAGAGGAGCCTTGAGTCGCAAAAGGGTCCCTATGGCATCCTTTTCGTATGTAAACCAAGCCACCTTGATGAAACACCAAGTGCAGCGTTGAACCCGCGCCGCGAGCAGATTTGCGTGAGTCGAGCCGGGCAGTGCCGCGAGGGTTTCGTCCGAGTGTTAACTTGTTAAGTTAGCCGGTTAACTGGTCAGTCAAGTCAGTTGCCACAATGTTCCCGCTAAGTGTAGTCGTGTGCTCGTTGCTCGCCCTCGCCGCCGCCACCGATGTGCAGCAATGCCCCGGTAAGTCTTTACATAAGTCTATTATTACTCGACCCGCTTTCGTCTCAACTTACGTTCGCAGAAAGCATTCTTGCGATACCTATACTCCGGCACGCAATGAAAAACAGCTGGTTGGACTAACGTTTTAAAAAGTTAACACATTTGTCATGTCCGTTCCATTCTCACCTTTGATAAAATATTACCGATATAATTCGATTCAATATTGTTATTCGATCAAAAATAATCTTAATTACCACCATTTTAGATTCAAACCCCAGTAATATTAGAAACGCGAAAGTTTGTATGGATGGGTGTATTATATATAATTATGTGTTTGTTACTCTTTCACGCTAAAACGGTTCGACGGATTCTGATGAAATTTGGTAAACATCTACTTAATATATAAAAATCTCGTGTCACGGTTTTTGTTATCGAATTCCTCCGAAACCGCTTGACCGATTGTTATGATGAATTTTTTTGTCTATTTGCGGTAGGTCTGAGATCCAAAGCTATAATACTTTTTATCCCGGAAAATTGCATAGTTCCCGCGAGATAACGATAAGTTTTATATTAAACTTGGGTAAGAATAACAGGTACAAACAGAGCCAAGTACATTTTATGATGTTCCATGTACTTGTTTTTCTGTACTTATTGTTTTATTTGTGGTGTACAATATTATAAAGCGTCATTGTATTGTATTGTTTACTTACTTTAATAAAAAGGGGTATTTTGTCTGACAACATCTCGTAATTGACTAACCTAGTAGGTAGGTACCTGACGAAAACATGATAAACATAAGATACCCATATATAAATATATGGGGACGTTATTGATAGCATGTATTGTTCTTGAAAATATAAAAGAATAGGTACTTAGTGATTGTTTACTTGAAAGTTATCGGAAGTTTGCATACAGACTTCGCTTTCTAAATATAGCTAGAAGTAATAGAGGTAAGAAACTATTCGAGTAGGTACGTATTACTTAATATTTAATAAAAAACATAGGAATAGGTACAACGTAATCTAATTAACACTACACAATATAGGTATTATAATGTTTCGTTTATGGCATTTAAATAAGAGAGTTAATCATGAATTTTATTTGTAGATATATTATGTGAACTTGTAATTATTTACATTGATCTCTAGACTCACGACGACCGCTAAAATTGTGTAATCAATAGTAAAACCGGTTATTATGCATTGGCTTTACAATACACTTGACTTGTCTGCCGTTCCCATAAATATAAGTAGTACCTACTTAGACGGAATTGTTTTAATTTTTTATCGCACTCTTGATAGGTAATCTACACTAATATTATAAAGAGGAAAGATTTGTACCTATGTTTGTATGTTTGTAATGAATAGGCTCAAAAAGTACTGGGCCGATTTAAAAAATTCTTTCACCAATAGAATGCTACATTCTTCCAATTTGACATAGGCTACATTTCATTTTGAAAAAAATTAGGGATCCTTGGTAAAATTTGAACAATGTAACCGAAGGTGTAGAAAAATGAGTCTTAAAATGTCTTTCGTCGAATGCGCTGCCGAAACTATTAGCGATAGAACAAAATAATGTACAACAATATTGAAGAACATCATAAGGTCTACAAAAAACTCCGCGGTAGCATATGTCCAACTATTGTAGTTATGTCACTACAACAACTTTTTTCATTTTAAACATTAATGAAAATGCTAACCAAATTCAAACCATGCTATTTATGTGTTTATATTAATCCTTATCCAAATAAATTATTTAATGGTAAAGACCATTTAACTACCTATAAAATAGTTTTTAAATTATTTAAATTGGACTTTCCATTCAAAAGATATTACGAATTAAAAAATTCAAACAGTAAACAAAACCGCCATAGCGCCGTGGCCGTTGTTTGCGATGCAGTCTGAAAAGCGCGCCGGGCATCGCGGCGGGCGGGGTGGAGGGGGCACTGAAATACAGGAGTGGGGCGTGCACGTCTGTAATAATTAATAAATAATAAATAATATTTTTTTAATAAACAAAAATATTTGTGAAAAAAAGTGTTTCATATCCAAATTTCCAAAAATAAATAATTGTCTACCCCGTGCGAAGCCGGGACGGGCTGCTAGTCGGTAATATACCTATACGTACTTAGTTATGGTCAAATAGAACCAGTTGAAAAATGCAATGCCTAACGTACAAGGGCAATGGAAATTAGTTAAGTTGATTATTAAGTTAAGTATTACCTTTACATAACAACCTACGTATTTAAATAGATTTTAGTATGTAAGAGGAAAAGGGTAAACCCTCCAGTGAATGAACACTTAAGAAATTTTTCTACTTTAAAAATTCATTACCTACTCTGTATTTATTAATAATTGTAATAATTGTTTTATGTAATTTAATCAATCGTCATTTAATAAACAAAAATTTAATTTCTGCGTTTTTTTACTACGTGTATAGTTTTTGAATTATGGAAGAATTTGCAAAAAAGTACCCAAAAACCTAGTCAATGAACGAAAAAGTTAATGAATGAACATAGTAAAACCCAGCGAATTAACATTATTTAGATAGTTTTAATCAACATTTAAAAAACATTTTCAACATAAAACGAAGTCTTCTTCTTCAGTAATTATTTTATAAAAAATTGAGATAGGTACGACGTAGGTACAGTACCTTCAGTATTCCAAGGCGGTGATCACTTATTACCATGTGGTGACCCGCATGCTCGTTTGACAGCTATTTCACATAAAAAAAATCACGTCCATCGTTACCTACGTTATCCATACATAGGATTAGTAACTAGGTAAGTATCTAGTAAATGAACAAAGCCAAATTTCTATAGTCCATTTACTAGATTTTTCATTCCTATGAATGAACATAAGTGTCCCAATGCTTAGTTCAAAGAAACAGAATCGTTTTCTATACAGAATCTGAAAACACCAGCTTAATACGATTACGTTAAGATTTAAATTTAAGTAAATTAAAAAAACTAAAAAACACGCTTTAAAAAATAAAAAATAAATTTTAATAAATTTCAATTCACTATTCTTATAGTGCAGTAAAAAATCTTAATAAGCAATTATTATATTGTTATATCTAGATCAAAATTTGTAAACAATTCTAAATATTGATAAAATAAATAATAATAGTTTAAAATATTTTATTGTAAAAAAAGCGTGGGGTGCTTTTTAAGATGTTATCAAAATGACAATCCTTGACAATTGACACCATGCACCCCACGCTTTTTTTACAATAAAATATTTTAAACTATTATTATTTATTTTATCAATATTTAGAATTGTTTACAAATTTTGATCTGGATATAACAATATAATAATTGCTTATTAAGATTTTTTACTGCACTATAAGAATAGTGAATTGAAATTTATTAAAATTTATTTTTTATTTTTTAAAGCGTGTTTTTTAGTTTTTTTAAACTATTATTTATTTTCTATTTTTTGTTGCATTTTTTTTCTTTCTACGCCCCTCACCTACAACCCCCCCAACCCCCGACATCCCCCACCCCATTTCCCCAAACCCCCCCCCCAAACCCCAAACCCCAACCCCCACACCCTTACCCCCAATCCCCTAAACCCCCCTTACCCCCCTCCTCATTTTACAAACCGCCCAACCACCTAAACCCAACCCCCCTAACACCGGGCCCCCCAACCCCCACCCCCCCCCTCCCCCGCCCCGCCAACTGCCCCCCCAACCCCTCCCACACACCCCACCCCGCCACCTACCCCCCCCCCCTTCCAGCTCCATCATGAAACCCTTGTTACCATCTAGGCCTTTTACCCCCTCCCCATTTCCCACAACCCCCCATATTCACTTACCCCTGAACCCCCCAACACCCCCACCCTATTTCCCGTAAACCCCCCCCCATCCCCCCCAACCGCCACACCCTTACCCCCAACCCTCTAAACCCCGGACCCTCTTACCCCATACCCCATTCCCCCCCCCCACCCCGCCACCTACCCCCCTTCCAGCGCCATCATCAGACCCTTGTTACCATCTAGGACCAAAGTACTCGTCAAAACGAATCAAACGAGCCCAAACTCGATGGGGTTGTTTCGTTTTATTGTGGAGTGCCTTTGGCCATCTTCCAGCTCCATCATCAGACCCTGGTTACCATATGGGATCAAAGTGCTCGTCAAGACGAATCAAACGAGCCCAAACTCGATGGGGTTGTGTCGTTTTATTGTGGAGTGCCTTTGGCCATCTTCCAGCTCCATCATCAGACCCTGGTTACCATATGGGATCAAAGTGCTCGTCAAGACGAATCAAACGAGCCCAAACTATTTTCTTCCTATTTTGTTCCGAGACCAGTGGCGCTAGTTTGTCCCCTCTACTTACTATTAATGCACACACGCAAAAGACCGGAACCGTACTACGCAATCACGCACACAATTACTAATATTTTGCTTACAAACAATTATGAACCTAACTACTTAGAGACAGCGTTGAATAACACTCACCGTAAGTCATACCCACACTTACAACACGGCGTTCTTCATTGGCCTCGTCGGCAGTATGGTTGTAGTGTACAAAAGCAATTTATTTCACATTTACGCTAGGCCTCGATTCATCGACAATTTTATCGACTGTTACAGTTTGCAGTAAACTTTACAGGAAATTATTGGTTAAATGATCAAATTTAAAATTAATTCGTGGGTATGGACATTAGTATAAATAATTTGTAGCTAATTACGTAAATTTGACCTAGGTATGTGAATGTGAAATGTATAATGTTTGGCTGCATGTGTCTGTCATACCAACGTCATAAATAAGTGACCACTTTTGTAGTACCTTGTCACTTTCAATCGTTACATAATTTCGTATGGCTTTTCAAACATGACGTTAAAGCGACAAGGTACAAAAGTGATCACTTATTTATGACGTTGGTTGACCCTACCACCGACTCTGTGTAAGTGAGAGATGTGAGTTTAAACATGAAACTATCGTGAGACTCACTCATAGTGAAAATAAACGGATCACTCACGTCTTAAAACGAGTTAAACTCGACATGTTTCGGGCTAATCCGAGCCCTTCTTCTCGGAGTCACACGTCACGGTGGCTCCCAAACGCGCACTGCGCGCTACTGCCCTGGTCGTGCGGCTACTCGACGCAACTGACAGCGACACACAACTACCCCCGTTTTCATCATCATTTTTTATTGTCATTGTCAAATGTAGGATAGGGGGGTAAATGTAGGGTTGTCAAAGTGATGTTGTTAGTGTTGTGTGCTACCCTACATTTGACGATGACAATAAAAGTGATGATGAAAATGTGTACTAAGTACCAATTAACTGTAGGGTATATTCGTTTTGTCATACATATTTGAAATATGTTTTTAAATAATACGCTGTTTAATACTGAATTATCATTTTTAATATAAAGTCAAAGTCAAAATTCTTTATTCTTTATACAATTTAGGAATTTTGTAGTTTTGGTGAGAGTTTCGGGATTAAATAAACAAAAGAAACAATCAGTATTTTTTTTTACAATGGAATTGTAACTTTATTATTTGTACACTATTATACTAATTACACCACCTTTATACCGTGTTTAGGATGATTGTAAACTAGGATATCGATAAAATTTTACGCAAGTCAACGGGCATCACTATCTCGGGACTAGTCGTAACCTGTCTTGTGTTCGTACCATGAACATTTGTGCGAGGCAGAAGGTTTATCAAAAATTATATTACATTGCTGCGTATACTTCAAAGCAATCTGCGTTTTTAAGGATATGAGCAGCAATGGTACCTGAAGTTTCGTGTTAATAACGTGTAAACCAATATTTCAACAACCTACGAGTCACAAGCGCGGCGCCAAGGTCACGCGTCTAAGGCACTTCTATACTCTTTATTATTATTTCTGTGTGTCACGGTGTTTGTTATCGAACTGCTCAGAAACGACTCAACCGATTTTTAGGGTTCCGTACCCAAAGGGTAAAAACGGGACCCTATTACTGAGGCACCGCTGTCCGTCCGTCTGTCACTAGGCTGCATCTCATGAACCGTGATAGCTAGACAGTTGAATATTTCACAAATGATGTATTTCGGTTGCCGCTATAACAACAAACACTAAAAACCGGAATAAAATAAATATTTAAGGGGCTCCCATACAACAAATGTGATTTTTTTTTGCTCGGTTTTGCTCGATATTTATAACGGCAACAGGTAGACGCTTGAAATATTCACAGAATATTTAGTTATATATTCACATAAAATAAATAATTAAATTAAAATACTTAAAACAAATATTTACCCATACAACAAACGTGATTTTTTGCCATTTTTATAGATAATGGTACGGAACCCTTCGTGCGTGAGTCCGACTCGCACTTGGCCGGTTTTATGAAACTTTTTTATCTGTATTCGGTAGGTCAGAGAATAGCTCGCAGGCTGTATTTTATACCCCTACGTGATAAGAAATAATTTATACTTATGGCAAAACAACGTTTGCCGGGTCAGCTAGTTAATTATATAAAACGTACGAGATTTTTATGGTCCTTTGTTTTTGATTTATAGTTTTTTTAAACCAACCTTAGCTTGGCTAAGTTTCGTTTTTTTGTTATTTTTTGTCATACTCTACAGCAAAGTTTTTCAACCTTTTTCAAAGCATAGAAATCTATTTTAAAAGCTTTTTATTAACTTGCAATGTATGCAAGTATGTATTGTACGGGACAGTACGGGTCAAATCTTGGAAGTCGAATTTGACCCACCTCCAGTGGTCAGATTTACTTGAAATTTGGTATGTCATAATAATATGTAGGTCGGATGACGATGCAAGTACAGTCAACAAAAAGTACAGTCAGCAAAAAGCTTGCATTGAAAGTGAAACTTTTAACAAAAAAATATTTAACTCTAATTTTTTATTTTGTCTGCGGACCGTCTGGAACAGAACCACGAACCCCAGTTTGAGTAAATTTACTAACAGAACTTTATCGTAGCTACAAGCATGAACAATAACCATGACGCAGGTACCTACCTAAGTACTTGAATTATATTTGAATTTGAATGGAAGTCTGATCGCACAAAAAATAATAATTGCTATAACAATTGCCGTCTTGGCTCGATGCCTGCCTGCCTCTGCTCACGAAATAACAATTATAAGAACCTACAATAGATATGTTTTTCGAATAATTAATGCTGTCTTTGGTTAATTGATTAAGTAGCAATTCAATTGAAAATCGCCTCGACTTCTATTCAACCCAGAGATATTATTCTGAGACTCTAAAAGACACTTCAAAAGCTACCTTAAAAATAAAGTTTCATGAATATTTTACTAATTTCACCTTCCGGTTGAGCAACCAAATGCAAAGAAGATTTCACTGACATTCAGTCTGTTCTGGATATATGGTCATACATAACAGCAAAAAAACTTATTGCAGGATTATTGGAAATTCTTGTGGGATAGATAATCTCTGTAACTTCCGAGCCGATTTAAAAAAAATCTTTTACCAGTAAAAAGTTACACTATCCTTTATTGACATAGGCTACTTTTTTCCGGATAAATGCAAAATTCCCAAGGGATAGAAATAAAAATTCAACTTCGGAGCTCATTTTAAAATGTCTTTCACTAATAGAAAAGATATATGCTATTTTCCGGATAAGGACAAATTTGTTGAAATTCCCACGGGATACAGAATAAACGGGATTTATAATATTCACTAACTGATACTGATGATGATGAAATGATGAAATGATAATAATGATGGATGATGCCGTTGCCGGATTTTTGTTTTATACAATGAAAGAGATGAAGAAGCTTTGCCACAAATTGGAATTCTACGCGGACGAAGTCGCGGGCAAAAGCTAGTTTAACTTAAAATAAACTCAATGAGAAACAATTTAAATGAACTTTAAATTTATTAATTAATTAATTGTATATTATCCGGGTGGTCATAAAAATAATAACTACCATCAAAGGCTAATGCGGGAGCGTAGCGGAGCAAAGTAAGCTAGGCAAGCTTGTGTTATGGGTACTAGGCAACGGATAAACATACTTATATAGATAGATACATACTTAAATACATATTAAACACCCGAGACCCGAAAACAAACATTCGTATTTTTCGTACAAATATCTGCCCCGACACGGGAATCGAACCCGGGACCTCAAGCTTCATAGTCAGGTTCTCTAACCACTAGGCCATCTGGTCGTCAAGTTGTTTAAATATTGAGATAAAATCATATTTATACTTATCAGTTGTATGTATAATTTTGGTTTTATACCAAAGTGATAACTAATATTTTTGGTTTGTAACGAAATTAGACGGCCGGATAGCCTAGTTGTTAGAGAACCTGACTACGAAGCTTGAGGTCCCGGGTTCGATTCCCGGTCGGGGCCGATATTTGTGTGAAAAATACGAATGTTTGTGCTCGAGTCTTGGATGTTTAATATGTATTTAAGTATGTATTTATCTATATAAGTATGTTTATCCGTTGTCTAGTACCCATAGTACAAGCTTTGCTTAGTTTGGGACTAGGTCAATTGTTATACATCTTATTGTTTTTATGGGTCGGAATTAGATTTTATAACACTCCAAATTAAGCCCTATGGTACGACCACATTACCCTCGGTAATAGAATGTATGGGAATCTATTACCGACCCATTAAATGTTTGTTTGGGTCGGTGATAGTTTCTTAAGGAAGTATCTATTACCGAGTGACATTTTAGTCTTGTATTAAAATAGATCACATTTAGGGTACCGTAAGCGCAGATTTTTTTGATAAAGTTGAGACTTTTACTTATCAGTCAGAAATACTCATAAGTAATTTAATTATTATTTATTTTTATTAGCAGTTACGTCTGCTCACCGAAACTAAGATTTAAACCCATCGGCGCACCCGGAAAACTTTTTCGCTTTTAAATCTTAGTAATTTAATTATTTGCAATATTGTGACAAATCACAAAAGAAAATATATAATCAAGTAAGACATATTTTGACGTTTTATTTCTAATTTTCCTTAAAAAAATTTGTACAAAAACAGTATACAGAACCAAAAGTCATTATTTTTTATTTACCTCGGTGTTAGGTTCCAAGTTATGAGTCGGGATCCTACCTATTACCGATGGTAAAAAGTTGTTGCTTTTTATACACTCGGTAATGGAAGCTCAATTCGCGGTAATAGAATCATAACCTGTACCTCTACCATGAGTTTACACTAGTTAACGTGACCGTACTCGCTAGCGACGACGTAAATTATTTGTATGGAGAATTGTACAGCGCCTCTAGCGGTCACTTACGGAAGTACAATTCTCCATACAAATCATTTACGCCGTCGCTAGCGAGTACGGTCACTGTGAACTAGTGTAAACTCATGGTAGAGGTACTGTCCATTCCCACGGTAATAGAAGACTTGGGTAATTTGGTTTCAATAATTATTTTATCAAATAATTAGTAGTAAAATGAGCCCAGAAAGTTACGACGACGAAAGTTATTGAACAATCTTAAATAAAAAAAATATTCTCGGTCGTTTAGAAGCTTTCATTGGATTGTACCTACGCTCTCGCGCGCGCATGATGCCCGTAAGCTTCATGGGATTGTACTCTCTCGCGCGCGCCTGATGCCCGTGCGCTTCATGAGATTGCAATTTCTTGTGCGCTAGTGATGCGCATGTGCTTCATTAAAAATGTGCTGTGCTGTGTGGCAAAGATACAATGTTAGCACATGTGTTAGAGAGTACAATCCCATGAAGCGTACGGGCATCATGCGCGCGCGAGAGCGTACAATCCCATGAAGCGCACGGGAATCATGCGCGCGCGAGAGCGTACAATCCCATGAAGCGCACGGGCATCATGCACGCGCGAGAGCGTACAATCCCATGAAGCGCACGGGCATCATGCGCGCGCGAGAGCGTACAATCCCATGAAGCGCACGGGCATCATGCGCGCGCGAGAGCGTACAATCCCATGACATGGGCCGAAAGAAAGAAGAAAAGAGTTAGTGCCCGTATTTGTCGACCCGGAAGAACCACCATTTAATAATGTCTTTAAAACAGCTGTAATAGAACAAGATCGTGCTTTAATCCTTCGCTCCATGCACACTTAGGTATACAGACATTCAAAGTCTGTTAGGCCCATACTACACGGGCAGTTCTCCCGCCGCGGGAAACCGCTTCTGAACCGCCACTAGACACTAGACACTAGGCGCACCCGAAAAACTTTAACGCTTTTAAATAATCTTAGATTCGGTGAGCAGCCGTACTGCTAATAAAATAAATAATATTTATGAGAAATATTCGGGTAACCGCTTTTGGATTGCTAATAGAAAAGGGTGCATGTCACGAACCTACTTGCCATTACGTGCACAGACGATACCTACATCGGCAGCGGTGTTTCCAGATAACTATGACATCGGGGCCACACATCGTTTCTGTTACGAACAAAATTGATTCTTATGCGGATGCGGGTAGGTTAATTTATGTATTACCGTATTGTCGTGTATATAGCCGAAACTGGCGTTCAAAAGGCACAGAGCAGCGATTCTCTTTGAATTGTTGATATTTATGGGCGGTGGTGATCATTTTCCATCAGATGACCCGCTTGCTTGTTTGCCTCCCTCTCATAATAACAAAAAAGTTTCCAGGTTAAATAATTACTAGTTTGTTTAGTTAAGTTATGAATACGGCGGTCGAAATCAAGAATCTAGAAGTAGATATACTTAGATCTAGTAAACTTTACCATTGATTTATTATGTGTATAGGCCACGGTCAAGAGTCCACAGCTTGCTCGACTTGAGCTTAATATAGTAACTCAGGTGAACGATTAAATCTCCATTTCCATTTGCTTAGAGGATTAATATTCAAAGCGCAATTAAATTATTTGGATATCTATCAGTTGTTCGTTTTTACCCGACTACAAGGACAGGGTTATTGATTGATTGATTGATTTTAAAAATATACTTTTATTGAAAGAATACTTTGGTGACGACCTCTGTAGTGCATTAAGAAAATAAAAACAAAAAAGCGTAGGCAAACAGACATATACCTACAACCAATATCTAAATTAAATTTACTTCAATAATAAATTCCGGAAACCCAGAGGTGCGAGCCGGGATTTGAACCCACGACCCTCTGCTTGAGATGCCACTTATTATTTATTATTTATTTATTACAGAGATAAATCAAAATTACATAACAATAATATAAGACCATCGTTATAACCAGATTGGTTTGTATCGATGCTCCATTCCGCAGTAGGTACTTTTTAAAGTTTACTAACAAAATCATGCAATAGTTACACAAATACCTATTTAAACAACTCATGATGCAAAATTTAAATCTAACACACCGTGCACTACAGGGTGAATTCAAACTGGTGATACAAAATTAGTGTTTCATACTCAGTTAATGATGGACAATATCATGCACTAACTCATTTGTTTTTATTAGTCTTACTAGCTTTTGCCCGCGACCGACTCCGTCCGCGTGGAATTAGTAATTTGGGCAGCTTATTTTTTTTATCCAATTTGCTTTTTCATCAATTATGGCTCTCCTTAGTTCCTCGATAATAAAAAAAATACCCCCCCCCCCCCCGCAACCCCCCACACCCTCCAACCCGCTCCCTCCCGCACTCCCCCCGCACAGCAACCCCGAACCCCCCCCGCACCCCTCCGCACCCCCTGCACGCCCACCCACACAGCACCCCCGTACACCCACGTTCGTCCCATCCCAAGTCAAGCGTGCCCTATAGAAGTTTTACTTCAACATTAAACATTAAAGATTAAACATTAAACATTAAACATTAAAACATTAAACATTAAGTTATTTTTTGTCAAATATCTTGAAAACGGTGCATCCTACGGCAAAATCAATGAAATTTTAATCCCCCTCCAAAGCTCCCCCCTCTCCCGCACCCCCCCCCCTCAGCGCCCACCCACCCCCTTGGTGTTTTGACAAATATCTTGAAAACGGTGCAAATCAATGAAATTTTAATCCCCCCTCCGAAGGCCCCGCACCCCCTCCCCCGCACCCTCTCCTCCCCCCCTCAACCCCCCCCCCCCCCCTTGGTGTTTTTGTCAAATATCTTGAAAACGGTGCATCCTACGGCAAAGTCAATGAAATGTTCATCCCCCCCTTAAAACTCCCGCACACCACCCCCGCACCCTCACCCCACCCCAACACCCCCCGCCCCCCCCTCCAACCCCCCTGGTGTTAAAACTGAAAGAATTTTTCAAATAGGAGTAGTAGTTCCTGAGATTAGCGCCTATATAGAAGTTTTACTTCAAAACCCCCGATTTTGAAACATTCTTCCGCTCCGCTCCGCTCCTATTGGTGTTAGCGTGATGATATATAGCCTATAGCCTTCCTCGACAAATGGGCTATCTAACACTGAAAGAATTTTTCAAATCAGAGCAGCAGTTCCTGAGATTAGCGCCTATAGAAGTTTTACTTGAAAAACCCCCAATTTCGAAACATTCTTCCGCTCCGCTCCGCTCCGCTCCTGTTGGAGTTAGCGTGATGATATATAGCCTATAGCCTTCCTCGATAAATGGGCTATCTAACACTGAAAGAATTTTTCTAATCGGAGCAGTAGTTCCTGAGATTAGCGCGTTCAAACAAACAAACAAACAAACTCTTCAGCTTTATATATTAGTATAGATTAAATTTGAGGTGTCCATACATTGAGTGGTTTCAGAGTTCACAAAAATGTATGGACGCCCCAAATTTTATAAGACTATTAAAACAAATGAGTTAGTGCATTATATTGTCCATCATTAACTGAGTACGAAACACTAATTTTGTATCACCAATTTGAATTCACCCTGTATTTATTTATTAGTTTGTTATCGCGGCGCGTCGGCCGGTCGCTCTGTCTACGAGCAGAACCATAGGTAGGTCTGTATATCTGGCAGAATGTAGAAATACCTAAGCAAGTAAGTATATCTATTTTTAATTAAGGTTTAAAGGCCTGCGAGGCCACTTATCTGTTAAGTAACTCTCCTTGAGTTGTCCCTCTTGTAATAATAAAAAAAATACGCTTATATTTCTCGTTTCCAGTAATTATCTCACAAATGCCTCGCGTCATAACTACAACCGGTTAAGCAGCGTCGAGTACCCATTATAGTGTAACTAGCTGTTGCACGCGTCTCCGTCCGCGAAGAATAAGCCAATAAGGGTATAAAAAATAGTCTACGACCTATTCTCAGACCTACCAAATACTTATGACAAAAAGTTTCATAATAAAAATCGGTCAAGCCGTTTCGGGGAAGTTCGATAACAAACACCGTTAGGTTCACGAGATTTTTATACACCGTGAGAGTCAAAAATCCAATTGTGAAAAAGAAAGTCCAAAATATGACCGCAAACCAATAGTAACGCTTCGTTGGTACAAGTAGCCTACGATCGTACGATAGGTTAAGGTACCAACGAAGCGTTACTAGTTTGCGGTCATTTTCGACTTTCGTTTTTCACAATTGGATTTTTGACTCTAGTCAAAATAGTAATTATAAATCGATTGTACAATCGATACTAAGTCACCTCGTTTCGGGAAAACAACCACTAAAATTTCACGGTGTATATTAGATGGTACTCAGCGAATGCAAAATTTAAGTACCTAAGTATTTCAGTTGTTTAATAGAAGAGAGTTCTCGCATATACTTACTAAAATAAAAAGTGAATATGCTTGGAAACATGTTTTTACAAAACCAAGGACCTGAAATGTTATGCAAGGCTAGTCGCACATCTCAGATTGTAAGCAGATACACCGGCAGTAGCAGATCGAACAAAAAATTTTCAACAAACTAAGTATTTGTTTTGCTCCTCACTTAATGTTCATGATTCATAGTGTAAAAAAATAGTTAATTTACTAACGTAATTTCCAAGTTGGCATGTAAGTACCTAACCTACCTACTTAAGTCGTCTGCTCTTAATTAAGTACGTTCTCTTGTGGTAGGAACTCTGTTGACGTTCAAAGAACATACCTACAGAGGAAATTTTAATCTAAAAAATGTGCTTGTGCAGTTGGTAGTGCTCAATTTGATAATAGCTGTAGGCCACTTTTTATAGGTATTTAAGTAATAGAATATTTTAAGAAGTGGGACAAACAAAAAGTTCGCAGGAGAGATGCGTACGCCGTGCGCAGTACATACTTAGATATAAAGATCTAGCTAGGTACATCTGCCTTCTTGTTATTCTGATAGTTTCCATAAGTAATTTGAACTTGCCTAATGACTCTTGAACATAATTGCTAATGGTCAGTTTTTTAAGAAATGCCTGCATTGCACATCGGGGATAAACTTGGGATAAACGATAAACGTGGAATAAAGCATACTTACCTACTCTTACTCTTCTTGGTGCATCCATCATACGAGCGAACTAAACCAAGTTAAGTATTCTACATTTGCTTAATTAAAAATCTCATAAAAATACAGGGTTATTTGTAATTCACTAGCATCCTTTTAACCCTAAACTTAAACAAATGTTTTTTAGGGTTCCGTAGTCAACTAGGAACCCTTATAGTTTCGCCATGTCTGTCCGTCTATCTGTCTGTCCGCGGCTAAGCTCAGAGATCGTTAGTACTAGAAAGCTGTAATTTGGCATGAATATACATATCAGTCACGCCAACAAAGTGGTAAAATAAAAAATAAAAAAATATTTTTTTATAGGGTACCTCCCATAGACGTAAAGGGGGGGATTTTTTTTTTCTCGACTAATCCTATAGTGTGGGGTATCGTTGGATAGGTCTTTTAAAACCATTGCGGGGTTGCTAACATAATTTTTCTATTCAGTGATCTGTTTGCGAAATATTCAACTTTAAAGTGAAAAATTTCATTAAAATCGAGCGTCCCCCCCCCTCTAAAATCTAAACTGTTAGGTGCAAAAATTTGAAAAAATTCAGAATGGTAGTAAATATATCAAATTTACTAGGAAAATTATAGCGGCTAAGATTGCTTGGAAATTATTTGTAGTTTAAAAGTAAATAGTAGCCTAAGGTATAAAACATACCGAAACTTGGATGATTCCGTACACATACGAAATCCTTAGAAAAATATTACTTGATTTTTTCGTAATGGCGGCTACGGAACCCTACCTTGGGCGTGTCCGACACGCTCTTGGCCGGTTTTTTTTGTTTTACGGCTTTTGTCATAGGTATCTTAATATTTTTGGTGTAATAACGTTTTGAAAATTTGAGATTACCTATTATTTTTACGATACTCTGTGTACCTATTTGTATGGGAAAAAAAGTGCTTCATTTTAAAAAGTCGTAAAACAAAAAACATTTGTTTGAGTGATAGGAATTCAGGGTTACGAAGATGTCAGTGAATTAAAAATAACCCTGTATAACCAGTTCTGTAGTATCATAGGTATAGGCGCGTCAAATTAGCTTAACCTGGACATAATTCTATTACCCGTTCTTTTTATTATTTTAGCGGATATTGTCATTAAGTATCAAATATTAATTAGATATATGATTTAAAAAATCTGCGGTGAAACCTGTATAAAAAAAAATCATGACATTTCGTACACAAACTTACTTTTTTCCAAGGGCAAAATAGGTAACCAAATACCTTGTTAGTATAATTTTGAGATACATTCGAATGCTATCACCTAATAGCAAAATTAAACTGAAACCAAATTCGCAAGTATGTTTTTTTTCCTAGTATTCATCTGATCTCCATATCTAGATAGGCCAAAATGGTAACTATGATGTTTGTATGTACTGAAGCTATATCGCGTCTTCGTAGACATTTAATACAAAAATTAAATATTTATTTCTTACGCTTTAATAATAATGAATTTCTCAGTAGTTAAAAATCGTAACTGTGAGATTTTTGTTTAATAATAAGTTTTCATGTACTATAATCACGTTTTCATCAAAATTAAACATGTTAATGTCACGCACATCAAATTGAATATTCAAATTAAAAATACGCGCGAGCAAGTATTTAAGTTATAGTGTAGAGTGATGCATGCGAGGGTGCGGGGCGGGGAGAGAGCGCGGCGCTGACTAACGCTCCGGCCACGACTTCGCGCGACTGGCGGCGCGTCGAGCAGCGTCTGTGTTCATTGCGCGGCCGAGACGCTCGCTGCGCATTGGTTAGCTGGCGACACACGCAATTAATTGTATTGTAATGATTGTATTCAACCTGAATACACAAACTCGCGCCGCCGGTCGTGCGAAGTCGAAGCGAAGGTTCCAAATTTAAGGGCCCTCGCCCACGGCGACTTTTTGTAGCGATGCTGTCGCGCGTTTAGTAAAAATTAATAAGTAATTAATTTAAAAAAAAAACAAGGTTCTAAAGACTTGTTCATAAAGACTTTAAAAAAACATTTAAAAAATAATACTTGGGAGATAGCGACAACCTCAATTTTTAGTTATTTAATGCAGAATATTATAATACTTATTGCATAAGATATTTTTTTTGTAAAAAAATCCATTTGGGGCAACAATGTAAAAAGGTCTTACTAATGAATACAGGCCGTCCTTACGACTATAAGTACTGACGCGACAAGTACATTTAAGCGATATACAGGGTGTCCCGTAAGTAGTACGACAAACTTAAATGGGAGATAGGTGGGCAGGTCATCTACCAAGTATCAAAAATTACCTTAGTAAAAGTCTCACTGTTTTCAAGAAATTTCGGTTTTTCTGATTTTTTGAAAGTGTATACCCGCACTAAGTTTTTGAGGCGTGATATTCGGAATTAATTATTTTTTGCATTTATTTTTATTAACAATAATCTCGAATAGTTGGGTTATCAGATGCAAAAAACCATTTTAAAAAAGTATTCCAGTTTTTTATTTATTTGTGTTACAATTTAAATTTTGCCTTTTCTCCTAAACTTTGGTCAATATTTGATCTATCACGGTGAAAAAAAAAATACATGACCATTGTTTAGCTTACTAGCTTAAAAACATGCCCATTTAATGGATATTCAAAAATTATAAATAGCTTATCAAAAAAATATTTACAGGAAAAATCTCCATACAAAGCATTAAGTACCAGAAAAATCTCGTTAAGCCAATAATAACCTTATCTAAGTTGATGCGCAAGATGGATCAGAATGCACTCTGATTAATTCAGCAGCTGTGCAAAACTAAATAAATAAAAAAATCTATCCATGTGTTTCAAAAAAAAAATTAAAACTCATTTATATTTGAACCCAAATAAATTCAATTTATAACCGACTTCAAAAAAAGGAGGAGGTCCTCAATTCGGTTGTATGTTTTTTTTTAATTGTTGTTACCTCAGAACTCCGTCATTTATGAACCGATTTAGATTTAGAAATTTTTTTCATTGTTTGAAAGCACATGCTTCAAGGTTGGTCCCGTTGTTACCAGAATCCAGCTCTGAGATGGGATCCATGAGGAATTGAAGAAACTCCTCAAAAATTGAAGAGAAATGTATAGCGATTTTAGTATTTTTGGTGACAAGTCGAGCATTTGCTTTCAGAAAGTATCATGGAAGGGGTCCCCTTTTCTCCCATAATCTTTTTTATCCGAATTTTGAAAGTCAGAAATTGATGTCCATAATATTCTTGCTCATAAATATCGATGGTCATAATTTTTTTTAAGCATATCGCTTAATAGTTATAACTGCAATGATCCATAATCCTAATGTTCATAACTTTAAAAAAGCATAATATTGTTATCAATTAACGGAATATCGTTGATTATTCGGAAGCATTGTCAGGCATATATCTTAAAGTAATAATTGTTTTTAGTCATAATTTTTCATTGCCTAAAATACACTAAACATATACATCGATTGATAACATCCAAAGGAATATCGATAGTTATTCAGAAACATGGTAAGGCATATCGCTGGCAGCGAGCGAGCGAAGCGAGCGAGCAAGACCTTTCAGGGCAGAAGCGACTTGGACAAGTTAGGTTCAGAAGGCTAAGGCGGGAGCGACGCAACGCTTCGCTCCCGCCTTAGCCATCGATGTTAGGTATTTTTTTTATGACAGCACAGAAAACGATTATTACCTTTAATATTATGAAATATCATACAACCATGACATTGAATGTTATTTCAAAGTAATATTATGCCTAAAAATAATAAACTATTAGCCAGAAATTAAATAATTTGCAAAATATTGTCATTAGTTCATCAATATGAATAATTTATCTGAAGAGGCTACTTATGCATATTTTATTTCGATAATAATACAATATAAAACAAATTGTGATTAGAACTCATCCGTTCAGCGGGCGTGCCAAATTATTTCAAATTTATTGCTTAAGAGAATCTTTGCATCCAGGAAAATGCCACCATTTTGATAATCTAAAATCAAATCAAATCAAATCAAAATTTTATTAACTACTAATTTTATTCAAATCAAATCAAAATTTTATTCTACTTTACTAAAATTATTATCTAAATTATTTTTCAGTTATTCAAACAAAATTCCATTAAGAAATGTGTTTATTGTGACTTACGATTCCCAACTTCAACAATAACAACATGTAAACTATAAAAGAAATTTTGACGAGGCTCAATTCCAGGTTATGTATGAGACTTAAAAAAAAGTTTTAATGCCATTTTAGTTAAATCTAAAATCGAAGCCATGGTTCTTAGGAACAGATTTCGCTATCTCTCATAGTTTCTGATTTCTCCATACTGACCCATTTGGATTGATCACCCTGTATAATCGATTTTTATCAATTTACGGAAATGTCATATGAATCGAAAAGACTAAACTCGGGCACAACACTGCTTTTTATTCCCGTATCTTGCCCGTGTCAATCTAATTTAATGAAAGTGTATACAAACCTATTTCATCAAAATTCTTGCATAAACACCCACTAGTTTAATCAATAACACATTCATCTGACGTTATTTTTGGAAAACAAGCGTACAGTCTGTGGTAGTGTAGAACTGGGGGAAAATTAGACGTTTAAAAATCAATTGGGATTGTTCATTTTTTCTAACCCCCCTTTTTATTTTTTTTATCGAAGATATAGAGCATTTTAAGAATCTAATTTGAATATTTCAGCAATTCATCACTCCAATGTTTTTTTATAATTTATTAAAAATTATACACACTTAGGTATCTCATACTATACAATTTAGTTATTATCGAACACAGTATTTCAATAAATCTCCGAACTAGTCGAACCGCGTCGTGGTTAGGGTTGCCAACCGTACTATAATATATAGTATTGTACTATATTTTGACTCTGTGTACTATATACTGTTGAAGAAATATATAGTACGCAAAAATACTATATTTCGGTCAGTCCTTACGCGTGCGGTTTGGGTAGGCCATTTTTACTATACTAATGTTTAATGAATCAATTTTCACTCTTTTAAGTTTTTTGTACTATTTTTTTTTCAGATTATTATATTTTTTGTACCTTGGGCTGGGAAATACTATATTTGCTTAAGAAATAGTTGGCAACCCTAGTCGTGGTACTTACTACGCGCACCACGTGATCTAAGGTATCACAAAAGTTGATCAACCAGCTAGCGCCGCCTCGCGCCAGACGGCACCGTCGGGAGTACGACGTAAAGAAATTACGACCTTATTCCACAAGTAATAAAGTTTGTATTGAAATGTAATTAAGAAAAAAATGCAATTGATATTTATAAGCGTGTACATTTATTGTTTAATTTGTTACTTATACTATTGATAATATTTTGAAGGCATAAATTAAACACTTTTGAAGTGGTTATGTATTTTGGCTTTCCAAAAATTACTAATATTTGTGATTAAAGAAACCCGCAAAAAGAATCTGTTTAATTTTTAAAATTTTATTACGACATATAATATACTATTTAGTATAAGTTGTTGAAATGCAGTTATCTCTAATTTCTGGTGAGATAAGCCAAAAAATCTGTAATTGTTAATGATTGTCCCGTATGATTAATTAGTTTAATTTTGATTTCTATAATTGGAATGCAACTGTTACATTACAATAGATGTATATTTAGAAAGTTATTTATTATGCTATACTTATGAAAATCAAATTTTGTTAAAAATTTAGTTTTTCCTGTTTTTTATATTGACGCGGAGCTTTAAAATGTTTAATTCTTTTTATTTTATCTATAACTAACAATACTTTATGATATAGAAAAAGAAAATCACAGTTATCGAATTATGTCCAGGTTAAGCTAATTTGACTCGCTTAGTAGTCAAATAATTGATCACAAGTGCAAATAAAACAGTAGTTACTTGAACATAAATATTTGAAGTGGCATTGAAATTGTGACTTATCCTTATCACAAGTGTGCATTCTACGTGCAAGACAAAAAATGTCGTCATACTTAGTTCCATGATTTGTAGTTTTAAATCTTTGCAATACCTATTTCTTTTCCAGGAATGCCGCCTTCTTGCACAAGCTTTTGTATTCTTTTTTGTTTTTTGACTTATGTTTAATGTTTATCTTATTATTAGCTATACAAAAAACCCGTCTTGCTGCCAAAAACACTAGGTGAATGATCGATCGCCATGTTTCATTTTCTCTCTCTCATTTCTCTTAAGTAGTCATAAAGAATCCTATGTTTTCACAGGGGGTCGCACGATCGAAAATCTCAAGGCTAATGTGCAACTAGATCCATGCAAGCGCCTGCCCTGCCCTCTCAAAAAGGGGACAACCGAATTCATCACCATCAAATTCACACCCGGTAAGAAACTGCATGTGTACCTACTGAACCAATCGAATCTTAAGCAGGACCCATTGTGGAACATTTTCACAGAAAATGTCATACTGGATATCGCGTATTGCTGAACAAGGAAAATCATTATAGCACTTTGTAGTTGGTAGTGACCCTGCCTACGAAGCAAGAGATCCTGGGTTCAAATCCCGGTAAGGGCATTTATTTGTGTGATGAGCACGAATATTTGTTCCTGAGTTATGGATGTTTTCTATGTATTTAAGTATTTATTTATCTATATAAGTATGTTTATCCGTTGCTTAGTACCCATAACACAAGCTTTGCTAAGCTTACTTTGGGACTAGGTCAATTAGTGTGAATTGTCACATGATATTTATTTATTATTTATTATTTACTTTGTGAACATTCCATTTCTATTATAAGAAATTTTAGAATAAAAATCCACTTTTTATTAAATAAATTATCCTATATTATTTATTTGTATATTATACGGGGGACCAGGAAAAATGGTTCGATTTAACTGCTATTATCAAACTAGGAAAAACAAAAAACACCATTATCAATAAGGAAAACCGGTTTGCTTATAAGTTATAAATATTTATACGCTAAGTAGCTTTATAAAAACCCATCTCACGTAGATCTAGACGTAAACACAAAAGACGCTCAGCATTATATTTAAAGTAACAGGAAGGCGTTTGAATTGCAGAGAAGGAAATCAAAGAGCTGAAGAATAGCGTGAGAGCTGAAGTGTTCGGGGTGCCGCTGCCGTTCATCGGGGTGGACGGTAGCTCCGTATGCGACAAGCTGCAGACTGAGGCCGGCGAGAAGGCCGCGTGTCCCCTGGCCGCGGGAACCACCTATGTCTACAAAGACTCGTTCCCCGTGCTTTCGCTCTATCCCAGCATCGAAGTCAAGGTCCACTGGGCGCTCCAACACCTCGGCAAAGACATTACGTGCTTCGAAGTGCCAGCTAAAATAAAGTAGTTCCAGACTTCATTTTAATTGCTAAGCGTTTTTCAAAAGGGCTCGTTCTCATTTTTTTCTTTTTTTAACCGGTGAATGCAGTCCTGCTTAAAATAAATGAAACAAAGGTTTTAAAAAATACTATTTCTCAAACATGCTATGAAATATTGACGTTATGTTCCTTATAATACGCCACGAAGTGTCACGTTGAAGGTGCGGGCTAGACGAGAGGTCAATAATGGAATTTCATACAACATTGCTGGCCTTGGCCAGCAAAGTGATCGTCTATTGTTTCATACTATGACGTTTATAGGTCTATGGCATCATAGCATTTAGCCATTAAAAAAAAACTATAAGCAATATTTTGCGTTTTGGTTCATTAAGACATTCTGCCACTACGTTTATTTAAGGTAAGGTAAGATGATGGGTGATGATGGTGATGATGATGGTGATAACGAGATGATGATGATGGTGATGATGAGATGATGATGATGATGATGATGATGATGATGGTGATGATGGGTGATGATGATGATGATGATGATGGTGATGATGGGTGATGATGATGATGATGAGATGATGGTGATGATGGGTGATGGTGATGATGATGATGATGGTGATGATGATGGTGATGATGATGATGGTGATGATGATGGTGATGATAAGATGATGATGGTGGTGATGGTGATGGTGATGATGATGGTGACGACGACGACGACGATGACGATGATGATGATGATGATGATGCATGTTTGAGAAAAACTCTATACAAGCCTTGGCCACGAACAGGGATTGCCGGCCTCGTATCTCTAGATGGCCTCGTTAACACTCGGCCATCTATAACTACTCGGCCGGCAATCCCCTATTTCGCGGCCGCTGCAGTAATGTACTATTTCGTTGTTTAAAAAAAAAGGTACAAATATCAAGGACTTATTTCTTCCTTAAAATTAGACAATCACGTTAATGTGTTTTCTTGATTTATTCTCAAAAATATAGTGGAATTAAGCTGCCTTTTTAGAAAACACTACTAAATTAGGTACGACTAGTTATATAGTAGGTACAGCCAAGGTGAAAAATATGGCTCCGCACAGAAGTGCATAATTCAGACTGAAGGCTACGGCTCCACTGAGGCGGAGACGAGCGGAGCGGAGAGGAGACGTGTAGGGATCGACCATGGACTTAATATCTAACCAGGACTGAGTACTGCGACAAAAAAGTGATGCCGTAAAAAAAATAACCAGAGAATTGCATTTCGTTCTAATTAGGGTGATCAAGTACTGGTGCGAGTGGGACACAATTCTCTAGTTTCTCTAGTTTGTATGTAATCTCTCGGACCGCTGACTCTAGTTGCCATTATTAAACTGTATGGCTTATATTATATGGGTCACTTTTGATTGACTAATAAAAGTTAGTACTCAGTCCTGGTTAGGTATTAAGTCCATGAGATCGACTAATCATAATATGATCATAATTATGATGGGTCGATCCCATGGATTTATATTATTAGTTGAAATCCACATCTCATCTCCGCTCCGCTTCCATGGAAACAGTCAAGCGGAGATGAGTGAAATACTCTTTTCACAGCTCTGCTCCTCTCAGCTCCGCTCGTCTCCGCCGCAGTGTAGCCGCACCCTAATACATTTAACCATATCTACTCGATAATCAGTCTGTCTGTGTACCTGCCTTTGAGTACATATTTGTGACATATTGATGACCTGCCTGATCTGTGTCTTCCTACTATAATGTGATTGTTTGTTTTAAACATGTAACTAGGTAAACGTGAGCTACAGAACAATTTGTAGTGGATCTGTCCGAACAATTGAAAAATGCAGACCTAGTAGTTGGCTGGCGTCAAAAATAACTGTTCACTTTTGTACCTTGTCGTTTTACAACCTAGTACGCAACCTTTAGATAGGTACCTACATACAATAAAATAGGTACCCATTTTCTCTCTGACGTCTATTCAATCTGTACAGTCAGCGTCAAATACTTCGTGACACCCACAGTGGCCAATAAGTTTGCAACTCGACACGGCCTTAATCCAACTGTAATAAAGACGTGTTGCGAACTATTTGACCACTTTGGGCGTCACGAACTATTTGACGCTGACTGTACAGTCGTGATAATTTTTTTAACGGAGCAGATAAACGCGGTGCTTATTAAATACGTGAACTAGTCTAAACCTAAGGGTTATCATATTTTAGCACCTTATCTGATTCCTTAATTGGGGAGGTTTAAGTATAAGTAGGTACTATGGATACTATGCAACCTTTGTTCAGTCAGCGTCAAATACTTCGTGACACCCACAGTGGCCAAAAAGTTAGCAACACGGCCTTATTCCAACTGTAATAAAGACGTGTTGCGAACTATTTGACCACGTTGGGTGTCACGAACTATTTGACCACGTTGGGTGTCACGAACTATTTGACGCTGACTGTTCAAACCATACAAGTACCTACCTAAATAAAATATCAGTAGGTAGGTAAAATCATTAAATGGACATATCACATATTTTTGTTTTCATTTTAACATTAATAACGCTGGTTTACGGAAGGAAATCTAAGCATAATAATATAAAAATACGCTGCAAGTTGAATCGGCAGCGAAACCACTTTTAAAAAGATAACATCTCGAGACAAGGCTACTTTTTTCTTCAAGACCAGACCGCATCGTATGGGGTCCCTCCATTGTTTCGTTTTTCTGAGGATGCCTTCCTCGGAAGGAACATGTCTGCGGACTGGCTGGAATGCCAGCGAGGTACGGCAAATTAAAATCCAAAGGAATGTTCCCTTGGTTAATTTACAGTTTAGTTTTGTTTTTGCTCATAACTTTTCTTATCACTGTTAACTAACACAATCAAGAAACAAGTTAGCTATGAAGTATCTTTTTTTGTACTTATTTTTTCAACTTCATTTTTTTTTTTTTTTTTTTTTATTACTTTTACGGTCATCCCGTGAAATCATACATTTCGTACTAAATACAAACTGAAATATAGATGCACAGAAAAAACCCCAGAAAAAAGACCAATGCTGGGAATCGAACCCAGGTCCTCAGCATTCCGTGCCGCGTGCCATACCCCTACACCACCACTGGTCTAGAGATTAGACACGAATCTTTCCTATACATCATACATTTCAATCTGCTAAATCATCACCTTATGCAGTGACAAACGCACATCTATGTTACACCCTCATCGAGAGATTTTAACACTCCTTCGGAACTAACCGCTCACCTGGACAAGAGATGGCGCTACTGTGCAACTTTAAACAAGTTAGCTATGAAGTATCTTTTTTTTGTACTTATTTTTTCAACTTCATTTTTTTTTTTTTTATTACTTTTACGGTCATCCCGTGAAATCATACATTTCGTACTAAATACAAACTGAAATATAGATGCACAGAAAAAACCCCAGAAAAAAGACCAATGCTGGGAATCGAACCCAGGTCCTCAGCATTCCGTGCCGCGTGCCATACCCCTACACCACCACTGGTCTAGAGATTAGACACGAATCTTTCCTATACATCATACATTTCAATCTGCTAAATCATCACCTTATGCAGTGACAAACGCACATCTATGTTACACCCTCATCGAGAGATTTTAACACTCCTTCGGAACTAACCGCTCACCTGGACAAGAGATGGCGCTACTGTGCAACTTTAAACAAGTTAGCTATGAAGTATCTTTTTTTGTACTTATTTTTTCAACTTCATTTTTTTTTTTTTTTTTATTACTTTTACGGTCATCCCGTGAAATCATACATTTCGTACTAAATACAAACTGAAATATAGATGCACAGAAAAAACCCCAGAAAAAAGACCAATGCTGGGAATCGAACCCAGGTCCTCATAGAGATTAGACACGAATCTTTCCTATACATCATACATTTCAATCTGCTAAATCATCACCTTATGCAGTGACAAACGCACATCTATGTTACACCCTCATCGAGAGATTTTAACACTCCTTCGGAACTAACCGCTCACCTGGACAAGAGATGGCGCTACTGTGCAACTTTAAACAAGTTAGCTATGAAGTATCTTTTTTTGTACTTATTTTTTCAACTTCATTTTTTTTTTTTTTTTTTATTACTTTTACGGTCATCCCGTGAAATCATACATTTCGTACTAAATACAAACTGAAATATAGATGCACAGAAAAAACCCCAGAAAAAAGACCAATGCTGGGAATCGAACCCAGGTCCTCACTAGACCATCTCTAGACCAGTGGTGGTGTAGGGGTATGGCACGCGGCACGGAATGCTGAGGACCTGGGTTCGATTCCCAGCATTGGTCTTTTTTCTGGGGTTTTTTCTGTGCATCTATATTTCAGTTTGTATTTAGTACGAAATGTATGATTTCACGGGATGACCGTAAAAGTAATAAAAAAAAAAAATAAAAAAAAAAATGAAGTTGAAAAAATAAGTACAAAAAAAGATACTTCATAGCTAACTTGTTTAAAGTTGCACAGTAGCGCCATCTCTTGTCCAGGTGAGCGGTTAGTTCCGAAGGAGTGTTAAAATCTCTCGATGAGGGTGTAACATAGATGTGCGTTTGTCACTGCATAAGGTGATGATTTAGCAGATTGAAATGTATGATGTATAGGAAAGATTCGTGTCTAATCTCTAGACCAGTGGTGGTGTAGGGGTATGGCACGCGGCACGGAATGCTGAGGACCTGGGTTCGATTCCCAGCATTGGTCTTTTTTCTGGGGTTTTTTCTGTGCATCTATATTTCAGTTTGTATTTAGTACGAAATGTATGATTTCACGGGATGACCGTAAAAGTAATAAAAAAAAAAAAAAAAAAAAAAAAATGAAGTTGAAAAAATAAGTACAAAAAAAGATACTTCATAGCTAACTTGTTTAAAGTTGCACAGTAGCGCCATCTCTTGTCCAGGTGAGCGGTTAGTTCCGAAGGAGTGTTAAAATCTCTCGATGAGGGTGTAACATAGATGTGCGTTTGTCACTGCATAAGGTGATGATTTAGCAGATTGAAATGTATGATGTATAGGAAAGATTCGTGTCTAATCTCTAGACCAGTGGTGGTGTAGGGGTATGGCACGCGGCACGGAATGCTGAGGACCTGGGTTCGATTCCCAGCATTGGTCTTTTTTCTGGGGTTTTTTCTGTGCATCTATATTTCAGTTTGTATTTAGTACGAAATGTACAATCAAGAAAATTTAAAAATCATGTTCTTTTATTGAATCATCGTACACCATGATTTTATAAGGGAATATACAGCTAAGGTCCTAGTAGCTAATAGGTATTTCAAAAGCGAAAGTTTATGAGGATGAATCAATAGATGTTGCTCAATCTTTCACACAGAAGACTATGAAACAGTATGAAGATGTCACTTGGACAACCGGGGACAGGATAAACAACACAAAAATTCACCCTTAGAGTCTATTTAGTAGCAAACTCGTGCATTTGCTCTTGGAATTCATCTTTTGGTGAAGCAAAAGCAGAACTGATGTGGTTGGCCACCGGGACTACTACCTATTTCACGGGTAGCGATACGATTACTACACATTTGATAAGCAATTTATGCTCATCTCAATTCATATGGTGAAGTGGAACTGATGGTGAAGCCTTCCGGGTCATGGCTGTTCGTATGACTGAATGTCCAAATAGTTCGATTACCTATGTGCTAAATAATACGAGCATCAAAATGCACAACAGACATATAATACGATTGTTTGAAAGAATGATTGTTATATACATTAATACTTAATTAATTTAATTTAATACTCAGAAAGATAATTTGTCAGAACGAGCCAGTATCTAATATAGTAATTGTTTCAAAGTGCAAGTGTTAGAACGATCGAGTGTCAGTATGTATAAAAAATGTCATAATGACATCTTTGATATGGCGAATGAGGGTCAATTACATGATTAGTCATTAAAATGTTGTAACCTTAGGTTGTAACATTTATATATTTTATCTCGGACATAATTTGACGTAAACACATTGTAAAATGTTAACATTCTGACACAAGCATGATGTAACATAAATACAATGTGAACTTTTGTCATTTTGTCACCGCAACAATTTAACCTATACCTACCTACACATTCGAACCATTTGGACATTCAGTCATACGAACAGCCATGACCCGGAAGAGTTTTAAGTTGGTGATAGAGGCCCAATAGTACCTATGTAGGTAAAGTATACTTTTTTTGTAGGTAAAGTGGACTTAGGTCCGTTCCTGATGGCTCGTGTTGAGGCACCAACTTCAAACATTATAACAAAATTATTGTAGCGTTTTTTTTTTGGAGTTTGGGCAATTTTTGTTTTTATAAATTTTCAAGATTGTTGGAGACTTTTTGTATTTTTATTTTTCAACTCCAAATTTTTTACTTTTGCGGTCATCCCGTGAAATCCATATATTTCATACTAAATACAAACTGAAACACGGATGCATAGAAAAACCCAGAAAAAGACCAGCGCTGGGAATCGAACCCAGGTCCTCAGCATTCCGTGCTGCGTGCTAAAGGATTCATAAAGGATTTGCCGTACTGGATGCGTTCTGCGGTCGCAGTTAGGTCAAATTGAACGCAGCTCTCTATATATTTTGTATAGATATGCGATCTGACCGCACGGACCGCACGGTCAGATCGCACGCACGCGCAATAGAGACCGACAATTTTGTTGATACATAATGCGGGTTGCGTTCAATTTGACCTGACCGCGACCGCAGAACGCATCCAGTGTGGCAAATCCTTAAATCGCCGATAAACTCGCGGGGAACAACTAGCATGCCATAAATCCACTGGGTGCTTTCGTATATCACAGACGTAACAAATCTTAAGACGATGGATGTTCAATAATAGAATTTAATAATATTACATTTAACGTAATAATAGTATAAAAGATGTAAATTACAACAGAAATTCTAAATACCTACTAAAATAATAAACAGCAAAGATACAATGAGGCAGATAAGACAATACTATTTAAGTTTAAAACATACGCTATACAAGTAATAAATAACATTGGCATGACAACATCAATCAAATGTAAAAGGTCCCATGTGTCAATTTTAATTGTAAAGGTACCTCGTGTGTTCATAAGTTTTGAGACGAAATAAAAGTTACATAAAAAATTCAAAAATTAAGTTATATTTATAAAATTTTCGGCTAATGATAAGTTGACACTAACCAACAATTACATGCAATTTCTACTCGAAATGTCCGCCTCGATTTTTTATACAAGCTCTTAGACGTTCGGGCCAGTCTTCAATCGCAGCACGAATCTTCTCCAGTGGGATTTGCTTCGCTTCTCTGATAAGGGCCCGCTTTAGAGAATCCAAGTTTGGATGGGACTTTTGGCAGGCCCTGAGTTCCAATTCAGTCCACAAAGAGTAGTCCAGTGGGTTGAGATCAGGACTGGAGGGTGGCCATTCTTCCACCGCGATGAAGTCTGGCAAATTTTCTCTTAACCAAGCCTGAGTCGTTTTAGCCTTGTGGGCCGGTGCTGAGTCTTGCTGGAAAATCCATTCTTTGCCATGAAATAAAGTATTAGACAGGGGTTTCACCACAGTCTCTAAAATGTCACTTTGATAGTTTTTTGCTTTCACCTTCACGCCTTGTTGGCAAAAATGGAGTGGAGTGACACCTTCGTAAGAAACCCCCCACCATACCATCACACTCGCCGGATGATGGGTACGCCAGACATTTCGTGCTGAAGCTGGAACATCTTTGCTGCTTTTGGCATAAACTTTATTGTTTTGTCGGTGGAACTTTTCTTCGACCGTGAAAATTTTTTCATCGGTGAAGAGTATCTTTTTGCATCGTGTCTCTTAAGCAGCACTGGACAACGTTCGCGTCGTAATTTACGGAGGCGATCATTTAGGAAGTGAACTTTTCTACGACTGTAAGCCTTCACCTTGAGATCGTATTTCAATATTCTGTTTACTGAAATACGCGAAATGTTAGTCTGCAGAGCGAGTTTCTTCTGAGTGCGACACGGATTTCGACGAAGACGCTCTCTAATTTTTTTGATATTCGCAGTCGTTCTTACAGACCTCGGGCGGCCACTCCTTTGGCGATCTTTCAGAGAATTAGTCTCCTTGTAACGTTTTATGGTGTAATACACAAAGTTGCGGCTTATCCCAAAACATTTTATGTCACGGAAAATCTCCATTGGTTTTTTTCCAGCCATATGAAGCGAAATAACAGTCGCACGTAATTCTTTTGTTCCCTCCATCACGAAAAAAATAGTTGAAATGAATTTTAAAATGCACAAATAGAACACGAACATTCCAAATTCAAAATTAGAAAAATAAATAAAACAGCTGCCAGTATTATTTTGTTTTATTTTTAATCTCGAAGTTTGTCTCAAAACTTATGAACACACGAGGTAAAGTATAGCAGGAATACTAAAGAAATGCCTCTGTAAAAGTTTATATTAGGTACATTACTAGTAATCTAGGTTTTAACACTGAGGTTTTTCTGACGTTATCCACTTTTGATTACGGTCCGGCCACTACTATACTTCGTTTTTTTAGCATTAGAAAGTAGGTAAGTGATCTTGACGTGTATTTTTATTGAAAAAAACTTTTGAAAAAAGAATCGAAGAATCGCCACACTCAAGTGGTAGTGGGCAGGGCACATCGCTCGTAGAACTGATGGCCGATGGGGCAAAAAGGTTCTAGAGTGGCATCCACGGACCGGAAGACGCAGTGTAGGTAGGCCTCCAACAAGATGGAGCGACGACCTGGTTAAGGTTGCGGGATCGTGTTGGATGCGGATGGCACGGGATCGTTCTGTTTGGCGAGCCACCTTTGGCCTATGTTCAGCAGTAGACGTCTTTCGGCTGAAATCATGATGATGATGATGATTTTTCAAAAATAAGTCACAGCATTTGCTGTGCATATTTATGTAACAATTGTCAACATTTCATATTTCTAAGACTATAATTTGATTCGTTCTCTGTATTCTATTTGGAAAGAGAATGACGCTGATAGTTTTAAATTTTCACTAGGATTAATTAATTAATTTGTTACAATTTTTTAAAGATGTGCTTATTCTAAAAGAGCGTAACGATAGAATAGATCCATTACCTTTGTCTAGTCGCTATTAAAAAAAAAATGACGTAAATTTGACGTTAAGGTTGTTGTCAAATTTAAAATTATGACAGCTCTTTTTTCTAGTGAAAAGGGTAAAGGAATCATATCTATTCTGTGGCACTATTTGTAAGTACATATATGTTTTTAAATTTGTTGTATTTTTTTTAAATATGGAGAAATAAATTATAATAAATATTTTTCCGTGTTCACGAGGCGAAACTCTTTCGATTCCTGCAGTAATTTTCCGGTGTTAAAAAAATGAAAGGTTGTCAATTAGCAAGGACATATATGATCATTTTTTTTTAGTTTCTAAGGTAAAGTAAAAGTAACTATTTTTTTAAAAGCGTTTTTCAATAATACCTAAGACTCGTCAAGATTGTTTTTACCCTTTGTTTACCCTTTTTATGATCATTTAATTTTTTTTAGTTTCATAGGTAAAGTAATAGTAACTATTTTTATAAAAGCGTTTTTCAATAATAAGACTCGTCAAGATTGTTTACACTTTTTCTAGTGCAAAAAAAAACGAAGTATACATGACTACTACACGCGACCGGTAGTGTGGTGAGCGTTGTCTCTGTTCATTGCGTGTGCTGCAAGACGACCACTGTGAAAGGAAACGCTCCCTCACTTAGTATAGTATTTTAGTACCATGTGGTGCCTGGCAAGGAAAATCATTGCAACAGTTACTGTGATAACATTCCACGGTCGATCAGGCAAGAATCAATAAAATTGGTTCGACTCTAAAAACCCATGTACAAATTCGAAATCCTGCAGGATAAGATGGGTGCATGCTTATTTAAATTAATCAAAGTAAAAAAGCTACAACTAATTTCTAACAATAATAATCAGATTAACATAATAAAATAAACGCAGTTTGTCCTACGCTACATTGGCATTACTTTGATAGACATTTTTAATATCATTAATTATGTAGTACGGTAAACATGAGATTCAGCCTGTATATAACTTTTAGCAAGTCAATTGGTTTATTGGTAACGAACAACGTGAAGTCGCTAGTCGACATGTTAAACATACAATACTTAAATGTTAACTTATCAATACATATTAAATATGGTCACTTTGTGCTTCATAAATTCATCATTATTGTTAATGAATACATAAGTAATTAAATGTTACTGTAAATCAATGTATTTTAAATACTGTCACTTTTAAATACTTCAGCATAATCAATTATTATTAATCATACATCATTACATTAATAAATAAGTAATTAATACATTTTAGAACACTGTAGTCCATACAATGCTTAAGTAATCACATGAATAAATAAATAAATTACAAAAGCTTCAAAGCTTTGTACATTCAATAATAAGTTCCTCTGTCTACATTGTATAAAAGAAATGAGATTACTTCAAGGTTATAAATTACATTACATTATACTTATATCTTATATCTATCTTTAGCACGGAATGAATAAAAAGCCGTAATGGCATGTCAACGAGACACGCTGATCATAAGACATAAAATAAGTTTAACTGAGCATAGTTAACTCAAGACTTATTAAATCTAAATGCGTTCGCAGAGTCCTTTTTGTAATTTCAAACTAAATACAAACTGAAATATAGATGCACAGAAAAAACCCCAGAAAAAAGACCAATGCTGGGAATCGAACCCAGGTCCTCAGCATTCCGTGCTGCGTGCTTACCCCTACACCATCACTGGTCTAATCCTTTGGTCTGGTCCTTTTTGTAATACAATAATTTTAAAGACATTTATGGATCGGGTAATGGCTACATTCATTTTACAAACCGGGACAATTTCCTCTTGTTTTCCATTAAGCGATTTTTAAGCTGCAATGACGATCTAGAAAGAATGTAATGTCGACTCTATGTTCAATCAAGAAAGACTCAATTGTTAGGCCAGCATTTATATTCTCAGGTTACGATTTATTGGGATGTGTGTAAGTGAGGGCATAAAACGCGAAAGCGCAGAACCCTGTCAGTTATGTGTTTATTTAAATAAAAAAAAAAAATACCTATTTACCACAACCTTATTACGTTAAAAAGAATGTGTGGTACATATTTTTAAAGTGTTACACAAGTACATATTTTTACTTTCGACTATTGTAAAGAGCGTCATAAATATCGCATAATCATGCGCCGCTCGCGTCCGTCGTTTACAATCGAAGACTTATAGCCTTACAGATATTGAGACTTAAATACTATTTTATTTCATGTGTCAATAGCTGCCGGTCTTTATCGCTACCTATTAGGCTGTCCATATAGTTTGCGTATCGTTTCGGTGGGTACTTTGAGGAAGGCGTCTTTCAAGTTGCCGCACGGCGAGGGCGGTGCCTCCGCTAAGTTGCGCTCCATGACCAAGAGTACAGTCTCCGCGTCAGTTCCAATCTCATACTCTTCGAGAGCTCGATACAGCGCCTGAACACAATAAAATAGCAAATATGTAAATCTACCACACTAACGTTTAATTAACTCAATGATTGATTGTAGTTTCGTTATTTTGCAGAGGTCCACATCAATTAAATCAAAATGCGCAATCACACTTTTTTTTATTTATGGTATAGTGGGCAAACGAGCATCGCCTGATGGTAAACGATTACCGTCGCCCATGGACACCTGCGACACCAGAAGAGTCACAAGACAACTACGTCTGTGCAACACATGCATGTCCATGCATAAACCCATCCTCCTCCGCTTACACATTAACCAACATAATGCCACACAGTCACATTATCATTATCACTAACATCACACAAGACGTCAACGTGTTGCAAACTTTATAAAAATTCATTCTTAAAGCTAGAAGTACACCGAGCCGAGCACATCCATGACCTAAGAAAACTTACTAAATTGTATTTTGTTTGTATCTTTAACGGTTAACAAGTCGTTGTTTTTCTTGTGATATGGTTGTGCTCAGTGTAGAATCTTGCAAACGAGTCTTGACCAACTTTTTCCCTTTTGGAATAGTTGCCATGAAATTCCTTTAGCACCCTAAGGCCATTTGTGTGCTTTAAAACACTGACGACTATTGTGACAAATTAGCTTCGTTGTTTTTTCTGATGTAGAAAAACTTATTAGTGTTACTTTACTTTTCCATTGTATTTCAGATACAACGGCCTTCAGTTCGGCTTTAGCAAAATTCGATTGTGATACAGAGAATATTGAGAACTAGTTGTTCGACTCCATCTGGGTAGAATTCGTTTATCGCTATCCCTCGGGAACTAAGCAATTTGCGAGGGTTAAATCTGTCCTATGTCTTTCCCATTGTCTCAAAATACCAAATTTCATCTCAATTGGTTCAGTGGTTTAAGTGTGAAGAAGTAACAGACAGACAGACACACTTTCGCATTTATAATATTATATAGTATCTTTATATATATAATTCCACTGTACGTGTGTTTGTCACTGAACTCCTCCTAAACGGTTGTGGCGCCCTGGATGGATGGTTTAGATTCACAAATCAGCCCAGCAGATAGCGCTGCAGTCGGTATCTAGGTTCATGCAGGACAACGTCTGTTGGGTCCGCTAGTATATATTATATAGTATGGATTAGTTTGTAGTAGGTATAAGTATAACTATACAGTATAACGACCAAATGGACTAGTGGTTAGAGAACCTGACTTCGAAGCATGATGTCCCGGGTTTGATTCCCTCGTATTTATATGAAAAATACGAATATTTGTACGCGAGTTTTAGGTGTTTATACATATGTATGTATGTATTTATGTATGTATATTTCTTTATAAGTTAATGTTAATCACTTAAATTATTTACGCACTAGATAGAGTGTCAGTAGCAAACATTGCGATACAAAACGTCCAAAAATTCCATTTGACAGCTTCATATTACGATCGCGTTACGTCATTCAAACTGAAGGGAGGCAAATGACATATAAGCCAACTGTTGGCTTATATTTTTCGGGACGTTTTCATGCCGCCTAAGCTCCATTTAGTGTATACCTCTAAATAATCTAAGGTTAATCCGTTACCTTGTATAGTTGGGGTAAAAAAAGGTTCGTCACTTTTCGACCTTAATTCGTTGACATAGAGTCGAAAAGTGACGAACCTTTTCAACCGACGAAAACAAAAGGAGGAGGTTCTCAAGTCGACATGTATATTTGTTTTTTTTTTTTCTTACCCCGACTATACAGTAACACGAGCTTTGCTTACTTTGGGACTAGGCCAATTGGTGTGTATTGTTTCGTGATAATTATTATTTACTAGCTGATGCCCGCGGCTTCGCCCCCGTTGTATTTTTAGAAAAATTTCTTTCATATGAACCTTCTCCTGACAATAACAAACGCAATAAAAAAAGAATTATCCAATTTGGTGCAGTCAATCGGAAGTTATGCGCTTAGCAACACAATCAGCGATCCATTTTTATATTATAGAAGAAGATAATAGTTACCTCGAAAGGTGGTTGTTTGTTGTTGTGGAACGCCTTGCGGCTGCCGTGCAGCAGGAACACGCCGCGCGCTGCGTCGGCGCACGCGTCCCCGTACATGCACTGGTCCGTGCGGTAGTTGTACCGGCACGACAACTCCAGCACCGCGCGCCCGTGGTAGTGGAATATCACGTTTATTATATCCTGGGGACAAGTCCTTAATGGGTGAATCAACTTTTTCTTGCCATCCGTTGCTATGGTCCGAGAGCTGATGGACATTTTTGAGTAGGTATTTGAGGCACGCTGAAAACTTGTCTAATGCTTGCCCTGTGATACACAAGCATAGAACCACAGAACTGGGCCCGATTGCATAACAAAGTACAACTAATATTACAAGCGGAACTCACGCTTCAGTTACCTATATATTGACTAGAAAGGGAGTTCCGCTTGTAATATAAGTTGTAATTTGTTATGCAATTGGGCCCTGACTGACAGGTAGCGAGGCGGGGGCTAAATCAACCCTCATATTTTTACAGATGCAACTGGTTTTTTTTAAAAAGAGTCTCGAAGCAATTCGAAATTTTATACTTTAAAATTTGACATTTAAAGAGAAAGAAAATATGTAAGCCAGATCATTTAGTTTAATCTTAAACTTTGCCAGATATTAGGCAAAAATAAAAAAATAAATGTTTTCTAGTTAATTTAATTGATAATCTAATATGTAAAAATCTCGTGTCACAGTGTTTATTATCGAACTCCTCCGAAACGGCTCGTTTCCAAGATCTACCCAGTGGCGGTGCAGTGCAGGACCTATATTTTGTGCGGGAAAGATACATTTTACGAGGCCCAACGCTGTGCGCGCCACACGCATTATAGTACGAATTTTTGATTGAGCAAACAAACGAGAGCCATTCTAGGCGCGATGCCCGTCATAGGGCGAGGCCGTAGAAGAGAACCCGCTTCGACAACCCCTAGCTACGCCACGTTACAAAGTACGGATTAGTTACCGGTGGAGAAGAAAGGAAAAATATTCCACATATCTCTATCGGGGAAATATGGTTTTAGGGATAGATGGAACCACAGACTAGTGAGTCGTAAAAATCAACGTGCCTTTATGTTTCAACATCTACATAACGTAGACATCACATTGACTAGTCGTCGAATTCAATAGTCCATGGACTACTCAATGAACGTAAGTAAACGGTCTAGTTGCATTAACCTTGAAATTGTGGACGACCCACCGCCATCGCTAGCTTTGACGTATTCGGCTGATATGACATACCAAAATCGCTGAAAAAATGCGTCAGAATTCCAGCGTGATTACGCCTGCAATGCTGTAATGCTGTTAAAATTCCTAGCAACACATTTGCTTAAACTTCGTCGCGTTTTGGCGTGATCAACCATGGAACATCGGTAACGCGCGACCGATGTTCGGTAGAGCCGGGTACTTAATAGCGAGCCGTAACCGTAACATGCGTGGTACAGTAACGAGGTTCTAGTGTGTATGCGTGTTACAGTTTAGGCTCATGACGTCGCCGGAACGCTTTCACCGAGCGTACTCATTTTTTGCGAGCTGTAACTGTAACCAAACAGATACAGTAACGAGGTTCTAGTGTATACGAGAAGGCCAGATCACTGACAACGTAACGACAAGCCGGATCTATCCGCAGTTTTGGTTTGTAACTCCACGATGTCGCTTGTGCAGCACAGCATACATACTTGATGATCATAAACAACCACGAAGATGGTGGATTCATAGAATTTATTGGGAAAGAAGTGATTTACTTTGTCCTTAGGGTTTCTACACTATTTTCCTTGTAGGCGTCTGTTAACAGAAGACATTTATCCTCTGACCATTCAGTCACGATGAATAAACACTCGATAATATAGATGGTTCGCTGCGGCTTGCAACAACCTCTTTTGACGTCCACGAGCGCACTGCGAGCGCCCTTTAATTCGCGGCAAAAACCGTCAATCGTCGGCTCGCTGCGAGCCGCTCGTGTAGCGTTCGTTGCAGGCTCGCGAACCACGTACACACTATGTTTTTTGGTAACAGTACATGCAACGGTTACGGTTATGGCTCGCTAATGAGTACCCGGCTTAGTAGGTACGCCACAACATGAAGTAATTTCAGCAAATTTACTGCTAGTAATTGAAACAGCAGGCGTAATCATGCCTACATTTTGTCGTGTAATTTCAGCAAAGTGTGCTTAGACTCTAAGAGGTGTTCTCAAAAGCAAATCAATAAATACGAAACAGAAGAAAAAGTTCAAACAACGTCGCGCACGCATTACACTACTACACGCACAACATATGTGTGCGTGACCTGTCACAGACAGGACGGGGGGGGGGCGTGCACCGGCGCCCGCTCGGAGACAAACCGGTTTGAACTAGCTCAGTGAGTAGACAAAGTTCAGGTGTGCCGCCAGCGACGACGCGACCGTTTAGCGTTTAGCTACATAGTTCGGGTGTTCGGTTGTTTTTAAAGATGCCTACCTGTTGTAGTGTTTGTAGATATACAGATATTAGATATTAAAGTACTTATTTGAATAAAATATTTTGATTTTTAATTTTTTCTTTTTACCGAGCGGCAACCCTATGATAATAGGTAAGTATTTCGAGCTCTGTTCGGTAGCTTTTATTCTGCTCCGTATTTATTCATGTGCTCAAAAGTGCATGTGTCTACTCTGATGTTATGTATAATTCAAACTTTACCTGTACTTACAAGTAAAATAATCTGGATGCAACTAACACTTTTGAAGACATATGGTATGTATAGCAATTGCAACCAATTAGTCTTATAATGAGCTTATATAAAATCACCTTAATATATCATTACACATGATTTTATTTAACTTCAGATGATTACATACCTGATCACCCCATGGAATATACAGTTTCCATTTTAACATGATAGGAGTCACATAGTCCACCCAACCAAAGTCTCTCATTCTAGTCAAATTCATTAACATCACACCAGAGTTGAGACCTGAAATTAAATTAAATATAATTCATATCAATAGCCCGTTTATTTAAATGAGCAAAGATCTTGCCTTTTCAAAAGAAACTATAAAAGAAGGAATAAATGAAGCTACTAGACTCTGGCTAATGAAAGCTGATCCTGAGATTTATTTCAGTGTTTACATGACAACAATTTAGGTTAGTATATAGATGGTATTTGCATATTGATACTTTATTTATCATTTAAATACTACTACGTAACTATATTGGATTTTATTTCAAATTTACCATGAGCTTTACAGTGAAGGAAAAACTCATAAGGAAAAATGCACACATCCGAGAAGAAATTAAGTACCCAATCCCGCATGGTAACTATGGCCCAAGCCCTCTCATTCTGAGAGGAGGCCTGTGGCATGCAGTGGGACATATATAGGCTAGAATGATGATGATGTAAAATTATTTTCGTTCATAAGTTCATAATTATAATCGTTTTTTTGCACTTTACAAGGTGTTGCAACACACCAATTATACAAGGTGTTGCAACACACCAATTATACAAGGTGTTGCAACACACCAATTATACAAGGTGTTGCAACACACCAATTATTTAAATTTGCGGCTATATTCTAGTATCAACTTTCACTGGCCAGTCTATTTAAATTTAATTTAGTTCACTAAAGGGAAACAAAATGTCTAAATATACACAAAAAGACAATAAACATTGAAAGATAAGGGTGAATAAATTTTTTCTTGCTACCTGTTTTTATGGTTACTCAAATTTTGTCCCCTGGACAATCTTAGCATTTTTCTATCAAACAGTATGAAGATGTCACTTGGACAACCAGGGACAGAGTAAACAACACGAAAAAGTTAATTAATCCATCACAGAAAATATTTTAAAGCTGTCTCCTCCCCCATTATTGTAGTATCAACATTTACTATATCAATGATCACTCACCATACTTTCCATAAAATGGATGCTTTGCAAATCTGGGATACCATGACACATTAGGATTGTCATTTTCCAGAGCCATTGCAGACATCTGGGAACTGTTGAACTGTGAAAATATATCCCATAACTCATCTGCGGGACCCAGGAACAGCGTGTCAGTGTCCACATAGATCATAGAATCTATGTGAGGTATGAGTTTCTGGAATTTTTTAAATACACCAGTCAATAAATATTACACAGAAAGACTACTTAAATGTTTACTCATGGTATACCATACCAGCATCAAGTTAAGATTTAAAATAATAAATAAATATGACTAGCAGTCTCACCAACCAATGTGTACTCTTATGAGTAAAAATGTGCTTAATTTTATTTTTGCCTTTTCTTTGCATACATCATATGTAGAACGTAAAAAATAGCTCCATTATAGTCTTATTTGTCTCAAATAATATAAATTTTAGACATCAAAATAAAAAAAAATATCCACACAGAACAATGCTTAAGTATACTATAGGTTGAATAAGTTTTAGTTTCCCACCGGTATGAAAAGCCGCTGTGCTGCACATTTGCTAAATAAATTCATCCAGTCTTCGGCATATTCAGCAGGGAAGTTTATCTTATGCAGTTCAAAATCAAGTTGTTGATCAGAAATTATTCTCCACTCGCTCAAAGTTTTATTGAACTTTAATCTCAATTTGTCATCAGTGAATATGACAAAATGCACAGGCGTCTTTGTAAACAATAGCACAGACTTTACAACGTTTAGGGACTCATTAAACCTCGAGTCACAAACAACAAATGATAACACAATCCTTTTGAGGATAGCCTTGCCATTTTTCTCTGGGCTCCTGCAAGTTAAAGAAAATTGCAAACCGTTATTACTAATAACTTAATAACTTATTAGAAAATGAAATAAAAGTGACTAACTATGATCGATCAGTAGCATTTGTTACAATGTATTCAGTTTACTTACAATGTTATTAATTTCGTGCTTGAAACTATGCCATTCCCGTTATTCTTTTTTCTTTTCACATCGTCACTGCTAATATTAGAGTATAAATATAACAACAAAAAACTAAAACTAAACAGTAATACTATTTTCCAAAGAGGTAAAAGTCTCATTGTTTAAATTTTATTTTAGAAAACTTTTTTTTACTAACTTTCATTTTCTATTCAGTTATTAAAAAAAACAAACTGTCAGTAACTGTCAGTTTTAAGGCCACCACAAACCGCAGCGTGTGCCCAACGCAACGCAACGCAAACGCAACGCAAACGCTCCAAACGCACAGAAAGCGGAGGCGTGGTGGTGCGCTGGCGGTGACGGTTGTAATATTGTAACTTGTATGAACGAGTTCGCGGTACGGTACGCACAACTGTTCATAGGAGTTAGAATATTACAACCGTCACCGCCAACGCACTGCTACGCCTCCGCTGTCTGTACATTTAATTTTGGAGCTTCAGTGTATATGATTCAGTGTTCTATACAGCGCGCTGGGTAGGCTCCGTCGGCGTCGCGCGCTTCCGGTTTGTGGTGGCCTGTAGTTACGAGTAGAACACAGCGTCTAAAAAATCCAAAGCTGTTTAAGCCACTTTTAAAATTGTTGATTTTTTTGTGGACAGAGCTTCGACAATACTGACATTGAACAAAATGATTATTGACATCAACAGGCATGAATGACATTGACAGGTTTGCTTGCTGTTGGTTGATCGTGAAGGAAAGGAAGAGTGAGACAATCGTTCATTTTTGGACGTCGACGGGCAAAATTTCCAATTTATTACTGTGTCGTAACAATCGATATAATTGTAAGATACAATAATGGTTGTTGGGGCATTTCCTATTGCAAAATTATCTGTATTGTTAATCAAACAGATAAGTAAACCCATAGCAAATGCCTGTAAAGAACGAGCCAAAAATAATCCCTTTTTCAGAACCTATGTATGTATGCCTCCTGCACAGTGTAAGTATTATAATTATGTATTATAAACACATGTAACTGAAGTTTGAAGTTCTGTTTAAATCTTGTTGTTATTATTGATTTCATTGAACAGTTTATAACTGGTGTGAGGTGAAAGCCAAAATGTGGATCCTCAATCTGGGAAGGCCTGTAAACATCCCAGTGCTAAGCCAGGAGATGGCCATTGAGCTGGGAGCCAACCTGCTAGGTGAATCTGTCATCTTCTTCATTGGTGCTGGATTACTCATAATTGAATATAACAGGTAAATATTAAGTTTTACTTAAGTAGTATAAAGATCAATCAATAAAACCTACTAGTATTCTAAATGAGAAAGTTTGTGATGATGTCTGTTACTCAATCTTCCAATATTATCTGAATCAATTTAGGCAAAATTCGGTATGGTGATAGTTTAAGTCCCAGGAAGGACATAGAATACTTTTTATTGTTCATTGCCAGATAGAGATAAACCAATTGCTTTCAGACAAAGTTGCAGGCAACAGCTATTATGATATAAAATAATGTAACTACACATATACCTACCTACTTTAATGTCTCAAAAGTATTATTTGTACCAAAATCTTAATTATTTTTCAGACAGAGTAAAAAAGAGACAGCAAAGGAGGAAAAACGTATAGCAGAATTGACTCACATAACAAGCACCATAACTGACTTGTACTTTACAGTGCAGCAGCAGCAAACACAGCTCCGTGAAATGGAGCGCATCATTCATTCAGTCAGTGAGTATTAATTGAATTAACCCGTCACGCGTCCCAGGGACTATGTTAGTCCCTAATTTTTTTTGCGGGAAACGTTTTAGAGACTACTACTGAAGCCTCTAGGACATGTCCCGCACAAAAAAGTTAGGGACTAATTTTTGTATGGTGGACGCATGACGGATTAATGAACTTTTTGACACACAATTTTATTTTGGGTGTTTACTTTTTCAACAAAAATTTACACAAACAAACAAAGGCTAGTTAATTATGTTATTAGAAGCATAAGTTATAACTTATTAATATTCTATTTTGCTAAATGTTTTAAACAATGTTAATAAAAAAAAGAATCGAGAATTGAGATAGCATATTTTTTCCTTATGTTTTACTATTTTTAATTATAATTAATGTATATTTGTCTTATTTGTGAAAGCGAATACTTATGTATACAAGTAAATTGAGTAGCTTAATTTCATAGTCAGATATAGGGCATGCTCCCGGTACTGGATTTCCATACAAATACGGTACCGGAACCGGGAATTCCCAGTTCTCTCCATACAAACTCATTACCGGGAGCATGCCCTAGTCAGATATGTCCTCTCTACCCTCTTAGGAGATTATTTATTTATTTATTTATTTATTAAAGTAAACAGAACACTATCATTACAGGACACCCAATGCGATAGTATACCAAATCAATTATATACAAATTAGCTAAAATAAAAATTAACATAAAGGAATAGCATAATATTGTAGCATAGGAATATTATTATTATTCTACCTTATTTACCTTTTCTTTAATACCAAAATCTTTAATTCTCAGAGATGGACTTATCAGAGTTTGAAATTAACCTTTTGTATGCCGGAATGGATGGATGGAAATTTAAGGCTATCTTTTTGTATTATTAATGTAATGAAATGAAATGAAATGAAATGAAATGATTTATTCATGCATGTGGAGATTGGGTTACAGATACAGTCAAACTTGCAACTTTATAAGTCTCACCAAACCCTACCTTTACAGGTGTACATACATTTTTATAAACTAGATGAGAAACTATTTATTTAAAAATCAATTATTTAAAAATACTACTAATAATACAGGCATGTCAGATTTTATAAAAAGAATAATAAATATTTGCAATACAAAATTAGAATTAAAAATTGTCATTCAGAAATTCATTCAAATTATAATAACATTTATCAGTAAGCCATTTTTTCACAGATTGCTTAAATATTTTTAAATTCTGGCCCTTAAACGACGCTGGCCACTTATTATAAATTTTTATACACATGCAATATGCATTTTTGGATAGTAATTTTAGTCGTACCGGCGGCTTGTAAAGCTTGTATCTGTATTGCTCCCGAACTTTACGAGATCGCAACTGTTGTACTTCCAAAAACTGATATTTATATTTGTGCACGAATACTGAGGTCTCCAAAATATACAAACAAGGGACAGTAAGAATACCATTGGTTTTAAAAAATGGTCGACACGAATCCATATGGTTGGCCCCGAATATTGCTCTGACACAACGTTTTTGAGCAAGAAATACCTGGTCTCTGTCTGTACTGTTTCCCCACAAAACCAAGCCGTAGCGAAGAGTTGAGTCTACATATCCATGATATGCAGTGAGGGCAGCTTGTGCGGAGACAGTCCTTGCTATTTTTCTCAGTGCGTATGTGAAACTGTTTACCCTAGAACAGACACTTTCCACCTGCATCTGCCAGCTGCAGTTACAGTCGAGTGTTATACCCAAGAACTTAGTATGTTGGACTTCTTTAATGAGATTATTCTCAAAATAAATGTTAAGATTTGGTGGGTCATTTCGACCTGTATGAAATTGTACATAATTAGTCTTACTTAAATTTACTTTTAAATTATTCATATTTAACCATTCAATTGTTTCAGCCAATGCCCTATTGATGTCATCATTATAGTTAGAAGGATCATTACATTTGATTATAATAGAGGTGTCATCTGCAAATAAAATACACTCGTGTGACAAATTGTTTGGTAAATCATTCAAATACAATAAAAATAACAAAGGTCCCAATATGCTACCCTGTGGTACGCCGTAATTATTAATAACATACTTAGATCTATACGAAGTTAAATATTTAGACTTAGGACAGTATTTAAGCGTCTCCACACATTGGGTTCGATCACTGAGATAGGATCTAATCCAGTCAAGAGCCAGACCACGTATACCATACCTATATAACTTTGTTAATAACCTCTTGTGACTCACAAAATCAAACGCCTTACTCATGTCCATGAAAAGTACAGTTACGGGCGTATGAGTATCGACAGCCCTTAAAACACTGTTTACTAGTTTGAATGTCGCTAGCGAAGTACATTTAGATTTCCGAAATCCGTGCTTCCGAAATCTGTAATATTGGTACTATTTGAGACAAACAAGACTAGAATGCAGATTTTTTTTTACTTTCTTAGAGCTACTCAATTGGTTTTACCATCCAGAAGTCCTTTTAATTTGCTGAAATCTGAACAACTATCAAAGTGAACAAACACTAGTCAGAAATTCAGAGCAGTTATAATCTTTTCTCTGTATGAATGTTACATCAATACTTTAAAGATATAGTCAAGTCAGTATATTGCAACATAATTGCTCTAAATGTATAGCGTGTTCAAAATGGCACTATAACTAGCATTTACTTTGTTTATCATTTAAGGTGGGAAACATTTAACAACACCTGCTCCTGAAATCAAAGAACCCAAGCTGCCTGTGTTGGCGCCAGAGACAGCTGAGAAATCTCAAACAGAGCCCTCTAGACCCACTGGGCCTGCTGGTTCCTCGGGGACCAATGGCCCCTCCGGAGGGGGACCTGCAGCTCCTCCAGCGAAAACTAAACCGAAAAATTGTAGCCAAACAATTAGGCATGATGGCCATGCCACCCCTACTCCATACCCTGACAAAGGAATCATACTTCAGTCATTGAACTATATTCAAATGGATGTCTTTAGTTCAGTATTCCCTCACAGTAATAGTGAGGAACAAGAAACACAGCCAGAAGGAAAACTAAAGAGAAATCAGAAAAGAGAGAATGCAGTGCTTTCGGAAGCACTTTACAACATTGAAAATAACTTCAGAAGCTTATTTTGAAAAGTGTAGAAATTGTAAATAGTTAGCAATGTTTTAAAATCTGTATTGGTTATTTGATAGCCTTTTACTAAGTTTACGAAGTGTTTTTGTTGTGTTTACATCGGCGTTTGTTAAAACTACAAACTGCATAGGTATATATCTGACCAGAACTCTCACAAATATATTAATAACTATAATACAATGCAAATATTTGTTTGACTTATTTTTTGGCTAGTCACTGCCACTCATATTTTGCATTTGTAGGACAAACATGTGCATGACTTCTTTCTGTTAGAATGTCGACACATTTGTAAACCTAGCTTGAGTTATGGTTATGAGTCTGTTTAAAATACAATTATGTGGCAGAATTTTAAATTTAATTACCTTCTTCACATACTTGGTTGTAAAATTAAGTCCAAAGATATGTATGCATATATTTTACCTGTGCAATACAGGTTCAAACTATATTGAGGTACTTTATGAAGTTCTATTGGAAGCCAGAATAACATTTAACTAGCATACAATCAATTATTAACGAGATTAGCATATGCTATTTACAGAGTAGCGAGTAGAATTCTAAACAAATTGTTACCATGACTAGAGCTCCTTAAAAAAGTGTAACTTTTTTAAACTTAATCGTATTTTATTTATTAGGTGAAATGTAAATAAACTTTATCCCAGCTATTTTGTTTTTGTTATTTTGTGTTTATTAAAGTAGAAAATTACGGGACACTCTTACATAATTACCCGTCCGACCCACCTTCACACCAGTGTTGAGGTAGGAAAATTACTTTCCCAGCCTTCATACTAACCCATTTTAAAATAATCAGTGTGACGGTGGATCACACATATGAGTAGGTACAGTTTATGACCTTCGGACCAAGTCGAACGGCACAATTGCTCATTAGGTTTAGGTTAGGTTAGTTTTGCATCGGCCCGAAGGGCCAAAAGCACGCAGGAATAAGAGCTCAGCGTTGTGCCAGTTGTGCCGTTCGAGTTGGTTCCCAACCTTAATTCACACTAATGTGTCAGGTTTCCCATCCTTACTGCTAGTGTGGAGGTTGGTAATATAATTTACCTTCTTTCATACTAGTGTTAAGGCTGGGAAAGTAATTTCCCTACCTTAACACTGGTGTGAAGGTGGGTCGGACGGGCATAATTAATGCAACATAGCAGATTTGATTATTAACACACTAATATTATTACATCGGATAATCGTCTGGCAGTTAAAAAAATTCATCAGAGATGCTTGGTCAAGGAATGCGTCAAGTGTCTCTGCGCAGCGAAAACTGCACCTGAGCGCCCTGGCTGTTTGCCTTCCCGACGCTGGTTAACTTGCTGTTATCTAATCAAAACACTATTAAAGTTCTCCTTTTGAACGCCAGCGTCGCCTATAGACTACAACACGGTAATACAAAAACTAACCTACCCACATCCGCATAAGAATCAAAATTTGTTCGTAATAGAAACTACCTATGTTTGGCGTTCAAGAGGTTAAAACTTTACTTCTAAAAACTAGATCTTAATGACGGCATACCATTTTATAAAGATTAAACACAGTTGCTCTATGCGGTTGAGTCCTTTCTAATTTAATAATATTATTCTGATAATTCTAATTTAAACTGTCCGATGACTAACCAATATGTAATACACGGATAGGTAATGGGTTACGGCGCATTGCGTTATTTACTATTGATATGTATCCATCCGAACGCACTGGTTTGACAGCCAGGGAGACTACACTGGATTGTAATGGAAAGCACATGGCGTGCCTTGTTTTGTAATAAGTTTTCATTTAAATAAAGTTTTAAGCAGTTCATATTTTCTTGGTGCTCTGAGCTAAGGGCTCAGGACACATCAACTATTACAAGTACTTAGATAGGTAGGCCTGTTGCATAACAAAGTAGGTACAACTTATATTACAAGCGGATTCCCTTTCTAGTTAATTAATATAACTGAAGCGAGAGTTCCACTTGTAATAGGTATTAGTTGTACTTTGTTATGCAACTGGGCCCAGTAGGTATTCTTCGACTCGTGTGACACTACTCCGGAGAATCATAGAACCTCTTAAGGAGGTAACAGTAATTTCAAAATACGCTCATTACAAATATGTAGGTTTCTTGGGATGGTATCCGGGGCCTCCACAATAGAGGGGCCCCCACAATAGAGACTTCTAAAAAAACACTTTCAAATTCCGACGAGTAATTATTTGGATATATGGAAAATAATTTGTGGCTCCTTTTACGCCCAGAGGCCCTATTAATACACAAATTATAAAAAACAGGTCCGTATGGGGTCATTAAAACGATCAAGATTAGAGTGAAAAGGCTAAACCCTTTGCTAAACCTGTGAGTTACTTACATCTTTGGCCTCACCCACCAGTGTTGCAGAACTATCGATAGTTTGAATATCGATTGTTGATCTTGAAAACGCTCGTTCCCTAAATATCAGAATTGCAAAATACTAGAATGCCGACTTACCCTATTTCTAAAATAAGTACCAAATTCCCAGAATACCAGAATTTCCTGTCACCGTGTTTTTCTCTATATCGGATTGCCAAAAAAGCTTGTTTTCAATACAACACGTTCCATTCAAAACCGAATTCCTATAATACCAGATAGTGAAATCACCAGGCTCGCCAGACAGGTCGTGGTCGTCGTGGGGAGGCCAGGGGGTCGTGTTTTACGAGCCTGGTGATTTCACTATCTGGTATTATAGGAATTCAGTTTTGAATAGAACATGGTGTATTGAAAACAAGCTTTTTTGCCAATCCGATATAGAGACACGGTGACAGGAAAGTCTGGTATTCTGGGAATTTGGTATTTTAGAAATAGGGTAAGTCGGCAATCTAGTATTTTGCTGATATTTAGGGAACAAGCGCTTGAAAACTATTCAAGATATCAATAGTACTATTGATAGCATTGCCACATGTTGATAGTATCGATAGTTTTATGTCCAATAGAATCAACAGTATTGCAAAATCAGCCAATAGTGACCAAAAACAACTGTTGAAGTATCGATAGTTTTGTACCATCAATAGTATCGAATTTTCAGTACTATTGATAGTGTCAATTGTTTTTGGTCACTATTAGCTGATTTTGCAATACCTACTGTAGCGTACTAAGTTCGAAAAGGAAATGAAAACGGCAATTTTTAACTATAAATCGAGAGAGTTCGCGTGGCATGTGTAAGTGAACGGTAGCAAGACTGTCATAAAAAAAATAATTTTAAGGTAAATTCGACTCACTCATGCGATACGAGCGCCCCCGTGCAGGTTTATTGCAAAACATAATAATAGTTATATAGATCACTAAGAGATGGCGTTACTAGGTACATCTTAACATAGGAAAGAAACAAATTTGTTTAAAAAATAATATAAAACTAACACGAGTCTACTACATTCTGCCCCTTTAGTGCTAGTAGAGCACTATTGATCTACCGGAGACAGTAGGGCGACGCGGGTAACAGGTCTACGCAACAACCCTAAGCGTGTGCGCACGTCTACTACCCGAGTGCGACCGTCGCGTCCAGGATGGACCGCGCTCACTACCCCGTGCCGCCAGGAACCGCGCTCAAGGTTGGGATCGACAAGTACTACGTAGTCACCTATCTGTAGACAACGCGCTTCTTTGTTCCACTTCTGTCTAGGCAAGAGCGTAGGCAAGTACTCTTTCGTCCACCTTACCCAGAACATATCAGTGAGCCGTTGAGCTATTCGCCATTTCTTGCGTAGACAAAGCTCAACATTATCGTACTTACCAAATAAGGGTCCTGTCGATGAGCTGCCAATGAGAAAATGGTTTGGAGTGAGAGCTTCTGGATAGCTCGGGTCTGTTGACACATGCGTGATTGGACGGCTGTTCACTAAAGCCTCTACTTCAGCCATCAGTGTGGACAGAGTCTCCGGGTGCGGGGCGCGCTCTTTCAGTATAACCTTCAGGGCTGTCTTTACCGTACGTATCATTCGTTCCCACGCCCCTGCCATTTCTGGAGCTCCTGGAGGTATAAAACGCCACTCGATGCCGCGCACGGACCCATCCTCACGCAGTCTATCGATGTTCAGCTGGCTTAGGCTCTTCTTCAGCTCTGTATCGGCCCCACGAAGGTTTGTACCGTTATCTGAATAAATAACGGTAGGCGTGCCTCTACGAGCTGACATTCGTCTTAGTGCCATTATAGCCGAGTCCATAGTAAGTGATTCGGCCAACTCAATGTGAATGGCACGCACAGTGAGACATGTAAACAACATTCCGTACCTCTTTTGTCTCCCTCGACCGATAGTAGTTTCTATCGGGCCAAAAAAGTCTAGTCCGGTAAATGAAAATGGCCGGCGATTGTGCTGCAGGCGCGCAGCGGGCAAGTCGCCCATGCGCTGGGCGTGCGGCGCCGCGCGGCGGCGGCGGCACACCTGGCAGCGTGCCGCGACTCCGCGCACCGTCGGACGCAGGTTGACGATCCAGTATTGTTGCCGCAGTTCATTAACGACGTGTTCATGGGCTGTGTGCATAGCGAGTCTATGATAGTGCTCGACCAGCAGTCGAGTGGTTTTATGTTTGCCGTCGAGAATAAGAGGCCGTAAGGTGGCGTGGGCGACGCCTTCGGCCTTATCTATGCGGCCGCCAACACGAAGGATACCATACTCATCCAGGTATGGAGTTAGTTTGAGAAGACGGCTGTTTGATGGCAGAGGTTTGTCGGATGCCAAACAATTGATTTCCGAGGCAAAGGTATCGGTTTGACACTTTTTTACTATATTTCTTTCAGCTCTTTTCATCATTTCCGTATCCAATACTAGTTCCTTCGCTTTCGGACTATTTTTCTGTCCTTGTTGTTTATTGTTCTTGTCTTTAATATTTAATTTTATTTTTTGAATGTAGTATATTACTCTTGCAGCGGTACGTACGAGTCTAATCCAACTGGAGAATCTTTCCTCGTCAGGCACAGGTAAGTATGACTTATCTGTTATTATTAAATTAATATTTCTCTCCTCACAGGTAGCCTCTTCTACAATTTTAGTGTTTTTCAAGTCCTTAGGCCAATGGTCTTCCGGCAGGCGCAGGAACGCAGGACCCTGAAACCATAGGTCCTCGTATTTGAGAGGAGGAGCTTCTGTCTTCGTGGCTATATCGGCTATGTTTAAACTCGATGGTACGTAGTGCCATTCGTTTATACTGGTTAGTTCATCGATTTCACCGAGCCTGTGAGCAACGTATACTTTGTAGTTCCTAGGGTCACTACGAATCCATTGAAGAACGGTGCTCGAGTCAGTCCAGAAGTACCGCTTCCCAGGCTGTACGTCCTTGTGTTCCGCGACAATTGTTTGCGCTAAACGGGAGCCCATCAGTGCCCCTTGCAGCTCCAGCCTAGGAATCGATACCGGGCGTAACGGAGTTACTCGACTTTTACTAGCTACCAAGCACACAAGCACACAACCATCCGCGCGAATAAACCGCCAGTATATTACTGTGGCAAAGGCTTTAATTGACGCATCGCAGAAAACATGAAGCTGAGTTTCCACAATCTCATCACAAGACGACGCCGCAGACGTTGACGGGTAGCACGGCGACCAGACGCCAGCGCGACGGAGCCATCGCGGGATGCGCAGGAACCGTAGCTGCTTCAGTTCATCGAGCCACGAAACCCAGCGCGAGTGCTCCTCTGGCCGGATGCGGCATTTCCAATCAACGCCACTTCGATGTACGTCTTGAAATAAAATTTTACTTTTTATTGTAAAAGGCGATAGAAAACCGTGTACATCGTAAATGGACATAATTATACTAAGCATTTTTGCTTTTGTTGGTGGTACGCTACCGTGTAAGATTTCTTGTGGAATACGGTCCAATGACACATTAATGCTAAAGGTGTCGTCGGCGGGATGCCACATCAAACCGAGCGTGCGCTCAGTCAAATTCGTAGCTCCGTCCTTGAATCGAACAGCTGACTGAGCAAGCATGTCCGTGGGAATAGCTTGCAGAACCTGTTTACTATTACTAGACCAACCACGAATCTCGAAGCCGCCCTGTTTATGTACAAACGTTATGTCCTTAATTAACTGTATGGCGTTTTGTTCATTATTCGTCGAATAATAACAATCGTCCATATAGTGAGAATTAATTATGACTTGAACTGCCTCGGGATAACAGTCGTCGTACTTAAGGGCATTTTTATTTTTTATATGTTGCGCGATAAACGGAGAACAGGTGGCGCCGAAAATCAAGCTTTGCATAACGTACGTTTTAACGGGAGCATTAGCAGACGCCTGCCATAAAAATCTAAAGACATGTTGATCTTCAGCTCGAATTTTAATTCGTAAAAACATGTCCTTTATATCGCCAATAATAACAAACACATTTTCACGAAATCGCAACGTGATACCTAAAAGTGAATTATATAAGTCAGGCCCGGTCAGTAGGTAATCGTTAAGACAAGTATTATTTATTTTAGATGCCGCGTCGAAAACCAATCTCAACTTACCTGGTTTGTTCGGATTTTGCACTCCAAAATGAGGAATGTACCATAAAAGCTTGGGTGAAGGTTCATTATCGTACAACTCTCGAGCATAACCTTCCGTAATTAGTTTGTTTATTTCTATATTGTACCTATCAGCGTATGCGCTGTCTTTCTCGAATTTGTACACTAATGAATGCATCCGAGATAGTGCATTTTTGTAAGAATCGGGCATTGTAAGATTATCGTTTTTAAATGGCAGACCGACTTCCCATCGATTGCCTATTTGACGCGCTGTGTCGTCTAATATCTGCACAGCGCGTAAATGTGCCGAGTTTTCACGGCTTACGGTTGAAATTCCTGTGGAATCTAAACAAAAGGAATGTTTAATTAACTCGTTAAGCGCATTGATATCGAGCGAAGTACTGTCGATCCCATCATTAGAGTGAGCGAGATGGCACACATGTTGACTTACCTGTGACGCGGAAGAGTGAGCGCGACCACAATAGCCGTGAATGGACCAGCCCAAGAGACAGCGGGTCGCATAAGGTGAGTTCTTGTTGCCATGAATGACTTCTAGCGGAGCAATAACAAAGTAATTATCTTCACCTATAAGTATACGCGGCACAACACGTTTATTACATACAATATTTTTAATTTTAGACAATTTTGTACAGGAAATTTTGTTTACAATCGATAGGTTCTGAGCAGGCAAATTTAATTTTGAAACTTTTCGTAGATTAATATCAAAATTGGTACTGTCTTGTCCTGAAATTTTAGCGCGCACTCGTGGGGCGTCTGATTGAAATACTTCTAGACCGAACGCATCAATAAACTTTATATCACTTGCACTTTCACTTTTTAGTCCTAATTGATCCGCTAAGTCCGAGTCTATTATTGATACCGACGCAGCATCGTCGAGCAGCGCGTATGTCTGCACTTCTCCACAGGGTCCGCGCAGCTTAACTGCTACTACTTTGAGCATAATATCTCCGTCGGGCGTCGGCGCGAAGTCATCGGATGCCGCGATATGAGCCACCGTAGCGTCGGCCCCTGCGCGAGGCGGCGCGCGCGGTTCGTGCGACTTGGCTGGCGCGTGCGGCGGGCTCGGCTCGCCCGTACTTGCTTCTTCGCTGACTTGAAAGTTAGGTACTGGTTTTTTCCAGTGTAATATGCGGTGATGCAATAGGCCACAACTGTCGACGTCGCACACAGGTGCAGGACATTTTTCTATGGCATGGCGCGCTTTGAGGCATACGACACAAATTCTTTGTGTTTTAAGAAAACTCCACTTATCTCTGCGCATTGCGCGTTTAAAAACACGACAGTCAGGTAGGGCATGCTCGTCTTTGTTGCAAAATTTACACACTTGAGTGTCGGTGCTCATAGTAGCGAATATGGGGCGTGAATAACGAGTTTTATCTTCTGACCGTTTGGCAGGCGGGCCAGGTGGCTCGGACACCATCGGCTTCTTGTACTCACGGGGTGGAAAGGCTCCAGTGACTGCAATCATTTCAGCTTCGCGTTTCAGAAACTGCGCCAACAGCTCCAGCTTAGATTCGCCAGCTCGAAGTCTATCATAAGCAAACTCGGTCCATTTTCCCAACAAGGTGCTAGGTAGTTTCGAGGCAACAGCTGATGCGAGCTCTGGGTTGCGTAAATGGTCACTTTGATTAAGGGCACGAATAGTTGCTATACAGTTGTTTACTTTCATAGCGAAGTTTATTAAATCTTGTTGATAAAAGGTAGGTAGTGGCGGTAACTTACGCAGTTGTGATGTAATGTTAAAAATTATACATTCCGATCGTCCAAATTTTAGTTCGAGTGCCTCCATCACGGCTGCGGGCGGAGTGTTACCTATCAGAAGATATGTAACTGCTTCTTTAGCGTCTCCCTTAAGTGCTCGCCGAAGTCTGGAGAGGTTTTCGTGGTCTGTAAAATTACAGGTGGACGACGACTCGTTGTATGCATTTTTAAAATGTAGCCACTCGATACAATCACCACTGAAGATAGGTAAATCTCTAGGTATGGCGAGGCGGCTGAGTAAACGCTCCTCGCGACTCGAGGAGGACTGCTCCATCATGTCCTTTAACGTCGTAGCCAGCTGCAGAATGCTGTGGGCGGCGTCCGTGTGCTGGGCCGGCGGTGAGGCTGCACGATCGGCGGTGGGCACGAACGGCTCCGGTTGCCCAGGCGTAGGTGGGCGCTGCTCAGGCACATCCTCATGCTGGCTTTGATTCAACCAGTCCGATACTCGATCACGTCGCACGCTGATGGATTCCGCTGGACCCTCGTCCTCTGAGTCGATTTGTGCGATTTCAGCTTCAAGTCGTTTATCTATCAGCTCCATCTGGATGCGGGCTTTAGCTTCGGCTGCTTTAAGTTCCAGCTGTTTACGTCTTGCCAGCGAAGATGTCGTCGATCTTTTAGATTTGATGGTACCGACGACAGACGGCGGAGGCAAGACTTCACTCTGAGCTGGTGGTTGCACGGCTAATGGAATTAAATGAGGAACACTCTCTTCTAGCTTCATTTTAGATAGTTCTGGCTCCGATTTCGTCACGGTTTGACTAGCTAACTCGCGAGCGCGTTGCCGAGTCATAACCATTTTCGGCGGCGTAGCAAACATTTATTATTAAATTCGCACTCGTAACTATTATCCGGTTCGTAGGATCAGCTTATTGTAGCGTACTAAGTTCGAAAAGGAAATGAAAACGGCAATTTTTAACTATAAATCGAGAGAGTTCGCGTGGCATGTGTAAGTGAACGGTAGCAAGACTGTCATAAAAAAAATAATTTTAAGGTAAATTCGACTCACTCATGCGATACGAGCGCCCCCGTGCAGGTTTATTGCAAAACATAATAATAGTTATATAGATCACTAAGAGATGGCGTTACTAGGTACATCTTAACATAGGAAAGAAACAAATTTGTTTAAAAAATAATATAAAACTAACACGAGTCTACTACACCTACTATAGATACTATTGGACATAAAACTATCGATAGTATAAATTATATTGTCATTATCAATAGTATTGCTTATAAAGCATTATCAATACTATCGATAGTATTGACACATGGTGATTATTGTCGATAAACTATCAATACTATTAGTTATGTCTTAACTATCAATACACTATCGATAGTCTATCGCTATTGGACCATCTATAGGCAACACTATCACCCACACTTACTATTGGACTGATCAGTTTGAAAATGTTAACTAGACTTAAAACACTGGTAGATAAGTAGATAACAAAGGGATTAATTATAATGATTTTTATTATTCTAGCCATTCATTCATATAGGTACATTCTTGTGGTGTTATTAGACCTGTAGAATAACACTTATGGATAAGAGGGCATACGCCGCAAGGCACTTGTACGAGTCCTGGAGGAGGCAGCAGAGATTCAATGGCTCTGAAGACCTTGCTGCCATCTGGGTACACACTGCTCTCGGCTTTACCATCATACACTAGTGTATACAAAATTGTTATAACATCTTCTACATCTAGTGTTACCTGAAAACCACAAACATTAAATATTAGACCAGCAAAATACAAAACCATTCTCAAATGTTAACTAACATCCTATCCAGGGCCAGATTAACCATTAGGCTGAGTAGGCGCATCTGCCTAGGGGCCCAGCATCGCCAAAGGAGCCCGCGCGCAATACAGAAATTAAAAAGGTTTTGGAGTGAAAATTTAATTTGGAAGATTTGTATCCTCAATGACAATAAGTATTCTTGCTAATTTTTGATACATGCTACCTGTCGATTTGATTTGACTTCTTGAAAAATGTGGTTGATATATGATTGAAAGGGGGCCCCGAAAATTACATTGCCTGGGGGCCCCAACATTCATAATAATAATAATTGGTTTATTGTACAGGGTTACAAGGATTGTTTTACACATAATCTATTGAATCAGGCGTTACTTTGCGGAGGTCCATATTAATGAACTAAAACAATTACTTTGCTCACCCGCAACCTTACAATAGTTACGTTTATGCAAGAAATGTGCGTTCATGCAGTTCCTCCACCTCCACACTGTACAAACACACACAAATCACATAAACCCAACCATCACCACCACCAAGCTACACTGACGCGTTTCGAACTCAACCAGAGCTCATCTTCAGAGTTACCACAACCGTATGCTATGCTACCAAATGTTAAACTCAACATTTGTTAGCATAGCATACGGTTGTGGTAACTCTGAAGATGAGCTCTGGTTGAGTTCGAATCGCGTCAGTGTAGCTTGGTGGTGGTGATGGTTGGGTTTATGTGATTTGTGTGTGTTCGTACAGTGTGGAGGTGGAGGAACTGCATGAACGCACATTTCTTGCATAAACGTAACTATTGTAAGGTCGCGGGTGAGCAAAGTAATTGTTTTAGTTCATTACACATAATCATTATATTATCTAAATATCATACAACGGAGTCATGGAAGAGGTTACGATTCTAGCCCCCAAACTAGGTAAAGATACCCTGTATTTTAGGGGCTGAGGAACTCAAACTTAAAAGATTTGCATAATAGCATGAACGGAATTGCAATATAACACCAGAACAACATGGTTCCTAAAAATAAATAAAAATAACACTATCTTTTTCATTATCTGTTGTTGTTCCATTTTTAATCCGGCCCTGGCGCTAACTGTTTTATGTTGATATTGAACATATTTTATGTTGTTTCCAATATACTACATAAGTCAATTTCATTTTTAAAATTATAAAAAATTAATTAATTTATGTAGGTTTATAGCTTACATTACTTATTCCTAGATCAGTTATATATTTGTGGACTTCAGCCCCAGTAGCATATGACTGGGTTCTACCCACAATTGGTCCCCGTGGATTGTTCTTTATTTTGTCAGCCCGCTGCTGCAGGAACCTAAGGCATTGGCGGTTAAGAATGTCCACAAACTCTGACTCAAAATCTTGGTCCTGGTACCACGCACCACCAGAAATTGACCGGTCTGGCTCTAAGTTAAAGAGCATGTAAACTTTCTTTTTTGAAGCCTGAAAGAAATTTAACATAAAATATTTTCTTGTAAACACAAAAACATTTTTGTCTGTCACATATTACTAAGATAAAATTAAGAAAAAACATCTGTAGTTGTACATACTAAAAGATGGATGTTACATACAAAAGTGCAAAAGGTGCTGCAAGGGTACTATTAAAAAAATAATAAAGGTATAATTTAAGTCAGTATATTACTCACATTGACTGATTTCACAGCTTTAATAACTTTCTTGCTCTCTAGGCTTTTCAAGACCTTTGTAAGTTGAGTGATGGTAAGGTTGGAGCGCACTCGGATGTCACGGATCCATATCCCTTTATTACCTGCCTCCTCTATTAGACTATAAACAACTTTCTCTTCATTGTCTGCACCTTTTACAGCTGTTTTACTAACTTGGGTTTTTAATCTGGAAAAAGCATTTAAGTAAATTAAAATAGTAATCATTTTCTTTCTTTCTTTTCTTTCTTCCATATGTGTTTAATTTGGTTTGAAAAAAAAAAAACTGTAAAACTAAGTGAACACACCATACTTGCTTTTAAAGACTAAAACTTATTACATTATTATTGACTTTACTTTACTCAAACTTTACGCAAACGCTTCGTTACGCTTCTGGTGACTGGTCAAGCACCTAACCTCATTGCACTGCACACGACCATGATGCACAGAATACAGTTTTATTTGTTTTCTTAAAGATATAAATAACAAATACAGGAGGCTACTATACCTGTATATTAATGAGCCACCTTGATTGAATAAGTCGAAATGTCCCTGCTGTAACAGGGAGTTTATCGCCGCTACTAACTCTGATGATGATAATTCTGGAACGGCGGCAATGATATCTTTATCTGATACACCCTTAGGATTTTTCTTCGCTACATTTAAAATCTTTTCCTTGATTGCCTCTTCTGTTTTACTAGCACTCATTTTAAAGATTTAAAATTGTTGTCACGAACACGATGATCAACTGGCATGTCATGAATGTCAGTTTCTGTCAAAACAACATAGTGTCAAAAAATCGCCATTTAAGCCACTCTTTTAAACGCGGTTTTTTTTTAATGTGTTCAAAAACTAGCTAGGTATAGTACGAATTTTCGAGGTGTCCCGATCTCGTTCTAACCGTTCTAAAATCATTTTCATATAGCTTGGCTTAGCTATGCCGCACTGCCTGAGTGTGTCATAGTATTTATGATTCAGTATTATAGAACGCGCTGGGCACGCTCCGTCTGCGTCGCGTACACGCCCCGCGCTGCGGTAAGGTGCGACCAAACCGCCGCTTAAAAAACGGTGACGTTACGGAATCGCAGTGACGCACCGTAAACGTCAAAACTGGACTATGGAGAGCATGCGGTAAATTCTGACGTTTACGGTGCGTCCAAACAGTATTGTAATATTATATGAACAAGAGTGGCAACTCTATGGTCAAATATGCATGTATGGAAGGTGCTGCTGCCCTACGCCCTGGTGAAGAACTAATGTGACGTATCTATAGATGTATACCTATCTATATGTATATGTTGGTAGTGATGTACAGCTATAATTACGCGTAATTTTAATTGATAGGCTAATTGCCACTATTCGTATTTTAGCCTTCTAATTCAAATCAGCATATACGAAGTATAAGCGGCTAAACCCGATTTGCACTATACGGCTAAAATACGAACATTGGCAAGTGGCCTATCAATTAAAGTCCTTGACCGTACAATTTGGTACGCCATGGTCATGGCCGATGAATGACAACTGACAAGTTTGACAAGTCAACCAAGATGGCCGCTAATTTAGTTCTTTACCAAACAACCAGAGATCGCTGTAGTCGCATGAAAAGTGTGATATATGTAAGTGTGCCCCCCCTGGGTGCGTCTGCGATTCCGTACCGTCACCGTTTTTTAAGCGGCGGTTTAGTCGCACCTTAATATGTAGTGGCCTATAATGATAATCTACTTATGCATACCTATAAAACAGTACCGTGACTGACTGACTGGCAGACAACGCACAGACTAAAGTACCTACTGGTGCTAGAGATTTGAAATTTGGCATACATGTACCTAGAGTATCGTAGAGGTGCATTAAGGAAGAATTTTTCGATATTCCCACGGGATAGGGAAATATCAAAACTTTCTTTGTTTCTTTGTTTGTAGGGTAATCTACAGCCAATAGAAAGCTACACTATTCTTGAATGACATAGGCTACCTTTCCTCTAGAAAAATGCAAAATTCCCACGGGATAGAAATAAGTGAAATCAGCTTCGAGGCCGACTTGAAAAAAAAATACTAATAGCAGCAAGCTTTACAGTATCCCTGATTGACATAGGTTACTTTTTTTCCGGAAAAATCTTGGAAAAATGCAATATTCCCACGGGCCGTAGTTCCCATGCGGGCCCAGTGCGGATTGGGAACTTCACACACACCATTGAATTTCTTCGCTGGTGTATGCAGGTTTCCTCACAATGTTTTCCTTCACCGTAAAGCTTATGGTAAATTCATCATCATAATTTCAGCCGTAGGACGTCCACTGCTGGACATAGGCCTCCCTCATTGATGCCCAATCATTAGGGTGCCATTCCACCAGAGATGTACTATGCAGCTATGCAGCGAAGATGTGAAAGCTACGCTACAAAACTGTGTGACCGTTTCCACCAATCCTAAGCTATGTAGCTGTGCGAGGAAGATGCGCTATGTAGATGAGCAGCCGCGAGGCAGCTGTGCGAAGAAGATGCGCAGCTCGAGCTATGCGATGTATCGACAGGGGCGCGCGGAGCGGCATCGCGGTGAGGGGGGAGACGACTCGCGACCATCCATAGCATGCATCCAGGGCATGCATCTTTCCATATAAAAATCATAGCTTAGTTGAACCCGTTTCCACCAGTGCTATGCTATGTGGAAGCGACTTGCATCTCGTTGGTAGACGTCCCACGCTGCGCTTGCCAGTCCGTGGTCTCCATTCCAGAACTTTTGGGCCCCAACGGCCATATGTTAAACTAGCTGGTGCCCGCGACTTCGTCCGCGCATTAAAGCTTCGTCATTTCTTTCATTGAATAAAACAAAAATCCGGCAACGGCAACATCCAAAAATCCATCGTCTCATCATTATTGGTATTACCTTATTGAATATAATTAATCCCGTTTATTCCCTATCCCGTGGGAATTTCAACAAATCTATCTTTTTTTTGTTGCTCGATATTGATAACGAACGCTTGAAATACTTATTCACAGAATATTTAGTTATACATTCACTTTAAAAATAAATTATTAAATTAAAATAAAACATAGGTATACTTTTCTTATCCTACGAGAATTTCGAAAAATAATTTATTTAGACTCAAGACTCTAGCACCATTTGATTAGGCTGTGCGTTGTATGTCTGTCAGTCAGTCAGTTAGTCGCAGTACTGTTTTATATGTTCGTGTAAAGAACCCTTCGATAGCTGGAGATCACTGATCCTAGGATTCTATTAGGATAGGCAGGCAGGGTCCTTGGCATTGTTCTCTCTCAATATAAGGAAAGCCACTAACCTTAGTCTGCTCTCAGGCGCCTGCACAGAGTCCACAATGTCACATACACAATAATGTTCAAATGTAGTATTCCGATGACAGAAATAATATCACCAAAAAACCAGTAGGTACTTTGGTTAAAAAAACAGTACCTACACACCAAAAACACGTATGATCCGTACGTTCGTTTACCTCGAACTCTCTTGACAGCTCGACAACCGACCGTAGTTGTGACATTTGTGGCTTACCCTTATATTAAAAGATTACAGTGCCCGAACAGTATAGATTAAACGAAGATTACTTTTTTCATCGAGACCCAATTTTAATGAAACAAAGCTTCAATTTATGCTTCATCTATCTGCGAAACCCGCAATGAAAACCGCAATAAAATCCGTTCAGTCGTTTCGGAGAATAGCGTGTACATACAGGCAGACAGAGCTCTACTTTTACTGTTTCATTATAGTATACAGGGTTATTTTTAATTCACTGACACCCTCTTAACCCTGAATTCCTATCACGCAAACAAATGTTTTATGTTTTATGACTTTTTAAAATAAAGCACTTTTTTCCCCATACAAATACACAGAGGTGCACAGAGTATCGTAAAAATATGAGGTAATCTCAAATTTTCAAAACGTTACTACACCAAAAATATTAAGTTATGACAAAAGCCGTAAAACAAAAAACATTTGTTTAAGTGGTAGGAGTTTATTAGGGATAAGATAAAAGGACTAGTGAATTACAAATAACCCTGTACATTTAAATTGGTCAGTATTTGTGATCGGTCTAAAAGTAGAATCCACTATTTCTATCCCCCGGGGATTTCGCATTTTTCCGAGAAATAATTAGGTAAGTACTTAACCAAATCAAGAACTGTAGCTTTTCTATTAGTGAAAGTTTGTTTTATAATCGATCTAAAGAGTTATTTCTACCCCGCGGAAACTTTGCACTTTCCCGAGATAAAATAAGCCTGTTTAATTTATTGACAGTGTAGCTATATGTATAGAATTCACTTATTCCTATCCCGTGGGAACTAAGCGCATTTCCGGGATAAAAGAAGCCTGTTTCAATCCGAGACAGTAACTTTCTATAGAATTCACTTATTCTTATCCCACGAGAACTTAACATTTTCCTGAAATTATCCTATGTGTCCACATAATGAACTACATGTGCGGCAAATTTCATCCAAACAACTAACGTTGGTCTACGAGTAGGTACGAAGTCGCGGGCACCAGCTAGTAATGACTAAAAAAGGCACAGTAAGGCTGCGGCTCCACTGAGGCGGAGACGAGAGGAGACGTGTGGAGATCGACCAATCATATTACATGAACGGAGACGAGATGTGGACTTCATGTAATATGATTGGTCGATCCCCACACGTCTCCTCTCAGCTCCGCTCGTCTCCGCCTCAGTGGAGCCGCAGCCTAAAAGGTTCAGTAGCTTTAGGAACTGTGATGAAAAGAAAGTTATTTAGTGCTAATTATCTTTAATTATACAATAGGCATCAGTTACTTAATTAGTGCTTACAGTTATATACGAATTTATGATACTGGTAGAATTGTCGCCAAGTACGAGTACAAAAAATATCAGATTAATATTACATTTTATGTCTTCTTTTAAATTATTAAATTTGTTAAGAATGTATTGTACTCTTTAGCTACAGTGGCATCGTGTGTAGAGTGCTTTAAGTAAATTTTACCATAGCAACACAATGCTGTATTAGTCTCTATGAATGTTATCTCTTGTTCCCCTCAGGTTCCTCTCTCTTCCTTACTGTCAGCTATAGCGATAGGATGTTGTATTTGATAACTGTTTTTTTATACCTTTGACAAATGTAAGCTGTGCCCTTATTCTGAGCAATAAAAGTATTGCTTCAAGCTTCTACGTGAGTTTATATTTTTCATCAAACTGCAGCCGGCTCCTCGCTCTCCCAGATCAAGTGTCACGCGGTACAAACGCACTGCAAGACCGTAGGCCTCTAACAGTTTATGTGCCCAGATTACAAGGTAATCCATTTACATCGATCGTTTGTATTATCGGCGTGACCTGGTTTTACGCGCAGAGCAACCTAACGACCTGCCGCCGCCTGGTGATGATAATATTGAGGTTATACCGGCTGCGAGTGCTGCGTCAAATACTTCGATGTCTTCAACGATAATGTTGGGTGGCGTAGGCGCAATGGAGAAGCTAGAGGGTGCCGGGAATTTTCATAATTGGAAATTTGCATTGAAAATGATGCTCACATTGGAAGGATTATGGGACCTCATCGTGAGAACAGGAGATGAGCCGCTAACAGGATGCCGCTCGGATGTCGCGCGCGATCAACGTGCGCTGGCTCGCCTGTGTTTGAGCTTGAAACCAGGGCTTTACCAATATGTTCGTGAGGCTAAGTCAGCAAAAGAAGCTTGGAAGAAGCTGTCTGACGTCTTTGAGGATCGTGGCCTTTACAGGCGCGTGCTTCTATTGAGACAACTGCATCATATTGAGTTTTCTGATTACAGTTCAATGTCTACTTACATTGAGAAAGTTACATATGTCTCTTGTACACCAGTTGTCAGATATAGGCAAGACTGTTGAAGACGAAGAAATTGCAGAGACATTGTTGAGTGGTTTGCCACAAGAATATGACCCACTAGTAAGTAACCTAGAGACCCTATGTTTGTCGTCTAAGCTTTCGAGTGAGCTAGTGAGGACTAGGTTGTTACAAGAAGCGCAGAGGAAGGATGACTCCATCAGTGCGTCCTCATCTTCTACTACTTCAGCGTTTGTAAGCAAGAAACAGATCACATGCAAATATTGCGGTAAGCTAGGCCATGTGAAGGCTAAATGTTTTAAGCTGCGACGTGAGAGGATGGTGAAGAGGAAGGACAACAAGGATCAACATACCACTGCCTACCTAGCCCATGCTGCTACTGCTGAATTGTACTTGGACTCGGGTTCTTCGAACTATTTAGTGAAAGACAAGGACTTGCTATGCAATATTAAGGACACTAGTGTGCAGACTATATCTACTGCAAACAAACAACAGATGACTAGTATGAGTGCAGGCGAGCTGCACCTCAATATGAACAATCAGGTTAGAAATGTATTGTAGTTTCTGTATAATTGTGGTTAGTGTATAATTAGATCTAACAATTCCTGACATATGCATCTCCCGCCCATACGACAGGTGAGCTCCGGACGGAGAACGCACCCGGTAGTTTCGGTGGGGAACTCGTGGGAGCAACGGCGGAAGCCTAAACAGAGAATCGAGACTAAAAGTTTCTTCTCTGGCCCTTCAGCATTGGCTGGGGTATGGATCCGCTGGGCTCCACATGACCCTTGTGAGACACTGAGGCGTCCAGCCGTCCGGGGGACACTCCTCATCCCTCCGAATTATTATAGCAGGAAAACTATCGATGGAAGCGGTAACGAAAAGAGGGTAGCGCTAGGAGACAAGCGCAAAAAAACACACAGCATGCCAAAAAACCATCAGGCATAAAGGGTAGCCCCACCCAAAAGATGGCATCCAAAGCCACACAATGGGCCCAAAAGATCTCCGACCCACCCTTCCATCGCAGGGCAAAAGAAAGGAAGCCCGTAGTTATAGATAAATGCGTATGACAGGAAATCCCACCAACCCAACCAAATAGCTCTAAGTAATTGTACAGATTAAGTATGAAGTATCTTTTTCTATTTTTTTTTTATTTTCTTCAACTTCATTTTTTATTACTTTTACGGTCATCCCGTGAAACCATATATTTCAAACTAAATACAAACTGAAATATAGATGCACAGAAAAAACCCCAGAAAAAAGACCAATGCTGGGAATCGAACCCAGGTCCTCAGCGTTCCGTGCTGCGTGCTTACCCCTACACAATCACTGGTCTAGAAGTTAGCGACGAATCTTTCCCATACATCGTACACTTCAGTCTGTTATAATCACATTTAGGCAGTGATAAAGCGCATCTATGTTATGCCCTCTACCGAGAGACTTCAACACTCCTTCGGAGCTACCCGCTCACCTGGACCAAGAGATGGCGCTACTAGGCCAACTTTTACAAGTTAAGTATGAAATATTACTTTTACGGTCATCCCGTGAAACCATATATTTCAAACTAAATACAAACTGAAATATAGATGCACAGAAAAAACCCCAGAAAAAAGACCAATGCTGGGAATCGAACCCAGGTCCTCAGCGTTCCGTGCTGCGTGCTTACCCCTACACCATCACTGGTCTAGAAGTTAGCGACGAATCATACTTAACTTGTAAAAGTTGGCCTAGTAGCGCCATCTCTTGGTCCAGGTGAGCGGGTAGCTCCGAAGGAGTGTTGAAGTCTCTCGGTAGAGGGCATAACATAGATGCGCTTTATCACTGCCTAAATGTGATTATAACAGACTGAAGTGTACGATGTATGGGAAAGATTCGTCGCTAACTTCTAGACCAGTGATGGTGTAGGGGTAAGCACGCAGCACGGAACGCTGAGGACCTGGGTTCGATTCCCAGCATTGGTCTTTTTTCTGGGGTTTTTTCTGTGCATCTATATTTCAGTTTGTATTTAGTTTGAAATAATTGTACAGAAGCGGGCGAGGGTCGGTCAAGGAATAAACCAACGGGTAAAAACATAAAAGACCGACCTAAGCACCCCCCAGTGCCCAGCGGGAGAATGCATGCTCCTCTCCCGGCCTTCCAGCAAATGGCTGAGGCAGGACACTGTGGGTAGATTAAGTCCCCTCCCTTCCCCTCCCCTCCTCAAAATATAAAGCACACGTTTTTTGTATTAATAATCAATAGAGAAGGGGACTTGTGACCGGGTTTTTTAGTCCGTGCCAGTCGGACACTGTCTGGGACCTCCATTCCCAGTTCGTCCGAAGGGATTTTTCCCGAGCACAAGTCACTCTTCCTACCCTAAAGTAAAAAATAGCAAAGACTTCGCGTCTTTGGCTCCTCTGGCGACTCATTAAAAAAAAAAATCAGGTTAGAAACATTAAAAATGTTACGTTTGTCCCCGGTCTGACTGTAAATCTCTTGTCTCTAAATTATGTCAAAATGGTTTTGTTATTAAATTGAATGCTGGTGGTGGTTTCATATATGATGAAAATAGTAAAAGTTCTGGTAACTATTTAGCAACAGCAATCTATACTAATGGCATTTATAAATTGGAAAGTTTTGTGTGTGAAGGTAACTTGCCCAATAGGATGCACTCTTTGTTCCTGCAAGATAGGCAGGAAGCACCGAGTGCAGCTTCGCTACCTCTGAGACAACAAATTTGTTTCATTGCCGTCTTGACCACTTGAACATTGCAGGTATGACTAAGTTAAGAAAGCATGTGTGTGGTGTCGTATTTCAGGATGAAGCTTACGACAAGTGTGAAGCTTGCCTTAAGGGGAAGATGGCTACCAAGCCATTCCTTAAAGCCAGCTCAAGCAGGACTACCCAACCGCTTCAGCTCATACATAGCGACGTTTGTGGACCATTACCAGAGGCAAGCTGGGGTGGGGCACGTTACCTGGTCACATTCATCGATGACTTCACAAGGAAAACTTATGGCTACCACATGAAAAACAAATCACAGGTAATGTCCTATTTTATTCAGTTTAAAGCCTTAGTAGAAAAGCAACTAAATTTGCCTATTAAATGCTTACGTTCAGATAATGGTAAAGAATACTGTAATTTAAATTTTACTGAGTATTTGCAACAACATGGTATAATTCACCAAACCACAGTTCCTTATTTGTCTCCCCAGAATGGTAAAGCAGAGAGATGTTTTCGTACTTTATTTGAAAAAGCATGCGTCCTTGGGAAAGCGTTTTCGGGGAGAGGGCATCATGGCAGCCATATATTTAAAAAATAGGTCTCCCACAACTGCTTTGTCCGGACGTATTCCTCTCTGCCAAGAGTGCCTGTGATGTTGTGATATTAAACTCTATAACCATCGGTACGTGGTTTGATTCGGTAGTACCATAATTATAGCCTTGGCACAAAGAACCACACTCCCTGTCCTGGTAAGTATACTTGTGTGGCGCTACGAGCGACCGCTGTGTCGCCGCATCATCCCGCCACCGTCTGTATTAATTGTATAATCTGTAGCAAGGTTTCGAACCGACCAATCAACGATCGCGCGCGCTGGCGGTCGACGTTGATTGGTCGATCATCAACCAAGAATCCAAGATGGCCTAGGACGCCTAACGAAGCGTCAATTCATAACACTAACGACCAACTAACGAAAGGAACGCTCTCTGTATCTGACTGTAACTTAGTAATAAGCTCGAACTCTGTAACCCGCGGTCGTGGCCTGTTGTGTACCTAGTGTAGTGTAAATTCTGGTATTGAATAAACGTTGTCCAAAAGAACTAGAGTATGTGTCTAACCTCTACCAATAACTCTAAACTTGTATTGTAAGTTGTAAGGCGCCCTCGCGGTGCACCTTTCATAGTATATTGTGAATTGCTGCAGCGCCAAATTGGCCTGGACGATACTTAGCGACATATACGAAGATAAAGGGCTATACAGACGAATCCTTCTGTTAAGGCTGTTGCATAAAACAGAATCATGACTCTTTATGTTGATCAATACGATGAAGATTGGGTATTGGGGATTGGGGATTGGGTGGGCCGTTTGAAAAAAATCTTCTTAAGTAATTCGGAAATTTGCTCTAACCTTACATTTTGTCACCAAAAGCATATGATTGATTACATTAGAAAAGTCTATAACACCTGTTTTCCGCACTCACGTACCTTATCTAAATGGTACAAGAATGTGAATGCTGAGGCTGGCTTCACAAAAGAAGCATTTGATGCATTAGAAATAAAGGTAGAAAAAAAAGTGGCTCACAAAAAATATAATGGGCGTTTGTTTTAGATGAAATCGCAATAAGACTTCTATTAGTCCATTATGCCATAGGATGGGAATGAAAGTTCACAAGAGTCCTAGCGGGCCTTGTCACCTGCTAAATACGTCATCGTTGCCGAATCAAGTATCCTGCTCGATCTCAGGCTATCACGTTGAGAAGCTCGACAGACACACGAATTTTACCGCGTGGAAATTTTACATCAAGAATCTTCTTGATATGGATGCAACCATAAACATTTTGTCGTCAAAAGCATATGATTACATTAGAAACGTCTATAACACCTGTTTGCCGCACTCACGTACCTTATATAAATGGTACAAGAAAGTGAATGCTGAGGCTGGCTTCACAAAAGAAGCATTTGATGCATTAGAAATAAAGGTAGAAAAAAAAAGTGGCTCACAAAAAATATTATGGGCGTTTGTTTTAGATGAAATCGCAATAAGACTTCTATTAGTCCATTATGTCATAGGATGAGAATGAAAGTTCACAAGAGTCCTAGCGGGCCTTGCCACCTGCTAAATACGTCATCGTTGCCGAATTAAGTATCCTGCTCGATCTCAGGCTATCACGTTGAGAAGCTCGACAGACACACGAATTTTACCGCGTGGAAATTTTACATCAAGAATCTTCATGTTATGGATGCTTAACCATAAACATTTTGTCGTCAAAAGCATATGATTACATTAGAAAAGTCTATAATACCTGTTTGCCACACTCACGTACCTTATATAAATGGTACAAGAAAGTGAATGCTGAGGCTAGCTTCACAAAAGAATTTGATACATTAAAAATGTAAGTAGAACAAAGTGGCTCACAAAAAATATTATGAGCGTTTGTTTTAGATGAAATCGCAATAAGACTTCTATTAGTCCATTATGCCATAGGATGAGAATGAAAGTTCACAAGAGTCCTAGCGGGCCTTGCCACCTACTACGTCATCGTTGCCGAACCAAGTATCCTGCTCGATCTCAGGCTATCACATTGAGAAGCTGGACAGAGACACGAATTTTACCGCATGGAAATTTTACATCAAGAATTTTCTTGATATGGATGCTTATTAACCTTAAACATTTTGTCGCCAAAAGCATACGAGTACATTAGAAAAGTCTATAACTCACCTACCGACCGTTTGTAGCACATCGAATCGCCGCGATCGAGGTAAACACCGCGGTGAACGAATGGCGGTGGGTGCCTACGAAGCAAAACGTCGCAGATGAAGCCACGCGGGAGGTGCCACACGACTTCGGAAGCCGCCATCGCTGGTCCCCGAATTCCTGTACGATGACCCCTCCACGTGGCCCGTAGAGCCGCCGCAGCCTCACAAACAAGAAACGGGCGAAGAAAAGGTACTCGTCGTGACAGAATATGGAAAAGAGCCATACACGTGGCTGCCCACGTCTACACGTTTCTTTAAGTGGGAACGCCTGCTACACACAGTCGGACGAGTACTACAGTTCATTGACCTCTGCCAACCCCATGAGGCGAGGTCACACTACAAGCGATAGGTACACGCGAAACAAACAAGTCGACCGGACTGGTCGAAACGAAATCAAGTCGTCGCGCCGAAACCAACGTCACGAAACCTGCAAAAAGGGAAAAAATACAAAACGCTCGACGCGAGATACCTGCAAGACGCCGAACGACTGGTGATACGCGCCAGTCAATACGAAGCAATCGGTGAAGAATTTAAAAACTTACAAAACGACAAGCCGCCGTCGCTACAAAGTCGACTGCGCCCTTTCGCGGTCGAACTCGTCAACGGAGTCATCACATTGAAGACACGCATCGATGCAGCAACTGGCATCACCGAAGCACAGAAGTGCCCTCCGCTCCGGTGCTCGACGGCAACCACGCTGCCGTCAAATCGTACATAGATTATGTATGTACATAGAAAAACGCAACACGCCGGTGTCGAAGCGACGCTAAATTAATACAAACAAGAATACTAACCCCCCCCCCCGTAACGCGAATGATCCTACATCGCTGCTTGCCGTGCCGCATCAAGAAGACAGCACCGCCAGTCCCACCTGCCGGAGACCACCCACGCGGCCGGCTGGCGCACCACGAGCGCCCGTTCACATACACGGGCATTGACTACTTCGGGCCGTTAACAGTCACCGTCGGTCGCGGCATACAGGAGAGATACGTCGCGCTGTTCACTCCCGACTTAGCCTGCCTGCACCTCTTTCTTAAATGATCAAGTGAATGTTTATTTTCGACAAAACTAAGTACAGTCCATCCATCCTTACCTACCTACAACCAGTCATAGGTGCATAAGCCACGACGCAGTGGTGCACATTAATTGAATCGAAGAAGCTCCCCATCCCCTGAAGACGCAAGACACAACTCCTTTTTAATTTTAAATCTTGAAGGTAAGGCCTTGGAAGCAGTGGCAGTCATAACTAACCGCAATTACACAATAGCGGTTGAAGCTTTAAAATCGCGGTATGGGTCGGATGACACGCTAATAGATGCACACTACACTTCATTAACTAACCTAGAACGAGCCGAAAATATTTACGACGTCCAGCTGTAGGTCCATTATTAATGAAATTGAGCGGCACTTGAGAGTATTAGAAAATTTAGAGGAAAACACTTCTGAAAACCACCTACGTGTAACAATACTGTCAAAATTTCCTGAACAGGTGCTGCATCAGTACCATCTCATGCCCCAACAGTCTACTAATGTTAATTTAACATTCACAGTAAGAAAGATTCTACTGAATATTGTAGTGGCTATGTTGAAGGCTCAAACTGCATCAACACTAACACCAAAAGCAATAGACACTAAACAAGAAGTAATCATCACCGAAGCTCTAAAAACAAAGTCAGAACATCCAATACAGAACAGTACCGGCTAAAAAGAAAGTCATAAAAGAAAGATGGAAAATCAGGTCCACCATAACAACATACTAAGAAAAAGGAACAGATTACCATGCATCTTCTGTAACCTGGGCAACCATAGCAGTAGGAACTGCAGGAAATTTAGTGGTGTGGAATCCAGGAAGAAACAGTTAGCTTACAGGTGCCTCAAGTGTCTGAAAAGAAGTCCCAAAACAACCAGTGCCACAGTAAGATTGCATGTTTCCGATGTGACGAAGGGCACACTTAGCTACTGTGTCCAAAGCCGAAGGATAAGGAAGTTGTTCCAGATTGTGCGGATGTTCATCGCTCAAACCGGCGTGTTATCAACGCTCACATGTACTAAGGCTAAGGATGCATGGCTTTGAACAAGAAAATGGATATGACAAACCACTGCAAACTGTTCTTGTTACATTTTTGGCTTCAACCTGTGCAGATCATGTCACATCACATATGAAAATATTTTGATTCCTGTTTCAGAATATATAAGGCCAAAGCTACAGTGCTTCAAATGCTAATAATTAAAAAAAAAATAGTTTATTAAAAGAAGGTATCTTTACAAAAACGATTACCATCGATTCACGAAAACGATTATTTTGACATGGAAGTTGTACCTGCAAAGCCACCCAAATATGCTCTACTTTTTCTGGCAATAATTTTTGCAAGAAGTGCAGCACTCCAAACAACTTCAAGTGCTCCAACTGCAGCGGGCCACATTCTGCAGTCTCTTACTCCTGCTCGGTAAATGCGACCAAGGTCACTGAGGTAAAAAATTGGATAATCGGCAGGCAAACAACATATGGAGCCATACTACCCAATCATACTCCTCAAACAAACAATAACTCCAAATCATTTTATAACATGTCTGTGTCTGCTAAGACACCTCAAGGTAGGGCTTTTATAATAGACATTATAAATTCTGAAATTGTTATTAGTACTATCACAAAAACATTAATTGAACTGTTCAAGAAAAAGAAGCTAGGACGAAATACAATAAGCAACAAATAACTTCAGTGAAATCCCACGAACCAGCAGGCTGCCTACTATGGAGCTACCGAAGATTGATGGTGATGTCCTAAAATGGCATTCATTTTGGGACCAATTTGTATCTTATGAGGATAATAGAAACATCTCTGATGTAGATAAATTATTACATCTACAATCAGCATTGGAAGGTGAAGCCAGGGATGTCATTCAAGGCTTTGACACTACAAACTAGAACTGTAATATTGCTATTGAAACACTAAAACAAATGTACTGCCAGATTGTCATCATTGATGCCCAGCCCAGAATCAAAACATCAGACAAAAACTGTCATAGGTTGCCAGACAACATTAAATGAAGTGGAAAGTCATCTCAGTGTTAAAATCACTCGAATGCTGAACATTATCATCTAAGAGTAATGATTTTAGAAAAAATCCCAGAGAAACTTTTATATGAAGATCTCATTAAAATTGGAACCGAAGAAACGATTGAAAACCTCAGGGAAACGCTTCACAAAATAACTTCAGCGAAAGAATCATCAGGCTGGTTAAATCAAGAGAAATAAAAAAAAATCTGTGGAAACTTTATGAAGCACATCATATGAGAGGAAGGAACCTTTTAGTAAACAAAATACTGACAAATCAAAATATTATTCAATACGAAATAAAAGGAGAAAGATTAGTTGCATTTTTGTCAACAATCACACTTCAATGAAGATTGCCATACAGGAATAAAAAGGAAAAATTTGGAAAGAGGTGTATTATTTGTTTCAGAGAAGGACATTTCGCGAAACATGGTCAATTCAAGAAAAAATGTGTACACTGTTTGAAGATACACCACAGATCTTTGTGCCCATTTTACAAAACATGATCTAAGGAGAATGCTACCTCATCTGTTTCTTCCACATCTACAGCAACTATCAGCCATGAAAAGGTTGGAGAAATTCAACCGGCCACTGTGCAGCTGACTCTGAATGGTGACCACATAATTATGGCAGATAACAAAAGCGAGGCAAATAGAATAGATTTGCTTAAAGTAATTATTATTATTACTCTTTTGTACACAATGAAAAGGTGCAATTACATGATGATTTGTACATAGTCAACACAGATTTTGAATGGATACTAGCTGAAAGATATGAACAATTAAAGGGGAATAGAGAGATAATTAGTTTCATTACTTATGCTGAGGAAGTGACACATTCATCAATGAGTAATTATGCTGTCTCTGACCCCCCACTGAGAGCCGATAATCTATACATATAATAAATCTGTAACAAGTCGGTGTCTGTACATTGAAGATATTTGATAAAAACTGTCACTAGGGCTATTTATTAGCACAATAGAACCCAAAACAATGATTTTTAGAATTATTGTCTGTTTGTCTGTTTGTCTGTGCGTTTGTGCGCGCCAATCTCAGAAACGGCTTAACCTAGAAGGATGCGGTTTTCACTGATATGTTGGTATTTTCTTGGATTAACATTTAGTGTTTGTTTCATTTGAATCGGTTCACAAATAAGAAAGATACGTCTATTTTAAGAATTTATCGAACAGGTTTTTTTGTTTGATCGCGCTAATCTCAGGAACTACTGCTCCGATTTGAAAAAACCTTTCAGTGTTAGATAGCACATTTATCGAGGAAGGCTATAGGCTATATATCATCACGCTAACACCAATAGGAGCGGAGCGGAGCAGAAGAATGTTTCAAAATCGGGGGTTTCTGAAGTAAAATTTCTATAGGCAGGCTTGACTTGGGAGTACGGTGTTGAATGTGAACGCGGGTGTGCGGGGGGGTGCGGGGGCGGGTATTTTTTTTTATATCGAGGAACTAAGGAGAGCCATAATTGTTGAAAAAACAAATTGGATAAAAAAAAATAAGCTGAACAAATTACTAATTCCACGCGGACGGAGTCGCGGGCAAAAGCTAGTATGAAAAAAGCTGTGGCAGTTGGTAGTAAGAGGGATAACTGATTCATCAAAAACCAAGTGAGACGAAGAGGCCATCCATAATTTTAATGAAACAATAATTGTTCAAAATAAGAGTCACTATCCTGTTCGCTTTGAGATCATCGTTAAGAACACACATGTCGATAAATTGTAAAAATAATTGAATAATCACATGCTGAGTCATAACCTTGTTTTACTAAGTCGGTAGAAAAGTAATCGTAAAACGCCTGATTCAATAAATTATTTAAAAGTAATCGTGTCATGCGTTTAGGTATGCGTCAAGTGTTGTGCTGTTTTTAAGTGTACTTGATATGAGAAATGTTTATACGTAACATCTCAAATATCTAAACATCGAAAACAGTCCATTTAACCGGAGTAGCAGGACCGCTCGCTCCCCGCCGTCCACGACCGTTCCCACGCCCCGCTCTGCAGTGTCGCTGCCTCACCAGGAAGACGATGATAAACCTGACCTTATTTCAACTCCAGAAATACGCATCAGTAAGTTATGCCGAAAAGTAGGTCATGGCACACTCCCAAATGGCAGTGGCGTACCAGTTCCTTAAGCAGAAAACCGTGTAAGCTTATTCATCTGTCCAGACCTTACAGGAAGACATTAGAAATTCGCAGCAGCTCCAAGACCTCAAGCTGTGTATTCAAGAGTCAGTAAAACCATCCACGACGGGGGCTTCCTTTACAGACATGGTAAAAAAAAGTCCTACTAATTTCATACAACATGACAATTCAGTGACCATTTATCCCAACGACAAAGTAAAATCTAGCGATGAGACAAAATCTCTTGTCCAAAAACTAATCAACCCCGAACAGATGAAGCTGCACGTTAAAGGTTTGCGCAAGATTCGGAACGGTGGTGTCGTAATTAGCACAGAAACAAAAGAGGGTATCGAGAATTTTTAACAATCCGCCCAGATAAAAAACTCAGGGCTTACAATCGATGAAACGCAGAAACGTAGGCCTAATAGAAGTTATAGGAGTGCCCACATCTATGATGGAAATTGACGTTATTAAGTACCTGTTTGTACCACCAAAACCGATATAAACTGGCCGATATATGTAATCTTCAACGTGCTAGTTTCGATAAGTTTCACGACACAATTAAGATGAGTCACAAGTCGGGGAAAAAGGATTCAGAAACATGTAATGTTATAGAAGTGCCCGCAGCTATAAGTAAAGCCCTAATTACTAAGGAAAAAATGTTTATTAATTCGTCTTCCTGCCCTGTTAGAGACTTTACTTTGGTCACCAGATGCTATATGTGTCAGCAATGCTGCTAAGTTTTATCGGGAGTCAACCGTTACCTGCGACTACTGTGGCGAGCTAGGTAGGCCACACCCTGAAAGAATGCCAAAATAAGTCAGACCATCCAAAGTGCGCTATTTGCTTGCGTTTTAAAAACCAAGCAACCATATTATACAAGTGCTACTGGCTGTCCAGCGAAAATTGTAATTGAAAAAAGATATATCAGTACAATAGATTACGAAGGCATAGTTATGCCTATATAGGCACAATTTGTATTTGTAACTTCATTTTGGTATTTTGTTAATTTACTAGTGTATTAACTGTGGCATATTTGCTGGCCTATGTATTACTTAAGTTTTTCTAAGTTTACTCATTATATTGTGCCGTTTTTTGCCCAAATAAACATTAAACATTAAACATTAAACATATAAAATAGACTTTGACCACATGGCTGACCTAAATTGTAAATTACCTACTAAGTTAAGAACTATATGAAGTATTTTCTTAGTCAGCAAACTTCGTATGTGCTTAATATTGCACTGACAGTGGTTTATTTGACCTTAATTTACAGGTATGATGATATATTTTACTCGACTGCAAGGAAATGGTTATACTCTATTACTTTTAATTGATTTATCTGTAATTACTAGAATAATTGGTTACTTTTTTATTGTTTTTGATTTCACGTTATCTTTATGTCTGCACACTTCCATAATACCTATTTGCACTGTTATTTTCATTATTTTCAAACATGGCTTCAAACATGGAGTTGGGGCTCAACTCAATCACAAGCTTTCAACGAACTTAAGCGGTTGTTGTTGAGCCCCCATCTTGATCCAAGCTGATTTTAGTCGACCTTTTATTTTAGAACGGATGCTAGTAATTACGCCTTGGGGGCAGTATTACTTCAGGAGGAGGAAAAAGAGGAAAGACCAATTGAGTACGCGAGTCGACTGCTTACGTCAGCGGAGCGAAACTACTCTACCACCGAGCGTGAAGCTCTGGCGGTGGTATGGGCAGTTGAACGTTTCAGATCCTACCTCGATGGGCAACCCGTTATCGTAGGAAGTGACCATCAACCACTCCGCTGGCTGCTGACGTTAAAATCACCAACCGGTCGACTGGTTAGGTGGGCATTAAAGCTCCAGTCATTTGATATTTAATTTCAGTACACCCCCGGAAAAGCTAACGTAGTAGCTGACACCCTGAGTAGACCGATCTGTTCCGAGGATTCTCGTGAGAATTGCGGTATCTGCTCAGTGATAGTGGACTTGCCTAAGAAGGATCCTTCAGAGCTATGACAAGAACAGCTTGCTGACCCCGAGGTGGAGAAGATAATTAAAGAAGTTGAAGGTACTGACGAAGTGGCAACTCGACGATGGACGGAGCGCGGTTACCTGATGGACCAAGGAGTACTCTACCGATATAATCCGGATTCTGATAGTGAGACTCCCCAGCTCATCATTCCCATTAGTCTCAGGGCAGAGATCCTGAAAGAATGTCACGATTCACTAATGGCAGGACACCCTGGCATTGATCGTACCTATCAAAAAGTAGCTCAGCTATACTATTTTAAAGGTATGAGGAGAATAATCATGGATTATGTCAAAGCCTGCATACACTGTCAGCGCTACAAAGCTACAAATGCCAAACCACCAGGTCTTCTGCAAACACCAGTTATGAATCAGCGTACTGAAGTGTTGGCTATGGATTTATTCGGCCCATTGCCAATTGAAGACCAGGGAGCGAGGTGGATCTTCCTTATTGAGGACACAGCTACTCGTTTGATTTAAGTATTAGCTTTGAAAGAAGCCACGTCTGAAGCATGTGCTGTAGTACTCGTCGAAGAGTACTTTATGCGTTACGGACTGCCTCGTAGGATTATATCAGACAATGGAGTCCAATTTGTATCTGCAGTGATGCGTCAGTGTATGTCTTTTCTGGGTATAAAGCAAAATCTTGTCCCATTATATACGGCAGAGGCAAATCCTGCAGAACGCAAGAACCGTGATATGAAGGCGATGCTGGCACAGCTGGTGGAGGGAGACCACACTTCTTGGCCGAAGAAGCTACCTGTAATTCGTTTTGCTTTAAACAGTTTACGGTGCCGCACAACAGGCAAGTCACCAGCGTATCTAACTTTTGGTAGGGAAATGCGGTCACCCACAGAAGTTATTCACGACCACCGTGCCATTTTAAGTAAGGATAACTTTATCCCACAGATAACCCCGTATCTCAGACAGTTCCTGGAATCACTATCCGGTGTTCGTGAACGCTTGGAGATCCAGCAAGATAAAGCCAAGCAGTATGCTGATGCTTCTCGCCGACCCGCCGATGACTTCCAGGAAGGTGATTTGGTACTCATAAAGTCACACCTGTTGAGCAATGCGTCTAAAGACCTCACCGCTAAGTTTTTCCCTCGTCGGGATGGTCCATATCTTATTGCGGAGAAGATTAGTCCCACTTCGTATACCATCGCCAGTACTGACCAACCTGACATTGCTTTAGGGAAATATCATTCCCAGGTCCTTACCCGCTACCAGGGTAGTGATGGATCCCCTCCTAAACCTATCGTTCCAAAACGGAACCGTGGACGTCCAGCTAAGGCTGATGGAGTGCTAGACCAGGAGCGAGGGCGCTCTCCTGGTCTAGAGGGGGAGTATATAGTAAACCCATCATCTTCCCGCAGTTCTACTCGCCGCCGCCGTCCGCCCGGCCTTTATTTAAATTAGGTGCGAAACTCTTAACGGGCGCATTTCCTACAAATGGCAGCCGTGAGAAGCGTTGCCCAAGCGCTGCCCCACCCCGCGCCCGCCAAAAATCAGTTAGCGCCAGTGTTGCCAGACACCCCGCTTTCCCGCTTTTTGGCCACTGGCCCCGCTATCCGCGTTAAGGTAACGCGGATCCGCTTTTTTAAAATATGCCATTTCACTATTTCACTCACACAGTAGTAATGGCTCAGAAATGTCGCGGAAGCGGATGATGATGAGTTATTTTTTTTTAAGCTGTAATATGTCCCACTGCTGGAAAAATCCGCATTTTGATTTAAAAATCCGCGTTTTGAAAGCGCAGCTCCCGCTTTTTGTATTCCGGCATCTGACAACACTGGTTAGCGCGTCGCGTCAGTCGAGTTCGAGCCGCCATTTGTGACGCCACGCGTATTAAGCTCGCTCCCGCGCATACTCGCCCGGCGCTGCCGCATCGCGCCATCGTTTATTTGTGTGTTTACCTGTGTTCCAATCTTCCTTCCAATCCAAACTGTTGTCCACTACTCCATAATTATAGTGAAGTCCGAACACCCACCTTGAGTCTCATTTTCTGCCTGCCGGCAGTGGCGCACCCCTTTACATAGTTCATAGTACCCAGACAATAAACCCGCCAGACTGGGCGATTGCAAGTGGTGCCGCGGCGGTTGGCGCTGCTTGATAAAAACCCGCGCGTCATAGGCCCTAGGTTTTACGAACGTCTACCCTCTGACTTAAAAGTGAATGTTCGGACGAAACATTTGGACGCCGACTTAAAAAACTGCTTATGGATAAATCATTGTACTCTGTAAAAGAATATGATATTATCCTTATTTAAATTTGACATCTGAATCAGAATGTATTTTTATTCTTTTTGTTTTTATTGTTATTATTTATTAATTATTTGGTCTTATGACATCTTCACATTATCTGAATTAATATTATTCATTTATCATTTTTAAGTTGTGGTTCTAAATTTCTTTGAAATTCACACATTATGTGATTTAATATTTTTATTGACATTTTTGTTTTATTACACTTTTGTTGTTTTTAGGGTTGCCCGCCTTGTCGTGGCGGGGGGGGGGCTTAGTAACCGTGGATTAGTCATACGGTGAAGCTAAGAGGCAACCAGGGCCGGCCTGTTGGGGTCGCCGGCTGGCCCGAGGAGGGCGCTCCCAGCGGGCTGAACAAGTCCGCTGCGGACGCGCCTTGAGGTGGGACCGCAGAAGAAGAGGAGTGCCGGTATTACGGTGCGCCATTCTCCCTATCTTCTGCGGCCGTGGAGGGATCGCAGGGGGAGAGGCGTGTTGGTATTACGGTGCGCCACTCTCCCTACCCCCTGCGAGCTGGCGGGGCCGTTCTGTCGAAACGGCACTGGTGGGGCCGCAGAGGAAGAGGCATGTCGGTATTGCGGTGCGCCGCTTGCCCTATCCTCTGCGGCCGAGGTGTAGTCTGGTGTGGTGTGGGGTAGCTCCGGGGGCCTCCTGGAGGAAAAGTATCCCGCGGCCTGAGTGCCCCGGGTGACCCAAGGATTCCTTGGGTCTTTTCTTGGCCCCAGTGAGGCGAGCTTTCCCCGCTTCCATCAGATGGACATCGGGTGGTGGATCGGGGGGTCCGTCACCCGCCAAAGATGTCCCGAGGTTGTAAGGCACTCCAGGTGTTTCCGGAGCGCCTTAAACAGAGGTGGGCCCGCAAGGGCAACCGCCGGTGGGGGCCGCGGATGGCGTAACCGTTCCCGTAGCCCCTACCTAAGCGGAGAGAGGGAACACCGTGGGGTTTTAGTCAGTAGGAGTCTGAGATAACCCATCATCCTCCCCCGAGGACGGTGGGTATCCATGAGGATTTCCCCACGTAAAAAAAAAAAGGCACACGTGTTACATAGACTTTTTGTAAAATATTGTATCTCTTGTTACTTTGTACTGCAAATTATGAAATAAAAATTATCTTATCTTACTATGTGAAGGGGCTCTGTGTCGATTGCCCGCCGTCATGGCTGACTACGAAGTCTTCTTAATAGAACGGATAAATCAATATTCATTCAATGCCTTACAATATTAAACCAGGGTTGACGAAAAGGATAACAGCCAAGAATCTTATATACAAACTGGATGTTGCGTGCCGGCCGAACTATGAGTTGAAGCCAGGTTCATTCACCTTTGCCCCTATGATCTATTTTTTTTCGACACCGTGATGTATTGCCAGGTTATTTATAAAAAAATGTTAGATTTTATGTGTCCACCCCACATTAGCATAAAGTTTGCTTGTCTGTGAATGCTCATCCCTTGCACTCTTTTATCTCTTAGTATGTTTTTTTTATTACTTGTCAAAATTCCCCACGACTGCAATGGTGCATCCTTTTGTAATCTTATTTAAATCAATGTCCATCTTCTAGCAATATCATTTATTTTGTGACTCACGATGTTGATATATATTAATTAAATAATATAATAATCTGCATTGGCTGGATTTGCGGTTGTTTTTATTTTCGACATACACCTCATGTGAATATCTAGTAAGTATATCTCATGGCGACGCGACCCACAGCGCAGTTGTGTTAGGTTCTTTCATTCTTTCGATTGTGTTTTGGCTGTTTAATTAAATTATGGTTTTATTTTATTATGTATTAAGCAATATTTCAATATTTCTAGTCTATGGCTTGTGCTAGTGACATTTTGTTATTTAATTATGGTAACACTGGATGTATGTGATTGGTTGAACTTATGGCGGTAAAACGAGAACGCTCAACGATTGGGCCACGTGACTGACATGACAGTGGGTCGCGAGCCAATCGGGGAGCTAGTGTTTCCCGCCAAAACGTTCATCTTCGGGCTCAGGAGCTGATCTCCTGGGCGGCATTCTGTTGTCGATCGTGAAAGACGACGTACTTTCTAAATAATTTGCTGTTAGTTGTAAAATTACCTAGTGCTACTACAATTACAGTTTTTCAATAAACATATTTCCAAAGTTGGAGTTTTACTTCTGAAGTTTGTAACTGCTTATTAGTATCGATTTTATACTTCAGAAGTGGGATACACAATTAAAACGTAAGTACACGTCCATATTATATGTTTTTCTGTGTTAAGCAAATCTGCAGTTATTTGCCAATGCTATAACGTCATTTTTAAACACAGTGATAATTTCTAGCATTGGCAAAATATTTAAGGTCTGAAATTAATCAATCCCTGCCTTATTAGTGCTATTTGAATTTATTTTTCCTTGGGGGTAGAATTATTTTCTCGGCTAAGTACGTTTAACTTGAAAATTTATATGTTTACATCATTGGTTTAACATTTTAAAAGACAAGTTAATACCAATCGGGATTGAGTCCCGGAGGCTTATCAAATGAGTGCATAATAATTTAATTGTATTATCAAGTATTGTAGGGTAGGCGCCAGTGCCTGCTTGCAATTAGCACGGTCAAGATGTAAGTAAGTGTTGTAACGAGTACAATTAATTTATCCTCCTTTTCTATAATGCTCTCTTATTTTTTAGTTTTATATTGTTTAGTTTTACATTTAGTACACATTCTACGGTTTTTATACGCGGTTCGCCTATAAGTAGTATTAATAAAATATCAAAATTCGATCGAATGAAGGTTGCTTAAAATGAAACTGACTTCCGGCGACATTACCAAATGACCTCTTTTGTGTTATTTAAAGTCACTTAATTAACTTACGCAATAAATTGTTTCTTTTGTGTCAAGTATTATCGATACCTTAAGTAACGGTATTGGAGAATAATAGGGCAGTGATAATTTTGCATTTAATTATAGATTTATATTGCAGTTGTTTTTCTTGTGTGTTACACTATAGACCAGTGGGGTTACTAAATAATCGCATTCATTTTTATTTATTCATGATCGCAATCTAGCTTTCCCAATAACTTTAAAATAATATTATTTTAAGATTCTAAAGTTTTGTATTGGTTGTGAGATTACAGACTATGTCGAAGCCGACAGAGCAACGAAGGCTTGCGACCCCAAGACGAACACATTCAACTACGAGGAGCCGCAGTCGCTTACGCCCTCTGTCGGAGGAGGACACCGAGCTGGGACGTGAGCGACTACGGATGCTGGAGGAAGAAATACGACGTGAGCGCAATCGCGTGCGCGCCGCGGAGCAACGGCGCGAATCGGAGCGACGCACCAGCGAGCGTCGCGGTGGCAGCCGCCGTCGCAGTACCTCCGCCGAGGCAGCAGGGCGCCGGGATGCTGAGCTGCGTGCAGAGCGACGGTCCGAGCGGGGATCACGGCGGCGCGACAGCAGCAACCGGATCGAAAGGTCACGTAGCCCTTCTTTATCCAAAAGAGACTTATTTAATTTGTTTAAAAATTTGGGAGCGGGTCTAGCATCGCCACCCGTAAACCAGAGCGCACCACTGCCATTACAGAGAATTGATCATAAAAATATTTTACCAGACTTCGATCCTTCTTCCAAAAATCAGCGAATGGCCATATGGTTGAAAAAGGTCAATGAATGCGCTTCGGTATACGGGTGGGATGAAAGAACCACCATTCATTTTGCCATGCAAAAGTTACAAGGTCTGGCCAAGATATGGTACGAAAGTTTAGACACCATCTTATTTACGTGGCCGGAATGGCAAGATAAATTGTTAAGTGCTTTTCCATGTGAACAGAATTATGGCCAGCTCTTAGAGGACATGATTAGGAGGAAGAGTAGGTACAGTGAATCTATAGAGGTGTATTATTATGAAAAGTTAAGTCTAGTGAACCAATGCGAGATAATAGGAGTCCGCGCAGTGGAATGCATAATACACGGTATTACAGATAAGGTGCTTAAATCAGGGGCTTTGGCACTTCGTTGCACCCATCCCGATCAGCTACTTCAGTACTTGACTAGTAATAGGGACTATAATCAGTCTAATCACGACCGTCCGCATATGAGAAGTAGGAATGTCGATAGTACAGTCGGTCCCAATACAGCGAATCCTAAGCCTAGTGTCAGATCAAGCTCGACGGTTGGATGTTATAATTGTAAGGAAAAGGGGCATAGTTTTTTGCACTGCCCTAAACCGCTGCTTAAATGCACGCGGTGCAATAAGATTGGTCACGTAGCGGAGAAGTGTTTTGTTAAGTCAGATGACAACGGATCAGCGAACACTAAAGGTTCAGTGCTAAAAACTATGAGGGTCGACTGTGTAGACAACAAAGATTCAGTGAAAGATACCAAACCGGGTTCAAAATTTCTAAAGAACGTTAAAGTCAATAACACCGAGCTGAAAGCTTTTATAGATTTTGGAAGCGACGTAACGCTCATTAGGCAATCCTCTGCAAGTAATTTAGGACTGTCTCACGATAGAGTCACCACGCTCATGAAAGGGTTTGGCAATAGTGTAGTCCAGTCGCTAGGGAATGTAACTATTGATATGAGTGTCGACGGGGTAGAGGCGAAGGTAGCTTGCAAAGTCGTCAGTGACCATCTGCTAGAGGTACCGGTACTAATCGGGCAGACTTTCACGGAACAATCGCATATATCCGTCTATAAAGATAAGAATAATTTGAAATTCTTCAATTTAGGGAACGACTTGCCTAGTTCTGAAGTAGTCGAAGAAAGTGGCAGTCTGCTGAAATTTTCGCCGGGCTGTACAATGGAAATATTTGGTACTGCTTCTGTTAGAGTAAAAACTCAACGTGTCTTTGATGGTTATGTACTCGTAAAGAATAGTTTAGCTGGAAAACCGAACGAGCAATACTACGTCATCGGAGGGCTTTATCGATCGATTAACGGACAGATTAATGTACTGGTCGTACCCTGTACGGAGTCTTGCCACATATCTTCAAAGCTAGTCTTCTGCAGAGCTGAGATAGTCGACGTTGTTAATCGATTAGTCAATGAGCCGTTTGCAGAGTCAAATGTTAGCCTAGCATTCGATGAAAGCCAGGTACGCGTAGGCGAAGGAGTACCAGATGACGTAAAGCGGAATCTATTGGACTTGTTGGCAAAATACAAACATTGTTTTGCCTCCTCGTTGAAAGACCTAGGATGTACGAGTGTCACCGAAATGACCATAGAACTTAATAGCCAGCGCCCAGTTGTATATCGTCCATACAGGTTGTCTCATCACGAGCGGGAGAAGGTGCGAGCGATGGTTGGAGATATGTTGGATGCTGGTGTTATAAGGGAATCGGTCTCGGATTACGCTAGCCCTATTCTTCTTGTTCGAAAGAAGGATGGTTCCTCGAGGTTGTGCGTTGATTACCGTATGCTGAATTCAGTGACGGTTAAAGAGAGATATCCAATGCCCATCATTGAGGATGAAATAGCTCGACTCTCTGGCCAGTCTTGTTTCATAATTCTAGATCTTGCATCTGGCTACTACCAGGTGCCCATCAATGAGCAAAGCAAACACCTAACCTCTTTTGTTACGCCGGACGGCCAATACGAATTTAACCGCATGCCGTTCGGCCTAGCAAATGCACCTGCCGTGTTCCAGCGGATGATTAATACGATTTTAGGTTCAGCTCGGTTTAGCAAGGCAATGGCGTACATCGATGACGTTCTAATTTTTGGACAGGACTTTTCGCAGTGTCTTGAACGTCTTCAGGAGGTGCTGCAGATGTTGGAGAGGGCGAATCTAACCCTAAATCTGTCTAAATGTGAGTTTTTGCGTGACAAGGTAGACTACTTAGGTTATGAGATTAGTGCTGATGGTATTAGGCCCGGGGAAAACAAGATTTATAGCGTTGTAAATTTTCCTAGACCCCAGAATGTACACAATGTGAGGCAATTCTTGGGCCTTGCCAGTTATTTCAGAAAATTCATAGAAAACTTTGCACAAATATCGTCCCCTCTTAGCCAGCTTTTGAAAAAGGAGGCAGCCTGGCAGTGGAGCGATGATCAAGAGCGGGCGTTCGAGAAATTAAAGTCTATTTTAGTTGATAGGCCAGTCCTTGCAATATATGACCCTTCGGCTGAATTTGAGTTGCACACAGATGCGAGTAGGTTGGGGGTCGGTGGAATTCTTTTACAGCGAACGCGAGACGGCAAGAACCTTCATCCCGTGGCATTTTACAGTCGGCAGACCTCCCCGGAAGAAAAAAACTTTCACTCTTACGAACTAGAGACCCTGGCGGTGGTTTGTTCGCTTAGAAAATTTAGGGTCTACTTATTAGGTAAAGAATTTAAAATCATATCCGACTGTAGTGCTTTGCGTTCCACATTTTCGAAACGTGATTTGATTCCACGGATAGCGCGTTGGTGGCTTACCTTACAGGAATTTAACTGTACTGTCGAGTATAGGGCTGGTATTAAAATGAGCCACGTGGATGCGTTGTCTAGGAATCCAGTTGAACCACCAGAATCTCTTGAAGACCAATTTCCGGTTGTCATGTCTATTAGCAGCGAGGATTGGCTTCACACACTTCAGTTAGGCGATTCTGAGCTTTGTAGGATAGTTGACGTTTTGAAGAGTGGTCTAGACGAGAAAGGACTAAAATACATCAAAGAAAATTATATTATTAAGGACAATAGATTGTTTCGCTGCTTAGAAGGGGATGAGGGAAAAATCAGATGGGTAGTACCAAAGGGAGCAAGGTGGCAGGTGTGTAAACTCAATCACGACGACATTGGACATTTTGGGGTTGAGAAGACTCTGGAAAGAATTAGGAGCAACTATTGGTTCCCGAAAATGTCCAGGTTCGTCAAGAAGTATGTAGGCGCTTGTATCGAGTGTGCCTACGCAAAAAATAATGCAAATGTGCGCGAAGGGTTATTGCACCCAATCAAAAAGGTAGAAATTCCATTCCATACTCTCCATCTGGACCACCTTGGGCCCTTTGTGAAATCTGTTAGAGGTTTTACTCACCTGTTAGTGATTGTTGATGGTTTCACTAAGTTTTGTTTCCTCAAGCCTGTCAGGAACACCAACACTCAGAATGTAATAAGGGCTCTCGAAGATATTTTCAGTACGTTTCGAAATCCTGATCGGCTTATAAGCGACCGCGGTAGCTGTTTTACCTCTCATGCCTTCAAACGCTTTTGCCTCGATAAGGGAATAAAACATATTTTAAATGCAGTCGCCAGCCCCAGGTCAAATGGGCAGGTTGAACGCTATAACCGTACAATTCTCGACTCTCTGAAGGCACTTAGCATAAAACATGGCGAAAAGAGTTGGGACAGCCATTTAGGGCGCGTTCAATGGGGTTTGAACAACACCGTTCAGAAAACCATTGGGAGAATGCCATCGGAGGTGATGTTTGGAACCCCAATGAACAGCGAATCTAATCCCATGCTTAATGACGTTACAGCAGGTATTCGTGAAGACATAGGTATATCAGATATACGCCATAATGTCAAGGCCAGGATAGATCTAGAGCAAGTCAGGCAAAAAGATAGGTACGATGTAGGTAGGAAACCCTCCCGAGTTTATAGCAAAGGAGATCTCGTGAAAGTAACAAAAACTTGTTTTAGTAATAACGGACAAAGCAAGAAATTGATGCCCTCTTTCATAGGGCCGTACCGCGTAAGCGAGGTTTTGGGCAACGACCGCTATGTTATAGCGCCAATACCAGGGTTACACGAAACTGAAAATAAACGGTCAACGACAGTTGCTGCAGACCGCATGAAACCGTGGATTCATATAGCAGCTCTGGAAGTAGAGGAAAATGATGATAGTGAGAGTTTTGAGTCTGATAACGATAATAATAGCAATGATATGTAAATATTAGATTGTGTGTTCGTTTTTATTTGTAGCTGCACCAAACGAAGTTGCAGTTACTACAGAATGTTATTCGTTGTTACAGATCAAGTACGCGAGAATCGATCGGTTCGCGGCTTGATGCAGAGAGTGTCGAATCAAGTCCTGCGGCTGCCACTACGAGCATTTATCGATCGGCTCGGACGGGCGTCGACAGGCATCCTGACGAATCGATCGTTCAGGAGGTTAGGGCACCCTGATTAATCGATCGTTCAGGGAAATAAGGTATTCTGATTAATCGATCGTTCAGAATACTCTCGCTCGATTCGAATAAATTTGTCACGATATAATCGATCGGTCGTGACATTAATCTTGTACTCGTTGACCCAATAAATCGATCGTTTGGGTTCACTAGTCTTACACATAGTAAATCGATCGCTGTTGAACTGATTTTGTCATAGTTTACATAGTACCGATAAGACTATTATTAAGATGTAATTAATGTAATTATAGTAAGGTTTGTCTTAAGAATTCAATTCAGTTATTGCAATCTAGGATTGATGTTAATTTATATCTAAAATTTACTTGATTTTTTTACTTTAAGATTACTTATTTTGTGGCTAAAAAGCTAGACAAAGTTAGTATGATTGAGATTACTAAAAATATAGCGACTTTAAAGTTTATACCCAAAACACATCACAAACATACTTGCTTATTACAATTTTTTTAATATATAAGTCAAAGTAGGCTGACTGAGATAACCGATTGTTAGGTTACCACTGGTTGTCGTGTACGGGGACGCACACGATGTCAGGACGGACGATTGTTAGGTTCTTTCATTCTTTCGATTGTGTTTTGGCTGTTTAATTAAATTATGGTTTTATTTTATTATGTATTAAGCAATATTTCAATATTTCTAGTCTATGGCTTGTGCTAGTGACATTTTGTTATTTAATTATGGTAACACTGGATGTATGTGATTGGTTGAACTTATGGCGGTAAAACGAGAACGCTCAACGATTGGGCCACGTGACTGACATGACAGTGGGTCGCGAGCCAATCGGGGAGCTAGTGTTTCCCGCCAAAACGTTCATCTTCGGGCTCAGGAGCTGATCTCCTGGGCGGCATTCTGTTGTCGATCGTGAAAGACGACGTACTTTCTAAATAATTTGCTGTTAGTTGTAAAATTACCTAGTGCTACTACAATTACAGTTTTTCAATAAACATATTTCCAAAGTTGGAGTTTTACTTCTGAAGTTTGTAACTGCTTATTAGTATCGATTTTATAGTTGCTCTTGCTAACAGGTTAAAGTGCCCAGAGAAATCCCAGAATTGGACGCCGTGTGATTGCTTAACAATAATACCGAGAAGGTAAATCACACGAATATTTTTTTGAGGTTATACGTTTGCACTAATCCCCTCCTCGTGCAAACACGTCGATTTACCAAATCCAGCCACAACTTAAGATTATGTCGAAGATGGAAACTACGACGAATATCGCCGTCGAGAAATTGGAAGGTATAACTAATTGGGAATGTCTAAAAAAAATTACCAGTGGTATTTATATTTTTTTTTGTATAGAAAAGTCAATTATAAGAAACTAATTTCAATATTTTGTCATTTAGTTCCCTACTTTTTTCAAAATTGAAACTATTTTAGTTGATGTCAGATTATAATTGAGGGCTCCCACAATGCCAAATTTCTAAATCTATCTAAACGCGTACGATAAGGCAACCCCTTTAATTATTTTTTGCGTAGTGGTACACTATACACTGTGTCACTTTACTGGCACTGTCAAAGTGCTAGATGTCAGACAGCGGGTCCAAATCAAACTCCGTAGTATAATCCACGCGTAAATTGTAAAGAATTTCTAACCACACATAATAAAGTACGACTTGAACCGGTCACGCAATTTACACCAATGTCAAATGAAGGTCATTGCTTATTTGTTATATAATAAATTAATTACATAATATTAAAATTAAATAACTACAGAAAATCAGTTTTTAAGCATTTATCTCGAAATGGTTTTCGATTTACTATACATTGCAAAAAATTAGACATCCCCAATTATGTAAACTGGAAAGCTATGCAAATGTTCAGACAGCCGCGCCCTAGCTCGTATTTGCCTCGCCTCTATCAATATGTGCGTGACGCGAAGACTGCAAAAGAAGCCTGGCAGAAGTTAGCGAGCACATTTGAACCGAAGGGTTTATGCAGGAAGGTTTTATTACTCAGACAACTTCACAAGAAAGAATACAAACAGTACAGCGGAATGTCAGAGTATATTGAGGCAGTAATGCGGCTAGTGCAGCAATTGGCGGATATCGGAAAAATCATTGAAGACTGTTGGAAATTGTGTAGTACCCTTTACATTTATTATCTTTATTTTTTATACTCTATGCTACTGAGCTAGAACCGTTTCCGGGTTTTGTTCGTTCGGTTCCCTTCACTTGCTTGACAATATGGCTTTGCTAAAGTCACACCCAATTTTAGATCATTGATGTGTTTGTAATGTTAATCTTTTATTTCATCCATCTGTATCGGCTGTTTGACGTGACAAATTATGATTATAATTTATGAAGAATTAAAACTACTACTTTGTTGAGCACAATTATATTTTTATTTCCGGCGCAGAGCCCTGTGCGATCATTCTGCTCATCAGGTTATGTTGCCCAGAAATAAGTATAAATGCCGAGAGAAGAAACTGGAATTTTAAACCAAAGAAAGGTACGTCGGAAACACTGAAACATTTTTTTTGAGGTTATAATATAAACATCGTGGTATAACCTATTCTATTCTTCGTTTGCTCAACCAACGCCACAATAACGTTGTCAAGAATGCCGTCACATAATGAACACAACGGACACGGACAGATTTCCGTCGAGAAGCTGGATGGTTTGGAAAATTATTCGACGTGGAAATTTTCCATGAAAATGCTTCTTACGCTGGATGATCTATGGGGCTGTGTGGAAGGTACCGATAACGATGCGTCCAAGAAGATAGACGATGATGAGGTAGCGGAAATCCTGTTGAGTGGCTTATCGCAGGAATTCGACAATCTAGTGTCGGGCCTGGAAACCGCCAGTCTTACAAGCAATCTCACGGTGGAACTTGTGCGTGCCAGACTGCTACAAGAGGAACATCGGAGAAATGGGAGTGACCAGGAGGGAGTGAAGGCCTACCTAGGAAGCTTATATTAATGTCTATGTGTTTTTCACTAGACTAAGCCTGCGGCATGTAAAGTTTAAGGAGGAGTGTTGGAAATGGTGTAGTACCCTTTACATTTATTATCTTTATTTTTTATACTCTATGCTACTGAGCTAGAACCGTTTCCGGGTTTTGTTCGTTCGATTCCCTTCACTTGCTTGACAATATGGCTCTGCTAAAGTCACACCCAATTTTAGATCATTGATGTGTTTGTAATGTTAATCTTTTATTTCATCCATCTGTATCGGCTGTTTGACTTGACAAATTGTGATTATAATTTATGAAGAATTAAAACTACAACTTTGTTGAGCACAATTATATTTTTATTTCCGGCGCAGAGCCCTATGCGATTATTCTGCTCATCAAAGACGATGAGGTTGCGGAGATCCTGCTAAGCGGCCTATCACAGGAGTTATGGTGAAGGATTGCGGGGGATTCAAAGGGGGATGAAAATTTCATTGATTTTGCCGTAGGATGCACCGTTTTCAAGATATTTGACAAAACACCGGTTCTCGTCCGATCGCCGAGGTTAAGCAACGTCGGGCGCGGTCAGAACTTGGATGGGTGACCGCCTGGTTTCATTTTTGTTTATTTAATGTTTTGTTATGACGTTGTCACGTTAAACTACCGTCCGTAAACCGACTTTACAGACAGCCGGTTTTTCACCAGGTTACGGGTGAGGACGAACCACCAGCGAAGCGACGCTGTCTGCGAGACTTCAACATGCAAGTCAAAATAAAATCTGCACGTGAAATTAAGTTAGAAAAATCGAAAAAAGTCCTTCACCAAAAAGTAACTCGTCAAAAAAGAAAAATTTGTCTTCGGTGGTAGACATAGTGAGGCAATACGCCACACCAGCCAATCGGAAATCGAAAATATTTTAAATGGGAATTACGCAAACATTTGTAATGATTTAAATAAAACTCCCGCGAAGGCCAATGTTCAGCCAAATATAGCGACGAAGTCAAAGCCTTTGCTTTAACGCTCCATTTTTATTCGCCAAGGGCCTACGAATATTTGCGGAGCATTTTTTCGTTGCCACATAAAACGACGTTGTGGCGAAGTATTTTGTCATTTAATTGTGACGTTGGATTTATGACTGAAGTGATGGAGTGCCTAAATTAAACAAATCCCTGAAAAGCCACACTGAGCAAATGTGGCTCTAATTTTTGACTCTATGTCTAGTTTGTTCTTAATATTATTTTTAATGATGTTGGCGGGAATGATGGCGGATTGGCGGCTACAGCCAAGATGGCGTGCCTCGTTTACCCGTGTCTAGTAGCGACCCGCCTTCCGTTATGTCTGTCGGCGGCGGTGTTGGAGGCATGATAGATAGACTAGATGGTGTGAGCAATTTTAATACGTGGAAGTTTGCCATGAAAATGGCCCTTAAACTAGAGGGTCTATGGGCTTGTGTCGAAGGATCGGATACTGATCGTAATAGGGACCAACGTGCACTTGTACGAATATGCCTTTGCTTGAAATCCCACTGTCATCAGTATGTAAACAATGCCACGACGGCCAAAATAGCATGGGACAACCTTATAAAAGTTTTTCAAGATAAAAGTTTGTACCGGCGTATTGTGCTACTGCGTCAGCTACATAAAACGGAATTTTCGCATTAGGTACAGTAGCATGACTGAATATATTCAAACTGTCATGAATGACTGCAGTTCAACAACTGGCAGATATTGGCCGTGTCATCGAAGATGGTGAAGTGGCAGAGTTGCTGCTCAGCGGGTTCCCGGCTGAGTATGACGTATTGGTAGCTAACCTCGAAACAGCAAGCATCACTGGCAGTCTATCTAGTGAGATGGTCCGCACTAGACTTCTGCAAGAAGAATTTCGTAAAGTATCTAGTGAAAGTGTAAGTGCGTTCCTATCCAAGCAGAAGCATTCAAATTTCAGAAATGTAATGTAAAGCAGATTTAGCATGTTTATTGGTATTCAGTAATTATGTTGTATACTAATGTTTGTAACACATGCTAGTTAATATGTTACCTATTGTTATAGAGCATAAGGGGAAGTGTTAATATTATTTTAATATTCAGTGTGGTATATGCTTTATAACAATAACTTAATGTATTTTACATGTGTTTGCTCTGGCAATAATACTGAGCTATTTTTAGCGGGGCAACACCTCTATCTCTTTCGTTGTAACCTCCTTGCTGACCGGGTGCGGAATTACTGTTAAAATTATCTTTTTTTAAGTTCACTGAGTAAATCTGTTTGTGTGTAATATGCCGCGGTGCTTTAAGTGTATTTATAAAATACATTAATAGTAGAAGTCATCAATATACGGATTCCTGAACTTCAGTTGTTTCTTTTGTCTCCGCTGCCCACGCCACCAATCACCACTCGATCCACGTTGCCTCTCAACATTTGTAAGGATGGATGTTCACTTTCATGATAGTTTTATCGGATTTGAATTTAATAAATTACAAAATCAATCTGTCGTATAAAAATATGTTAAATTCCGCGGGATAGTCCTAATGTATGCTTAATCATGGACACCCTAAAGAAAGAGAAGCAAGATCGGCGTGCCGTAATTCAAGGTAATTTTTTCTGACTTCAAAGGAATGTTTGGCATGCAATATCCAGTTTGTATACACCGTGAAATTTTAGTGGTTGTTTTCCCGAAACGAGGTGATTTAGTATCGATTGTACAATCGATTTATAATTACTATTTTGACTAGAGTCAAAAATCCAATCGTGAAAAACGAAAGTCGAAAATGACCGCAAACCAATAGTAACGCTTCGTTGGTACAAGTAGCGTACGATCGTACGATAGGCTAGGTACTAACGAAGCGTTACTACTAACTACAAACTAAATCGCCTCGTTTCGGGAAAACAACCACTAAAATTTCACGGTGTGTAAGATTCTTGATAATAGCTATTTACAGGTATGGTTACACTATAACAATACATTTATCAAATATTCAGTGGTTACATTGTTCAATGGACTACATATTTTAGTCACACTTTCCCGGAAAATAGGGGTGCGGTTAAAGTATGAACTGCAATTGTTGACCCGGAATTCATCACAATAATGTACATCCTGATAATTGGCTAAGTAAAGTTTTTTTAAGAGGTGCTAATTGTATTTTTTTTCGACAGTCTGCGTTCTAAAGATCGAGAAACTGCAGCTGTTTTATTTTTATCTCCTATTGTTTACTGGAAATATTTTTTTAAGTGTTCGAGTTGACATTTGTGAGATTTAATGGCTGACAAACCGTTCGTGCTCAGTACTTAGTAGAAACAGAAAAAAAACGAAGTCATCTGTCACTTTTGTCCATGTCAAGCCGTTTGCGTTTCGTTTGCTTAGCGTTTTGGTGTGATTTTTGGACTATTTTTAACGACCTCCGCACAAAATCCGGATTTTCAATTTTACCGCATTTCTCCACGAATTATGCACGATAATTAAATCACGATTGAATATTTTCGATCATTATTTTGGAACTGCTTTGGACAATGCAAAGTAAACGAAACGCAAACGGTTAGATTTCATTTGACATTGACAATTTACTTCGTTTTTTTTTCTATTTCTACTAAGTACTGAGCATGAACCGCTTGTCAGCCATTAAATCTCACAAATGTCATCTCGAACACTTAAAAAAATATTTCCAGTAAACAATAGGAGATAAAAATAAAACAGCTGCAGTTTCTCGGTCTAGAAGACGACTACTGTCGAAAAAAAATATATTTAGCACCTCTTCAAAAAACTTTACTTAGCCAATTTAACCTTTTCTACGCCAACGACGCATATAATATCCGCAACGCAGGTTCTACGCCAACGACGGATATATCAGTCACGTCATGCAGAACGATATTCTATCTACATGCATTTCTGTAAGGTTCAACTTCGCGTTTGACATTCCGATGTCATGGCGTATGAGTGAGAGCTGTTGTATTTGATGGTGTTAAAAAGGTTAAATCCACATGTAATTGAGATAAGGGTTTGAATTATCCGGTAATTCAGGTCGACCATTATTATCGTTCATACCGGGTCGACAAATACGGGGTCGCACACTAACCGCTCCCGAAAATACTTTCAACATGTCATCTCAACATTATAATGATAACTTTTTCTTACATAACTATTTACTGGCCACAGAAAGATGTATAATATTTTTGATTTCTTGTGGCTACCATACCCCTGCTTTTGTTGGTTCCTTGACTTTTTTTTCATTTTAACAGAAAATAATAAAAACTGACTTATAAATTACTATACTACTAGTCTAAATCCATTTTGTATTGAGTGATAGTTTCTTTTTTAGGAAAACTTGTTCGTAATATAAACATCTTATTTACCTCAGGAGTTGAGTCCAAAGTCTCTAGATATCCAAACCAGTAGATGAGCATACCTGGGCCAAATCTGTTCCAATATGCCATTAATTGGTCTTTTAAATAACCAGAATGGTTCTCCTCATCTCCAAACAATGCTTTGCTTTCCACCCAGTTCACTATGAAGCCATCTACTGCAATTGGCACATCAAGTTTAAAATCTGGAGTTTTGTCATAGCCACGCGACCGCAGTACATTTTCATCGGAGAAGGTGATGTTCAATAGTCTTAACTCTCTTTCCAATCTCAGCTCATATTCCAAGCCAATAGACCTAAGAAAATGACATATATTAGTAGAAGATACATGCGAAAGATAAAACAATTTATGCAGTACATCTTAGTGCAAAGTCTAATACATAATTTGTTTTTACTCCTAAATTTTGATCAAAAGGACCACTTACTGTTTTACTAAGTCTGCATAGGAGCCATACTGGTTGTCATTCATAGTTCCCTGTAAACAAAAAAATTAACAGTTATGTGGCAGTGGCAGTTAGCTTGGTAGGCGCAGCAAGGCAGTCTATCTATCCCAGAATTCCCAGATAACATTTTTAGAGAGATATTATTTGTAGCGTGACCAATAATGAATAATGACCATACTTACTACGCCACTGGTTTTTAATCAACTGTGTAATAATAATCAAACTAATGCAAGTAAAATACAATTTTAAAGCAAAAAAGATTCAGTGCAGAAGTCCCGCACCATTATCTTTTCTTATTAAAAGTTTGAACATCACTATTCTATGCTATACCATACCATCACTACACTATTCCAGTAATCTATGCCTATAGTATAGTAGGAGAGCTGGCACCAATTTTAGGGTAGGAATTTGAGGCAAGCTGAAAACTTGTCACATACCTCTCCTATTTACCCCACCCCAACACGGAACTGCAGACCTGGCTGGTGAGTAGCGGGGCTAAATCAACCCCTAATTTTTTTTAAAATATTTTATTTTTTATCCAAAAATATATTTGAGGCAATATGCAATTTTTACATGATGTAGTTTAATACTTAAAGAATAAAAAAAAATACGTGGCCTCGCCAGTGCCAATAGTAAGAACGCTGACAGCTGCCGATAAACGCTCTCTCTCACACTACAGCTTGTCTATAGCGCTACTCACTTGCACCTATACATCGTTTGTTAGATCACCTGGCAGGTAGAAAGTCCCACCAAAATGATCTGTCATTTTGAGAATCTTATTTTCTAATTATATATACCCTGTTAAAATTTCAAGCTGCCTCAAATACATTTTTATATTTTTTTGCAAAATATTTTTACACGCGTCTGGGAATATTAAAACCCCGACTAAATCGTCTGGCGTATTTATTTTTATTCTTTTAACATTAAATTACAGCATAAAATAATTGCATATTATTTTAAAAGGCGAAAAAGTTTTTCGGGTGCGCCGGCGGGATTCGAACCCACGTCTCCCGGGTACGCGCCCCAACCTGGGTGTTCTACCAATTGAACCACGTCGCTCCCAACCACACTGTTGGCGTATGTAAGCGATTAAGAATTTCGGGGAAGTCGGTTGGGAGCGACGTGGTTCAATTGGTAGAACACCCAGGTTGGGGCGCGTACCCGGGAGACGTGGGTTCGAATCCCGCCGGCGCACCCGAAAAACTTTTTCGCTTTTAAAATAATCTTAGATTCGGTGAGCAGCCGTATTGCTAATAAAAGTAAATAGTAATTGCATATTGCCTCAAATATATTATTGGAAAAAAAATTATATTTTTTTAAATTTAAGGGTTGATTTAGCCCCGCTACTCACCAGCCAGGTCTGCAGTTCCCCCCCCCCCCCCCGATTAGTCATCCACGGTGAAGCTAAGAGGCAACCAGGGCCGGCCTGTTGGGTCGCCGGCTGGCCCGAGGAGAGCGCTCCCAGCGGGCTGAACAAGTCCGCTGCGGACGCGCCTTGAGGTGGGACCGCAGAAGAAGAGGAGTGCCGGTATTACGGTGCGCCATTCTCCCTATCTTCTGCGGCCGTGGAGGGATCGCAGGGGGAGAGGCGTGTTGGTATTACGGTGCGCCACTCTCCCTACCCCCTGCGAGCTGGCGGGGCCGTTCCGTCGAAACGGCACTGGTGGGGCCGCAGAGGAAGAGGCATGTCGGTATTGCGGTGCGCCGCTTGCCCTATCCTCTGCGGCCGAGGTGTAGTCTGGTGTGGTGTGGGGTAGCTCCGGGGACCTCCTGGAGGAAAAGTATCCCGGGGCCTGAGTGCCCCGGGTGGCCCAAGGATTCCTTGGGTCTTTTCCTGGCCACAGTGAGGCGAGCTTTCCCCGCTTCCATCAGATGGACATCGGGTGGTGGATCGGGGGGTCCGTCACCCGCCAAAGATGTCCCGAGGTTGTAGGGCGCTCCAGGTGTTTCCGGAGCGCCTTAAACTGAGGTGGGCCCGCAAGAGCAACCGCCGGTGGGGGCCGCGGATGGCGTAACCGTTCCCGTAGCCCCTACCTAAGCGGAGAGAGGGAACACCGTGGGGTTTTAGTCAGTAGGAGTCTGACATAACCCATCGTCCTCCCCCGAGGACGGTGGGTATCCATGAGAATTTCCCCACGTAAAAAAAAAAAAAAGGTCTGCAGTTCCGTGTTCGGGTATAATAGGAGAGGAATGTGACAAGTGTTCAGCATGCCTCAAATACCTACCCAAAAATTGGTGCCAGCTCTCGGACTACTATAAAACAATACCGTGACTGACTGACTGACTGACAGACAACGCATAGCCTAAACTATTGGTGCTAGAGACTTGAAATTTGTCATATTTGTACCTAGAGTATTGCAGAGGTGCACTAAGGAAGGATTTCTCGAAATTCCCATGGGATAGGAAAATATCTAACTAAACTTTCTTTCTTTGTAGCGGAATCTCTGAAAGTATTGCGCCGATTTTGAAAATTCTTTCACCATTAGAAAGCTACACTATCCTTGATTGACAGGTTACGTTTTATCCGGGAAAATGCAAAATTCCCAAGGGATAGAAATAACTTAATTCAATTTCGGGGCTGATTTAAAAAAAATCTTACAGATTATGTGATATGACTATCCTCGATTGGCATAGGCTACTTTTTCTTTGGGAAAATACAAAATTCCCACAGGATAGAAAAAACTGAATTCAACTTTGGGACTGATTTTAAAAATTCATTCACCAATAGAAAGCTACACTATTCCTGATTGGTATAGACTACTCTTCTTCGGTAAAATGCAAAATTCCCGCAGTATAGAAGTAAGTGAATTCAACTTTGTTGCTGATTTTAAGAATTCTTAAAAACCTTTATGATGGTTTTACTACTAGCCGTAAACCTCTGCAGAAGTTTAAGAATAAGTGATTGTTTTCTGTCATTTCCAACTAATCAGCAGTTTTGTTTCTGTAGATTTAAAAGATGATAATTCATTTTACCTACTTTTGGCAGAAAGTGTAGCACTCTCACTACTTAAATTAATAGGGTTCCGACTCTCACTTGTTCGGTTTTATCACCCCGCAGACCTAATAGTATCACGGCATTGGGTCATAGATCCGAAAAAAAAATACCTACATCATACATTGTTTTTTTTCTTTCTATTTTTTTTTCGAGGCTTTAGTGCACCTGTGTGACTATGCCAGCCTCATTGGGAGACTCAAATACATTGTTAAAGTTAAAGATAGCTAAATAAAAAAATAAAAAAATATGTCCTAATTCAATAGCTTATTTAAGTAAAAGAGAAACAGGATTCTTTGACCATCAGTGCAACACTTATAATAATAAAAAAATAAGATACAGCTACACGCTTTTCATACACAACGACGCAAGAGATTGGGTTTGAGAAAAATTACATTCTGTGAAATTCTGCATCAATTTGGAATACCATGACGGTTTAAGTGTGCTTTGGAGTGACTTATGGGAATATTAATTCACTTCTAATGTAATGTGCCAGGAAGAAAGAAAATTAAATTAAATTACAGAAATGTCCTGTTTGTTTTCACCATCCTGAACTATGTAAATTATCAATAAATTGATTGTTTTGGTATTATTGTTCATTTATTTTCAAACATATCACATTGATATATGTAATAAAATAATATGACGAAAAAACTGCCCTTTACGGGATCCCGCGGCATATCCATACTAGCATAATGATTGAGGTTATTCACTCCGAGTGGCATTGAAATATCCAATCACTGTTCATAATCGGATGGTCAGCACTGCTAGTTGTCTTTTTACAATAAATGAATTTTGTACTCATTCAGTATCAATAAGTATCATTTTCTTGATGCACAATGTTGTGCATTGTCTCTGGCTATGGGTGCTGCTGTGCCATGATCTAGGCTGAATTCTTGCTACCTACTTAGGTAAGAACAGTCAAGGAATTTACTTTCCAACCCACCTAAGTTTGAATGCATTGCTAATATTACACAACATTTTTAGACAACCAGATAACCTAGTGGTTAGAGCACCTGACTATGAAGCTTGAGGTCCCGGGTTCGATTCCCGTGTCGGGGCAGATATTTGTATGAAAAATACAAATGTTTGTTCTCGGGTCTTGGGTGTTTAATATGTATTTAAGTATGTATCTATCTATATAAGTATGTTTATCCGTTGCCTAGTACCCATAACACAAGCTTTCCTAGCTTACTTTGGGACTAGGTCAATTGGTGTGAATTGTCCTGTGATATTTATTTATTTATTTTTACGAAAAGGTAGGAAATTAAATTCCTTGACTGTACATAAAAGTAATGAGTTCTTCTCATCACATATTTTGTGCTATTTCAAAATAATATTTGTAACCAAACCATGGTATTATTTAACAGCTAATAATAAATAATTTTGGTGGAACTCTGATGACTATGCTACAGAAACCACTTTGGGAATCCCTGCAATAGATAATATGTAATGTAGGTAAGGTAGATGAAGGTAGATGTAGGCTAGGTCTACTCCTGTCGGCTTGTGCTGAAGCACCAACGTCAGACAGATTAGTAGAAAGATATTTTCTTGCTTTCATTTAAAAATCCAACCTCTTCATGCACCATTCTAGAGCCATTACCATTTAATATTTAAGATTATTTGCATGATAAGTCTCATAAGTGATAATAGTTGTTTAATTTTGTATTGTCCTTTTTGTTAAAATATTTATGTGTCTTGTGTTGTTGTAAATAAATGTATTTTCTTTCTTTCTTTCTTTCTTTCTTTAATTAAAAACATTTTAAATTATAAGTAAAACAAAAAGCCTGTGGTCAGGAGTGGGGTTATTTTTGTAATAACTTAAACTTTAACAACATTCAGAGTTTAATCTTACCACAAAGACCTGGTAGGCTAACTCTTTGTCTTCAATTATAGTTGTGTCCTTGAAACATTTCTTGACCATAGACGAGTCTGAATATACATTTTGTAACAAGGATCTTGCAAACAAAGCTGGACTTATTCCTTGATTGTCTGATAACCTGCAAGAAATTTTAAAATGTAATTGATTAGGTGTAACATATACAGTCAAAACCGTTAATACAACATTCAAGGGACAGCAATATTTGGTTGTTAAAAACGGTTGGTCATTGTAACCAGTGTTACTTTGATATATAAGGTTGTGTTGGGTTTTTTTCTTGGTTGTTACATCCAATATGTCGTTGTAATTGGTGTCGCTATAAATGGTTTTGACTGTAGTTTCAAAAATAATATCTATTAGTTTCTAGGCACTTTAGTTAAGTAAATGGAAAAGAATAAACTCCAGCACAGACTAGATGAGTGGCATACACCTGTTGTAATGTATAGAAATTTAAGAATGGCAGACTAGATGCGTGACGCGCATGTGTGCCCGCGCACGCAGAGCCGCATCTAGCTGACAAACAGAGTCTGTGCGCCTGTGCAGCGGAAGAGCAACCAACGTCGCACACGCGCATGCAGTGATGACGTTGTGTTATATGGATGGAGTTCCCTGTTAGATGCCAGACCACTGCACCACTCTTGCCGGTGTAACAGTACTTGCACGTGAGTGCGCACGTCAGGTTACTCATCCGTGTCACGCTACGCATCTCGTCTGCACCGGGCCGGCCTTAACCGTGATCATAATGATCAAGACTACTCTCCTTTATCATGTTTATAAAAACGGCCAAAGGTTTGTTGCAATACTTACTGCAAGATAACACTTTCTGTTGACTTTTCTCTCATTAATTCCTCATATAACTCATAGTATTTACTTGATATTGACGGAGACTTTCTGTAACTCTGTTTCATTGACCTCTGAACCAGTAGAGAAATAATACTTCCCAGTGTTGACGGCGGTAAGCTAAACACAAGTGAATTCATTATAAGTATACGTTTAATTAAGACAATTTGACTCATAAAATATACAGAAGTCTGGAATTAGGAACCCACTTTTTGTATTTCTTTTTCAATTCATTTTCGGCCCTCCGACTGTATGACGTGAGTCTGTTAAAATCAGCTACGATAGCGTTATAAAGTTCCACTTTCATGGGCTTCATAGTCTCCGATTTAATTTCTATCTGTTTGCTTGTTAAACATTACACAAATTTTAAACACGTTTTATTAATTATTATTTACACGATTTGTAAAATTCAACGTGAACCGTGTGAACCAAACCAACCAACCGTGCACCAACCGTGAATTCGGGACTCAATGTCTGCCACAGACTATGACATACACACACAAAACCGATTTTGAGACTTCGATTTTTTTGTGAATCGATTTTTCAGATAGCGATTCGAATCGATTTAAAAATCGATACTTTTCGAGAAGATCGTCATCCCTAAATAATCCTGGGGGAATACTACTGTCTGTCACTTTGTGTCACTATCCGGCCCTATACTACGAAGCGCGAAATTCGAACTTCGTTTCATGCCGTTCCTTTCACGCTAATGGTATTTATTACGAGAGTGAGAGGGACCGCACGATCCGAACTTCGAACTTCGAATTTCGTAGTAACCCCCCTGTTGCTTTTTTTACATTCTTTCATTCTTTCCTTAACACTAAAGTTGTGGCCACATAGAACCGGTAGCGCGGGGCGTCGACGGAATGTGCCCAGCGCGGTCAATAACACTGAATCAAATACGGTGAGCCGCGCTGCCGGTGTGTGTAACCGTATATTTGATTCAGTGTTATAGAGCGCGCTTGGCACGCTCCGTCGGCGCCGCGCGTTTCCGGCTTGTTGTGGCCTTTACACCATTAAAGTATTTTTCCTGTCACAAACTATTTGAGACATTGAAAATACCGTCTCGGCAATATCTGTCTGTTGATTGTTGTGACAGTATTGTATTGTCTAAAAGTTCTAAAACACTTTCACATGGTATGGTCTGAGGCCCTACCACGAAGTGCATAATTCGAACAACGTTTCGTGCCGTCCCGCTCACGCTAATGGTATTTATTACGAGAGTGAGAGGGACCGCACGATCCGAACTTCGAATTTCGTAGTAAACCCCCAGGTCTGTCTTCTAAATTCTGCCTGCTGGATTTTGTTTTGTTGTTTTTGTCGTGATATAATTTATATTTAGCAAATGGACGAAAGCGCAAATCTCTCTGCAAAAACTAGGGCACGAGCCCTGGAACCCATCCATAAAGTAAGCAATTATGATTTTTTTTATAAGACTATTTCATAGTTCTTCAATTAAATAACATACCTAGCTGCTCCTAACGCTCTTAAATGAAGGAAAGATCTCCACGTTAGTGACTTCTTCAAATTGTTCATTAATTTACTAGCATAATGAACTAATTTCATCTTCTTGAGTATTAATGTTTTAGCTTGGTTATATGGATGGCGCTTCTAATGGACAAAATGAGTCATTTCAGTCAAGTTTTAACTCTGGCTACGAACAAGGTTTTAATTTTGGATTCGACTTGGGATTCAAAGAAGCACAGTTTAGTAATTATTACTTATAATTCACAAGTTATTTTACTTAATTACTACTTTATTTACAGAACAATTCAATTGTATTTTCAGGGCACACTTGAAAAATGAATCCAAAATGACTGATCTGCATGATCCAAGGAGAATAAATTGCCAGATGTGTATTACTGGAACAGGAGCACAAGAAAACATTGTAAATTTGTACAATATTCAAAAAGAAAACAATGAAGAGTATTTTAGAAGAAAATAATTAGTAGTATAAGAATTAATTTTGCCACATTTTTTTTTACTATAAAACTATAATCCTAATACCTAGTAAATGTTTTAAATACTTCAAGAAAAAAAATCCAAATCAATACATAAACAGAACTAGACTGAACTTGAACTTGTACATTTAAGCACTTAGTAAAAACACTTAGTGAAAACAAAATCACAATTGTATTATTTGTGTAATGAAAATTACTTACACAAAAGAATAAATTTATGTTTATTTTTTATTTTTTAAATAAAAACAATATAATTAAACTCTGGGCTTTTTCTCTGGTGGAGGCTTCATATTTTCCTGTTTTATTTCAGTCTTGATCTCATGACCTTGAATGGCTCCATTTGTCATGTCTGAACTGCTAGGGTCTACCGGCTCCTGCTTTATAGTGATATTGTTGACATTATTAGTTTCTGATGGCTTGTCCTTGTCATTTGTGTTCTCTGTCTTCACAGTAACTCCATTTGTCTAAAAGCATAATATTTTATTTTTAAAGTTAGGTGGAGTAAGTGAGACTGGAAAAAATTGGAACAGTATTATTTGTTTTTATCAGCAAAATCTAAGCAAAAAAAAGTAATTTGTAAATGAAAAATTACAGACTGCAGCTCCTATGATTATTTGTAGTTAATGAAGTTGGGGGAAAATAAGTGAACTCATTTACTCCACCTAAAAATCTTGCATTACAATATTATGTAATCATGTAGCTTATATTTCTGCTTATCACAAGCTTTCTAATTTTCCAGATGGAATTTTAACTATGGTACAAAATTAGTATTTGTAACTTGGTTAAAGCTAGATAATATAATGCATCAACTCAATGTATGGACACCTCAAATTAAATAACTCTAATTAAAACAATTGGATTAATCTATAATATAAAAATGAATCGCTGAATGTGTTGCTAAGCGCATAACTTCCGATCAACTGCACCAAATTTGATAATTCTTTTTTTATTGCGTTTGTTATTGTCAGGAGAAGGTTCTTATGAAAGAAATTTAAAAAAAATACGACGGGGGTGAAGCCGCGGGCATCAGCTAGTGCATTATATTGCCCAGCATTAACCTCTTCACCACAAAACAAACGATGTGACATGCTCTGTATGCCACGCCATGTTACACGACAAACCAATTTTCTGCTTAAAATCCATTGTAAAAGGGTTTATTTCTAGCTGAAATATTGGTCATGTGTATATGACGTTGTTGGCGTGTGCGTTGGCGCATTCCATTGGCTGTCATGCCTAGGTAACTGGGGCAGTGAAGAGGTTAACTACTCCAGAAACACTAATTTGTACAATGTTTGAAACTTCATCTAGTAAATTAGAAAGCATGTGATAACACTTACAAATGACTGTAAAAATTCTTGTTTATTGACTAGAAGTTAAAAAAGAACTAGCAACAAAGTTTAGATTTACCTGGTTATGAGCAGCCGGAGCCACAGGCAATGGGAACTGCCTCACCAGCTCTGCCAGAAGCATGTCTACTCTTTGACGCTGGAATACTGTAGAAGGCTCCTCTTTGGGAGTATTTGATGTTTCTTTAGGAGCTGATGAACTGGCGCTGAAGGGGCCGAGACCTTAAATAATATGTGTACTTTAGGCCCTTAAATAGGCAAACACAGTCAATGACTTAAAACAAATTTGTCTTCTCATCATAAATTAAAATAGAAAATAGTAAGTATTTAAGGTTGCTTACCAGTTTTGTTTGCCTTGAAATCCCACCAGTACCCTTTACTAGGATGGTACCTTGAGTAAGACATTGTTTCTTCAAAGGAACATTGCAAGTGATGTACTGCAGACAACTGAATACAAAATTTAACAAGGTATAATAAAATTGTCTAGGGAAGATGTATTCATGAGTTTTCTCTCTGTGTAAGGGATCTTTACTAAATTAGTATAGACTAACTGTTGTCTATAATTTGGTCTATGTTCTGCATAAACTGCACTTTCACAGCACTAAAAGTGATCCAACTTAATTATGGATAGAGTAGCTTTAGATCAAGTGGTTGCTTTTAGATTTTTAGAATTGGTTTAATAATAGTTCCAGAGAATCCTTTATCTATAATAAAAAGAAACAAACAAACACAAGATTTATTTTGTTTTTAATATACAATAATGAATAAATAAAAAAAAAATATATATATATATATAATATGATTATTGTTACTTACCAATCTAGAGTTTAAGACGCTGGCTAGATCAGGAGCCTGATATACAATCCCAGCAATGATGTAGTAATCAGCCAGCGGAATGACATGATTGGGGCTGTGTCGGTGTTGTTTACGAATTACATATAAGATGGGATCCTGGACATGTAGAAGCATGTACTCTAAACCAGTCATAGACCTACAAATAAAAATACCTCGACTAAAATTTGTTTACTTTGCGATTTTTACAATTCTAAATTATTCACAAATATACATTTTTCCCAATCGCAAATAAGTAAATTTTATGAACAATGTTCTATGTAATATTGCAAAGTAACTTACTGTAATTGATCCATACTGAGACGCTGCATTTTAACAACTTCATTATTACAAGTACGGTCGAAAAAAGGATTTGATCTCTCTGAAAAGTAGTCCATAATATTAGCTGGGCTTAACAAAGGTATCCACGCCGAATCATGCCATGATAATCCTAGGGGATTTTCCGCAGCTATTGGCAGATTGCCAATCCTTCCAGGCATCATATTGAATACAAATTAAAATTTACTTAACTAGCACAAACGAAATATTCAAAAAACAATAATAAACTAAAATAATAGTACTATTTATCTGGTGCAAGTCTGATCTGAAGTCACACAAAATGACACAAACTGACACTGACAATACTGACATGACAACTTGACAAGACAATGACAGCGCTTACCACAGAGTGTGCGAGGGCGAGCCATTAAGAGATTTATAATAAACCGTGCTAGAAAGCAATGGTGCCAACTATGTAATTCTTACGGGATTGCAGCCCTACCCGTTCGTACCGATCTTAGTGGTGTCGGTATATGATCGATTCAAACGAGTCGATTTTTTTTATCGATGTGCCGATATTTTCTAAATTTCTTTAGACCTTTTTGACATTTCGAAAAATTACAAATTACATTATTTATCAAGCGATATGGGTCTTAGTTCTTTTGACAAAAAATAAATATATATATATAATAGAAAAATAGAACTCTAATTAAAAAATTGTAATTTTGTTAAGCGAAAAATAATATATCGTGAGTAATGTTCTTGGTATAAGGTGATATACTGATATTTAGGTTAGATCAATTTATAGTTGCAGTATGATATTTGTATTTACTAAATTGTTAATACAGTATTAGATAGCTAATTACCCAGCGGTCTACATTTACAGCGCAATAAATAGAATACAGGTGAACTAGTGGACTAAGAACTCTAGGATTTAAGTCTAGCCAATAAACTGTCTGCTACCTTGTGTAGTCACTGCACTCAGTTATTTTTGTTAATTATTGGCACAGTTTAAAGAGCATTGTCATTTCGGTAATAGATGCCCTAATTATCTATTTTAAGCTTTCAGGTGTTTTAATTTGTAGTCTGAATAGATTGCACTGTGATCTTCTTGATAAAAATGGAAAATGAGATTCGATGCTATGCAAGTATTTCTGCAGAAGCTTATAACACTGAGAAAAAAGTGACTGACACAGCTACTGACCAGGTAATTGAACATTCAGAGGTTTTAATAATTTAATTGCTGCAAGAGAAAAAATTAATTGGTTTTTATTGAAACTCTGAAACAAACATTTATAAAAATTTTTACTGTCTCATTTGTCGGTTGAGGACTCGCTTGACATATTCATATATTCATCATACAATGATTTGCGTGAACAATGTTCCACAATATAAATGTGGAAACAATAATTTGATAAAAGTATTGTAAATAAATTTTACAGTGAATTTATTAAATTTCAGCTAGATGTTGAGGCAGTTGTGCTCAAAGTATTCAGACAGTTTGAGAAAGAAGCTTCTATTGATCCGGATTTGCCACTACTAAATAGAAGAGTGCACAGTAAACAATTGAAAATTTGGTTAAAGACTTTACCAAAAGGCTATGAGTGTTTGGATGCCAGCAGACCATGGCTTGTTTATTGGATATTACATTCTCTGTGGATATTAGATGACATGCCAGATTCAGAAACCTTATCTGATGCTGTGCAGTTTTTGACTCACTGTCAACATGAGGATGGTGGTTACGGAGGTGGTCCTGGCCAACATCCTCACTTAGGAACCACATATGCTGCAATTAATTCTTTAGCCATCATTGGAACAGATGAAGCTTATGATTCTATAGATAGAAGTTCACTGCAAAAATTCTTGTGGACACTTAGAGACGTTGACGGTTCCTTTGCTTTGCATAAAGGTGGAGAACAAGATATAAGAGGGGCTTATTGTGCAATTAGTGTAGCTAAAATGACAAATACTTATACGGATCTGTTATTTGATAAGACAGCAGAATGGATAGTTGGTTGTCAAACATATGAAGGAGGATTTGCAGGATGCCATGGCATGGAAGCCCATGGAGGATATGCTTTTTGTGGGATAGCCTCACTGGCGCTGCTCAACCGATCTCAGTTGTGTGATGTGGAAGCCCTCTTGAGGTGGTGCGCTAATCGCCAGATGCGACTTGAAGGTGGATTCCAAGGAAGGACTAACAAACTTGTTGATGGTTGTTACTCATTTTGGCAAGGAGCTGCATTTCCAATTATAAGTGCCATTCTTTCACAAGGTTTGAATAACTGCTTGCCTGAGTATTGTTTAATAATTTGAACTACATTAAAAAGCTATTTTTTCTTATTTTCTGTTTCAGATAGGAAAGAATTGATAGAAACAGTTTTGTTCAATCAGGGGGCCTTACAAGAGTTCATTATTGTTTGCTGTCAAGCTAGTGAAGGCGGTCTTGTAGATAAGCCTGGCAAGTGAGTAGACTAATACAGTAATTTTTTGAAAATATACATTCATTTAAAGCAAAGAAGACCACTAGCGTGGCATCATCAGTGCATCACCAGTGCATCACAAAGTTTATTCCTACCAATACTGGCCTGCAATGACTTGATCATTAATTTTGTGTACAAAGCACAGTCACTAAACTTGCATATATTGTCACTTTCCCACTCGTGTGGCCTGCAAAGTACCTACTAGCTGTTGCCTGCGACTTTGTCTGCGAATAATTCATTTATTGCTCCCACGGAAACTATGCAATTTTCCAGGTTAAAAAGTATCCTACCTGTGTGCCGAATTTCATGAGAACTCGTCAAACCGCTTTAGCGTGAAAGAGTAACAATCATCCACACACCAATCCATACAAACTTTTACGTTCATAATGTTAGTAAGATCGCATTTGGTACTAAACTTGTTAAAGTAGAATAATAGCCGCCTCATACAGTCGCTCTATCGGGCATTCACAAGAGAGTACAGGATTGCGTGCCGGAAAGCCTGTGCGCGCAATCGGGCGCGATAATGTTTTGTTAGTTTTTTAAACTTAATGTTCATTCGCGCGCGATTACAAGTGTACGTTTTTGAGAATGGAAAGAGCGAACGTGTAAAGGCTAATCGTGCGCGATAGACCGAGTGGAACTGGCGCGTGTTGGCGCTGGCTAAGTAAAGTTTTTTGAAGAGGTGCTAATTATATTTTTTTTTACAGTGGTCGACTTCAACACTAAGAAACTGCAGCTGTTTTATATTTATCTCCTTTTATTTATTGGAAATATTTTTTTAAGTGTTCGAGATGATATTTGTGAGATTTTACGGCTGACAAGCGGTTCGTGCTCAGTACTAAGAAGAAATAGAAAAAAAACGAAATCAACTGTCGCTTCTGTCAATGTCAAATGAAATCTAACCGTTTGCGTTTCGTTTGCTTTGCGTTGTCCAAGAAGCAGGGGGGCTACTCCGAGATTCGAAAATCGAAGTTCGTATCGCATCGTCTTGCTCGCTCTTGTATTAAATACTATTAGCGTGAGAGGAATGGCACGATAAAGTTCGAATTTTGCACTTCGTAGTATAAGGCCTGTTCCAAAATAGTGATCGAAAGTATTCAATCGTGATCCAATTAACGTGCATAATTCGTGGAGAAATGCGGTAAAATTGAAAGTCCGGATTTTATGCGGAGGTCGATAAAAATAGTCCAAAAATCACACTGAGCACACCAAAACGCAAAGCAAACGAAACGCAAACAATTTGATATTGACAGAAGTGACAGTTGACTTCGTTTTTTTTCTATTTCTTCTTAGTTCTGAGCACGAACCGCTTGTCAGCCGTAAAATCTCACAAATGTCATCTCGAACACTTAGGCGGCCCCTAAACGATCAATTCTGCCGTCGTAAGAAAGAGGGGCACAATTAGAATTTTTTGTGAAACTGAAAAGGCCTAAGTGCACACTTGTTCTTTGTAAACTTGCGCTGTTTCTTTTTTGAGCAATTTTGCAGTTGTGCCTTTTATAATTACGACGGCAGAATTATATTGCATAATATTGCGAATTGTGCAATATTATTGACCGTTTAGGGTTAATATTGAAGAATGCGCAATGATTGACCGAAAGTTTGAGCTAGTTTAATTTTTATTGCGCCATATTTTTCCTTTGCATCGTGTAGGGTCAGTATTGTGCAATAATTTAGTATCCGACTGAACACGAAAACATTGTGCAGTTGGTATTATTGAGCAATATAATTGCTCGTTTGGATTCAGAGCGCCTTTCAATCTTATTGTACAATAAAAAGTATTGTACAATGTTATTGTAGGTCTAGGGGCCGCCTTAAAAAAATATTTCCAGTAAACTATGGGAGATAAAAATAAAATAGCTGCAGTTTCTCGATCACCAGAACGCCGACTGTCGAAAAAAAATATAATTAGCACCTCTTCAAAAAACTTTACTTAGCCAAATTACGCGTGGTCTATCCCTTCCCCTTCCGACATCTTTACACGCGCATTCTTTCGCACACTATTGCTGTTTCGCGCGCGATAGAGTGACTGTAAAGGCGGCTATTGGAACGTTCCAGAGCGCGCGACATATATCACACGTGCTACACGCTGAGCGGGCTGTCGATCGCGCAGCACGGCGCGGGCGCCGGCGACCCATTCGTGGTGGGCTCGCCGCGCAACGAGCTCAACCGGGTGCACCCGCTGCACAACGTCGCGCCGCATCTCGTCTACAACGCCGTGCATTACTTCATCAGACATCCGCCCCCGGTTAAAGACAAGAATTAGGTAAATTAAGTTGTAATTTTATTAGGGTGCAGTTAAAAGTATTACCTGGAATAAATGACAATAATGTACCACCTGATAATTCAAATCCTTATGTAATTGAATTGCCATAAGGGTTTTAATTATTGGGTATTGCATTGACTGGTCAGAGCAATTTTCCAAAATCGTAATTTCCTTGTAGCAAAATTTCCGTGCGCAGATTTTCCTAAATGCTTTTTTTCTCACCATAGTTTTTTACTGAAGCTTATTTTCACAGTAGCGTTCTTTCCCAAATTTAATCGACACAGAAACATAGGTAGGTTAGGTTATGTTAAGTTTTCATCAGCCCAAAGGGCCAAAAGCACACAGAAGAAAGAGCTCCGCGTGAGCGGAGCTCCTTCGACACTGTTTCTGTGTCAATTCAAATTGAAAAAAAAAACTCTACTATGAAAATAAGCTTCAGTAAAAAACTATGGTGAGAAAAAAAGCATTTAGGAAAATCTGCGAACGGAAATTTTGCTACAAGGAAATTACGATTTTGGGGAAATGATCTATATCCAGTCATTGCATTATTGTCGTTCATTCCGAGTCGACAAATACGGGGTCGTACACTAACCGCACTCTTTTATCTAGACACGCGGCAGCTTGCCAAGCCAAGTTCAAGCAAAAGGAACTGGCGAAGCAGCGCCCTGTGTAATATTGGGTTATTCCCAGTTTTCATTACGTTAACTACTAGGAATTTATTCATAAATATAATTCTCAGTAGTTCACAGTGTGAGGACAACAGCTATAGCCCATTTGATCAGATTATGTACTGACTTAGCGAGCAGCCTCAAAGTGACGTGACGCACAAATAAGTAATATGCAAAAATATAAACGTTTATGCGATTGTAGTGGAAATATACGAATCACTCGCGTCTTAAACCTAGTTTAACTAGACATGTTTCGGGATAATCCGTATCCATGCGCGTTTGGCAGCCGCCGTGACGTGTGACTCGGGGAAGAAGGGCTACGGATTAGCCCGAAACAAGTCGAGTTAAACTCGTCTTAAGACGTGAGTGATCCGTATATTTTCGCTATGAGTGAGTCTCACGGTAGTTTCATGTTTAAAGACGTTATGCGGTTCTTTGGATTGAGATAGCACTAGTTATGCCACTGCTAGAATTTGCTAGAATTCAAAATAGTATTGTTATTATGCTACTCGGTTAGTCAGTGTATGGCTTGTATTAGTGATTTCGCCCTAGCTAAAATGGATAACAACAAGTAGACATTATTTATCTTTGATACACTGAACATTTTGTACATCAAGAGTTTTAAGGGTAGTCAGGATTCCAGTATTACTAAGTACAAATTTTCTCTTTAAAATACTCTTAATTCGTGATTTTATCTCTATGTATCCTTATTGAGTGATTGAATCACAATATTAGTATGTCTTTATGAAACTTATTATCTGTAACTTAACTCGCCTTGATAACAGTATACAAACTGTTTGAAGTTGCTACAAAATAGGAATTGTTTTAAAAATTGCATCATATTGTATCACAGCTTTTATCTTGCTTATTAGTCTTGTACAAATAATAATAAGAAGGCTGTTTTTATGGTATTTATTTTATGTATTTGGGAATGGCTCAATTATGTTTCATGCTAATAATAAAATGTAACTTGAAGATATAAATTTAATATTTTCTTCAAATTCCAGAACTTCACTGATTATATATAACCCTATTGGACAGGAACTTTTCCGCCTTGTATCCTCTAATGAGTAAAATCCAAGATTGTTTTAACTTTAGACCACAATTATTTATCAAAGTTTAATTATACATATTATTTACTTAATGGTATGTAATGTATTATGAAACAAATGCACAGTGCAACAATTTATGATCAATAAAATATAAAACAATCTTTTAGCAAAAATTGTTTTTATTCATCATCATTAAATGTTTGGTTTCGAAATAAATAATATATACAAGCGCGAATAGTAGTTTTTAATTACACCCAGTGAGTTACACAAAATAGGCGCACATAGACGTCGAATTGCTAAAAACAGCCCGCTATTACCTGCACCCAGTAAGTGACACTAAAGGTAATAAATGTATATCATTCAATGAGAACTACTAGATATTGTCTTGACTATTGTCCAGACTATATTACATTTATATCAGACTGCTATTCGGGTGGCCAGATTTACACAATGCATAACAATACAAGTCTTATTTTATGTACAGAATAAATAAATGTGTTTTTAAAAATAAGAAACTTTAAGTACATTGATAAAATTTAGCCCAACATAATTATTAGACTAACAATAATTTAGCTATGATAAGTGTTAATATATCTTGATAACATCAGACCAATCAGCATTACTTGCGAAAAATTTATGACTGCCATTAAGTTAAGGTAAGCTTTGAACACATTTTGTGGCACTCCCAAAGTAAAGAGATTGTATGGCGCATGATGACGAACAACATTATTATTTATGAAGATAATGTACCTGCACTGCACATACATCACTATGCAAGCGCCAAGCACACTAGGATCCTCATTGCCAGGAAACATAACACACATAGTGCTGTTCCAGCACAAATATCAGTTTTATCACAGAACTAATAATAAACAGGAAACAAATAACATGCGAGCGTGAGGCGTCTATATGGCTAAAAAGCCATATATGTACAGCTCAGAATGGGCTGTAGCAGAGATTATGCTATTAGATTACTAGTGAGTACCAAGATAGTAAATTCTAAGCAAACTAAAAAATAAATTGTTTCAATAATATCAGATGTGAAAAAGTGGCAACATTAGTTCTGGATGGATGATATTTCTATGTCTCTTATTATTACTTCTGTGATTTATATCTTTGTGCAAGCACTTGGGGCATGTTAATGTAAATGAATTAATAAATTAACTTAAAAACCTAATAAGATATGTTTTAGATAATTTACCAGATTAATTGCCAAGATACAATGCTGGCATTTATATTTAATATAGAATCAACATAACTTTTGGTTTAAATTATACTAAAACAAATTCCTCAGACTCTATGTCTGTATCACTATCATGTATACCTGGAGTAACCCAGTTCTGCTCGGATTCATAAATAGAGTATCTTATATTTGGTGGGTTCATAACTGTACTATGAGATCCATGATGTATAGTAAATATTGGGTATTCATTGTTTGAAGAGACTCCTTGTGGCACTAGGAAGGACTTGATAACATTTACAAACGTTTCAAAGTCATTCTCAGTAGCAAGATAAAATCCTATGCAGCATGAGGGGTCCATTTTGTTAATAGGCATCTTCCTTGGTGAGTGGCAGTGGAAGGATTGCAATGAAAAGTTAGCTTGCCACACATCTACCATTTCTTGGCAGTAATGTGGGTCTAAATGTATCAATCTGTCATCCTGATAGCCCACAAAGTACAGTGAATGCTTAGGCCGTCCCCCAATGATCCCAATACAGAAATCAAGTGTGAGGAGTGAAGTGAGACAGGGTCCATAGATAGGATTCAATTTGTCTGTACCTAATTTCACAGGAACCAAAAGAATAAGTGACTTCCAGCTTCCATTTGGCAATTTGCACAATGTTTGAACATCTTGTACATACACAGTAGAGTCTTGAGCAACATAAATTTCCAAAGAGTCAAATTCATAGTTTTCTGTAGAAGCAGCAGCAAGTACAGCCCGCAAGCAATGGGCTACTGAAGCAGGCCCATACCAGTCGCCAGGCTTCTTGCCTAAGTTTTCCCCTAATTTGACCATTTGATGAATGGAGAGAGGACTGTTGACCGATGATTTGTCCCCAAACCATTTTATTATCATTCGATGGAGGCAGTCTTCATGGAATTCTCGTGCATTCTGGATGGGTTTTTCTGGAGTCCATCTCCAAGTCCGCCCCAGAAAATGACACACAAGTGCTTGAGCCAAAAGCATTTGGCCACTTCGCAGCATGCAGCCCCAACCACAGTCTGTAGTGAATGATGAGCCGGACATGATAGGGAACTCTCTTCGGTAAGTCATCCACACCTTACTAATGAAGTCTGATTTGAAACCTTCAATTCCTTCTCCATAAATCTGTTCCATTGGTTGGAGAGCAGTGGCTTCAGTACCAATCTCTGTAGATGATTCCAAGGAACCGGTTGGACTTAACTTTCGATGATAACACCGGCCTAAGAGCCATACTGGTGATTCTTTGGAAAAATTCGTCTTTAATTTTACTGTCCAACCGAATTTCACATTGTTCCACATAGACAGCAGTCGCGACTCCACTTTTCCTTTAAGATCCAGCAAGTCTTCTGTTTCACGTCCATTTTCTTTAGATGGTGCTGCTCTATTGGTAACTCGTAGAGGTGTACTGTTGGGAACTCCATCAATGGTAGTCAAGTTTAGCTGGGAATTTTGGGCTACGTTATTTGAACGGTTCATTTTATATCATAACAGGCAACTTAAATCGCATCAACATACTGGTGTAAATGCATTAAAAGAAGGCACGTCGCTATCCCGGTACCAGAAAACATTCCGTTGTTTTGTGATTAATCTTTCAAAACGACTCCTGCTTTACTTCTCACACAAAGTAATACAATCATCACATCACGGCGGACGACTTTTGCTGTCTGTCCCTCCCGTGACATGTCATGTCAAATAAGTCAATTGACCAAGTGACATATTGTTCGGAGTGTTCGAGATATTGTTAAAATATAATTTTTATATTCAGTCAGAAACGATTTCAGTATAAACTTGTGTGACAGAAGCAGTTAATGTACGCCCCAAAAGTGTACGTCCTGATAATCTGTCTGTGTGTGGTCTGTGTACATTATACAAAAATTAGCAAAAAAAAGAACTGCAAAACGCACCCAATGATCTGTCAGTGTCAAGTGTCAAGCGCACGTTTTCTTTCGTTGACTTGATTCTAAATGCTGTTGATTATTTTCCTCGTGTTTTAAAATTGTTTATTTCTCATTATATAGGTGATGGCGCGAGGTAAAGGGGGTAAATTCAACAATAGAAACAAGAAGCGACCCTCAAAACCATTCAAAAAGAAACAAACAGAAGTTGTAAATAAAAAAGCTCTGTTTAATCGATATAAAAACAAACAAAAGGTTGAAGAAGAGAATTTAAAAAAGGAACAGCTTGATAGGAAACTCGTACAGCAGCAGGTTACTTACTCGGAGAGTGAGGAAGAAGAAAATCCTTACGGTTTACTGGTGTCATGTTTTCATCGGCCCAAAAAGCAAAAAACTGTAGCTGAGAGTGATGAAAGTGATACCGACGTAGAATCGCAGCAGGAGAGTGATGATGAGGTCATGGAGAGCGAACTTGAAGATGCAGGGTCGGACCCCAGTAATAAAGACAAGGAGACTGAAGACATTGGCAGTGAACAAGATTCTGAAGATATGGAAGAGGAACATAATCAAGCCAGTGACTCAGATATTAAGGTATGTAATTATTTTTCTAATATACAGGGGTGGTCATCTTTATTAGACCCAAGATCCACTATTTATTGACCAGAATGTGATCTAGAAATTAACATAATCAGTCTTTTTCATAAATATATTTCTGCATGAACATATACATTTCTGTCCTGCTACTTCACCTAAATTTGCGAATTTGTTGACTGTAATCTACAGCTTTGCTATCCCTCATAATTATTATACTAAATGGGACTTATCATGCAAACAATATTTACCTCAAAGTTTCGGCCACAATGCAGCAGCTGTGGTCAGACGTTTCCTGTATGTCAAATGCGGTGGTGGGGCGCGTCATTTTAAATTAGACAAGCTATACATATTGTTTGTGTGATAAGTCTTGTTCAGTATAATAATTATGAGTGAAAATCATAAAAGTTTAAAACAGTCTATAAGAATAATGCTGGGATACTATTTTATGGTATTTTTTTGATAAAAGATCCTCATTCTATTGCAGATAGTGTCAAATCAAGAAATTGAAAATGATGAGCAGGATTCCTCAAATGATCCTTTCACTAAGCACCTCCATTATGAATTGGGAGAAGACCTATTGGTGTCTCTTTCTAACCCCTCCCCTGAAGCACTGGAGCAAGTGAAGAAAACATGGCCAACCCTTGGCAACCTTTTTATTACCATACCAAAACCAGTCAAAATTAAGGCCAAAGTGAAACCAAAAGTGTCCCTACTTGAAGAGAAAACATATGCTTCACCTGGCACAGTACCCCAAATAGCTAACACAGATTTTCAAAAACTGTTTATTAAATCTCAAATACATGGTAATATTGTATCAGCAAACAAAACAAATTTGATTAAAAGAGACTTGGAACTTATGGAAGTATTCACTCCACTTCAGAAAGAACTCTTTGGTATCATGAACAACTATCAGGATCTGTATTACCCTGAAAGGAATTTCACAAATGCTGAAGAAATCCGCTACACTTATTGCCTGCATGTAGTCAATCACATGTTGAAGACTCGAACAAAAATCCTGCATCATAATGCTAAACTGAGTAAAAAGACTGATCCGTCTGAGGAATATAGAGACCAAGGGCTTGTCAGACCCAAGGTAACAATAACTGCTTTTCAATTGTTTCCTATTTTTTGTTTATTCATTGATAATCATACATTTTTTACTATTTAAGGTTTTGATCTTAGTGCCATTCAAAAACGCAGCATACAAAGTTGTCAAAACCTTGATGGAGATTCTTGTGCCTAAAGAAGCAGGTCAAGTGGTCAATAAAAACAGGTTTGAAGAAGACTTCACTGGTGGAGAGTTACTCATGCCACAGAAAAACCCTAAACCGGAGGACTATGAGCTCATGTTTAGTGGCAACACTGAGGACACTTTTCGACTTGCTATGACACTAACAAAGAAAACTTTAAAGGTAAAAGTTGTAAAAGTAAATCTTTAATTTTTGGTACATTGTTTTATGTCTAAGTTGCATGCCTTGCAAATTTCTATAATTATTATGAAATTACTTGAATAGTTATGTTCAGTAGTTAAGGACTGACAAAAAATTATGATATTCCTGTATTAAAATCATAAATCAAAATGTTTAATATTTACTTCCTAAATGCTTTCGAAATCAGAAATTCATAGTGAAAATATATAGATTACTCATGTCTTAAAACAAGTTTAACTCAACATGTTTCAAGCTAATCTGGGCTCCATCCGGAGCCACGTGTCACGGCGACTCAGTGCACGTTTCAGTGTAGTTCACGCTTTTGTGCATGTTTGGTAGCCGCCGTGACGTGAGGCTCAGGGACGAAGGGCTACGGATTAGCTCGAAACATGTTGAGTCTTGTTTTAAGATGTGAGTAATCCATATATTTTCACTATGTGAGTGAGTGAGTGAGTCTTACGGTAGTTTCATGTTTAAAATCAGAAATTGTGTTAAATTCATAGGGAAATTAACAAATCAAGTGATAATAAATAAGAGTTATTCAGTTTTGCAACACTACTGATTTTTTAGTGATGCAACAGTTTGCCAAATTTTTGGTATGGCGCATTTTTTTAAACAAATTATATGACATTTCCACTCTATTGGCTAATTCCTCTATGGTTAAAACTATCCTCGCTGCAATAAAAAAAATGGCAGCTTATCCTTACAGCTTTACACAGACTTCTATTCATCAGACATCATAGTAGCGTCGCCTCTGGGGCTTCGAATGATAGTAGGCGCGGAGGGCGAAGAAGACCGCGACTACGACTTTCTAGCCTCCATCGAGGTTCTAGTTCTAGACCAGGCTGACGTGGTGCTCATGCAGAACTGGGACCATTTGCTGCATTGCCTGGACCACTTCCACTTGCAGCCGCAAAAAACTCGCGACACCGACTTCTCACGAGTTCGATCCTGGGCTATAAATGGATGGTCAAAGTACTACAGGTGAGCACTTTAATCAATGTATTTTGAAGTTTTGGACGTTATCATGAGAGTTTTTAGTGACATTTGTCAGGCGTTATTTTGCGATGGTCGATAGACATATCGATGAACTAGGACAGTGTTCCGCAAAGTGTGTGCCGCGGCACACTGGTTAGTTGGTGTGCCTTGGAAAAATAAGGTTATCCCATAAAGCTAAATAGACAGACAGAAGAAAAATACTTACACAGATCTAAATCACGCGAGCGCACGAGCGAGGCGTAATGTTGTAATAAACATAAGTAACATTAAAGCTCCAAGCGCACAGACAGCAGTACCCTGTGAATCCAATACACTGTAACTCCGATAGACAGTGTACTGAAGATACAGTGTATTGGATTGGATTCACAGGGTACAGCGGAGGCGTGGCGGTGCGGTAGCGGTGATAGTTATAATATTATAACTTGTATGAACGAGTTCGCGGTACGAAGCGCACAACCGTTCATACAAGTTACAATATTATAACCGTCACCGCCACCGCACCGCCACGCCTCCGCTGTCTATTACTTAAAAATTGATTTTCCATTTTATGGTGCACCTCCAAAAATTTTCATTTTCCTAGATGTACCTTGAACACAAAAAGTTTGCGGAACACTGAACTAGAACAAATTACACATCTTTATAGTCATGGTTACTGGTTAGTGTCTATCCTTCTATGCTACCTATACTCTTACAATCTTCGAGCCTCTGGAATTTTGTGAAAATAGAGTGTAAAAAAATACTCTTTTAAAAAAAACCTGTGGTAGCACGGTAATTTATGTGGTTTTGATGCACTGATCTGGACGCCATTAGTTGATGCCAATGCGCTGTGCACGCATGCATTAAACGTAATTTCAGTCTTAAATTTAAAGTTTTATCCTTGGTTTTAATTAGATGCATCTCTGTTTTAACTGTAGATATAGTATACACCGTGAAATTTTAGTGGTTGTTCTCCCGAAACGAGGTGATTTAGTATCGATTGTACAATCGATTTATAATTACTATTTTGACTAGAAACCGAATCGAACAATCGAAACGTAATCCTCGGTCTTTGACCCTTCTTTATCCTTTTTCTTTTTTGTTTATATTGTTTCTTTAATTTCCTTTTTAAATCCTTTTCTCACATGCGGCCTCAAAGAGTATTGTAATATTATATGAACAAGAGTGGCAACTCTATGGTCAAATATGCATGTATGGAAGGTGCTGCTGCCCTACGCCCTGGTGAAGAACTAATGTGACGTATGTATAGATGTATACCTATCTATATGTATATGTTGGTAGTGATGTACAGCTATAATTACGCGTAATTTTAATTGATAGGCTAATTGCCACTATTCGTATTTTAGCCGTCTAATTCAAATCAGCATATACGAAGTATAAGCGGCTAAACCCGATTTGCACTCTACGGCTAAAATACGAACATTGGCAAGTGGCCCATCAATTAAAGTCCTTGACCGTACAATTTGGTACGCCATGGCCATGGCCGATGAATGACAACTGACAAGTTTGACAAGTCAACCAAGATGGCCGCTAATTTAGTTCTTTACCAAACAACCAGAGATCGCTGTAGTCGCATGAAAAGTGTGATATATGTAAGTGTGCCCCCCCCCCTGTGCGGCCTTTTGAATTTTTTTTTTCCATTGATTTTTTGTATTAAGTATATGTAGTGTATAACTATTATATTGAATGTATTTGTTAATTTATATAATTTATATTATATTTGTATGGTTTTTATTGTTTGTTGTCTATTAAGTAATACTGCGTTTCTCTTGTCTGTTATTTCTGCCACCTACATTAGTCTGTTGATATTTATTAATTTCTGAGTAATTGGTTGTCTGGAAGAGATCGCTTTTTAGCGATAAGACCGCCTATTGTCTACCAGAATTTTTATTTTTGTAATGTCACTGTAGTGTTTTTGGTGATCAATAAAGAATATTTGTATTGTATTGTATTGAAACTAAATCACCTCGTTTCGGGAAAACAACCACTAAAATTTCACGGTGTATACAGGGTGACATCGAAGACATAATTAGAAACCACTTTTCAGATTCAGTAATTGATAGCCATTTACAATCAATTCAATCAATTTCTCCTTATCAATATTAGATATTCAAATGATATAGGCAGCAATGGCGATGTGGACATTTCAAGTACTTATACGTTTATCTTTGCATCTCTTTGTACCATATTGACCATATTGTTAGTACTAAATTATTTAATTATGAACATTGTTGTGATTAAGGCTCGGAATAGACATGACTGTAGCTTGCACATTTTTGTGCCAGTAGCTGGGGTACGAACGTCAAACTGCATACAAATATGACAAGAGCATGTGAGCTACTTGCACAAAAATGTGCCAGCTATAGTCATGTATATTCTTGGTCTAAGTGTAATTACATAGCTATGTTATTTTAATTATGATCCCACTTTAATCCTTAATTTAGTAGGTCATATAATTTCTGATGACGTCTCCAATGTCACCTGTATAATACGCATAATGTTAAGGCGAGCTAGAAAGACGAGACCACTTTTCTTACACTATATCGGCCTCTAAAGACATAATATGACACTAGTAAATGAGTTCACTTGGTAAGGCTGGTTTGAGTGTCATGCGGACCGTCCGTACGGATTGCTACGCACGGACCAATATTTATGAAAACTGCTGTCTGCGCGGACGGTCTTCCGTACGGAGCCGCCCGCATTAAGTACTCTAAAACGCTCCCTAAGCTTAATACATATTGGTCCATGCGTAGCAATCCGTACTGACCGTCCGCGTGACACTAAAACCAGCCTAAGAGAGTTTATTTTTCTTATCACGCGGCACGCGCCGCGAGCTCTGTAAATTTTTTTGGTCTCTTTTCAGTTAGATTCAGTTAGACATTAGGGCAGATCTAGTTAACCTAATAGTGTTTACTATAGCAGTTTATATGTCAAACTAATTTATTTGTAATCGTAAGTGGATAATTAAATACCTAATTTGTTCTAGGTATCGATAGGTTTGCATCGTTTGTATCATTATGTTCAACGTATATGCATAGTTTCAAGTCAATGAAACAACAGTAAACAGCTCATGTAGTTTCTGTTTTGCGTATGCTGGTGTTTAAGTAGCTATTGTACATTATATTACTTAACACTAAAATACTAAATAAATTGTAATTCCACGTAAAGATATGCTCGTAAAACAAAGTAAAGAGCAATAAAATGTACCTAACAAAACGACGTTAAAAATCGAGGCTTGAGTCGCTAGCATCAAATATTAAGATTTTAATCTTGCAATATATCCATGCGTTTTACCGATCGCGGTATGTAAATGGCAAGCGCAATCTATTTATACTGCTTTGTATAGCGGTTGGTATTAAGTGCTTGCCTGATACTGATTTATGCTTCACATGCTGTACCAAAAATAATCTTGTTTACAAGATTTATGTTTATTTGATTCGCGTCAGGAACGGGAGTCGTATGTTTGATTAATATTATTTTTCAGGCAGACATTGGTCTTTTCGTCAGTATCGCTGCCAGAGATAAAGTCGATACTGAATCATAAATGCTATAACTACGCCGGAAAAGTGATGGTCACGAATCCCGTTGAAGTGGGCACCATCCAGCAGGTTTTACTGCAAGTGCCGCAAATATTTCATAGGTATTTATGATACTTGAATCTATTTATAGAATATGAGTTTAGTTGGGCTGGACTACAAGTCGACAGTAGGTATTCTGTGGTGATGTAAAACGTTCCAGTAGGTTCTGAAGTCGGTTAGTGTCTCTTTTAATCAAGATGTGTTGAGTCGAAATCGTTAAAACGTATGTATGTTGATTACTGGGCTGTGTATCAATCTAGTACATACCTACTATTGTCAAGCCATCATAAATCCGAATACAGCTAATTCTAAATCCGATAGCTTCTAGGGGTGCACATTTTTTAACTCTGACTATTAAAAGTAGTTTCACCAATTTAATATTTTCTATGTTGTATGAATTAAAGAGTCACATACTTATGTATCACGAGTAGAAGAAAAATGAAAGGTAATTATTTCAAATCACCAACCATAAGTTCAATGAAAGCTCGAAATGATTCTAACTTGAATGACGAAATAAATAACTGAACGGGAACGGCGAGCTTGTGTCGATTCCCGAACGACAAGTACATATCTTACATATTCTTATTCAAAATTAAGTAGGTATCTGCGTCGAAGTCTAAATTGAAGATACTTACGAAATGTTGGAACATCTCATTGATTTTTTGCTATCGGATACGAACACAAATTTATATGAATCATTTATTCTAATAAAAATGTACAAAAAAAAAAACAATAAGTATACAACTTAAGACTAGCCTAAGTGAAAATTTATATTAATTTAAGTCACCAGTTTTTTGTCGAAAATATAGGAACAAATTTAAATAATTGTAGTTTGAATAATCGAATAAAATAATTAGAGACGTCATCATAGATATCTCTCATACAAGAAACAGGAACTTACTTGATACAGTGTGGCGAAACAAGAAGTAAATTTAAAAATTGGTGCAATAATTACAATATTACCTATACAGTAGAAGTAGGTAGGTACTAGTAATAAGTAGGTACAATCTGTCGGCCGCTTCGAGGCGACATGCGAGTTTGATGTTTATGATACACAAGGTGACAGACATCATTCACTTAAGTAAAAGTCCTTGAATGCGAGGCTCCATACCATAGATAGCCTATTGAAATAAACTAATGAAATCTAACTGATTTATGCTTAGATTCAACGCAGCGAGTCCATTGGCGGCGGTGGACGCGCGGTTCGAATACTTCATCAAAGAGGTGCTGCCGAAGCAGCGTGACCCGCTCATGAGCCACACCCTCATCTATGTGCCAAGTTACTTCGATTACGTGCGCATACGGAACCACTTCAAGAAGGAAGACATCGGCTTTGTGCAGATTAACGAATATGCTAAGGTATTTATAGCGTCTTTTTATTTAGGTATGTTTAATCCTACGACCGCGGGGTTATAAATTGGATAACGCATTTCGGATCCACCCAACGTCCAGTTAGTTCCCATCGAAGAAATTACCTCAGGTTGATGCAAGTGGGCGTCCTAATTCCAAAATATTTTATTAAATTTGAACAACTTCTGCTGCTTGCGTTTTTTCTTGCGCTACGATAAATTGGTCTTTACATGAAACTGAGCTGAGCCAATCCGCATTAAAAACAGCAATTATACGAGTATCTACTATTTTTTATGGACAGCTTATTTACCCATTCGCAAAAAAAGTGATGGAAAAATAAATCTCGATTTAGTGTTAAGTATAGCAGTGTCAAAATGTACGGAACTGCTAAGCTGACTGGCTCAGTAAAAAAAATTTTATATAGTTATGCAAGAATTAAAACACATTATACATGAGACTATTACCAAGAGAGCCTACCTAAGCGAAGTCGTTGAGATAAACTACGATAACATGGCCCGCCCCTCCAAATTACTATTTCAATGTGTTATGTCACATCATTACGAAAGAGTGTGTATGTAGTAGTTTGCTTTTGTTTGATTGCTGTCTCAGCACGCACACATGCGTTGAAAGTTTTGGTGGTGCTTTATAAACACTTTCACAAATACATTGAAAACTTCTTGAATTTTAGAGGGGCGGGCCATATTATCGTAGTTTACCTCTACATCGCTATTAAACAGACAGATTTTGACTTGTTTTCCAATGAATATCTTTTTTTAGGATGGCAAAATAGCGCGCGCAAGGGACATGTTCTTCCACACGGAAGCACACTTTTTATTGTACTCTGAAAGAGTTCATTTCTTCAGGCGATTCAGGATAAAAGGGATCCGACATATAATATTCTACCAGCCGCCGACTTACCCACATTTCTATTCGGAAATGTGTAATTTTATGCAGGTATGAACTAGTTTCAATTCAATCTTAAGTATACTATCTATTATTAAGTATACTATTAAAAGGCGTAAAATTGAGAAAAAGTTAAAGCACGAAAAGAACGTTTCGAGAGCGAGAATTTCTTTCTGTTCTGTTTTTAAGGCCCTATCGAGCTTTTGGCGCTAATCGATTTTAGGTATTCTATGCACTCGTGTATGTGTGCGTGACAGCGGCTAGAATCAAAGCCGTGCGTAAAGCACGAGCGACACAAGTTCCCCGTCCGATGGCCGAAGGAGAACTAGCGCTACTGACTATCGGACATGGGGGAAGCACGATGGCTCAAGATAGGTTTGTTATTTCAAACTAAATACAAACTGAAATATAGATGCACAGAAAAAACCCCAGAAAAAAGACCAATGCTGGGAATCGAACCCAGGTCCTCAGCGTTCCGTGCTGCGTGCTCACCCCTACACCATCACTGGTCTAGAAGTTAGCGACGAATCTTTCCCATACATCGTACACTTCAGTCTGTTATAATCACATTAGGCAGTCACATTGGTCAGTTGGGTGTTGAAGTCTCTCGGTAGAGGGCATTAACATAGATGCGCTTTATCACTGCCTAATGTGATTATAACAGACTGAAGTGTACGATGTATGGGAAAGATTCGTCGCTAACTTCTAGACCAGTGATGGAGTAGGGGTAAGCACGCAGCACGGAACGCTGAGGACCTGGGTTCGATTCCCAGCATTGGTCTTTTTTCTGGGGTTTTTTCTGTGCATCTATATTTCAGTTTGTATTTAGTTTGAAATATATGGTTTCACGGGATGACCGTAAAAGTAATAAAAAAAATGAAGTTGAAGAAAATAAAAAAATAAATAGAAAAAGATACTTCATACTTAACTTGTATAGGTTTGTTAGACTGCGCGTGTATTTAGGTATTTTCATCGTATTACTAAAACAAATACACATTTTTAAAATGTAGCAACACTACGCCCTAGAATACGTCTTGTTTTATTAACATTCAAAAAGTCTTGACCTGCCGTGCAGTATTTACGTCGTACTACGAATTTATTTTATTTTTTAGAGACCACTGGATTTTTTTCTATAGAGCGAACTACCTACAAGTAATCGTGTTTCATTGTCATTAGAGTGAATCCTAAAATATATTACACATGAATTTCAGGACTATAGCTTTGCTAGTAATGATACAGCACGAGATTAAATGAATGCAATAAATGCGTCAAAACCTCGGTAGGGCCTTAAAGCTCACTTGATAAACCACTTTCAACCCAAGTTTTACAAGTTTCAATCTTAAAATCCGGAATCTCAAGTCTATGTTTATAAACCTTATAATGACTTTGTTTAGTTTCAGTCTCAGTAAAAATAACCGTCTCATCCGTTGTTTAGATACTTATCTTGCCATTTAAGGCTCTTTTATGGTCTGACCAGCAAGTCTTGGGGCAAGAAAGTGGCGGAAAATAATAAAAAATGAGCTAGTAATAAATTTTACAAATAAAAAAATTCTGTTATAATTTATAAATACATAACAGGGAGTACTTACAAGCGCGCAAACAAAAGCGGGAATCTAAACCAATATGACGCGTTCTTAAAGTTCGAGGTTCATGCACTTTGACGTACTTACTACTTACTTCAAACGCCGACATAGATCGTTTGAAAATGTGGCCTTTCAATGTCTTGTTGGTTCACGTATTCGTGCAAGTGTGAGTGACCTAGATGTAGACCTTTGACGAAGGTAGGTACAATGCTGCTTGCCGGTTTGATTTTCAGGGTTGCCAAAACGAGGTTACCATACATTTCTTGTGCCAGGACTTGCTGGCCAGACTATGACTACATTTAGAGTATAGTTGCATTGCGATTTCGTCCGCGCGGCTATTGATTTACTACCTAATGATCGATTAATCGATCATCGACGGCAACTTACTGTAACTCACGCGATATTTCTCGCACCTTCGAAATACACCTTTAACCTCGTGAGTCCTCGCAAAGAACAAATTAAATGTCAGAAAGAATAACTGAACTGCTTGATATAATTCATAAAGTACAAATCATTAATTTAATAATGAATAAATAAATAAATAATAAATATCACGGGACAATGAACCTTCAATATGTTAAAATAAACTCTAAAATAACGAAACTAAAGTTAAAAAAAGTCTGCACTCTGGAGAATAAATCTGGGTCATTATTCGAGCGTTTGAACCACCTCAGTTTCGTGGTCACTTTTTTATGTATTGGCTGTAGTTTTTTATGACATTTTCGGATATTTCTTAGAGATTCTACATTTCTACGATAGAAGCATAGGATCTCTAATAGAAGAAGGTAGAAGTTCTACCAGATAACTTAAGGAAACTGTATCAGAATGTTCTGCCGTTTCTACAAGAATGTGTCCACGAAAGTGGTTCGCAACAACAGCTCAAATAATGACCCATCTATTGTTTGGTGCAGGAATCGAATCAGAACAAGTACGGTGGAAGCGAGTTCAACATGTCAGTAACCACCCTGCTGTGCAAGTACGACGCGGCTCGCGCGGCCGCGGTGACGGGCGGCGCCCGCGTCGCTGCCATCATGAGCTCTGACAAACCTGTGCAAATGTACGTCACCGGCGGATAACTGCAGCTCTCCAGGCACGCTGTTAGTATCACCACCAGAATATCTAAAGCAAGCACTTCACTTGACGTCGCGTGCTGGGATCGTGCTATTGCATCTCCGTCTATCACGCTAAAACTTTGTGGTGCATCTGTTTTGCACACGAAAATATTTCAACGAATACGTCAAATGAAATGCTACTATGTACCTTACTGTTGCTCTATACCGTTGTTGGATTGTAAAAAACACATAAGTACGACTAGACGAGAGTCTAGGTTCTAGGTGGTATATTATTTGAGAAGAGAATGTTAAACCCGTGTGGTTGGTGTTGAAAGTGTATGTTATTTTACAAATATGTAAGTATTTTAATTTAATACTGTTGTTTTGCTGTACGTAAAAGTACATCATATTTTATGTAAATACTGTATGTTTTTAAATTTTCCAGATATAATGGAGGAAATAAAATTATATTCTGTGTAATTCCCAAGCAGTATTTATCCAAAAACTTTGCGACTGAACCCGTTTACGCCTCTGCTTATTTATTACACCCAGAGATTACACGTAATGTTCATTCAAATATGTATTTTGATAAAAAAGCAGAATAAAAACAATTTTAATTTGGCAACATTCAAATTACCTATGTTTTATCGCAAATACGGGCACTAGCTGTTGCCCGCAAATTCGTCTACGTCCCGTAGGAGCTTAGCATCTACCGGGTTTAAAAGTAGCCTACGTTAATCAGGGATAGTGTAGCTTTAATTCCATAGATTACCATTACCGCCTAACATACAAACAAACAAACGAAGTTTACTTTTTTTACTATAATTAATTAAGGTAAGATTGCTTACCTTGTATATTTTGTTTTCCATGTACTTGTTTTTCTGTATTTTTTCCTTTGTGGTGTACAATAAAGAATCATTGTATTGTATTGTATTGTAAATGTCCCAGTGCTCGTCGATGTACTAGTAATCGTCGCCCATACTTTCAATTGCGATATACCTATAAGATTAACATTAATTTTATCACCACCTCATTTTAGCGATGGAAATGTTTGTAGCTTTAGAATTTCACACGCCAATTTTAAAATAGAGAAGTTATTTTCAATTAATGAATAATAATAGTTATGACGTTGTTATGAACAATCAAATCTCAAAAAATTCTTAGCTATATGCTTAAGCTCTGCTCATGTTTGGTGAGTTATTTTATTTAAGATACTTCAACGGTAAGTCGTGAACTTATTTTGTAATTATATTGATGCTAGAATGTACAGGAAATGATTTATCTTATAAAATGTCGACTGCGTTCATTGTTACTTTGATAAACAAAACTGTTAGGACTGAAAATCGCAGCAAGTCTAATATTTGACACGACTGTCATTCACTGGGACGGGACTATCGAAGTTATTTCAAAGACCCAATATTGGTCATCCCTTTTTTTGGGAATCCGTAGCCAAAATAGCTAAAACGAAACGCTTATAGTTTCGTCATATCTGCCTGTCTTTCCATAAGTCGCAGTCATTTTACTTGTAAAATCTAATATATAAAAAGGTGTCACGGTGTTGGTTATCGAACTCCTCCGAAACGGCTTGACCAATTTGAGAATAGGTCGTAGCCTATTTTTTATACCCCTGTTCTTCGCAGACGGAGTCTCGGGCAACGGGTCGCAGGCAATTTTATATGGCAAGGCAAAACAACGTTTGCCGGGTCAGCTAGTTTTATTATAGTTTGAGAAATTTCTATATGGTCACCATATGAAATAAATTCCATTTAATAAAAGTAAAGGTCACATCTCCAAAAATAGATGAATATGCTTTGTGTAGATGTGTAAATGAACATAATATCACGAAGCAAATAAATATTTTCTTTTGACACGTCGAGCACTCGGACGTTTACCTTATAGAGTATATAGATAGTAGGTTTTTGTAGGAACACTATCCCATTGGGACAATATCGCAGAAGCCATACACGACTACGCGCAAAGACAAAGAGTAAGTTACAACATCACAGGCGTGTTGATACTCAATCACTAAGAAATGGCTAGTGCCACTGACATTGTAGCTAAATACTTTAAATGTTCATAGTCCTTAAAGTGGACACAATCAGGAAGTCAACATTAAAAAAAATTGTTTCCATAGTATCTAAAAATATATTATACAATAAGTTATCTAATACAATTCGGTACTTACTTTAGGTAAGGTTTGTGAATAAAACTTATCTGCATTCAACAATAGTTGTAGCATTAATACGGGACGTATTCAATAGTTTCATAGTTTTCAATATTCATTTCAAGTAACGGGAAATGGGTAAAATGAGAAATTACACATTCATTGTTTTCTACAGGCACTACTAAAATTTAGAAAAAGTGAAGATATGCCTTAGGCTACACAAGTAAAGGTTAGCATATAACTGGTTGTAAGTAGCTACGATATGTTCGACAATAACATGCAAAATAATATGAGATCAGCAAGTTGGTCTACTACCAAAAACGTTAATAATTCAATAAATACGTTAAATATTAAGTAACCACTTAGGTAAATAAAATATTTCTCTACATAGTTAAAATCTGGTAATACTTAATGCTAGGTACACTTAAATATATTGTTTAGTAAATACATGATGCAATAAACCTTCATCTTAAAACTAATTATGGAACTAAAAAATTATACATGAAAAATATCACTACGTAAACCATCGTTTTACATTGGTGTTTCGGAATCAGCCTTGGGATGTCATCGGCGCCAACAATTACAACTACAGAGTAACCCCCTTATTCATAGAAAGTCAAGCCTTTTGTTTAAATATGTCGCACCTTAAAGAGAAAGACTATCGAATCAAAATTAAAACTGTTTTAAAATTTATTAATTTGTGTAACTTCCAAATTAAAACAGTGTTATTATTTTAAATTGATCACTTTTTACGTAGGTGTGCGATATTTTGTGTGCTTTTTGCAACGGTAGTAAATGTTAATCGATTTAAAAAAAAAGGAGAGGGAAGTTAATCAATTCGGTTATATTTTTTTAAACTAAAATAGACTTAGTAAGGGTTATGATGAGTAAGAGGGTTCGGATCTGTAATTTTCTACAATTATGACGAGATTTGTGGCAGAGCATGAGAATCTTAAATTCGTGTTATCGAAAACTCTAAGAGTCATCGACAAGATGTCATGGTTTTACCGCCGTCATGTGACGCTGGAGTTGTCGGCGCGAATGGCATCCGTGCTTTGAATGTTATTGAGGGTGCTGTAAGGTGACCCTGAGTATTCCTCGGCAGCTTCTGAGCTCGGCTGGAGAGCGCTGCTGGTCGCGGGGACGTCTGTGATGTTAGCTGTTGTTGATTGAGTCAGCGAATCGTTCACTGAGACACCGCCTCTTCCTGCAAAGAAGACAGTCAGGTTAGATGTGTCGTGGTTCTCTTAATTTTATTTTTATTGTATGGTCAGGTGCCATATGTTTTATTGCCGATTGTATTTTTTGTCTTCCGCGGGAATCAATTATATGTAGTTCTAACAATGAAAAATTATAGTTATAGAAAAAAAAGTAGACTAGAAAAGCAGACCTTTAGAACTAGGCATACTGGCTATTAATCTAATCATACAATGTAAAAAGTATTTGCTAAATGTCTTATATACACAGTCGCTTATAACTTTCTTACAGTCGCAGTATAATATGCAGTCGCCATAATAAACATCAGAGCTGTCTAGGGACTCAAAAATATCTGAACACGACTGTTTTGTTCAATCGCGTAGGTGCGCATGCAGATATTTTTGTGCATCTAGTATAGTATGAATCTTCCCAGGTGAATTTTTCGCTTCGAGCCATTACATTAAATTTGAACCTTAATACTATGACGATACCGTTTGTTTTGAAAGATAAGGGCTCGAAGCGAAAAATTCACCTGGGAAGATTTATACTATAAGCTCGCGACATTTATGACAGCGACTACACTTTAACTCTCCATTGCACTTACTAATTAGAAACACGTGAACAAGTTCCATACTATAGGAACACTATATAGGTAATATGTAGAGTACAAACTATTTCGCAGCAGTAACAGTTTCAGTTTTGGATTTTATGGCGCCGGCAAATGTAGTGCAGACGCTATTATTTACGTTTGTTCCAGTTAAGATTAAAATATAGACAGAGAGTCTTGTAAATATTTAAAATGCCTACGACATACATCTTGGTGTAATGTTAGTAATTATGTACTTTTTAGTTTACTGTAAGTCTCTCGAAATAAATGCGAGTCTGTTAAAAATATCAGGCATATCATGTCTGCGGTCTGCGTGCTCACGGCTACACTGACTCTGTATTTGCTAAATGCTAGCTTTGCTAGTAGTGGTTTATTTGTACTTAGTCCTTTTCCATTTAAGTTATGTCATGTCATGATATTTGATTTCTTCTTCTTCTTTACCAAATATAAATCTAGATTTATGTATATGTTGAAGAGTCTTTAACAGAAAACTAATCATTACTCTGAATGCAGAGATTACATGTTTGTCATTACTTTACGCTTTACGCGCTGTCATTGCATTCATCATTGAAAGAAAACTATAACCAATTTTCGTAGACTAATAGTTTGACCTGATCCACTTTATTTACCAGTTCTGGTCAAACTATAGTTAGGTACCTAGAATGAGTGGCATCAACATACTATAGCGATAATCAATGTCAAACCAGTCTTTAAATCCCTGTTAATTAAATTTCGCCTTGTAGAGCATAATAATAGAAATCATTTCAAATATCCAAAATCAAGACAAATTTTCCGGGTCACTGAAAACTCATGAACCAGTCAAAAAGTTAGTTAATCTTGAGTTCTATTATCTACACACACGCGATGCGGTAGGTACAAACACGTGTTACCAACCAGCACATGACGAGTGCTGTAGGTTAGGTATGTGCTGCTCTTTGCGCTATTCTCGGTGATCGGCCGGATTCGTTGGTGATTTATGTCTTATAAACATAATCGGTAGTGAATAGCCGAATGCTCAATGCTGGTTATTGTACAAGTTGCTATATATAAAGCTCTCATGCCAAGCACGAACTCTACAATACTTACACGTAGTTAGTAGTAGTAGTAGTAGAGGTCAAATAGTTACACAATATAATAATATTGCATTAACGTTTTATTAGGGTTCCGTAGGCAAAATCGCAAAAACGGAACCCTTATAGTTTCGGCTTGTCTGTCTGTCCGTCTGCCCGTCCGTCCGTCCACGGCTTAGTTTAGAGATTATTAGTGCTAGAAAGAAAGCTGTAATTTTGCACGGATAAGTACCTATAAGTATGTAGAAATTATGCCGACAAAGTGGTAAAATAAAATGTAGAAAAAACGTTTTTTTTTTTGGTACCTCCCATAGACGTAAAGTGGGGGTGTTTTTTTTCTCGTCTAGTCTTATAGTGTGGGGTACCGTTGGATAACTTGGATAGGTCTTTTAAAATCTTCCAGGACTGTGAAGACAATTTTCCCATAAAATATTCAACTTTAACCCTTTGAACGCCCCATTTCCAGTACAAATGTGTCACCAACACGCCGTGTGTAGACGAAAAGTAACGCAAATTTAAATCGTAATGTCGCGTGTCAAAGTTTCTTTGACAATAAACGTCACGACCACTATATGCGTCGGTGGCGTGGTAGGCACAGCAGTACACGACCTCTTTAGGCGTTCTTGGCATTCAAAGGGTTAAAGTGCAAATTTTATTATTGTTAAAGGCGTGTTCTCCCCTCCCCCTCTAAAATGGAAGTAAATATATCAAATCAACAAGGTAAAATTTTTAGCGGTAAAAGTTTGCTTGAGAATTATTAGTTCCTTAAAAAAATATTACATGTTTAATACGGATGATATAATTAATAGTAAAATTAATAAGTTATGCAAAGATAGTGTCATAACGGCTATGGAACCCTATCCTGGGCGTGTCCGGTACGCTCTTGGCCCGTTCCTTTAATTAAATGAACTCTTAATATATTTAGAATGAATGATTCATTATTTTGACTGTCTTACTTAACCCAGTTATCTGCACTTTGTCAGTGTTTTTTTCTGAACAGATGGTGAACACCAGCCGTCCCTTGTGTAACTTTGTAATGCAGGATTGTGGGTGTGTCTGTATATGTACATACCGATATTGTGCAGAGCTGGATACTCTTGAAACATCTGTCCGTTTATTTTTATTGACGCTTCAAACACAAATGTAGAGCACAATTAGGGCGTCCATAAAGAATACATTTTTCTTTTCGTTATTCTTTTGATATTTATAGGCTACTTGACCACCACTCGATTGATTTACTTTTTATGAGCTGTCAAAACGCATCTGTCTCATAGACAACTAACTATACTTATTTTTTATTTCAAAGTTACTAAAAGTTAATGTTTGCAGTTAATTGAAAATTAATTTATTCAATCAGGCGTTACTTAGCGGAGGTCCATATCAATGAATTGAATGAATGAATTGTTTCAGTTAATTAATTGAAAATTGTTGTGGACTTCCAGTTTCGAATTAAACGTTTTTTTTTATGTATACACTAGCTTTTGCCCGCGGCTTCGCTCGCGTGTACTATGAGTATTCCAAAGAACCAAGATATCAAGCAAGCAAGCATACAGGCAAGCAAGCAAGCAGGTCCACAATTGACCGAGAAATCGGTGAACATACCTACATAAAAAAATACATAAAGTGGAATGCATAACCTCCTCCTTTTTTAGAAGTCAGTTAAAGTGCCCTTTGCGGCCTACTTACAGTATAAACTTATGAATTTTGAAATAGCTTTGTACAACCAGTAAAACGCAAAATCCCGTTTTTTCCCGTTCCCGTAAGAATTTCGGGAAATGTTTTCTTAATGCTCCCTTACACTCCCCAAGGAACCCACTTGCCAAATTTCAGCTTTCTATGACCAGTAAAACGAAAAATCCCGTTTTTCCCGTTCCCGTGGGAATTTTGGAAAGTCCTCTCTCAATGCTCCTCTACACTCCCCAAACAACCTACATGCCGAATTTCAGCTTTCTACGACCAGTAAAACGAAAAATCCCGTTTTTTCCCGTTCCTGTTGGAATTTGGGAAAGTCCTCTCTCAATGCTCCTCTACACTCTCCAAGCAACCTACATGCCGAATTTCAGCTTTCTACGACCAGTAAAACGAAAAATCCTGTTTTTTCCCGTTCCCGTGGGAATTTTGGAAAGTCCTCTCTCAATCCAGCTCTTCACTCCCCAAGGAACCCACTTGCCAAATTTCAGCTTTCTATGACCAGTAAAACGAAAAATCTCATTTTTCCCGTTCCCGTGGGAATTTTGGAAAGTCCTCTCTCAATGCTCCTCTACACTCCCCAAACGGCCTACATGCCGAATTTCAGCTTTCTACGACCAGTAAAACGAAAAATCCCGTTTTTTCCCGTTCCCGTGGGAATTTGGGAAAGTCCTCTCTCAATGCTCATCTACACTCCCCAAGCAACCTACATGCCGAATTTCGGCTTTCTACGACCAGTAAAACGAAAAATCCCGTTTTTTCCTTATCCCGTGGGAATTTCCGAAAATCCTTAAACTCGTTTTTTACTATTATAATTACCTACTTCTATGCCAAATTTGAAGAGTAATTATAGTTCATAGGATCCCGTTGAACTGAATATATAAATCCCGTTTTTTCCTTATCCCGTGGGAATTGTGAAAAATCCTAAAATGAATGTTTTAACTAATGTAATACCTACTTGTGTATCAAATTTGAAGAGTCTAGTTATTATAGTTACTGAGATAGGGTCACTCGGAATCGAATATATAAATCCCGTTTTTTCCCGTTCCCAAGCGAATTCCCAAAAATCCTTCCTTAGTGGATGCCTACATTGTTTAAGGTATCTATGTGCAAAATTTCAAGTCTCTAGGTCTAGTGGGCTGTGCGGATATATCAACAGTCATTTAGTTTATTTAGACATTTCAACCCCATCGCACCCCATCCAGGGAGATGGTATTTTACGTCTGCCACGTCGGATTTTAAAACCATTGTTGTTTTCTTAAGCAGTGACCCGATAAACCATAGAAACAACACCCATGTTGATTTTCAGAATTTTGTTACCCCTTTCCCCCCTTTTAAACACCGCGACACGAAAACGAAAATTTTATATATAAGACTAGCTGTTGCCCGCGACTCCAGCGAAGAATGGGGGGGGGGGGGATAAAAAATTGCCTACGACCTATTCTCAGAGCTACCGAGTGTAGAGAAAAAAGTTTCATATAAATCGGCCAAGCCGTTTCGGAGGAGTTCGGTAACAAACACCGCGACACGAGAATTTTATATATAAGATTATCCCGACAAAATGGTAAAACAATATGTACAAAAAAAATTATCCAAACTGCCAGCCCAGTCACTGTCGGCACGCACACATTCTTAAGGAGACAGAGTAGGCTATAATCGCGGTAAGTATTTAAAACTTTGTACGTGATGCAGTATCTGTTACGAGGTAACTAATTGGGGATGTCTAAAAAAAATACCCATGGTTTTTATATTTTTTTTGTATAGAAAAGTCAATTATAAGAAACTAATTTCAATATTTTGTCATTTAGTTGTCTACTTTTTTCAAAATTAATTATTGAAACTATTTTAGTTGATGACGTCAGATTATAATTGAGGGCTCCCAAAATGCCAAATTTCTAAATCTATCTAAATGCGTACGATAAGGCAACCCCTTTAATTATTTTTTGCGTAGTGGTACACTATACGAGGGGCGTTCAATATAAAGTGAGAATGAGATGCAAACTCTTTTAATATTACGAAATTAAATACTGGCCGGTAAAGCTAATCTATCTAGCTGATTGCTATGAAAAAAAAACTAACTGTCTTTTGTTTAAAAAAATATACGGTAATTTCTTTGCACTGCTATTGAGTACGTTAGCGAAAATAGAGAAAATTGAACTGCGCGCCGTTATCAAATACTTGTATTTGAAAAATTTTTCTACGGACCAAATCAATTTGGATTTGCGGGACACTTTAGGGTCTAATGCTCCTCCGTATTCGACAGTCGCACGTTGGTGCGCCGAATTTAGACGTGGAAGAACATCGACAATGGGCGACCCCCGCTCCGGACGCCCTACTACAGCAGTAACTGAAGAAATTGTGAAAAAAGTCGAAAACTCAGTTTTGGCGGACCGTCGTGTCATAGTTCTTTTTATTGCTGAAAATGTAAAGATTTCAACGGGGAGCGTGCATAATATTTTACATGAACGCTTGGGTATGAAAAAGGTATCTGCGCGTTGGGGACCAAGAATGCTTACTGACACGCAAAAACAAACTAGACTAGAGATTTGTCAAGAAGCTTTGAACCTGATGCAGCAAGACCGGGAACATTTTTTGGCGCGATTTATAACAATGGACGAAACATGGCTCCATCATTACGACCCTGAAACGAAACTGCAGTCTATGACATGGAAAAGGCCATCATCTCCAACTCCGAAGAAATTCAAGGTGAGCTCTGTTTTTTGGGATGGTAAAGGGGTATTAATGATTATCTCGAGCATGGAGCCACTATTACGGGCACTTTATACGCCAAACAAATAGCAACATTGCGCAATGAGATCCGCGAAAAACGGCGAGGTAAACTCTCGAAAGTTGTGTTGTTCCACCAGGACAATGCCCCGGCACACAAGTCCGCCGTTGCAATGGCTGCAATTCGTGATGCTGGGTTCGATATCCTTAAGCATCCTCCGTATTCACCAGATCTCGCTCCCAGTGACTTCTACCTATTTCCGAGATTGAAACAATACCTGAGAGGCCAGAAATTTGAAGACGACGACGCGGTAGTCGCTGCAGTACAAGATTTTTTAAGTACTCAAGATGAGACCTTTTTTAAAAATGGAATTTTAAGTTTAGAAAAAAGATATACTAAGTGTATTATGCTAAAAGGTGACTATGTCGAAAAATAAAATGACATTTAGTAAAAGTTGTTAATAACATACTCATTCTCACTTTTTATTGAACGCCCCTAGTACACTGTGTCACTTTACTGGCCACTGACAAAGTGCTAGATGTCAGACAGCGGGTCCAAATCAAACTCCGTAGTATAATCCACGCGTAAATTGTGAAGAATTCTAACCACACAGAATAAAGTACGTCTTGAACCGGTCACGCAATTTACACCAATGTCAAATGAAGGTCATTGCTTATTTGTTATGTTATAAATTCATTACATAATATTAAAATTAAATAACTACAGAAAACGAGTTAAAAAGCATTTACCTCGAAATGGTTTTCGATTTACTATACATTGCAAAAAAATAGACATCCCCAATTAAGTAATCTGTGCCGGAGATATTTTGCTTGCGTATGTACTTGCTTAAGTACCCTCATTATGTATTCTGAGCATCGCGTCGCCCATAATTTAGGGAAACGAACGAGCTAAGCCGACTCAGCCCCCGCTGTCCTAACGAGGGTGAAACGAGCCCGCGCTACGGACGGTTGGCTGGTTAACACGATTACTAGGTATTTATTATACAGAAGATTGAGACGAGAACCTTACCGATGAAAGCTTTTCGATTTTTTGTCAATGTCTGCGAAAGTTAATATGTAGTGTACCTAAACATGTGACAAGGATTTCCCAATCACGCAGAAGAACAATCTATTTTTGTCATTCACTATCTTAGTATAAGTTATAAATTAATATCAAAAAGTCGGAGAATGGCCTGTTAACGAATGAACGAACGAATAACCGGGTTGCTTAATTTTTTTATGTGACGTCAATAATGATTTCAAGTATTTATAAATACTCAAAAATCAAAGCAAAGTAGCAAGCAAGTAGGTACAATGTACAATTTAGTGTCCGGTTTACATTCTTCCAGTAAAATCACTCTAGTAGCATGACATTGCGGGGCCGCGATGCTAAAGAGTTACAAGAGGCAATTTTTGTCCCGAGAAATTTTAGTTATAACTCACGCTTTTCTCACTCTCCGGGTAGTGTAACGAAAATGTTCACTCCAGGCTAATATTATATTTTTTATAATTATGAGGATGAGCGATGCTTCTTGTATTATTCTGTTAATTCCAATTCAATGAAAACTTAACATATATTATCGTCGCTATTTTGAAAAAAGCTCGCAACCCCAAATCGACAATCGCAGAAGTGAACTTAGAGTGCTTGATGGCTTAGTTTAATTGGGCCATTATTTTATTTTAGGGCCAGTATTTTTTGTAATGTGCTCTTCAAATATTTTTTTTACAAAAACGGTAAAGTGCTCGGTTTTATTATTAAACATTTAAATAGGTACATAATTAAGCTTACATTTAAAATTATCACTACGTATAAAAAGTAATCATTATTATCCATAAAGTAGGTAACGCAGTGGACATGCATGTCCCCGCCAATTGTATGGAAATTGGTGTATTCTCCGCTGAGTTACCAATTTTTTCCACAGAATTTCTTTACAGTACAGCACCATCTATCGGTGAATTGGGTAACTAAGAACTAGTATGTATGCATGTTGTTTGTTTTTCAGATATAATATATTTTTTTTATTTGAAAGAAGATACTGTTAGCGTGATCTTATAGGTACTTAACAAAAAATGCTTGCAATTTCGGTTAAATTACAATCTTAGTTCAGAAATATTTTTTTTACAAAAACTTAAAAACTGCTCAACTGATTAAGATGAAATATTTTTCCTAGAAAGTTTTTATTAAGGTTAACTTACGTGATTTTTTTCATATTTTTTAGACGTGTGGTTCAAAAGTTAGAGGGGGGGGACACATTATTTTGAATTTTCGGAGTGAATATCTCCTAAAATATTCACTTTATCAAAAAATAGTTTAGTAAACCCCTATTTATTTTCAAATACCTATCCAATGATACCCCACACTATAGGATTAGTCGAGAAAAAAAATCGCCCCCACTTTAGGTCTATGGGAGGTACCCTAAAAAAAATTTTTTTTTTTTTTATGTAATCACTTTGTCGGCGTGACTGATATATATTCATGCCAAATTACAGCTTTCTAGTACTAACAGTCTCTGAGCTTAGCCGCGAACAGACAGACAGACAGACAGACAGACAGACGGACGGACAGACATGGCGAAACTATAAGGGTTCCTAGTTGACTACGGAACCCTAAAAAGATCTGTTCTTAGGAACCATGACATCCATTTTAGAGACAAGTAAAACTGCATACATAGATTAAAAAAATACTTGTACCTACTCAGTTCGGGAATCGAACCCGGTCGTTCTGAAAAATCAAACCAACAAGTAAGAACAGATCTTCCTATGTCATAAATTTACAGACTTGCCCATACTGACCGATCTAAATGTAACACTCTGTATAGTACATATAACTAATATAATAATATATATAAAAATGAATTCCTATTTCCCTTGGTCACGGCATCACGCATGAACGGCTGGACCGATTTCATTAATTCTTTTTTTGTTGTGTTCGTCATTGTCAGGAGAAGGTTCTTATGAAAGAAAAAAATCAAAAAATTGCGCGGAAAATTAGAAAATATAAGAAAAATTACCGTCCATAATAACTTTTCTAATGTAACCTTATGGCGTTTGACATAACTGCCAGTCGTTTGACAGTTGGCGTGATTAACAGAATACGATCGTTTAAATTAAATGTACGGGTCGAAATTTTATTCATAAAACTAGCGACGCGCCCCGACTTCGTGTGGGTGTAGTTTGGGAAAAAAGAGGTAAATATATAAACTTAAATTATAGACTTTCTTTATTTTTCACACCTATTTTTCAAAGTTACACCCGTGCGAAGCCGGGGCGGGTCGCTAGTAACTAATATTAGTGGGATGAATACAACAAAACATTCCCGAATTTTGTCGATTACTTTACACGATACCTGCAAAATAGTCTTGAATATTTTCTCATACAGATAAGCCAATTATAAAATCTTTTGAAGATTTTATGGGCCCTAAAAACGATAATCAAGTATTAACATTTGCTTTGTCATATTTTATAGCTTTATGAACAGCTAATTAATAGTTTACGCGTCCATAACGTTGTTTTCATGTACGTCTCGTAAATTTTCGTGTTGTGTCGTTAAAATAGTGTTTGATAGATCCCCACTTACAATGCGCTCGTTAAATTCCGATATCCATTAACTTTGTCAGCCACAAAATTTACCTACACTTGTTCTCTCTTGTTTTACGTTCGGTCTTTGTGCGATTTGTTCAAGTATTGCTGTGGCGGGGGGAGGGTATGGCGCGAGCGCGAGAAGGTGGTATTGCTTAAAGAGACATGGGTTCGTTCAACTCCCACCCACCGGAACTGACACAAAAACTACAAATTGAACTCATTGAAGTCAAACACCCGAAAAAGAACTGCGGTGAAATCAAAATACATAGTACTAACCCATGAAGATCCCGAAAGAAAAGCGCGCGGGCGATCACATACCTAAAGCCGCAACGGAGATTTAAGAGAACTATACTATAGTAAACCTAATGTGACAAAACTCGTATTAGATGGAATATTATTATGTACGGTCAGCTGCAGAGAAAAGTTACCGCCTCGGGTGGTTACCGCCATTAAAGTAGGGGAACTTTTCTCTTCAGCTGACTTTACCTACTCATGTGAAGTTTGTCTTTAAAAATGCCTGCCTACCTATATTGAAAAGTTTGTTAGAAGAAAAAATCTGAAATCGCCTATCAAGACCACAAACATTTAAATTAGGCACTAAGTAAGTCACAGGAACATGCGATTTAATATGACCTACAACGGCTACAACATAGTGCAATTGCTGTGTCAAAATAATCGTTGTGCCATGAAGCGCATCTTAAGAGCGTTTATAACTGCTGAGCTGGCAACGTTGCATTTTTGTTAGTTTTTCTCGATTATTCCATAACAATTGAATGAAAATTAAAAATGTGGCCAATAAGAATTGTTCTAATATATAAGATAATGGTGTCTACTTACTGCAATAATTATTCGTGATAGACTTTTATTTTCTTTAAGGCGAGGTACCTCTGAGAAACGTAATTTTTAATTTCATTTTATCTAGAAACGGTAATGATTAAACACGTGAAAAAAATATATGTTGCTTTTGAGACCTTTCTGTAAGTACGTCGGGCACTCGTTACATAATTGGACAAACTTCGCTCGATCGAAAAAAAATCCAAACATACCCCTATTTTGTACCTTTAAACTCATTTCATTTCAATATTATACTACTTGATGTATTGAAAGTCACATCAAAATAAACGTCTGTAATGATGTAATGTCCGTCGGGTTTAATTTTGTTAATTTTGTAAAACATATAATTTTTAACCCAATATTAACGAAGTTCACGGCACGATTTACTGGCGCCCACCTGCCAGCCCGCCGCTCAGTCCCGAGCGGAACGTGTTGGAGGTCGGACGCTTGCCAATTTTTGAAGCGCTCCACATTACGACTAAATATCCTTGATGTGGGTAGTAGTATCATCATTTATTTCTGTTATTTACCACTATTCAATGTAACCGCCACACACAAAAAGAAACGCCCATCCACGCAACTATACACAGTACACAGTGTACAAAGAAAAACAGTACGGGCATAGAGTGCTTCTTAAACTGCGACTTAAACGAGGTCGCAATCGAATACTGATCTAGAAAAATTGGTTCCTGATCACCGATTAAAAATCATCTATACCTATAAAACAGTACCGTGACTGACTGACTGACTGACTGACAGACAACGCACAGCCTAAACTACTGGGGCTAGAGACTTGAAATTTGGCACACATGTACCTTCAGTATAGGGATGTTTCCTAGGTAAAAAAATAATAATAATTCTTATTAGTCCGTATTTTACATTATCAAAAAATATTAGACACGTAATTTTTCTTTTGACAATTAAACAAAAAATGACGAAGATATGGCGCGTTGAACTTCCGCGTGACGAGGCGTGACGTCACTTGTTCCTAAAACGCTCATACAAAGTGTAGGAACAAGTGACGTCACGCGAAACTTCAACGCGCCATATCTTCGTAATTTTTTGTTTAATTGACAAAATAATAAATACGTGTCCAATATTTTTTGATAATCTAAAAGACTGACTGGTTAGGAAAGTAGCCTATTGTAGAGGTGCACTAAGGAAGGATTTTTCGAAATTCCCACGGGATAGGGAAATATCTAAGGTTTCTTTGTTTATTTGTTTGTAGCGGAATCTCTGAAACTATTGAGCCGATTTTTAAAATCCTTTCAGAATTAGAAAGCTACACTAGCCTTGAAATGAAATTAAATGTTTATATGCTATAACACTATGTATGCAAATGTGATGTTGATTAACATAGGTTACTTTTTATCCGGAAAAATGCAAAATTCCCACGGGATAGAAATAAATTAGTTCAATTTCGAGGCTGATTTTAAAAATTCTTACATATTATGTGGTATGACTATCCCCGATTGACTAAGGCTACTTTTTACTCGGGAAAATACAAAATTCCCACGGGATAGAAAAATTTGAAATCAACCTCGGAGCTGACTTTAAAAATTCTTTCACCAATTAAAAGCTACACCATTCTGGATTGGTATAGTATAGACTACTCTTCTTCGGGAAAATGCAAAATTCCCGCGGGATAGAAATAAGTGAATTCAAATTCGGGGCTGATTTTATATTCTTTCACCAATAGTAAGCTACAGTATCCCTGATTGATATAGGGTACTTTTACCGGGGAAAATACAAAATTCCCGTGGGATAGAAATAAGTAAATTCAACTTCGGCACTGGTTTTAAAAAAACTTTCATATGACTATCCCCAATTGACAGGCTACTTTTTCATCGGGAAAATGTAAAATTCCCGCGGGATAGAAAAAACTGAATTTTTCTTCAGGGCTGATTTTAAAAATTCTTTCGCCAATGGAAAGCTGCACTATTCCTGATTCATATAGAAAAAATGCGAAATTACCGCGGGATAGAAGTAAGTCAATCCAAATTTGGGGCTGATTTGAATGGCATAGGCTACTTTTCTACAAAATTCCTAAGGGATAGAAATAAGTGAATTGAATATAGGGGCTGATTGTTAAAATGATTTCACTAATAAAAAGCTACATTGTCTCTGATTTTTTTCAAAATAGGTCAAAAAAGTGATTTCTATCCCGCGGGAACTTTACTTTGCACTTTCTCGGGATAAAAAAGCCTGTTTCAATCAGGCACAGACCCCCTCCCAGAACGAGAGGACTTGGGCAGAACTTCAAACGTAAAATAGCACATGAATTCGGAAAAACTCAGACGTGCAAGCCCGGGCTCAAACCCACGACCCTCTGCTAAAGAGTCCATAAGTCAAACCACTAGGCCACCACGGCTTAGAGGCTATAGATAGAATTCACTTATTCATATTCCACGGGAACTTTGCATTTTCCTGGCATTATCCTATGTGTTAATCCAAGTAATAAACTACCTGTGTGCCAAATTTCATCCAAACAACTAACGTTATTGTCTTCGCGTACGAAGTTGCGGGCAAAAGCTAGTAATCATATTCTGGACTGAAATTTCTTAGTCAACCTACTTGCAATATATTTATTAACATATTTAATTTAACATAAAATACTTTTCATCCATTAACCAACTCGGTGAAGGTCGTCTTATGGAGGGATCACGTACTAATAGTTTAGTTTTGTATCCAACTGAAATTCTGGAACTGTACAAGCTGCGGACAAAGAAGTATCCACTTCGAAAAAGTTTCATATTTTACATTTATAACACAAAAGTAATCTAAGTAATTGCATCTAAACATTTAAATTACAGCGTGATCTTGGTCTCGGTCGCAACTTACACTACTGAAAATTATTTACACTGTTGCTGGCAAGCGTGACCTCCGGCGGCGAGTTCACGGCGCGCGCGGCGATCGTAGCTTTTGCGCGGGCGGGGTGCGGGGTGTAAATTAACGTGGCGCGCTTCAAGAACCTCGCCTTAAAAACGAACGAATTACCTAACGGTTTTTGAAGAAAATAAAAAGTCTATCACGAATAATTATTGCAGTAGACACATTAACTTATATATAAGAACAATTCTTACTGACCACATTTTTAAATTTCATTCAACTTTTTTGGAATAATCGAGAAAAACTAACAAAAATGCAACGTTGCCAGCTCAGCAGGTATAAATGCTCTTAAACATCAGTGATGCTATAGTAGGTACAGTCAGCAACAAAAATATGAATACACCCAAAGTACCAAAAATATGTATCCACGACTCTATTACCAGGGCATAAAGGCGTGTATACATATTTTTGGTACTTTAAGTGTATTCATATTTTTGTTGCTGACTGTACTTATGCTAAGGTGAGAGCTGATAGGTACAAGTAGGTACTGTATTTTCAGTGTTTACTGCTTTTGGGAAGTATTTCTTGTTCAGTAAATTTCGAAGAATGTATCTAGTGAAGGGTCTAATTTGTAAGTGGAATTCAGTTCTAGTGACTTAGTTACAAAAAAATATTATCAAGTGAAGAAATAGGAAGATTTCATACTGTAAAGTCGCGATTACAGTAAAGTTTGGAAAGAAGGGCAAGGGAAGCGTTCGGAAGTGTGACCTACCGGTGTGGGGCATTAAGCATGTAGGCATTGGTGTAGTGCTGGTTTGCTGGTCTACAGTGTGAGACACCTTGCGCTGCGCATACTGCGCGTCCTTGGGCTCCCAGAAGAACACGTAGTAGAGCGAGAGCATGATGGCGGCGAGCGAGACGCAGAACACGTATACGATGACGGTGAGCACGCGCACGGTCTTCTTGTCGCGCTTGCGCTCGTACAGCGCGTCCAGCACCAACTCGTGGGGGGCGTGCGCCGCGCCGCCGCCCAGCCGCACCGACCCCGCCGCCGACCGCATGCTGCCGCCGAACGACTTGCACGACATGCTGCCTGCTGCCGCTGCTGCCGCTGCTGCCAGCCTGCCACTCTCCCGAGCCCGAGTCCGCGACGATGCACCGCCGCCGTCGCACTGCTGAGCGCCGTTCGCACTGAATCCAGGTAAATGGGGCACGCTTATCGAATGGCCCAGTTGGGCCGATGCGCCGCGGGCGAGTCGCGCCGTTCGCCGGGTCACGCTCGTGTCTGCTGCTTGACACCTCCTGAGGCGGACTGCTGTTTCATTATTCTCGCCGCTCCAGACTTCATTTGTTTATCCTTTAATTTCACGCACGGTACATGTGAATCTATTCCAGTTAGGCTGACGTAGTCGCACGATCGAGCTTCGTCTGTCATGAAGCCGCCGCTGAGTTTACATTGTTTCAGTTAATGAGCTATTATGTTTTCATCCGGCGCCCATTTTCAAAAATTAAATTTAACGCGGATGATGCGTATAATACAAGTCGTAAGCGATCTCGTACGTATCACAGTCGTGAGTATGTGCTCGGTAAATACAGGGCAGTCGCGTGGAGCGGGGCCAGTTGTTCGCGGTCGGTGTTATTTGTGTCGAGTGTTGTCGGGTGGGTTATAACAATACGCTAACGAAGTTAATTGAGAAGAGGTCGTGCCGTTGTTATGACAGCGAGTGTTGGAGGCGCGTGTGACGGCGCGGCGCCGGGCGCCGGGGGCCGCGGGCCGCGGGCAGCGCGCGCCGGGCGCCGCCCCCGGGCCCGCTCGCTCCGGCCGCGCCGCCAATCTGTGCGGCGCCGCCGTCGTTTTGCACGGATCAATAACTCATTTTGCGAATAATTTGCATTTTTCAAACATTAATCTCTTGGCTCAGCGATCCCTTGTTTCACCTAGATGAATGATAAATCAAACGCTAAAACTATATTCTCTCTTGTTATTCCCCTTTATACATTCCATGAAATAAAATTGATAATTTCAACAAATGAGATGACTTTTAATTTTAAGCAACGTACTAAACTCCGATGTTTGGCATTGGGACATTTTTAGGGTTCTGTAGTGGTATAAAGGATCCCTAAAAACCTTGTCTGTCAGTCTGTCCGTTCGCGGCTTAGCTTATTATAAGTGCTGCGAAGCTGTACTTTTACATCCTTACTAATTAAGGCCACTTTAGATGTGGAAGAAAACTCGTGCAAGTTGCTATAAGTCAAACCACTAAGCCACCACGGCCTCCGTTCCTCCGTTGCTTACCATAATAAAGCAAAAACATTGACTTAACTGAATTTTAACACTCGCCTTCTAATGGCCACTCCACTTGCACAGTCCAAGGTTAAAAAATTAAATCGGTAACCCTGGGTTAAAAATGACAGTTCTTTACATTATGTATGACACTTCTTAGCCCTGGGTTAGCAGTTAACTCGGAGTTAAGTAGTTAACCCAGGTCCGCGCAAGCCGGCCTAAGAGAGTTAAAGGGGGTGGGGGGCGCGAAGGGTTGTATGGAAGTCCCGTAATATAATAATACGAATATAATAATAATACGACGATAAACATATAGAAATAAAAGATATGGAACTTGGTAGTTAAGTTAGTTAATTCGTAACTCCTCGATTTAATAATATATACATCTTCTTCTAATATATAAAAATCTCTTGTCACGGTGTTTGTTATCGAACTCCTCCGAAACGGCTTGACCGATTATTATGAAACGTTTTTTCTCTACATTCGGTAGGTCTGAGAATAGGTCGTCGACTATTTTTTGTATACCTACCCCTATTCTTCGCAGACGGAGTCGCGGGCAACAGCTAGTATTATACTATATATTATGTATGTATAAAAAGATGAGTTCAACTGATTGAGTAACTGACTGAGTGATTAATTGGCTAAGTAAAGTTTTTTGAAGAGGTGCTAATTATATATTTTTTCGACATTCGGCGTTCTGGAGATCGAGAAACTGCAGCTGTTTTATTTTTATCTCCTATTGTTTACTGGAAATATTTTTTTGAGTGTTTGAGATGACATTTGCGAGATTTTATGGTTGACAAGCCGTTCTTGCTCAGAACTTAGTAGAAACAGAAAAAAAACGAAGTGAACTGTCACTGCTGTCAATGTCAAATCGTTTGCGTTTCTTTTGCTTTGCGTTTTGGTGTGCTCAGTGTGATTTTTTGACTATTTTTATCGACCTCCGCATAAAATCCGGACTTTCAATTTTACAGCATTTTTCCACGACCTATGCACAATAATTGGATCACGATTGAATACTTTCGATCACTATTTTGGAACTGCTTCTTGGACAACGCAAAGCAAACGAAACGCAAACGGTTAGATTTCATTTGACATTGACAGAAGCGACAGTTGAATTCGTTTTTTTTTTCTATTTCTTCTTAGTACTGAGCACGAACCGCTTGTCAGCCATAAAATCTCACAAATGTCATCTCGAACACTTAAAAAAAATATTTCCAATAAATAAAAGGAGATAAAAATAAAACAGCTGCAGTTTCTTGGTGTTGAAGTCGACCACTGTCGAAAAAAAATATAATTAGCATCTCTTCAAAAAACTTTACTTAGCCAATTGAAATTATGATGATATTATGATACTTTATGATGTAAATAAATAAATAAATAAATAAATATCACGGGACAATTCACACCAATTGACCTAGTCCCAAAGTAAGCTTAGCAAAGCTTGTGTTATGGGTACTAAGCAACGGATAAACATACTTATATAGATAAATAAATACTTAAATACATAGAAAACATCCATAACTCAGGAGCAAATATTCGTGCTCATCACACAAATAAATGCCCTTACCGGGATTTGAACCCAGGACCTCTTGCTTCGTAGGCAGGGTCACTACCAACTAGGCTAAAGCGGTCGATGATGTAGACGAGTAATAAGGATTAATTTATTGAAATTCCCACGGGATAAGGAATAAAGCGGGGTATTATAAATTACTTCAAAGTGGCTCTCCGTAACTGTTATTACTGTTTTACTGAAGTTCTCAGAAATGTAAGTGTATGTAATAACAGCTAAAAATTCCGTTACTGACTGCAGCAAAAGTTTTTATCGATGAAAGAAAAGAAAAAGCTTTGCCACATATTGGCGCGGAAGAAATCGCGGACAAAAGTACACATAGCGAATTTATTGTTTGTTGTTTACTAAATGCAAATTCACATATAAATAAGTACCTACAACTCAATCACATGAAACCCAGAAAGACGCAGCATTTTAAAAAGAAACACTATCACATTAATGAGTACCTAATACTTAGTCGACTTAAAGTTATAATTGAATATTTGTCGCAGGTTAGTTTGGTACCCTACACTGCGTGTGGCCCGACACACACTTGGTCGGTTTTTTTTTCATATCTTATAAACAATTTCTCGTCAAATAATAAAACAAAGAATAATTATAGGCACTTAATTTACATATTTAACTTAGTAGGTAACGTAGGAGCGAAAAATAATTAGGTAACTACCCCTCGCGTCATCTGTCTACTTAATTCACAATTGGGAATGTCTAAAAAATTACCAGTGGTTTTTATATTTTTTTTGTATAGAAAAGTCAATTATAAGAAACTAATTTCAATATTTTGTCATTTAGTTCTCTACTTTTTTCAAAATTAACTATTGAAACTATTTTAGTTGATGACGTCAGATTATAATTGAGGGCTCCCACAATGCTAAAATTCTAAATCTATCTAAATGCGTACGATAAGGCAAACCCTTTAATTATTTTTTGCGTAGTGGTACACTATACACTGTGTCACTTTACTGGCACTGTCAAAGTGCTAGATGTCAGACAGCGGGTCCAAATCAAACTCCGTAGTATAATCCACGCGTAAATTGTGAAAAATCTAACCACACACAATAAAGTACGACCGGTCACGCAAAATACACCAATGTCAAATGAAAGTCATTGCTTATTTCTTATTTAATAAATTCATTACGTTATATAAAAAAATAATAACTACAGAAAACGAGTTAGAGGGCCATTCTACTTTTCGTTGACCAGTCATTTTTTGTACTGTGCTCTTCAAATATTTTTTTACAAAAACGGTAAAGTCCTCGGTTTAAATCATTAAAGATTTAAATAGGCACATAATTAAGCTTATATTTAAAATTATCACTACGCATAAAAAGTAATCATTATTATCTATAAAGTAGGTGGTTACGTATCAAAATATCTAAAATTAAAAAACCTAACGTAAAATAACCTACGTTCAAAATACCTAAAATCTAAATACCTAATGATTTTTTCACTTATGTTCAAAATACCGAAAGCTTAAAATGGCTACGTATTGCGATGTCTAAAATTAAAAAACCTAACGTAAAATAACCTACGTTCAAAATACCTAAAATCTAAATACCTAATGATTTTTTCACTTATATTCAAAATACCGAAAGCTTTCGTATATCCTAACCGGTATCTCACTGGCAGCGAGCGAGCGAAGCGAGCGAGCAAGACTATTTAAGGCAGAAGCGACTCGGATAGGTTAGGTTCAGAAGGCTAGCCCTAGCCTTCGATGTTAGGTATTTTTTTTGTAACAGCACAGAAAATGATTATTTCCATTAGGTATTATTGTCTTTAACATTATGAAATGTACCTAAATGTAAATCATATACCAAAATTTATCAAACAAATTAGATTTTTCACGTGGTAATAAAAAAAATAACTAACACCAAAGGCTAATGCGGGAGCTTCGCTCCGCTACGCTCCCGCATTAGCCTTTGAACCTCACCATTCCGAGTCGCTTCCGCTCCGAACCGTCTTGCTCGCTCGCTTCGGTCGCTCGCCGTAAATTAAGCGATGTTCGTTTCATTTAGGTATTTTGACCATTTGGTATTTCAAATGTTGGTGTATCAAACTTAGGTGTCATAGCTGTTGATATTTTAAACATTAGACATTTACTCCATTAGTTATTTTAAACTTAGGTAATTTCGTAGGTAGGTGTTAGTTGCTTAGGTATTTAAAATCAAGCCACTTGTCACAGTATAGGTATTGGTCTTGCGGAGAGGAATTAAACCATAAACAACAAGTACAGACGTTTATTAGGAACGCTAAACTGTGAGCAAGCAAGAGACTAGAGGGTCGTAGGTTCTAAGCACTTGAGTGGGATTCGCTTCCTCCGGACAGACACTGCCCTGGATTCAGGAGACCGTAGGACGCGCTGCGGGCGTTGCAGGTGGATCTCCAGAGACGCTGCTGACTTGCAGGGCTGAGACCAGGGTGCTTCAGGGCTCAGAGTGTGCTGGTGGTGTAGAGCCAAGTGGTGGAGACTGCAGTTCCGTTCGGCGGTTTAACCCCGACTTGGTTGCCCTGGAATTTGGTTAATGTCAGCAGGGGCCCATACAATTGCTCTGTCCACCGGCCCAACGTCCATAACGGTCCCTGACCATAGGTCCGAATTTAAACGCTGGCTGTGTGGCAGAGCAATCATACGGAATTTACAAAAAGAGAAATTGCTAGTCTTAATCCAAAGCCTTTGCCGGAGCGGTCTTTACTAATTTCAACTCCTTAAAAATGCCTAATGAAAGCTATACCTAGCGTTGCGCGGCTAGGCAGCTAAACCTTGCGCGTAGTGCTGGATAATCTTATAAGGGCGGTTGGCAACCCTTGTCTAGATTGGCGGCTGTGTCTCCTAATAACTACCTCTTTACCATCTCGCCATTTTCTCGTAGCGTAGGGTCTTGCAGTGTCTTAAACGGCAGACCTGCCTGTGTTAGGTTGAATGAATAAAGTATGTTAGGAAGAATGATAGGATTGATAGGTTATTTTGAATGTGTTACGTTAGGGATTTTTCGCTAAGACGAAAAAATCCTCCGCGGAGAGGGAGGTACTGTCACAATGCAATTGGGACAATATCAATTTTTGGTGTTTTTTGGACGTAATTACCGATATCCTTAGCGAAGTTAGTTCGATTCAATGCAACGAGCCTCACCCCGCGAGCACTAGATGGCGCTATTATCAAACTTACCGCTGCTATGATTTTTGGGCGTATCTATTTAATATAATTAAGTAAATACGGACAAAATCTGAGCTCTTGTCTTTCCTTAATATTTAATTAATTAAATAATGAGGAAAGCTGAATAAATTAAGTACATCGTTTTGTTGCGCAGTGTCTTCTCTGTGGCACGAACTGTCAAACCACATAACACAAATTACGGTTAGCGTTATCTCGAGGGGCGTGACTTAATTAAGCCTTTAAAACCCAGTGCCGCCAAAAATTCGACACATTTTGAATCTGAACACAGCTATCTAAAAACAGTACATCTATCATATAATAATCCTGTGGATACTCTGCCCGTTTATTGGTAAGTTCTCTCCAAAAGCAAATATCAACATTTTACCTTGTCTAATTTTATTTGTTTATTTCTAGCTTTCTATCTACAAAATTATTCTATTACTATCTCCTGTTTCTTCACCTAGCTAACTCCAACGGTCTGCATTTATTGTAAATTATGTTTAAACTTCTTAGACCGTTAGGCAGTTTCAGTTAGTTCAAATTTAAATTTCAAAAAAAAAAACAGTTTTCATTTTCAATAAATCATTTTATTCTTTTGTATTACATTTAGCTTCATCTTTCTCTTTTTGTAAATTCCGTATGATTGCTCTGCCACACAGCCAGCGTTTAAATTCGGACCTATGGTCAGGGACCGTTATGGACGTTGGGCCGGTGGACAGAGCAATTGTATGGGCCCCTGCTGACATTAACCAAATTCCAGGGCAACCAAGTCGGGGTTAAACCGCCGAACGGAACTGCAGTCTCCACCACTTGGCTCTACACCACCAGCACACTCTGAGCCCTGAAGCACCCTGGTCTCAGCCCTGCAAGTCAGCAGCGTCTCTGGAGATCCACCTGCAACGCCCGCAGCGCGTCCTACGGTCTCCTGAATCCAGGGCAGTGTCTGTCCGGAGAAAGCGAATCCCACTCAAGTGCTTAGAACCTACGACCCTCTAGTCTCTTGCTTGCTCACAGTTTAGCGTTCCTAATAAACGTCTGTACTTGTTGTTTATGGTTTAATTCCTCTCCGCAAGACCAATACCTATACTGTGACAGTATATAGATTTTAGGTATTTTGAACGTAGGTTATTTTACGTTAGGTTTTTTAATTTTAGATTTTTTGATACGTAACCATTTTTTCCACAAAATTTCTTTGAATTTAAAGTTTTATTGCTTTAAAACATTAAATTTAGGTGTTTCAGTTTGTATATAAGTTATTTACACTTGAAAAAAATCACCAGGTATGCCTTATATTTCACAAAAGATTAATGGTTACTTAAAAGTAGAATGGCCCTAGAAAGCATTTATCTCGAAATGGTTTTCGATTTACTATATATTGCAAAAAAATAGACATCCCCAATTGGCAATTTTAACATCAATGTACAATACGTTTACGTTTAGTTTGCCTTCATTTCATTTCCAACTTTAACACCATACTGATAAAGTAGCTATTACAAAATCTGCAAACGTGGGTAACAGTATTCTAAAATTGGCTTTATTTGTAGGTAGTTAAAGTTGAATATGAAATGAAGGCAAACCGTCTGTCAGTGGTAAACTTTATGTAATTTTACTGTAGGTATACGATTGATTGATCTGGCCTCGGAAGCGTTGCTTGCTACACGTGCCAAAAATTAACCTTGAGTTTTCCCTTTAAAAAAAAAAATACACCGGCGATTTCTGTGAAGTTGAACTAATATTTATTCTAGTGAGTGTTTGTTTTGTGATTGTTTTGTTGGTTTCGGTGGGAGATGGAAGGGAACGAACCCCCTGACGGGGGCAAAGGCGTAGTCAACCGGGTCTTAGTGGCATCGCGTAAGCGTGTTGTGGAAGCCCAAAATATTATCAATGACACTATCGATAAACGAAACACGGATATACCAGCCGCGGCTTCCATACAGCACGCTTACACGGTCCCTGAATTCGCCCCGGGTACCAAATTATTGTACGGTCCTAATGACAAAGCACCGTTTATCGTACAGGTAGTAACAATAGTAGATAACCCTACCTCTGGCTATTCTATTCGCCCCCTCAAGTTCGCCAAGCTCATTCATCAGAATGGCGTCAGTGGTATTAAGCAGGCTGGCATTAAACCCAGCGGTCGCAACCGAGTGACCGTGGAATTCACCGACGCTCAATCGGCAAATGCATTCATTGCTCATCCTATTCTCGCCGAACACCGGTATTCCGCGAGTATACCAACATATAACGTCACGCGTATGGGACTGGTACGTAACGTACCAGTCGAATGGACCCTAGAGGAGTTCGTCAACTCAATTGAATATTCAAACGATGACTCTAAAGTCATAAAGGCACGACGTTTGAACCGGAAGTCTACCGAGGATGGAAAAACAACTTGGATCCCAACTCAAACAGTAGCACTTACTTTTATAGGCCAAATCCTGCCAGAAAAAATATTCTCTTTCTACACATCACTGCCCGTAGAGACCTACCAACTGCCCTCAATACAGTGCAACAAGTGCTGCCGCTTTGACCATATTAAGGCTGCCTGCCGTTCAAAGCCCCGTTGCTACAAATGCGCACAGTCACATGAAGGAGAATCGTGCCCGGTACAGGAGGACAAGGCCATTTGCCTTTCCTGTAGCGGTCCCCACTTCGCTATCCACTCCTCATGCCCTGAACATGCGAGACAGAAAGCAATCAAGCTGGTAATGTCTGAGGAAAATATCCCATACAACGAAGCTTCTTTTCGATTCCGACCTGTACGTCGGTCTTTTGCTGACACTGCCCGCATCCCTCAACGCTCTCCCTCTACTAGTGAGAACATGTATGTCCCATCGTCCTTCCCCCATCCCCAGTCTCTACACCCTCAATCCCCCCGCTCATATAAGAGAACCGTCTTCACCACACGTCGTCCGATCCCCCCACGTAGCCCAGGCTACAATAAAGCTGCCCATGACGAGATTACTCGAACACCTCAATCTTCACAGTCAAACGGCTGTGCTTATCTATACAGTGATACTGACGTATCACTAGCTTCCCCAAACGACAACCTTATTAAGCTGCTTATCAGAACACTAGTCAACCTCCTCTCGAAATTCTCCGATACTATACCGAACAACGTCATAGAAACGCTAAACCAATTGTCTACAACAATATCACTCAATAATGGCCAATACAGCTTGCCAGACAGTAATACAATGGAATGTTAGAAGTGTTAGGAACAAAAAACATGAGCTATCTTTTTTAATAAATGAACACAAACCATTCCTACTCGCCATTTCGGAGACATGGTTGAAGCCGAGTTCCCGATTCAGGGTCCCTGGCTTTTCATGTCTCCGCGATGACAGCACTGATGGCTGGGATGGTTGTGCCATCCTTGTCAAACATTCCCTTTCTTATTCCCTTTGTTCTGTTCCCCAACATTCCCCAGGTATTAACATTGTAGCTGTTAGGACCTTAGGTTCCACATTTATATCTATACTAGCTTTTGCCCGCGGCTTCGCTCGCGTGTACCATGAGTATTCCAAAGAACCAAGATATCAAGCAAGCAAGCATACAGGCAAGCAAGCAAGCATGCAAGCATGCAAGCAATATGCAAGCAGGCATGCATGCACGCAAGCATGCAAGCGTGCAAGAACGCGTGCAAGTAAGCGTGCAAGTAAGCGTGCAAGCAAGCGTGCAAGCAAGCACGACTAAACTTCAGGTAGATACGATCCTTTACAGTATTTCTTTGTATACAATGTTTTTCACTAATTCGGAAGCGAGCACTAAAAATCTGTATAACCAGAAAGAATACAACTAAAGGTCTATACATGCATATGATATTTAAAGAAACTTCCTATAACTACTAACCGTTAAGGAGTTTAACCTTCCATCATCAGCTCACCTGGATAACATGCAAAAATACAACTATCGGTCTATACGTAACTATAATATTTGAAAAAATATCCTCAACTCCTAACCGTTAAGGAGTTTTACCTTCCATCATCAGCTCATCAACAGGAGATGATGTCTACCAGACGCAAACACTTAAATAGCTTGAGAAAATATATGAAAAACGTAATGCGTGCCTACAAAATTTGAAGGTTGCCCTCGATTTCCCTGAGATCCCGTCATCAGATCCTGATTTGTTGACAATGGGACCATCTCAGGAGTATATTATATTCTTTCGTATAAAAAAAGAATTTTTAAAATCGGTCCACAATTGACATACATACAGTGAAATGCATAACCTCCTCCTTTTTTGAAGTCGGTTAAAGAGCCCTTTGTGGCCTATTTATAGTACAAACTTTTGAATTTTGAAATTTTACCTTTCTACAACCAGTAAAACGCAAAATCCCGTTTTTTCTCGTTCCCGTAAGAATTTCGGGAAATGCTTTATTAATGCTCCCCTACACTCCCCAAGGAACCCACTTGCCTAATCTCAGCTTTCTACGACCAGTAAAACGGAAAATCCCGTTTTTTCTCGTTCCCGTGTGAAGGAATTTCAGAAAGTTCTCTCTCAATGCTACTCTGCACTCCTCAAGCAACCTACATACCGAATTTCAGCTTTCTACGACCAGTAAAACGAAAAATCCCGTTTTTTCCTTATCCCGTGGGAATTTCTGAAAATCCTTAGAACTTTTTTTTTACTATTATAATTACCTACTTCTATGCCAAATTTGAAGAGTCTAGTAATTATAGTTCATAGGATTCCGTTGAACTGAATATATAAATCCCGTTTTTTCCTTATCCCGTGAGAATTTTGAAAAATCCTGAAATTAATGTTTTAACTAATGTAATTCCTACTTGTGTATCAAATTTGAAGAGTCTAGTTATTATAGTTACTGAGATAGGGTCACTCGGAATCCAATATATAAATCCCGTTCCCGTGGGAATTCCCAAAAATCCTTCCTTAGTGGATACCTACATTGTATAAGGTATCTATGTGCAAAATTTCAAGTTTCTAGGTCCAGTGGTTTGGGCTATACATTAAAAACGACACCCATATTGATATTTAGACATTTCAACCCCATCGCACCCCATCCAGGGAGATGGTATTTTACGTATGCCACATCGGATTTTAAAACCGTTGTTGTTTTCATAACCAGCGACCCGATAAACCATAGAAACAACACCCATGTTGATTTTCAGACTTTGTTACCCCTTTCCCCCCCTTTTAGGGGTTGAATTCTCAAAAAACCTACACACGTGTAACACGTGTTTACTCATTTATCATTAGGAGTATTTCTGTGAAGTTTCGAATAAAATAGCCGAACTAATCTTGTTTCCCCATACAAACTTTGAACCCCCTTTTTACCCCCTTAGGGAGTGAATTTTGAAAAATCCTTTCTTTCAACGACCGCTTTAGCCTAGTTGATAGTGACCCTGCCTACGAAGCAAGAGGTCCTGGGTTCAAATCCCGGTAAGGGCATTTATTTGTGTGATGAGCACGGATATTTGTTCCTGAGTAATGGATGTTTTCTATGTATTTAAGTATTTATTTATCTATATAAGTATGTTTATCGTCGTCTAGTACCCATAGTACAAGCTTTGCTTAGTTTGGGACTAGGTCGATTTGTGTAAGATTGTCCCGTAATATTTATTTATTTATTTATTTATTATTTATTTAGTGCACCCCTAGACCTTATAAGGAACCTACATGCCAAATTTGGAATCTCTAGGCCCAGTGGTTTGGGCTGTGCGTTGATATGTCAGTCAGTCAGTCAGTCAGTTTCTTCTTTTATATATTAAGATATATCCCATACCCTAATCCTTCTCTCATATCTGAACTAGATTATATTCTGTCTTCTCTCCCCGGTCCTTTAGTAGTTATGGGAGACTTTAACTGCCATAATACTTTATGGGGATCTCTCTCTTGTGACTCCAATTCCACGCTTCTGTTAGATTTATTCGATAAGTCGAACTTATGCCTAATAAACAATGGCTCTCCCACTAGGAGAACATCCCCCTCCCAAAACCCTAGCGCAGTGGACCTAACTCTAGCCTCTCCTGGACTAGCTTCTAGCCTTGATTGGCAAATTCTAAACAGGTCTTATGGGAGTGACCATTACCCCATCGTTATTTCATTCCCCACTGGTGTGTCTACACCTTCTCCACTCCCCCCTCTCCTAAAATTTAGACTAGACAAAGTTGACTGGGAGCAATTTTCTTCATTGGTAGAGAAGAAAGTCCTCTTATTGCCCCCTGTCTCGCATGAAAATTTCCTAGAACAATATAATAGCTTTGTTTCTATACTATCGTCATCCGCTGACTCCTGCTTCCCCGTTAAAAACGCCTCACTTAACAAAATTCCGTCTCCCCCTTGGTGGGATGCAGAATGCACGGCGGCTATTAAAGATCGGGAACGAGCCGAAGATCAATTTCTCTCTGATCTGAGCAATATGGAAAATTACCTCTCCTTCCAAAAATCTAATGCTCGATGTAAAAAACTCCTGTTGTCCAAAAAAAGGCTGGGTTGGACGCGTTTTTGTGAAAACCTGTCCCCGCGTTCCCCATCTTCCATAGTATGGAAGAACATAAAAAGATACCGCGGATCCTTGACTATGACCAACCAGGCATCCAATGACCCAAATGTTTGGTTAGACGCATTCCTGGATAAACTATCCCCTCCTTATGTGCCATCAGAAGATTGCTTTCCTTCCTTCCCGTCCCCTCCTTCGTCAGATAGAATGGATGAACCGTTCTCCTTCTCAGAGTTGTCTTCGGCTCTGGATCACTTGAATGACTCTTCTCCGGGTGTTGACGGAATCCCCTACTCCTTTGTGAAGAATTGCACCGACCTTTCAAAGCGATATCTGCTTTCCTTATTCAACAACATTTACGAATCTGGTTCCATCCCTGACGCATGGAAGCAGCAAATTGTCATTCCACTTTTAAAGCCCAATAAGGACCCGTCTGACCCCTCCTCTCGTAGACCGATTGCACTTTCATCTGTGTTAGCCAAGATCCTCGAGCACCTAATTAAAAACAGGTTAGAGTGGATTCTGGAGAGTCGTCATATGCTTTCAAAATCGCAATTTGGTTTCCGTCGAGGAATGGGAACCATAGACAGCTTATCCATCCTCACCTCTGACATCAGGCTAGCCCTCTCTAGAGGTAAAGTGAGAATGAGATGCAAACTCTTTTAATATTACGAAATTAAATACTGGCCGGTAAAGCTAATCTATCTAGCTGATTGCTATGAAAAAAAAACTAACTGTCTTTTGTTTAAAAAAATATACGGTAATTTCTTTGCAATGCTATTGAGTACGTTAGCGAAAATGGAGAAAATTGAACTGCGCGCCGTTATCAAATACTTGTATTTGAAAAAATTTTCTACGGACCAAGTCAATTTGGATTTGCGGGACACTTTAGGGTCTAATGCTCCTCCGTATTCGACAGTCGCACGTTGGTGCGCCGAATTTAGACGTGGAAGAACATCGACAATGGACGACCCCCGCTCCGGACGCCCTACTACAGCAGTAACTGAAGAAATTGTGAAAAAAGTCGAAAACTCAGTTTTGGCGGATCGTCGTGTCACAGTTCGTTTTATTGCTAAAAATGTAAAGATTTCAACGGGGAGCGTGCATAATATTTTACATGAACGCTTGGGTATGAAAAAGGTATCTGCGCGTTGGGTACCAAGAATGCTTACTGACACGCAAAAACAAACTAGACTAGAGATTTGTCAAGAAGCTTTGAACCTGATGCAGCAAGACCGGGAACTTTTTTTGGCGCGATTTATAACAATGGACGAAACATGGCTCCATCATTACGACCCTGAAACGAAACTGCAGTCTATGACATGGAAAAGGCCATCATCTCCAACTCCGAAGAAATTCAAGGTGAGCCCATCTGCCGGTAAGGTCATGGGCTCTGTTTTTTGGGATAGTAAAGGGGTATTAATGATTGAGTATCTCGAGCATGGAGCCACTATTACGGGCACTTTATACGCCAAACAAATAGCAACATTGCGCAATGAGATCCGCGAAAAACGGCGAGGTAAACTCTCGAAAGTTGTGCTGTTCCACCAGGACAATGCCCCGGCACACAAGTCCGCCGTTGCAATGGCTGCAATTCGTGATGCTGGGTTCGATATCCTTAAGCATCCTCCGTATTCACCAGATCTCGCTCCCATTGATTTCTACCTATTTCCGAGATTGAAACAATACCTGAGAGGCCAGAAATTTGAAGACGACGACGCGGTAGTCGCTGCAGTACAAGATTTTTTAAGTACTCAAGATGAGACCTTTTTTAAAAATGGAATTTTAAGTTTAGAAAAAAGATATACTAAGTGTATTATGCTAAAAGGTGACTATGTCGAAAAATAAAATTACATTTAGTAAAAGTTGTTTATAACATACTCATTCTCACTTTTTATTGAACGCCCCTAGTATTACCTCAGCATATGATAATGTACAACTTCCGTTACTCAGGCAGAAAATGCAAGAGCTGAGTATCCCGAGAAAGATGATTCATGTTATATGCAACCTCTTTATGGAACGCTCCATTTGTGTTCGCTCCGAAAACTATATGCTGCCTCCCAGGACCGTCTGGAAGGGCCTACCGCAGGGATCTGTCCTCAGTCCAATCCTGTACAGCCTTTACACCTCGGACCTCGATCGAACAGTGGATTCCTTCTGTGACATCTTACAATATGCCGACGACATTGTGTTGTATTACTCTTCTGACTCCTTCTCGGATAGCACATCACGTTTAAACGCTGCTTTAAGATACCTCAATGAGTGGCTGCAGGACCATGGCCTCAGTTTGTCAGCATCGAAGAGCTCTGCTGTCGTTTTTTCCAGAAGAAGGTGGATTCCCGATGTGGATATTGTTGTCGGCGAGGAATATGTTACTGTCGAGAACAGTGTTAAGTTTCTGGGTGTATATCTTGACTCGCGTATGTCTGGAGTCCCCCATCTGAAATACGTGCAAAATAAATGTGAGAAAAGCATAAACGTGATGAGAGCTCTCTCGGGTGCATGGTGGGGTGCTCATCCCTACGCGCAGAAATTACTATACAACGCTATCGTTCGGAGCCACCTGGACTATGGCTCTTTCCTTCTGGAACCCTGCAGCAAGCTTAATTTGTCCTCCCTCGATAAGATACAGTCAAGGTGCCTCCGAATTATAACTGGGGCTATGAAGTCCTCTCCCATTAATGCTCTTCAAGTGGAATGTCTCGACCCCCCACTTAGACTACGTAGACAGTTCCTATCTGACCGCTATCTTCTAAAATCTATTCAGTATTCCGACCACCCACTTATGTCCCGTCTATTTAATCTCTCCCAAATAATTCCCTCGTCTAAATATTGGACCCATAAAGAAACTCCTTGCTTAGTAAAAACGTTCCAAAAATATTCCGACAGTCCCCCGATCCTTAAATTTTCTGGCAACCCTCTGTTTTCCATTAATTTTGATGCCCTTATCTTCCAGCCTAATATTACTCTACATTTTGGTATCAAGAAAGATACCCCCTGTGCAGACACCATTTTCAATATGACTCTGTCAGAAAAATGGGAAGGATAGACTTCCGTATTCACTGATGCTTCCAAACTGCCTGATGAGGGTTCTGTGGATTCGGCTGTCTGGATCCCTCGCTACAAGATCATGCTGAGCTTTAAATGTCACCCCCAATCGTCTGTTTTTTCCGGTGAAGCTATTGCCCTGTTTGAGGCTGTCTCGTATGTATAATCTCACAAAATAAATAAATCAATTATCTTTTCTGACTGTCTTAGTTGCCTTCAAGATATTGCTAAATTCCCATTCCGTGCTAAGGACAATCTTTATATCAACCTGAAGACTAGAGAAATCCTCCATAAATGCTACTTACTGGGCATTGAAGTTGCTCTCGCTTGGATCCCGGGCCATGCAGGCATCGCCGGTAACGAGCAGGCAGACGCATGCGCCAAGCAAGCTACTCAGATAGGCTGTACTTCCCACTCAGAATGCTTTAGCCAGGATATCAGAGCTTTGGCCAAGTCCAATCTCCTCGAACGCTGGAACGAAGAATGGAGTATCTCGCGACTGTCTAAGGGTAAACTTTATGGAGATATTCAACCAAACCTTCCGACCAAACCGTGGTTTTTTAAATATCGGACAGCCAGCAAGCGTGCTACTTCCACGGTTATTCGGTTGCGCCTCGGCCATGTATGCACCCCTTCTTTTTTGGCAAAGATCCACGTGCGTGACCATTCCTTGTGTGAGTGCGGCCTTGAGGAGGGTACACCGGACCACATATTCTTCAACTGTCCCAATATCCCTATTTCCTTGTACGATCATCTCCCTGACTTTATTCCCCGCCCAGCAAGTTTTAGGACCACGCTCTCCTTTGTGAACACTAACTTTATCGACGTCTTAACAAGATTTATTACGCATTTTAACATCAAGCTATAATAACCTCCCTTATCATCCCACTAAGTATATGTGCTCTCTGTCCTAACCGGTTTAAGTATGCTTTAAGTATGTGTAGTAAAATTGTCAATTTTTGTTGTTGTTGTAGGTACCCTGAACTAACCCTACCCTACCGGACATTTGACATCACAGCGCCTGACAACTTGAGTAATCCATGGAGTAAAGTAATCTATAAACATCTGTAGCTCTCAACCTTGACGCTGGCAAAATTGTCCAGTTGGACAGGAGCCATTTACAAAAAAAAAAATATTTTACTGTAACATCTTATAATGTAAATATGACATAACAATGAATAAATAATTAAATTAGTATAATTATTCTTATGAGCCAATACAGTTTGTTATAGCTAATAGCAAAGATGGGTCATTATTCGAGCGTCTTAACTACCTAATTTTCGTGGTCACAATTTTTACGAATTGGCTGTATATTTAGAAGGAGCTATGTTATTTATTAGATATCCTGTACTTCTACTAGATAACTGGATACTGTATCAGAATCTTCTGTCATTTCTACAAAACCATATCCAAGAAAGTGATTTGGAAAAAACGCTCGAATAATATACCTAACACAGACACAGATAGAGGATTCAAGAGCGAGCGCGAGCGCGACTTCCAATAAATATTTACAAGCATCGATATTGGCTATTTCAAACTACGATTAGGTACGATTGTTCTGTAAACGAGACGTCTCTTGGAGCAATGAGTAAATCTTCAATAGCCCAGAACAAAGGAATTAAGTACGTTTACCAGGATTGGATGGAATTCATTTATTTGCAGATAGGTAAGAGTCGTCATCAACATCATTTACCATCAGATATAAAAGGCACCAGATAGTGTGCCATTTATTTATGTTTAACATTTGCATGCCATAAAAGATAAATATGTTAGGAGTCCTCCCTAAATTAGGTTGGTACATCACACATTAAGGGGGCGGGGGTCTGACAATTTGTGACACAAGAACAAAATAATTACGATTTTCATAGTAATACGTGTGAAAAGAGAAGAGAGAAGAGGCCAACAGAAGAATACAGCTGGGATGGGCAGCATATGGGAAACTGCGTCGAGTCTTCACGTCGCCAATTCCACAGAGTCTAAAGACGAAAGTCTTCAATTAGTGCGTCCTACCCGTCATGACATACGGTGCCGAAACATGGACACTCACTGTAGGGCTGGTCCACAAATTTAAAGTTGCTCAACATGCTACGGAAAGGGCTATGCTCGGAGTTTCTCTAAAAGATCGAATTCGTAACGAAGTGATCCGACAGAGAACCAAAGTTATCGACATAGCCCACCGCATCAGCACGCTGAAGTGGCAATGGGCAGGCCATATAACCCGAAGAACCGATAACCGTTGGGGTAGACGAGTTCTTGAGTGGAGACCACGGATTGGCAAACGTAGCGGTAGCGTGGGACGTCCTCAGACTCGGTGGAGCGATGATCTTCGCAAGGCGGCTGGCAACAGCTGGATGAGAGTGGCCGAGGATCGTGCTCAGTGGCGTGCCATGGGAGAGGCCTATGTCCTGTCCAGCAGTGGACGAACATAGGCTGATGATGATGACGTGTGAAAAGGGAGCTTGGGTTCTCATATGCTCAAAATTTGGTGTTAAGCCGGCCACACACGCTAGGTTTTGCGTGTCGGTTTTGCATGCACAAGCAATGCCAACAGGCACGACCGAGTAAATATCAATTTTCATATTTCAAATTTTGCTTGCGCAGGCAAGGAGTCACGTCATACACACGTTCAGTTATGCCTGCACAAATGAACTGTGCAGGCATAACCGTCGGTTATAACCTAACGTGTGTGGCCGGCATGACGTATAGCTGGCCCCTCCGACAATGTAAATAAATAAAAAAATATATAATGTTGCATTCAGCAATAAATGTTATTATTGCATGCATGCAACCTATTCACAGCGAATTCACAGGGATTTCTGCTTAAGAAAAACTTAAAACCTAGAAACATCTAGATTTCGAGTAACATGGTACGACTTTATTAAGGAAAATGATACGTAAGAGTATCTGGAAAGAGACGAATACGTAACGGCACACACGCGCACAGGCTAAAATTGTAACCCTTCTTTTGGCTTTGCCGTAGGTACTTGGCTTGTTAAAAAGAATCTCGGTCTTCTACAATTTCTGACTACCACTGACTTTCATACGTAATGGGCCCCACACGGAATGTATGATAAAAAAATATGTACTTAAGTAATTTTTTGAGAAAACACAAAAAAAAAATTGTTGAATAAGTAAGTAGGTTACGTAAATATTCGAACGGCAATAAAATCCTATGTTTAGCTTTGTGTTTTTTTTTGTAAATATATTATCATTACATTCAACCAATTTGATTCTTAGGCCACCATAGAACCTCGTCACTGTGGCATTTTATGTCATTCGATAAGTGTTGTTATTGACGGTTCAAAATATTTACTGCGGTAGGGTCCTATGCTGGCCTAAGGATTATATTACATTAATAATAATAAAATCTTGTTTACTCTCACACGGGCTTATAAATTATAAACTATTACAATGTTAGGCAATCAAGGTAGAATTGAGCCGGTTAGTGTGAGAGCTTGGTGTCCGTACTAGGAAGACCTGTATGACAGATCACCAACCAAGCCCCCACCTCGGTATTGCAGTAATCTATATCTATAATAACTAATATAATAAGCGAACTACATGTATGTAATTTTGTAGAGTAAATTTTTTAAAGTTGAGTTTAAACCATTTTCTTTCACCAATGACATTTGATGACAATGCAAGTACAATCAGCAAAAAACCTTTATTAAGAATTTAATTTTAAACAAAAAAGAAATAAATAAAACTTTTTCATCTCACCGTCGTATCAAAAAACAGTAAGTAAACGCTTTCAATTCAAACGTATCTAAGTAGAACTTGCAATTATTGGAAATTATCAATTTTTCATCGTTGGAGTTAACGCGTCACCGTTAATAGTTATTTGTGCAACAAGAGAGCAAAGTTGGTTTTTACTGCGAGTGTTGATTTTGAATCACGAGTTAGCGAAGGATTCTATAATTGAATCACGAGCGTTTAGCGAGTGATTCTAAGTTAGAATCCTGAGTGCGCGAGTGATTCAAATACACGAGATGCAATAAAACTTTGGTCTCGTGTGACACATACAACTTTTCACCTCAGCAGCGAGAACATAATAAATTATTAAAGGTATATGAAGTTATAAACGTCGTCTTTTTGTCTCTGTTGTGGTTTTCAACATTGAGTAAATACTCCATATTATATATATAACAATAGGTACAGTCTCCGAAAAAGTGTTTGCATTGTTTAAAAATATCATAAGCTTTTAAATATTTTTCGCGAGACTTTTCAAGTAAGAAACTTAACTCTGCATTATGTATTACTGCATCAATTCGTCAAGTGTTCAATTGTTGACTTCGTCACTGGCCTCACTCAATTCACTCATATCATATTCAAAAATTTATTAAATAAGTACCTACTTATTACTATTCTAATAATTTCCAAATTGCCTCTGATCGTGTACCAAACTCTTAGATATCGAACTCTGTAGCTAGAGAAACAGAAGAAAAGAATTAAAATTTGAATCCCGCTATTTTTTTAAAGATGCGTTCCGATACTACACCCGCTGTGTTCCGATACTGCATCCGCTGTATTTATCACGTTGTTCAAGATTGTTAATACATGTTAAACTTTGTATTTTTCAACAACATTTTTACTATTTGATTATATAAAAATATAATCCAATTATTAAAAAAGTACAATAATTTAATTTAAAACCTTAACAGACGAATTACAATTTTAAGGTTAAGAACTTATTATGAGTATCCGAACGTTCAATCGTTCGTTTATTTTTTAGGTCTACTAGGTATAGAATTTGAAATCGAAATTCGAATCGATTTGATCTTATCTCTCGCTCTTTTCGTATCGAAATGAAAGTGACAGAAAAAACTGAAGTTCAAATCTTTCGAATTCAGTAAGCAGACCCATTATTGTCCTTGACTATTAAAAAAAATAATTAAAAAGCTACTTTGTCTCACGCAGTGAGCAAAATCGGATTTTGCTCACTGTTTTTTAGTAGCAAAAACTGCCTGTTTGAGGTGCTGAGGTGAAAAATATTTTCGGTTTGGTCATAGTCAAGATTATGTAACCATTCCACTAGCCTGTCTTTACATTTATACTTACTAGTTCCTTATACAACTCTATGCCTGTAGAGTAGAGTATGGTAGAGTTGTTATATAATGGAAGTTACAGTGTAATGGAAGTGGAATGTTCGGTATTACACTTGAAGAGTTATGTAGAAATTGACTTTTATAGACGAGACGAAGACTTCGTAACTATTGTATTGAGAGTAGTCACAGAATACTCTATACGTTCAATTAGACGTAGGATGCTGGATCCATTGCACACCTCTGATAATTAGCGTTTTTTACTTTTCTTGTGTATTTTAATTAATATTGTTATGTTTATATTGTATGATCTATTGTATTTTTATTTTTAGTGTACGTCCCTGAACATGAATAATGCTGTCGCATGCCTGTTATTGGTGCATGAACGGGAGCCAAAACTTGTAATTTTTTTTGATTTGTTATGTTTTGTTTATGTACTGTTGGCATGAATGAATCCGTCCGACCGCTTCGACTCCGACTCATATTCATTACGCTGATGCGCCCTAAGATGGCTTACGTAGCCAATTTTGGCGGTGAATCTTCGTGCGCATTTAGGGCACGTAAGAACACCGCCCTCATATCCATATTCCATGTCTAAATAAATAAATAAATAAATAAATAATCGTCGCCTGCGTCTCGTGGAAACGGCACTTTCCCGGAATAAGAACTTAAAGTAGCCTATGTCAATCAGGATTTCAATTTATACTAGTAAAAAGTTTTTCTTAATTTCGTCCATCATTCCAGAAAGTACTTCCTACCTACAAACAAATAAATAAAAATAAAATAAAATAAATATCACGGGACAATTCACACCAATTGACCTAGTCCCAAAGTAAGCTAGGCAAAGCTTGTGTTATGGGTACTAGGCAACGGATAAACATACTTATATAGATAGATACATACTTAAGTACATATTAAACACTCAAGACCCGAGAACAAACATTCGTATTTTTCATACAAATATCTGCCCCGACACGGGAATCGAACCCGGGACCTCAAGCTTCATAGTCAGGTTCTCTAACCACTAGGCCATCTGGTCGTCTAAACACAAAATAATAAGATATTCTTACTTCGTGCCCACCCAAAAGGGTGGCTCATGTTTATGCCCAACAAGTTGTTGATCGTGTATTTACCCTTTTACTCCCTACGATGCCGTTCACTCTAAAGATAAGATGTTAATTGCTTTACATTACTTTAGGTGTAGTTTTATATTAATTAAGGACTTTTATTCAATTTATATTTGTCTGACGTGTAATAACAAAATCGATTGTATATACGTTGTATACAGGCTAATTCAGGAGTCATTAGCAGGAGGGGAAAGGATCATTAGGAGGGCCACACTGCCCCAACTTTCACTATGGGACCAGCCACGAAACCGCAAAAAAATTCTGCTGTTCCATACATTTCGGATAGTTACCAATCAATTAACTCTTTGTTTATGTTTTTTATTTCGCGATTTCGGGGCTGGTCCCATAGTAAAAGTTGCTCAGTGTGAATCTCCCCATCACCGCTTTCACTCTTGCTCTCGACTCCTGAAGCATATTGTGATATTACATTACAAGTTTGTAAAGCGAACGAGTTTGAAGTTTTCAATCGATAGCCGCAATGTAATGCAACTTGTACAATTTTTTCGCATGTCTAAACCGGGGTTAATAAAGGTTTTGTTACACTGATCACGCGCGTAGCTCGTTTACGCGACACACGCGACGGCAAAGTTTAGCAACTCGCATTTGTCTGTACGTACGTATAGAAAAGCACCTCGCGCGGACAGTAGCAGTCATTATAAAAGTTTGTAAGTGCAATTAAGAAAAGACGACGTGGACACTAGCTAGCTACCTACTTCTAGTTTTATTAAATTATTTAAGTTCATCGTTAATCACATAAATTAATAAAGTAAAACAATTAGAAAATAGATTTATGGTACGAAGGCACTGGAGGGAAAAACGTTTACCTACTAACTCTACTGTCAATATTATCAACTCTAGTAAAATTAATTTTATCTTTAGATAGGTATATTCACTTATTTATTATTATTAAATGTAATAATTCTTGAACTCCCGACTGATTCACTCTTCAACGTCCACCTCACACAAGCTCTTAGATCTAGAACGCTGAACTTTTACACAGAAGTTTACTTTATCACGGAGACAAGGTTTATAGGTGTATTTCGCGGGATTCCCACGGGATAAAATGTTCTGCAATCGAGGCAAAGATACGGGTGCAAGTTATGAGTTAGGTACCATAGAACTGATTGCTCAATTTATTTTCTTCCTGTAGATGTAGTGAGGTAAAAAATTATGCGTTTCGCTCGGCAGTAAAATTATTTAGCACCTCGTGCTTTGTCACCCTCGGATATGCTCAGGATTCTTGTTTTGAATCGGCTCCTTCGTGTGCTCGGATTTAAAATTAACTTAAGCACTCGCATCAAAGTAACTTTCCAGCTTTGCATAACAAGTAATTATTGTTTACAAAAATCCTTAGCGAAAGATGTATTACCTGCTTGATTTTTTTGTTGATGAGAAGGTTCTGTGGTAGCCTAGGAAGCAAATAGATTACCTAACTAAATAAATTAGTTCACATTGTGCAAATATAATCATAATTCATTGTTAATAAATAATGAACTTCATCCAGTAGGTAGGTATATTTGCTCCACTACTGGGTACAAGCTTTATGTTGTAATTACAAGGAGTAAACCGCATAATCCCCGCGCGGGCCGATTGCGGACTTCCGTAATACATCGGTGGATTACATTAAGCATGTGTGCGCTGCGGTGCAAAACGTGATGCAAGATTCTCATAGTTATTTAACCTTTTCGACGCTAACGACTGATAGATATACCTATCAGTCACGGCGTGCAGAGCGATATCTACCTACATCCATTTCTGTAGGGTTCAACTTCGCGTTTGTCATTCCGATGTCATGTCATGGCGTATGAGTGAGAGCTGTTGTATTTGACAGAGCGTTGAAAAGGTTATGGGATATATAACAATCTATATAGACACCTTGGTAAAATGTTGTAAGCGGCTTACAGTAAGCCTGTTCTGTAATTTTATAAATAAATCAATTCATTTCTGAATACGGGATCTCGTAGCAAATATGTATATGTACCTATAATGTAATTAACCGTGAATCATTAAAAACTGTAATGTTCTATATCTAATAATACCTAACCTAATATAAAATAAGGGCAAGTAGCTATTTAAATTAATTTGTGGTGAATTCGTATTGCCAGTCTAAATCCTATAAACAACACTGTATCAACACATGAATGTGTGACCTTTGCTCCGCCAAGTAAGTGAAACAACAATATATTTGGAGTTGTGTCGGACGCAATTGGGTTAAACGGCTAATTGGATTAAGGGAAACCCCTCGCGGCGAAACCAACCGCGGGGAAAAGTTTGGACATGTTTGCATATAATTATAGTGTTCGATTAGTTAGCTAACTAAGTATTTGTAATTTGATGAACTTTTAACACACAATTACGATCGTCCAATAATTACTTTGACATGATGTATGGGTAGGCTGAAAAATTTCTCGTGACAGCAAAAGGTAATCTCATACATAACATAGAGCCATAACGGTCTGTTTTAGACTTTCCTACTCTCTGTACAAGAGATATTCGCCATACCCAGTGAGCGCGAGGTTCAACCTCACAATTGTGCACAATGCCTTCACCAGGCATGGCATGCTTTCACACATCTGTGATACCTATTTAGAGCCATATTCCTTAACTTACCCGAACTATAAATACAAGATCCGAAGCCCATGTTCAGTAGGTGCCATTTTGAATTTCAAGATTACGTATTCTCGATCGATTGCATGATTTCATAGGGCTACAGTCAGTGGCATGGCGCCGTAAATAAAAACTCGATTCCAATTGGGTTCGGGATACCTAATTTTTTTACGTGATCTCATAGTGTCGAGTTAACGACAGGTATGCAAAACTTGTGTAGGTACGTATACCTATTAACTTCGGGGTGTTGTATCCTAAGGCATACCAAACTCACAGTCCGTGTAGCCTAAGTAAAGGGTCACTCAACGCCAAGGGCTATTTTCAACTTCTTCGTACAAAATCTGGCTACAGACACCACCTGGGCCCAATTGAACTCCCTTTCTAGTTAATATAACTGAAGCGAGAGTTCCGCTTGTAATATTAGCTGTAATTTGTTATGCAATTGGGCTCTGGCCAGAATCAGATTCAGAACGGTAGTTCTGTCGAGCTCTCTCTTATTGAACATTACACCTATTTGAATGCTTTTTACGTGAGAAATGGATAACATAGTTATTTTAAATTTTTAGTTAACAGATCATAAAAACTAAATATATCGCGGCGCCAAGACTTCATAAATCGTTCATTAGCCCGTCATCGTAAATAATATCGCATCACTCGCGCCTTGATACAGGTGTTTAGATTTACACTGACGAGCAAAAATAAAGGGTCGGTTACAAAAATGACGATAACTACAAAACCCGCAGTGATAGCTTCTTCGAGTAAAATGAGTTTAGTAAAGAGTTTTATTCCTAACAAGAAAAAGTTTATTTGAGAATAAAACTCTTTACTAAACTCATTTTACTCGAAGAAGCTATCACAGCGGGTTTTGTAATTATCGTCATTTTTGTAACCGACCCTTTATTTTTGCTCGTCAGTGTATATGAATTTAAAACAAATAACACGGTAGAAACCCTTTTAGATGGACAAGCTGAAACTGTTATCTATCTATGAAGGTGCTAGGCCGATAGGAAATTCACGATATACAATCTATTTTCTTACGAATTCAGAAGGTCGATTTTTGAAACCACATCAACCACAACCACACATTCCGTGAAATCTTTAAGTTAATTAGTTATTTTTATCATAACAACTATGTAATATTTATGTACCTATATGACATTTAGTACATTTCATTGAAACAAATTGTAGCAAATAAAATAGCGCGCGGTAGCGACTCTAGCGACGCGGTGACGGTAGCCACGTCACTCCACGAATTCGTAGATCTTCCGTAGACCGGCTACGACATCTCGTAGACCCTCCGTATCACGCACTGTTTAAAACCCTCCGATGCAGAACATAACAGATTGATGTTATAACATGACTGAGTTCTGTGTATACATATTGTGCGTGTGCATGTATATTTGTATATCTGTCTATGGAAATATCGGATGGACCGATTCGGAATTTAAGTGACTTCTTTAAATAGAAAGCTAATTTGTGAACGCGATGGTTCATTAACGGGTCAGTCGTTTTTGAAATATTGGACTTTAAAATAAAAATGACGGAGTTCTTAGATATTCTATATTTTTTGTGTATTAATTACAGAAAAATATGTTTCTATATCATGTCAGTTATGATCATATTTACTGCATGTCGTAGTGTCGACGTAAACGGAACCCTTTGTTTTTAATTAGATCTTTAAAATTACGTCCATTATCCATAATAAATATTCTCGATAAATTATATTACGAATATAATAGCGTTAAGAAACTACATAGCCAACGAATTACTTTGCCCCAATAATTACAATTTTAAGAATATACTTGAATTATAAAATTGCTTACTAAAATTATTATTATTAGTATTGAAAGCCGACCTTCACTAGTTGGAGAGGCACTTGAAGAAGAAGAAGAAAATCATTAGTACCTACCTAACAAACAAAACAATATTTAAGAAAACATGTAACTTTTCAGCATACTTAATGTATTAGGTATACCTACTCGGCGTCAAAAATATCGCCCCTCCTATTTGTGCACTTTTTTCCGAAACGCTCTGGTTCACAAACCATTATGTTTCGTTTAAATTAAACATTGTTAATTTAAAACACATTAAACGTGCTTTTAATTGATACTACATAATATTAATTAGGTAACATAATTTCGCTAAGGTCTAGGATTAGCTTGAATCTGATTTTCGCGGAGGGGCGATATTTTTGATGCCGAGTATATATTAAGTATCAACTAGAATGGTAGGACACTCCCGTTAGATAAATGGGTAATCATTTTGTTATTCATAGGCCGTTATTACATTATTATCATCATAGAAATATATTGTCGTCATAAATTAAGAAAGTAGGTACATAACATAAGTAAGGCGGGCTTTCAAACGGATACGGATACTTTTAATTTATTCCTTAAAACACTATGAAATCATTGAAGTTTATGAATTTTACTGTTCAAAAATTCAGCCAAACATATCTTACCAAAAGAGACCAAGAAGCAAGAGATTTGGAAATTTGTCCTTTATGTGTTCTATATAATCAGCAGACATCAAACATAGTCAAATCCTCTATTATGTATACTTAGTTCTATCTATCAGTTATCTAAAGGGTATTAAATATTTGAGCCGATTCTGAAAGTTCCTCTAACTTTTTTTTACTTACCTTTAACACAATTTTTATATTTAAATTTGGTTGTAAGTAATTATCATTTGTCACTACATTATTTGGGCGGAAATCGGCTAAGTCTAAGTTCTGTTAAGAGCGCGAAACTTTAAAAAAGTTGAAAGTTACCAGTAAAAAAGAGCGTGTCGTTGGAATGGTTGATCGGCGGAAGGTCTCGGCGCGCGGCCGTCTCAGCGTCGCCGGTGCCGTTGAGCAGCGGCAGCTCCGGCGACTTCCACACGCACACGTAGTACACGGACAGCAGGATGGCCGCCAGCGACACGGACAGCAGGTACGCCAGCACCGTCAGCACCCGCACCACCTTGCTGACCGCCTTCTGCTCGTACGCCTCGCGGCTCGCCGGCCCGGCCTCCTCTGATGCGCTCTCCTCTTCCGTCTGTCCGCACACCGACATCTCATGTACCGAACACTACATCTTTTACGAGCCCGCTACGACCGATGCATGTAATAGGACGTTAGTGCGGGCGTCTGGTGCCGCGGTCGGGAGCGAGTGGCGTCGGGGCACGTCTCCCGCGACCATGCAGCGACTGTTCCCGCTAAGCCGATCAACTACGCGCGTCACGGATTTGCGAATGATCGACGCGTCACCGGCACTCTATCCTTACCCTGGCCGCACGTACCCGCCCGTACTATCTATAGGCACTCGCTTTGACGAAATTCATTCATGGTAGATAAAAATAGACGTGTAGAGTCAGATAATCCACTGGAGGAGTTTTACGGCTTTCATATGTTTTACGGATCATGAAAATTTTACCATTAAAACGAATAATAATTATATGAAATTTCATGTTTACCTATTTTGTTTTAGGGTAAATTGCTCCTGTATGACATTTACCTACCTAATGCTGAAAAGGATCTCAATCCGCATTGTAGATACCCATGTTTGAAGTTCTGTCTTACCACACTCATTGAAATCACTCTACCTACGTATTTTTAAAGAAATTAAAGCGTTTAGATTTAGATAATTATTTTCGATCGCAATTTTATTGCCGCTTCTTTTTAGGGTTCCGTACATCAAAAGAAAAAACGGAACCCTTATAGGATCACTTTGTTGTCCGTCCGTCCGTCCGTCTGTCAAGACCCTTTATCTCGGGAACGCGTGAAGGTATCAAGTTGCAATTAAAACCATATACTTAGGTCTACAGTCCTTTGATTGAAGCAGTGAAATAATCAAACTAATAAAAAAAAAGATACGCCGTGTATGCCGCAAAAAACGTACAAGTCTCAAGGGAATAAAAATTTATAGGGTACTAGCTGTTGCCCGCGACTCCGTCCGCGAAGAATAGGGTTATAAAAAGTAGCGTACGTCCTATTCTCAGGCCTACCGAATGTAGAGAAAAAAGCTTCATAAGAATCGGTAAAGCAGTTTCGGAGGAGTTCGATAACAAACACCGTGACACGAGATTTTTATATAGATATAGCTGTTGCCCGCGACTCCGTCTGCGAAGAATAGGGTTAGGCATAAAAAAATAGCCTACGATCTATTCTCAGCCCTACCGAGAATAGAGAAAAAAGTTTCATAAAAATCGGTCAAGCCGTCTCGTAGGAGTTCGATAACAAACATCGTGACACGAGATTTTTATATATTAGATTTTTCGTTGATCTAGAACTATGAAATTTGGCTTGTACCTATATGTACCTAACTGATACCGTCTTATACTACAAATATAGGGGAAAATCTGAAAATTATGCATTTTGTAATTTTAAAAGGGGACTGACCATTATAAAATGATTCCACACTGCGTATATTTTACTTAAAAGTAGGGCTCTGCTAACACTGGATTATAACGGCTGTTCACGTCACGGCGTATATTTTGACTTACCTACAAATTTGTACGGAATCCCCGGTGTACGAGTCCGACTCGCACTTCTCCTGTTTTTTTCTCTGATAGCGACAGTACCATTACCTGTACCATTATTGTTACCCTGTTACCATCATCTCAAAACAAATAAACCCTTAAATTAGAACAGCAAGTAAGTACGCAGGTCGCTAGTTTTGCGAAATAAGTGGACGCCCTCGTAAAGGGATCAATTCCCCAAAAGCATGGTTTAACAGCCGATTATGTGTAAGACTTCCTCGCACGGCTACCACGAATAACCTACTTACGATGTTAACATAAACCCCGAAAGTTAATGTCATTGGGCGAAAACAAATTGGATGTTGGACTAAGCTTAACCAAATAGGATTAATCTCATTGTGTATGTACATCATTACGTAACCAGCTATAGCATTGGACTCTACTTTATGATTACGATTAGGTAGTTTTATTCTTGGAAGTTAGTGGTAGTCGTAATAGGTATCTAGTGTAGGTAGAGGTATTTACCCTCATGTAACTCACGTCACCTATAAATAACAAGTACCTTTACCATGAGTTTACACTAGTTTACGTGACCGTACTCGCTAGCGACGGCGTAAATTATTTGTATGGAGAATTGTACAGCGCCTCTAGCGGTCACTCACGGAAGTACAATTCTCCATACAAATCATTTATGCCGTCGCTAGCGAGTACGGTCACTGTCAACTAGTGTAAACTCATGGTAGAGGTACTAGTGTAAACTCATGGTAGAGGTACAGTTAATTTTTGGTGCGTCAGGTATATCTAATCCTACTATTTGTGTTATTTAATGATAAATTGATAATTAAACGGACTCTCACTACTCCTCTCACTACATCGATGATCATGATGGATGAGTCACGTTTGTTAATCGAGCGATTAAGTACCTACTAGTTCTTCTGTAGAGCTTGTCTAATTTAAAATAAATAATAATAATAATAAATATCACGGGACAATTCACACCAATTGACCTAGTCCCAAAGTAAGCTAGGAAAGCTTGTGTTATGGGTACTAGGCAACGGATAAACATACTTATATAGATAGATACATACTTAAATACATATTAAGTAAACACCCAAGACCCGAGAACAAACATTCGTATTTTTCATACAAATAGCTGCCCCGACACGGGAATCGAACCCGGGACCTCAAGCTTCATAGTCAGGTTCTCTAACCACTAGGCCATCTGGTCGTCAAAATGACGCGCCCACTACCGCATTTACGCGCAACTACCAAGAGAAATATTTCTCTATTGTAGCTTAAATTGAGTTTCAAATCCTGTGCGTAAATGCGGTGGTGGGGCGCGTCATTTTAAATTAGACAAGCTCTAATTACGAGTGAGTGTCAATAAGCACCTATTCCTATCCAATTAAAGGGCCAATGCTTTTACATAATTATATCCTATCGAAGGTGTTTTAAAATTAATCCGGAATATTTCAGCAAATGTTACCTTGACTTAACACCTCTATAATTTTTTCTAAGGAAAATTTAATATTATTTGTTAAATATTTCCATACACTGACGAAAGTACCTATGTGGCTATGTACTTATATTTTGAATCAAACATTCTGGTTAAAAAAACCTTTAGTCAAACTCTATATCATACTTTAATCTCCTCATAAGCTGTATATTATATTTAGAACAAACGGACTAAGTTTCTGCAATAGAACACCGCCTATAATAATTTAATTTTTAATTAATGTTTTTCATTAATGTAACCCTTGATACTTCGCTAATGTAGGTGAATGTAACCATATTTACAGTAACGATAACAAGTATGTATACACCGTGAAATTTTAGTGGTTGTTTTCCCGAAACGAGGTGATTTAGTATCGATTGTACAATCGATTTATAATTACTATTTTGACTAGAGTCAAAAATCCAATTGTGAAAAACGAAAGCCGAAAATGACCGCAAACCAATAGTAACGCTTCGTTGGTACCTAACCTATCATACGATCGTACGCTACTTGTACCCACGAAGCGTTACTATTGGATTGCGATCATTTTCGACTTTCGTTTTTCACAATTGGATTTTTGACTCTAGTCAAAATAGTAATTATAAATCGATTGTACAATCGAAACTAAATCACCTCGTTTCGGGAAAACAACCACTAAAATTTCACGGTGTATATACCTATGTCCTGCCCCTAAGTAGCAACACATGGGGAAACCTAATTAAACATACCCGGTTAAGTGAACGTTGCACTCTATCTAGGCATGTATAGTACTTACTCGATATTAATTTCGGAAATTGTAATAGGTAGCTCAGTCCCGTGCGTGGGCATACCCTGGAGCCGTCCATTAGGGATAATTGGATCGGTTCGCGATATTGTGCCGGGGACACGCGTCTCTTGCGACGCGTCCCTGGGTGCCTATTCTGTTTTTTATTTTATACTTACTCCTACAGTTTTTTCTTCTTAGTAAGGTTTTGTTGACAAAATTTAACGAACGGATCACAAGACGCAGTGATTTTATGTATTGTCTTTTTGGGGTCTCATTTTGAAATCGACGCTGCCTATATGATTTTATTGCTTTTCTGAAACACAGGAAATTTTTTTTCCTAGTTCAGGTATACGTAACATTTTTCCTTTTTAAATATGTTTAGTCTATAAGTTGTTATGTTTTGTAACTTTTAGTATGATAAATAAAGATTTATTATTATAGATTTATTATTATTATTAATTGGACCTCCTGCACTCTTACCTAGTGGACAAAACGCAACAGGTGCTGTTACTAATATTGTGGGCACAGAATACTACCTACATTAATTTTACATCGGAATATTGTGGACTTGTCGCTGTCGCCTTGTAGCAGTTTTAACACGATTTTTTTTATGGTAGCTATTTATAACTACTTTTTGAAATAATAAACAATTCAAATTATTTCCTAGATAAATTTATTCCAGATTAATATAATTATGCTACTTTTTATCATGGGGACGTGCAAAGATGCCACGGAATGCAGATTATGTTGCGAGCAACAGCTATTTTTGTAAAATGCCAATTTGTATGTACCTAGAAGACATTTGTGACCCGTCGTTACCGCGGCACTAGGGTACACTGGTACAGTAGGCGCCACGATACCAACACACACGCTAATTGTTCAAACCCATACAGCCGAAGAAATAAAAAGATAATTTGAAAAGATGTGGAATTCGCTCAAGTTTGGAATAGGCACCCATGAACAATCAATCATATCAGCCCGGACGGCGGGCAAGTAGCACCATGGGACTACAAATGGCAATTATGGATGGTACCTATTGAATAAGGCTACCAAGACTTGTTTTTTTGTCACGGGGGTATAACATACAGTATAGTCTAACAAACCGAATCATATACCAGATCACAAATGTCATCGTCATCATCCCAGCCTATACAGGGTGGAAAGATAATTATTTATGATGTAGATCGAAAGGGTTACTGATTAGGTCCACTTATCTCAAAATAACATACATACATACACAATCAAAATAACCGAAGACCGTGAAAACTAATAATTATGTGCTCATGACCGCAGTAGGTACCTACCTACAAAATATTGGAAATAGTAAATTGTAGTTAGGTACGCAATGAAGATTTACTTTTATTTAATTTTTAAGGTAGAACATTTTTCAAAAAAATAAAATGTACATCATTACGTCATTATTTTCAAAAATTTCCCGTTACAGTTGAAAACAAAATTCACAACGTAATTGTTAGTTTTCGTGGCTTTTTCTTATTTTGATTGTGTATGTTATTTAGAAATAAATGAACCTTATCAGTAACCCTATCGATGTGCATTATAAAATAGGGCGTATTATTATTGTCGCATTTGACCGGGTTCGAGTCCCGACTAAGAAAGGCGATTTTTCAAAAATCCATAAATGCAGTATTTTTTGTTTTTAACCCCCGAAACAAAAAGAGAAGTGTTATAAGTTTGACCACTATATGTGTGTGTGTGTGTGTGTGTGTGTGTGTGTGTGTGTGTCTGTCTGTCTGTCAGTCTATGTGTCTGTCTGTGGCATCATAGCTCTTAAACGGGTGAACAGATTGGGTGCGGTTTTTTTTTTAATAGAAACCAGGTTTCTTGGCGATGGTTCTTAGACATGTTTCATCAAAATCGGTTAAGCGGTTTCAAAGTTATCAGCTCTTCTATTAGCTGCGGGAGGGATCTTAGACGCATAACATGATGGACATTGACTTAATGTTCAAACATACGAGTGACATAATTGCGTTAGGGGTTTTTTAAATTTTAAATTTATAGTTATTATATTAAGGTATCCAAACGGATCCATACAAATTTAAAAAATTGTCACACTGAAACGAAACGTCAACTCAACGTCAAACGTCAACGTCAAACAAGTTTGAAAGATAGATAACCTCGCCTCGCCCATAATCGAGTATCTTTTGATTTTAAATTTTTTATACAATATATTTAAATACACTGTTATCAGACATGTTATCTGTTATCAATTGCTATTTTCCTAATACGACGTTAATCCACGAAATCGTACGATTTTATCACAGCTGAGACTCTTCTGTTTGAGAATATTAGTTTAATTTCCTTGTTAGGTTAGTTAACACTATTTAGACTTAGGTGCCGGCTTCTCAGTCTAATACATTATTTATTATTGAAATGGCTGTTTCTATACACAATAAAATAGTATCTGGGCCGGAAGAGCTCGATATTCCAGCACATTTGTCATACGGACAATTTTTATTTGACCAACTGAAAAAGGGCGGCGACCAAAAAGCACTAGTAAGTACCGCAATGCGGATGTTATCCTTCATTTAATTATCAATGCCAATTAGTTTCTATGGCAATTATTTTCTATCATTAGGATTATTCATGTTCATTCAAACTTTATGATTATTTATTACAATAATAAAATAAATCGCATAGGTTAGTGTCTTACTATTAAATACAGCTTATTAAATGTGCCTTTGCAGCTTAAAAAAGCAGTTAGTCCCTCTTTAATCAAAAAACTTCTTAACAAAGTTGTACACATTATTTAACAGATATGTGGAGAGACAGGGAACTCAGTGACCTACCAAGAAATTCTACAGCGCAGCGTAAACCTGGCCGTGGCACTGCAAAAGTTGGGCTTGAAGAAAGGTGATGTGGTGGCACTCTGCAGTGAGAACCGTTTTGAGTTTCCTATTACAGCCCTCGCTATCATGTACTGTGGTGCTGTACTGTGTACACTCAATGTCACTTATTCTCCTGGTAAGTTAGTTTTTGTTGCAATGTTTAATGAGACACTCAACTAAGTATTTATACCAGACCTGAGATGGATGTTTTTGAAAAAACATGAAAAGCAATTTTAATTTATTTAAATTTCTTTTTTTTAAATGTTGCTGTTTGTTGTTTTGTAGAAATTGCTCCTCAGCATGTTGATACAATTAAAATTATTTATTTCCAGGCGAGATAAGTCACATTTTGAAAATTACAAAACCAAAGATAATTTTTACTTCACCAATTACTGCTCAGAACATATCAGATTGTAGTGAGGACTCAAGTGTTGAGAAAATTGTGATTTTTGGAGAATATGAGGTGGTTCCGGGACTCATGTTCAACAACCTGGTTAAGGAAACAGCTAAAGTGGAAGACTTTATACTAGCCGATGTTGGGGGCATGGATACCCTGGCAGTTATGTGCTCCTCTGGGACAACTGGGTTGCCGAAAGGAGTTGAGCTTACACACATTAACTTCCTAACTTTGTCCCGTCATATGAAGTAAGTATACTTAATGTATATCTAATAAAATATGTTTGCTACTGTGAATCATATTAGATATTAAGACAGATGCTTGAAATTTTCCCAGACTGTATTTGTTTGATATGGGCCCAATTGCATAACAAAGTACAACTTATATTACAAGCGGAACTCCCTTTCTAGTTAATATAACTGAAGCCAGAGTTCCGCTTGTAATATTACTTGTACTTTGTTATGCAATTGGGCCATGGTTGCTGTATTAAATAATAAACATAAAATAAACTTCAAAATTATAGGGGGCTTCCCATACGAAAAATGTGTTTTATCTAATCTAAATGATAGAGATTGTTTGATATTACAAGCCCTTCAAATTGAATCCAATTCACACTTGGTTGGTTTTTTTTTACTTTTAGATTTTTTTAATTGACATTTAGCTAGTTATAATAATTTTAGAATATTTAGTTAGCCATGTTAACATGCCAGGCTTTGCTTTCCAGATATTATATGGAGACCTCAATGGAGTCAAACAATCACCAAATTAAGAACTTTTTAGCTTTAATACCTTGGTTCCATGCATATGGTTTCATCACATCATTTGCTGTGCTTGCAAATCATCTAGAAATAGTATTCCTGGTCCGTTTTGAAGAACAGCTATTTTTGGAAACAATTCAGAATTACAAGGTACCTATGATTTTAATTTATACCTAATGTTGTGCACTTGCAAAATAGGCACAAAAACATAAGACAATCGTATGACTTAGCACTGACCAGACCACCCCCTCGCATGCCAAAGCACTGATCAGTGACAAAATCACTAAATATATCAAATTAAATGAGTGATTTTGGCACTGATCAGTGCTCCGGAACTCAACAAAGGCAGCATTTAACAGCGCCATTGCATACTAAGAGTTAAAGACCCCATAGACTAATAGTCAGCCTGTAAAGCTGAAAGAGAGAGCTCTTTGTCTTTGTTTGTCTTTGTTTGTTGTTATTAGCCAGTCAGTAATATTGGTCTATAAAATCTATAACCTAGAGTCAATAAAAGACAAGAATGACTTTAAAAACGACTGCTGATTCTGTATGGCCAACATATGCTGTCTTTACCAACACTGACTTCTTCATATTTAGTTTTCAATGATCTAGTTGCATATGGTGAACTGAACCCCGTATGGCCCCATTACCTTTACTTATATTATGATGATGTAGGTAGAACCATTAACAACTGTGTTTTCCTAACAGGTAAACATGATGACGCTAGTCCCGCCACTTGCAGTATTCCTGGCGAAGCATCCGCTCGTACTGAAATATAATTTGAGTTCAGTAAACGAGGTGTGGTGCGGAGCGGCGCCCCTTTCACGCGAAATACAAAACGCCGTGACCCAAAGGTAAACCAAAACCTTTAACCAACTTAGAGGGAAACAACACAACATTTTATATACTAAGCTTTTTTTGTAACAAACAAAGTTAAATCTTATAGTGACAAATATATCCATCATTAGACTTTGAAATCAGGCTCCTTAGCTATGGAAAGTGGTAAAATTCTCTACATATTTAGGGTTTGTGCGACTCAGTGCGACGGATGTCAATAAGCTGAGCAAGGACAGATCTATATATTGCTTTTTGGGGTGCAGCCCAGGGCCCCAGAGTCCCCAGCCCTTATTAAAAACCTAGTTTATCATTATTGAAGGCTGTGTATTGACAAAATGGCAATTAGTTAAATAATTAGGCAGCCCAGGACCCCACAAAGTTCGCACAAGCTTGGTGGCTCAATTAAATAACAAAGTCTCCCTGAATCACAGACAATTTTTACTTTGCCACCCCTAAGTGTGTAATGAAATGTCAATAGCGACGCAGGACCTATAATAAATTCGGTGTGAGCAAGATATATTTTGTGAGGCCCTATGATGGCGCAACACACATTAGATGACAGATGTCTAAATGAGCAAAAAACAAGAAACTTTCTAGGCGCGAGGCCCCTCAGACCGTGAGTCCGTCTGTGCGTGATATCAATTCTAACTAAAGCAGTAATAATTTCGTCTTTTAAACATTCTGTTTCAGGTTAGGTATAAACTTCATAAGGCAAGGCTATGGCCTGACAGAGGTCACCATGGCTTGCTGCGTAGATCTGTCCAGCAGACGCCGGCTGGGCTCGTGCGGGACGCCGGCTCCTGGCATGAAGATTAAGGTAAAGCGGTCACCTATCACACCCTCGAAAAAATTATTTCCGAATATATAAATCCCGAAAGAGTACCATACCATACTTATTTTCTTTTGCCAGATGTTTTAAAATCCTTCATTTTATTTGAAAAATGAATAATGATTCAAAGTCCAATATTATGAAGTTTCGTAGGATCATTTGCTAAATATGTGGGTTTTTATTCCGCAAAATCTTCGCTTTGTATTTCACTATATGGGCTAGTATAGGCGATTAGAAATGCAAGGAGAAATAACGTTACATGAATATGTGGTGTTGTAAAGTTATGGTAAACAAAACATGAATTTAAAAAAATCGGGAACCGTTTTCGGATAAATGAACAAAAACAAAAGAGTTTCGAAACATTGATAGGCTTCTATGTAGATAAAGAGTCTTCATGTAGCGTTGGTCAGACTGAGATTTTTTTGAGAACGTATTTCACAGGATTACGTTTGTGTTTATAAATGTTGATTGAAAGTTTCTATTAACAATTCTCAAAGAGCAAAGAGTGAGTTTCTCTGGCGAGATCAAACCAATTGTATTTAGATTTTTTAATCTAATTTTTGTCTTTTATACTGATTTGAAAGTTCAAAGTAATTTGACAGGTACAAGACATCGAGACAGGCCAGCTGAAGGGTATACGCGAGGAGGGCGAGCTTTGGATCAAATCCCCGCTGCGTATGAAGGGCTACATGGGCGACCCGGCCGCCAGCGCAGCCCTGTTCGACGCGGACGGCTACGTGCGCACCGGAGACATCGGCTACTATGACGAGGACGGAGCCTTTTACATCGTGGACAGGCTCAAGGAACTCATCAAGTACAAGGGATTCCAGGTAATACTTTAACTTTACGCCAATTAATTGAATCAGGTGTTGCTTTCGACTACACCGTTTTCGATTTTATCATGCAAAAACCATTTTCTTACCACTTCCCAATAAACAACAAAAGTCAGGCAGTCTTAACTATAAACCACCACTCTGATCTATATACATTATACTGTCCACCGTTTCGCCTCTACACGTAGCATTATCATGACTCGCAAGACAGATCTTCTTTTCGATATTTAAAAAAAAAATTGACGTACAATAAAACAACTAGACTCCCAATCACGCTCAAAAATTGTCCGAAGCAAAAGTCTGCACACGCGTCTATTGTGCAGAGTTTTGGTTCAGTTGTGTTTCGACCGCGCGTTGACTACAACGTTACTTCTCGCCCCGTATTCGTATGTCTCTTTCGCACCGTAATCAAACTCACGAGAAAAAAAGAGACAGACAGTCTAGCTTCCGCTTCGCATGACCACTCCACTGCATTCTTTACTCTTTAGGCGGTTTCCAGCGCGTGACGTCATGTCACTAGGTACTTCGAACGATCGTATTCAATTGACATTAAACATCACTGCTACGAAATAAGGTGTTAATTTGAATGAATGCTGTTAATGTTATCTGTATAAATTGATGTATACGTACACACAACGCCGCTCGGACGTTTTTTGAGGAACTTTTGTTAAGCGATTGGGAGTCTAGTTGTTTTATTGTACGTCAATGGTAGATAAACTTATTTAGGACTGAATTTTGGAAGTTTTAAAGTATGTTTAAGAAATTTAGAGGCATGGGTCAAAATTTCAATAATATCGGTAAAAGTAAAAATTAAAACGAACGTATGGTATCACATAGAACCGGTATAATGATGTATATTTATAATATCCCATACCCAATTAAGACCAATCAGAATTAAAATTATAGATCGCATGACCAATAATAACTTGGCATCGCAATAACTAATACGATAACGTGATGTCATGCGCCGATGATAACTCAATTATAATATTCAGAACTCATTGTCACTACAACCTTGAATTAGATAAAGCTGTGCATGATTAAGTATTCTATAACTAGACATCATTCACGCTGGAAAATGTTAATCTATAAGGTTACGTATCAAAATATCTAAAATTAAAAAACCTAACGTAAAATAACCTACGTTCAAAATACCTAAAATCTAAATACCTAATGATTTTTTCACTTATGTTCAAAATACCGAAAGCTTAAAATGGCTACGTATTGCGATGTCTAAAATTAAAAAACCTAACGTAAAATAACCTACGTTCAAAATACCTAATGATTTTTTCACTTATATTCAAAATACCGAAAGCTTTCGTATATCCTAACCGGTATCTCACTGGCAGCGAGCGAGCGAAGCGAGCGAGCAAGACTATTTAAGGCAGAAGCGACTCGGATAGGTTAGGTTCAGAAGGCTAAGGCGGGAGCGAAGCGTAGCGTAGCTCCCGCCTTAGCCTTCGATGTTAGGTATTTTTTTTGTAACAGCACAGAAAATGATTATTTCCATTAGGTATTATTGTCTTTAACATTATGAAATGTACCTAAATGTAAATCATATAATTTTATCAAACAAATTAGATTTTTCACGTGGTAATAAAAAAAATAACTAACACCAAAGGCTAATGCGGGAGCTTCGCTCCGCTACGCTCCCGCATTAGCCTTTGAACCTAACCATTCCGAGTCGCTTCCGCTCCGAACCGTCTTGCTCGCTCGCTTCGCTCGCTCGCCGTAAATTAAGCGATGTTCGTTTCATTTAGGTATTTTGACCATTTGGTATTTCAAATGTTGGTGTATCAAACTTAGGTGTCATAGCTGTTGATATTTTAAACATTAGACATTTACTCCATTAGTTATTTTAAACTTAGGTAATTCGTAGGTAGGTGTTAGTTGCTTAGGTATTTAAAATCATTAGGTATTTAGATTTTAGGTATTTTGAACGTAGGTTATTTTACGTTAGGTTTTTTAATTTTAGATTTTTTGATACGTAACCAATCTATAATCTATTGTATTTTCTATGCTCATTGTTACGTAAATTTTACTAGAAATAAAGTGGGTACAGTACAAGTACAACTTGGGTCATGCTGCATTGAATATTGGCTTTTCAGAATCATGAATGATTCCTCTGCATAAGTAAAAGATCATTAACATAACTGTAAATAGGTTAAAAATTTCATCAAAAGCCTAGGGAGTTAATAAATAAACTAAACAAAACATAGACGCTATTACAACGCAACGTACAAAGAAAAACAGAAACAAAACAAGCACCCCATTTCAGTTCTACTGTTTTATGTCGTACCTACGTCACAGATTACTTAATAGTTACTTCGTAACAGATACTGCATCCCGTACAAAATCTTGGTACTTACCGCGATTATAGCCACAGATTATACTACTCCGTCTCCTTAAGAATGTGTGCGTGCCGACAGTGACAAGGGCTGGCAGTTTGGATAAATTTTATTTCTACATGTTGTTGTTGTTTTACCATTTTGTCGGGATAATTGCTATATACATATATCCATGCAAACTTTCTAGCACTAATATTCCCTAAGATAAGCCACGGACGGACAAAGGGACAAACGGTCATGGCGAAACTAAAAGGGTTCCCTTTTTGCCATTTTAGCTCTGGAATCCTAACAAAAAGGATATTTTATTGTAATGCGCAGAATAAATTGTTATGCTCACAGTACCCTAGCGTTATACTAGATACGAAGGTCAATTTTCGAACTCACGCTTATAGCTTTTTATAGAAGAGTAAGAGGGACAGCACGGTACGAACTCCCAAATTGTTATATTAGCTATTAATTTTAGCATAGTCATATTAAAATTTGCCCCCTGTTTCACCATTCACTTATAAAAGTCCAGGCGGCATATTTTTTCCGTGGAACATGAATGAACGTGCGCCGGCGCGCGCTTGTGACAACCTACTGAAATTTCGATCTTAGCAGATCGTCCTCGCGGTAGGTAAATATCGCGCGTAAGTACATGGCATGCAAGAGGCCTGCCTACGTATTTACTATAGTATACCTTTATAATCTCCTATGAAGTTACCGTCTACCGTATTGCTGAACTAAAAATATCGTCAATGACGTAGTTAGAATGTTGCAAAGACTGTAAACAGATGACAGAGGGAGAAAACGCTTCCATATAGGTAGGTAGGTAGGCACTGGCACTGGGCCCGCGTGGGAACTACGGCCCACGCCCTCTCATTCTGAGAGGAGGCCTGAGCCCTGCAGTGGGCCGTATATAGGCTGGGATGATGATGATGATATTGATGATGAATAGAAACTGTATAGAAGAATATTATTTAGCCTGCTACGGTACGTGTCTGACACGCACGGTGTCTGTAGATATGAGTCGACCTTTACTTGTAGGTTATATTATTGTAGGTGGCCCCAGCAGAGCTGGAAGCGTTGCTGCTGCAGCACGCAGGCGTCGCGGAGTGCGGCGTGGTGGGCGCGCCGGACGAGGTCGCCGGCGAGCTGCCGACCGCCTTCGTGGTCCGGCAGCCGGGGGCGGCCGTCACCGAGGCAGAACTCGTCGAATATGTCGCCAAAAAGGTACAGTATACTCTTCGGTCCTATCCTACGAGCGAGTGTATCCTACACTACTACGCGTAAGACCTTCCATGCAGGGTCGGATTAACTATTAGGCAGAGTAGGCCCCGCGTAACAAAGAAATTAAAAAGATTTCAGAGTGAAAATTGAATTGGAAAATTTATATCCTCGATGACAAGAATTATTCTTGCTATTTTTCGATACGTGCTATCAGTTAATTTGATTGAACTTCTTGAAAAGTGCGGTTGATATTTGGCTGAAAGGGGGCCCCGAAAATAGCATTGCCTTGTTAATCCGGCCCTGCTTCCAATTGAAGAAAAAGATAGAATTTCACCTTAACCTTTTCAACGCCAACGTCGGATATATGTATCACAAACGTCAAAGTGATCTTCACGCAATGGCATAAGGTTCAAAGTAGCTTTACGATTAACTAGGCTCGGCATTGAAAAGATTAAGGAGACTATTTGGGCGTCAATTCATAAAACGTCAAAGCTATGAAATAGCTACAGCGATGAGATCAAAGTGCGAGTAAAGGCCGTGTCGTCTTTAGCAGCGCGTCTTATAAAAGTATTTTTTTATTTGAAACAAATTTAGATTTAACAATAAGTGATTTCCATATTGTATAATATATGCTGATTTATTCCTTTGAAAGATCATTTGAAGTGATAAAGAGAACCTTTGTACTTTGTATTTTTGTGCCTTTATCTGTCTTGCGTTATCTTCGATTTGAATTAGAGGAATACAATGGAAAAGAATGTTAAATTATAAAAAAATGAAATAATTGAGAGCAGCATAAACTTGACTATTACGCAAGTTCTCTTTGAAATTGATGAGTATATTGTAGAACGTGTTTACTTTTGAGGGTTCTGTTCCTAAACAGAAAAAGCGGAACCCTTATATGATAATTTTGTTGTATGTCTATGCGTATGCTTCTGTGTCAATTCAAATGTAGACGACCAGATGGCCTAGTAGGTAGAGAACCTGACTACGAAGCTTGAGGTCCCGGGTTCGATTCCCGCGTCGGGGCAGATATTTGTATGAGTAATACGAATATTTGTTCTCGGGTCTTGGGTGTTTAATATGTATTTAAGTATGTATCTATCAATATAAGTGTGTTTATCCGTTGCCTTGTACCCATAACACAAGCTATGCTTAGCTTACTTTGGGACTAGGTCAATTGGTGTGAATTGTCCCGTGATATTTATTTATTTATTTATTTTTATAAATTGGGAAAAAACTTTGTAATTTTTTCATGTCGTCATTTTTCAATAAAGACATTAATCGCCCAACTCGTTTTTCCCAGTAGTCCACACTGACCACAGTTATTGTCACCGTAACCATCAACTACTGTTTTTTTTTTTTTTTTTTTCAAATATTCTCAGTGCAAGACAGTTTGGGAAAAAAACCGATTATTTAGTTGGCAGTGCAAGCAGGGGAACGAAAGGGTAGTTCTCTGTTGAGACAATTTAATTCAAGAATGGGTAGAAGTTAATTGACATTAATTTCAACTTAATAATTGAAATTAATGTCAATTATTTAGAGCTATGTTATGGTTATGGGTCTACTGCAACTGTAAAAAATATATGCTTCTTGGTTGGTTGATTAAAGATGTAACCTTTTCAAATTAACATACAAAAATTGTACTTCCTGTGGCATAGAATTATAAAATTTAGCTAGTAGGAATGTCTAAACCACCACCACTTATTTCCATCTCAAACCGCAAAAAATTACTTTCCCTTTTTACGTAAATACTATGAAGTTAAAAATTCGTTTTTGCCGGCTTTTCAATTTTAACATACTCTTCATGCTCGAGTCCGATTCTTACTTGGCTTTTTTTTAATATTCACGATCTGATAATTTGACATGAATTTGAAAACTGGTTATTTATCTGCCTGATGCAATCTGCTGAGATTTACCTGTTTTTCAGGTTTCACGAGCAAAGCATTTGAGAGGTGGAGTCATTTTCCTCGACGACATACCCAAAAATGCGTCCGGTAAAATCTTAAGGCGAGAACTCAAATTACTGTTACAAAAACATAAAAAAAGTAAGCTATAAGAACATACCAAAGAAATTAAATAGGTAATAGTTTAATATGAAGGCTTGACTTGTCAATTTAATGTGATGTTAATTATGACTTATTAACTATTGTTATATTTATTTTAATAAAGCATTAAAATATACAATTAAAACAGATTTTTATTAAGAGTTTTACCATCATATCACCATAGATTACGTATATCCGAATTTACTACTATTTCACTATTTATTTGCTAATGCATCTTTGAGTTCCTGTGGTATCCTGTTAAGGGCATAGCTGTGTAGTTCATCGTTGACGGCGGCTAGAACTCCAGTCTTGTTAGGCTTTGGCTCATTTGCTCCATACTTGTAGAAGTTTCCGAGGATATCGGTGAGCTTGCCACCAGCTGCAGAAAGAACCGCTTCTGGCGCGCACGTGTCCCATTTCTTACACCCAGGGCTCGCAAACACATACACCGACGCTTTGCCTTCCAGTAACTGCAATACCTGAAAATTAATGTTAATATTTTGTTTCTCTTCATTTTGCGCTCCTATTTTTCCTTAATTATTTGTATTAAATGTGTGAAAATATACATACTGGTTTGAAGAAGTTTACAAAGAAATACAAACCTTGTACCCTGCCCCTCCAACTCTAACAATCTGAGCTGCATTCATGACTTGCAATGCCTTCTCTACTACGGGGTTTGAATGGCTTCTAGTGGTGGTAATAATAATGGATTCTGGAGGGGGAGCTGGCGTGAACCCACCTACGCCAGCTTCAGACAGCCCCCATATTGTTCTCCCCATCTTAACTTCACTTCCTGCCTGGTTCTTGAAATATGGCTGGTGTATAACACCACCTACAGGTTTGTCATTCACAGAGATTCCAATCAAAACTGTCACATGCTCAAGAAATCCTGAAACAATTAAATAATTAAGCAAAACTTCCTATTAGTTTTTTTTACTAATACTTGGCATGCAGCATGCAAAAAACTCCAAAGTTTAAAAAGAATGAACATGCAAACAAACCCCCCCCCCTGCAAACTTCCCCTGCATGATACGAATACATCCTTGAGAAGAATGGTTATTTATAAATACACAAGGAAAAACAAAAAACACTACAGCATCTCTAAAGTTAGTGTTCTGAAATTTACAGAAAATGAAACCCATCTAATCTAAATGTGATTTACCAAAATTGGATTGAAGCAGACTTAAATACCACTTCATACTGATAAAAGGGTGGCTCAAATACATTTTCCATCTTTCCCAAGGATCTCTCTTCAACATGAGGGCACCTAGAATTTTATAAAATATTCATTGTCAACAAAGTTGTTTTCCAACATGTTTAGAAGTATTTCTTACACCATAATCTTCAAGGTGGGACATGCAGATTGCTGAAAATAGGCAGACACAGGTAAAAATATGATAAATGTACCTTGAGTATACTCTGAAGTGCCATCAAGAGGATCGACCCACACAACAATGTCTTCTTCCTTGACTCCTTTCAAACTGGCCGGGCATTCCATACCTAAAACGTCCTTATCAGCATCCAGCACTATCCACTCGGGGGAAACTTCAGTCTGAATAAAACAAGTATGTTGTACATTTATTTTTGGTACAATTTTGTTTATTGTTTATCTTAGTGATACTACAAGGTTGTACTTTTATTATTATTATTAATGAAATGAAATAAATGTTGCTTTACCTCATTGGGTGAGCTGTCTTCCTCCCCAATGATGCTTGCTTTAGGATATTGACGAGAAAGAGAGTTGATAATACATCTCTCAGCAGACCTGTCTGCTTCTGTCTGATAGTCATCTTTACCCTGAAAAAAAAAGAACACACCACACAAAGTTTTTTATTTCCATTAACTTCAAATGGTTTAGTTTATCAATAGAAATTACCTGGTAATCAACTTTATGCCTTTATGTAGTTTAGCTTAGTTGTACATAATGTACCATGCATAATTAATTACAAAATTTAATTTTTGACTATTTTACAAACAATAATTGGGACAGTAGGTATTCTCTTAGAGAAAGTGATTTAATTTGGCCTGTTAAATGTCCCCTTAAAGTTAATGGAAATAAAAACAGTGTGTTATATATATATATATATACAGGGTTATTTGTAATTCACTAGCATCCTTTTAACCCTATACTCCTACCACTTAAACAAATGTTTTTTTGTTTTACGGCTTTTGTCATAACTTAATATTTTTGGTGTAATAACGTTTTGAAAATTTGAGATTACCTCTTATTTTTACGATACTCTGTGTATTTGTATGGGAAAAAAAGAGCTTCATTTTAAAAAGTCGTAGAACAAAAAACATTTGTTTGAGTGATAGGAATTCAGGGTTAAGAGGATGTCAGTGAATTAAAAATAACCCTGTATATATACATATATGAAGGGTACACAGTAAAAACATGAAAAATGAGATTTTAATCTCAAAATGTAGAGCTTGAAAAGTACTCGCTAACTTACCTTTGGATTAAATATAGATATACAAAAGTAATACATATTCTACCCCAGTAATTATTCATGATGGATAATGATGATGATGCATGATGGATTTACATTTTAGAGATATGCCTTTTAGTAAAAAACAATGAAAGTTATTTTAGAAAAAAAAGTATGCTAAACAAACCATTGCATGTTCAATATAGATATGATTTATTGCTACCTAAAGTGAACAACAAAATGTATAAAAACAGTGCATTCATTTCAGCCATCAAGATTTTTAATAAACTCCCCATTGAAATTAAAATGTTGGATGGTAATAAATTTAAAATCAAACTATGTAGCTGGCTTATTGAAAAAGTTTTCTATAACTTAAAGGAATTCTTTGATAACAAAGATTCAGTATAATAGTTAAATATATATTAAAACATATTGTATCATTAGTCTTAAGTTTAATTAATATTGTATGCCTTTATGGGCAACTGTTGTTACCTACCTCTATTTTTTCTTCTCATCCTATGTACACAGTTATACAATAAAAAATTTCTGATTCTGATTCTAACTTTCAAACCGCTATAACTCAAAAAGTTGCTTAGGTGACTAGACATATTCTTTCCGTGTACCCTTCATATATATTTCTATAAACCAATTACTGCATAAGCGAAAAATTTGCCTAAATCATACAAATGCCAGCCGTGCATTGTGAAACTAGCAGGTTATCATAACATTATCAGGATTGTAAAGATAACATTTAAATATTGTTGTATGATGTAACCAACAAGAAGTTACTCAAGGACGTTTAAAAAACTGTAACAGAACACATACGTTACATAGACCCGGAAGCAAATAATAAATAAGTAAGTGTTTCAGACCTTTTCTACAATTCCCAACTCTCCTTTACTCATTACATCTCGAACTATTTTGCCAGCCCGGCCAGCAACGGACACTGAAGAAGCCAGCAGTCTTATTATAACAGGAGCACTGACCGACATCTTTAATTAATTTATTTTTGTAATTTTATATGCACGTAATGCCGTTTTCAGAGAAGAAAACTATGTTTCTGTTTTACGACACCACACAAGTGGGTTAGCAAACGGTACCTGAATTACAAACAGAACGTCACGTCACGTCACGTCACAGCTGAGCATCTATCTGATAACAAACGTCAATTAGAGGCTGGCAACATTTATTTAGAAAGTCAAGGTTAGTTCCAGTCACTTTTTAAAACTGAGCATACACAAGCCCTCGCTTTCAAGGTGAACTATAAATGAACTTTCGAATACCTATTGTATTTCTTAAGATAAAGTTACAGAAATTGTTTTATAATCAACGTGATCGATATTATATCGAATTGCATTTTACTTACAGAACAGGTCAGTTGTTTCGCTAGGTCGAGTCGATTCTGACTGACTCGCGCACCGACGATCATTATGACCTCTAGTCGCATTTACTTAAATAAATGATGTCAGTGAAATTCTTATATCTATTAAAATATTAAATTTAGTAGTTACAGTAATCAAACAATAGTCAAATTAAATTCCCTAACCTGTAGAGCTTCCTGGTGTCCATAACCCATAACACCATTTGTCTGTTAACTTTTACCAATACTTTAATCAATAATTTATGTAAATTAAGTACCTACCTAGTAATAAATGTTAAGAATAAACATATTTCAATTTTTTTCGTGTCATAAAAATCTAGCCATGCCGGTCACAACAGTAGGAGTGGTCCGGTTTGTCGGCTATAATCCCCAGCTAGATGCTATGGTATGGGTTTGAAGCACCCAGCACATTAGGGGGGTTACTACGATATTCGTATCGTGTCATCCCTTTCACTCTTCATTAATACTATTAGCGTGAACGGAACGGCACGATACGCAGTTCGAAAATCGAATTTCTTAGTTTAAGGCCAGGGCCACTCCGCGCGCTAAAGCTCAGGTGGATTCATGGAAGCACGCCGTGCGCGCCTCAGCCTCCGCCAACTTACCGGACACACTACAACGGTGCGGCAGCCCCAATATAAGGAGCTATAGGGAATATAAATAATAAAAGCTTAATTTAAATAGCTTAACTTTATTTTCATAGGTAAAACTATAAAAAAGGCACAGAATTGGTGATAAAATATATCTTAAGTATAAAATGAAGGTACCCCATAACGAACAGAGTTTTTGTTCCATATTGCGTCCTTTAAAAATTTCGTATAAAACCTTGAACAATAAAATACCTTAACCCGCAAGAATTCAATAAGAATGATAAAATAAATCGCTATCATGCTTAACAATAAAATGTTTACATAAAAATCTACTTAACATAGTACATTTAATAATTATAACACGATTATAATAATTAAAGTTTGCAACTCCTTTCACTTATACTCCTTATTTCTACCTTTTAATTCACAATTTATTTTGTTCTAATTATTTTAATAAACCAGTATATTTTGAAGTCTTCTATGTCAATAAGTAAAATTATTCCTTTTTAAATTTATCTTCTTCTTTTGATTTGGGAATAAGAAAAAAAAACGCGGTTGTAGTTAGCTTTAGTATAACAGGTATAGCATTTTTTTTTATAGATTATTGCGGTTGAACCTATTTTAATAACAATTGTACCGTACACCGTGAGAACAATACATATTTATACAAATGTTTACATGTAAAAATTTCCCATTGGAGCTGAGAAAATAATTGTCTTGATTTAAATGTGAAAATGGTAGGAAAAAGATTATCAAAATAGAACAAGGTCAAGTTGTTTATGACCAAGGACTCTTTCCGCATCCTACGCTAGGATTTTTTAACGTTAGTTTAATCTAACGCCTTTCCTGCTTAGGGACCGACAGAACTTTCGACTTCGGTGTTAATTCAGGTTTCGGTTAAATTTGCCGCAAGTTTAAAAAAAAACATACACTTCAGATTCGGCCAAAACTGAAACCAGAATCGAAATTCAGTTTCGGTTTTCGTTACAGTATTAGTTTCGTTCCGACACTATCTTCGACAGTGCCTCTCATCATTTTACAATAAGTACACAACTGATATGGCTCACTGATGTAACTGTTCAGAAGACGCGTTTTAGAATCGCGGGAAATGCAATTGACCTGTCGGCACACTCCTTGCACGGAGAGTCTTTTTCCTTTACTGCTATTACTGGGTTGCTGCCGCCATGTTAGCTCGCGTCGCGTGCCATGTTAGTCAGCCACCATTCTTTCGAATGAGTGAGACAAATAACAGGTGCACTGTAATTTGCACCTTGTAACTATATCACATAAAGTCTAAATTATTTATATTAAAATTTGAATCCTATCTTCGGCTATCATCGGCTAGTTCGTTCCTCGACGCGAAAATGGTCGACGCGCCATAAAAAATGTGTACCTACCTACAGGCTTTGGGTAATTTGAAAATTAGGGGTATTAGTGAATAAGGTTATTGGTTTTAAGCCCAAAGCACCTACAGTATAATAGTTCTTGTTATAAACAAAAAAATTGAGCGATAGTTACCATTGCTCAAGCAGTCTAGAGAGTAGAGCTTTACATTCAGTGCACATGTGTTAACAATTTATTCGTTTACATAAATTATAAGTACTTAAGTTCTATATAGTTAACGCATTCACTACCACCTGACTTCCACAGGTGCCACCGACGCACATGTGCGTTCAAAATGTATGAATAACTATGACAGCGGCACTGGGCGAAGTCCCGGAAATAAATGAATAAAAATATACGTCGGTGGCAGTGAATGCGTTAAGTTGCAGTTCGAAACTTTGGAATGCGTTATCCAACTTATTGATATCAGCTTATTTATACGTCAATGCCCGATCAGTTAGCTACTGAGTCCTGTTTCATCTATCTATACATATAATAAATCTGTAACAAGTCGGTGTCTGTACATTGAAGATATTTGAGAAAAACTGTCACTAGGGCTATTTATTAGCGCAATAGAACCCAAAACAATGATTTTTAGAAATATTGTCTGTTTGTCTGTTTGTCTGTGCGTTTGAGCGCGCTAATATCAGAAACGGCTTAACCTAGAAGGATGCGGTTTTCACTGATATGTTGGTATTTTCTTGGATTAACATTTAGTGTTTGTTTCATTTGAATCGGTTCACAAATAAGAATGATACGTCTATTTTAAGAATTTATCGAACAGGTTTTTTGTTTGAACACGCTAATCTCAGGAACTACTGCTCCGATCTGAAAAATTCTTTCAGTGTTAGATAGCACATTTATCGAGGAAGGCTATAGGCTATATAATCATCACGCTAACACCAATAGCAGCGGAGCGGAGCGGAAGAATGTTTCAAAATCGGGGGTTTTGAAGTAAAACTTCTATAGGCACGCTTGACTAGGGAGTAAGGTGGCGAATTTGAACGCGGGTGTGCGGGGGGGGTTTGGTGGAGGGTTGGGTTGGGAGGGGGGTGCGCGGGGGGGGGGGGGGTAATTTTTATTATATCGAGGAACTAAGGAGAGCCGTAATTGATGAAAAAGCAAATTGGATCAAAAATAAGCTGCCCAAATTACTAATTCTACGCGGACGGAGTCGCGGGCAAAAGCTAGTATCAAATAAATACCAATACTTATAGGGATGTTGCCATACAACGGAACAATTAATTTCTAATAAAAATTAGGAAAAGTTTTTTATTTTCATTTTCCGAACGAAAAATATTCACTATGCATTTTAGTACATTACACTTTCTGATAAGTGAACATCGTCGTTTGTGATAATTGTCATGTGACCGACGGGAAAACTGTTAGTAGGATTGTGAAGTGGCCAGTATAATAGATAAGAGGTTCAGTAAGATGATCAAAAAGGTCTTAATCATTGACTATTGTTTGTTTCATGGAAATGATTTTTCGTAGCAAAGTTGTTTCCCTAATTTGCCCCAAAAAGTAACATGTACTCTTTTAATGTTGTAAGAGCCGAGTATATGTACCTAAGCTCTAAAAATATATTGGTACCTAATTTGTTAGCACTTTATGCGGTCGAAGAAACTGAATCGGGTACCTGGGTAGAACTTTTTCGCAGCAAATGTCTTGTTAAAATTGCGTAGGTACATCTGTCAAATAAAACATGGTGAATTTGAAGTGAAAACGTTCCACTCTGGTACGTAATAAAATTTTCTCGACGTCCCCAGAACTAATTAAGGATCCGTACCTAACAATACAAATAACATTCATTAATTACAACAATATGTATAACGACAAATCAACAATATACAGAACATCTTTGTAATTGCTACTCAAGTGAATAAATGTGATTTGATTTGATTTGACATGCGTGTGGTCGGTTAACAGACTACAAAATTAAAAATATACGTTTTAATTTTTTTTAATCTGACACAAGTGCAAAAAACTACTTCCTTTACAATAAAACGTAAGACATGTGAAATATAACTTCTTACAACAATTTAGGATTCGAGGTCAACGAGAAGAATCATAAATGTTTTTAATTTTTTTAATGGTTTTAATTTATTTGCGAGTATTAAAACTTGACGTTAAAAAGACGACAAACGAAATGTTTATTTTTTTCATTTAAGGCAACCTTACAATTAAATTAAAATATATTAAAAACCAAATTAATCCAATATTTTAAATGAATTTGGGCAGTCGTTTGAGCATCAGCTACCTATTTAATTTTGTCTATTGCGAGTGTATAGAGCACACAATGTTGGAATCTTCAATTGCCTACCCTACAGTAAAAAAAATCCGTCTGTTAATTAATTGTACACAGAAATCGTACCGAAAGCGAGGCTCTGGATGTTTGTTTCATTTTAATTTAAAATTTTCTGCACTACTCGTGCACTTCCTGTTCCATCTAAGTGCTCTTACTCAGGCAATTAATAGTTGGAAAAAGTCGCCAAACCACGTTTAAAAATGTTTCAAATTATTTCACTTATTTACTCACGACCATGGATCTGTATTTACATGCGGATGACACCAGTCGACTTATCTTGCGTGCCATAAACTTATACTTCGGTGTAGGTATATACTTCGTTTTTTTTAGCATTAGAAAGAAGGAAAGCGATCTTGATACGTTTCTTGAAAAACACTTTTGAAAAATAAATCACAGCAGATATGTAACAATTAGCAAGGAAATATGGTTATTTACATTATTTTGGTTGCATAAGTAATTATGTAAATATTTTTTTAAAAGCGTTTTTCTATAAAAAGACTTATCAAGATTGTAATGCTAAAAAAAAAAAAAAAATATAGATAAGTCGAATTTGAATTTTCCTAAATCAACAACTGTTGCCGTTAAGCGGTTTCGTTTAACAAAAGCAAAAATGAATAATATGTGGTCGACAGAATGAAGACATTTTTAACTAAAACGACGTAATCAAAACTTTAAAGTTTAAACGCTCGGTTCTCATATATGTCACCGTACAGCGTCAGCTACTTCAATATCCCTCCCTAGATTACTCAGTCATCTTACTATTAACCACCCGTGTGGAAACCGAACCTCACATCTCCGCAGCTTCGGTGTCAGCGACCTGCTGGAGTATATGTTGGATGATTTGGTCGATGGTGTGCGTGTCAAGCATGCGTGCGATGTTGGCGTCCTCTATGACGGAGAGTAACAGCTGTTTGGTGTTCTCGCGCAGACGTTGAACGCGCGTCCAGCGCTCGCGGTCGGCGACGCGCGCGCCGCATTGCTCTATCACCTTCTCTAGCAGCTGAAAATAACACAGGTTAAGGCACAACTTGAGCTACGCGATCGCGGCACGAGACAGGACTTATCGATAGTGTGGGCTGTCACGTCATCTACAGTACAAATCGTCACTACTTTGAAAAAAGCTCGTATCTCAAAATCGATAATCTGGCTAATTGAACTTTACTGAGTGTGCAATAAAGTTCAGTTTGGTTTACCATATTGATTTGAGATACGTGATTTTTTCAAAGTAGGGACGAAATATTCTTTAGTGAATACCATAAATGAATACAAACATTTAGCAAAAAAGACAAAGAACAGGGTAGACAACAGCCGACCTTTTAGCTTTATCGCTTAAAAGCGATTTCTTCTAGACAATCATTTAAATACAGAAGCTAATACAAACTATTACAAACACGTTAAAGCTTATTTGGAACTTATCTGGGGAATGCGACAGAGACTACAGGAAACAAAACACTTGTGGACTCGAATACACATTTACATTTACTAATTACTTGTGTCCAAATACTGCTTGAAAAAGTATAAATAGAGTATAAAGAGTATAATTAAAAAGAAACAAGACACTGTGAAATTGATTCACAACAACCTTGAATGGTTTTCTTCTATACACACGCACGCACGCACGCACGCACGCACGCACGCACGCACGCACGCACGCACGCACGCACCCACACACACACACACACACACACACACACACACACACACACACACACACACACACACACACACACACACACACACACACACACACACAAGAACTCTTCATTTATTCAAAACCACGCGCAACACCACCGGTTCGTATAAGTGTTATGCCGTGTCAGGATAGATTATTAAAGAGTAATTGTCAAAACTTACCACGTCGATGCTTTCATCAGGCCAACCAAAGCACTCCAGTTTCTCCACGTCAATCAGCTGCGCTAGCAATTTTTTTAGGCTTTCGGCGAGGTCTTCTTCCGACATCAAAGTGCTGCTCTCGGTCTGAAAAAAAGGTTAAGTTGACAGTTAGGGGCAGCCTTAGGGTGTTGAACAGAATCGCCAAGGGTCTCGCGCATGCAGGGCCTTCGCACAACCTAATAAATATCGTCACTACTTTGAAAAAATCTCGTATCTCAAATCAATATGTAAACCAAACTGAACTTTATTGCGCACTCAGTAAAGTTCAATTAGCTAGATTATCGATTTTGAGATACGAGCTTTTTTTCAAAGTAGTGACGATATACCTGTTTTCGGTTGACATACGTATCAGATATGAGAGCGCCCGGTTGTCGACAAATCGAGCAGCCCTATGTTGGATGTAGGAGCCTTCACAACCAAAATAGATGTGTATTTCTATTACGTGAGAATTTTGTATTTTTCCGGAGAAAAAGTAGTCTGTCAAACAGGGATAGTGTAGCATCTATCAATGAATTTTAAAATCAGCTCCGAAGTTGAATTCACTTACTTCTATCCCGCGGGAATTTAGCATTTTCCCGGGGAAAAATAACCTATGTTAATCAGGGATAATGTAGCTTTCTATTGGTAAAAGAATTTTTAAAATCAGCCCATAGTTGAATTCACTTATTTCTATGGGCCTGGAGACATCAGCACGGTGCAATTTTCGGGGCTCCCTTTCAGCCAAATATCAACTGCTCTTTTCAAGAAGTCAAATCAAATCAACTAGTAGCATGCATCGAACAATAGCAAGAATACTTCTTGTCATCGAGGATACAAATTATCCAATTAAATTTTCACTCAAAATTATTAAAAAAAAGTATTAAATTTTTGCGCGCGCGGGGCCGGTTCTGTCGCGTATGGTCCCGTTCGCAATTCGTCCCGTTAGCAAGTCGTCCCGCAGTCTCACGTCGTCCCTTTCGCGACTCGTCCCTTTCGCAACTCGTCCCTTTAGCAACTCGTCCCACTCTTTCTATCCGTCCCCTTTGCAAGCTACACATTAGTGAAAACCACACCTGAATCGGTCAACAGCCGACAGACAGACAAACAGATGCGAAATAAATGTGGTTTTCACTAATGTGTAGCTTGCAAAAGGGACGGATAGAAAGAGTGGGACGAGTTGCGAAAGGGACGAGTCGCGAAAGGGACGACGTGAGACTGCGGGACGACTTGCTAACGGGACGAATTGCGAACGGGTCCATACGCGACAGAACCGCGGGGCCCTTTGGCGATGCGGGGCCCCTAGGCAGTAGCCAACTCTGCCTAATGGTTAACCCGGTTCAGACCGTGGTCATGTGGCAAACCTTATTCCCGTGGGAATTTTGCTTTTTCCCGGAGAAAAAGTGAAGTTATTGATGTCACCTTGAGCGGTACCTCCGGGTGTTCTACGGGGTCGGGGTCCTGCACGCCGCCGTACAGCACGCCCTCGCCGTAGCCCTGCAGGATGCGGTCCGACTCCGCGTCCAGCACGTCCAGGATCGAATCCATCTCGGACTTCTTCACGCGATCTATATTGACATTCGTGCCCTGTGACAGAAAACGAGTGGGTGAACACCAAAAAGTTGCACACTGTTAAAGCTGCATTAGCAGGTATTTATAATTAATTACCATTAACTTTTTCCATTGTGAAAAAAAAAATAGTAATTGGGAATGTCTAAAAAAATTACCAGTGGTTTTTATACTTTTTTTGTATAGAAAAGTCAATTATAAGAAACTAATTTCAATATTTTGTCATTTAGTTCAGTACTTTTTAGGGTTCCGTAGTCAACTAGGAACCCTTATAGTTTCGCCATGTCTGTCCGTCTGTCTGTCTGTCTGTCTGTCCGCGGCTAAGCTCAGAGACTGTTTGTACTAGAAAGCTGTAATTTGGCATGAATATATATATCAGTCACGCCGACCAAGTGATTGAATAAAAAAAACTAAAAAAAATTTTTTTAGGGTACCTCCCATAGACGTCAAGTGGGGGTGATTTTTTTTTTCTCGGCTAACCCTATAGTGTGGGGTATCGTTGGATAAGTCTTTTAAAACCATTGCGGGGTTGCTAACATGATTTTTCTATTCAGTAATCTGTTTGCGAAATATTCAACTTTAAAGTGAAAATTTTCATTAAAATCGACCGTCCCCCCCCCTCTAAAATCAAACTGTTGGGTGGAAAAATTTGAAAAAATTCAGAATGGTAGTAAATATATCAAATTTACTAGGAAAATTATAGCGGCTAAGATTGCTTGGAAATTATTTGTAGTTTAAGAGTAAATAGTAGCCTAAGGTATAAAACATACCTAAACTTGGATGATTCCGTACACATACGAAATCCTTAGAAAAATATTAGTTGATTTTTTCGTAATGGCTACGGAACCCTACCTTGGGCGTGTCCGACACGCTCTTGGCCGGTTTTTTTTCAAAATTAATTATTTAACCTATTCTGGTTGATGACGTCAGATGGTAAATGAGGGCTCCCACATAGCCAATATTTTTTGCGTAGTGGTAACTGTAACTAGTGTCACTTTACTGGCGCTGTCAAAGTGCTAGATGTCAGGCAACGGGTCCAAATCAAACTCCGTAGTATAATCCACGCGTAAATTGTGAAGAATTCTAAATAATAAAGTACAACTTGGACCGTCGACGACATTTACTTCAATGCCAAATGAAGGCCATTGCAAATTTGATATGTAATAACCAAGGGCGGATCCAGCTTTGGGGCCAGGGGAGGGTCACATAGTCGTGGTCAAGTCACAAGAAGTTATAATTTAACTTAATAATAATATTAGATGCAGGTAAAAAGTATGTATTCTATTAATCTATGTAAGTAGGTACTTTACTTAAAAATACCTATATTTAAATAACAAAATCAATTTTTCTTTCACATCTTCGTAAAACGGTACGTTAATATGGACGTGGAGAAGTGCCAGTCCAGTTAGACATTCTTCAACCATTGAAGCCCTTAGCCACGATTTCATTCTTCGTAACGTAGAGAAAGATCTTTCCGCTGTCATTACACTAACACAGTGTAGGTAGGCCTCCAACAAGATGGAGCAACGACCTGGGCCCTGTACCACAAAAAATAAAAGTGTTACAATTCGACAAAATTGTCAAGTTTCTCATAGTAAAAAGTTACAATTTTGTCGAATTGTAGCACTTGTAACTTTTGTGGTACAGGGGGCTGGTTAAGGTTGCGGGATCGCGTTAGATGCGGATGGCACGGGACCGATCTGTTTGGCGAGCCTTGGGGGAGACCTATGTTTAGCAATGGACGTCTTTCGGCTGAAATGATGATGATGATGATGACAAAAACTGGTATTATTACTATTATCTATTAACAATGTATGTATAATCGGTTGCTAGTTGTTTCAATTTCAATATCTTGATTACTGTAAGTATTCGCTTTTTGGCATAAAAACGTTTAGCTAACAAATTAAGTACTTCAGGAGACAGTCGTTCCTGTAGGTCACTTACGACTCTTACAAGTATTATTGAATCTAGAAGAAAGATGTACAGGATATTTGGCAGTCGAGTGTAGGGGTTGTAAGGGCTGATAAACAGGTCATTCTGAACATTTTTGACCACATTTACTATTATGCCAAGTTGCACGGTTTTTGAGATATAGAGGCCTCATACATAACACAAGTTCCGACTTAATGGGAGGTCTCAACCTTATATGTAAAAATGTAACCTGTGTTAAATGCAAATAAAGTTTATTTTATTTTATATTTTATATATTTTTTTTGAAAAATCACTCTTTTTGCCAAACATCCTGTATAGCCTGTATTGAATTTTTTTTTAGTGTTTACCCCAGGGGTATTTGGAAATACTTTATTTTTTGTTATTTTTTTACTTTTCTTTTCTTAAGTGGCACATGTTTGAAAAGCCCGTAAATCAAAGAAGTTTATTAAGTAATTTGTACGCGCAAATCACTGTTACTTTTTTTTTTAGTAGACACGCAAAGTTACAAAATATTTAGATTTTTTTTCTCGTTATTTCTAAAGAAGTTTTTTTAATAACTCTAGCAGTAATAGGCAATTATTTGAATTTATTTTGAAGAACCAGAGTATTGCGAAGGCAAAACACTTAAAATTAATTCAATACAGGCTATACAGGAAGAAAAAATTTAAAAAATCTGGCAAAATAAGTGATTTTTTCAACAAAAAAAAATTGCTATACTTACAGGATGTTTGGTAGCTACGTGCAAAGCTTTAATGGGGTGATAGCCGTGGTATTTTTTAATATTTTTAGCCATATATGTCTTAGCCGAAATTTGATATTTTTTTTTTAATTGAAGACAGAAATTTTAGGAAAATACCCAGAATTTGATAGTCACGAGTCAATTTTGCCCCAATGAGCGTTAATTTGGAAAACAAATCTTTTATTTCGGATAGTTTAATGTATATTGGAAGTGTCTTTCTTGCCACAAAAACAAAATGGAGGCATTCGAAATGACTAAAAATGTCTTAGGTTAGAACAGAGTCATTTTTCTGTGCCATAAAAAAAAATAAAAAAAAATCCTTGAAATGATTAAACATTTTTAGAAACATGCCTGTTTATTGTTCTTTCTTTTAAGGTATCACTCATTGGCATTGCTTGCTAAATCTGAGATAAAAAGTGAAAACCAAACTCAGGGAGCACTCGCTAAGAATGCACTAGTCTTGAAATTTTACTAGTAAATAACATGTGAAAAAGACAAGTCTACGTCATTTTTCTGTGCCATATTTAAAATTTCCAAATTAACGCTCATTGGGGCAATATTGACTCGTGACTATCAAACTCTGGGTATTTTCCTAAAATTTCTAAGTCTTCAATTTAAAAAAAAAAACAAATTTCGGCTAAGACATATGGCTAAAAATGTTCAAAAATACCTCGGCTTATCACCCCCTTAAAACTTTGCACATAACTACCAAACACCCTGTACATATATCCCAAAAACCGTGCAACTTGGAATAATAGTACATGTGGTCAAAAATGTCCAGAATGACCCTAACTGTCACCCCTTAAAACCCCTAACTCGACTGCCAAAAATCCTGTATATGACTCTGCGGAAATACTCTTCAGTTATAAACGTTTTTTAACGTAGTACTTTATTAACTATTTTGAGAATAACAGTTGATTGAAGGAAGATTAGTAGATTAGTCGCTCCGATTGAGGTTAGGTCTAGCTAGACATTAGTGACTTGGTCGAAACAATGCGCGCGCAGGTGTCAGTGTCATCAGATGAAAGGTAGCGGTGGCGCCGTAAAATTCAAATTTTCGATGTATTCCCGAATTAATGCGTTTGCCATTATACAATACAAAGTACTTACTATATTAAATAAATTAAATATTGAAGGTACCTACTTACATAAAATCTATATTGTGACAAAAATATATAAAAACATTGTTTAATAATTTTAATTAGTGGTCCACCTAGGTCCTGGACCCAGCCCAGGGGGGGGGTCATGACCCCCATGACCCCCCCCCCCTGGATCCGCCCTTGGTAATAACTGCATTACATTATATTAAAATTAAATAACTACTTTATATCTGCCTTTGTGACGATTCACTGCAGGGGTCAAAAGAAGGTCATTACTTAAATTTTCTTTATTTAATTCATCATATTTTTGGAATCTGATTTCTAAAAACGCTTCACAAAGCCTATTTCTCCAAACGGTTTTCGATTTATTATACGTTGTTAAAAATTGGGATGTCCCAATTGAAGCTTAAACCGAATAAATAATTTTCACGACACTGCTCGAAAATGTGGCCATAGATAACCTAAATCCAGTACTCAAAACTGCCTATATATGTACATTTAACAGCTGACTCATTTATGGCGCACAAACACGACAACAAAGTTACACTAATCGAAAACAGGACGTATCAGTATATGTATTTCATTATACGATACGACTTTTTGAAAGATAATTTCTGAATTTCATTCCTGGCGTGCTGAAACGACATTATTGGACCAATCAACAGTAATCGTCTGCTGCAGTGGCGAAGGGTGCTAACAACTCGATTCCTAGCGGGTTGCCTAAAATTTTGAAGTAACCAAACGCTTCTCTTAGTAACCGATTGTTTGTATAGAGACTTACTCTTCCATAATAAACTTTTAAGTATTTTTCAAAATGGTGCAGTAACAAAACGCATCAAAATATCCACAAGACCAATCAGTCATTCATAAATTCAGTATTCCGTCAGGAATTGTACACTCACACATGTAAATATTCATTCATAAAACCATAGATTCACTACAAGCGTCTACCGTAAGAATAGGCATGGAATAGGCTGAAGATAACCCGGTCTCTATCGGCTTATCACATTTAAAAAAAGACTTTCTACGTTGTGCATAAGGCTTAATTCCACTTTGACAGAAGCTTTTTTTTTAATTAATTTATCCCACTTGGAATAGCCGACGGAATTGACATTCATGCAGCCATTCGTAGACTTATTTAAAATTACTGGAGCGAAATTTAATTTTAAAATATCGAGTTTTAGTGTAAAACAGAAAGTACGATATTTTATCTATTTTTATAATAAGATTTATAAACAGACAAAATTAAACCGCCACGGGCTGTGCTCAGCGCGCTGCACAACACCAAATCGTATACGCTGTGCCGCGCTGCCGGAATGTGTCACTGTATGTACGATTCGGAGCCATAGAACGTGCCGGACGTGATGCGCTAGCGCGGTCGATTTGTTTGTGGTGTGGTATTTATTGAAATGACAACATTAGGTAATGTCATGTCAATCGCTCAGTGTTTTGTAGTTTGTTTATTTATATTATAATAAAATTATGTGAAATAATTTTAATAAAAACACAATATTAGATCAGTGTTGATACGCAATATCGGTGAAATTTAATCGTACATATTATCGTCTGTCAGGTTGTAAATCTGATTATAATTCAGTGTCTAATTCATGTATAAGTAACATATTGTTTTGATACTGATATCAGTGAAAGGATAAATATGCTGCAGTCTTATGGACCGAATTACTGCACGTAAGTACTAGTTTTCAAGAATATAACCTAGTATAACTACTAAGAAATGGGGTATGATTTTTGTTTGCTTTTGTTTCGTCCGGCTTTACCTGGAAAAAAATTCACGCCTCGCCACTGGTCTGCTGCATGCGATGGATGGATGGATGAATGGATGGACGGACGGACGGACGGACGGACGGACAGACAGACGGACTGGATGGACGGATGGACGGGATGGACGGGATGGACGGGATGGACGGGATGGACAGAATAGACGGATGGACAGATGGACGGATGGACGGATGGACGGGATGGACGGGATGGACGGAATGGACGGATGGACGGGATGGATGGACGGATGGACGGATGGACGGAATGGACGGGATAGACGGGATAGACGGGTTGGACGGGATGGACGGGATGGACGGGTTGGACAGGATGGACAGGATGGACGGGGTGGACGGGACGGATGGACGGAATGGACGGGATGGACGGGATGGACAGAATGGACGGATGGGCAGATGGACGGGATGGACAGGATGGACGGATGGACGGATGGACGGGATGGACGGGATGGACGGAATGGACGGATGGACGGGATGGATGGACGGAATGGACGGGATGGACGGGATGTACAGAATGGACGGATGGGCAGATGGACGGGATGGACAGGATGGACGGGATGGACGGGATGGACGGGACGGATGGACGGATGGACGGGATGGATGGATGGACGGGATAGACGGGTTAGATGGACGGATGGACGGATGGTCGGATGGTCGGATGGACGGGATGGACGGGATGGACAGGATGGACGGGATGGACGGGATGGATGGATGGATGATTATGATGATGATCATGATAATGATTTCCTCGCATTAGTCGTGAAAAGCACAATGTTTAGTCTCGGCCAAAAGTGCAATAGATGGACTCGTACTTTCGAGGGCCTCCGCTACGCGTCGGCCCTCAAACAAACTCGTCCATCTATTGCTTACTTTCCAGCCTCTACAACAATGTACTATTTCACTTCTCATACTCGTAAAGTTGTTCTTTGTGTCGAGAGAATGCTGCATAAATGGCTTTTTGTGCCTAAAGTAAAATCTTCGTCTAAGGCCAAGGCAATCAAGCACATACAGCTACGAAAAGTAAAAAAATTATAATAAATAAGTTCATTGTTTTTTAACTAGTATTTATAAAAATTACCATGCATGTCCTCCTTTTCTTGCAATCGAAGTGAAAAGCGTGTAAGACTCGAGCATCAAACCTATTTTCCCCTCTACGTATCTATCCACCCTCACTCGGCTCGGGTGGTTACATGAACATCTCGGGTAAAATGGCTCGTGTTATGGTCTTATTCTACAATGTAAACTCGGCGTCACGGAAATTGCATACGGATTTTGCTTTCAAGCTAATATAACTCTTATCTTTATAACTTTTATTGCTTTTTTTACCAATTTTGCATTGTTATTAAATGGAGGATTAAATTACCTTTCATATGAATCCACACACCCATACTTAACCTTTAAGACTGTATAAGGTTTATAATGGCTTGACACAAATCCGTGGGTGTGCGATTACCGTGACGCCGAGAAAGGCTTGTTCGGACTAGGCTAGTATTTTAGTCTAGTAGCGAGTAATTTAGTAGCTAAACTATTCGCTACTGCCTAAAAATCGTTCGTAAAGACTAATGAAAACTAATAATAAACTAATGAACTCGACTAAATCGACAGGTTCGGACTTGTTTAGCCGGCGGCCGACTAAGCACGGACGCGTGGTGGGGGGTCACTCACTACTAAACTACTAAAAAAAATAGAATAAAATGAATTGACTCGACTAAATTACTTACTAATCTACTCGGCCAATTTTTTGGTGTTCAGACACGTTTAGCTACTAAATTACTCGCTACTAGACTAAAATACTAGCCTAGTCCGAACAAGCCTAGATTGTGGGGCGCAGCACTCACCAGCACCTGGCGCACGTGCTGCAGGTGGCCGCGGAACAGGTCCGGGTGGCACTTGCGCACGTGCTTGACGAGCTGCTCGCCGCGCACGTAGGCGCGCGCCGTCACGCAGTACATGCAGCGCCGCGGCCGGTCCAGCGTGTGCGTCGACACGTGCCGGCGCATGTTTATCTCGCTGTGGAACTTCTTCTTGCACACGGCGCATTCGAAGGCTGTGGGTCATAATTGGGAATGTCTAAAAAACCGGCCAAGTGCGAGTCGGACTCGCGCACGAAGAGTTCCGTACAATTATCTACAAAAATCACGTTTGTTGTATGGGAGCCCCCTTAAATATTTTTTTATTTTTTATTTAATGATTTATTTTTAAAGTCAATACATAATTAAATATTGTGAATATTTCAAGCTTCTATCTGTTGCCGTTATCAATATCGAGCAAAAACGAGCAAAAAATCACGTTTGTTGTATGGGAGCCCCCTTAAATATTTATTTTATTCCCTTTTTTAGTATTTGTTGTTATAGCGGCAACCAAAATACATCATCTGTGAAAATTTCAACTCTCTAGCTATCACGGTTCCCGAGATACAGCCTGGTGACAGACGGACAGACGGACGGACGGACGGACAGACGGACAGCGGAGCCTCAGTAATAGGGTCCCGTTTTTATCCTTTGGGTACGGAACCCTAAAAATTACCAATGGTTTTTACATTTGTTTGCATAGAAAAGTCAATTATAAGAAATTAATTTCAATATTTTGTCATTTAGTTCACTACTTTTTTCAAAATTATTTATTGAAACTATTTTGGTTGATGGCGTCAGATTATAATTGGCAACCCCTTTAACTATTTTTTGCGTAGTGGTACACTGTAACTAGTATCACTTTACTGGCGCTGTCAAAGTGCTAGATGTCAGACAGCGGGTCCAAATCAAACTCCGTAGTTTAATCCACGCGTAAATTGTAAAGAATTCTAAATAATGCTATTCAGCATTTATTAAAGTACAACTTGGACCGTCGACGACATTTACTTCAATGCCAAATGAAGGTCATTGCAAATTTGATATGTAATAACTGCATTACATTATATTAAAATTAAATAACTACAGAAAACGAATTTAAATCATTTATCTCGAAATGATTTTCGATTTACTATACATTACAAAAAATAGACAACCCCAATTAGAAAATAAACCAAATAGTTAAGGATACGGATCTTTCTTCTCCCTCGGATATCCACGGATATTCGACACATCACTAGTAGTACTGCAAGCATATTACTTGCATGGCACTGCAAGTACAACCAGCAAAAAAAAAAGAATACTATAAATGATATTTTTTAACAAAATCTTATTTCAAGTAGACTTACGTCTGTCGTCCAAATGGCTCTTGACGTGGTTGGTGAGGCTGACCTCGTTAGCGAACTCCTTCTTGGCGAACGGGCAGTTTTCATACGGACACAGCAGTTTGCCCAGACCCATGTGCTCGCGTTGGTGAATTATCAAACTGGAAACAAGACTATATTTAAGAGGCAGAATCGAGGCTCAATAATTTTCTTTACAGCCTTAAGTAAGTTAAATAATTTCTGATCGAGCCATCCATAAAATAAATTATGTCCACCAAATTATGACCAGCGATTTGTTCTCGAACAAAATGGGAGGGGGGTCTAAAAACCATCTAAATCGGTGTGGTGTAATTTATGATATACCAGCTATATTCAACTTGCGGTCCGTGAGCTACATATGCCCCCCGCCGAGCTTCTATGAGTGGCACTCTGGCTATAAATTTTATATTTATTTTCCACCATTTTGAATTTTGACAGTCAATTTTGCAGCCTGTTGCAACACATTTGTGGTCTACACAGAAAAAAGGTTAAATATGACTGATACCCATACCCATAAAACAGTGTTATGTCTTAGGGCAAAACTATACCCTGCACTACTACTGTGCCCTACTACTACCCTACGGCCTACATGCTACTACGCTACCCAGCAGCATCATAAACTACTTATTTCTATATTTTACAGAAAACTACAAAATTTTACGATGGTGGCCTAGTGGTTTCCCCTATTGCTCATCAATAGACCCCGTTATCTTGTCGCACTGTCATTGGGACATTGGGGTCTACTTATCAAGCAGAGGATCGTGGATTCGAACCTGGGCTCGCACCTTTGAGCATTTCGGAATTTATGTGCAAAATTACATTTCAAATCTACCATGAGCTTTACGGTGAAGGACAACATCGTGAGGAAACCTGCACACATCTGAGTTGATATTCAATGGTGTGTGAAGTTCCCAATCCGGAGTGGGCCCGCGTGGGAACTACAGTGCCCCGCAGTGGGACATATACAGGGTGTAACATTTAGATCGGTCAGTATGGGAAAGTCTGAAACTATAAGACATACGAAGATCTGTTCTTAGGAACCATGTCATTGATTTTAGTAACAAGAAAAACTGCATACATACATGTAAAAAAACTTTTACTCAGCTCGGGAATCGAATCCGGACGTTTTGAAGAATAATACTAACACTATTTCTAACACTTCCCTACGCTTCGCTACGAAACATGATGTCTAAAATTAATAAAATGCATTGTTTTCATATACTTTCATTTATTTTAGTAGGTGTTTGAAATGACTACCATTTTTTAGGGTCCCGTACCCAAAGGGTAAAAACGGGACCCTATTACTGAGGCTCCGCTGTCCGTCCGTCTGTCCGTCTGTCACCAGGCTGTATCTCGGGAACGGTGATAGCTAGAGAGTTTAAATTTTCACAGATGATTTATTTCGGTTGCCGCCATAACAACAAAACAAATACTAAAAAATGGAATAAAATAAATATTTAAGGGGGCTCCCATACAACAAACGTGATTTTTTTTTGCTCGTTTTTGCTCGATATTGATAACGGCAACAGGTAGACGCTTGAAATATTCACAGAAAATTTAATTATATATTGACTTTGAAAATAAATCAATAAATTAAAATAAAAAAAATATTTAAGGGGAGCTCCCATACAACAAAACGTGATTTTTATAGATAATTGTACGGAACCCTTCGTGCGCCAGTCCGACTCGCACTTGGCCGGTTTTATTTTCAATTCAACATTCTTATAGTTCCAGACTTTTCCATAGTGACCGATCTAAATGTTATACCCTGTATAGGCTGTTAGGCTGGGACGCGAGTGTACCTGGCCTTGGACTTGAAGGTGGCGCCGCACTTGTTGCACATGTTGCCGGTGTGCTTGGCGAGGTGGCGCTGCAGCTGCGCGCGCTGGATGTACGAGCACTTGCAGATGGAGCACTTGTACGGCTTGTCCGCCACGTGGGTCAGCACGTGACGGCGGATCACCTCGATCGTGTACGTGCTGTAGCCGCACTAAAACATTCACACGAAAGGGCTTATTACACTTGGCTTTTACGATTCTAACCCCCTGTTTCACCATCCATTGATCAAATTTATTTGACGGATAAATGTGATGCCGTCTCCGTTTGTTTTGTTCGAATAGACGGAGACGGCGTCACATTTATCCGTCAGTTAAAATTAATCAATGGGTAGTGAAACAGCCCCTAATTGATTTAGAACCCTAATTTAGTAAAGTGTAATCGCGTTTAGCTAGTAAGGATCCTAAAAAGTATAGTAAAAGTAGAAGTAGAAGCAAGAATGGCTTTTGAGAAGCTGAATGATTTAGCAAATTTAGCCAAGTGTAATAAGCCCTTAAAGGTCGATTCATATCTACAGACACCGAGCGTGTCAGACACGTGCCGTGGCAGACAAAATAATATTCTTCTACACAGTTCCTATTAACGAATTCATGTCTATGTCTATCGTAATACGACCGCACAGACACCGACAGACACGGGCCGTGCGGCGGCAGTACGCGCAAAGAATATTTTATCGGTGTCTGATACGGCACGTGTCTGACACGCTCGGTGTCTGTAGATATGAATCGATCTTTATTTATTTTTATTATTTATTTATTTATTAATAAACGTGAAAGTTTGTGTGGAGGGATGGATGAATGTGTTTCACGCCACTTCGTGAATGGCACTAGCTATATGTACATATATTCCCATGGTATCGGGTTTCACGCATGAAAAATTTCTAAGTCTCTACCGTAGAATACAGACATGTGAAATTTTGCACGGAGGCATGACTTTGTTACTCTTTCACGCTAAAACGGTTTGACAGATCTTGATGAAATTTGACACACAGATTGTTTATAACCTGGATTAACATATAGGATACTTTTATCCCGGAAAAATGCATAGTTCCCGCGGAATAGCGATAAACGAATTTATCACAGACAGAGTCGCAAGCAACTGCTAGTAATATTATTTATTCCCATTTATGGAAAAGCTTGTGAGTCTATGTAGTAACATAGAACTAGTAGTTCACACTAAAATTGTTGGAGTGGTTTGGATAAAATTTAGTATGCAGGTCTAATCTAATGAATAACACATAGGTTACCTACTTTCTATCTCAATAGAAATTGCATCCTGATCTTATATGATGAAGTTCTTGGGAATTCCCATAGGAATTAAGAAAAGTCCACAAAAAAGTAATTTCACTGGATCACATTGGTTTACACAAGCAAAAACTAGTATCTCTACATAATAATTAATGTCCCACATTTTCAGAGCTTAAAAAACCTGATATCAAAAAACGAGAACTAGAAGCAAATTACACTAAAGTAAATAACTAATAAATTACTTATCACTTCTGATTAATATATTTCATTAAATGTTGCAGATTGGTAAAAATCTATAGCCAACTACTTGTTGTTCTTTGCTGAGTAAGATACCATATAAATAAAAAAGATAACAGTCAATGTTCCTTAGTGCAAGTAGCAATTAAAACTTTTACTTACCCTTTGCAACCAATAGCAGCATTAGGAAGAAAATAATAATATTTTATCATTAGAGCTTACAAATCAGTCATGTCATTTATCTTTTAAAACTTACCACATCACATTCATATTTTTTGTCGCCATGTATTTCTAAATGCTTTGCCATAGCTGCTCGAGAGCTCGTGATTTTGCTGCAGTGGTCACATTCAAACTGATTAGGGGTTTCTGTTAAAGGAAAAATTGATATTTTATACCAAATGTATACTTACCACAGTTAAAGAAGTTTCAATTACATAATATTGTATATCAAAGGCATTTAAATAGACATACAGTATTAAATTTGCAGTATTGACTGAACTGCAATTTTTTACCTGAATGAAATTTTTGTGTATGAATGATCAACTTGGAAAAATTTCCTGTGTGATATGCACAATGTTTGCATTGGAAATGATTCTGATTGATATGCTGCAAACGTAGATGCACTATCAAATTGTCCTTACGGGTGAAGGTGGCATCACAAATCTGGAATAATAGAATATGTATTAAATGGCTGTTACATTTCTACAACATTTATTAATCACTAACTAGTTGTCACTATTTTTAACTTCCAACCAACAAATTGTTTTGCAATTTGGCGAAATATTTAATATTCATAAGTAAAAATGTGTATAATAATACTTACAATAAATAAAAAAAAAACTCTTTATCTGTCCCTAACTGAACTCTCCTCTCATCCACTTATAAGTTGACTGGTAGAGACGATTAAAGCAATGTTTTTCAATGTTTTTCTAGGGTGGGCTCCCTAACCATTAGGACCTAATGCTACCTGACTATCATCCGCAGACCCCTAAAAAACTTTTACTGCCAATCCGTGTACAAATATCAATCAACTTTAGTTTTAGTTTTATCTGTTTTTTTTTTTTATTTTTGTACAAAAATGGATGTGCTTTACATACACACTTAAGAGGTAAAATCATTTAGATATACCTAGTAAAAATATTTCTTTTCATTTTTTTTTACATGTGTTATGAAACTTTACTTCTTACCAAAATTTTATAACTTTATGTTAACTACAATGAATTAATCTTGTTCCATTTATTCCATTTCAAATATGGAACCTTAAAAGTAAAAAATCCACTAAAGTAGTTCAAGTAGTTCTTAGTATGATCTGCAACAAAGTCACTGGTGACCTGCCTGATGCATACATGTTTGGGCAAGGAATGGTAAAGACCCAATTATTGTACACTAATTAACCTTTTGATAGTGATTAACACAAGTAATACATGAGCAATAAGAATTGTATTTAGAAACTGAGGTATCATTTCTATATTGCTGATCAATGTTTTATACAAGAGAGGTTAAAGATAAGGCTGTCCTATTCTAACTACTTTCCAGGTACACATTATTTATTTATTATTATTATATAAATACAAACATTAATTAAATTACACTGTATTACTTCACACTCATAAACTTTACACAAGCTTGTGCGAGTGCTGCACATTCCCTAACCTCACGCTATAATAACATTGCACAGGGATCACTCAAACCACATTACCTGCTGATTGCGGGCGGGCTGTTCCCATTTGCACCATATTCACTATGAAATACAATTTTAATGTCCTGAGTTAAGTACTGATTAATTAGTCTAGGTACCAAGTATGCCGTAGTTTTTTTGCATAGTGGAACATAAAAGTACATTTAACTTGTTGGATACACAAAACAAGTATTAAGTGAAGCAGTTGTATTCCAGTTGAAGACAAAACTAAAAACCCGCTGAACTAATGTATGCAAAAGAAAAAGAAAGTACATGAATATCAGAAACTTACTTCACAAGGATACATGTTCACACTTGCTCCATCACATCCCTTCTGCGCTATGTGACGTAGCACATGAGCTCTTCTAACAAACTGCTTCTTGCAGTGTTCACATTCAAATATCTCCCGTTCATGCACATCAGCAATATGCTGTTTCAAAGCCTTCTTATCAGGGCAACAAACAGTACACTGGCCGCAGGATACCGCCCCCGGGAGCTTAGAGTGCTCCATATTCAAATGATTGGTGTAGCTTTCCTTAAATCGGAACTTTTTACTGCATTCTGTGCAACTGAATGCGGCCTGTCGCAAATTAACATGAAATTAATACATGGAACTTTCATTCCTACTTGCAAAATAATAACACTATATAATCCAAATGTTGTTTACCTTTTTGGCCGTAATGTCCAGCAATTTAATAGTCTTCTTTTCGGAACAAATACGTAAGTGTTTACCTAAATATGTTTTGTTCGAAAAAGAGCAACCGCAGAAGGTGCACTCATTTTTTACATTGGGATTTTTCTTTTTCTTGGATCCCGGAGGCCGTCCTAATCTTTTACGTTTAGGTGGCATATTTAATTGTTACCATCAACTCCTTGGCTGGATATTTACAACAACACGACTAGTTTCTCTCCTTAGCTAATTTTGATATTACTTTCGCTCAGGCGCTGGGCTCGATGTTGGTTTGGTTTGGTCTTGATTTGATAGGGCTTCATTCAATTCAGTCAGTCTGTCGAATCGAAAAGCCAAAGCCAAGCCACGTCACGTCACTCATTTGATTTGACACATGGGTTGGGATTTTTTTATACAACCTCAGAGAAAAGGCTACGGAGTCTTAGCCCATACTATATTTAGAAGTCTACATTATACAAATAAATAAAAAAGTAATATAATTTTTATCCCTTGTGGTGGCCTTTACGATGGCTTAGTTATTTTAGCTACAGCTACAATACGGTGCAGCGGCATGTTTTGGTGGTGACAGCTAAACTTGTTGGCGTTTTATTTCATGCCTCTACCCTTGTTTAACCTATTTAAGTTTAATTTAAAGCCTTCCAAGGACCGAAGTGCGGGGCGAGCGTGCGACGCCGACGGAGCGTGCGTAGCGCGTTGTATAACACTGAATGATATATAGTGGCATGACACATCGCCAACGTATGGGCGCGAGGCCCGTGTTACCGTATATGATTCAGAGTTATACAACGCGCTGGACACGCTCCGTCGGCGCCCCGCGCTTCGGTGTGTGGACGGCTTAAAACCACACTATCAAAATCATCTAGCTAGAAGCAGTGATACCAACATAGCCCAAAAAAGGCGCAAAATGTTAATTTAGCAAATATTCAGTCCCTTGGAAGAAAAATAAGTTTATGAATAAAAAAAATAAACTCAATTTAAACGGAATTAGAAGTACAAACATTTGTGTGACGCCGTCCGCATTTATAGTTGTCGGTGTTAAATTCTTTCCGCTCGAGTCTAACAGTGCTAAGAGACTCTAGGGCTTTGTGCAAACCCATGGTGCAAACCTTGGTGCAAACACTAACATGACTGAACCCTGAAAGCCGTTACCACGACAACTCGATGTAAACAAAGTTCAGTCAAAGTCATTAAAGATTATCATACTGTTTTCTTCTGAAAGGCAGATAAGCAGAAAACGAAAGAAAATAAATTTGAGTAATTAGTGGACTTATTATGAACCATGGAAAAAGAATTGGACCCAAGTGTAGTAAAAGCTACGCAAGCATCGCTTGGAAAATACGTAAAGCGTCCTCCATTGACTGAAAAGTTGTTAAAGAAGCCACCCTTTCGATTTTTACACGACATTATAACATCGGTAAAAGTATTGATTATGCTATAGGATAGTACAGCGACAGACGTTTTAATTGCTTTAGTCCACGTATAGTATAACTTACCTATTACCTATTGCTTTTAATTTTACCAACTTTTCACAGATTTTGAAAACTACAGGATTTTTCGAGGGTTTATTTGAAGAAGAGGAATTAGTATCCGATAATGTAAAAGACAGGGAAAGTAAAATCTTATTCCTAAATAAAGTTATATCAGTTGTTGGTAAGTGCAATTTAAGTGTATGAATGGCACCATAACCTATTCTATCTCCTCTGGTTATTCTCAAGTTTTTCAGTAGGTTTTCTTCTGCCAAGTCCTGCCTATCTTTGTCTTAATAGACTTCCTAATGAGTAATTATCTTTTTGCTTTTACAGGTTTAACTACAGGAAAACCTTTGTCAGTAAAACCATCCAAAATAGTTGCAGGCCAAGAGCCCGAAAAAACAAATGAACTACTTCAGTGTTTAGCACAAGCACTGGACAGTAATTTGTCTTCAGGTGAAGCTGTAAAAAAAATCAAAGAAGGAACAAATCCATCACAAACATCAGACACAAAAGTGAAAGAACTTAAAATTACGAAGAAAAGTACTGATACAAAAAATGTAATATCCAAAAGCAGTGACAAGTTAACAACAAGTCAAAAGAAAGAACAAAAGGGAAGTTCCATAAAAAACGGAAATCAGGAAAGAGTTAGTAAATCAAAAGTTAGGGAGAGCAGTATAGTCAAACAAGAATCTGCACCTAAAATACCAGCACAAAAATCCAAAATAATCAATAAAAAAACTCAAGTACAAAATGTTGATCAACCTATTGCTAATTCACAATCAAGTAGAAAATCATCCAAAACATCCAATAAAAGTCTTGAAAAATCAGTTGATGGAAAAAATGAAACTTTGGCAAATTCTCAAAAGGAACTAGAAATCAGCATTCCTGATCTGGAGATCCCCCTTCCAGAAAAAGAAGAAATGGGACAGAGAAACCTTGATACTTCTTATACCATTGCAGATACAGATTTAAATTCTTCATCATCTCAAGATTTAATGGAACCTAACAACAAAGTAGAAGACAACCAACCGCAAGAAAATAATTTAGCTTCTTTTAGTGATTCAGTAGCTACAGAAAAAGAATTCACAGAAAATAAAATAAAGGATGAAGACACTACTGTTGAAACTAAAGAACATAAGCAAGGCACCACAGAAAACAAAAATCAAAATCATTTAAATCTACGACAGAATAGCATACCAAGCGACAAGGAAATAAAACAAGATAGAGTTACATCAGCCAAGAATCATGAAACAGTCTCCAATAATGTGAGGCCAACAAGTGTTAGGCCATCGTCATCTAGGCCTGGAGCACCGCGATTTAGAGACAAACATGGAACTACAGAGCAGGGAGCTGAAAATATCCTTTTGGGTAAAGTCAATATAATTGCTGAGAACACAACAAACGAAGAGGTACATAGTAAAACTAGTAATCATAATTTAATTATGTACAGTCAAGTGTAAAAATATTAACTTATTCAAAGTTTCAAAAATAAGTACCACAGACTTTTATTCCGACGCAATAAGGCCGTAGTAACATATTTTTGAGTGGTTTGAATAGATACTTATTTTTGCATTTGACTGTACGTAGGTATGCGATTGAACATTTTTTTAGAATTATAAAAGCTATACAGTATTTTTTTTAGGAAGAGGAAACAAGCATCATTATTGTGGAGCATCAATTAAATGATAATACATCTGTAGAACAAACGGAACAGTTGTCATTAAACCAGCATGGTCATTTGGTACAACAAATTTTGGACTCTCAAAAGGAGTTTTCTCAGGTCAATGGCAAGACTGAGATTGTAAGTCCAAAACACTACATATCTTTAAAATGATAAATAATTGATGTCATTACCATAGCACATTTATAATATTGCAGGAATGGCAATTTGGTGCCCAAAAAGCAAGGGAGGCATCTAATCAGGAGATGGAGCTAGTAAGATTTAATATTCAAGCATTGTCGCGTGCTGCCAATCCCTTAGGAAAATTGTTGGACCACATACAGGAAGATGTGGAGGTGATGCGGCCGGAGTTGCAACAGTGGACGAAAACATATGAAGAGACGTCAAAGGAGCTCTTGAAACAAAAAGCGTAAGCAATGAACGAGAAAAGCAATACATAAGATCTAGATTTTTTTACCCTAAGAATGCTTTTAAACACCAAGCTAAGAAAAACTACAGGAAAAAAATATTAAACACTTGCAGGAGTCAAATGGTTTCAAAGTTTGGGCTTCATTTTAGCTAAGAATTATTACCACTCTTAACTAATAACAAAAAAAAACATTTCAGGGCCAATGATGAATCTCTATTACCTCTTCATGCAAAGATAAAACAGTTGGATGGCGATATAAAAGAAAAGCAAGACAAAATTGAAGATCTCAAGATAGTGATACACAAGAATTCATCCAGAATTGAAAAGTTACTGGCAAATGGGAGTGTGCAATAAGTTCTGAATCATGTAATTTACACCTATTCCTCACTAGATAAATAAAATAATGTAGAAAATAGTAGTGTTTCCACTTTATGTTATTGCTTAGATGTTTTTGATAATGTTGATTTTAAGAAAACTATTATTATTTCCAAATTATTATAATCTAATAAGAGACAAACATAATTTATTAATACAGAATTCATACCTTATAATTAGCCTCAATTAAATGTTAAATAAAAGTAATTCTTATATTTATATTTCTAATAGAAATTTATTTACCAGTTTATCACTCAAAAGAAAATAATGCTACTTAACTAATATGGTAGAAACACACATCATATTTATTTATATTTTCATTTTACCAATTAAACTCAAGTAGCCTCTCTCTATTTTCTTTTGAGTATTACCCACGATTTTTACCTATACAACTTATTAAATTTGTAAATGTTATTGAGTTGATCAATACTTATATTAGCATGTTGGAGCTGTTGGACTAAGTAAAACTGATAGATTCTACCCATTATTATGGCATAGATTATAATAGACTATTGAATTTTTTCTACCTTTCTTGAGTCACTTCTGACCCTGCAGTTTTTAACCCCCGACACAAAAAGAGGGGTGTTATAAGTTTGACCGCTATGTGTGTGTCTGTCTGTCTGTCTGTGGCATCATAGCTCTTAAGCGGGTGCACCGATTTGGATGCGATTTTTTTTAATAGAAAGCAGGTTTCTTGGCGATGGTTCTTAGATATGTTTCACCAAAATCAGTGCAGCCGTTTCAAAGTTATCAGCTCTTTTGTTAGCTGCGGAAGAGATCTTAGACGCATAACGGGCATTGACAGTGACATAATTGCGTTGGGGGTTTTTAAAATTTTTAATTTATTGTTATTTGAGTACACCTACACGGTAGAGAAGAAAAAATAACATCTTGTGGCCTTAAAACTACAGAGCAGCTAATAAAATATTTGCCAAGCAAAATTGTTACAATCCAGTACGCAAAAATAGAAAATAAACAGTATATACTTCTTGATAATTTATAGGTACTCTTATTTTGGCTATATTACCTAACCAATTACATGCAAATAATAAAATTAGCTGCTGTAAAAAAAGCGTTTAAGTAATTCTAATAATGGGAGTTACAACTTCCAACTTTATTATTTTTATTCTGCTTAGTGAAACCCTACACTAATCTTATAAAAAAATAATTAAAAATAACAGGCAGGTCATTCATCATCATCATCATCATCCCAGCCAATATACGTCCCACTGCAGGGCACAGGCCTCCTCTCAGAATGAGAAGGGTTGGGCTGTAGTTCCCTCGCGGGCCCAGTGCGGGTTGGGAACTTCACACACACCATTGAATTTCTTTGCAGGTGCATGCAGGTTTCCTCAGGATATTTTCCTTCACCATAAAGCTCATGGTAAATTTCAAATGTAATTTCACACCTAAATTCCGAGAAACTCAGAGGTGCGAGCCGGGATTTGAACCCATAACCCTCTGCTTGAGAGGCGATAGGTCAAACCACTAGGCCACCACTAGGGCAGGTCATTGAAACACTAAATCCCAGAAATTGGTGGCATCATGAAAATTTGGTTTTTATCCTTTTAAAATTGTGAAGGTCCCTCCCGCACACACACACACACACACATTATTAAAGATATTTTTTGTTACCATTATAATTTATTGCACAAAATAACAAAGTTAAGTGTGTAAAAAGCGGATTTGATGCCTCTCAGTTTTCTCAGCCAACTTTATACAGAACAGGATTTGGATATTTATACATTGGGTTGGTATATTATATTATAAAATAGGTATGTCATTCACAAAAAGTAGGTATACATTCATAATGACACTGAAGGGAACACAAATTTACTTTGGTCTAAGGTGACACCACAGAAAGCAATATGAATTAAAATTGTGGAATCATAATAACCATGTATATAATGTATTAAAAATTATAGGACAAATGACACCAATTGACCCTGCCCCAACTAAGCAGAGCTTTTACTATGGGTACTAGACAACAGATATACATATTATGTAGATAGATACAATATAACATCCACAACTTGTTGTATTGAAGTTTAGCCATTTTTGTGACAAGCCCTCAAAATGATACCCTTAATTGTAGCATTTGCAAGTATTTTTTAGGTGCCAAGGTCATCCTTATCGAAAAATGTAGTTTAACCAAATGAAATTCATTAAAATTATGCCATGCCAAGCCAATATGTGTAACCTAACTCAATATAAACAGATTTATGGAGTCCAAAAAGTTGCACCATGTCAACACATTTAGCTCCTGCAATGTTCCACTAAGCCCTTACGCTATAATTTATTGAATCAGGTGTTACTTTGCGGAGGTTCATATCTATAAACTGAAACATTTACTTTGCTCACCCGCGCGCGGTCACTGTGTCACTGGCATAGGAGTATGAATTCTGTTGACATTCATGCATGTTGCTGGCATATACATATGAATTTTTGATCGGACATTGTGTTGCTGGCACTGAGTGTATTAAATGGTTAAATAAAAAAAAATAATCACACAAAGTTCAAAGTTCCATTGTGACATGGAATTATCCACATAATTGTATGGTTAATTTTTGTGCCAGATCATTTTCATACAATTATTATCTACCTGTGTTAAGATGTTCATTTTTTGAACTCTACTGTTATGCCCATGGTACCTTGCATAGTAAACAAATTGCAGTCATAATGACCAGTTTGTCATTATAGGCGGAGTCATAATTATCACATTCTATTGTATTTCTACTAAATCTACATTGAGATAATACTAAAACTAGATGTTGCCCATTTCCTAACTGAATAATAATGGAAAGTTGGTATATTTTAACAATTTATTTGCAAAAGGTTCTACAGTGAGAGATCATGACATGTTATTTATTTTGGTGCAGGCGGTTGAGGAGGCACGTCGTATCGACTTACATAGCACTCGCGCCTGAAACCTATCCTATTGTGGCATTGACGTTTAACCATAATTGCAGCTTGTTCGATACGCATGACTAGCCTGTGTTGACTTTCAAGCTTTTCTAAACAAGTTTTACAAATTGTTTTAGGTAATGGATCTGATGGGGACACCTGAAAAATAAAAAAAATAAAATCAATACCATCAAATGTTTGCCTATTTGTTACCTGTCCACAAATAAATACTTCAAGAGTTAAATTTTGGTAATTGAACCGAATAGTCAACAATCAGTCAAATAATTCATAATTTGTAAACAAACTTAAAGAGTCAAGCATTATGAGATGTTGATGGGAGACATAAAGGCATCTACGTAAATAGTGTAGAAAAAGATTGTTATGATTTGTTATGAATAACATGAAAATATCTAATCTTAAAGAGAACTACGATCGTATAAGGAGATCATACGATCGATAAATTTAATATTTTCGACAATAACTTACGTTTATAGATAGATGTCTATTGATCTTTTCAGAAATGCACATACGTATCCCTTCGTCGCCATAAATATGAAGCACTACACGATGCATATCAGAACATAATCGACAAATAAATCCCGTTAATACGCCTCGTTCCAAGCTACCCATTATAATATTCTGAATATTTAGTATTTGATTAATTTACTCCTAAATCCAATTAATCAAATAAATGATTGAATGAAATTTAACAACGAAATAGAATCACTCTTAGAGCACTTCTCTCTCCTCTCTCTCTTATTTTTTCTTTTTCCTTGTTTTTGTTATGAAACTTTTTTTATTTTGTCATGTATATTTTTAGCCCATGGGTTTTCCGATCATACAGCCAAAGACGACACTTGTCAAAAACAAAAACTTGACAAAGACAAAAAAAAGTGATTTGCTGTAACTTAAAAGCTGCAGGCATTTCGTTTAATAATATTTTATATTTTCTTCAAGTATTAATAAAACTTTTAATCAGTTAGTTTAGTGATGATTTCAAGTGTTATCTAAAATATCTCACAGAAAAAATAATATTTTAGTATGGCAGTACGACATCACAGCTGATGGGAAATACGAGAGTGAGCGAGACGGTACGATACGAACTTCGATTTTCGTAGTGGCCCCCAAATAGAATATAACCAGGAGAGTGGGTAGAGTGTCGATCGCGGTCGGTTGTTCTTAAATGCGAATTACCCAAAAAAATATTTTTCTTTTGAGTTTTCTATTCTATCTTCTGTATTGAGTTGCTATTCCTTTGTTGTTATATGGTTGTGGTGTAATAGGTAAGTTTTTCCTTGGTTTAGTTTAGATTTAAACCCGTAGATTAGTTTAAACTTTTATCTTTTTTGTTTTTGTGGATTGGCGGGTAGTCTATGCCAGCTTTCTCATGGATGAGATTGCTGGCTTAGACGACCCTGGAGGAGGGAATTTTCGCTCCATTGTTACTAATATTGATCTGTCGCAACATGAACAATTTGAGAGAGAACAAGCGAAACATATTTCCCTCACGATGAAGGATTACGCGGGGAAAAAACGTGCGAGGAGAAATCGCCAAAAAAATAAAAATGTTAATAAAAGCGACAGTGAGCGATCCCGTTCAAGGTCCGCATCATCCTCTGGGGATTCAACGCAAAACTCAGACATCGATACTCAAAGAGATACACAGCTCCCCTTAGGCCAAAATGTCGTAAATCCTACCTTGTCATCGCACTCTCCTCCGGAATATTTAGTTACGCAGCCACCTATTCAGACTGAAACCCAAACTCCAGCGTCCCCTGGCATCCCCTTTACACCGATAGGACGAGAAAAATATTCTGAACGTGATCAGGGTCCTTTCGTTGTACACGTTCAGAGGATAGAAGTTTCCCCGGACGCAGGAACTATTTTGCAACCGGTAGCGTTTGGTTTCTTTTTACAAAAAAGAAAAAGGGAATTCCCCAATATAATTGATGGCAGTGTTAAAAGGATAGGGCGCAACAGAGTGTCTTTAAATTTTCACACCGCTAACGACGCGAACTCATTCCTAGATTCCACAACATTGTCTAATCACAAATTTAAGGCATCAATTCCCTCTTTTAATGTGACTAGGATGGGACTAGTGCGGGGTATTCCATCTGAATGGTCCCCCGAAGAGGTATTGGAAAACATCCACGTTCCTGATAACTCAGGAGGTGCCCGTCCTGTGAAGGCTCGCAGGCTAAATTATAAAAAAAATAATCCAGATGGCACGTACTGCTGGCTACCCGCACAAACTGTAGTTATAACCTTTGATGGCCAAGTCCTACCGAAGAGAATTTTTATATGTCTAAACTCTCTTCCAGTAGAACAATATGAACTACCAACCATCCAATGTTTTCGTTGTTGCCGTTTTGGGCACACCAAAGAAAAGTGCCGTTCTAGCCCTCGTTGTTTCCGCTGTGGTAACTCCCACACAGGTGATTCCTGCAGGGTTGATGCCGAGGAAGGCTACTGTTGCAATTGCCCCCAAGGTTTAGGTTCGGGTCACTTTGCCAACAGTAAAAAGTGTCCGGAATACAACCGACAGCTTTTAATTAAAAAATCTATGACTAGCGAAAATATCTCATATGTGGAAGCATCTAATCTGCATACTAAAATCACCCGCAAATCGTATGCAAATGCAGCAGCATCTTCTCCAGGAGCATTTACGTCATATAAAAAAACGTTTTTCTATACCCCCCGTTCTCCTCCTCCGTCTCGTAAAGGTTATGACAAAAAGGCTCATGAGGCCATTACAAGAGAACCAGTAATCAACACTGGCCCAGTTTTTTCGAATAAACCTATTGAACAATCTAACGAAGTCATCATCAATGAGTTGATCAAATTGTTGTCTTATTTTGTAAAAATATTCTCTCCTTCTAGCCCCCTGGCTGATAGTTCTTTGTTATCCCACGTTGCCCCATTTATTTCTTCTCTTCTGTTTTCTTCTAATAATGGATCAAGTAGTAATTCAGTGGAACTGCCGCAGCATAAATAATAAGAAAAACGATCTTTCCTTTTTGATTAATAAATTTAACCCTTTCATTCTAGCCATATCAGAGATATGGCTAAAACCTGATTATAACTACAAATTAAATAGTTTCGTTACTCTGACTGACTGCAGGGCGGATGGTCGAGCTGGATGTGCTCTGTTCATCAGAGACCATTGTCCATTCTCTCCTATCCCAACTCCTCGTCGCAATACAGGTTGGCATACAGTCTGTGCTCGCGTGGGAGACATAACCTTTTTATCTTTATACTTGCCTTCTCCCTCTTCTGAAATTCTTTCCGAATTAAAACAATTAATCGGGACCCTACCTCAACCCGTTATTATCTTGGGGGACTGTAATGTCCATCACCGTGTTTGGGGGTGCGATAAAAATGACGCTCTCGGTGATCAACTTCTAGAGATATTAGACTCAGTTAACTTGTGTCTGTTAAACACTGGCTCCCCGACATTACGCACACATCCTAACCAATCTATTAGTGCAGTAGATTTATCCCTTAGCTCTCCCTCACTGGCCTCTCAGATCTCCTGGGAAGTCCTTGATAGCACTTTCGGAAGCGATCACTTCCCGATTCTTATCAGGCTTCCCTCCTCGTCTCCAATGCGTCCACCTGTTGTTAAGCCTCTTTTAGTATACAACATTAATGGAGGAGACTGGGACTCTTACAAGCTTTGTCTTGAAGCTGAATCTAAGAATCTGCCTTCAATCGCCCCTAACTCCATACAAACCTGCTCTGATGCCCTAGTACTTGCTGTTAAATCTGCAGCGGATAGAGTTTTTCCCCTCAAAAATTCGGCTACAGGCAAATTACCTTCTCCGCCTTGGTGGGACAAAGACTGCACAAATGCAGTTAAGAATAGAAAGAAAGCTGAACGTGCATACTCCGCTAATATGTCAACAAAGAATTTCGAGATATTGGGAAATATTATGTCTGAAACTAAAAAACTACTCAATGACAAAAAGTTTGAGGGTTGGAAAAATTTTTGTTCCTCCTTAAATCCTGTCACCCCAGACTCCTTAGTGTGGAACAACATCAGGAGATTTAGGAGGTCATATAATCCTCGATCCGTTTCTTATCCTCCGTCACAAGAGTGGGCTGAATCTTTCCTGTCAAATATAGCTCCCCCTTATGTTCCGACTTTACATGACCTAAAGATCGAATCACAGATCGTCGAGTCAACTGACCCTTTAGATCAACCGTTCTCTATGCAGGAGCTGAATAATGTTCTTAAGTCAGTTAGGGATTCTTCTCCAGGTCATGACGGGATTCCATATTCTTTCATAGCCAAAGCCGGGGAATCATTCCTTAAATATTTTCTTAACTTGATTAACTGCATATTACTTTCTGGTCATTCTCCGTCCTCTTGGAACTCCCAGTTGATCTTGCCAATCCTTAAACCATCCAGGGATCCCAAAGATCCACGCTCCCACCGCCCTATAGCATTATCATCAGTCCTAACCAAAATTTTGGAACACCTTATAAAAAACAGACTTGAGTGGTTCATGGAGAGTAATAACCTTTTTGGAAAAACCCAGTTTGGTTTTAGAAAGGGAAAAAGTACTATAGATAGCCTTGCCATTTTTACTTCTGATATAAGACTCGCATTCTCGCGAGGAGCCTCAGTTGTTGCTGCTTTCTTGGACGTGGAGGCTGCCTACGACAATGTACAGCTCCCTATTCTCAGGGAAAAATTCCGCAAGCTGAGAATCCCGGAGAAGCTGGCTAACCTTGTGGGTAACTTTCTTGCAGAACGACAGATAACTTTTCACGGAAGGGACCCTCGAATTAACCCATCGAGTATAGTCTGGCGGGGACTGCCTCAAGGTTCAGTACTCAGCCCATTGCTGTACAACTTGTACACACATGACTTGGAAGATTCGGCCGGAGCTTCCCATATATTACAATATGCCGATGATTTATTGCTCTATGCTTCAAGTAGAAGTATAGAATCGGCATCGGAAATGATCTCATCATCTTTGTTGGAAACAAATACCTGGCTAATAAACAATGGCTTATCTCTTTCATCTTCTAAAAGTTGTGTCGTGATATTCTCTCGAAAGAAGTCAGTCCCAAGTATTGATATATCAATAAATGGCTGTGCAATCCCTGTTAGTCCCCATTTTAAATTTCTTGGAGTAGTTCTAGACTCGAAGCTGAATGGTGAAATGCATTTCGAACATGTTATTAAAAAATGTGAACGCAGTCTCAATACTCTCAGATGCCTATCTGGGGTATGGTGGGGCGCTCATCCAGCCTCTCTCAGACTTTTATACAACGCTACTGTAAGAAGTGTGTTAGATTATGGCTCTTTCCTACTGGTCCCGGGCAACAAAACAGGCTTTCGAAAACTTGATCTTATTCAATCAAAAGCCTTACGGATTATTTTAGGAGCAATGAGATCCAGCCCCATAAATGCTCTCCAAGTAGAATGCGCTGACCCTCCCCTCGATTTACGCAGGCAGTTCCTAGCTGATAGTTATCTATTTCGGTCCCTTCAATTCTCTCATCATCCTATTATTAACAGATTATTTGACCTTAAATCTATGAAATGCTGGAATAATAGTAGACCTCCATGCCTTGTAAAAAGCTTTCAAAAATTTCAGTCCATCAAGGACCCTGTCTTCCATTCTTCCAGGCTCTCACTGTTCGAGTTTAATTATGTGACCATTACCCATCAACCCAATGTGTTACTTAATTTTGACATCTGCCACAACGACCCACATGCTGATGAATATCTTCGTCAAATTCTTAGTAGAGAGTGGCATGACTGGAATACCATTTATTGTGATGCATCTAAATTGTCTCCAGCTGGATGCGTAGGAGTGGGAATTTTTCATTCCCAGTATAATATCGTCCAAAAAATCAAATGTCCTCCGGAAACCTCCGTCTATACAGGGGAATGCATCGGGATCTTGGAGAGTGTTAAATATATTCTGCTTTTTAAATTAAGAAAAACTCTAATTTTCTCTGATTCCCGTAGTTGTTTACAGGCTTTACTGTCGAACCCCTTTTCAGTTAAATTTCATAACCCAGTAATTTACCAGATTAAAGACAAACTAGTAGCCTGTAAAGCAAGAGGATATGAGGTTACCCTGGTTTGGGTCCCAGGTCATACGGGAGTCAGTGGAAATGAAAAAGCTGATCAAGTTGCCAAGGAAGCAGTAGTATGTGGGGACAAGGTACCTTTTCGAAATCATTGTCATGATATAGTACCTCTGGCTTCCCAATCCTTGATTCAAGCATGGGCTTCATACTGGAACAAAACAAGCAAATCTCGAGGTAGGCTTTTCTCTTTAGTTCAACCTACAATCTCTAGAAAGCCCTGGTTTGCTAGAACATTTATTCCAAAACAGTTCTGTTCTACAATAATACGGATGCGCTTAGGGCACTGTTGTACTCCATCACATTTAGCAAAAATTCATATCCGTGACTCCTCGCTATGCGAATGTGGTTTGGATGACGGTGACCTAAATCACATCTTCTTCGCTTGTCCTCTATATGATCATTTACATTTTTATGGTGAACTTATAAGGCTTAAGGTTTCTTTTCCAACCCACATTCTGGACCTGTTGCAATCAAAAAACAAAGGTATCTTTATTGCATTAGGTATGTTTTGTCAAAAAAACGAACTAAAATTGTAGTTAGGTATATTTAGTAGTTTGTAGTTTTAGTTAAGTATGTAGTCTATGAAACTTTTTAATGTATGTATTTAGTCTTTAATTAATCTCTTACTAACATTCCCACATGTATTCTTGGAAGAATAATTCTTTACTGTACTTACTTACTAACCTTTTTATTTTTTGCTGTGGTTTTTTTACTTTACTTACAGGAATAGCAACTGATTTTCCTTCGTTATTTTTTTTTCTTCCCCTCCGATTCATTTTTCTGCTTACCAAATCGACATGACGCTGGCTCAATCTGTAGACATAGCCAAAAGGGAAAAAAAAAAAAAAAAAAAAATAAAGAATATAACCACTACGTGCGGCCCCCCCAGTGTAAAATGAATGCAAGAGCAACTAGAATTTTATTTTAAAGCCACCACAGACCGCAGCGCGGGCGTGCGCGTGCCGTCGATGGAGCAGGCCCAGCGCGTTGTATAATACTGAATAATAAATATGGTGACACACACCGGCAGCGCGGCGCAGAGTACGGGTCCAGCGTTATACAACGTGCTGAGGCCCTACCACGAAGTGCATAATTCGAACTTCGTTTCGTGCCGTCCCGCTCACGCTAATATGATTTGACACGAGAGTGAGAGGGATAATGCGATGCGAACTTCGATTTTCGGATTTCGTGGTAGCGCCTCTGGGTCCGCTCCGTCAGCGTCGTGCGCACGCCCCCGCTGCGGTCTTTGATGGCCTTTATGTTTTACTACGGAAAGTGTTGCCGTGATTTATTTTCTATTTTTTGTCGTTCTCTATTTTCGGAAATCTAAATGTAACTAGGAATTTAAAAAAAATTAAAACCCCGAACGTTTGAAAATAAAGTAAATACCCATTATGCGTCTAAGATCCATTCCGCAGTTAAAAACTTTCAAACGACTGAACCAATTTTGATAAAACACGTCTAAGAAGCATCACCAAGAAACCTGTTTACAAATAAAAAAAACCCGCGTCCAAATCGGTTTACCCGTTTAAGAGCTATGATGCGATGCCACAGACAGATACACACACACACACGACATAGCGATGAAACTTATAACACCTCTTTTTGTGTGTCGGGTTAAAAATAATAATAAATAAAAGCGTGTTAAAAATGAGTTTTAAATTTTGAAATTTACTAATAATAATTTAAAAAAAACATTTTATACAAGCATGTTCATAATTATATTTATGTGTTACATGATTCTCTTAAAGTCAATGAAATCATGTAAGCGCGCATTAATGTAGAAATATTAAAACATCCTTTTCTTTAAATTTAGAATGTATTTACTTCATCTAACAATGATTTACACTTGATCTTCAATATCTTAACAGCCTCTACAAATATAATATTCGGTGACATAGCTCCCACAGACTCCACATTGACTGAAAAAGAAAAGAAAATAATTTAAAAAAAATTTACACATTGGTTTTAGTTTTTATAAATTTCATACATACATATGAAATGATTCCGGACTCTACTCAATATGACAGCATCCTTTATTTCATCATATCTGTAAACGTTTCTACTGCATGTGTCATAGCGCGCATCACGGACAAAGGCATTGCCGTCCTGTCCTATACCAATGACTCCTGGTGAAAAGCAGCTCTGAAGGAGTGTGGCTTGGCTGCCAGACACCTCACGGGTCAATGTGATCTCTGGCAATAGGCGGTATGAAGCAGTTGCTGAAAATAAAAATCTATAGAATATCTACTATATATTGTCTCGACTTTAGGGTAAAAGTCACAACTAGAGTAAAAGAATAAGAGTGGAGTAGCAATCATAATTATTTCTAATTCAATATTTACCACTTTTGAAAGGTTGTTTCACAGGCAACATGAAAAGGCCATTCCAGGATAAGCTAAGTGATTCTGCCCCCCTCGAGTTTAGGCTTGTAATTGTTATGGACGGTGTGACTCTGCATTAGTAATTAATGTGCAAAATTTGAGTAAAATTCCAGAAATTCAATTCAACTACCAGATCTAATAGTTAATGCAAGCGGTGCAGTGCGTCGGTGTGTTAATGAGGGTTAACAAATATTGTGGCACTGATGTGACATGTAAAATAAACAGAACCTAACATCAAACAAACCTACATTTTAACCTCCTTGTAGCACATTGCTATGACTTGAAAATTTAAAAACAAATATTAGATCATGAACCTTTTACACTGGTATAACAAGGTGTAAAAGATTAAATTAAATTTTTGAAGGGATAAATTTAAATTAAAAACAGAATAGGTAAGATACTAGTCTAGTGCCTTATAAAAAAGATAGTGCGTGGAATCCCTCCGCGCGAAAGAAGTGAAACTTCATAATAAATAAATAAATTTACTTATGCATCTATGTGTTTAAATTACTCACTAGATGGCGCTTTTATCAAGTTTCATACATACAAGCAACCATCTACAGCGCTAGCGAAACAAGTTACATAACTCGTCGCTAGATGGCGTTGCTCCTCGTGCGCACGTTATTTTCAATAATAATATACAATGCGAACGTCACGTAAACGTCAACTTGCGTTGCGTTGCGTATTTAACGCAACGCTTGTTGGAAGTCGCATTAGAAGTTTCACTTCAAAAACTAAATTTATTTGATCTGTAGAAAACCCTCCATAACCACTTGAGCGTCCGCGGTAACTATAGTACCGGAACCAATATGGCCTACCGCGTCCGCGGTCACTCTAGTTACCACGGGGTCGGACTGAGACCCAGGCGAACAAAATGCCATCTAGTGAAATTTGCCGGCATTATTTGGAGATTTTTACGATGCCAAATCGCAGCTTACAAAATGGTTGTCCTAATAACAAATAGATGACACTTTTTACCGATTTTTCATGGGTTAAAAAAATTTTTAAAAGCAGTTGACTAGTGACAGTGTGAAGTGTTTTTGTGGTGCGGTCGCAATAATGTCGTAAGTATTACATATTTATTGGATGTATTTGAGTTTAAAATATACGAAAATGATCACTAGTGTTTATTCTTTACTATTGTGAATACATATTGCAGTTTGTAAGCGTAAATAAACTGTGATTTCAATTTGAATCTACAACAAAAAACATGTGCTTGGGCATTGACTTTTATATATATATTTTTTAGATATAATTACTATTATATATTTCATTTGTTTGATGTACGCCATTTGAATCTGTATATATTCCTTTACCTCTGAGAATTTTTTCAAAGCTAAATATTTTGTACTTTAGAAGCCAAAGAGGTTTTTGTTAGAAAGCATCGTAGCCGGAGCGCGCGCCGCGCGCGGCTTGGCAACCCGGACGTTTGGGACGAAAACGGTCGCGCGGGCCGGACGCTCAAGTGGTCAAAGGAAACAAAAGAAACTTGGCATAACACTACTACTACTCATCCCCATAACTTAAATCTGACCTTTTTCTACGAAATTCGATTATTGAATGTCGCATTGTGCCGTTTTGTTCACGCTAATAGTACTAAACATAAAGAGTGAAAGGGATGATACAATACGAAGTTCAAAATCGAGTTTCGTAGTAGCCCCCCTGTTTTACTTTTAGCACTAGGTATAATAATAATAATAGCCTTTTATTCAGATTTTTGAATTGTACCTAAACATAAGCACTATATTAACCCCATTAGTTTATGCACATCCAAACCATACTAACCCACGGGTGAGAACTTAGCATGGTCCTTTCCTATTCCTTTCACAGCAACCAATTGAAGGTCCAGTTCATGGCCAGGCCTCATTTTGGAAATCAATATTTTGTCATGCACTGAGCTCACATCAGCCTCTTTGTACACAGAGGCTTGATTGCCAATGGGTTGCCATTTAATCTGCGATGAGTAAACTGAAAAGAAAGATAGGTAGGCAATTTTTGGTGGTGCAGAATCTAAATTTTGAGAGATCAAAATATATTTTGCGAGTCCATACAATGGCCCACCACACATCAAAAAAATAAGAGCCTTTTAAAGCGCACGGCCGTAGGAGAGGGCCAGCTTCGCCCACACCTATACTTCGTTTTTTTAAACATTAGAAATAAGGCAAACAATCTTGACAAGTCTTTTTATTAAAAAATGCATTTAAAAAAATATTAACTACTAGCTTTTTCCCGCGACTTCGTACACGAAGACAATAATGTCAATTGTTTGGATGAAATTTGGCACACAGGTAGTTTATTAAATTACATGGATTAACACATAGGATAATGCCAGGAAAATGCAAAGTTCCCGCGGAATAGGAATAATTGAATTCTATAGCCGCTAAGCCGTGGTGGCCTAGTGATTTGACCTAGGTATGAGCTTTGCAGTGAAGTAAATAAAACACCGCAGGGAAAGCTGCACACACCTGAGAAGAAATTCAATGGTGTGTGTAAAGTTCCCAAATCACACTGGACCCGCATGTGAACTACGGCCCAAGCCCTCTTGTTCTGATAGAAGGCCTGTGCCTGATTGAAACAGACTTATTTTATCCCAGGAAAGTGCAAAGTAAAGTTCCCGCGGAATAGAAATAACTGTATTGACCTATTTTTAAAATCAGAGACAGTGGAGCTTTTTATTACTGAATATAATTTAAAAAATCAGCCCCCAAGTTCAAGTCTCTTATTTCTATCTCGTGGGAATTTTGCATTTTCCCGAAGAAGAGTAGTCTAAACCAATCAGGAACAGTTAAGCTTTCTATTAGTAAAATAATTTAAAAATCAGCCGCGAAGTTGAATTATTTTTTTCTATCCCGCGGAAATTATGCATTTTCCCGAAGAAGAGTACTCTATACCAATCACAAATAGTGCAGTTTTCTACTGGTGAAAGAATATTTAAAATCAGCCTCAAAGTTGAATTCTTTTTTTCTATCCCGTGGGAATTTTGTATTTTCCCGAAGAAAAAGTAGCCTGTGTCAATCGGGGATAGTCATATCACATAATATGTAAGAATTTTTAAATTCAGCCCCGAAATTGAATTCATTTATTTCTATCCCATGGGAATTTTGCATTTTCCCGGATAAAAAGTTACCTATGTCAATCCGGGATAGCGTAGCTTTCTAATGATGAAAGAATTTTTAAAATCGGCTCAATAGTTTCAGAGATTCCCCTACAAACAAAGAAACAAAAAAAGTTTAGATATTTCCCTATCCCATGGGAATTTTGAAAAATCCTTCCTTAGTGCACCTCTACAATACTCAAGGTACATGTATGCCAAATTTCAAGTCTCTAGCACCAGCAGTTTAGGCTGTGCGTTGTCTGTCAGTCAGTCACCAATCAGTCAGTCAGTCACGGTACTGTTTTATAGGTATAGATTACTTACCTTCTTTCTAATGCTAAACTAAAAAACCGGCCAAGAGCGTGTCGGACACGCACAAGGTAGGGTTCCGTAGCCATTACAAAAAAATCAAGTAATATTTTTCTAAGGATTTCGTATGTGTACGGAATCATCCAAGCTTAGGTATGTTTTATACCTTAGGCTACTATTTACTCTTAAACTACAAATAATTTCCAAGCAATCTTAGCCGCTATAATTTTCCTAGTAAATTTGATATATTTACTACCATTCTGAATTTTTCAAATTTTTCCGCCTAACAGTTTAGATTTTAGAGGGGGGGGGGGACGCTCGATTTTAATGAAATTTTTCACTTTAAAGTTGAATATTTCGCAAACAGATCACTGAATAGAAAAATCATGTTAGCAAACCCGCAATGGTTTTAAAAGACCTATCCAACGATACCCCACACTATAGGATTGGTCGAGAAAAAAAAAATCACCCCCCCTTTACGTCTATGGGAGGTACCCTAAAAAAAATTATTTTTTTATTTTTTATTTTACCACTTTGTTGGCGTGACTGATATGTATATTCATGCCAAATTACAGCTTTCTAGTACTAACGATCTCTGAGCTTAGCCGCGGACAGACAGACAGACAGACAGACAGACAGACGGACAGACATGGCGAAACTATAAGGGTTCCTAGTTGACTACGGAACCCTAAAAAAACGAAGCGTAGGTACCCCACTAAAATTATACAGTGTTCTAAGAACACTACATTAGATCAAATAAATTAGTTCAACATCAAGGATTCTCTGACGGCATTTTAAGCTCATTATCCATTAACCTTTCAACTCCCGCCGGCTACCAGGGGAGTCAGCGAAAAAAGTACTGTTGAGCCAAATGGAGCCAAACGCAAATATTCATAATGTTCTTGGGTTTACTTTTGTTGGTAGTGCTCGGGTTTTGAAAGGTTAAGCAAGTTGGAAATTAATACAAAAATCTTTGTTGACACTTACCACTGTGATTTACATATAGGTCTTCAGTTCGGTGTGATTCTTTAGATTGGGCAGTGTTAGCAGTACATTTCACTTTTAATGTAAACTCCAATGTATCAAATTCTGTTCCTTTGGAGGCATCTGGAAACAATGAAAATTATAATAATTCTTCCTTCCCTACATATCTAAATTTAAACATAGAATAATTGTTTATGTTATGAAGATACAAACCTTCAGGCCGGTACTCAAACAGTCTTGGGTCAGCTTTTAATGGTATCAGTCCCAATCTATGGGCAAGTACTTCATCCTGGATAATTGATGTATTATTTTTAATCATAACTTTTTCTATAGCCATGCTGGGGACCTCGCTCAGCATCAGCCTCCGAAAGGCGTTAGCGAAGGCTGGCTGTATGCCGATTAAATCAAACTCCATCTCAGAGTTATCCATTTTTTTGATTTCAATGCTAAAGCCCTTCACAAATCTTTTAAAGCTCCATTTCTTGTCTGACATTCCATAGTCGTCAGCCGCATTCTTGAAAGTTAATAACACAAACAATATAAAATTTAAAAAACTAAAATTACTGCAAGTAACTAAAACTTATTAAAAATAGAAACAAGATAAATTAGATTATAAATTTAATATGAATTTAAAGAAACAAATTACAATTAATTATTAACTAAGCAAGTGAATAATAAGCCGCATTCGCCGATTAAGGAACAGAGGTTATATATAACTGTGTGGTCATTTATCTTGAAATTTGTGCACACCACAACGTTGTCTTATTACTTATTATAACAAGCCTTACCTTAACGCGAAATTCCTCTAGAAATACGAGTGGTTTATCACGCTTCGGCATTATTACCTTCTTTCAAATTAAATTAATTTAGAAGTTTGTTTTGATTCAGAACTAGCGCGTGCGTGCGTTGAGCTGAGCTGTGCGATGCGAGCGACTCGAGCGAGTGACAGTGACAGCCAGTGAGTTTTTTTTGGAGATTATGGCCAGCCAGTGAGTGGAGTGACGGGACGGGCGGGACTGTGGCCCCATCGAGCAGTGCCATCTGTTAACAAGTAGCCATTACTGATGTAAATCACCTACTCCGCGAAAGATGGCGCCACCAACACTACGCATTAAAATGTCTTTCTGCTGCTTCCTACACACATGCATGTGTCATGTACATTGTATTTTTCCATGTGTCAATTTATGTAGATATGTCACTATGCGTGTAAGCGGCTTTTGATTGTTTGAAATCGCTTGTCAAAAAAATAAAACCGTCTTCAGAAACACCCAAAATCTAAAAAGCACAAAAAAAACATGAAATAAAAATTGAACCGACTACAAACAAAAAAACATGAAAATATCTTTCTACTAATCTGTTTGAAGTCGGTGCCTCAGCACGATCCAGCAGGAGTGGAAGAAACCCAATAGATAGTTCTGTTGTAGGTAAAAGGTAGATGACTAGGTCCACTCCTGCTGGCTCGTGCTGAGTCACCGACTTCAAACAGATTAGGGTGAGTGGGGGTAAGATGAAAATAAAGATGAACAACAGTGTAAGATGAAAAACTACCCGTAGCACCGGATTTTTTGTAGTCGGTTAAATTTATATTTCATATTTTTTTGTGCTTTTTAGATTCTGGGTGTTTTTGAAGACGGTTTTATTTTTTATTTAAAAATTATTTTATTTTTTGGTTTTTAGTTGTATTTGTATAAATATTTAGATGCTTAGGATAAAAATATTTTTGCTGACTGTACTTTTTTCTCCTGGTTAGGTTACCATATCAAAGTACTCATCAAGACAAATCAAACGAGACCAAATTTGATGGGGTTATGTCGTTTTATTACGGAGTTCCTATGGTCACTTCCCAGCTACATTGTCAAGCCCTGGTTATTATCAAGGATCAAAGTACTCGTCAAAACGAATCTAACGAGCCCAAACTCGATGCAGTCGTATCGTATTATTACAGAGTTTTATGGCCACATTCCAGCTCCATCATGAGATCAGCTTCATGTCATACCTTGCATAGTCATCTGATTTACACATTGCAAAATTTTAGCTCAATCGGAAACCGCAAAGTGGGTCAAATATTAACTTGCAAATATTGACCCGTTGAGTTAGTTCCGTTGGTCATCTGCGGTCATCTGTGGCCTTCTTCATCAGATCCAGTTTACAAATGACATTTTCTGAATGAAAATGCTTGACTTGATGCTAAAAATGCCAAAGGTGTGCCTATGAAATTTAAGGGTTTTCCTCGATTTCCCTAGGATTCCATCATCAGATCTTGATTTGGTGCCAAATGGGACCACCTTCGAAAATCGGTCCACAATTGGCCGAGATATCGATGAACATCTTTGAACATACATAAAGAAAAGATACATACAGTCGAACTTAATATAAATAACCTCCTCCTTTTTTTGAAGTCGGTTAAAAAAACCGGCTAAGAGCATGTTGGAATGCCCAAGATAGGGTTCCGCAGCTGTTACACCGTGATTCGTTTGCGAAATATTCAACTTTAAATTGAAATTTTTGTTTAAATCGAGCGTCCCCCCTCTCTAAAAGTTAAACTGTTGGAATAAAAATATAAAAAAAAATCAGGATGGGAGGAAATATCTCAAATTAACAAGGAAAACTATAACGGCTAAGTTTGCTTGAGATTTGTAATTAGTTTATATTACTACAAATATAAAACAATTATTTTAAAGAAATTATAAACTTTTTATAACAATTAACGATAAAAGTAGGTATAAAAACAGACACTAAATATAAAATTAACATAATTAAAACTAACTTAAAATAGCTAAACAAAAATTGAAAACTAAAAATTACCATCTAAATTTGGACCCTTAGGTAGGGTGCCCATCACGCAGGCAGCATTCCCACGTTGAATTGCTATAGCAAGTCTTTGTGCGAGAAAGCTGCCTGCGCGAGGGTCACCTGTTGCCTCTCTCAGGCGCTTGCTTAGTGCTCCGTGGAGCCCTCGTGCGCTCTTGCCCCACGAACCGAGTGTCTCGACACCGAATGCGACGAACTCGTACTGGGCGCCGAGACACTCGTATTTAATAGTTTGCTTGAGAATTATTAGTAGTATAAGAGTAAATAGCAGCCTGACCTATAAAATATTGCTTGTTTAATGGACAGTATAATTATAATTAATAAGAGCTGCAAAACCCTGAAAAATACACGTCGACTTGAGAACCTCCTCCTTTTGTTTTCGTCGGTTGAAAATAACGTTTGCCGGGTCAGCTAGTAAATTTATAAAATCAAGTGAGGGTTATGCGTTAAAAAACACGCTTTAAAAAATAAAAAATAAATTTTAATAAATTTCAATTCACTATTCTTATAGTGCAGTAAAAAATCTTAATCAGCAATTATTATATTGTTATATCCAGATCAAAATTTGTAAACAATTCTAAATATTGATAAAATAAATAATAATAGTTTAAAATATTTTATTGTAAAAAAAGCGTGGGGTGCATGGTGTCAATTGTCAAGGATTATCATTTTGATAACATCTTAAAAAGCAGCCCACGCTTTTTTTACAATAAAATATTTTAAACTATTATTATTTATTTTATCAATATTTAGAATTGTTTACAAAATTTGATCTGGATATAACAATATAATAATTGCTGATTAAGATTTTTTACTGCACTATAAGAATAGTGAATTGAAATTTATTAAAATTTATTTTTTATTTTTTAAAGCGTGTTTTTTAGTTTTTTTAAACTATTATTTAATTTCTATTTTTTAGTTGCATTTTTTTCACAGTGAGAGTTTCCATGTGCTAAAAAGAGACAAAACGGTTTTTTGCTCGTCATAAATAGAATCAGTCCATCTTATACTTGGTCTTTGGTGCGCGCGCACTGCTCTACACTACTAAACGTAAACCTCTTTCTTTCTAACTTTACCCCCCTCACCTACAACCCCCCAACCCCCTAAACCCAACCCCCCAACATCCCCCACCCCATTTCCCCAACCCCCCCCCCCCCAAACCCCAAACCCCAACACCCACACCCTTACCCCCAATCCCCTAAACCCCCCTTACCCCCTTCTCATTTTACAAAGCCCCAACCACCTAAACCCAACTCTCCCCCCAACCCCCCCCCCCCCAAACCCCCACCACCCAACCCCTCCCTCCCCCACCCCGCCACCTGCCCCCCCAACCACTCCCACCCCCCCTACCCCGCCACCTACCCCCCCTTCCAACTCCATTATCAAACCCTTGTTACCATCTAGGCGTCTTACCCCCTCCCCATTTCCCACAACCCCCCAAATCACTTACCCCCGAACCCCCCAACACCCCCACCCTATTTCCCGTAACCCCAACCCCTAACCCCAACCGCCACACCCTTACCCCCAACCCTCTAAACCCCGACCCCCTTACCCCATACCCCATTCCCCCCACCCCGCCACCTACCCCCCTTCCAGCTCCATCATCAGACCCTTGTTACCATCTAGGACCAAAGTACTCGTCAAAACGAATCAAACGAGCCCAAACTCGATGGGTTTGTTTCGTTTTATTGTGGAGTGCCTTTGGCCATCTTCCAGCTCCATCATCAGACCCTGGTTACGATATGGGATCAAAGTGCTCGTCAAGACGAATCAAACGAGCCCAAACTCGATGGGGTTGTGTCGTTTTATTGTGGAGTGCCTTTGGCCATCTTCCAGCTCCATCATCAGACCCTGGTTACCATCTGGGATCAAAGTGCTCATCAAGACGAATCAAACGAGCCCAAACTCGACGGGATTGTGTTGTTTTATTATATAGTTCCTATGGCCACCATCCAGCTCCATCATCAGATCAGCTCCATGTACAATAATATTGCACTGTCATCCAATTTACACATATGTGCAAAATTTCAGCTCAATCGGAAACCGGGAAGTGGGTCAAAATCGCGCCCTAAGGAGTCGGTTACAAACATACATACAAACATACGAACATACAAACATACAGGTGAAGCTAATATAAAGCGTGTAAAAACACTACTATGTTACGTAAATAGACCTACCTAAGGCAAAGCGCAAAGGCGCCGACGCCGGCGTGAATGTTTGTTTGTTGTTACGCTTTTACGTTTAAAGTGCTCAACCGAACGTGATGCCATTTGTTATGGAGACAGTCTGAGACCCTGAGAAGAACATAAGATAGATTTTATCCCGAAAAATTGCATAGGCACGCGGGAGCGCGATAAACGAATTCTTCGCAGATGAAGTCGCGGGCAACAGCTAGTAGGTAATAATTATTAGTTACACAATCTAAATTCTTCCTCTGAATCACTAAAATTTTGAATTAACGCTGTAATTAACATGGAAAATGTAGCGAAAGTATTGGTGTCCCCCAAATGATATCTGTATTAACGTCGACGGTACTTATGCAACGGCCAGTGCTCCGGCGCATTCGCCAGCATCAGTAACCGACCAACTCTCCGCTTAACTGCACCCGCTAACTTAACAAACTTCTTGGTCAAGTTGTTATCAAAGCCACGTGCAAGTGGCCAGTGATACTATTCCAATGTGTGGACTTTGAAAAAAAAATTGTCGTTTAAATTCAAACGTGGAAATCATTATGTACTTTCAAAAAGTTTTGTTTTTTGTTACAACAGTCGGAATTTTATACCCAGGTAAGTAAAAACACCAAGAACTGATATGGAAAGTCATGATCTCCAATTTATACGAGATAATAATCTTGGATGGCGAAAAAAATTTTTTTAGAGCGGATTTTCTGCGCACCACCAGTGCTGTGCGAAATAGCTTAGCGGTGTGCAAGGAAAAAAACATCAACAGAGAAGTTGCGCTGACTGAGGCTCGAAAAATAAAGTGATCCTATGGGTGGCTTTCTTTGTCCAGTCGCGGAATGAAAAGGTTTGATACTTTTCGACTGTATGTCAACCAGTTAAGATCGAAAGTGACGAACCTTTTCATTCCGCGACTATACACTACTGGACCACCTCCCACAGCACTAGTGGGTACGCAAATGTGAAGCCCTATTCTGCCAGGATTCCCCGTAAGACCCGCCCCGCTTGGGCACACTGTTTGGGAACCAATGGTTCAGGGGTTTTGTCGACGAGTGTGTACACAAACCATAACCATAAAGATATCGATATACTTATGTTTTTGAGGAGGTTGGGAGGTTTATGTGTATCTCAAAAGAAGAAACCGTAATCCATAAAGATAACGTCGTTGTCTCCATAGACTATATTTTCTGAGAAACTGGTATCGAGTTAAAATTAATATGAAATACTTACCTAAGGTTTTCTTTAGTAACAGTAAACAGTCGGGTAAAAAACCAGTCAAGAGCAAGTCGGATTCATACTGAAGGGTTCCGTACAGTCAACCAATTTGATTCCTAGGCCACTATATGTAGAACCATGTCATAGTTGTGTATTAATAACTTCTTTTTCTTCTCATGTCGTGAAGCGAAAACGTTTGTAATCTCTTTACATTTATATACACAAAATAATACAGAATATTCACAGAAACATATTTTAAAAGACAAAGATAAAAAAACTTAAATTAATTTAATCTAAACCTAACAACCTATATTTACAAATATCGCAGATCGTAATGGGCAGGGTGCCCATAATGCTGGCTGCGTTTCCTCGTTGTATGGCAATGCCAATACGTTGACCGAGGAAAGAGCCAGCCTTATGGTCACCTGTGGATCGGACAAGTTTACTTTTTAAAAATTTTAAAAGTTTTTGAGCTTCGGATCCCCACGGCCCCAGAGTCTCAACAGCAAAAGCCGCAAATATGTAGCTGTCTGCCAAATTTGCGTATTTGCGGCGTTTTGCTGTTTCGGCCGTTGCAGCCGCCGCGCCCGCCCTCAATGACGTAGTAGCTAGGTGGGACGGTGCCAAAGTGTCCACACAAGTGGCATCCCGAACAAGCAGCCGTCCCATTTCCCTGCCAAGGAACTAACGTCATTCCGTTAGGTCTCTTGCCGTCATCACGTGCTAGCCCAACTGGTTTATTGAATTTTGTGATCGGAAAGTTGATAATCCTTTGACCCGCACTGTCGTTGTAATTATCTAGTAGGTAGTTAATGTGACAAGGTTCAATAGTTGCCTATGAACCAAATTGGTTGACTGTACCTCCGTACAATGTTTTAAAAATAGTTCCGTAAAAAAATACTAAGTAAAGATTGAGTAAAAATCCGACAAATCACATTTCTTGCATGACGACCCCCTTTGGTTGGTTTGATTGGTTTTTGGATTTATTTATTAGTATTTTTTCCTACTCCTGTACTTTTATCTGGTTTTTACATGGTCGCGTACAAATATATAAGAACGTAGATAATATGACTTCAGAAAGTCTATACTTAATCTATTCGCCATAACAGCACTTGTGTCGTAATGTCGTTATTACGATACACCTAGCTGCCACATAATATTAAATGTAGGGTACACTCAACACTAGAGCCCAGTTTAGACCTGCTGAGTTGAGTAGAGTAGGGTACAGTCGGGTAACGTAGGGTAAAATAGGGTACAGTAGGGTACAGTCGGGTACAGTCGGGTACAGTAGGGTAAAATAGGGTACAGTAGGGTACAGTCGGGTACAGTCGGGTACAGTAGGGTAAAATAGGGTACAGTAGGGTACAGTCGGGTACTGTCGGGTACAGTAGGGTAAAATAGGGTACAGTCGGGTACAGTAGGGTACAGTCGGGTACAGTAGGGTAAAATAGGGTACAGTCGGGTACAGTAGGGTAAAATAGGGTACACTTGGGTATAGTAGGGTACAGTAGGGTAAAATAGGGTACAGTAGGTTACAGTCGGGTACAGTAAGGTAAAATAGGGTAAGTAGGGTACAGTAGAGTACAGTCGGGTACAGTAGGGTAAAATAGGGTACAGTCGGGTACAGTAGGGTAAAATAGGGTACAGTAGAGTACAGTCGGGTACAGTAGGGTAAAATAGGGTACAGTTGGGTACAATAGGGTAAAATACCCTATTTTACCCTACTGTACCCGACTGTACCCTACTGTACCCTATTTTACCCTATTGTACCCTACTGTACCCTATTTTACCATACTGTACCCTACAGTACCCTATTTTACCCTACTGTACCCGACTGTACCCTATTTCACCCGACAGTACCCTACTGTACCTGACTGTACCCCATTTTACCCTACTGTACCCGACTGTACCCTATTTTACCCTACTGTTCCCGAATGTACCCCATTTTACCCTACTGTACCCTATTTTACCCTACTGTACCCTATTTTACCCTACTGTACCCTATTTCATCCGACTGTACCCTACTGTACCCGTACTATACCCCATTTTACCCTACTGTACCCTATTTCATCCGACTGTACCCTACTGTACCCGTACTATACCCCATTTTACCCTACTGTACCCGACTGTACCCTGCTATGTACCCGACTGTACCCCATTTTACCCTACTGTACCCTATTTTACCCTAGTGTACCCTACTGTACTCGACTGTACCCCATTTTACCCTACTGTACCCGACTGTACCAGTAGAGTCGAGTCGTAGAAAAAAATATTGTATGCAATGGTGTATAATTTGGTCTTAACGGCTCGTGCCGTCTTCCATTGCGATACTCGCATTCGCTCGTATCGCAACTCACGTCACTCGCCTTTTAAGACCTCACTTATACAACCGTTGCATAAAATACTATTTTTATATAGCGGCCACAGTACATAATCAAGTGACTATACCGTTTAAAAGTGGTTTAAAATATAGAGACCTGTGACAGACTTCGGGCGGACGGGCGGACAGACAGCGGAGTCTCTGTAATGGGTCCCGTTGGCACCCTTTGGGTACGGAACCCTAAAAATCTAGTTTCTAAGTTCAAGCAACCAAAATTCACCTTTTGTGAAAGTAAATTTTCGTTCAACAAATAATCCGTTGGGACGTATCAAACCCATAATATCTTAGATACTTTGTACCTACTTACCGTTCAAATAGAATTAAGAAATTTTGCCAGAAGTACTTAACCGTCACAGCACAAGAAATGGCAAAGAACCAAAAACAACTGATCCACAAAAACATCTTTGTTTTGATAGAAATATTAGGTAGGTACTGTGCTAAGCCTTAGGCTCCGATAATATTTATTTGTTTTGGCGTGATCGTCTAGTTTATTATATTAATTATTATTATATCATTCTCTACGTTGTGGTTTCCTTTTAAAATAATACTAGTGACCGGGGCTCACAACTAGGTGAACTATTAGACTTTACATACTCATGTAAATAGATAGATTATAGCGAATATATGTATAAATTCTTAAATATAAATCCTCAGACAGAAATGGACAAAGGTTTAACAATTAGTATTGTTTATTTGCTCTAGAAGACATTGTATAGCAATATGGTCTTATACTCGTAAAGGAGGAGCCCTCTCCCCGCTCTCTCCAGTAAAGCTCGTCACCATACTGGTCACTTTCCCTCGAGCCTACCACGACCATTTCAAAAGGGAAGAACAAACTATGTCACCCGTCTATAGATCGTATGTATCAGTCACCAAATGAATAAGAGGACAAACAAGGATGTAGTTACCCCTGTGGTAGGATTTTATTACTCCTAAAATTTACACGGAGTAACTACCCTACTCACTTGAGACTACTTCTGTTCCCCCCCTTAGACTCTAGTATAATAAGAAGGTACTTCGATTAATGTATGAGTAAGCTGAAGGACGCTCCATTACCTGGTCTACAACCCAGATCGAGTAATTGGCCTCCCCCCACGTACCTCCCTAAGACACCCAATTCTGCACGGATCGCCTCTAGGGACGTTTTATCCTTAGCCGCAACCTCACTAACGACACCTATTGCCGAGCGAGTAAGTAGACACCCCGTTGGATTACGCATAATCACTACGTGCCGATTGGTCAGACCGAACACTAGGGGGCAACCTTCAGCACGCCAGAGGCAGAATTGACCCCTGGAGACCATACGTATATCGCCAATCCTCGCACCCAAATAATAATTTTGATAATCTACAAACCGCATAATGAAAGCTTCACATCAACCGTTGCTTAGCCTAGCCATCGCAACTGTATCGTCTGTACTATGGTACGTGATGGTGTAACTGCGTGCTATCAGGACCATTTCACTTGGTTGGTCGTAACTATACTGGCATTTGTGCCTACCAGTATTGTCACTTCCCCACTCTCAGAGTAATAGTACGGATAGAAGTGTGGGAAATACTTTCTCTATACTGGTCTGATTAAATCCAAGGGTAATATTGAGGACTGGTAAGTATTGGTGATTTAATTTAGTCTCAAGTATTATGAAACCCCATTCTAGGTTCTAATACGTTAACAGATTTTATACCAAAATCAAGGGATGAATTTTGAAAATGATATTCTTTCACTGGAGCAAATAAAATAGATAATACAATACACCATAAGTCTAAATGGACTTGTATAGTAACACAACAAAGGTAATAAACAGTAATGATATGGTCGTTTATCCATTTCTATCAGTAATTGATCAATTACTTCCCAAAAATACATTCATAGTAAAACACCAGGTTAAATAATAATAAACCCTATTAAAATTATACTAGGAGTTCTTACCTAGAAGGTACAACTGTTTCACTGTTTAGATACTCTGTAGTACTATCGAAGATAGGTTCCCCAGTAGGTTACAAGATCTCCGGTTGTTCAGATAATATTCAATTCAATTATTATTCCAAGACAAGGTCTTCAGTAGCTCAGTTAATATTCACTTCAAATATTACTTCAAGACGAAGGTATGACAACATAAACGCACAAGGTTCTCAGTCAGAATATTGTTCAGATCCACTGTCAATTATCGAAGATAATTCCTTTCGGATTTCAAAAAGATTTAAATTTAAATAATAATTCCAAGAGAAAAGACAATAAAAATAAAATCAATTCAAAACATTGTATAGCTCAACCCAAAGTGGTTTCTCGATATCAAATGCCAATAGACATTCTAATTTATTTAAACAAAGATTCAATTGGCCTGTTCTAAAATTTAAATATTTAAACCTATTGTCATGTTTATTTGTATTAGCTAAATAGAACCCTATTACTCATCTTGACATTAACTGTCAGTCATCAAAATCTTGTTTAAAAATTGAACCTTAAATTCCGTTGACCTAAACATCTATCTTACTATGTAGTTTTGTTCTATATGTATGATTTCAATAAATGTTTAGCCGCGAGAGTCAAACCCGGTAGGTTTAAGTTAAGATCGCGATTGATTAAAATATACGAAGGGTCGATATAACTAGAAACGTTCTTAATATTCGTATAAGTTCCTATTGTTACGTTTAAATAAAATTATAAAGACACTTAGCTAAGATTATGGTCCAAACACATCTCGTTCCCAGCATACAGCCCCGAAGTCTGCATCTCCATACTCTAGCAGCTCTCCTCACAGCTTACTGCATCTCGCAGTGTTCAGCAGAACTCCAATCAGGAACCCGCCGTCATATCCAATGAATGGATATCCATGCCAAACAAATTATATATTAATATTGCATCAAAATCATTATTCAATCCTGATATGGTTCAGGAGGTTTCATAGATCATATATTCCTGCGATGTCAATTATATTGGTCCAATAGTCTCAATGTCTGACGTATGATGGATATAATAATATACTGGAAATAAGTCCATTATACTTTGGTTTAAGATATAAATTATTATTTAATTTCCTGTCGTCACTTTATTCCCTGTCATATTTCTATGTAATTCATCACTACTCCATTATCTAAATTCCCCATAGTTTCCCAATAAGACATCAGTATTTTGACTTACACGTCAAATGGTTCCTTTCGATCTTCACTCCATCAACCTTTGACGTAGACTCCTGACTTCTATTCTTCTACTCCACATGACAGCTGACGTCACGCGGCTCTAGGCTCCCGCTATTTCTGAAAATAGTTAAATTATCCTGCGAAATAACATTTTGGACTCACGGCAGTACTTCACACTGATACACCATTTAATTCTCTACACAATTCTCATTATTAGAACACTCCCGATTCAATAGACACTGAGTTATAGTCATTTAATCCCAAACACAATATCACAAGTTTGTTATTATTATAACTTCACTCGTATGTCCCGTAGATTAGACATCAAGTTGACAGTTCTCGATGTTGCTTTCTTTGGAAACCAAATATAGCTATCTTTGACTAGGCGAAGCCTTTCCTTCAGCTTTATACGGTCTCGCTATATGATGATTGGTAAATAAATCGACTGTTGTTTATAAAGCTTTCGTTGTTGTAACTCCCTACGTCGTAATTCATAGTCATTTCACGTTGTCGCGTTTGTGGAAAGTATGAGGAAATAACCGTAGGAAAATACACACACACACCACACGACACTTCACTCGCACAATCGTGGATCAAATTATAAGGATTAACTTTCTCCTTTTGGATAAAATTATTTTGGTATCCCCGTTTTCTTTTCCTCACATCCCTCCTGTCAATCCTCTCCATTTCCTCTTTTTCTTTTTGACCGGTCTCATTAAACAAGGTTTGTTATTGAAACTTTTTCAAAAAAAAATAATACCTATATAACGAGTTCAGTACAGTACTATAAAATATCCACTTATTTTTTGCTTGAATTTAAACCAATGGAACACTACTCGGTGCGCGAGTCCGACTGGTACTTAGCCTGTTTTTTGGTAAGGGTTACTTCAACAATTTACCTAACTATTGTAATTAAGTAAGTTATTAAAAGTTTTACCTCTGAAGGAAAGTAAAAGTACCTACTTAAAGGTATGAAATCTTTAAGAACTTCAAGTACACAATACAGGGTTATTTGTAATTCACTAGCATCCTTTTAACCCTAAACTTCTACCACTTAAACAAATGTTTTTGTTTTACGGCTTTTGTCATAACTTAATATTTTTGGTGTAATAACGTTTTCAAAATTTGAGATTACCTCTTATTTTTACGATACTCTGTGTATTTGTATGGGAAAAAAGTGCTTCATTTTAAAAAGTCGTAAAAGTAAAAAACATTTGTTTGAGTGATAGGAATTCAGGGTTAAGAGGATGTCAGTGAATTAAAAATAACCCTGTATATGTACATTACATATATTTCCTAGTCATGAAGGTACTAGCTAGAAAATGCATAATGCACTGGTAGTTCTATATGTACCGACACTAGTTATTGCATCTAAGTTTTAATTAGGATCTAAACGGAACGAATGACTTCCTAGAAAATACACAGTATTTAATTACGTCTAAGTTCAGTTGAACGAATGAGGCATGTAACAGACCGGTATTTATTATGTAAGCAAAATAAAACTATTCATCGTTTTCCGTTCTGAATGAATACATCGATCGGCATCTATAATGATCTTTTTTAAAGTAGGTATCTAGGTATCCAGGGCATCTAATCTAGAGGTATGTTGGTACTTGTGGCAACCGGATAGCCCGGTGGTTAGTAGCCCTAACTGTGATGCAAAGGTCCGGGCTTGAATCCGATCTCCCTATATTTAGCAGTAAGGTATACGATTACTTATGTTTGTCTCTTGCCTAGCATAGTACATACGTAAATTGAACTTTTATATTTATTTAACTTTCAAAATTATTTTATTTATTGATCTCATGTTTTACAAATAAATCAACTTATCTTATCTTGTCTTATTTGTTAAATATCCAGTTTAGACTTGCAAAAAAATCATGCAAGTTGCATTAGGGCAGTTACAATTAGACTGCATTCTAACTGGAACTGCCGACTGCCCATACATTTTAATCGCAGCTGGCGTGCAGTTTGATAAGATTCTTACGTTGCAGTAGGGCCTAGTAGCTAAGCCTTATTTTAGGATCTGCCCGCCTGTTTGATAAGATTCTTACGTTGCAGAAGGGCCTAGTAGCTAAGCCTTATTTTAGGATCAGCCCGCAATATTAATCCATAATTGAAACAAACCAGAATAGTGTTCTTACAGGGAAAATCGCGCAAATACTTACTACGAGTAAAACATTTAAACAATTAAACATGCTCGCGAGGGGTACTAGATACTTATTTTCATGAATCTTTTTTCACTTAAGTAACTTATTTCTTTAAAACTGCGTGTTTAACATTAATTCCAGACCTGACACATAATTTGTGGGTCAATAACGAGACCTCTCGCTTTAAATCAACGTAACACTTTTTGTTTCACAATGAGCTGGCTCCTACATTAAGTTCACATTCAAAAAAGAACTAGGAAAAAAAACGATTACGTCGCAACGGACGGAGCTGTCTATCTTTTCCTATGCAATTATCTTATTCTCCAATTAATATCATTTACCTACTCAAGGAACCGATTCAGTCGACTGTCGAAAGTAACTTAATTGCATGTTGATTTTATAACTTACCTATTACTTGTTGATTGACTAGCTTTAGGGTTGCATATGGTCTTATGGTATATAGGTACTCGTAAAGTCGAAGTTGATGCGGTCATACCCATCCCATACCATACTTACATACCTGTTCTAGCTAGAGTGTAGAAAATGACAAATTGTAGTCAGCAGCAGCAGCAGACGCATGGAAGAGCTTCTAAAAATCTAGGTATAATCGAGGTAAGAGGTTCGTCACTTTTCGACTCTATGTCAACGAGTTAAGGTCGAAAAGTGACGAACCTTTTCTTACCCTGACTATACGTAGTAGCACAGCACAGAATAAGTAGGTAATAGTACCTGTTAACGTACAAGTATACTTACTCAACCTATTTTTACTATCTTGGACGTAATAAGGTGTAGATTATTTTGCGATCTTCAACTGTTTATCTACACTATTTACATCTGCTGCTGAATTTAGTTTTTTTTTTTTTTTTTTTTTATGATATAGGGGGCAAACGAGCAGACGGATCGCCTGATGGTAAACGATTACCGTCGCCCATGGACACCTGCGACACCAAAAGAGTCACAAGTGCGTTGCCGGCCTTTTAGGTAGGAGTACGCTCTTTTTTTGAAAGCTTGAAGGTCATATCGGTCCGGGAATACCGCAGCAGGAACCTCATTCCAGAGCTTTGCTGTGCGAGGCAGGAAATTTCTGGAAAAACGCACAGTAGAAGACAACCAACCATCCAGATGGTGAGGATGGAAGTGTTGTCGCGTAGGGCGGTGGCGGAAGGATGCGGCAGGGATCAACCCGAATAACTCCTCGGAGCACTCTCCGTTGTACATGCGATAGAAGATGCACAGTGAAGCTACATCTCTACGCAGCGCCAAGGAATCAAGCCCATCAGAAGTTCGTTGGCAGCCGACTATTCGAGTCGCTCTCCGTTGTATGCGATCCAGAGGGAGAAGCTGGTACCGGGGAGCCCCCGCCCACAGATGAGAGCAGTATTCCATATGTGGGCGAACCTGCGCCTTATAAAGCTGAAGGCGGTGGGCTGGAGTGAAATACCGTCTCGATCTGTTGAGCACGCCGAGCTTCTTCGAGCCTAATTTAGCCTTACTCTCCAAGTGGTCGCGGAACTGGACTTCACTCGAGATGTCAATACCAAGGATTCCGATACTGGCTGTGGTAGCAAGGGGAGTGCCTTCGAAAAGAGGTGACGCGACAAACGCAGACTTTTTTGCGGTAAACGCGCAAACCTGTGTCTTAGTGGGGTTAAAACGGACTAAATTAAGTCGACCCCATTCTGAAACTTCTTTTAGGGAAGTCTCAATTTCAGACACAAGTTTGTTTCGGCACTCTATAACGTTTTCCCGAGAAATACCGGCGCGGCCGGTGTAAGAGGCATCAACCGTACTATCATCCGCATAACAGTGAATGCCGCCGGATGGCAGCATATCATTGACATGCAGAAGGAAGAGTGTAGGCGATAGCACACAGCCTTGAGGGACACCAGCATTCACAGACATGGAATCAGAGCATGCACCGTCAACTACAACCTTTATGCTTCTGTCCGTTAGGAAGCTGCTGATCCATCCGCATAATTTATATATTTTTTTTTACCATAGGTTTTTATTGGTAAGTAGGTACATTAGTACCTACTAGCACTTACAGCGCAGCTACTTAGCATTAGCTAACCCTTATGTTTTGATTGTTATGAAAAATTATAGAATACTTAGTATCAATGGAACAATCTTTTTACTACTTTTTACCCGATTACGGGAAACCCGTTAAGCCAGGAAGAAATTGTTTTTTTAGCAATCTATGTTGAACACAAATTTAATAGGTTTATGTTTGTTTGTTTGTTTGTACTCTTTATTGTACAAAAGGAAAAATAAAAGTTTACAGAAAAAAAAATGATAAGTACAAAGGCGGACTTATCCCTGAAGGGATCTCTGCCAGTCAACCTTTGAGTGGTAGAGAAGAGCAATCAAAAAACAAGGATCGAGAAATAGAGCAAAACATTTGAATAAATATAAATGCATAAGTAAATCTCAAATACCTTACTATACCTATACAATATACTTATAAGTTATTATACATAAATAAATAAAACATTATACATAAATGCAAAATACATAAATACACACATACAATACATAAAAAAACACAAGTATAAAGGATAATTACTTTCTAAATAAATAATCAAGGAACTGTAGTGTAAGCCACATCTTCTTCAATGTCTCCCTGAACGAGTATACGGAGGAAGATTGTCGGACGGTGGTGTCGGTGGTTTAGGTTGTATTTGAATAAAACATGCGACAGCTTTTAGCTTTTAGGTAAGTTTATATTACAGGTCAGCAATCACCAAGATAAGAACGTTCAATTAACACAGTCTCCGGCGCACACTGTAAAGTTGGTGAGTGCACATTGCGTTACGAAACCGGCTCGATTAGGACGGTTAACCCACTTCACGGTGCATTTTCGACGACCTTGCAGATGCAGCGGCCGGGCTCCGCTCTCGGACGAAACACAACCAACGTAGTTGCACCTTGAGTTACATAAGAGTAAATCCATTGATAGTTTGATCAGATACATGTGCTTTTGCTTATACTTATGTATATTACATTCTGGTGCCGTGACCAGGATGTTTTACGTGCAAAACATCCATCGTTTTGGTTTACTGATAGGTATGAACTTTTGAGAACAGTCGATGCTTCAACACAAGAAAGTAAGGGCAGTTTTTCACAAGGTAAAAGATTTGCAACACTGGATGCGTTCTGCGGTCTGCGGTCAGGTCAAATTGAATGCAGCCCGCATTATGTATGACCAATATTCATCATCATCATCATCATTTCAGCCGTAGGACGTCCACTGCTGGACATACATAGGCCTCCCTCATTGACGCCCAACATCACAAACAAACACACAATACCACAACAACATTGTCAACATTGTCGGTCTCTTCTCTATATATAGGGTGCTAACAAATTAGTTACCAATATTTCTATGGCTTAATCTACTCATCAAAACAAGTCACTTTTATTCTAAAAACTTTTTAAAATTCAAAAAAAAAATCTCGATTTTCCATATAAAGCCGTAATCCGTTTGGATGGATAGTATGAAAAGTTGGAGTATTTTTTTGAAATTTTAAAAAGTTGTTAGAATAAAAGTGACTTGTTTTGATGAGTAGATTAAGCCATAGAAATATTGGTAACTAATTTGTTAACACCCTGTATATTTTGTATAGATATGTGATCTGATCGTGCGGTCCGCATGACCGCACGGTCAGACCTCACGGTCATATCGCATATCTATACAAAATATATAGAGACCGACAATGTTGTTCATACATAATATGCGGGCTGCGTTCAATTTGACCTGACCGCAGACCGCAGAACGCATCCAGTGTGGCAAATCCTTAAAGATATTGCAGAGTGAAGAATAAGTATTTGGGTATGTCCCATTTTGTTCTACAGAACTGTGAAATTGTAACAGAATTCAAAATCATACCAAATTGCACAAAACCAAACCAAATACGTAGCTTGTGATTGGATACGTCCAACTGAATATCTTTGTAAAAGTTTTCAAGAATTTTCAATTGAGACTGACATGTTTCATGTTCAAACTGTAACGCGTCAAAAGACGTGACGTCACAATTCACATCGAATTAAATAAAACTTCCAATGCAAAATCTCTGCTCAATCACACTGAACGAAATATTCTGGATTTATTTTGGGACAGTTTATGTAGTTCTCCATATCTGTTGGACTGTCGCGGAATTAAACTAACTCTCTGCTTTAATTAGAACTAGAATAAATCAGCAAAAAAAGTTGTTTGTCCAAATCTCCTGAAAAAGGAAACATTTTATGCATCTGGCTGTGATCTGGCTGGCCTTGGCGTGAACTGGTCCAAAAGCTCCGCCCGTAATCTGGCAGCCGGCGAAACCTAATTTGTTTCAAATATCGATTAGATCAGTCACAATTTTATGTAGTAAGGTATGTAAGTAGTTGTATCTCAAAGTACAGTCAAGTGTAAAAATATGAACTTATTCAAAGTTTCAAAAATAAGTACCACAGACTCTTATTCCGACGCAATAAGGCCGTAGTAAAATATTTTTGAGTGGTTCAAATAGATACTTATTTTTGCACTTGACTGTACATAATGTATCTAATAAGTAAAATACAAATGTTCGTGTCATTGTCCTGCCGCAAACAATGAAGAGATATTATTAATGAGCATTAAGTGTTTAATACGTCTAGCCATACTTACTGCGTGCGTTAGTGCAATTAAAAGTGAAGGTCCTTGGCTGATTTTAGCTAACTATTGCTTGTTAACTCCAACTACTTGTACCTTATATTATTTTGTATTGTAAGAAACAACAAAACACAGCTTACAATTAAACATGTAATTTCGAATTCATGATAAAATAAGATCGTTTTCCCATTGCCATAGGTGTCAGAGTGCCCAATAAAGCTAAGCTGGTAGGTAAAATAAGACTCAGTGAATCAATGAGACAGATTTACCCACGCGATACCATAAAAGTGGTGCACTTTGCATTAATTTTACACACTGCCTCATAACTCATAACTACTCAGTCATCCAGAAAAATCGACTTCCGAATCGGGCCGGCTGTTTAGGCGCGCAGTCAGGAAGATGAGGCGTCGGATCAGCCACCCTCGGCTTGCAGGGGCAAGGTGGCAGCGGGGGCTCCGGTCTCGGACTCTCGTGTATCCTCCCACGGCAAAAATATCCGAACTCTGGCCGATCAATACACAACTTATCCTTCATGCACTTATCAAACACCGCCTGCGTCTTTCGACAGTATTGAAAGCTAAAGTCTCCCGAACTCTTGTCCACACAGTTGGCATATTGATTGAATTCGTCCTTGCATTCTTTTTTGATGGAGCGGAAAACAGAAAGGGCACACGCAGTGACTTGCCTCCCTTGGTTCAGGCAAGCTCGCGGGTCTTTCGTTTCTTCGCGACAGAGCATGAATTCGCTGTTGACAGACTCGCATATCTTCCCTATGTAGGGCCCTGCAGACATTAAGGTCGCAGTCGATAAGTTCACCTCTTCCACGTCAAGTGATTTACATTCAGGCAGCTTTACTTCTTTTAATATTACCATTTTGGATCACTAAGTATTAATTTTATTATTTTCAACGATTGTGAACAGAAATAAAAAAGTGTCACATTGACACAGTGTCAAGCCTCTCAAGCTTTTTTTCTTAAAATACACCGGTGATTAACTTGGTATCATTAGGATGTATGTAAACTTTATATAAAGAAAACAGAGCTTTAAAACTGTATATTATGTATTACCTATTTTATGTAGCGCTAAACTAAACTACAAGAGAAAAAAACTATATAGTGTAAAACTGCGTACGGACTGCGCGCACAGCGCGTACAGTGTACGCATACATGGCGTACGGACATGGAGTTCCAGGACACGCAAGCCCGGGTACGCGTACCCGAGTGCGCGCAGTCCGTACGCGGCTTAATGTATCCAGACTCGAAGCTAAACAGTTTATATTCGAAATTATTTCAATATCAACACAATACCTACATTTAAATTGACCCATCACGTTTAATTGCAGTTGTAGACGGACAATCGGTAGTATGCCCAGCTGTTCGTACAACCAGCGGTTGGCTGGACCTTTTCCCACTACCGTGCCGCAAGAGCTCAGAGTGCCGCACAGTTATGGGGCCCACACATGCCTGCTGCAAAGGGTTCTGCACCAAGGGAGTCAGTGCACCGGCACAAATTCGGTGAGTGATTAGTTGCTTACAATGATACGGCACGCTTCTCTAATGCGTTTTAAATTAGGGCTCCTTTTTGTGGATCGGGGCATAGTCGAATCGAATGCTCTTACAGTCCATTACTTACCTACTAGTACATAGGATATAGGTCCTCAGTGGTGAAGAGAAGGGGTACTAACAACCTGATTCCCCCCGGGTTGACTAAACTTTCGAAGATACCAAACGCTTCTCTTCCATTACTGCAATTTCAAGAAGACGATAAATGGGGTTTTAGGTTTTTTTTCTCCGGCTTTACTTGCAAAAATTTTCACGCCTCGCCACTTAGGTCCTTGTAAAAAAGACGTTGATGTAGGTAGGTACATACTTATCAACAAGCCAAAAATGGGAGATAGCTTGCTTGGGGGAATGCTTATATAGGGCGTTAAGGGTTATGTAGGTACGATTGACTCTCAATTTACTTTGGCCGTGATAGACTTGATTGCAATCAAAGAAATGTTGATACTTAATATTACTTAGTTATGAAATTTTTAAATTGCATTAAAATCTTTCGTAACGTGCTTAAGATAGAAAAGATAAAATGTGTCTTTCACATTGTTATATTTCTCGTTAATGTCGTGACCAATATCTAGTGTTCGTTTTTTTGTTGGTAGGCAGGTACTTCTACTTACTAAAGTCCAATGCTCCAAAACTTTGCAAGAGTTGCCAACACTGACCTTGAAAGTAATATTCGCGAAAAGTTAAATTTGATTGAACACAAGCTTGAGTGGGTGGGTTACGAACTGTAATTATAATAGTAATAGGTAGGTACCGATATATTGCTTAGCTATTCAAAGAGGGAACGATGCCATTATATCTTCGGAACCTTGCGTAAGGGGACTCCTTTTTATAATACATATTTTTTTTTAATGCAATTGACAAGTATTAGGTACAGTCAGCTGCAGTAGTAGATGAACGGTTTGTGATCACAATGATCTAGATTCTAGATCTACACACGACTCTACTGCCACAAGTTAATAAGGGAGTGCGTAGATCATTTTGAACACCACAACTGCTTATCCACTGCTGACTGTACCAAAAACTGTAAAAGAGGTTAATTATAGGTAGTACAGTAACTATTATAATATCTGATTTTGAGTAATGCAATGCAAGTGAATGATGCATGAGGTTATAAACACGATTACACTAAAATTAATTCCTCTATGTTAGGTACAGGGGCACCTGTTCATTTTTAGGGTTCCGTAGTCAACTAGGAACCCTTATAGTTTCGCCATGTCTGTCCGTCTGTCTGTCTGTCTGTCCGCGGCTATGCTCAGAGACTGTTAGTACTAGAAGGCTGTAATTTGGCATGAATATATATATCAGTCACGCCGACAAAGTGGTAAAATAAAAAAAATAAAGAATTTTTTTTTAGGGTATCTCCCACAGACGTAAAAGGGGGTGATTTTTTTTTTCTCGACTAACCCTATAGTGTGGGATATCGTTGGATAGGTCTTTTAAAACCATTGTGGGGTTACAACATGATTTTTCTATTCAGTGATCTGTTTGCGAAATATTCAACATTAAAGTGAAAATTTTCATTAAAATCGACCGTCCCCCCCCCCCCTCTAAAATCTAAACTGTTGGAAAACTGGTGGAAAAATTTGAAAAAATTCAGAATGGTAGTAAATATATCAAATTTACTAGGAAAATTATAGCGGCTAAGATTGCTTGAAAAATATTTGTAGTTTAAGAGTAAATAGTAGCCTAAGGTATAAAACATACCTAAACTTGGATAATTCTGTACACATACGAAATCCTTAGAAAAATATTACCTGACTTTTTCGTAATGGCTACGGAACCCTACCTTGGGCGTGTCCGACACGCTCTTGGCCAGTTTTTTAAAACTCTAGTAGGCTTGACGTAGGCAGGTAAAATTGACGACATTGTAGGCAGCACAATATGAAAGAGTCGTTAAGCCCAGTTTAGACCTGCAAGAAAGATAGCGCAAGTTGAATTACATTGCAGCTCTCGATCGACCACTTCAAACTCGTTCGCTTTACGGCCGCGTATTGTAATGCAACTAATACGATTTTCCTTGCAAATCTAAATGGCTTTGCCTTATACCGTCCTTGCTTTTTACAATGTTCACGCCAAATCCACTGTGTGGCAAAGGCGTTAATACTTAGCTATATTATCATCGAAAATTCACAAATTTCATCACTACTGAAATGGAGTTCTATTCTTCATGTGTTTGCGAAATTAGTTTGTTACAATAAGCAATTTGTTCTAATGCTGACATGTACTTGGAACCGCGCAAGTGACAAGAGTCAATGCGCAATCGTTCTCCACTCCATCATGCTACGTCTTACGACATGATCTTAAACCAGTTATAAAATAGTGTTTGTATCGAAGGCTGGAAGGATATGAACTGGTCGTTTGCTAAATACTTAAAGTAAGGAGTTATGTCGTAATGTAAGTAGGTAATTAAGTACTAGTTTTCTGCCAGGTTATTTAATTACTGGTTCAGATATACCCACTGCCAACCAACTTCAAAGCCTGGTGTATAGGTATGCATAATATAACATATCTGCCTACCTACATATACATAACTAGCTACTAAACGTTTTCAGTTTATAGTTTGTCCTAAAGTTTTTGAATTGTGTACTTGCCACAGTAGGTTAGGTGAATACGACAGAATAAAAATTTAAATAATATGTTACGTCGATTAGATTGATCAAGTAACTAAACGGCGCGCTAGAATAATTTTCGACGAAATCTAGATTACGACGCCCACTCGTCAATAGTATTCGCCAGCTTTATAGGTACTTAATTGATGTCATAGACTACATTCTACACATAGATAGATGTAATAGACACTTTAAGAATTAGGCTGTGTCGATTTTTTTTATTCTACCTTTATCGACATTCGATGTCATTATTAATTGTAGGTAAGTACTTACATTGGGCAAGTAAAGTTACTTGCATTAAGTAAATTTGTTCCCTTACCGCAGGCCCACTCTTAAGACCTGTTTATCTAGACGGTTGGTTGCATAATCCATCATTACGAGTACACAGCAAGTTAACCGCAGGGGTTGTGACTGGGGGTCATGAAGCTTGCAAACCTTCGACGCGTTCTGTCGACTTATTTGAAAGGCCCACACTTACTTTAGCCGCTTGGCTTACATGAACTTAAATGAATGCATGTAGTTACATTGTCATACAGGTGATTTCCGTGTACTTATTGTGCGTTAGTGCTGAATTAGTGATCATAATGCCCTAACCGCAAAAAAATTAAACACGACTTAGACATGCCAAAAATGACGATGAATGATGCCAGTAAGTATATAGGCCGGGATGATTCTACATGAACTGACAAGTGTTAACCACGGGCGCGTATCTGAATCTGAATATCGAATGTATTTAATTAAAGTATCGAATGGGTTAAAATATCGAAAAGTTTTTAATTTTTTTTCTAACCCATTCGATATTTTAATACATTCGATAAGTAATTATTATTAGGTAGGTATATTGACTTTTGATATTTAGAACCGTGCCCGTTAGAGGATACGCTGCGCACCATTTCTCCATACAAACGTAGTCCCCTGTTTCCTCCCTGGATAATGGCTTTAGAGCCAAATTTTTTTACTGTATAATCTGTATCTACCACACCTATGCCCCTATGTTTCGTTTTCAACGGCTGGCTAAGTTTTCGTGATACCTAACACAAATAAAATGACAATGGCTAAGGTACGCGTGTGCCAAGTTGTATCGCAGTTAGGTATAATAGGTACCCATAGCTGAATGCGTTCGTACTTAAATACTATGAGCACGATATGTTTTCCGGACATTGCTTGCACGAATTTTAAGCACATAATAGATACTTTAATATAATAATACACTGGGATAAATGTTATACCGGGTCGAGATTGTATAAGTGGTAATAAAGCCAGTGAGTACGTTAACACCTACTAACATAGATATGCAAATGTAATGCTTCTGCTACTAACTACCTACACTCTAATTATCTAGCGACTCTTTCACAGTCACTCAACAGTAAGGAAGTACCGGCGGTTTTAATCGCAAAACGAAACAATACTTTGCATTTTGAACTCGAGAACTTTTATATTATGAAAGTCAAAATTGTCTGTTAGTAGTTTTTGCTTAGGGTGAGTGGGGGTAAGATGAAAAACAGTGTAAGATGAAAAACTACTCGTAGCACCTGGTGCCACGAGTAGTTTTTCATTTTACACTGTTTTTCATCTTACTTTCATCTTACCCCCACTCACCCTAATACATACACCGTGAAATTTTAGTGGTTGTTTTCCCGAAAGAGGTGATTTAGTTTCGATTGTACAATCGATTTATAATTACTAATCCAGAGTCAAAAATCCAATTGTGAAAAACGAAAGTCGAAAATGACCGCAAACCAATAGTAACGCTTCGTTGGTACAAGTAGCGTACGATCGTACGATAGGGTAGGTACCAACGAAGCGTTACTATTGGTTTGCGGTCATTTTCGACTTTCGTTTTTCACAATTGGATTTTTGACTGTAGTCAAAATAGTAATTATAAATCGATTGTACAATCGATACTAAATCACCTCGTTTCGGGAAAACAACCACTAAAATTTCACGGTGTATAATACACTTAAGAAATTTGAACTTCTTTATTGATAGGTAGGTACTTTTGATATTAACGCCTCATACGAAGTTGGAAGATGAATATTAATTTAAGTAAGGTACTTAGTAGCAATAATATGAAGTGGTGGTAATTCGGTAACATAGATGTATCTGCCTTCATTAGTACCTACTTACTTCTATCTATTTCTATTTAAATCATACTTAATTTAGGTGAAATGATGTTCTCATAATTACGGATCAAAGGTTCCACATCTCGCTTTTTACGCAAACTTGAACCATAAAATACTAATAAAATTATTACATGTTGCTTCCACGTAAGCATTTTCACTAAAGTTATGTATATACCCGCTATAAATAGGGTTGCCAACCTTGGTGCACAGATTGGCGGTACATTTGCGATCAAATTGCGGGACTTGTCTCTAAAACGCGGGACTCCTTCACCCACCCACACCTTGGCAAACTACATATAAGTATTGGCCGTATGGCCGTCAACGTATTGAAAAATTAAACCAGATTAACTTTTATTTCACATCACAATACGTAATATAAGTTTTATGAGGCAACCATCAAAAATCTAGTTCAATATCGATCGGGAAAGAGGAGAGACAGGATAGTGCCGAGTGTGCGAGCGCACGGTGTTTGCGCTTGTTAATCGCGCTATATTCAAATTAACGTTAATTTTGGTACTAGATCTAGTCTAGCCTAAACCGCGGACATTTGCGGGACGCATACTTTATAGGGCTTCAGAAACGAGACGTCCCGCGTATAGCTGGACGGTTGGCAACCCTAGCTATAAATCACGGTCCGCTTACAAAATGTAGTCTACCGTACACGGTGATTTCTATTTATAGAAACGTGACTAACGCCCAGTCGAGCACAAGCACAACCACTAGCACTACCACTTCAACCACCACCACAACCACCACAACCACTACAACAACTCCCAGTACCACCAGCTCGACCACCACGACCACTACGACCACGCCGAAGCCAACCACGACCACGGAGGCGCCGAGACCGTACTTCACTTTGCTGCCCATCCTGAGCTCGCCAGTTACTACGCAGAAGCCTAATGCGCCCGCCAAAAAAGGTAATTATATAACCTCTTTGAAAATAGGGTAAATCACCAATAACTGGCCCCCTCATATTGAAAATGAACTCTGTTCCCCTACAAACAGAATTCAATTTAGTATAACGTGGCCTGTTATTGAAGGGTGGCCAGTAATTACATACTAAAAATGAATTACACTATGGGTGAATAGAGTTCATTTTTTTTAGTATGAGGTGGCCAGTTATTGAACGGTGGCCAGTTATTGGCGGTTTGCCCTACGTAATTTTTAAAATACTATCTATTTTAATTTAAGAAGAGAACTAAAAAAAACCTGTTAAGCTAATAGGTATAGTCGACCAAGTAAGTGCTTTACCATTTTTTATAACAGTTACTACATCAAAGTAAAAAAATAAGGCTGATTGATTGTCAAATTTGACTTGTAAGTGAAAATAGCCTTTCATGTTTAAGCCGTACAACTGACATTGAACCTTAGGGTGGTAAAGGAATTTCTTGGTCGACTATACTTGTTAGTTCTCTTTTTAGGGTCATTATTTGAGCGTTTGGATGGATACATTCAGTGGCGTAGCGTTGACTAATATAGACGTGGGCGAAGTCGCTTCAGCGAGGCCCTTTTCCTTTCGTTTCAAAGGTCTACCCAGTGGCGGTGCAGGACCTAAATTTTGTGTGGCCCTACGCTGGCGCACCACACATTAAAGTACGGGTTTTTGATTGAACAAAAAAACGAGAAGCATTTGGGGCGCGAGGCCCCTCAGACCGCGAGGTCTAGCTACGCCACTGGATACATTCTTGTACAAATGGCAGATGATTTTGATACAGTTTCCAATTATCTGGTAGAAGTACAGGACCTCCAGAAAAATAACAGAAAACTCCATCAAAATCTGCAAATCTAACAGCCAATTCGCAAAAAAATGAGACCCCGAAAATGAGGCAGTTGAAACGAAAACCTCGAATCAATGACCTTTTAGGTTTTCAGAGCACACACATTATTATCATCTAAGCACTAAGGTTTTACCTAAAACAAGTTGACCTATGTTCATGGTCGGGTCATTGTAAACTAAATCCGGATCGAAGGACCAATTATTGAAAGAATGTTTAGTTAGGATACCCTAACTAAACCAACCTAGGGTTTATTATGTAAGTAAGTAATTAAGAGGCACTTGCAATAGAAACTTTGGGCCCATGGTCGTCCGACACAAAAAAGTTTGTAAAAGAAGAGTTGGACAAGCTCTTCGGCGTCTCAGGCGACCATAGGGCTGGTAAGTAACTTCTTTGCCCAGCGCCTAAGTTTGGCGGTGCAGAGGAGCAATGCGGCCTCCGTCCTGGGGACGCTGCCCCAAGTGGGCGATCTCCAGGGTATTTTTTATTTGTAATTTTTAGTTTTGTAAAATTTTGTTTTAGTTATTCTGTCAAGCTTTGATTAATAAATAAATTTTATTATTTAATTAAGAGGAAAAAAAGTACCAATCTCCATCAAAAGTATCAAGTAAATATTTACGTAGGTAGGTAAGTATCTACGTCGTCGGTCTATTTTCCAACTAGGTAGGTACTTAATAATAATTGGATGTTTTACGTTACCGCATCGAATTGTTCTCGTTACTATGCTGCGGCTCAGTTTTACTACCTCAGAAATCAGAGTTAAACTTTTAATTGATACTCAAAGAGTGCCTGTCTACTTTAATATCTTACTACGAGTAGTACCTACGAGTAAGTACTGCACTTACGTAAAATTACAATAAGACGTAGCATTAAGTAACCGACAGTGTTTTAACGAGAGACATAATGCGATCTAACAAACGAATTATCTATTGTGTTCCGCTGCTAGAAAATTGACAGAAAGAAACCGCTACTTTTACTGAATTGCTTACTGATATTGATTGCATCATAATTGAACAAAGGTAATGACGGGCTCATAAAATACAATGATATTATTTCCGCATGTTCACTGTCATTCAATGTCAAAAGATGACCTGCTTTTTCCACTATTTCCATTAAACACTGTATGATTCAATTACAGTAGGTAGGCTAATCGATAGTCCAATATCGATAGACTATCGATAGTCTATCGATAGTTAAGACAAAACCAATAGTATCGATAGTTTATCGATAGTATCACCACGTGTCAATACTATCGATAGTTTTATGTCCAATACAATCGATAGTATCGATAGCATTGCACAATTAGGTAATAATGACTGAAAACAATCGATACTATCGCTAGTATCGATAGTTTTGTACTATCGATTGTACAAAACTTTCGATACTATCGATAGTATCGATTGTTTTCGGTCATTATTGCAATACTATCGATGATTTGTGTAATATACTTCAAAAAAATAAAATCATTTATTTCAGGACTAGGAGTCCCATATACAATGTGTTAGTTACATTCTTAATACCTATGTTAGTAAGAGCATAAAATAAAATAAAATATGAATTTAAAATCACAATCGCAATCAGAATTAAATAAAAAATCAAAGTCAAATAAATAATTAAAAATTAAAAAAAAAATCAAAAACTTTGTAAGACTAACTTTCGTTACACAAAAATAGCGATCGTGATTTTTGTTTTGATTAAGCTGTTAACTACGTAAGTACAATTTTTTGAAAACGATCCATCTAACCTTTTCTTGGACGCAGGAAAACCGCAGAAACTGGTGTGTCCGAAGGCAGCGCAGGCGTCGTTCGTGTTGTTCCCAGTGCCCTGCGAGAACAGCGCCCAGTGCCGCGTCAGCAGCGGCGCCGACCACGTGTGCTGCGAGGCGCGCTGCGTCAAGGGCGTGCCGGCGCCTCGCTCCGCGCCGCAGCAGCTGCAGCAAGCCTCGCATCAACGTATGCTCGTGTTGTTATAGCTCGCGTGATAGGGATATACACAACGTAGAAAACAAAAGTCGTACCTACCGTCCCTCCTGTGGACATAAAATTAAGCGACTCCGAGTCAGCAAACTTAAGATTAATTTAAATGGGTCGAATGTTCGCCAGGCGTCCCGCACGACGATGTGGACTTGACTGCAAAATATGAGTCTATCCACTATGCTCTACTGATATACCTACTAATAGAGCAAATTGAACTGTTTTTCTCCAATTTGCTCTACTAGTTTTAACAATAGAGCCAATAGGACATTTTCTCTAATTTGCTCTACTAGTTGCAAAGGTAGAGCAAATTGAAGTGCATTTCTCCAATTTGCTCTACTACTTGCAAAGATAGAGCAAATTGAACTGCATCTCTCCAATTTGCTCTACTATTTGGAAAGGTAGAGCAAATTGGACATTATCATCCAATTTGCTCTAATTGTTGAAGAAATAGAGCAAATTGGATATTTTCTTCCAATTTGCTCTACTAATTGAATCATATAAATCCGACCGTATGAAAATAGAAAAATAATTATAATGCGTTAAGCAGTGGGTGCTTAATTACAAATACATACATACATACGGTTGAGCGTAAAACCATATAGACCCTGCCATACCCACAGGAGAGACGCAAACAAAAAACGTATATGTCCCGATAGGTGCACTAGGTCATCGAAAAATATAGCGCAAGTATAACTTTAGCCACTCTGCAAAGAATGCTCGGTTTGCATTATCCCTCATTCTCCAGTTACGCTTATTTAAATATAGCGCAAGTATAACTTTAGCCACTCTGCAAAGAATGCTCGGTTTGCATTATCCCTCATTCTCCAGTTACGCTTATTTAAATATAGCGCAAGTATAACTTTAGCCACTCTGCAAAGAATGCTCGGTTTGCATTATCCCTCATTCTCCAGTTACGCTTATTTAAATATAGCGCAAGTATAACTTTAGCCACTCTGCAAAGAATGCTCGGTTTGCATTATCCCTCATTCTCCAGTTACGCTTATTTAAACTCAATGAGGCACGCTGCAGGTGCAGTGCAACGCTGTCTCCCGAATTTATTGACATGAAAGATTTACACAAACCACCAAAATTACAACATGCAATAAAGGCTCAGCTAACTTGCATCATTAGCTGTCATCAGTGTCTGTCTTCAGATCTTGGGTGCAATGCCTGCTAACTATAATTTAGGTTATGTACCTATCTACTACGGGTGCGCCTCGATAAACAACACAACACATTTGATATAACTGTAACATTTGGTATAATGCTACATTTGATATAATGCGATTTACTCAAAAAGTAAACTTCGGATGATTGATATTAATTCTATTTGATATGCATTAGGTTAGGTTAGGTTAGTTTATTTTATAAAAGAATCGTAGAATGTTTACTTCTCGAGTAAATCGAATTATGTCAAATGTAGCATTATACCAAATGTTACAGTTATATCAAATGTTGTTATATCTATCATTACACACCCATCTACTGCCACATGAATACCCTTTTTCAAACGAGTATCTATCACACACACATATAAAAATGGGCATCTGTATTTTTCGTTGTACCAAAAATTAAAAAATTGTTAACAGGGAGTTAAAATTAATACGCTTCGTTACGCACTTTTCAAGCTTAAGTATAAAAAAAACGTAACGAATCGGGTAAATTTAGCAAAGTTTTTACAAGAAGTGAAGAATTGTCCGATTTCTTACATTTTTTTTATTGTCTTGAAAAAGTGCGTAACGAAGCGGACTAATTTTAACTCCCTGTTAACAATTTCTTAATTTTTGGTACAACGAAAAATAGAAATGCCATAGAACATAGACATCTGCATACATAAAGATTATACCTACTACTACTCAATTAAATATTATGAGAAACGAAACGTAACGCGTATTCTCATTAAAATTTCCTGTTACAGCGTTACTTGGCGTGATTCCACGCGAGTGCCCAGCGCAACCACTGGGAGAGTTACTCTTCGAAGTGCAATCCTGTAAGACTGATGCCGACTGCTGGCCCAGAGTGTGCTGCCCGGACGGCAACCGCTCCTACTGCCGGACGGCGAAGGCTCGGCTCGATCTAGTTCCTGTGGTTGGGAATCAAATCGATGCCCGTTAGTACACCACTGACCCTACCTATATTAATCTTTCCTACAAACACCTAAACTTGCACATAGCGTATCACGGACATAAAGTATTCAATCCACCAAAGCTTTAAAAGCTTACTAAGTAATTAAAGGGAACATGTTTTTATATTCAAGCTTCCCCGAGCTCGGTACCGTGCCGTGTTTATCGTCTGGCTGGGACATACATAAGAAGTTTCCACTAAATAAATAGATTAATGTAATGACAAGAGTAATGTACAAACAGTTTCGTCACATTTTTAGACATCGAATCGTATTACTAGATTGTCATATGCTCATATGTCATGTCTTGTAGCACTTTAATTAAGAGCTCGTTCCCACTATGTCAGGTGTCGGTCCGTTTTTTAATCGTGCGTTCCAGTGGCAGAACATTTTATATGAAGCTGTTCACACTTGTCGGACACGAGCTCTAATTGCCGTCATGATAATAATTAACTTGAATCGAAGACGGCGCTGCGACATAAACTGGTAAAGTAGAAATTCATAACCTCTTGACCGAGGTCGCCGATTGGGTAATCAATTGTTATCCAGAGTCAAGGACATCGTTTGTCAGTTATTTTAATATTTAACGGATAGACCGAAGGGTCAAGGTATTTTAGAACTGATAAATCAATTAAGATAAAGATATAATACAGTTTAAATTGATAGATATCTAGGTACCAACTTAAATAACATTTGAGGGCCAAGTAAGAGGGAAACAATAAGTAAATACTTACTTTTACTGGTTTCAATTTGGGTCATGTCGTGACTGAAGGTCTCGCACACCTGTGCCGACGGATGTTGGCCGAGTTTGTTCCGTCTCAACTCTCAAGATACGGACAAAACTTAATTACGAAAAGTCCGTATGCTCGCTCACCTAGATTCCTCTTGGTCTAAATAAAATCAAGTTCCCGACACAGCAATACAGCAGAGAGATCCGTGTTTATTATGCAAGTATTCGTTGAAATTAAGGAATGTTTCTGTTGCTTAACATGTAAGGTATCAATGTAAGTGTACAGGTAAGTTCATGATAATCTGCATTTGCGAAAAATCAACTGATCATTATGTCATTAAAAACAAAAATGTGAATGTTTCAACCACTTGTATGTACCTACCTACTTTTAATTAGGTACTCATTTTGTAGGTTGATTCCGATCACCGTTTCCAGAATCACCTGTTTTTTGACAGGGGAAAAACAAGCAGGCGGGTCACCTGATGGAAAGCAATCACGCCGTCTATGAACACCCATAACAGAAGTTGAGTAACGGATGCGTTGCCGACCTTTGAGAAAAGAGTAGGTAGGTAGGTACCTGTACAAAAGTGATGTAAAGGTGTAAGACGCGTTAACTACGCGTTGTACACTTTAGGTCAACTCGAACCATGTTCATACGTCGGTCCCGCGCTCCCGCGGCGCCTATGCAAGTGTGTCTAGCGGGCACTAAATTAGAAGACGAGATGAACCAGTTGATACCACGTTGTCCACTATAAGTGACCATTGGGTGGATCATCTAGTCGACTACTCAATCGAAAGTTTGAGTGGAATTGGTATTGCAGTAGCGTGAAGTTGATAAGTGAAGGCCTTCAAATTATCTGAGCGACGTCCAATTCTTGTCCAGGTTTTCAAGTAGTTTACCTGTTCTTGATTCCAGCCGTCCGTATGTTAGAGCAGTACCTTCAATGCACGGCGCCGCCGCAGTACGACTTGTTCCCTAAGCAGTGCAGTTCCAGCGTGGACTGCTTCCCCAACCTGTGCTGCGCGGAGGGCGGCAAGAAGCACTGCCGGCCGCCGCAGCGGAGCCTGCTGGCGCTTCTGGCTGGCGTAGGACAGGTACCTACTTACAGGCATCACTGGCCCTGATGACTCTGCTTTAAGCCTTCCACACACCAAGCTGCGCCGTTGATGTGCGTCATCATATTTATATAACTTAGTGTTATGCACGCCCCGCGCTTACGTGTGTGGAAGGCTTTGGACAGTAGCAGTTTTTAGGCCACCACAAACCACAGTGCGGGGCGTGCGCGCGACGCCAACGGAGCGTGCCCAGCGCGTTGTATAACACTGAATCATATATACGGTGACACATATCGGCAGCGCGACATAGCGTATATGATTCAGTGTTATACTACGCGCTGGGCCCGGGTGAATATTCGAGAGTTTTGACCGCGCGGTTAAACGTCATTACCATTCGACGATTATTACCACAACCGAAGGACGAATCAAGCGAAATTTCATCAAACTAGATTCAGCATCGGTACTGTCTTAAGTTTTCATAAAAAGTTAACCCTAAGCATCATCCTTTTTAACAATTTCTGCTCAAATGGTAATGACAAAAAAAACCGCCGTAAAAACGCTGAATATTTACCCGCCCGTTCCGTCGACGTCGCGCGCACGCCCCGCGCTGCGGTCTGTGGTGGCCTTAAGTGTAGATCTACTAGTGCAGCGGTTGAAACGCTAGAACCCAGCCCTTACCATTTTGCTTTCTTGGCGCTTTACAATACTTTTAGCGCCCTTTTTTGGGTTCCTTTTCTAAAGGCTGTCCATCTGTCACTGGTTTGAACACTTCCAGGTTTTATATCACGAAATTCGATTTTCGAACTTCGCATTGTGCTGTTCCGTTCACGCTAATAGTACTAAACATAAGAGTGAAAGGAATGGCATAATACGAAGTTCAAAAATCTAATTTCGTAGCCCCCCAGCTTCAGTTTGAAATAGGACGATAATTAATAGGACTGTCAATGTCCTATCCTTTAAAATAATAAACATCAAGGATGATATAGACTGGATTGGAATAACAAAAGTGAATATCGTCTTTATGAAACTTTTTTAAATAAACGGTTTATTTGTTTCTACTCAAGGCTCACCATTTGGAATCTCGAACGAATGGGCTTTAAAGTTTAAATGCAGATAACTCATAGAAATTCTTTAATTGTTGCAGAGATTTGGAACAACTCTAGTGAATCTTCGACAAGCGCAAGCAAATAGGGATAGCAATAAACTTTAAGTATTTAATTTATCTGTATACCGTATACAATTTATTTTAAGCTTTTTGTATTTTTATATTTAAATATAAATTGTTGTTGTAATTTGGTATTTGTTTTATTAGAAAGGAATACTGGGTGATCAATCCAAATCCAAATGGGTGAGTATGGAGAAATCAAAACTATGAGAGATAGCGAAATCTGTTCATTAGGAACCATTATGACCGGGTTCGATTCCCGGTTATGTATGAGAGTTAAAAAAAAATGTTTGAATGCAATTTTTATTAAATCTGAAATCGAAGCCACGGTTCCTAAGAACAGATTTCGCTATCTCTCATAGTTTCTGATTTCTCCATACTGACCCATTTGGATTGATCACTCTGTAGGTGTATTTATAATAGGTATAAAACCCGATGCAAATTGGAGTCTTCTAAATCCACGCAAACTGATATTGTAATGTGTGTTTCTCTATATAACAAATTAAGCTTAAAATGTCATATAATTTTATAGAGAGAGGCAAAATTTATATGCAACAACACATTTGGTAATTTTTCTACCAGTTGCCATTATACAGGGTTATTTTTAATTCACTACATCCTCTTAATCCTGAATTCCTATAACTCAAACAAATGTTTTTTGTTCTACGACTTTTTAAAATGAAGAATTTTTTTTCCCATACAAATACACAGAGTATCGTAAAAATAAGAGGTAATCTCAAATTTTCAAAACGTTATTACACCATAAATATTAAGTTATGACAAAAGCCGTAAAACAAAAAACATTTGTTTAAGTGGTAGGAGTTTAGGGTTAAAAGGATGCTAGTGAATTACAAATAACCCTGTATAAATACACCACCTATGCATATTTTGAAAAGTATTTTTGTCGTAGTTTATGGCACGTTGTCTAGTGAAATCTAATATCCTTGGTTGTAAAGATGGTCCTTTGTGGCCCAAGCAGAAACAGTCAGTCACTGTGATAGATACAACCTGAAAATCAAATGTAATACAATAGTCTGGCCACTCCTGTAGAAAACCTACGAGCAATGAAAATCATTGGATCAACTTGGCGCAAAAGAAAAGCCGTAGGAAAGTACAAATTTTAAGTAAAATTATTATTACTATGTTACATTATTAGGGTTCCGTACCCAAAGGGTAAAAACGGGACCCTATTACAGAGACTTCGCTGTCCGTCCGTCTTTCTGTCTGTCACCAGGCTGTATCTCATGAACCGTGATAGCTAGACAGTTGAAATTTCGGTTGCCGCTATAATAACAAATACCTACGTACTAAAAACAGAATAAAATAAATATTTAAGGGGGCTCCCATACAACAAACGTGATTTTTTGCTCAATATTGATAACGGCAACAGGAAGACGCTTGAAATATTCACACAATATTTAGTTATATATTCTCCTTAAAAACAAACAGTGAAATTAAAATAAAACAAATATTTATGGGGGGGCTCTCATACAACAAACGATTTTTTTGGCGTTTTTATAGATAATGGTAGGTATGGAGCCCTTCGTGCGCGAGTCCGACTCGCACTTGGCCGGTTTTATATTTTGGTATGAATGGGAAGGAAGTACATAAATGTCAAAGTGACAGAGGAGACAATTAAATGATAAGTTAACAGAAACGTTACAAGCATTTAAACAATGACAATAAAGTAAAAAGTACCGAAAAATTAAATGAGGGATTTCCTCATGGGAAATACTGAACATTGCAACAATTTAGTACCTATGTCAAATTTTCAAGACCACTTTCATCCATTTTCTATTCTTCAGGCACTACCTATTCTATTAATGAGGTTTAGTGCAAGTTTAACCAAACCCACAGAAGTTTCTGAACAGATAGTAAACAATAATCTGCAGATTTTTTGTGTTCTTAAGACCGTCAGTTGCTTTGGCTGCAGATTATGTAATAGGTAAATTTAACACAAAAAAAAGGCCATCAACAGAGCAGAGGGATTAGAGTTGATAGTTTTCTATGCTCTTGCATAAAGCATAAAGAAGCTTTAAATCAAACCCTGCAATAAAATTCTCTTCTCTTGAAGAGAATTTTATTGCAGGGTTTGATTTAAAGCTTCTTTAGGTCACAGAACAAAGTTACCATTTGGTAACCATTATACCATGGGATTGCCACATTTAGCTGGCAATATCCTCATTTGAAAAAGAAGTATCTATGAGCCTGTTTACAATACCAATAGAGTAAACAGTTCAATGAGGTAAGGGGATTGTATCTGCATTAGTTTTTATAAATCTAGCTGACCAGCTTTTTGCTCTAATAAATAAAACAAAAGAATGAAGATTTTAGAATGTATTAAACCTTAACATTATTTAAAACCTCCACTTAGTCCAGCTGAAACAAAAAAAAGGATAATATTTTTAGTCTATATATGAGAATTATGAGATATTACTTAACTCTTTGAAGGGGTATATACAGGGTTATTTGTAATTCACAAGCAGCCTTTTAACCCTAATCTCCTACCACTTAAACAAATGTTTTTTGTTTTACGGCTTTTGTCAAAACTTAGTATTTTTGGTGTAATAACGTTTTGAAAATTTGAGATTACCTCTTATTTTTACGATACTCTGTGTATATGTATGGGAAAAAAAGTGCTTCATTTTAAAAAGTTGCAAAACAAAAAACATTTGTTTGAGAGATAGGAATTCAGGGTTAGGAGGATGTCAGTGAATTACAAATAACCCTGTAGAATAGAATAGAATAGAAATGGTTTATTTCTTAGAATATGGTAGGTACAGATTACTATTTATAATCAGCAAGAGATCAACATATTCTGCCAGTTTTGGCATAGAAATATTAACAAAAAAAAACAGTAAATTAGATTAGAAACAATATTCAAAGTCAATATAAAGTAATAAAATAATAATAAGAAAATTAAGTTAAGTTTCGTAATTTAAAAACTCAGTAACGGAGTAAAAGCATTTGTCAAATAACCATTTAAATAAAATTTTAGGAATCCTGCCCTTTGGCCGAAAATTATTTCCCAAATGATTCATTTGCCAACTGTTTATTTTTTCTGAAACTGTAAAACTATTCAGGATGCATTTCAGACTATCCTGTAGGTTAGGTTAGGTTTGTTTTATAACAAACCTGAAAAGTTTACAGTTTCATTGGAAAATTATGAAGCTATTTTAGATCTCCCTACATTTGAGCTTGTGACTAAGCCCTACAATGCATATGCCTAAATCTTTCTAATATATAAAAATCTCATGTCAGTGTTTGTTATCACTTATCAAACTCCTCCAAAACGGCTTGACAGATTTTTATGAAACTTTTTTGACAGACAGAGTCACGGGCAACAGCTAGTAATAATATAACATATATACAAAGTTAAGTTTAGGGTTTTTAGAACTTGTAGCCTGAAAACCATCAGCTTGTTCAAAATTCACATAAATTTTATAATTTTTCAGAACAATCAGAAATACCCAGATATTGTGTGCTCTAAGAATTTTCACATCATCCTGGATCACATTATTAAAATTAATATTTACGGTCTAGACTGGTGGCATACGCTGTTATTTACGTTTTAATGATACTTCACATCAGATAACCACATACAATAATTAATTTGGTAAATCAACACGCGCGCTTTGGTAGAGTTAAAAATATACAAGAAAAGTTCAGTTGATCAAGTCCTCGGAGACGTCCTCATCAGCAAATGATCACATTACTTACAGACTTGTTGTTACGATTATCTAAAGACGCAGGGAGAATAATTGAGACACTTACCTTCTTGAATCCGATGTCGTGAGCGTATTCCCTGAAGCACTGTCTGCAGATGTTTAAGCCATATTTACGGATAAGTCCGTGGCGGTTGGAGCAGGCCCGGCTAAAATAAAATGAAACGATTTAGTAGCAGTGTAACACGTGTTCCGCCCGACCGTCAACCTAACCAAATTGTTTAAGAATTTCTGCATATTTGATCAACGTACCATGATCGGGATCCCTGTCCATACTTGCGGGGGTGAGAATACCAGATATTAGCGTGACCCATGTTGAGATAACTTCAACGAATTGCTAAAAAGCGACGAGAAAACGTCTACAATGGCGTACGCCTCTAACCTGAAAGAACGATCCAAACATACGAATGATTGAATGAATGAAATTAACAACCATAGAATTTTTTTGTATAATCTGTCAGAGTAGCTAGTGATGTCCATAAAAATATTTAATACCGGTTATGTGCTGATTTCTTCTTCTTTGGCTAAAAAAAAAAAAAACAATAAAGGTCACCACAGCCCGAAGCGCGGGGCGCCGAAGGAGCATGCCCAGCGCGGTCAATAACACTGAATAATATATAGTAACACACACTGGCGGCACGGCACAGCCTATATGATTCAGTGTTATGCAACGCGCTAGGCACGCGCCGCGCTTCCGGCTTGTTGTGGTATTATCCTCATGTTAATGTTGGGTTATCAGCCATCGAATCGACAAAGATACCTATTTTATAAATTGGCCATGAAAGCGTTGACAGGGTACACCAGCACAAGAACTGCTGCTTCTGGATCCCAAAGGGAACCGCAGCTCTTGGTGACGCGAGGAGGGAAGGGAACCGACCTTAAAATTGCATTGACTTATTTAATTGGGAATGTCTAAAAAAAATACCAGTGGTTTTTATATTTTTTTTGTATAGAAATGTCAATTATAAGAAACTAATTTCAATATTTTGTCACTTAGTTCACTACTTTTTTCAAAATTAATTATTGAAACTATTTTGGTTGATGACGTCAGATTGTAATTGAGGGCTCCCACACTGCCAAATTTCTAAATCTATCTAAATGCGTACGATAAGGCAACCCCTTTAATTATTTTTTGCGTGGTGGTACACTGTAACTAGTGTCACTTTACTGGCGCTGTCAAAGTGCTAGATGTCAGGCAGTGGGTCCAAATCAAACTCCGTAGTTATAATCCATGCGTAAATTTGTGAAGAATTCTAACCACACAGAATAAAGTACGACTTGGACCGGTCACGCAATTTACACCAAAGTCAAATGAAGGTCATTGCTTATTTGTTATGTAATAAATTCATTATATAATATTAAAATTAAATAACTACAGAAAACGAGTTAAAAACCATTTATCTCGAAATGGTTTTCGATTTACTATACATTGCAAAAAAATAGACATCCCCAATTAGCCGAATTAAAAAACGCCTTAAAACACTGTCATGTAGTCATCAGTCAATGACGTGATACATACCTGTCAAGGTGAAGGTGAACGGCCACTCAACTCGACGGCCGCCGACTTCAGTTTAGTCAGTGCGTCCGTTTAGCGCTGCGGATTTGAGGTGCATAAATTTGTGCAACGCTTCTTCTATACATTTCAGGGAAGGTAATTACAACAAATAATTTATGTTTTGGGAAGAAATATTATACATTTTTTTTGTTTCACTCTCGAGACTACCCTAGACATATGTATGCTGAGCTTGTATGCATATTTGCTTAGTTTTTTTTGCATTTTACACGTACAACGCTTTCGTCCAAAGATCAAGTTACCTATATTTGCACTTCAGTGATGATTAGTATATAGTAGAATTAATATATGGAATATTCACATTGTTCTTTCAACTAAGGTGGAATCCCAATCAGGACAGAGTAGGCACTTCGTTTGGAGTTCCAACGAAGAACTTCAATCGCATTGGTATTCTTCCTGTGTCTGCTTATTTAAAAGTAAGGACATGATTTACTTTGCAAACATGAGAAGATGTTGTTTGATCTTAAAATGTACTTTCACTTCAACCTTTCTTTTTAGTAATGACTGAAATTGTGCTCAAAAGTTAACTTAATTTAAAAATGTATAATTTTGATAACTCGTGAGTTACAAACAGACTAATTTTGTACATATTGTTTCTGAATACTATTAACAACTTGTTGCATTACCACATTAATTAGACAAACTATCTTCAAACATTTAAACAATTGCATTACAAATTACTAGAATCATTAGGTTTGTTGTTAAGCATGACAAACCTGTTATGTGTTTGATTTTTGATCAACAAATAGCTACCTAGCAACATAACATATCAAGTATTAATTTGTTTGATTAAAGCAACAGTACTACTGTAACATGACATGACTTATGGTTTGTGAAGCTGTAAAAATTAACAAATTGACTACCTATTTACTTTTTATATAAGTAATAAAAAAGATTTGCATTGATATAGAGAAGGAAGTCTTCCCATGCAAAGATATTTGCAAGTCTTTTATATGTAATGCACATAACTATTATGAACTTCTTGTAATATTCCATTTGTTTCAGGGATCTTCGGAACAAAAAAATGGGGTTCATCTTCAGTATTATAAAAAAAATCATAAAAGTGATACTGTATTTGGTTATTTTTATCGGAATTATTGTTCTGATCCCCAATCTACCCCCATACACAAAGTTTACGAGCATCGAGTAAGTTTTATGTTATAATTTTAAATTACCATTATCAACATTGTTATAAGCAGCAAACCATTCAATAAAATTTAATTGTAAGTCAAGTTAACTCTTTTTTTTTTGTTTAGGCATGCACCTGCCCAAGCAAGAGTGGGGCCTTTAGCGCCTAACGAGGCTTTAAACAAGGCTCAACATTTATATGTGGACAAAGTCTTAGGCCCTGAGGCTTTTCAGGTGGCTAATGGTGAACTGTACACCTCCCTATCATCTGGTGAAGTTGTAAAATTGTCTCCTGGTGGCCATGTCACTTATGTCACTAAAGTGGGACAGCCTTGTGGTAAGTAATCAGAAAAAGATTGCAATTATTTAAAATTGTCCAAGAGACATCTTCATACTGTTTCATATAAAAATGCTTAGGTTGTCCAGGGGACAAAATTTGTGTTACCATGGCAACAGGTGGCAAGAAAAAGTTGATTCACCCATAAATGTGAAAGTGACTCTGTCTATCTGTTTGTTACCTCTTCATACTTAAACTGCTGTACCAATTTATATGATATTTGGTATGGAAATAGTTCAAGACCCTGGGAAGGACATAGGATATTTTTCATCTTGGAAAATCACATAGTTCCCGTGGAATATCAAAAAACACTTATTGCAGATGGAGTAGCAGACAACGCTATTTAATAATATTATACATAAAGTCATACCTATAACAATTTCTTAGTGTCCTTGCTTGTAGGTACCTATCATGCACATATTCACTGATAAGAGGTACATAAACCATGTCATAATTTTAGTTGCATTAGCAGTAATATTCTACTATTGATATTAATTTAAAATTTTATTTCTTTAGCTGGACTTACCCAAGAACACATATGTGGTAGACCGCTAGGCTTTGAAATAGATACAAAGAAAAACGAAATGTATGTTGCGGATGCATATCACGGTATTTGGAAAGTTAACCTGAAGACAGACAAGAAGCAACTTTTAGTGTCACCACGAGTGGAAATTAATGGACGGTTACCTAGATTGTTCAATGCTGTTGCTCTAGGTAAAAATGGTGACCTCTACTGGACAGACTCAACCAGTGATTTTAGTTTGAAAGACGGTGCAATAAGCATGCTGACAGATCCCACTGGAAGGTAAATACACGCAACTAATTAAAGCAACACTTACATGTATTGCATAGTATGGTATAGAACAGCCATACTCAACCTTATTTGCGTGGGTCACAAATATGTTGTAGCAATGGTTCAGCGGAGGGCAGCATTAAAAGTAAAAATGGTTGAAAATCTATACTGTGGCTGATGAGTAACTTTACAGATATAAAACATAGATTCCTCAGTTTATTTCAAGCCAAAAATTAAGCTTAACTTAGGAGATATTTAATATAAAAAATATATATATAAATAATTTTAAAAACTCTGCAGTCCAACACACCCTAATAATAGGCAATGTTGCCACTCTTCAATCTTAAAGTATTTTTATATATAACACATAACTTCATAAACAATTTAGAATGAATTGCCAGCTCGTTCTAAGGCCATGTTATCTTGAACTTCGAAATTATTAACATTTTTTTGTTTGAAAATAAAAGGACAGTTAAAATTGCGAATTAGACACTAGGTTCAAATAAAGTTTTTTACTTTGGGCTCAGAAATCTGCCTTATGACTAGGTCATTTGCCATACCCACGGTGTATAAACATTTTATGCCTGATGGGCCACTCATAGAAGCTTGGCGGTCGCATGTGGCCCGTAGGCCGCAGCCGGCCGCAGGTTGAGTATAGATGGTATAGAATCTACAATTAATACAATAAAGAAGTAATTGTTCTTCATATGTAGGGGTAATTTCAACCTATTCTTTCTAACTAATAAAAAAAAATCTTTAGTATAAATGGGCATTATCTCTGACTATCTTTTTATCTCTATAAGTGTAGTTTCCTCAAGATGCAGACAAAGTTAAGGGCAAAAGCTAGTGTTGCATAAAATTTTTACTTTACAAATTATGTTTTTTTTTTCAGACTTTTCTATTACAATGCGGCTAAAAATGAAAGCAAAGTGCTCCTTGACCACCTATGGTTTAGCAATGGTCTTGTTGTATCTCCTGATAACCAATTTGTGGTTGTAGCTGAAACATGCAAGTTCAGGCTTGTCAAGTATTATGTTGATGGACCAAAGAAAGGAAAGAGTGAAGTGTTTGCTGATGGTTTGCCAGGTTAGTTTATAATTGAAAGATCATTTAATTTTAATTTAATGTAATCGCCCCTATTTGAACTTGCCAAGTAACTAATAGTAGAAGTTCACATCCTTGGTGGATTTGTTGAACAGCTTCTTTATCATGTAAACTTGAAGCATTCCAACAACACACATGAAAGAGATTTGAAAGGCGGACCACACATCCACTATGAAGGTGTCTTCAAAGGCAGCGTAGCTGTCGCGAGACTTGCTGGCTCCGTACACATCCATCAAGTGTCGCGCTTGCACGACTTGCTTGAGGGTACGCGTGAGAGAATCTGCGATCTGCGCGACCTCCATGTAGTAAGGCTCGCCGTCCGGGCCAACGCCGGTCCACTCCAAAACCTCCTCTTCCTTATGTTCGCCGTCTTCCGTAACCACACTCACTTCCGCGTCGGCATCGTCACTCGCCACGGCCGGTTTGTCTTCTATCATTACGTACACGAACGAACACGAGCTTTGAATTCATCACGCTGAACGAGTTGTCGAGACAGAACACGTAGTCGCCATCCTGTTCCAATTCGAAAATGTACGAATTGTATCCCTTCTTGTAATCGGAGACGAGCTCCTGCCCGTCCGGGCTTAAGATGTCGAACGAGATGTCCAAGTCGCCGTGTTGGCCGTCGATGACTTGGTACGCGGCCTCCAAAATTTGCCCCGTTTTGCCTTTCTCGAAAAAGCATGTTCTCGCACCGGGTTCCACTCTAAAATTCATGTCGGTGTGGTATGTTTCTATTTGGGCTGCACATGCTCGCAGGCTCAGTAGCAGGCACAGAATTAAATAATACATTTCGTAAAACATAACCACGTTGCACGCTCGCAATGGTAAGACTGACTATTATAAGAGTTAAATGTTTACACAAGTGGTTGATTATTGTCATTGCTTATTGCTGAGTGATGAGTACAATATGTAAAATAATGACTACAATGCAATATGCGTAACACTGAGTGGATACTGAGAAATTTTATTGATTTAGGGGCTCCGGACAATGTGAGGGTGCTGCCGGATGGGTCGGGCGTGCTGGCGGCTCTGTACGTGGTGTACGACGAGGAGCACCCGCTGGTGATGCGCTCGCTGGCGCAGATCCCCGTCCTCAGGAAGTTCTTCGCACGGCTGCTGCACCTCATCGAACTGCCATTCGTATACATGAACACGGTTTACCCTCATTTCTTCTTCGATGACGTCGCCTACCATGTACGTATTTATGAATGAATTCATACCAACGGAAGCGTTCTTATTGCTCGGTTCTCTAATCATTTTGTTTTTCAGATTGGACACTTTAAGAGCGTGTCCGGTATTTTGCCGCCATTGACAGGATTGGTTCAAATAGACTGGAACGGTAACATTGTTGCCTCATACTTTAACACTGACCGCAGCTTGGGACACATAAGTGATGCCATCGTGTTCAATAACAAGTTGTACACGGGCGCTCCCGGCTTACAGAACTACATCGGCGCGGTGCCGGTTCCGCCCCAACTGCAGAAAGCGTTTGCGTCCACTATGACTAAGTCTCAGCCTAACACGCCTGACAATGTTGCTAAAGAAGCCCCGAAAGTCCAGACTCAGCAAACTCCGAAGCCTGCCCCCAAAGTTCAAGAAAAACCGAAAGCAGAGAAGGAGGTTCCTAGAGTAGTGAAACCTGTTACACAAGAGGCCAAGCCGACACAACCGCCAAAACGAGTCGAAACTCCTACTACAACGACACCTAAACCCGCACCGGCGAAACCTACTCTCGCCCCTGCTCAAGCTAGCAAACCTACACAGCCGCCCAAGCAAGCTGACAAACCAGCGCAAAAACAACCAGAAACTACCACAAAGAAACCTGAAAACAAACCAACCACAGCTAAACCAATGGAAGCAAAATCAACCACTCCTAAACCACAAGTAACACAGACTGCTCCTCCAAAGCCTACTGAAAAACCATCAGAGAAACCAGCTACGAAACCAGCAGACTCAGCAAAGAGTGGATCAGCTAAAGTACCACATGACAAAGTTGTACCAAAACAAATACCTATTGAGGAGGAGATTCCATCTGATACAGCCAAACCTAATAAGGAAACATTAAAAGTGATAAAAAAAGGAGTTCCAACCGAAATTCCTAACCCACATTTGTAAATAATGTTGGTTGTGATAATTGAACTTTCGATTCTTTCACACACCTACCTACAGCACAACCCGTAAGTAGGAATGTTAAAGGTTGTGGTTATTCAAAGTTAAAATACAAACACTTGACAAAGAGTGTTTAAATGTCCATTAGAACAAAATTAGAACAAAATTAAATTGAATGAATATTGTTTTACCAAATTTATGGGACGCTTTTGTTAATTTTACAATATTTTTTTTTGATATTCCAACGCTCATCATTCCAATTAATTTAACATAAGCGTATTATTTTTAGACTGAAATTTGATCTTGTTCATTCCTTTAATTCATTATCAAGCGTGTCCACTGTAAACGCTAAAAAAATCCCCGATTTTCTCTGAAAATTCTATGAATACATTTCATAGAATTTTTTTTTTCTTAATAGTCTTAATACCCGTCAACCAAAAGTAGCCTATATCTAATCAGACTAATTAAAACATCATTTATATTTCATCCCTGTTTCTACAATTACTAGGTGTGTGGACCAACCAAAAATGTAATGTAATAGTTTTTTCCTTGGCTTTTTTCAGTTCCACCGCCTTGATTTCACTTCCTTCCTTGATTTTTTTTCCGATTTTCCAGAAAGTGGACACCCTTATTATTACATATTTATAATTCGTTGATTAGCAAAGCTGGAATTGATGTTGTTTTTTAAGAGACATTTTTTGTGTTTTGTTTCATCTACAATGTCTTGTGATCTGCTTAGAAGAAATATTAATTTGTAGCCTTTAATAGGTATGAAAATTATTCTATAGGTTATTAAATTCCTATCTGTTTCGTCTTTACCTACTGTTAAGATAAGGTTTACAATAAGTATTCCTTACACTTGTTGTTGATTGTTAATATACCTCAAACAATCATAAAAAATAATGTTGAAAATATGTTACATGTTATTTTAAGTTACCAATGAACGATCAGTGCAATCAGTCAACAGTACCTATATTTGTGTAATTTGATTTCCGGTTAAGTGGTTATTCTTAATTGAATCACAAGTTTTTAGTAGTTTTTGTTAATCAATAAATAACAATTTTATTTAGCAAATATTTAAATAAAATATATTTACTCTAGAAAACCGATTGAAAAAGGTACAAGAAGGAATTAAGTAATGGCCTGTAGTCAGAGTTGGGCGTTATTTAGATAATTTCTTATCTAGATAATTATTTCAAATAAAATCATTTCAAATAAATTTATTCGAAGATAAATTCAATCACAAATAGTGCGTTGACAACTTTTTTATTTAGATAAAGATAACCGACCTCGTTTGTTATTGAGGTAAGCTTATAATAATAAATGTATACAGAATGTCACGTCGGGTCAAACCGTCACACTGACATTCATCTTTTATTTAAAATCCCAACTAATTTATCTAGATAAAAATTAAACTGATCTAGATAAATTCAAAATAACAAATGACGGATTATTTAGTCGCTTCAAATAAAAGATGATTTAGTTATCTTCCCGGTTTTTCGTAAAAGAGAATTTTTGCCGAACTCTGCCTGTAGTACAGTCAGCAACACAAATATGAATACACCTTTGGGTTTACCAAGGTTTACCAAGGCATAAAGGCGTGTATACATATTTTTGGTACTTTAAGTGTATTCATATTTTTGTTGATGACTGTACAAGCCCTGTACCTTTTGCATAAAAAAAAGACTGAATGATTCAGTTAAAATATCTCACAAGTAAAGTACCACAAAGGTGTTGTAATAAAGCAATATTTATGTGTATTCTTAAGTAATAAATACGTTTTTATTAAAAAAGTCGTTTAACTGAAGCTATGAGAAAAATCTGCTACTTTAACCTCTCCTTTCCCAATCATGTGGAACTACTTGTGTCACTGTTGTTTGTCTTCTTCTCAAAGGTCTACTAGCGAACCTCCAAATATTAGTTATCCAGGTGGTTTGAAGTCTTCCTCTTCCCTTCTTCTTTGTATTGGAATGGCTTTATTCACAAGGTGATATTAGTTGTCTGGAAGAGATCGCTTTTTAACGATAAGACCGCCTATTGTCTGCCCGATTTTTTATTTTTGTAATGTCACTACTACTTTTGGTGTTCAATAAAGAATATATTTTTATTGTATTGTGATCATCCTCTCATCGGCGTAAGTATATACATATAATTATAATTATGACCAAAATCATCTCAGCCTAGATTTATCGAAGATATGGGATAAATTAAACAAAATAATACGCGAAGTTGTTTATATCAAAAGTTATATTACCTAATTTGCTTTACAAACTTCCTAGCTAATAATTTAAATTTACGTTTTAGTCAAATCAAAGTCTTTCGGAGTGTAATAAATTATGTTGTTAGTTTTTCCTATCTTTTGCTCACTTCAGTCAAATATTTTATAAAGTACTCAGCATGCTTGAACTGTGAAGATATTTCGACAACAAATCAATAGAATACTAAAGATAATTTGGAATAAAGGAACTTACGACATCTTTGCTTAAGTATGTAACAAGCATAATATGCACTAGGAATTTTGTGAATCATTTGCTCCAAAAAACATATTAGAGGTAGTTTATTATTAATCAATTACATCATGGTGAATTACTTGTCTGCCTAAGTACCGACGTCTCCCTATTTACAGCCTTGTTCGAAAGTATTGGACATGTAGGTGCATTCACAAACGAAAAAAAAATTCGTCTTATTAGGTATGGCAAAATGTGTTAAAAACCGTCTAATTTTAATAATTATTCAAAGCTGTCAAAGTCATTTACTTGTATAATAATATTGACTTTCCTCCTTTATGCTAAGTTACTTGTTAAATAAGTAAGTTAGGTACTCAATACTTTTGGCCAAGTCCGAATGTTCTAATAGAGCGCTAAATATATCATGGAATGTTACAAAAGTCATTAAATTAAAATATTTAAAAGACGAAGATCATTTCATTACTGTTAACCAGGTCATTTTATTTTCTTTGAAATAGTCTTCCTGAGCGGAATTACTAATATGTAAACAAGGTTCTAGTTGGTGTCTATTCAAGTTTATATCATTTAATATTACAAATTAAATTCATTATTGATTCTCTAATACTGTATGTTCTTTTGGTTTACCAACGACCGAAGCTAATTTGGTCAAGCGATATCAACCAATATTATTAAGTCTGGCAAGCTAAAGGTGCGTATGCACCAGACTATGCTAAGAATTTGTTTAGATATATGAGCCAGTCGAGACCCTTTATTGCAAAAGTCTAGTGCACGCGACCTCTTAAAGTTTATTGAACGAAAGAAAAAGCGAGGAAGTTTTGTCTGAGCTATTGGCTAAACTAAAGCACTTAAGTTATTTTTGAGAAAGAATGCCCAATACGTTTAGTTTTCCAAAAGTAGCATTCATTCTTAAATTTAACTAGGTAATAAAAAGTTAGCAACCTCGATAATGTTGAAACTAAAAAAACGTAGCAAATCAAATAGTATTTTTTTTCTATAGGGCATGGAAATGTTTACGCCATTGTTTTATGAATCTAAACGAACTTGTCGTCTTTGTGCCCTAACGTTTTTGGCGGACGTAAAGTATCAAATTCACTCAAGAATTATTGTCCGCGACCAAAACATCTGTAACAGAGTCCCTTGTATAAGAACACACAGTACTTTTATGTCATGTCATGATATTTAACAAATAATTGGTACACACAAAGTTAAGAACTGCTATTGAAGTGTTATTCACTATATAAGGTGATTATAAATATTAGTCAGAAATACGGGATAGTATGAAATGGTTCAGCTACATACCTATTTATTAACAACAAACTCGCTATAAACAGCTCTCGTCTTTGTGATTGTTACTTTTAACCCTCGTCCAGAAAGGCTGATTTTTTAATTTAAACTCTTTTAAAGGTAACGCCACGAGAGTTGAGTTCACGCACACAACACGTCATGTAATGACAGCGGGGTTTTGACATTTATTCGTACCGATAGCAAGTTCAACAGACTCGACATAGAATTACAAGATTAACAAAAAGAAATTCAACCTATTTCGTTAAGAATTATTTAGGAAAATACATCTACTTCAGGGGTTCCCAACCTTTTCTTGGTCAGGGACCACTTTTATATTATTCTTGTTAGCAGGGACCACTAAGTAAGTGTATACTTAATAAAAATAATAAACTGTAATAATCAAACTGAAACTAATAAAAGCCAAAATTTGGGAAATTAAAATTTACCATATTTTGGCTTCTGCGGACCACTGGTTGGAAACCACTGATCTAGTTCAAACAAAACAGAAAATAAAATATTTATGATATATTTTATTTAAATCAGATAAGCGTATTTTTCGCTATTTATAAAATACCGATTTTTTTATGTGGCGCATATTTCTTATCAGTTTTAAATTGTTTTATTTCAAAACTAGGTTATATGAAAAAAGAAAAATTATAATATGCATAGTTTTGCGTAATTATTTCATCATAAGATCATATAACTCACATTTTCATTCACTCATTAATTTCATTCATTCACTATTTTTTTTTGCAATCAGTACTTTATGTAGCTGTGTGTAATCATTCGCCTCAATTCTCGTGGCGTTACCTATACTTAGTAACAAGTAGGAAAGAATTACCTCTTTAGAAAAGGGTTATAAGCAATGGACGTCAACAGGACGACCAAGAAACAACTTGACTAACTTAACACGTTAAATTGATATCTGAATTGGCTAAATTCGCGATAATTCATGATAGGCGGTAGCTAAATGAACACTTGTTCCGCTGCGAGCGCATCGGCGAACGGCTTGACGACGCCGCGGGTCGCGAAGTAGAAGATGAGACCAAATGTTATAGATATGGGTAGCGCTGGTAGCGCTTTCTTGAGTATCGCTAGCAGTAGTAGGGTTAGGCAGAGTCCCTGAAAAAAAAGCATAATTTTGTAGCGGCATAAAGACTACGCATAATACCTATACATGTCTATGAGGCTTGCGAAGAGGATGAATATTTATTGCTATTGTATTACCCGGAAGAGTCAAGAGTTCAAACAAAATTGTACCTACCTTTTGAACGCCACAGATCGTTTTAGCAACAAACAAAATTGATTCTTATGCCGATGCGGGTAGATTATTTTTTGTATTACCAATATTACCATCTTGTCGGCTATAGACGCTATAGTAGACGCTGGCGATCAAAACGTTAAATCTATTTAGGAAAACCGTACCGTAAAAGTAAAAAAAATATGGAGTTGAAAAGTAAAAAAATAAAAATACAAAAAGACTCCCAAAAAAAACAATCTTGAAAATAAGGTTCTCAATTCGGTTGTATTTTTTACGTTTGTTACCTTATAACTTCGAAATGGAAATTTGGAGTTTTTTTCTTTGTCTGGGAAGTTAAATTTTCCATTTGGTCCCATACAAAAAATACTATGCCTAAGGAAGTTGTTCGATGCCTGTAACTGTTTTTCCCTTCCGTACACGTGGTCCAACTGCTTTTCGACGGGCGGAGCTCCTTTTTGTGGGTATTTTGCCCTTCGGGCAACTGAAGGCACCTGACGATCCTAACCTACCTATTTTTGTATTAAAATATTATTGACTGATTCAAAATAATGGCAGCATTTTTTCCGGATTGGACAAATTAGTTGGACCACAGGTACGTAACTACTGTTTTTTTTGCTAAAATTATTTTTGAGGTCCTTATTTGTCGGCCCGGCATGAAGGGAATAATGTACGACCTGCTAATTCAAACCATTATGTTAAGGCCCTACCGAGCTTTTGGCGCATTTATTGCATTCATTTAATCCCTTGCTGTATCATTACTAGCAAAGCTTTAGTTCTGAAATCCATGTGTAAGATATATAAGGATTCACTCTAGTGACCAGTGTTTTTCGAAAAACGATTACTTGTAGTTCGCTCGATAGAAAAAAATCCAAAGTCATCAGTCATTATTTATTGTAAACATAGTCTTTAAGTGTTAGTCTAAGTTTCGTGACGCATTGGTTATTACTGTAATGTCATGTAAACTATTTTATCAATAAATAAATAAATAAATAAATAAATAAATAAATAAATCTCTAAAAAATAAAATAAATCCTTAGCACGCCGTAAATACTGCACGGTAAGTCATGACTTTTTGAATGTTAATAAAACAAGATGTTGCTACATTTTTAAAATATGTATTTGTTTTAGTAATACGATGTAAAAAATACCTAACTACACGCGCTGTCTGACCAACCTATCTTGAGCAATCGTGCTTCCCCCTTGTCCGCATAGTTAGTTGCGTTAGTTCTCCTTCGGCCATCGGACGTGGAACTTGTGTCGCATGCGCTTACGCACAGCTTTTATTCTTGCCCCTCTCACGCACACATACACTAGTGCATAGAATACCTAAAATCGATTAGCGCAAGAAGCTCGGTAGGACCCTAATTAAGAGGGTACGATGGCTGAGAGACTTTTGAGAAATAGGCATTTTAATGAAATGTCGCTGTCTCGCCCGAACCCCTTCGTGTCAGTACAGCGAGAGCGGGACAACTGCAGCTCAGACCGTTAATAGGCGCGTAAAATTGATCAAAACAGCATTTCGTAATCCCCTGTTTTCTTCTCGAAAACTGGACCAATAAAATTATTTTTTTCAAAAATAATTAGAAGACAGATTTAGCTATGCCCCTATGTTTTCTTTTTTTTTTGTTTATATGAGGGATTATTTTCTGATGAGTGTCTGAAAATGACGTTGAAATTGGGCAATTTTTTCAGTTTTTGAAAGCTTATGTTTCTTATGTTAATTGAAATATGGAAAAAAACGAAACATAGGGGCATAGCTGTGGTAGACACAGATTACACAGTAAAAAAAAATTGTCTCTAAAGCCATTATCCAGGGAGGAAACTGGGGATTACATTTGTATGGAGAAATGGTGCGCATCGTATCCTCTTAAGGGTTTGCATTACAAGGTTTGTCGTTTATTCAGAGTCGACTAATGCGGAGTGAAGTTTGTAATCACAGCTAATGTATGTTCGTTCATGAACTCACAATAAGGATTGCTACGAAGCAGGCGAGAGTGGTGTTCCAGTCGCCGTACGAGCTCGCCTTGCCGACGAGCACGCTGTAGAATATGAAGTCCCCGAGCCCGAGCTTCACGCCTTCTGGAAAACGAATAATAACGTTAACCCTTAGCACAAAATAAGAAGGTACAGAAGTAAATCTACATGCAAAGTGCGCTCGAGCAACGCACACATAGACACTGTTCACAGACACGATATCGCGGATCAGTTCGGATCAGTCTGAGCGCGATCGCCATCCGCGTGAGGCGCGCGCTGCAGTCGCGCGTCTGTGGAATTTTTCGAGGCGCGCGCTGTGGTCGCGCGTACCTATTTATTTTGTGTCGCGCGTCTGTGGAATTTTTCGAGTGCAATAATGGAGCAACAAAAAAAACGTTATAACTGTTCAGTGGACGGTTGTTTAAATTCAACCGTTTACGGTGAATGGTAATTTTTTAAGCTACCAGTGGTTTCAGAGAGGTAAGTTTAGTAGGTATCTGCTTGTATTTTGATGGTTCATTTTAACGTTACATAGAATAGTTAGGTAGATAGGTAAGCACCTCGCCCCGACTCCCAAAGTAATAATCGTTTCCTATTTTGAATCAGTATAAACGAAGTAAGTACCTAACTACATTTTTGTAAGGTAAATTCACGCCACTAATATTACGTAAGTTGAAAATATGTTTTTTTGTTTGTATAGACATTGTGTTGTTTTTAGTATCATTAGATAGGTTTAGGTCTAAAACCGATAGGACAATGGAAATTGTGTAACTAGGATAATCCGTTTAAAAGTTATTAGGGATTTTCGATAGTGAAAATTGACAAACGCTAAATATTGTAGGTAGGTATTTTAATTATTATTATTATTTTATATTACCATTCTTCCCGTTTGAATATCAACAATAAATCAAACAACTAGATACGAGTGCCACTATCACGATAAGTTTTATGTGTATATGCCATAATTGACAACCCTAGAGCGACCGCCGAGCGTAGGTATGAAAAGTGAAGTACATACACTTGATTGACTTCTGTACCTTCTTATTTTGTGCCCTTAGTTTGACAATGTACCACACAAGTCACATTATTTAATACCATCTTTTTGTATTTTTTTTTTTAATATAGAATTGTCAGGACTTCTAATTTAAGACAGGGTTTGAATACCCGACTTTTAGAAATTTTGCCAATTTAAGGGTTAATTCACAGGTCACTTTAATTCGTAAGGTGGATGTCGTTCAATATCAATCAATATTCGGTCGATCGATGTATCCATACTAATATTATAAATGGGAAAGTGTGTTTGTCTATCTGCTCCCCCTTCACGCTCAAATCGCTCAACCGATTAATGGAATAGAATAATAGAAAAAAAATGTCCTATGAATGAAAGCTGTCTTCGTTAATTTTCTTGCAAAGCACGCACTAGCTAAGTGCTGTAGGTGTCTATGGGCGATGTTGATCATTTATTATTACGTGAACCGCATGGTCGTATGTTTAATGAGAAAAACCGGTCAAGTGCGAGTCGGACTCGTCCATGAGTTCCCGTACGACCGTATACAATGTTTTGAAAATACATAGTTCAGTAAAAAAATTTTAAAAGATCAAGTTAAAAAGCTGCTGAAAGCTGGAAAAACACGTTTCTTGTATGACGACCCCCTTCAATTTTTTACTTTATTTAATTTTCAGTAACTGTTGTTATAGCGGCCATAGTAATACGTATCAAATCGTAGTAAATGCCATTATAAAGATAAGAGTTAAAACGTTGAAAAAAAAATCACTTTTCTTGCATGATGACCCCCTTTAATGTTTAACTTTATTTATTTTTAGTATTTGCTGTTATTTCTATTGGCCAGAGCAATAGGGTAAGTACATATACAATTTCAAGTGTCTAGATATTACGGTTCGAGAGAAAGAGCCTCGTGACAGACGGACGGATGAACGGACAGACAGCGGAGTCTCAATAATAGGGATTGGCGCACGGAACCCTAAAAACTACCTTTTTCAGCTTTCCCTACCATGAGGCTTTCAGGGGTCTTCGGGAAACACGAATTTTCACGAAGTGCTAGGTTTAACTTAATCTCCTCGAGTTCTGGCGGCGGCGGGCGCTCCATGCGGGTAGTGTACCTACTGCGCTGGGGCAGTTTCATCGACGCGCATGCGCCGCGGCTGCCGCGCGTCCTCCTCGCGCCGAATGATCACGAACCCGAAACACGAATATTCACGAAGTGCTTGCTAGGTTTAACTTACTCTCCTCCTCGAGCTCTGGCGGCGGCGGGCGCTCGATGCGGGTAGTGTACTGCGCCGGGGCGGTGCCTTCGACGCGCATGCGCCGCGCGTCCTCCTCGTGCCGAATAATCACGAAACCGAAGCACGAATATTCACGAAGTGCTAGGTTTAACTTACTCTCCTCCTCGAGCTCTGGCGGCGGCGGGCGCTCGATGCGGGTAGTGTACTGCGCCGGGGCGGTGCCTTCGACGCGCATGCGCCGCGCGTCCTCCTCGTGCCGAATAATCACGAAACCGAAGCACGAATATTCACGAAGTGCTAGGTTTAACTTACTCTCCTCCTCGAGCTCTGGCGGCGGCGGGCGCTCGATGCGGGTAGTGTACTGCGCCGGGGCGGTGCCTTCGACGCGCATGCGCCGCGGCTGCCGCGCGTCGGCCTCGCGCCGCGCCTCCCACGCCGCGTCGAAGCCGCCGTCGCCCGCGGCTTGCGCGGTGCCTTCCCGCGCTTCTGTGCCTGGATTTATTTAATCATCATCATCATTACTACTACTAAGTTTTATCACCCTACTGTCGAGCGTATGTATTTATGTATGTATCTAATGTATCATTCTTTGGCACGCCCTGCAGCCTAAACGGCTCAATGGATTTTGAAGTGTGAGGTGTCATTTCATTAGATTCGTCTCAGTTGCGCGAGTGACTTAGGGTATTTTATTTATTTATTTATTTATTTATAGGAACACAAACAGTCATACATAGCTCATGACAAATAATAAGGTGAGTTGACTAATTGACAAAATAGTGTTCACATTACAAGTAACAAATTTGAAAGAAATTCAGCCTCCCAGCTGAATATGACGGACGCATAAGATCACTAGAAATATGTACCTATGTATTATTAAATTTACAATAAATTTAAAATATTAAATTTACATTAAAGCATAATATATTCCAGCACATGTGCAACAACTGCAAGCCAATTTCTCACCACAACCTAAGGCAGTTTATATAAATTGTTTCTAAATGTGTTCAAGGAAACGTTAAACATTTCAATATCGCTAAAACAACGATTATAGGAATCACAGGTGCGAGAGATAAATGAGTTCTTAGCATAGTGAGTCTTAAAAAGCGGTACATGGAATAGATTTTTGCGGCGGAATTCACGATTAGGGCATCGAAAGTGAATGTTACTGAGCAATACAGGGCTGTCAATTAGATTATATGTATGTTTTTCCGGAATTCACATGGAAACTGGCACTATAGGTACAGACGGGGTTTTTTTAAAATCTATTATTAAAATTAAAGCTATTTACGTATTTACGTTTATTTTGTACCGTTGTTCGCCCCACTAAACATTAGACATCATCATCAGCCCAGCCTATATAAGTCACACTCACACTGCAAGACAGGTTTATTTTAATGAGAGTGCTTGTGCCTAAAATACCACGTTCTCAAAATACTACATTACAGTTAACATTATTTATTAAATTTCCAATATACCTACCAGAGGCCGTATTGTCTAACGCTTCTGACGCTTGCCTTCGCTTTCACCATCTCTTTCTGTCATCACTTTATACCGTTTGACAGAAAGAAATAGTTAAGACAATAAGCCTGCAGATGTCCAAAATAAGACATTGCACCAAAAGAAACAACTTCCTTGAGCATTTGAGCAATTTTTGATTTTGCAATGTGGTGCAACGAGAATCTGGTAAACTAGAAATGTGGCAAATAGGTAATGTAGTATTTTGAAAAATCTGGTATTTTGGGAACGAGGTATTTTAGGCACAAGCGAATAAGAGGGCTTGGGTGCGTCCCCACGCCGGCCAAGTGGGGATTGGCAACTTCACACCCGCCATTTAATGGCTTCGCAGGTGTGTGCTAGTTTGCTCAAGTTTGCCTTCACCGTAAGCTCATAGTAAATTTCAAATGTAATATCGCAAGTTTTCGAAAATCTGCGACGCGAGCCCTAGCTCGAACCCACGACCCTCTGCTTGAGAGGCCATAGGTCAAACCATAGGCTACCACTACTATACCGACTACTACTAATACAGTTTGTTTATTTTATATAGTTAAAAATATGCACATGTAGGTATGCATACCGATATCAAACTACCTAATTCTAGGAACTATGTACAATTTAAAAGGAGTATTGAATTTAATGGAATAAAAACCTATAATTATTTGAATGAAGACATAAGAAGTGTAATAAATAATGTATACGAATTTACCAAGAAATTAAAATCTTTTTAGGGTTTCGTAGTCAACTAGGAACCCTTATAGTTTCGCCATGTCTGTCCGTCTGTCTGTCTGTCTGTCTGTCCGCGGCTAAGCTCAGAGACTGTCAGTACTAGAAAGCTGTAATTTGGCATGAATATATATATCAGTCACGCCGACAAAGTGATTGAATAAAGAAAAGTAAAAAAAATTTTTTTAGGGTACCTCCCATAGACGTAAAGTGGGGGTGATTTTTTTTTTCTCGGCTAACCCTGTAGTGTGGGGTATCGTTGGATAGGTATTTTAAAATCATTGCGGGGTTGCTAACATGATTTTTCTATTCAGTGATCTGTTTTCGAAATATTCAACATTAAAGTGAAAATTTTCATTAAAATCGGCCGTCCCCCCCCTCTAAAATTTAAACTGTTGGGTGGCAAAATTTGAAAAAAATCAGAAGGGTAGTAAATATATCAAATTTACTAGGAAAATTATAGCGGCTAAGATTGCTTGGAAATTATTTGTAGTTTAAGAGTAAATAGTAGCCTAAGGTATTTAACATACCTAAAATTGGATGATTCCGTACACATACGAAATCCTTAGAATAATATTACTTGGTTTTTTCGTAATGGCTACGGAACCCTACCTTGGGCGTGTCCGACACGCTCTTGGCCGGTTTTTTACTTATACGACCATTTTACAGTCTGAAAAATATTTTGATAAGTTATACGAATAGACATTAGTTATTGTATCGTATTTAGAATAAGACTTTCATGTGACTGCATGCATCATACTAACATGTATTAAGTAACACTTGTGTATGTTCCAGCAAAATAAATTCATTTCATGGTATGGGGTTTACTATTGCTTACCAACAAACGTCTAACAAAGAACAAGAAATTTTAGATTTTTTTAAAGTTCATGGATTACCAGCCAGTAAAGTTTTGTAAAATTAGTTTGTTGGTTTGTATGGAGATAATATTACAATTAATTTAACAATATTATTATGTCTAATCAATCCGCCTACATCTACTCCTATAACTTGAAATGTTTCAGAATTGTAGGTTAGATATATGTACATATAACTAAGTAGGAACTCCACCACCGAATCTGTGTAAAATAATAATCAGAAGAAAATTCTAGAGGGATTTTCGGACGTCTGTAATGATTGGATGCAATTTGCTTCTTGGACACAATTTGATACCCCGACCAAGCTAATTCAGCACATTACATTCACAACACAACCTTTTTTCGGAAAACCACCACCATAAATCCAAGACTTACCTTACCCGATCCTAAACTTAAGATCAGTATTACAAATCTTCAGGTTGTTTAAGTCGAGAAGGAAGAGTTTCGGTAAATTTGCGGGGATTTAGCGACCGCTTTAGCCTAGTTGGTAGTGACCCTGCCTACGAAGCAAGAGGTCCTGGGTTCAAATCCCGGTAAGGGCATTTATTTGTGTGATGAGCACGAATATTTGTTCCTGAGTTATGGATGTTTTCTATGTATTTAAGTATTTATTTATCTATATAAGTATGTTTATCCGTTGCTTAGTACCCATAACACAAGCTTTGCTAAGCTTACTTTGGGACTAGGTCAATTGGTGTGAATTGTCCCATGATATTTATTTATTTATTTATTTATTTATTTATTTGCGCTCTATCAAAAGTATACTTACACTGTGTACTATAAGTGTGTGTGTGTGTGTGTGTGTGTGTGTGTGTGTGTGTGTGTGTGTGTGTGTGTGTGTGTGTGTGTGTGTGTGTGTGTGTGTTTGTGTGTGTGTGTGTGTGTGTATATAAAACTATTAAAAAAGCCGAAAAAATCCTAAAATAAAAATACCGAATTTTAAATTTTCCTAACTACTCATTATCCCTAATTTTAGCATTCCGAATTTACGTTTAATCTTTTTTTTTGTCCAAGTTCTTAATTGGCCTATTTTTACTTGTCCAATTACTATGAATACCGATTATTATTATACCTTATGTATTAAAAACCTAACCTATTTTTATTTAAAAAAATACATTTGATTTAATTCGTTCAATTCTTTTTTGCTATATGATAGGGAGCTAAACGATCGCAATTAGTGTCGACGGAGCTTCTCTGCGCGGAGCTCCTATTCCGCGTAGGTGAAGCGCTTCGCGCCTTGTCGAAACTCTAACCTAACCTATGTGGGTATAATTTATTTAATTGAGTATCTGTTTTCATGTAAATTTCCATTAAACAACGATTAGAACTTAGCCATAAGTTCTATCATTATTAGTTTTACCTACTAAATTAGAGCATTTAATGTTTAGTAACATCAGGGCGTATAACTTTAGGTCTAGTAATCAATTAGGACATACAAGTTTAGCTGTCATAACATTAGGACTAATTAAAATTATATCAAATGTTGGTAGGCCTAATGAATTTAGCATTTATGATATTCGGTCAAGTGGGTGAACCTTTTGCGCTACCTAAATATATCAAGACATTTCCACCATCAACAGTCAATCCAGTATCCAGAAGACAATAATTATTCATTCGCTCTTGAGAGCAAAAGGGACTACTGCTAAATTTGAAATTCGAAGTTTCGTATCGTGCCACTCCTTTCACTCTTCTATGTTATTAACGCAAAAGGAAGAGTACGATACGCAGTTCGAAAATCGAATTTCATAGTGTTAGGCCAGTTGCAAAAAGCGGCCACAGATAGGTACAAAACATACCGCCGAAAGACTATTTCACCTCCACCAAAAAACCATGAAGATCCATTCACACCCAGCTTCGTAACTACGCGGCATTTGCTAGCAGACAAAGTATTACCATATGGGTTTCCATCAGAGATGTGACTCCAAAGAGTTTTGACTAAAGAGTAGAGGGATGATAAAAAGTAATTAAGTTTTGAAGGCTGTTGCTACTACCCAACTGAAATTAGTACCTATCTTTTTTTATAATTTATTTTTCTTTAATAAATCGAACTGCATGACAGTTTGTTGGCAGAATATTGCCACCGAGTTTCGGCTTCTGTTTTATTTTCGACCGACACCGAAACTAAATACGAAGGGAATTCTAGTTTATTTAAGTACATTTTTTTTTAGGGTTCCATACCCAAAGGGTAAAAAGGGGACCCTATTACTGAGACTTCGCTGTCGGTCCGTCTTTCACCAGGCTCTATCTCAAGAACCATGATAGCTAGACAGTCGAAATTTTCACAGATAAATGTATTTAATTTCGGTTGTCGCTATAACAACAAATACTAAAAACAGAATAAAATAGATATTTAAGGGGGCTCCTACACAACAAACATGTTTTTTTTGCTCGTTTTTGCTCTATATTGATAACGGCAACAGGTAGACGCTTGAAATATTCACAGAATATTTAGTTATATATTTACTTCAAAAATAAATAATTAAATTAAAATAAAACAAATATTTAGGGGGGAGCCCCACATACAACAAACGTGTGTTTTTTTGCCATTTTTGTAGATAATGGTACAGAACCCTTCGTGCGCGAGTCCGACTCGCACTTGGCCGGTTTTTTAAATTTGCGTTCGCGTTAGCTTTTATAATGTGTTTGTGTACATAGAAGAAATTTAAAAAATTTCTTGCTTTCAAAAAAGTAGTGATACAGCCCCTAAATCTCTCTATTAATTAATCAAAACTCTTTGTACGACTCCAAAATTACATTGGTCGTATTTTCCTGCGTCACAGCTGTGGCGGAAACTCCAGAAAGCCTGAAGCGGTACTGGCAACAAGCACGGAACACATCGGCGATTCTAAAAGTTTCTGGCCAAACAATTGCAGATAGTTTACTTTTTATTGTTTTTTTTTAGAAGAAAATGTAGACTTTGGTATATTAGTCAGATTTAGTACATATTAAGAAAAAATACTAGTTTTTAGAATCTAAATAGGTGAAAGCGACACAAATAAAAAAATAAAAAATAAATCTTGCAAAAAATATTTTTGCAATAAAAACGACGTAGTTTTTTTTGTGTGGCTTCTGTAACGATATAAAACCTAGCTAGAGCGAGTGAAATACTTTATGGTTTTCAAAATCAATTTTTTTAAACTTTCTCGATATCCACGCGTGCACATGGTGTGCCATCTTTCTTACAGTTTCATTCATTACACCTGGTGTGATACGCACACGCATCTGGTCTGCGCCGGCCTTTGCTACCACTCGCGGGAATCAATTACGTAATGGAAGCTTGTTGAAGGTATTGCATAGCGGGCCAGAAACTTCCAGAACCTTCCTCGTACTGCAATGTACAGTGCTACGGACCGTGCGAGTTGAGCGGCCGCAGCTCCCGCTCACCTTCGCCGGCCGGCGTCGTGGTGGTCGCCGCCAGGCAGTACATCACCGTCGCTGCAACAAACAACACCATGACAATGATGATTGTAACAAGACTCATATACTATACAGGGCCGGATTAACAATGTTATTGTCGTTATAGGCATAGGCAATGCAATTTTCGGGGCCCCTTTCAGCCAAATATCAACTGCACGTTTCAAGAAGTCAAATTAAATCAATTGGTAGCAGGCATCGAAAAATAGCAAGAATACTTATTGTCATCGAAGATACAAATTTCCCAATTCAATTTTCACTATAAAAACTTTTTAGTTTCTTTGTTGCGCGCGCGGGGCCCTATGGCGATGCATGGCCCCTAAGCAGTTAAGCAGCCTACTCTACCTAATGGGTAATCCGGAACTGGTAGTATATTCTAAATTTATTACAATATATATATACAATTTATCCACAGTATTGTGTGATCCAAATCATCTCTAAAAAACAAAAAGGAAAGTCTTAACTATCTGAATAACTTACTAACGCCCCGCCTAACCTTTGGACCTCGAAAGCTAAAATTTAGCATAAAGGTTAACTTTGGGATATAGACAAGTGGAAAGGATGGATTTAGCAAATTTTCCACAGAATATTGAGGTGTGACAGAGGCGGAGTCGCGGGCGCAAAGCTAGTGCATACAAAATTTAAAATAGGCACTTATTTTGTACAAGTTAAGTATGAAGTATCTTTTTCTATTTATTTTTTATTTTCTTCAACTTCATTTTTTTATTACTTTTACGGTCATCCCGTGAAACCATATACTTATTTTGTACACAGACTTATCAAAGGCAAGATAATAAGTATAGGCCACGTAATGATAACATGGATAATACGCTTGCTCGCTTGTCAAATACGTACATGAGTAAATCAGGGCTGGAAAGATGGGCTCATTTCTTTCTTGTGCGGTCTCCACTAAGATCCTCAGGGGTCCTTTTGGTGTCAATACTGCTACCAGATCTATAAAAAAACAGACATAAAAAACCTGTAATATAATAAAACTATAATCAACATTTATTTTGTAAAGCAGTTCACTGAGATCACTGAGGATGATAGTCTAAAGGGACATTTACTCCTACACACATTACATCTTGTTTCTGATGTCCTGTCAATCATTCAAAGGATAACTGGAAGAGATTCCCTTTAGAGGATAAGTTCGTCTTTGTACATCTACATCTCTTGTTATCTGTTAATTTCATGTTTTATGTACAATAAAGAGTTTTACATTCATACTTATATAATTTTTTGAATTGCTATCAAGGATGATATAGACTGGATTGGCAGTCACCATAGTACGGATCGGCCGCGGTTTTTGTAGTTCGATTATTAAATCTAGATGGCGCTGAAATATAGCCAGAGGCTTTGAAGGCAAAACAATAAGACTACAGATATTTCATATCACTGCAAATGTATTATTATGCAATATTTTTGAAAAATAATACATTTGTAGTAATATGAAACATCTGTAGCCTTATTGTTTTGCCTTCAAAGCCTCTGGCTATATTTCAGCGCCATCTAGATTTAATAATCGAACTACAAAAACCGCGGGCGATCCGTACTATGGCGACTGCCAATCCAGTCTATATCATCCTTGATTGCTATGGAATAGTACAAATAACCATGACAATCATCTTCAAAAAAGAAAAATGCATTTCTCACCCCAAATAGATATAACAGCAAGCACTGCCCATGTGGTCCACTCTGGTAGGTACTTGATGAAGACGAGCGCCATTAGTGCAGCAATGAAGATAAGGTACGCTTGTTGCAGACGCAGAGGCCCCTTCCAGTGGATCACAATCATGCCCACAACTCCAAAGTTCCACATTACAAACGCTAGTGTTATGTAGTCCATTGGTATATTGTATGCTCTTAACGCTTCTCTGCAAATTGATAATACAACATGTAGCCTAAGAAATAGTTCTTAGAAGGCATTTGATAACATGCAGAACCGCCCAAATGCGAGTTTGACTCGCGCACAGAGGGTTCCGTACAAATTTCTGGGTATGTCAAAACATATGCTATAATTTATTGAATCGGGCGTTACTTTGCGGAGGACCTTAAACCAAGGTCTGCAGGTGAGCAAAGTAATTGTTTCAGTTTGGTACATATGCTATAAACGGTCAGCTGGATCTATAGAATTCTAGCATTTGCAGAGACATGGTTCTAAACAAAATGTATTTACATTAGTCTAAAGGGGTGTTTCACCACCTTATTGTCAAACTACTGGTCACGTAACCAATGAATAAACTAAGTACTGGACAAATCTGTCGGCTAGTTTTTTTTCAGTTTCACCACTCCGGTCCTGTGCAAACTAAGTACCACTTAACTAATCGTCGGTTTAACATAGAGGGGGAATGGCAACGTCACATTTCACGATCACGCGTTCCTGTTCGCAAACTTTCGTTCAAAGAGTCGCTCATTGTTAAAGCAAAAGAAATCGTAAACTAACACACATGTAACATTATAATTAATCCAAAAACGGTATTTATTTACGATACTTTGTTAAAAATAACAAAGAAAAATAAAATCACGTAAAACGAATCGAAAAGTGGCGCCAAACCATTTGACAGATAAACTTTTTTTTAATGGCGACATACAATTTCAGGTAGAACAAACGATTCATCCACTGAAAAAAAGTTTGTTATAAAAAAATATTACGAAATTTTGGATTTATTTTTACATACTAAAAGTGTACCTACATTTTTTTATTCCAATCTTGATATTTAAATTATTTTATGCAATTTAGCATGACCTCTTTCTTTAAAAAATAAAAAATACTTTGATTTATTTTTCTGAAACCGGCTGAAGGGCTCTCCAACCATGGCCACAAAAAAATAAACTAACTTTATGTGACGGATAAAAATGCTAAATGCCTCCTGATCTGATGGTCAAATTAAGAAAGAGTTTGTCCGTCACTTAGCGCTAATCAAGACTGGTGAAACAGAAATTTTAATTCCATCTGTCGAATAAGGTTATGATTAAGCTAATCCGAACTTTAAGAAAAGTGGTGAAACAGCCCCTAAGAATGATAGTGTGTGATAATAAGTGCAATGTAATTAATAAATAAATATCACAGGACAATAAAATAAAATAAAAGTCCACCTATCTACTCAGTTTATAATAGTTACAGCAATTTGTTAATTGCTTCGTCCCATCATGTTTAAATAAAATTTTAATTGACTGGTTCAGATATTTATTACTTTGCTTGCAGATGTCCATATAAATTAACTACAATGTGGTTAACTACAAAATATTGTAGTTCAGATAATATGATACATAGTCCTACACTTCTTATTTTTAATATGTACAAAAAGTAGGTCTATTGAAAATTTTATCTAATCTGTAAATTACCAGTACGCTTTTACTTACTCAATATACAGGTATGAAAACAGAAACAGTAGCATTAGAGAGGAGAGAATTAGCCAGCCATGGATAATTTTGTAGCAGCGCTTCTTATAGAGTACAATGAGCAGGACTGTCATCAGTGCGATCACACACAGCAGGATCATGGAATTGGCGAGCGCATTCCACACTTTGGTCACTGCATGCGGACTTTCTTCATGGAATGGAGTGTATGCTCTGTAATAATATTTAGTATTTTATTCTTTGTGAAACAAATCTTTATTAATTATCATTTTTATGTTCATATGTTTTAATAAATTTTAGCATCTTGTCAAGAAGTATATAAAAAATAAGTTGAATAATTACTAAATGACGGCACCATCAAGCTCATGGTGTTATGGTTTTTGCTTCATAAAATCGCCCACTACACTATTATCATACCGTAACATGACTATAATTGTAACACCACAAGCAAAAAACTTTATAAAGATAATAATGTTACACCCACTGGACAATCCCATCTATGACCAACAGATACACTTTTTCTAATGGTAATGATACAATGTAAAGTAGTAGTGCTCTGCTGCAACAATGTAATATAAATTAAAATTACACATTGTAAAGATATTACAGAGTGTTTATTTAGACTCCCATTTGGTCCATTAACCTGTTGTCCCTCTATGATGCAGATCTAGGTCAGATTTTCATTGTTTTCTTTTGTCTTTTTTTCAGTAAACAACTGCTTAACTAAACAAAGTACAAAATGTATTCATACTCACAAATAAACATCCTTAACAGAGTAAAAGCTGACTGTTGATATTGTGGCAACAACAACCAGCATGCACAGGGTAACAGGTACAAATAGCTTGATGACATGGCGCGCTCCATATTTCAATTCCAACTCCTCAATCTGGGCCTCCACAGGAGGTGGAGGATTGGATCCACTCGGGGCTGACCTACTGGGCCCGCTGGGCCCACCGCCATCACTCCGCTCCACACTCTGAGTCATTTCAAAAGAATTCATTGGATATTACTTTGCAGAGTAACCAATTAATAAAATATATTAGACTAATAATAAATACAAAACCATTTGAGGAAAAATTACAAATATATGTTATAAACAATTCAAAGCTAAAGCCCTGTGATTGGATAGTGTTTGTGTAGGTGTAGTGTAGGTGGAAGTGTAACTTGACTTTTGGTTTAGTCATCGCCCGTCAATCTAGAGAACGAAAGAAGAAGAAAAACTACAGAACATACATTCGCATTACTCACGCCATATGTGCGCTGGCTTTCCGACTTTGTTTTCTTTTTCCGCGCAATCCTCTCGGCGATTTCCCGATCAGGACGAGCTTCTGCGATGTGGCCGTCCATGAGTGCCGTGCGTTCGGTCGCCTCCTCTGATTCACTACCTGTGTCACTCATTCATCAATCCTATAGCTTACTCGCATTTTGTAAATGATCGAACCTATCAACTTAATGTTTATTAATAATATTGTCAATTAATCTACTTTCTTCATACAAAAACTACTTGGCTTTCCCAGAAATTATTGACAATTGTGATATACGACCCAGTCAAAAAGTACCTAACGGATAATTTTTATCTTTAGAAATTCATAGACACCGGCGTTTTGTCTTTCTTATAGACCTTTCAAAATGTTATTTTCAAATAAGTCGGGTTATAGTAGGAACGCTTTGACATTTCACGATGCGTTCAGAAACATTCATAATTTTTAGGCTTGTTTAGGTTAGAAATTAAAGTTTAATCATATAGGACAATATAATGTCGTAACATCCTTTGCAAGAATAGTAGCAATGGATATGATGGGCGATAGCTTACAAGACAAGGCCTTTAACTACCACAGACCGAAGCGTGGGCGTGCGCACGACGCCTATGGAGCGCCCAGTGCGTTGTATAACACTGAATCATATACGATGCGCCGCAATGCCAGAATTCGTCATCTTATGTATGATTCAGTATTATACAACGCGCTGAGCACGCTGTCGACGTCGAGCGCAACGGTCTGTGGAAGGCTTTAGGGTGCGTTTCCATTGAGATGGATCAGATATGCAGTCATTCACATTACAACATAAATGAGGCGTGATTTTAATTTTAAGTAAAGCCTGACTAGATATATAACTATTCGCCATGTTGCGGAATTTCATTGGAACTAATTTCTTATACTGGCAATAATTTTAATGATCACCAAGATGTGAACCACAAGTAGACATTCTATAAAGAAAAAACATAAATTTAGCCAGCGCTGTATTTTTAAAATAATTGCGATACATATTATTTAAGTAAATATATATTCAATGTTAATTAACAGAACATTAATACACTATTACGCAAAGAGGTCTCAAATGCAACTTATAAGTAGAGTCCTTCAGGAGTGCCTTCTTTCTTGCGATATAACACACTCTCTTTGGACTTCTTGAAGTCTTCATTGGTGACTTTCATACGGCGTTCTCTGAGCGCCATCAGTCCAGCTTCCGTGCAAATAGCCTAGGGAATAATAAAAATCACATTTCCTGTTACAGTTAAATTCGTTTATATGTACTAGCGTTGTTGCGATAGCGATAGTCTATCGATAGTATCGTGATACTATCGTGGACCTGAAGATCAGTCATACTATCGATAGTCCTATCGAAACTATCGACCCTTGACGATACTATCGAAAGTGCAAATTAGGTGATACTATCGAACTTGGCCGATACTATCAATAGTATCGCGTCAAAAAAGACGATACTATCTATTGATGAAAATAAGTAATCCTATTGCTAAAGATCGATAGTTTTAGCAATAGTATTACTTATTTTCAACTATCGATAGTATAGACTTTTTTGATGCGATACTATCGATAGTATCTATCAAGTTCAATAGTATCGCCCAATTTTTTCGATAGGACTATCGATAGTATGACTGAAAAAATTGCTATCGCAACAACACTGTTAAGTACAAGCAATGATTATTTTGTCTACTCAATTTTTCCATATTTACTACCAGAGGGAGTCACGCCATTGGGCTATAACGAAAGTAACGAATTTCAAAAGGTATTGTCATAAAGCCTCGACATGTGTACAGATTTTGTTCCTAAAACATAAAGAACAATACCTTTGTTTCAGCATTTGCTGCGACTTATGGAATCTTAATTACTTATTTCTTTGGATATTGGCATGCTTACCTTAATATCTGCACCAGAGAGATCATCTTTCGACATAATGAGTTCTGATAAGTTGACGTCTTCAGCGAGTGTCATCCGTGAAGTGTGGATGGTGAAAATTCGCCTCTTAGTCTTCTCGTCAGGAAGAGGGAACTCGATCTTTCTGTCGATACGGCCCGGACGGATCAGGGCGGGGTCCAGGGTCTCAATTCGATTTGTCGCCATGATGACCTATGGAGAAAAATGTTTTTTCTTATATCCCAACAGTATTTTTAAATACAATTGGGAATGTCTAAAAAAAATGACCAGTGGTTTTTATATTTTTTTTGTATAGAAAAGTCAATTATATGAAACTAATTTCAATATTTTGTCATTTAGTTCTCTATTTTTTTCAAAATTATTATTGAAACTATTTTAGTTGATGACGTCAGATTATAATTGAGGGCTCCGACAATGCCAAATTTCTAAATCTATCTAAATGCGTACGATAAGGCAAACCCTTTAATTATTTTTTGCGTAGTGGTACACTATACACTGTGTCACTTTACTGGCATTGTCAAAGTGCTAGATGTCAGACAGCGGGTCCAAATCAAACTCCGTAGTATAATCCACGCGTAAATTGTGAAGAATTCTAACCACACAGAATAAAGTACGACTTGAACCGGTCACGCAATTTACACCAATGTCAAATGAAGGTCATTGCTTATTTGTTATATTATAAATTCATTACATAATATTAAAATTAAATAACTACAGAAAACGAGTTAAAATGCATTTATCTCGAAATGGTTTTCGATTTACTATACATTGCAAAAAAATAGACATCCCCAATTAAAGTTGATGATGGCGTTATATCTGGCTGGGCGAACGTATTCAATAAACATGTTATGTAACAACATGATTTCCCATCTCAAGAGTAGGTTCTATTAGTATGTCAAATCAGGAAAAAACAGATAGTCAAGCTGCGAGTTTCTGAATAGTTTTTTTTAAATTTATAACTTACTTTGACATCACCTCTGGAATCAAAACCATCCAATTGATTCAGCAGCTCTAACATAGTTCTTTGAATTTCTCGTTCACCACCTGAGTTTGAATCATATCTGAAAGTAATCATGTTTCAACTTTGTAACCATTTTGTACAACAACCTCATTTTAAAATTCATTTTTTTTTATTAACTATCTAAATCTCATTACCTCTTTGTTCCTACAGCATCAATTTCATCTATGAAGACAATTGACGGCGCATGCTCCTCGGCCACTCTGAACAGCTCCCGAACCAATTTGGGCCCATCTCCCTGTGGGTGTTATCATAATTTTGAACCTTTTATAGGGGTAAGATTTCTGAGGGAAATGGCATTCTGATATTTCTTTCTTCTAACAGGGGTAGTGTAGAAAACAATAAGAACTTTTGGCTATATCTGTCTACCTACAATAATAATATCTTACCAAATATTTCTGAATAAGTTCAGAGCCAACAACACGCAGGAACGTAGCCGAAGTCTGGTTGGCTACGGCCTTGGCCAGGAGAGTCTTGCCTGTGCCAGGTGGCCCATACAGTATCACTCCCTTGGGCGGCTTGATACCCATTTCCTCGTAATATTCTGGGTGAGTGAGAGGAAGCTCCACTGATTCCTGTGAAAATTATAATTATGCTGCAACTCAGTATTTCAGTTCAGTATTTTCTCCTAAATTCATTTGTATTGTATGCATGTGACCACAATACCTGCAGGTATTTTAAAATATAAAAAGTATCATTGAATAACCATAACTTCAGTCAGAATTCTGTTTAGTGAGTTTAGAAAATGATAGATAAATGTAGACACTTCTATTGACAGAAATGGGTATGAAATGTTTATAATTCCAGTTCTATTAGTAGATAAAAGAGGATTACTCATTTGTACAACAAAATTATAAATTGATTAGCTAAACACTAACCAAACAAATTTTAAGCACAGACATAGTGAGTATAATGTGTATTTTCTTAAAAATTGAAAAATAGATAATCAACAAATCAAAATTAATTTAAGGCTATTCTAGGGTAGACTGCATAGGCTATTACTGAACCAGTGAGCTATATCTTTAGCTTCATGTGCATTTACTAGCAGATGAGGTAGAGGTCAATCATTGGGCAGTTTTGAATTGAAAAATAAAAACTAAACAAAACCTTGATTTCCTGAATCTGTGTGTCCAGTCCACCAATGTCCGCATAGGTTTCCTGTGGAGCCTTCTCCAGCTTCATGACGGACACCATGGGGTCAGTGTCGTCACCCAACACACCCACAACTGCATGCACCTAAAACAACACATTTTTTTTAATCTAGGCATACCTATATTTCCTGAGTGTTGTTGAGTTTCTTGCTGGATTTTTCTCAACAGGGTTTTTACAAACCAGTGGTAGATTCTATGATATTCATAAGAGATTCATGTATTTATTTAGGAATTGCATATATTTTGACTTTGACTTTATGTGAACTATGTTTATGTGTTTTGGTATTGACCAAAACATACCATATATTTTGTCAAAAATGGCAAAAAATTCAATAAAAAAAGTATAGAAGCTAAATTATTTTTAAAGTAGTATGTAATTTTAAGTTCAACATTACCATGAAAAATTTGACGACATATATAACATCCTTTGTTCAGTTACCAAATCTGGCTTGCAAACATTTTATTCCCATGTTTGTTTTAATTTCTACACATTTGATGGTTTTTAAACAGTTTTAATCCATGATCAAGTACCAATTTTTCTAATTCATTAAGCAAGTTAGCTATGAAGTATCTTTTTTTGTACTTATTTTTTCAACTTCATTTTTTTTTTTTTTTTTTTTTTTAATTACTTTTACGGTCATCCCGTGAAATCATACATTTCGTACTAAATACAAACTGAAATATAGATGCACAGAAAAAACCCCAGAAAAAAGACCAATGCTGGGAATCGAACCCAGGTCCTCAGCATTCCGTGCCGTGCCGTGCATCTATATTTCAGTTTGTATTTAGTACGAAATGTATGATTTCACGGGATGACCGTAAAATTAATAAAAAAAAAAATAAATGAAGTTGAAAAAATAAGTACAAAAAAAGATACTTCATAGCTAACTTGTTTAAAGTTGCACAGTAGCGCCATCTCTTGTCCAGGTGAGCGGTTAGTTCCGAAGGAGTGTTAAAATCTCTCGATGAGGGTGTAACATAGATGTGCGTTTGTCACTGCATAAGGTGATGATTTAGCAGATTGAAATGTATGATGTATAGGAAAGATTCGTGTCTAATCTCTAGACCAGTGGTGGTGTAGGGGTATGGCACGCGGCACGGAATGCTGAGGACCTGGGTTCGATTCCCAGCATTGGTCTTTTTTCTGGGGTTTTTTCTGTGCATCTATATTTCAGTTTGTATTTAGTACGAAATGTATGATTTCACGGGATGACCGTAAAAGTAATAAAAAAAAAAAAAAAATGAAGTTGAAAAAATAAGTACAAAAAAAGATACTTCATAGCTAACTTGTTTAAAGTTGCACAGTAGCGCCATCTCTTGTCCAGGTGAGCGGTTAGTTCCGAAGGAGTGTTAAAATCTCTCGATGAGGGTGTAACATAGATGTGCGTTTGTCACTGCATAAGGTGATGATTTAGCAGATTGAAATGTATGATGTATAGGAAAGATTCGTGTCTAATCTCTAGACCAGTGGTGGTGTAGGGGTATGGCACGCGGCACGGAATGCTGAGGACCTGGGTTCGATTCCCAGCATTGGTCTTTTTTCTGGGGTTTTTTCTGTGCATCTATATTTCAGTTTGTATTTAGTACGAAATGTATGATTTCACGGGATGACCGTAAAAGTAATAAAAAAAAAAAAAAATGAAGTTGAAAAAATAAGTACAAAAAAAGATACTTCATAGCTAACTTGTTTAAAGTTGCACAGTAGCGCCATCTCTTGTCCAGGTGAGCGGTTAGTTCCGAAGGAGTGTTAAAATCTCTCGATGAGGGTGTAACATAGATGTGCGTTTGTCACTGCATAAGGTGATGATTTAGCAGATTGAAATGTATGATGTATAGGAAAGATTCGTGTCTAATCTCTAGACCAGTGGTGGTGTAGGGGTATGGCACGCGGCACGGAATGCTGAGGACCTGGGTTCGATTCCCAGCATTGGTCTTTTTTCTGGGGTTTTTTCTGTGCATCTATATTTCAGTTTGTATTTAGTACGAAATGTATGATTTCACGGGATGACCGTAAAAGTAATAAAAAAAAAAAAAAAAAAAAATGAAGTTGAAAAAATAAGTACAAAAAAAGATACTTCATAGCTAACTTGTTTAAAGTTGCACAGTAGCGCCATCTCTTGTCCAGGTGAGCGGTTAGTTCCGAAGGAGTGTTAAAATCTCTCGATGAGGGTGTAACATAGATGTGCGTTTGTCACTGCATAAGGTGATGATTTAGCAGATTGAAATGTATGATGTATAGGAAAGATTCGTGTCTAATCTCTAGACCAGTGGTGGTGTAGGGGTATGGCACGCGGCACGGAATGCTGAGGACCTGGGTTCGATTCCCAGCATTGGTCTTTTTTCTGGGGTTTTTTCTGTGCATCTATATTTCAGTTTGTATTTAGTACGAAATGTATAATTCATTAAGGTTGAGGGTTAGAAAAACACAGCCAGTGTTAAAAATATCATTAAATGTAATTAATTAAGTAGAGAGTTAATTTTGTAAGACTTCACCTATTGAATTAAATTTTGACAGTTATTCATATTTTTCAACTCCTGATCACAGACTAAATATTATCAAGGATGATATAGACTGGATTGGCAGTCGCCATAGTACGGATCAGCCGCGGTTTTTGTAGTTTGATTATAAAATCTAGATGGCGCTGAAATATAGCCAGAGGCTTTGAAGGCAAAACAATAAGACTACAGATGTTTCATATTACTACAAATATATTATTTTTCATAAATATTGCATATTAATACATTTGTAGTAATATGAAACATCTGTAGTCTTATTGTTTTGCCTTCAAAGCCTCTGGCTATATTTCAGCGCCATCTAGATTTAATAATCAAACTACAAAAACCGCGGCCGATCCGTACTATGGCGACTGCCAATCCAGTCTATATCATCCTTGATATTATTAAAATCTTTGCATACAGTCGAACAAAAGGTCGCCTTGACACCTTAAATGACCATTTTGCTTTCAGTGGCTAGACATCTGTCCATACCAATCCATACCAATGAACATCAACGGTTGCAAGCAAATTTGTTTTGAAACTGGTAAGCCAGCGTTTGGGCCGATTGTACATCATTAGAATACAAAGTCAATTTATAACCATGTTATTTGTATATTAAATACAATACCAGGGTTTTATTATTATTATTACTCAGTCTATATTTATGTCCCACCGCTGGGAAAAGGCCTCTCCCCTTTACTTCCAAATCTCCCTATCCAGAGCTATATTTGTCACCAGGGTATTATATCTAGGTTTATTCATTCAATATACAAATAATTATATTTAAATAACTAGCTTTTGCCCGCGACTTCGTCCGCGTAGAATTCCAATTTGTGGTAAAGCTTCTTCATCTCTTTCATTGTATAAAACAAAAATCCGGCAACGGCAACATCCATCATTATTATCACTTCATCATTTCATCATCATCAGCATCAGTTAGTGAATATTATAAATCCCGTTTATTCTCTATCCCGTGGGAATTTCAACAAATTTGTCCTTATTTTCGCTTATTTTTATCCCGCGGGAATTTTGCATTTTCCCCGAGAAAAAGTAGCATATGTCCTTAAAGGTGTAGCTTTCTACCGTTAAAAGAAGTTTTAAAATCAGTCCCGTAGTTGAATTCACTTATTTTTTTCCATGGGAATTTTGCTTTTTCACAGAGAAAAGTAGTCTATGTAAATAATGGTTGGTGTAGCTTCCTATTGGTGAAAGAAATTTTCAAATCAGCCCTCAAGTGATATTCACTTCTTTCTATCCCACGGGAATTTTGCATTTTACCGAATAAATAGTAGGTAGCCTAGCCTATACACCAATAAAGGACAGCAATTGGTCATTTTTTTTAAACTCAGCCCCGAAGTTAAATTTACTATTTTCTATACCGCGGGAATTTTGCATTTATCCGGAAAATAGCATCCTATGTTAATCAAGGAGAGTGTATCTTTTTTATTGGTGAAAGACATTTTAAAATGAGCTCCGAAGTTGATTTTTTTTTTCTGTCCCTTGGGAATTTTGCATTTTCCCGGAAAAAGTAGCCTATGTCAATAAAGGATAGTGTAACTTTTTACTGGAAAAAGATTTTTTTTTAATCGGCTCGGAAGTTTCAGACATTATGTATCCCACAGGAATTTCCAAAAATCCTGCAATAAGTTTTTTTGCTGTTATGTATCCCGACATCGGGGTTTTCGATGCGGGAATGATTTGAGATAGAGTAGAAATAAACAGATAGATTAGTCTAAGAAAGTATAATATTATGCCTAATGAATAACTACTGCTCTGCGAATTGTATTTTAATTCATGTAGTACTTATGAGACCAAGCCTTATGAGATACCTAATAATAAAAATAAGTTGAATTAATTACAGCAGTAAATTCAGTAGTTGATACGATTTTCAAAATAAATTATTAATATTTTTTCTATATTTGGGACAGTTAATCTGCGGCGTCTTGCTGTAAATATCCATTTCAATGAACTGAACGATGTTTCCACGTTGGCAGTTGTAATCATTGAATTCCTTGAAGGAATCAATTGTTGCACAAAAAGTTTGCGATCGCAGTTCTATTTCTTTGCTTGCTATTCGTATTTAAAACCAACTTCAGTTCATTAGGTACAAACCTGCTAGAGTACATTCTGTTTTTTAAGTCAATACCTACTCTTTGGCTAATGTCAAACATTCCCGCACCGAAAACCCCGATGTATGTGTATGACCATTTACGTTTATACTGAATTTGAAAAGTTTAGTAATTGTAGTTACGGAGATAGGATCCAGTTGATTTGAGTATATAAATCCTGATTTATCCTTAACCCGTGGGAATTTTCAAAATTATTGAAATTAGCTTTATACCTATTCTAATAGTCTACTTGCATGCCCAATTTGAACAGTTTAGTAATCTTCGTTATGGGGATAGGGTCACTCTCGATTGATGAAATATATACATCCCGTATATTCCTTATCACGTGGGAATTCCGGAAAATTCATTCTTATCGGACGCCTACGTCATACAAAGGACACATCCTCCAAGTTTCAGGTCTCTACATACAGCGGTTTAGGCTGTGCGTTAATCCGCCAGTCAGTCATTTAGGACTTCAGGACAAAGCATTTTATTATGTATTTGCATTGCACCAAGCTTTTATGCGAGTTCAACAATGATGTTTGAATACTCATTTCGATTTTATTCGAAAAAGGTTGAACTCACATAAAAGCTTCATCATCATCATCATCATTTCAGCCGTAGGACGTCCACTGCTGGACATAGGCCTCCCTCATTGACGCCCAATCATTACGGTTTTTTTTTGAATGAGTCGCCAGAGGGTCCAAAGACGCGAAGTCTTTGCTATTTTTTACTTTACGGTTGTTACTTTACGGTACAATCATTACGGTTGGAAGCGACTTGCATCCACCCTGAACCTGCGGCCTTCACCAAAACGTCCGTCCATCTCGTTGGTGGACGTCCCACGCTGCGCTTGTAAAAGCTAAAGCTTGGTGAAATGCAAATACTTATACATAATTAGTTATTATCAGTGATCAGATCACGAAGTGCTTGACAAAGTAGACAAATGGTTTGCAAAATTTGAAGTTTCGTTTCGTTTACATTGTGTCAAAATAAAATTTAATTTAAATCAAAAGCACTAAGGAGTATTGATATCATCTTCGAAGCAAATCACCCCCAAAATAACTTTCTACTCCTTTTTAACCACGTCAAGGGATGAATTTCAATAAAATACGAAACACGTCTTCCATCAATTCTGTTAAAGAATGTTTATGCAAAATTTGAAGTAGATTGGACCAAGGAATCACGTTGTCCCATACAAACTTTGCCCCCCTTTTTTACCCCCTTAGGAGTAGAACTACGAAAAATCCTTTCTTATCGGATGCCTACGTCATACAAAGAACACACCCTCCAAGTTTCAGGTCTCTACGATCAGCGGTTTAGGCTGTGCGTTGATCCGTCAGTCAGGACAAAGGATTTTATATGTATAGATTATTAAGTTAGAAGAAGTTACCTTATGATTTAGCAAGACAGAGCAGCCTGGTTCCAATTGGTCCTTGTCCACAAATGACAGGATGCTCACATAGTGCTCACTACCCACTGATGTGGACACTATTGCATGGTTGTCATCTATGATCTCCTCCAGGTTGCCCACTGACATAGGTGTTCCTCTAAGGTCATCAACCTGCATAGACAAAGGCAAGAGTTATTTAAGTTCATCCACCATTCAATTACGTATCGTCAATACTTTTAAAAAAGCTTGTCTCTGAACATCTGACATCTGTAATCTTACTAAGTGAACTTTATCCCATGTGCTTTAAGGTTCAGTTCAGTTTACACGTTGACTTGACATACGAGTTTTTTTCACAGTAGTGTTGATATTTTAAACTTTCATACATTTATGTATCCTAAGATAGAATAGTATATTAGCACCATCAAGCAGGATTTTCTGGAATAAAGTAATATAAAGCCAGGATATTGAGCCATATAAATCAATTGAAAATGAAAACGGAAGGCACAGGAAGTGTGCATCAATCCTAACTGCACAGTGACCCTGCTCTATTGGGGTCCTAGTGAACAAGGGGTTAATTCTGCAGAAGTTGAACAGCTGATTTTGACTTAACCCCCTTTACACATAAAATAGAAAATAGCTGTTTAATTTCTGCAGACTTAACCCCTTTTTCACTAGGGTCCCAAGCAGGTTGTTAGCACTTGATAAGATGCTCAGTGGAGAACTCCTCAAAAAATTTATTGAATCAGGAATTACTTTGCGGAGGTCCATATTAATGAACTGAAACATTATTACTTTTCTCACCCCATAAAAAAATGATAATTGTTAAAAAAAGACAAAGGACTGGCTTATTGTATTGACAGACAGACATGTATTTTGATTGAAATATAATGTTTATTATCTTTAGTAGTAAACTGTATGTGATCAGAGAACTGTTGAAGATTTTTTTAAATTAAAATATGATTCTACCAAGTGGTATTATCAGTTTCATCAGATGGTAAGTAATAAACATGGCTCATGAACACAACAGAGGGATTTCTCAGGATATCTTACCCTCTATGGCAGAATACAACACCACCTTTATCATCATAATTGGATTTATACAGATAGATTTAGATTATTTGTCAAGTTAGTTGAAAAATTAAGTAACATAAGAGAGCATAGAAGGAAGCAGCCAACTGTCCTACTTTTACAATATCATTAACAACATAAATTTCATAAGTGCTGAATCAGCAATATAGAGATACCTTAGATCTTTCTTCTTCAATCTTCTCCTCCTGGGGCTTCAGTCTTTCTTGGTTGCGGATAAATTCCTCCTCCATTAGCAAGTAGTCCTTTATCCTTTCCAATTTTAAGAGCTTTAGTCTGCATCGAGTGTGTGGCGTGACTTGGGGCAGCTTCAAGGCAGCATCAGGGCCCTTAGCCTTGCGCTTCTTCTTGCCCACCCTTGTAGGGATTGGGGGCTCGTACTTCTTCTTTTTATCCTTGTCATCTTTTTTGTCTCCACCGCTGCCTCCGCCAGATTGATTCTGACCCTAATATTTATCAGAAAGGAAGAATTTTATACATACTATAATTTTGTGAGATTATTTTAATGCTTAGTAGTATCAAAACTTACCATTCTTTATTTCTATCTTATTTACGAATTAATTTAACTAAGCAATTCACAAAATAATAACCCCAATGACAGCGATTACAAAGCGTATTTTTTACTTTTAATTTCGTGATTTGCTAGTGAGAAACTAAATCGACAAAATTGGTAGTGTGGCAATTATCGGTTTTTTACCGTACAAACAAGAATTTTGCATCATAAACAACCTAATTGCGTTTAGTTAGTGCAATGCTGTTTTGGTTTTTAACTGAACCGAACTGTTTTATTTTCTCAAAAATGCGCTGTAAGAATGTCTAACATCTATTTATTATTAAAACAAATACTTAAGATACAAAAAAATGGTGAGCAATCTCTAAATGAAACAACGTGGTTTGGTCGCACGATTGAAGTATTTATTTAAGTTTACGCAATAATTAAACGTTTCAGTGTTTTTTGACGTGTCGTCTCGTCGTGTTCGTCTCTTGTCACTTCCTTCAATTTCAGTGGTGTTGTGGAAAATTATTGAATTGAAATAGAAAGTGTATAGTGTTATATTATATTTGAAAATAGTAGCATAAGATGTCACAAATTTCTTAAAAAACTTCTATCAAAACATTGGGTGTACAGAAGGATTCTTTACAAAGCAAAGAAACGATAAATATTCAAGATGGTATTAGCAGATTTAGGTCGGAAAATCACGACAGCCTTACAGTCCCTTAGTCGGGCTACCATCATCAATGAAGAAGTAAGTTTAATTATTATTGGTAAGAACCTTGATCTTTTTAGTTTACTTCCCGAACTTCTTTACATTCGTGCAATTGTATTCACCATACAGGTTCTAAATTCTATGCTGAAAGAGATATGTGCAGCCCTATTGGAAGCGGATGTGAATATCCGTTTGGTAAAGAACCTCCGTGAAAATGTACGCGCAGTTATTGACTTTGACGAAATGGCAGGGGGCCTCAACAAGCGGCGGATGATCCAGTCTGCTGTGTTCAAAGAACTTGTCAAGGTAGGTACATTCTATAGTCTTAGTCAGTCATATCATATTTCTATCATAAATCTACTAAGAGAATCTAAATTAGAACCATTGGTTTCTTCTACCTTCTGTTTGCATGGAACCAGAGGTCTTATTGTCTAACACACTCAGAATCACAATCATTTTCACCACTTCTTTCCATCACACTGTACAGGATAAGGGTAGAAAGAGATAGTAAATGAGCTCTGAACAATAAAAAACATTGATAAATAAAAAACAGTAATATCTAATTCATAATAGTAAAATATGCAGAACTATAATTACTAAAGTAACTAAAGTTAGTTAGTATAAAAGTACTTTGATAATAATTATAGTTCTGCTATGCATTCAATTCTGTACACAGAATACATACATTTATTACAATTAAATTATTATTAAACTATTTATATTATAATTAGATCCTAACTTAAATAATAATTATTACAATATTTATTAGTTATTTATTTATTAGTAGTTGTGTCCTAAAAAATATGTCTTTGTCCATCAGATGACAATTTTGCCAGTGTCTAGTGTAGTTTGCTGTTATTCTGTAAAAGAAATCTAGAAATGTATAATGAGAGGTGATAATGAATGAATCATCGCAAATCTACAACATATTAATTAAATACTAATTATGGTTTTGAAAACAGTAATATGACACTCTGGTTTCCATCTACATATTTATCTGTAAAATGTATGTGTAATCTAATTTTCAGCTTGTAGACCCAGGAGTAAAGCCCTATCAGCCAGTAAAAGGAAAGCCCAACATCATTATGTTTGTAGGGCTGCAGGGGTCTGGCAAAACCACAACATGTACAAAGCTGGCTTACCACTACTTGAGGAAGAACTGGAAATCAAGTTTAGTGTGTGCAGACACATTCAGAGCTGGTGCCTATGATCAGGTCAAACAAAATTGTACCAAAGCCAGAATACCCTTTTATGGAAGGTAAATAATATTACTTTTATAAATGTGAAAGTTTGTATGGATGGATGTATGAATGTTTATAGTTTTTATCCTGGAAAAACAGAAAAACTATTTTATAGCTTCTTTAAAAATTTAAAGTTTATATTTTCACATTATATGGGTCTTTATACATGTGATTTCCCTATTTTAGAGCTTCCCCTAAGTAAACATCTTCAAGAAAAGTACAGTTCATTTATTATGGTTTGGGTTATTATACTACTGAGAACCAAGTAAAATTTTGTCTTTCAGAATTTTGAACATAAAATGAATCTAAAAAAGAGTTGAGAGCCTCACAAGATTGAAATTAATTAAAAATATGTGTCACTAGGTGTTGTTGCCATTTTTTCTGCATCCTGTGGAAATTTTGCTCTTTCCTTTTGGATAAAACATACCTAGTCTTTGAAGAATTTTTTGAAGCACTGCAATATATCCAAATATGCACTCGGGTACGCGTACCCGGCCTTGCGTGTCCTGCAACGCCATGTCCGTACGCCATGTACGCGTACAGTGTACGTGTACGTGTACAGTGTATGTGTATGTGTACAGTACGTGTACGTGTACATGTACAGTGTACGCGTACATGGCGTACGGAGATGGCGTTCCAGGACACGCAAGCCCGGGTACGCGTACCCGAGTGCGCGCAACCTATATGCAAGCAAACAATGTTTATTTTATTTATGGACAAAATATTGTAAAAAGTATTACATTTAATTTACAGTTATACAGAAGTAGATCCGGTGGTAATAGCCACCACTGGTGTGGAGATGTTCAAGAAGGAAGGCTTTGAGATGATCATCGTGGATACAAGTGGAAGGCACAAGCAGGAGGAATCTCTGTTCGAGGAGATGTTGGCCGTTGCCAATGCCATTGTAAGTAGATATAGGTGAATCAACTTTTTTAGTGCCACCCTTTGTTACACACATTTGTCCCTTGGACAACCTAAGCCTAACCTTTTTCTATGAAACAGTATGAAGTGTCACTTGGATAACCGGGGACAGAGTAAGAAACAACACAAAAAAGTTGACTCACCCATATGATGTTTTATTGTTCAAAATTAAGCTTAATAATACGCATTTGCTTTTGGTATCTTATTTTTTGCATGAGTTTAAACTATAATAAGCATTTCCAACTAAGAATAATGCATTGTTACTGAAACTGACTTAAACAGAAAGTATGATTATCAAGTTACAACTCCTGACACATCAGGCCCATTTAATTAAGTTAATTTCAATCCAATTGAATAATAATTCTTCAATAGCTATACAAAATTCTATATTTGTATGCCACATTCTCACGGTAATCAGACCCTATAAACACCATGTTTTTTATTTCATTTAATTTTGATATATTGTTGTAAGTACACTCACAGAAATGTAATTACTTTTTTTTACTAACTAAAAATTTTTTTCCTTTTCCATACTTAATAATTCGAACTGATAGTGATAGTCAATGTTTAAGGGACTTTGTTGTTAGCAAAAGTTAGTGTCAAGTATTAAAACTCTGACTTAGAGCATTAGGCAAAAGGGAGGGGCAATGCAAACTAATTTCTTACCAAAAAAGATTGACACTTTCCAGTAGGTTTACCTAATGTTTTAAGATAAGTTACATTGACTGACACATGAAACACAAAGAGATTAATATTAAACAAACTCACGTCTTTGACCTTTGTCTTAACGGAATTTAAAAAAAGAAAACACAAGTGTCTTAGAAAAATAAGCTTCATTTGACCTGAAAAAGCCTCCCTAAAAGTTGAATAAAATAAAAAAAAACATGCTGTAGTAGGAAAGAGAATTTTCGAATTTACTCGAGCGAGGCTGATTATCATATGGGAGACAATCCAAGTCTGCTATACAGGGTGAGATCTAAGACGTAATCCAAAATTATATTTTCTGGATCCACTCATGATTACGAACTTTTATTATGGGAGTAATATCGAAATCGGTAGAAAAATTTGAGCCTCCCATACTAAAAGCAATCAACTGGTTTCGCAATTTCTATGGAGACGTCGATTTTGTGTTTACGTTTTCGAAGTTGGTCCCATAGTTAGTTGATCGATCGTAATCATGAGTGGATCTAGAAAATATAATTTTGTATTACGTCTTAGATGTCACCCTGTATATATGTAGAGCCGCGTATATAAAGCAGTTGATCAGAATAGTAAACAAAAATCGATAGATGGAAATGCTCGGGCGCATCAGATTTTATATTGTACTGGTTAAAGATATTAAAATCAATTCCTTCATTGTTGAACAGAAACCAGACAACATAATTTTCGTAATGGACGCCACAATAGGTCAAGCCTGCGAGGCGCAAGCGCGGGCGTTCAAAGAGAAGGTGGACATCGGGTCAGTCATCATCACCAAGTTGGACGGCCACGCCAAGGGAGGCGGTGCGCTATCAGCGTAAGTTCCAATTCGTTGTCTTAACCCCTCGTATTGCAGGAAGTGAAAAAAAATCGTGCATTCTAGTCCCAACTGTTTCATATAAATCCAATTGATACAGATTGAAAAAAAAATACAAAAAGTATGCCTTAAATTGGGCACGGATCCGTGTCTTAAGCATATGAGGGGTTAAGGTGCCATTCATTTATTACTTAAAACGATTTAGGGGGGAGGGGGTCGACCATGTTTTATTTTTTAGTTTTTCTTACAAGGGGGTGGGAGGGAGTTTTGATAGTTCTTACGTAAGATCACAAAAATGCATAAAGTTAAATAAAGATGAATAAAAAATAAACTTCAAAGAAAGAACTTGATTTTTCCTAAAAAAAATAATTATTAGTACCTAATTATAATTGTAATAGTAAGTGTATTTTTATTTTTTCTTACATAGGGGCCTCCCCTACCCTTTCTTACATAGAGGTCAAAAACTGGCAAATATCGTCTTACGTAATAAATGAATGGCCCCTACCTAAGTCCACCACGACAGAAATTCCTGCAGCGACCTTTAGCGCCATCTAGTCGTCAACTAGAGAAACCGCTACGTTCTACATCGCGCTATCGAAATTCCTCAACTCGGATGCGTAAATACAACTTTCATCTCTCTTCTTTCGGACTTCGGTCCCCAGACATAACATCTGCCTGGAAAAATATCTCTCTTTGTGGTCTACTTCTACGATCCCGAGATCCCTTTCTGTCTCGCGTGACAAAGTCTTAAGGGATTACGCAGAATCCGATCGTAATGGTGGTATGTCTACTTCGCCTAGAAGGTCAAACATTGTCAGAACTGCACACATAAAGTCAACCGCCTGTACTAGTAGCCTTTGCGTCATCTTAGTGTAGGCAACTGTAGCGACTACTAGCGCCATCTAGTCATCACATAAGGAACTAACAACTACAATCCTACATCACGCTATCGAATTTTCTCAACTCGGCTGCATAAATACAACTTCCAACATTCATCCATCGGACTTCGGTCCCCAGGCATAACATCTGCCTGGAGAGAGATCTCTCTATATTGACTACCCCCAAACAACTATTGGTTGTATTTGAAGTAAACTACTCGGGCTCATATTGCAACTACATACGAGGGGCGTTCAATATAAAGTGAGAATGAGATGCAAACTCTTTTAATATTACGAAATTAAATACTGGCCGGTAAAGCTAATCTATCTAGCTGATTGCTATGAAAAAAAAAACTAACTGTCTTTTGTTTAAAAAAATATACGGTAATATCTTTGCAATGCTATTGAGTACGTTAGCGAAAATGGAGAAAATTGAACTGCGCGCCGTTATCAAATACTTGTGTTTGAAAAATTTTTCTACGGACCAAGTCAATTTGGATTTGCGGGACGCTTTAGGGTCTAATGCTCCTCCGTATTCGACAGTCGCACGTTGGTGCGCCGAATTTAGACGTGGAAGAACATCGACAATGGACGACCCCCGCTCCGGACGCCCTACTACAGCAGTAACTGAAGAAATTGTGAAAAAAGTCGAAAACTCAGTTTTGGCGGATCGTCGTGTTACGGTTCGTTTTATTGCTGAAAATGTAAAGATTTCAACGGGGAGCGTGCATAATATTTTACATGAACGCTTGGGTATGAAAAAGGTATCTGCGCGTTGGGTACCAAGAATGCTTACTGACACGCAAAAACAAACTAGACTAGAGATTTGTCAAGAAGCTTTGAACCTGATGCAGCAAGACCGGGAACTTTTTTTGGCGCGATTTATAACAATGGACGAAACATGGCTCCATCATTACGACCCAGAAACGAAACTGCCGTCTATGACATGGAAAAGGCCATCATCTCCAACTCCGAAGAAATTCAAGGTGAGCCCATCTGCCGGTAAGGTCATGGGCTCTGTTTTTTGGGATGTTAAAGGGGTATTAATGATTGAGTATCTCCAGCATGGAGCCACTATTACGGGCACTTTATACGCCAAACAAATAGCAACATTGCGCAATGAGATCCGCGAAAAACGGCGAGGTAAACTCTCGAAAGTTGTGCTGTTCCACCAGGACAATGCCCCGGCACACAAGTCCGCCGTTGCAATGGCTGCAATTCGTGATGCTGGGTTCGATATCCTTAAGCATCCTCCGTATTCACCAGATCTCGCTCCCAGTGATTTCTACCTATTTCCGAGATTGAAACAATACCTGAGAGGCCAGAAATTTGAAGACGACGACGCGGTAGTCGCTGCAGTACAAGATTTTTTAAGTACTCAAGATGAGACCTTTTTTAAAAATGGAATTTTAAGTTTAGAAAAAAAATATACTAAGTGTATTATGCTAAAAGTGTATTATGTCGAAAAATAAAATGACATTTAGTAAAAGTTGTTTATAACATACTCATTCTCACTTTTTATTGAACGCCCCTAGTATTGGCGATGTGATGAAATTTTGTTTTTGTTAGTTAGTTCATGGCCTGGTGGTTAGAGAACCTGACTACGAAGCATGAGGTCCCGGGTTCGATTCCCGCGTCGGGGCTGATATATGTATTTTAAGTATTTATCAATCTAGATAAGTATGTTTATAAAAAAAACTGGCCAAGAGCGTGTCGGACACGCCCAAGATAGGGTTCCGTAGCAGGTACGAAAAAATCTTTGCATACTTTATTAATGTGGTTGTTTTGGCCCCAACTCCCACCGCGCGCAGAATTTCAACGTCGGCGGTACAGCGCCATCTATCGGCGAATTGGGTAACTAATCTAACTAGAACTAGTATGTATGTTGATGGTTTTTATTTCAGATGTAATAGGGATGTTGACACCATTAAAAAAGAATTTGAAGTCACGACTAAAGTAAAAAAACGCTTTATTTCAGCCCCGAAAGCCAGATTAATTTTCGATTAAATGCAAAATTAGAATTTTGGTTGCTTTAAAACAAATAAATAGTTAGTTGATTGAGTATGCGAACAATGACGTCATATGTCGCTATTGTCATTCAAACACTATGGGAGATGGTGTTTTGACAGCTCATAAAAAGAACGTCAGTTGATTGGTGGTGTCAACATGCCTATTCTTTATTATATGAACTGATTTCAATTTTTATTTTTTATTTGAAAGAAGATTCTGTTAGCGTGATCTTATAGGTACTTAAAGAAAAAAAATGCTTGCAATGGCGGTTAAATTACAATCTTAGTTTAGAAATATTTTTTTACATAGACTTAAAAACTGCTCAACTGATTAAGTTGAAAATAATTTTCCTAGAATATTTTTATTAACTTACGTGATTTTTTTCATATTTTTTAGACTTGCTGTTCAAAAGTTAGAGGGGGGGGACATTATTTTGAACTTTCGGAGTGAATATCTCCGAAAATATTCACTTTATCAAAAAATGGTTTTAGCAAACCCCTATTTATTTTCAAATACCTATCCAATGATACCCCACACTATAGGATAAGTCGAGAAAAAAAAATCACCCCCAACTTTACGTCTATGGGAGGTACCAAAAAAAATATTTTTTTAGTTTTTTTTATTCAATCACTTTGTCGGCGTGACTGATATATATATATATTCATGCCAAATTACAGCTTTCTAGTACTAACAGTCTCTGAGCTTAGCCGCGGACGGACAGACAGACAGACAGACAGACAGACAGACAAAGGGCAGACATGGCGAAACTATAAGGGTTCCTAGTTTACTACGGAACCCTAAAAAGGTAAATTGACAGCCCTCCTCACCCCTGAAACTTTTTACTAGTAGATTACAAGAAAACCTATAAGAAATGCGTAGTTTAAATATGGGGGCGCAAAACATTTTATCGTACAGAACCCTTTCCACGCGTGCTCGACTCTTACTTTTTCAGTTTTTGTTTTAGCAATTCCTATGCCCCTCCTCCCCATTATTACTTATTGTTATAAGTAATAATCCAATGTTTTGTTTTACAGTGTGGCAGCAACACAGAGTCCCATCATTTTCATAGGCACAGGAGAGCACATAGATGATCTAGAACCATTCAAAACCAAACCATTTATCAACAAACTCTTAGGGATGGGAGACATCGAGGGCCTTTTGGACAAAGTTAACGAATTGAAACTGGATGATAATGATGAGTTGTTGGAAAAACTCAAGCACGGGCAGTTCACACTGCGGGCCATGTACGAGCAGTTCCAGAATATAATGAAGATGGGGCCATTCTCACAGATTATGGTGGGCTATTATTACCTAATTTAATGAACTTTTCACTGCTGCACCATATTTTAAAATTAATCCGGGATATTTCAGCAGATGATTGGGGTAGATTGGTTGAACACATTAACATTTTTAGGGCATTTTAATTGTATTTGACAAATTTGTTACATTGATCAGTGTTCTAGATGTTCAGCATAAAAAGGCGTGACTACATCTTGATTCTAAAATTCTAGTGAATAGAGTACCTTTACTGTTGTTAAGCCAAGCTAACCCAACCATCTGCTAAAATATTCCAGGATAAATTAAAAACACCTTGTACGTGTATAATTGTTTATATTTTTCAAATGACGAAAAATTTCAATTGTTTTCAAAAATAAGATCATTCTGTGTAACGACGGCAGTCGTACATATCATGTTACATAAGTTACGATCATTCCATTCATGTCAGCTTGTGTGAATGAATATATAAGTGACTAGCATCTATTTTCTTTTTCCACAGGGCATGATCCCAGGGTTCTCCCAAGACTTGATGTCAAAAGGCAGCGAACAAGAGTCAATGGCCAAACTAAAACGGCTCATGACCATCATGGACTCGATGAATGAAGGTGAGCTAGATCACCGTGACGGCGCAAAACTATTCTCAAAACAGCCCACGCGCATAACCAGAGTGGCGCAGGGCGCAGGCGTCACCGAACGTGATGTCAAAGACCTTATCGCTCAGTACACTAAATTCGCGGCTGTAGTCAAGAAAATGGGCGGCATCAAAGGCTTATTCAAAGGCGGTGACATGGCAAAGAACGTCAATCAGACCCAGATGGCTAAGCTCAACCAACAAATGGCTAAGATGATGGACCCCAGAATCCTACAGCAGATGGGTGGCATGTCAGGACTCCATAACATGATGAGGCAGTTGCAGCAAGGCTCAAGTGGAAATAGTCTGATGGGCGGAAAATGACAGTAATTTTTATTATTCTAAGCCACCGAACTGTAATTAAATAAATATATGATAACCAATAAAGAACTGGATATGGATTCGAATGATTTTATTTCTTTAAGCTTTTTTAGGGTTCCGTACCCATGAAGTACCCAAAGCGTAAAAACGGGACCCTATTACTAAGACTTCGCTGTCCGTCCGTCTATCCGTCTGTCACCAGGCTGTATCTCACGAACCGTGATAGCTAGACAGTTGAAATTTTCACAGATGATTTATTTGGTTGCCGCTATAACAACAAATACTAAAAAACAGAATAAAACAAATATTGAAGCGGGCTCCGATGCAATAAACGTGATTGTTTTGCTTGATATTGAGAACGGCAACATGTAGACGCTTGAAATATTCACAGAATATTTAGTTAATATATTCACTTTAAACACAAATAAATTATTTAACCCCTCGTATGCGGGAAGTGAAAAAAATCGTGCATTCTAGTCTCAACTGTATTATAAATCCAGTGACACAGATTTAAAAAAAATACAAAAAGATAGCCTTAAATCTGGTGCAGATCTGCACCAAGGCATTCGAGAGCTTAAATGTAATTTTTTGTTTTCTACTACATATATCATTTGCTACCATTGCCATATCTAGCACCAGTCTTAATTTTCACACTAAAATACAGGGCGTGCCCAGCGCGCTGCATAACACTGAATCATATACGCTTTGCCGCGCTGCCGGAGTGTGTCACCGTATATATGATTTAGTATTATAGAGCGCGCTGGGCCCCACGCTTCGGTTTGTGGTGGCCTTAATAGTAGCTGAAAAATATTCATACACCTGCCAACCCATACGATAATAAAATTATGAGGGTAAATGATGTAAAATAAAATAGCATTTAATTGTGAAGAAAACGCAAAAACAGTAACAAATTAACCGGACCAGCCAAAAAAAAAGACTTCACCGACATAAAAATGGTACGTACGTTTCCTGCCCGAATACGCAATTAGTCAAAATAATATTTTTTTTTACGTAGGTACGACAATTTCGTCGTGCGAATACGATAATTTCAATTTTTGATTCGAATTGTGGCATTCGAACATGGCGGATGTATAATTTTGGTACCTATTTCTGTTTCTTTGGCTAGTTGAAGTATAATTTTGATAGTGTTTTATGCGGCGATTAACCTTAATTAACAGTGATCACAAAATTCTATATTGCTCTCGTGTCTGACATTTATTTAATGCCACGTGGTTTCTGGAATTTTTACTATCAAGTTGCAAAAACTACAATCACATACAACGTCGCTCCATGGAAGTAATAAGTACTACGTACAAAACAAAGAGTATTGTAATATTATATGAACAGCAGAGTACAAATGGCAGCACGATCGCCATGTACACTGATATTTCACAGAATTAGGAAACAAATGGAAATGCGGTATTCTACTATAGATACATTTGTTATACAAATATGTGTGAAATCGACATAAAAACCAAAAAACACATATGGTCTCTTTCTTTCTAAGGTGACTTGGCTTATGAAGAAAGAGATGGCATGACATTTGTTTGTTCTATGCTCGGAAATATTTTGACATAACGAGTAGACAGCATTTCCGGCTGCCGCTTGTGACAGAGGCTCTAGCTAGGTACTTGAGTTGTCAAGTGAACGATAACTGCGCAGTTTTTAGTGTTTTACAGCGATTTTTAAATACTATTCCATTTGGTTTTGTGTTGTGGATATCTATTAATAAAAACGCAATATGGCTCCGTGTTTCATAAAAGGGTGTGCTTCACGAAAAACGAAAAATCAACCGAATTTAACTTCTCATAGGTTAGTAACAGTTTTTTCATCAAATAGTGTCATTAGATTGTAATATTTACTCAGTGATAGTTAATTTTGGTAAGCTTTTGTCGCTGCCTGATGGCAGCAGCAATGCAGATTTTTCTCCATTTATCGTTGTATTTTTGATTTTGTTGAATTCAGTACAATTGTCATTCTTCATTAGTGTTGTGCTGAATATCGACATAAGTAGAACTGAAATAACTCCCATGTTTTCTGACCGATGTCTGTTCTAATTTGACAGATTCCCTAGAATTTTCTTGCTCAGAATCAAGAGCGCTATTGACTTTGATGACTAAAAAAAATGTCCCCAATTTTCCATTCTTTTTTGTTTGGTTTCATATTTGTGTCGAGCCTTATAAACTGTACGAAAAAAACACAAAAATAACTGTACGGTACACTTTTTTAGGGTTCCGTACCCAAAAGCTAAAAACGGGACCCTATTACTGAGACTTCGCTGTCCGTCCATCTGTCCGTCTGTCACCAGGCTGTATCTCATAAACCGTGATAGCTAGACGGTTGAAATTTTCACAGATGATGTATTTCAGTTGCCGCTATAACAACAAATACTAAAAAACAGAATAAAATAAAAATTTAAGGGAGCTCCCATACAAAAAACGTGTTTTTTTAATGCTCGATATTGATAACGGCAATAGGTAGACGCTTGAAATATTTACAGAATATTTAGTTATATATTCGCTTTAAAAATAAAATTAAAATAAAACAAATATTTAAGGGGGCTCCGTAAAACAGACATGATTTCTTTCCGTTTTATAGATAATGGTACGGAATCCTTCGTGCGCGAGTCCAACTCGCACTTGGCCGGATTTTCTTTATGAAAATGAATAGTATGTACTTGTGATTTTGAATAAATAGACCCCAACATTTTCTCCTGTTAAAAAAAGTAAATGACACACTTACATTACTTACCATCCAAACTGCAATTGTGAAAAATTCTTGTATTATTTTTGTTGTTTTACAAATAAAGGGTATTTCATACTTTGTTATACTTGTTATTTTATTTAGTCAGCACAAAGTTATCACACACTAAGTACTTAATTCCTGCAAGTTTTTGAAATAAGCGCGTTCGGTTTTATTGTACATTTTGCAGTTGATTTTCACAATTTTTTTTATGATTTGGTATTTTGACCATACCTAAAAGACTTTGTGAATAGACATTGCAAACTTGTATGTTGGTTTTTAATTATTTTTTTACATACCTTTTGAACTATTAATTTTGAGATACCTTTACCCCTTATAATTTCCAAAGGAATATAACATTATAAATTTTCCTGTATAACGAATATGCCATAACCGAAGTAATTATGAACAAAGCTAATTTCAAACTAACTTTTCCACTAAGAAACTCGAATATTACCATTGCTGCTTGAAATGTCCGCTAACCGTTCAAGTATCGATATCGACTATTTTGGTTTCGATGTCACAACCCTTGAGCGCCATTGTTTGTGACAACTTTAGGTATACACGCATGATTTGTAGGTATCACAGGTCCATTGGTATAGGTCTATGTGATATTTTGGTGGCCAGCCTCAAGTCATTTTGTACTCTGCTGAAACGTGGACAGTGTACCGCAGTCACATTCGTACGTTAGATCGGTTCCATCTCAAATGTTTACGGAACATCATGAAAATCCGATGGTCCAATCGCGTGCGGAATACAGAAGTGTTGCGTCGTGCCAAAGTAGGTGGCATTGAGTCGTATCTGATAAGACGACAACTTCGGTGGTGCGGACATGTGTCGCCGACATGTCGCGGATGACAGAGGAGCGTGTGGCAAAGCGCATCTTTTAAACCCCTTCTACACGGTCGGGTCCAACCGCCGACCGTCGTGTCGCTCGCGTCGGCCGACAGCGTTCCATACGGTTGGGGCCGACCACGGACAATGCGCTCGCGACCAAGGCCGTTGACATCAACCAAATATCGGTTGGGTCAACCGATTTCTACACTGTCCATTTTTAAATCAACCCGACCAAGGACACGATGGTTGGCGGTTGGTCCCGACCGTGCAGAAGGCCTTTTACTCTGAACTCGAGAATGGCAAGCGGAAACAAGGCGGCCAATTTCTAATACCTGATTTACACTCTCGCCTCGTCACTTCGCCTCGCGCCTCGCCTTGTCATCTCGCTCCGGACTCGAGCTAAATGAGCGTGTTTACACTCTCGTGGCAAGTTCAGAGGCGCTACTACGAAATTCGAAAATCGAAGTTCGTATCGTATTATCCCTCTCACTCTCGTGTCAAATCATATTAGCGTGAGCGGGACGGCACAAAACGAAGTTCGAATTATGCACTTCGTGGTAGGGCCTCAGTTTTCTCTGAGCTAGCGACGATGGAGGACGTTGAAGTGTTAGCGGCAACTCCTCCGAAACGCCTCGACCGATTTGTATGAAACTTTTTCTCCGTATTCGGTAGGTCTGAGAATAGGTCGTAGGCTATTTTTTATCTCCCCCCCCCCCCATTCTTCGCAAAAGGAGTCGCGGGAGTGTATGTATAAAATTATTACAAGCTATTATTATACTTTATTTTTTCTTAGTAGAAGTTAAAAATTCACAGGCTGATACATTGTTACCTTCACGGAGGTAATAATGTCAGCCTGTTAAAGTACATTTTTGTGACAAGCTTTTATTATGCATAATAATATATATTTTAGGCAAAGTATGGAAAGAATGTTTCAAGAAATGCTGAATGAAGATAATAGCGAGTTTAAAAAATTTTGCAGAATGTTGCCAAATGATATTGACTTTCTGCTAAGCAAAGTTGAACCTATAATTAAAAAGCAAAAGACTAGACTCAGAATCCCCATCCCAGAAAAAGTGCGCTTAGCAATAACTTTACGATTCTTAGCTACTGGTGACAGCTATAGGAGCCTTCACTTCTTATTTAAGGTCGTTATCGGTTCCTTTTGAAGTAATTCAAGAAATCGAAACGTTTCTTCTTGCGACCAATCCATTTTGCAGTTTTAAAGCGCACAACCTGCGCGGCACAACGTTGAAACATGAATGAAGCGGAAGCGCGGATGTAAACACGACGCTCGCGTTTGTCGCGAGGTCCTTTGACTCGCGACCAAAAAACCGCTCCGGACGCGAGCGTTGCGAATCACGAGACGAGGCGCGAGACGAGCCGCGAGCGTCTGTTCACACTCTCGTCTCGTGGCTCGTCCCGCAGTTCGTCTCGCCACTCGTACACTCGTACTACCTGGTTTACACTCGCGTACGAGTGGCGAGACGAACTGCGGGACGAGATTTTTAAACTCGCTAGCATCTTCATTCAGCATTTCTTGAAACATTCTTTCCATACTTTGCCTAAAATATATATTATTATGCATAATAAAAGCTTGTCACAAAAATGTATTTTAACAGGCTGACATTATTACCTCCGTGAAGGTAACAATGTGTCAGCCTGTGAATTTTTAACTTCGACTAAGAAAAAAGAAAGTATAATAATAGCTTGTAATAATTTTATACATACACTCCCGCGACTCCGTCTGCGAAGAATGGGGGGTGGGGAGATAAAAAATAGCCTACGACCTATTCTCAGACCTACCGAATACGGAGAAAAAGTTTCATACAAATCGGTCGAGCCGTTTCGGAGGAGTTGCCGCTAACACTTCAACGTCCTCCATCGTCGCTAGCTCAGAGAAAACTGAACTTGCCACGAGAGTGTAAACACGCTCATTTAGCTCGCGTCCGAAGCGAGACGACGAGGCGAGACGACGAGGCGAGGCGCGAGGCGAGAGTGTAAATCAGGTATAAGATTTAAGGATGTTCAGAAACGGCATATGAAGAGATGTTCCATTGAGCCCGCTCTGCCGCCATTAAAGGAGGAAGAAGATACGATAATTTCATCTTGGCAACACTGTATTTGCCACTTGTCAACGTCACTCACTATGTAATATGTAATGTATGAGCATGACAACCAAAATTGTTCCTCGGCTTGTAATGATAAATCCAATTTTCTCATGTAATATGTGTGATTATTGAAATTCTAGTAATGATTACACGATATCAAATTGGTTTAAAGTTTTGTCGTTATTTAAAACCTAGGGTATTTTTTTATTTCATAATTTCTAGCTTATTTCTTATAAATCACTGGTTACTAACCAGCTCTATCGTTATTTATATTTTAGAGCTTCTGTAGTAATACTATTCCCGAACGGCGAAAAGTTCGCTCAAAAATGGACATGGAATTGAAAAGTCGGGAAAACCCCGTGGTCATCACGCTCGATTCGCCAGAGTTTCACAGTATCATTACGCAAGAAGTTATGGATCTGAAAAAGTTATTCGATAAATATCACTATGAAATAAGGATAGCCGGCGGAGCTGTAAGGTTAGTAAATCTACAAGTCCTGTCCTGAGACCATAAAAAAATTATATTTTCTATATTTTGTGTTTAAATTTTAGAGATCTACTTATGGGTCACCGACCAAAGGATCTCGATTTTGCTACACCAGCAACACCTCAGCAGATGAAAGATATGTTCATGGCAGAAAATGTTAGAATGATCAACACGAGTGGAGAAAAACATGGAACCATTACTCCCAGAATCAATGATAGAGAGAACTTTGAAGTTACTACCTTAAGAGTGGATATTATTACGGATGGCCGGCATGCTGAGGTGGAATTCACTACTGACTGGAAACTTGATGCCAACAGAAGAGACCTCACTGTCAATTCTATGTTTTTAGGTACCTATGTTATAATTTTACATGTAAATAAAGTTCAATATTAGGTTTAGATGCAGCTGCAGACTTGTGGAATTAGCAATAAAATAAAGAAAAACTTTCTATAGCAGCTTAATACTGTGTTAATTATATTTTTAGGCTTTGAAGGTAATGTGTATGACTACTTTTTTGGTTATGATGATCTTAAAAGAAGAAGAGTATCTTTTGTGGGTGATGCTGATGTCAGAATAAAGGAAGACTATCTCAGAATAATGCGCTACTTCCGGTTCTATGGCAGAATATCTGAAAAACCTGATAACCATGAGAAAAACACTCTTGAAATTATAAAAAATAATGTTGATGGTTTACAAAATATATCTGGTGAGAGGATCTGGATGGAACTCAAAAAGATACTAGAGGGATCATTTTCAGGAGCTTTATTGAAGACAATGTTGGATGTAGGAATAGGGAAACATATTGGTAAGAATAGTTTTGATGGTTCACTGCTACATGCAAAAGTCATATTGCCATCCAAATTAGACACCTTCAAAGAATAATGACAGTGTTAAAGCTTTTGAACATTAATTTGTGGCAACATGATTGATGTAAATTTAATTCTGGTGTCCACTTCTTAAATTTTTTTTTAAACTTTGAGCTAATGTGTACAATTTTCAGGATTACCACTTGAACCTAACATAGAAGAACTGGATAGAGTGCTGATAAGGGGCAGGCACCTAGGCTTACACCCCATGAGCTATTTAGCAGCATTACTGAGAGACATGGATGAGGTCACAGTGCTACACAGAAGGCTCAAGTTCTCAGGATATGATAGGGAAATGTTGTATTACATTGTTGAGCACAGAGAAAACAAAGAAGCACATCCTCATAGACCCTTGTTGTAAGTGAATTCTTTTTATTAGTAAATTACCATAACATAATAAAACATCTAATGTGTATATGAGAGTGTTAATTAATAATATTGTATTTTATTTTAGGCCCTATGAAAAATTAGTCCTTAACACTAAAATAAAGCAAAAGGATGCTGTGGATTATGTCAGGGAAGTTTTAAAGTACAGAGGAGAGGAAATATTACTAGAAGAATTCAATAAATGGGAATTACCCAGATTCCCAATGAGTGGTAAAATTCTCAAAGATAATGGTGTGCCACCAGGAAAGATGTATGGGCCCATCATTTCAAAACTCAAAGATATATGGATAGATAACAATTACATACAGACAGCAGAAGATTTGGCAAAATTGATACCTGGTATTATAGCAAAAATTGACATGAGAAAATAAATTATGAGTTCATAAGCAAGAATATATGTATTTTATTTAACTGATTTACATAAAAATTTCATTTTTTAATTCTTATACTAATTCAAACAATGTGTAGGAATTCCTTAATAAAATCAACAACTACATATATTAAACAGAGGTGCGGTTGGAAGATGTATAAGGTTCGTATCTGTTACAGCCATCATCATCATCCTTGTGTTCCATAAAGCAGCGCTCGCAAAACAGGTACCGGCAGCCAAGGCAGCGCATTGTTGCATCTTCATTGCATATCTCACAAAATGGTAGCTCATCATTGGTTGATGGGTTTATCTCATTGATATCAAGAAAAGCCTCAGTTTTAAGCTGAAAATATGATGATAGATACACTAGTAGACAAAATCTTTAAAGAATCTATAAATACAGCATTTATTTCCCCACAAGGCACAAACTTTAACATCATAGTTTTTGCCTCATTGTGAAATAAGAGTTTTTCAATTTTTTTTTTTACATAATTTAGGGCTTTAATTAAAACAAAACAACTGATTCCTTGGTTTAACAAAAGTCACCCATATGACTAACTTTCATTACACAAAGGATGCAATGATAATTTTGTTTTCATTAAGCTTTTATGTATGTACAATTTTTTTTAAAACAACTTTTTGGATGAAAAGAGATTTAATTGAAGTATAAAACTCCCTAGAACCCCAGAATTACCTTTTCTATAATTTTCCTTACAGTATCCTCTTCATCCTCTGAGTTTTCCTCCTCTGGCTCTGGCTTACTGTTTGTGCATTGAGATGGACCCGGATCACCCTTCAAATGGTGAAGTCTTTTTTCCATATCAGCAGTCAAATTATTAAACTCATCAGCATATTTGGTATCCATGGCTGCCTGACCATGAACCTGCCTCAGCAAGTCCTCTATTTGCTCCTGCTCAGACCTCGGATCTGCTGTAACCAACACGGGCTGTAAGGAAACACTTCTGTTTTAATCAATTGTTTGTAACTAAAGCAAGTAATTCACTCCATTTGATTTCATTACTTTATTCTGTAGTGTAGAAACAGGTACACCCCGTAGTTTAGCTAATCTACCTAAAAGTTCAGCATCCGATGTAGAAGGCACATCCCCTTTTACGTTTTTTAGACGTTTTGCTATTTCTTCTTCAGACATTTCCACTTTTTTTTCTTTTTGTTTTAGCTTTTCTAATCTATCTCGGATTTCTTGATCTTTTTCATCCAGTGTTTCTTTATTACTGCTAACATCAGTTTTAGTACTATCTTTAATTGCTTCCACTCGCCTAAGTAAAAAAAAACAAGTTAAAATTCAAAATGAAGTATTCAGTAGGAAATAATAAGAGTGAAGTAGTTGAACATACTTGTAATATGCATCTGGTGGTGCAATGGGTTTTTGTTCGTTTGGTTTTTGAGCAGCCTGTTTGCATTTAGTGCAGACCTAAAGGATGTGATTGAACAAAATTATAAAAATAAGTAAAGAATTTCAACTTCTATGTGTTTCGATGATTAATATGTTAAGATGTTACCTTTGTTTCCGAATTGATTTTTTGCAAAAATATTTTACTATCTATGCATTTTGAACAATAACTGAAGCCACAACCGGGGCAGCCTTTCTGAAATATTCAAAATTGTAAATACTCTGTTCATTTCACTTTCTTTTGTCGCGTTGAAGACATTGGAGATGTACCTCTTTACGTAATAAAGTGAATGGCTTCGCACACGTATTGCAGGCCATCGTTGATCAAATCAAAAGTAATAAAATAAATACTTTAAATTAAAACCAAAAATGATTCATTTCAAGAAAGTCAAGAAACTTGGGATAGGGAGGGATAGGATAGGCAAGGCAAACAAATCTTAGAATCTGACACTGACAGTGACAGTTTGTTCGAGTACTTGATAAAAAAGTCTGTCACCGGCACTTAAAAGCCTTGCCAATCCTAATTGTTTCTGTTGCTGAGGCGCTACCATGAAATCCGAAAATCGAAGTTCGCATCGCATTATCTCTCTCACTCTCGTGTCAAATCATATTAGCGTGAGCGGGACGGCACGAAACGAAGTTCGAATTATGCACTTCGTGGTAGGGCCTCTGATGTTCTTATACGCGGACTAGAAAGTGTTGCTGTAGGTTGAGCACAGATGCAGAGTATCAATTCATGCATATGGGTCCTTCTTGTGCAGTATGTGCATCCTGAGGCCCTACCACGAAGTGCATAAAATTCGAACTTCGTTTCGTGCCGTCCCGCTCACGCTAATATGACTTGACACGAGAGTGAGAGGGATAATACGATACGAACTTCGATTTTCGAATTTCGTAGTAGCGCCTCTGACCTCTTTTACGTTAGGGTCGTCAGTAATAATATGGTAATAATACTCTTTAGGGTCGTCGCGTCGTACAGTTCATGCATGGTCTGCACAATAGTTGCCCTAAATAACTGCATGATGCTGCTTTTATTTTACTGTGTACCCCCACAAGAATTTTATAACAGTAGCCCCCCCCCATCATTGAGCACATTTAAGATGTTTATACAAGGGGAAAAACATGGTGTTCTGAATGTTTTCTTTAGATTTAAGGAATTTTTGCATACAATGCATTATCATTTGGATAGGCTAACAAAAAATTAAGTATTGAATTGAAAGGCTTGGATTAAAATGAAACATGAAATCAATAAAGTAAGTATAATAAAGTTATTTGAAATTCAGATGCCTACAATGCCAGCAGTTGTAATAATAAATCTAGCCATTTCATTGCTTAAATGTGGAGCAAAAACTACTGCCATCTCTCTTACATGTGAATATTTTTCTTGAACCAAAACAGATTCCTTTTCAATATCAATTGTTTCTGATGTTTTTTTAAGACTTAATCTAGTTGAGACCATATTAGACCAAGCAAGGCCCAAGGAAGGTACACAACTATCAGACCCATCAAAAGCTGCAGTAACTTGATTTATACAAACAATGGCTAAATTAGCATCCTGAGCTGTTCTGATCAAGGACATTGCCAACTCTCTCAGATCTTCAGCTCTTTGAACATAATTAATAGTATCAGTTCTGTATGGGGCCGCAATAGAGTCCACCACAATTAGAGAAACTTTGTTTCTACTTAAAAGTTTTGGCAAACGCACCTTTACACAGGATAGTAATTCAATCGGTTCTGTTACATGTTCAATGAATATATTTTTGCCATAATCAGTTTCAGTATTATAGTCTGGTCTACTTTGTATAATTTGTTCAAGCCTTTTCAGTGGGAATAGGTCCTCAGTGCATATGTAGACACAGCCACAAAATGAATTATGTGCCACAGCTTGGATTAACACCTGAGTTTTTCCAGATCCACTTTCACCATATATCTCTGTCAATGATCCTCTTAGGAACCCACCTTTCAGCAAAGAATCGATTGTATTACACCCACTAGATATTCTTGGGTTTAGATTTTCCTTCTGCAATAAAAGATCACCTGCTACACTTTCTGGTGATATGAAATCTGCAACCATGGATTTTAACAAGAATATATCTTCGTTGCTCAAGTTTGTTAGCTTTTTGATATCCCACTTCGACAGCATAATTATTTGTCTGGCAGTGCTAATTCCAGCTCGTTCTATAACTTCAAATATCTTCTGTGGAAGAACATTTTTGAGCGGGTCCATTATTTAATTTGATAACATTAAAATAACAGTAATAGAATAGATCCAATCTAAGTTACTTGTAAAAGGGCAAAGCAAAGCAAATTGAATTTGTTTTGTTTGTATTTATTTGTTGTAGTATAGTAGTACTAGGACGGTGTTTTTCATTTCGCGCCTTTCTTTCTTGGTCTCATGGTCTGTCTTGTCTGTCGCTGTCTGCTGTCGCTGTCACCTTGTATTGTCAAAATTAGTTTGTTTTTTTTTCAATGTTTGTTAGGATTAGATGCTTACATAAATGCCAAAATAAAAATTTATGAAAATGTAAAGGAAAATACACTTTCCAAAACTCACATTTGGTTTATGTTTACATGTCAAACTGATAGTTCACTGAACTTCACTGGTGATCGCGGTTTTTTTTAACATATTTTATTACTGTTATAGTTGTAACTATGGCTTTTAACAGAATTTGGTGCAGAACTGCCTGTTTAGCTGCGATACACTTTCACCCCGCAAGGCCCGTTCACTGCGCGCGGGTCGCGATCAATGGCAGTCCCAGTCGAGTAGCCGCTGCTGGTTTTAGTAGTATTTCTCCGCCCGCAACAAGTAAAAGGAAAATGGTAATTGATAATGAATTATTCGTTTAAGAAATTATTTTATAGTAGAATATTTGACTTTATTTTTTGAGATAAGTAATAGCTCTTCTCTTAATACCCTGTTTGGTTTTCTAGGCAGACAAGTTGAGCCAAGACGAACGTGACAACCTGCTTCAACCCGTCCTTCAAGCTGGCTGGAAAGTGCAAAGCAATAGAGATGCCATTGAAAAAGAATTCATGTTCAAGAATTTCAATGAAGCTTTTGGTTTTATGAGCAGGGTTGCCTTGTTGGCAGAAAAAATGGACCACCATCCAGAATGGTTCAATGTTTACAACAAAGTTCAGGTTAGTTCCATATCTTTGTTAACCTGCAGGCTTATTGTCTAGTCATTCACTATTTCTGTCTGTTAAACGGTATAAGATGGTGACAGAGTTAGACAGAGAGTTAGAGTTAGACAGTGTTCAACAATATGGCCTCTGGTTTCTAGTGTAACTTAACAACAAAATCCTGAATGGAAATTTTAAGTTGCATCAAGTGATTATATTAAATATCACAGAACAATTTGTATTCTATACAGGGTCATTTTTAATTCACTGACATCCTCTTAATCCTGAATTCCTATCACTCAAACAAATGTTTTTTGTTCTAAGACTTTTTAAAATGAAGCACTTTTTTTCCCATACAAATACACAGAGTATTGTAAAAATAAGAGGTAATCTCAAATTTTCAAAATGTTATTACACCAAAAATATTAAGTTATGACAGAAGCCGTAAAACAAAAAACATTTGTTTAAGTGGTAGGAGTATAGGGTTAAAAGGATGCTAGTGAATTACAAATAACCCTGTATAAGGTGTAAGTTTCCTTCCCCCTGTAATTTTCTTAACTTGCATTTATATTTTATTTCAGGTGACACTATCATCACATGATGTAAATGGATTGAGCAAGCGTGACATTAAAATGGCTACATTTATGAACACCTTGCATCAGTAGGAACAATAAATATCAGACCAAGGAATGTATGTTGATGTTGTGAGTTAATAATATTTTAAGTTTGCTATCACTTGTTTACAGTAAAGTGTGAACTCTTGTTCATCCATTGTGATAAAAGAGCTAGAGCAATATAATTGTGAAACAATAAATAAAATATTTAATATGTTCAGATGAATTTAATTTCAATGGACATTTTCACTTTTTATTTTACATAAATCATGTTTCTTCTTGGCAAATCTAAGCGGTTGGCATACTTTCTTTATTAAACTGCTTTTCGGACATAACATGGACAAGTTCTGCGATCATTGAACGGTTCAGTTTCAAAGATAGCTGAACAGGGATATGCTTTCTCCATTATCCTTTTGAGTTCCAGTGCATGCTCCATTCCTCTTGTCTCAACCACAAATTTAAACTGCACAGAAAATTAATGATTAGTTTAAAAATTACTAGTCATTGAATTAAACAGATATAAAGCAAATTTGAATAACTATAAATTAAAAATTTAAAAAACCCCCAAAGCAATTTGGTTGCACATATGTTTGAAGATAAAGTAACTGCTCGTTATGTGTCTAACTGAGATCCGTTCGGCAGCTGACAAAAGAGCTTATAACTTTGAAACGGCTGAACCGATTTTGATAAAACATGTCTAAGAACCATCGCCAAGAAACCCACTTAAAGCTTAGCAAATAAAAAAAACCGCATCCGAATCGGTTCACCCGTTTAAGAGTTATGGTGCCACAGACAGACAGACAGACATACACACACATAGCGGTCAAACTTATAACACCCCTCTTTTTGTGTCGGGGGTTAAAAATAGGTAGAGACACTAGGTCGATTAAAACAGCGTGAGGAAACCTGCACAAATGTAAGAAAAAATCAGTGGTGTGTGTGGTGTTCCCAATCCGCACTGGGCTTGCGTGGGAACTACGGCCCATGCCTTCTCATTCTGAGAGTAGGCCTGTGCCCTGCAGTGGGAAGTATATAAATTTTGTTTATTGATGGATGCATTCAGAGTACTTTTTTCAAAATAAATTTCATACTTCGCAATGATACACGTCGTCTTCCACCCACACTTGGTCGCGGAACGTGCGCGTGACGTTGTAGTTGTTCGCGGCCATCAATTTTAGCAGCTGCATTAGATCCTCGTTGGTGTCTCTGAGTCCGACCTGGCAACACCAAGCACTACAGTCGAGGTCAAAGATATCTTTACACTTTAGGGATGCGGTTAAAATACGACTTGCAATTGTCGACCAGGGCCCAATTGCATAACAAAGTACAACTAATATTACAAGCGGAACTCTCGCTTCAGTTATATTAACTAGAAAGGGAGTTCCGCTTGTAATATAAGTTGTACTTTGTTATGCAATTGGGCCCTGGAATGAATGACAATAATCTCAGGTACGACCTTATTATTCAAACCCTCATTTTATTGCTAAAGGTTTTGATACGGGGTCGTACACTACCCGCACCCCACTTGAGTACCTACCTTGTCACTGTACGCCTTTGACAAATTTCTACAAAAGTTTAAACGCTAAGTTACAGCGACAAGGTAGGAAAGTGTAAACTATCATTGACTTTGATTGGACAGTAGCCATCAGGACGCCTAGCGACTGCGACAAAGCGTGGCCACCGCGTTCTATAACACTGAATCATATATACGATGACAAATGCCGGCAGCGCGGCATAGCGTATATGATTCAGTGTTATGCAACGCGCTGGGCACGCTGCGTCGACGTCATTGCGGTCTGTGGAGGGCTTAAGGCCACGCGTTCTGTCGTCACTAAATTAATCTCCTTTCCAGTTTAGTAAAATTAGAGAAAGACACATCCAGAAATAAGGCATACTTAATTAAAATTGAAAGGCGTTCTCTAGTAGATACAGAAGTACTTTTTAGACTTCAATATGATTATTAAAGCCTATTACCAAGTAGCCATAAGTAATCTGTGCTATTACTATAACAGCGCAATTTGCAATTCGCAAACTTTTGTAAATTACGTATATACCTAAATGTTTAGTTGCACATATGTCTATGTAGTCATAGAGTGTTCGCGACTGTATCATCGTACCACACCCTAACTAACTGGAACTATTTCACAGAAAATTTCATACTGACGTCAAGCGATGCCTGACAAAGAAAACCATTATCAATTATTATTATGAGAATGGTTTTACGGTGGGTTAGGAAACAAACGGTTGACTGTACTTAACGGAACCTCAGTATTATATTATTTAGCTCTTTTAAAAACTCATAAGTGTAGTTTACTTTAAATTTCACCAAACGGGCTTCTGCGGCCAGTCCCCTGTCCAAGGCGCGAGCGAGCAGAATCGTGTCAATGTTACCGCCGCTGAGGATGCAGACCACGCTGCAAGAAAACCGTGGGAAAATTAATTATGCAAGCACGAAATGGCAAGTTAGTAGGTAGGTATCTACGTAATGCAGGCATTGTTGCCCATCAACCGAGAAGAAATTATTCACGACTCCTAGGGTGCCATTTTCACCAGAGATGTGCTATGCTACGTTGCCATGGATGCGTTTGTTATCCACCAATCTATTCATTGGTTCACATAGCATAGCTCTGGTGGATACGGGCAGTGGCGTAGCGTGCCTTGGAGAGGCACAGGGCCACATCTCAATTAGTTGGGGGGCTTTCCCGGGAAGCACGAGATTAAGTGACATTGTGGATAACATTTTACTAATTTTTGCTTACACACATTAGGGGCCTCTGTAGCCCGGGGGCCCCGTATCATAGATACGGCTGATACGGCGGTAGCTACGCCCATGGATACGGGTTGAACTAAGCTATGTTTTTTATATGGAAAGATGCGTTTTCTGGATTTTCCTTGAACAGTTTAGATAACTTAGCATTAGTGGAAATGGAAACGGTCACATAGTTTCGCAGCGTGGCTTTCACAGGTGAGAATGCGTGCTGTGGATGCGTGCTCTAAACGCATGCTATGGGTGCGGCCTATGATGGTCCATACTGTCGATACATCGCATAGCTCGAGCTGCGCATCTTCCTTGCATAGCTAAATGGCATCGCATATCTATGGCTGCACATCTTCATAGCGCATCCGCCTCGAACGGATACGAAGCTTAGTGGAAACGGTCACATGGTTTCGTAGCGTAGCATTCACATCCTCGCAGCGTAGCTGCATAGCACATCTCTGGTGGAAGAGCACCCTTATACCTTTATTTATTTGTCACCGTGTTTTTATAGCTGTACCTACTTTCAAATTGCTATCGCGCATTGGCTCCGTCATCATAATGTATGTAGGTTATGTAGTTCCTTGCATTTGATGCAGACCGGATATTTATGCTTGCTTTAATTGACGCGGAAATATTTACTAGTCTATTTGATTTCCCATACAAAAGAGGGCTTATAGGAAAGTAGTCAAACGGAGGAGTTAAGCACGTACGTTTTTGTCTTGAGTTCAGGCACTAGGTTTCCTAGAATGGCAGCGAGAGGACAGGCGCCGGCTCCTTCCACTACCAACCGTTCGTTCTCGATCAAGTGCAGTATAGAACGTGCAATCCAGTCTTCTTTTACTAGCAACTAAAATTCATAGAACATTATTAGATCGCCTGTTTGTATTTAGTTCCATAGGCGCCGGCAGGATATTGCTAAGGGGGTGGAATTGGATCTTGCAACTGCATCTAAAAGAGAGCATCATGTTTTGTGTATTTTCTTGTTACCAGGAGGGTGTAAGTGCGCCCTATTACACCCATCTCCTGGCGCCTATGTTTAGTTTTGGAAGTTTATGTAAAAACACTAAAAAACAGACCAATGGCTCTATATATTCTACAAAATTCGAAGTTCGTATCGTAGCGTCCTTTTCCCTCTTCTGTTTAGATACTTAATACAATAGTGTAGCGTGAACTGAACGGCATGATACGAATTTAGAAAATACCTATGGCTCTGACGCCTTCGCAAAACTTCGATCAACTTCACGATTAGTAGGTATAGCTTTTGCCCGCGACTCCGTCCGCGTTGAATTAGTAATTTGGGCAGCTTATTTTTTATCCAATTTGCTTTTTCATCAATTATAGCTCTCCTTAGATCCTTCCGGAAGAAGTGAAACTTCATAATAAACCAACCCGCTCCCAATCCGACCCCAGACAGCCCCCAACCCGCCCCAACCCGCTCCCAACCCGCCCCCAACTCGCTCTCACCCCGCCTCCAACCCGCCCCCAACCCGCCCCAACTCGCTCTTAACCCGCCCGCAACCCGCTCCTAAACCGCCACCAACTCACTCCCAACCCGCCCCATCCCGCTCCCAACCCGCCCCCAACCCGCCCCCAACCCGCTCCCAACTCGCTCCCCCACCCGCTCCCAACCTGCCCCCAACCCGCTCTCAAACCGCCCCCAACCCGCTCCCAACTCGCCCCCCCACCCGCTCCCAACCCGCCGTATCTAACTGGGCTATCTGACACTAAAAGAATTTTTCAAATCGGAGCAGTAGTTCCTGAGATTAGCGCGTTCATAATAACAACTCTTATAAAAACAGTTCGATAAATTCTTAAAATAAACGTATCTTTCTTATTTGTGAACCGATTCAAATGAAACAAACACTAAATGTTAATCCAAGAAAATACCAACATATCAGTGAAAACCGCATCCTTCTAGGTTAAGGCGTTTCTGAGATTATCGCGCACAAACGCACAGACAAACAGACAAACAGTCAAACAGACAATAATTCTAAAAATCATTGTTTTGGGTTCTATTGCGCTAATAAATAGCCCTAGTGTCAGTTTTTCTCAAATATCTTCAATGTACAGACACCGACTTGTTACAGATTTATTATATGTACTAGCTTTTGCCCGCGGCTTCGCTCCCGTGTACTATGAGTATTCAAAAGAACCAAGATATCAAGCAAGCAAGCATACAGGCAAGCAAGCAAGCAGGTCCATAATTGACCGAGAAATCGGTGAACATACCTACATAAAAAAATTAGTGTCCGACCGAAGTTTCGGTTTCGGTTTCGGTTTCGGCCAATTTCGGCCAAAAAAGTGATTTCGGCCGAGGTTTCGGTTTCGGCCAGAATCCGGCCGAAACCTTCGGCCGGGCCGAAATTACTTCGCGGCCTCTCGCGGCTCTCGCATCGGGAGCGCTCGGCTTAATTCGGACACGCTCGGCCGGGTAGGTATAGGTAATGCATCGGCGGCCGGCCCAGCTGGGACCAGCGACAGTAGTATGTATGAGTGTTGTTTATTTATTAAATTATTATTTACTTTTTAGAATCTGTTTGGCGACCGCTTTAGCCTAGTTGGTAGTGACCCTGCCTACGAAGCAAGAGGTCCAGGGTTCGAATCCCGGTAAGGGCATTTATTTGTGTGATGAGCACGAATATTTGTTCCTGAGTTATGGATGTTTTCTATGTATTTAAGTATTTATTTATCTATATAAGTATGTTTACCGTCGTCTAGTACCCATAGTACAAGCTTTGCTTAGTTTGGGACTAGGTCGATTTGTGTAAGATTGTCCCCTAATATTTATTTATTTTATTTATTTTATTTGTTACTGCATTTTATGCTGTGATTAAGAGGGTACGATGGGCACCATTTCTCCATACAAACGTAATCCCCTGTTTCCTCCCTGAATAATGGCTTTAGAACCAATTTTTTTTACTGTGTAATCTGTATCTACCACAGCTATGCCCCTATGTTTCGTTTTTTTCCATATTTCAATTAACATAAGAAATATGAGCTTTCAAAAACTGAAAAAATTGCCCAATTTCAACGTCATTTTCAGACACTCATCAGAAAAGAATCCCTGATATAAACAAAATAAGGAAAACATACATAGCTAAATCTGTCCTCTAATTATTTTTGAAAAAAATAATTTTATTGCTGCAGTTTTCGAGAAGAAAACAGGGGATTACGAAATGCTGTTTTGATCAATTTTACGCGCCTAATAACGGTCTGAGCTGCAGTTGTCCCGCTCTCGCTGTACTGACACGGAGGGGTTCGGGCGAGACAGCGACATTTCATTAAAATACCTATTTCTCAAAAGTCTCTCAGCCATCGTACCCTCTTAATGAACAATACGTCTGATATTAGGATTGTGAATTTAGTTTAGACGTGATAAGAATAGGTTGTTTGTTTTGAATAATATAATACCTATGCCAAGACATTTTTCATTAAAAATAAACGTTTTTTATTTTGTTTAACAAAAAAAGTAACTGTTCGCATATAAGAAATCCTTGCAATAACCTTTTCCTTACGATCTGTACAGTAATTTTGAATATTTTGTTTGATATGATACGTCTTCAAAAATTTCGGTTTCGGTTTCGGTTTCGGCCGAAATCAGAAAAAAAACCGAATATTCGGTTTCGGTTTCGGTTTCGGCTAAAAATCGTGTTTCGGTCGGACACTAAAAAAAATACATAAAGTGGAATGCATAACCTCCTCCTTTTTTACAAGTCGGTTAAAGTGCCCTTTGCGGCCTACTTACAGTATAAACTTATGAATTTTGAAATTTTAGCTTTCTACAACCAGTAAAACGCAAAATCCCGTTTTTTCCCGTTCCCGTAAGAATTTCGGGAAATGTTTTCTTAATGCTCCTCTACACTCCCCAAGGAACCCACTTGCCAAATTTCAGCTTTCTATGACCAGTAAAACGAAAAATCCCGTTTTTCCCGTTCCCGTGGGAATTTTGGAAAGTCCCCTCTCAATGATTCTCTGCACTCCCCAAACAACCTACATGCCGAATTTCAGCTTTCTACGACCAGTAAAACGAAAAATCCCGTTTTTCCCGTTCCCGTGGGAATTTTGGAAAGTCCTCTCTCAATGCATCTACACTCCCCAAACGACCTACATGCCGAATTTCAGCTTTCTACGACCAGTAAAACGAAAAATCCCGTTTTTTCCCGTTCCCGTGGGAATTTGGGAAAGTCCTCTCTCAATGCTCATCTACACTCCCCAAGCAACCTACATGCCGAATTTCGGCTTTCTACGACCAGTAAAACGAAAAATCCCGTTTTTTCCTTATCCCGTGGGAATTTTCGAAAATCCTTAAACCTGTTTTTTACTATTATAATTGCATTGCATTGCAACCTACTTCTATGCCAAATTTGAAGAGTCTAGTAATTATATTTCATAGGATCCCGTTGAACTGAATATACAAATCCCGTTTTTTCCTTATCCCGTGGGAATTTTGAAAAATCCTGAAATTAATGTTTTAAATAATGTAGTACCTACTTGTGTAGCAAATTTGAAGAGTCTAGTTATTATAGTTACTGAGATAGGGTCACTCGGAATCGAATATATAAATCCCGTTTTTTCCCTTTCCCGTGGGAATTCCCAAAAATCCTTCCTTAGTGGATGCCTACATTGTATAAGGTATCTATGTACAAAATTTCAAGTCTCTATGTCCAGTGGTTTGGACTGTGCGTTGATATATCAACAGTCATTTAGTTTATTTAGATATTTCAACCCCATCGCACCCCATCCAGGGAGATGGTATTTTACGTCTGCCACGTCGGATTTTAAAACCGTTGTTGTTTTCATAACCAGCGACCCGATAAACCATAGAAACAACACCCATGTTGATTTTCAGACTTTGTTACCCCTTTCCCCCCTTTTAGGGGTTGAATTCTCAAAAAACCTGAAACACGTGTTTACTCATTTATTATTCGGAGTACTTTTTTTTTTTTTTTTTTTTTTTTTTTTTTTTTTTATGATATAGGGGGCAAACGAGCAGACGGATCGCCTGATGGTAAACGATTACCGTCGCCCATGGACACCTGCGACACCAAAAGAGTCACAAGTGCGTTGCCGGCCTTTTAGGTAGGAGTACGCTCTTTTTTTGAAAGCTTGAAGGTCATATCGGTCCGGGAATACCGCAGCAGGAACCTCATTCCAGAGCTTTGCTGTGCGAGGCAGGAAATTTCTGGAAAAACGCACAGTAGAAGACAACCAACCATCCAGATGGTGAGGATGGAAGTGTTGTCGCGTAGGGCGGTGGCGGAAGGATGCGGCAGGGATCAACCCGAATAACTCCTCGGAGCACTCTCCGTTGTACATGCGATAGAAGATGCACAGTGAAGCTACATCTCTACGCAGCGCCAAGGAATCAAGCCCATCAGAAGTTCGTTGGCAGCCGACTATCCGAGTCGCTCTCCGTTGTATGCGATCCAGAGGGAGAAGCTGGTACCGGGGAGCCCCCGCCCACAGATGAGAGCAGTATTCCATATGTGGGCGAACCTGCGCCTTATAAAGCTGAAGGCGGTGGGCTGGAGTGAAATACCGTCTCGATCTGTTGAGCACGCCGAGCTTCTTCGAGGCTAATTTAGCCTTACTCTCCAAGTGGTCGCGGAACTGGACTTCACTCGAGATGTCAATACCAAGGATTCCGATACTGGCTGTGGTAGCAAGGGGAGTGCCTTCGAAAAGAGGTGACGCGACAAACGCAGACTTTTTTGCGGTAAACGCGCAAACCTGTGTCTTAGTGGGGTTAAAACGGACTAAATTAAGTCGACCCCATTCTGAAACTTCTTTTAGGGAAGTCTCAATTTCAGACACAAGTTTATTTCGGCACTCTATAACGTTTTCCCGAGAAATACCGGCGCGGCCGGTGTAAGAGGCATCAACCGTACTATCATCCGCATAACAGTGAATGCCGCCGGATGGCAGCATATCATTGACATGCAGAAGGAAGAGCGTAGGCGATAGCACACAGCCTTGAGGGACACCAGCATTCACAGACATGGAATCAGAGCATGCACCGTCAACTACAACCTTTATGCTTCTGTCCGTTAGGAAGCTGCTGATCCATCCGCATAATTTCTCAGGAAGCCCAAAGGACGGAAGTTTTGAGAGGAGCGCTTTGTGCCAAACCCGATCGAAGGCCTTCGCCACATCTAAACTAACAGCCAATGCTTCACCCTTTGTCTCAATCGCCTGTGCCCAACGATGTGTCAGGTAAACCAGTAGATCGCCGGCCGAGCGGCCGCTACGGAAACCATATTGACGGTCACTGAGCAATTGTCGGTCCTCAAGGTATCGAAGGAGCTGGCGGTTGATAACGGACTCCATTATCTTAGAGAACAGGGGAGTTATGGCTATTGGCCTATAGGTAGATGGATTAGAGCGGTCACCTTTTTTAGGGATCGGGTGGACCAGAGCAGACTTCCATGAGAACGGGACTACGCCAGAAGAGTAGGAGAGCCGAAAAAGACGCGTTAAAACCGGAGCCAACTCAGGAGCGCACATCTTCAACACTACCGGAGGGATTCCATCAGGCCCATTGGACTTATGGATATCGAGGGAGAGAAGTGCTTTACGCACTGAGCTTTGGTGGAACCGGATATCCGGCATACAGCTCTCACAACGCGGTATGGTCGGTGGCATGCGTCCCCCGTCATCCAAAGTCGAGTTGGACGCAAAGAATTTACCTAGAAGATCGGCTTTTTCCTTTGCGTCGTGGGCCAAAGAATCGTTACCCGCGTGTAGAGGCGGAAAAGAAGGCGTGCAGAAATTCCCCTGGATAGCTTTGGCAAGAGACCAGAACGCACGAGTTCCCGAAGGGAGGCGCTCTAGTCTCTCGCCAATTCTACCAATGTGCAACGATTTAGCTCTGGCAATGTCTCTTTTAAGGGACCTGGAGGCAAAGTTAAACTCCTTTTTTAAAACACTGGTCTTTACATCCCGAACCTTCGCTGCATTTACCCAAGCTTGGTAACACTCCTGCTTTCGGCGAGAAGCCATTTTACAAGATCGACCAAACCAAGGTTCTGTGAACTTCTGTGAAGTTTCGAATAAAATAGTCGAACTAATCTTGTTTCCCCATACAAACTTTGGACCCCCGTTTCACCCCCTTAGGGAGTGAATTTTGAAAAATCCTTTCTTAGTGCACCCCTAGACCTTATAAGGAACCTACATGCCAAATTTGAAATCTCTAGGCCCAGTGGTTTGGGCTGTGCGTTGATATGTCAGTCAGTCAGTCAGTCAGTCAGTCAGTCAGTCAGTCAGTCAGTCAGTCAGTCAGTCAGTCAGTCAGTCAGTCAGTCAGTCAGTCAGTCAGTCAGTCAGTTTCTTCTTTTATATATATAGATAGATATTGGGGTTGGGGGTACAACCAGTTTGATGCACACCATTTTGTCGAGACGTGATTTGACAGTGCAGAAGGCGTTGACCCCGACGCCGGGTATCGCGATGCTGTCGGCTATAGTGTTCACAATGGGACAGGTCTCCGGCTGCCCGCTCTCCAGAGAGCTGAACAATGCCGGCATAACTTCTGGTTCGACGCCCTGAAAATTAAGCCACATTTAGGTGATTCGAGGACTATCGTGCGAGTTGCGGCACATTGCTGTAAATGATATATCTATCACTTATAAATTCATAGCTGCGCGGCCCCGCAAAATAACAAATAAATAATACCTACGATATTTTTTACGCCGTCCAAATAAAGCTTTAACTTCACAATTGAAGATTGGATTAGACCCTATTTTATTCTCTTGAATGATCTCGTTGAGCGATCTCGTGAGCAGGATATTTGCTTCCCATTCTGTTATGCTTAGTATTTTTTACATCTTCGCCTTTTATACAAATGCGATAGTAAAACGGAGATAAAACAAGTTCATGTAATCCTTGTGCAGCGCACGCTCCCTAAAATGTACTTAGGTATCCAAATAAAAACAGACAACAATGCAAAAAATATTGCTCACATAGACGAGGCAGCTGGGTTTGATTTGTTTGATGACGACCGCGGTGGCCGCGGCCAGGCCGCCAGTGCCCACCGGCACGATCACCGCCTCCACGAACGGCACCTGCTCTAGGATCTCCATCGCCACGGTCCCGTGGCCGGCCAGCATGGAGGGGTGATCACGTCTACAATATTAAGTACTATTATGTAACCTAGTCATGTATAGACGACCGGACCGGATGCAACCTGATCACTAAGCTGTATCCCGTGGAGTCGTGGCCCAGCCCCAACAACGCGCGACAGGTCACGGTATACAAAATAGGTACTGTACAAGTGCGACAGCGTTTCCTCTATTTATTATGGGGCTGAGACGCTGGCCCCATAGTGGTTGGTTAACCTAGAAGCACACGCAATTGGCTGAAAAAACGGGTAGGTCCCATTTGTCCTATAAAACTGCAATCGTGAAGTAACAGAGTTCAGCCGGTCGCGCGTAGTCGTGATCGAACCATGACTATGAAGGTAAAGATTCTGGGTTTGAATCCCGGCCCGGCAGGGGTAGGCAAGGCACTTGCATGACGAATACGATGTCTCTACCCGAGTTAAAAATTTTCAGTGTGTAGGTATTCATTTTATCTAATATATAAAGATCTCGTGTCACTGTGTTTGTGATCGAACTCCTCCGAAACGGCTTGACCGATTCTTATGAACCTTTTTTTTCTGTATTCGGTAGGTCTGAGAATAGGTCGTAGGCTATTTTTTATACCCCTATTCTTCGCGGACGGAGTCGCGGGCAACAGCTAGTTTATCTGTATTATAAGGAAACTATTTTTAACCGTTCTCTGGCACTCATGATAATTTAAGGTTTACATAACTTGCGTCTGGGCGAACTGTGTAAATTTTGTAATTATGTCAATTAAAGATAAGCAAAAAGTTTCAGACGGTCTTGGATTATATAAACAGTATTTTCGCTTTGTAGTACGAATAGTCGAATATGCAACAAGTGCTTGGCCAACCTTTCTCGCGGACAGTCGGATATAAATATATAAGTAGGTAAGTAGATTATGTAAGGTTCTAGTCATTATTATATAGCGGTGTAAAAGCCAGATGAACGTAACATCAAAAATTTCAAAAATCGTTTTCGAAAAAGAAAACGATTTTCGAAATTTTTGATGTTACTTTCATCTGGCTTTTACACCGCGATATTACAGCAAAGGTAATTGCAGGTAGGTATAACGCCGTTCAGCAGAGTCGCTAATATATCCTTGTGACTAGTATTTTATTTGTATGGGACACGAGATCATCGCGCCCTAGGGACGCCGCAAATATTTATGAATGGGTAAACTTTAGAAACCTGACCCGTTAATATACGTGAGTCCCTTTTCCCTGGCAAGAGAGCGGGCGAAGCGCTGCGCGTCCGATATGTTGTTTCCCTGCACCAGAACCTTGGCTCCGAGCGCATGGCACTGCTGCACCTTGTTAATGGGGACGCTTGGAGGCATCACCACCGTCATGGGGATGTTCATTAAGCTCGCGTGGTGGCATATGGCCACGGCGTGGTTACCGACAGATGAAACCACTACACCGAGCTTCTTTTTGTCCGCAGAGAGTTCTAGCAGAGCGTTTAGCGCGCCGCGTTCTTTGAAGCTGCCGAAATAATTTGAAATTTAATAGCTGCTTTACACGATAGGCCATTAAATGGCCGGTGCGATGGCCCAGCGAGGACTGCAACGCATCTACACGATGGCGACGTTCAGTTGTGATCTTTTGATTTTTTTGATGTGCGGCCAAAAACGACACCGACGCCATCCCACGATCATCGCACGCGCCATAAGCCTTCCGACACCACACCACTACGCTCCACACGCTGGCCCATCCATCATAGTGGACCATCGCGATGGCCCATCGTGTAAAATCAATGTCAATTGAAATTGCGAACAATGTAAATAAACCATTTATTGAAATATCCATATTCTAGCATGTTTATTGTTTTAATGGTTTAGGATAGTGTTGTGGTAAGTATTGATTAAATAACTCACGGATTTAGCAGTATTTGATGAGGGAAAATGGAAATTAAAGACATTTTAAATACAAGGTTTGTTTACATTGTTTGCAATTTCAATTGACTGACAGTTTAGTGCCAGCAGAACATGATTAAGTATAGACTGTAAGCCCACACTTACACCAGTAAGAAAATTACGTAAGTTGCATTACATCGCCAAGCCGTGAATCGAACGAGTTGATAGTAAGACGACTACTAGCGGGGAAATGTACTGCAACTTACACAATTTTTCCTAAAAACAAAAAAAAGCGCCCTAAGCTCAATCCGCAGTACTTTTACCTACAACCTTGTTTCAGTTAGCCATCATTGTACTCATCAAGGGAGTCAGGGGCATTTATTGTGAAAATGGAAGTCGAGTTTACGAGTACGGCAGTTTACTTGTCTTATAAACGGTAGTAAGTATGCTTTTCTACAGGAACGAGTATAAAGGCGAGTAGGGCGAGGTATTCGTTCAGCTATGGGACACGCTAACAGACTAAGGAAAAACCGGCCAAGAGCGTGTCGGACACGCACAAGGTAGGGTTCCGTAGCCATTACAAAAAAATCAAGTAATATTTTTCTAAGGATTTCGTATGTGTACGGAATCATCCAAGTTTAGGTATGTTTTATACCTTAGGCTACTATTTACTCTTAAACTACAAATAATTTCCAAGCAATGTTAGCCGCTATAATTTTCCTAGTAAATTTGATATATACACTACCATTCTGAATTTTTTCAAATTTTTCCATTTAATAGTTTAGATTTTAGAGGGGGGGGACGCTCGATTTTAATGAAAATTTTCACTTTAAAGTTGAATATTTCGCAAACAAATCACTGAATAGAAAAATCATGTTAGCAACCCCGCAATAGTTTTAAAAGACCTATCCAACGATACCCCACACTATAGGATTAGACGAGAAAAAAAAATCACCCCCCTTTACGTCTATGGGAGGTACCCTAAAAAAAATCATTTTGTTATTTTTTATTTTACCACTTTGTTGGCGTAACTGATATGTATATTCATGCCAAATTACAGCTTTCTAGTACTAACGATCTCTGAGCTTAGCCGCGGACAGACAGACAGACAGACGGACAGACATGGCGAAACTATAAGGGTTCGTAGTTGACTACGGAACCCTAAAAACGTATCTTCATCAGATAACTAATTTTTAAAATTTTTCGTTTACAATATCTAAAACTTTAAAAAATGAGCGCAATTAATCATAGGTAATTAGTTGTAAAATAATTTAATTACCTGCCCGTCTTTTGAAGATTTTCTAATTTATAATAAATGTGCATAATGAACTCCTTTGAATGATGTGAAGCCTGAAATTCATACCAATTTGTTGTTAAATATTAGGGTATAATTTTAAAATAACTGATTGAAAACTATGTTAAGTAAATAATATTTACGAGACATGGCGTTTTCACAACGTGACACCGGATTCGCTCTGCGGCTTTCACGATTTCTTCATATTTAAGTTCTCTTGGTTTTTCCGGATCAGAGAACTCATCAAAATCATCCTAGAAAGTGTAAGTAACAGTTAGGTACCTAGTTCTGTTGCTTGAGGTGACTTTCATGGAACATCTATATTTTAATATCTTGGAAACTTCTTGGAAATAATTCAAGTAAGTAGGTAGGTACATAGTTGAGCTACTTACACGCCTTTTGGACATATTTATTTAATAGTAAAATGTGAAATAGCCACTGTAAATTGCATTCACTTTAAATTTAGGGAAGGTTGCATTTATATAAATTTATTAAAATAAAAAGTATTACATTTTACGGATTTTGTGTCAAGATGACAGTCCGTAACTACTTACAAAAAGAATCGATTATTGTGTTCATATCTAATAGAGACATCGATGATCAACGAGATTTTTACAGTTCGCAAAGGTCCGACTATGGAGGGTAGAGGTTAAAGGAAAAATATCTCATATGAGGGAACTGAGGGAACATCCAGAGCAGTTGTCCAAATCTCCATTTTTAATGAGGGTTTTCTGACAGGTGGAATATCGCTAGATGGCGTTAGTATCGTAAGGTCTATTTGACGTTACACCCATACAACAAATGTCAGAGTTGTCAAACGGACCTGACGATACTAGCGCCAAATAGCCTCTCATAGAAAACCCTCATTGGTAAATAATATCTCCAAATTCGTCCAGAATGGCGCGAATACCAAGAGCGTCTGAAATGAATATAGCAGGACGAAAGTTTCATACCTATCGTAAAATAGCTAATAAAATAAAATCTAATATATAAAAATCTCGTGTCACGGTGTTACGTTATCGAACTCCTCCGAGACGGCTTGACCGATTTTTATGAAACCTTTTTCTCCATACTCGGTAGGTCTGAGAATAGGTCTCTATTTTTCGCGGACGGAGTCGCGGGCAACAGCTAGTAATATATAATTTATTGAATCAGGCGTTACTATGCGGAAGTCTATATAATGAACTGAAACAATTACTTTGTTCACCCGCGACCTTACGATAGTTACGTTTATGCAAGAAATGTGTGTTCATGCAGTTCCTCCACCTCCACACTGTACGAACACACACAAATCACACAAACCCAACCATCACCACCACCAAACTACACTGACGCGCTAATTTAATTATCTACTCGTTACTTGCTAAACGGCTCGTGGCGGCATGAGGCAAGAGAGTCAAAAGCATAATTAAAACACGTTAATAACAGGAATTTATTTCACACAAAAATTACTTACACAATAACACTCTACGTTTATATTATTTTATTTTATTACCAACAGTCCAACAACAACAAAGTAGGCACCAACATTAGGAACTTTTTTTGGGGAAACAGGTACACACAGGCAACGGGCTGAAGGGTTCTTCGAGGAAGTCACACATGCCCGGGAACAGGCGCTCCATCACTCGTTTCAGACGGCACGCATGCTCCAGATTCGAGGTTTCAATAATAAGCGATAGCTGAAAAGAAAGCCTGATTAAGGACAAAATAGTCTTCATCATCATCATCATCATCATTTCTCCCGAAAGACGTCTACTGCTGAACAGTAGCGAAGGGTAGGTACTAACAACCCGATTCCCCTCGGGTTGACAAAACTTTCTAACTAAGTTACCAAACACTTCTCTACCATTACTGCACTTTCAAAAAGAGGATAAATGGGGTTTTTAGGATTTTTGCTCCGGCTTTACTTGCAAAACATTTCACGCCCCGCGACTGCTGCTGAAGTTGGTGAACATAGGGATCTCGCATACAGGGTCACTAGCATCCTTTTAACCCTAAACTCCTACCACTTAAACTAATGTTTTTTGTTTTACGGCTTTTGTCATAACTTAATATTTTTGGTGTAATAACGTTTTGAAAATTTGAGATTTCCTCTTATATTTACGATACTCTATGTATTTGTATGGGAAAAAAAGTGCTTCATTTTAAAAAGTCGTAAAACAAAAAACATCAAACAAATATTTCTCAAACACAACTCAAAAGTGATAGGAATTCAGGGTTAAGAGGATGTCAGTGAATACAAATAACCCTGTATAATGTAGGTACTCTGTGGATCTCGCCAAAAAGACCGGTCCCGTGCCATCCGCATCGTTGGATGCGCGTTCCCACAACCTTAACCAGGTCGTCGCTCCATCTTGTTGGAGGCCTACCTACACTGCGTCTTTCGGCCCGTGGAAGCCACTCGAGAACCTTTTGGCCCCATCGGCCATCAGTTCTACGTTCTACGAGCGAAGTGCCCTGCCCATTGCCACTAAGTCTGGCGATTCTTCGAGCTATGTAGGTGACTTTAGTTCTTCCGCGGATTTGATCATTTCTGGGTCATTCTAAAATTTTAGGCAGAACACTCTGTTACTATTTGTATGGAGTGTTACTATTTGTATGGAGCTACCACTCTGTTACCACGCATTATTACATATATTACAGAAATACTAAGAATCTTTTTTTGATTGCGATAGTCAATAATTATCTGTGATATATTGCTGATTGCAATCATCAATCATTTCACTTAAATAACCGCAGAAAATAGACAGTGTAACCGGAAACAACTTTTTTTAGGGTGGGACAAGTTTACCTGCGCAAAATTTTAGAATGACCCTTCTAATGTGATCCCGCAGAGAAACTCCGAACATAGCCTTCTCGATCAGAAGACTTTTGACTTGAGACACTGTGGTAGGTAGGTATATTGGATGACAAAATATTGAAATACAGTGCCAAATAAGACAATATAGTCAGTGCCAAAGCGAAATAAATAATAACTTCAAACGGAGGCGCTTGAATTTGAGTCAAAATTTGACCCCCCACCACTAGCTACACGAAGGTGAGCAGCTTTACACGTGATTGAACATGTTTAGGTACCTACTTTTTGTTGCTGTGTGTAAGATTTGTGTTGTACGATAAATTTACAAACCATTTCTTTTTAATTCTTATGCTCTCACGCAACCTTGACGCGTATAAGATACGTGGTTACCACAAGTAAAGCCCGCTCGCCTTCGGACTTGCAAGAACTTTAGCTGTTGGTACTTACGTAAATGGTATACAGGTCATTCTCCACAATCCAAGCACGATCTGAGTAGCACTTTAAAACATTGCAGCCAACATTTGAGATTATGCTAAACACTTGAAGTTGTTCCTTTGTGCCGTCAGCCGGTAGAGTTACCTGTATATAAAAACACCTGTGTTAATGCTGTAGACATCTTGTCAACGAGTAATTGGGTGGGACCGTGAAGTGTTTCAACCGCCGCATTCTGTTATGTGTGTTACAAAAATCTAAGAATAATGTCCATGAACTCAAACCAATTGAAATTCTGCGACCACACATCACACCAAACGAGTATTTGTCGATTTTCGTAACGCACGGGACACGGCGGTTGAAACGCTTTACGGCTCCATCGGTTATTTATAATTTCTCACCGTCACTTTAATAATCCGACCTTCCATCGCCTTGCCCCGATCCAGGCAATGTGGCAACGTCACGATGTCTAAATTGCCACCGGTTAGCAGGCTGACCACTCTGCAACAATTACATTTATTCACTAGTTTTTAGGGTTCCCCATGGCCATCTGTCTGTTTGACTGTAAGTATGTATGTGTACATTAATTAATTTTTATTTTAAGTAGGGTACTGTGTTGTTACAAGTCGCCAAGTATCATAGGTTATGGACCCAGCGTTAGCGTACATCTTGTAGAGACGCAAAATGTGCGCTGCGTTTCCCAAAGCAGTGCTGGGGGCCGATTATGGAAAACACATCCGTGAAAATATTCGAACTTAGTAAAAATCTGTGTAGGTATTATTTTCTATTCAAACATAGTTTTTCTTCATATTGAATGGTATTTCGATTTTTACAGATAGGATTTCTAAAATTCCCCCCCGGCATTGACATTGCTTTTGGTAAATCGTAGCGATTGCATCAGAGTTTCTTGGCACTTACGTTTTGCCCCTGAGTTCTGGCAGTATCTGCGGCACTGCCAGCAGGGCGGCCAGGCCGACGGCGCCCGCGCCTTCCACCGCCAGCCTCTCCTGCTCGGTCAAGTGCAGCATAGCGCGTGCTATCCAGTCATCATCGACGAGGATCTGGACATTATTTATAATATGACTGAAGGTGCTTACTTACGTGCCATTGTATTATTGATTGGATTGGACTATCAATATAACGCGATACTATTAATGACAATATTACCGGGGATTTCAAAATATCCAGAAACTCACTTCAGAATTTTTACGAGACTGAGATTCTCGTCACCTCTGGGATACCGTAACGCAGATCTGCGCTAGATTTAAGGCTAAGTATATATTTTTGTATTTTTATTTTAATCTGTAATAATATTGGTAGGCACCAATTATTTGAGACAAACGAGGCTAGAAAGCAGGTTTTTTTTACTTCACAGCGTACGAGGGGATATTGTTGTGATATGGATCGTGATAATAATGATAATGAATGATAATATTGATAATCTAATCCGTAAACAATGCAAATACAGGACGTATTCCAGTTTTTGTTTCTCTCGTGTAAATCCAGCACGGTTTTGGTCATGCTGTTTATTTCTGAATCAGTGGTATAATTTACCCTAGCCCTGTATCAAAATTTGAGGGTTATACTTACGGGGGCCTGACACGGTTCATAGGATTATGTTATGGGTCCCTGTAACTGCGGTGCTTTAAATGAGTTGCACAGAGTACTACGTCTCGTCTCGCACATGTAGACGCGGAGAATCAAACTATTACCTATTCTATATTATATAGTTCGCCTACCATCTTGTCTATGAGAGACCTGGCCGTGTGGAACGCATTGAAGCCAACCGTGGGCACAGCGAGGGACTCCGCGAGGCACCGTGACACTGCCGTCTTGTACGGCTGCTCGTTTTCCAGCGCCTTGAAGAAACTGCAGCATTTATCGGACTCTACACCCTAATGGAAGAGATTAAAGAAATTTACCCTGTTGTAATATTTCTAAACGATTCATTGAAACTCGGCAATTGTACTATGAAACCATTTTCCAGAAAATGCCCTGGACTCCCACACAAATAAAAGAGTAGAAAACGGATGAAAGACGAATTAAATATTTCCACGCAAAATTTTACCCACATTCAAGCAAACATCAAAAATGTACTAGAAAGTGCCCTTCACTTAATTTCTACTCTTTTTATACAGGGTGTATACGGGGGGGGGGTGGATCAAACGAAGACCAAAGGTAGGGGACCTCAGGAGCTACCGAATTGACCCCCATGTATGTTCAGCGATTTTCATTTGTTTCAGAGTTATTAGCATTTTTGTGAAAATTTCAGAAATGTTGGATTTTAGGTATAATTTCTTTGTAGTAGCTGAACTATTCGACCTACGACCGTGAATTTTTTTTTGGAAGTCACTACTTAGCGGATAGCGGGTCTAACCAATAACAATTCCATTTTAACTCGTGTTATCATACATTTTACAAAAAAAATAAAACTCTCAATAATTTGAGTTCAGTAAAATTTTTCATAAATTTTCAAAGGTCATTTTTTTATTTTTTTCACAGAAGTTTTTTTTCTGCAAAGTACTTTAAAAACTACCTTAGTTTATGTAGAATATAACCAGTAAAATTTTCTTAAATACTCCCAAGGCATCACTTTCAAAATAGTATGGAAAGGGCACTAGTAGTAAAAATCACTTTTTAAATCGCTGCGTAAAAGTAACTTTAAATAAAACTAGGTTGTACATCAAATTACATTATTTTTTTATGAAAAACATATTTCAATGTTAATCAAAATTAAATTAAAACGATTAAAATGATGAGTTAAGAATGGTGGAATCTAAATTGGAGAGTAAAATTTGATTTAAATGAATTTTGTTTTCTTTTTTTTTCAAATATTACTGGCCATTAGTATCGGGTTAGCAAAAAAATAATAATTTAGAAGAGTTTTGAAATATTTTTCTTTGTCATTCATTGCGTAATTAATTAGAATGAGGCACCTTGTCTCTTCAAATAATAAATTTAATAAAATAAATATTTCAAAACGATTCTATATTATTATTTTTTTGCTATTTAACCCGATACTAATGTAATATTTGAAACAAAAATGAAATAAAAATCTTTTAAATCAAATTTTACTCACCAATTTAGATTCCACCATTCTTATCTCGCGGATATTTAGATCATTCTAATTGTTGTAATTTAATTTTGATTACCATTGAAATATGTTTTTCATGAAAAAATAATGTAATTTGATGCACTAGTCTTATTTAAAGTTACATTTACGCAGCGATTTAAAAAGTGATTTTTACTACTAGTGCCCTTTCCATATTATTTTTAAAGTGATGCCTTGGGAGTATTTAAGAAAATTTTACTGGTTAAATTCTACATAAACTAAGGTAGTTTTTAAAGTACTTTGCAGAAAAAAAACTTCTGTGAAAAAAATAAAAAAATGACCTTTGAAAATTTATGAAAAATTTTACTGAACTCAAATTATTGAGAGTTTTATTTTTTGTTGTAAAATGTATGATAACACGAGTTAAAATGGAATTGTTATTGGTTAGACCCGCTATCTCACTACTTCCAAAAAAAATTCACGGTCGTAGGTCGAATAGTGCAGCTATTAAAAAGAAATTATACCTAAAATCCGACAATTCTGAAATTTTCACTAAAATGCTCATAGCTCTGAAACAAATGAAAATCGCTGAACATACATGGGGGTCAATTCGGTAGCTCCTGAGGTCCCCCTACCTTTGGTTTTCGTTTGATCCACTCCCCCGTATACACCCTGTATAATACTTAGTCTACCTAGTGAAACGGGTCCCTTGACGATTAATGACGATAGAGACGATAATACATACATAGACGAGAATCTCCGGTTTGATGTGTTTGACAGCGACGGCAATCCCAGCCAAGAGACCACCTCCACCGACCGGTACCAGAATGACATCCGTTTCCGGTAGCTGATCTAAGATCTCCTTTCCGATCGCGCCCGCGGCTGCGATAGCATGAGGATGGTCGTATCTGGAGGCCAAAGCTCATAATTTTAGAGCTTTACTCATATTTTTTTTCACACTTAGACTAATGACATTTTTTAAGCATTTCAGTAGGTAACAATGTCAGATAAGTCATACCTAAACATAATCTAACTGATGTGGGGTAAAACCCCCCACATCACTTAGGTCTACAATATATCAATAGTGTTCTGCCCAGAGAGACCAATGTTATACCTGGGGACCGAAGTCCAAAGGCAGAGAGCTGGCTGGATGTTGTATTTATGCATCCGAGTAGAGAAACTTTGATAGCACGATGTAGAACGTAGTGGTTTCTCTGATTGACGACTAGGTGGCGCTAGAAGTCGCTACACTAGTTACAGCTAAGTGCATTTCTGTGTTCGCCAGTGAGCATTCTGACGCTATGGCTAAGTACTTTTATCCCTCGTAGGTTCAACACACTAAACCGTCAAGACCCGTTCAACAATCGTGTGTCTTATGTTTTGATGTTAGGTTGCAGGAAACAAATTATTGAAATGACAAATGCAATTTACCCGTTTAAATAAGAAAATCCTTTTTCTGCGGCGATCACGAACGCTTGTCGCTTGGCCTCCGCCATATCGTTTCCATGACGCACGACAGTTGCACCCCACTCAGCGCATTTCTCTTCTGTGTAAGGCTGCGTGCGCGCAGGGATCACAACTGTTACTGGCACGCCCAGCTTTTGCCCTTGGTGTGCCATTGCCTTAAGGCATATTGTTAACAATAATAAGCATGAATCTACGATCTACAACGTTTTATCATGCTACTCCGAAACTACAAGCTTGCGTGGGCAGAAACGTTGAACTATTCAATGCTAAAATTACCTCGACGTTTCGAGCACATTGCAGCGGCGTGGTCACGGGTCGATTGAAGTGTAGGATATTACGTTCATTTAGCCGCGCGAGTTTTTCGAACTACCCGCCCTTGATTTTCTTGTACATAATCACTTCGACACACAACAATCACTATATCACGCGATTTATCCGAAGGTACATCTCGACGCCCACATTTGCCTATCACCGGTTTCCATGCAGAAGAAAGTTTATTTAGAGGATTGTTAGGCGACAAACAACGTATTGAGTGGACTTAAATAGAAGATGATAGATAGATTATTATGATCCAATGTAACCTTCTGATGAAAACAAGTACTTAAAACTAAAATGTTCTATAAAATAAATAATTCGTATGTATCAAACAAAATATGTACCATAGCCCAGTTCCCCGTGGAGGCAGTCACAACGCCCGCTTGCTTATGTTCCGGCGTCAACATCAAGAGGCAGTACAGAGCACCGCGTTCATTGAAGCTGAAATCATTTAGATTTATTTTGTACGATAGAAAATATTACAATAGTATTTTTAGGTAATTATTTACCGCGATACCTTCCAGATCGATGACAAATTTCATTTTTATGATAAAGTTCCATTTTTAATTCCTTGCACCATTTAGATCGCTATAATGATAAAACTTTATTATTGTTCTGTGGAGTTGTGTATAGCCGAAATTAAAGGATTTTTTTAAGGTCAGGGAAATATGTTTATTTCAGTAAAATTTGCACATCTCCGATATAAAATACAAAGAGCAAAAGAACATGCAAACATAAATGATTAAAGTTAATAATTCAGTGATAATAACCACGAGCTGGGTTTCTGGAATGGCCCCTCGGACAACCGACGATGCCTTTATTACCTCGGTATAAGTTATAGTTTTTGGATTGTCTGGGTCGCACCACGGATCAAATTCTATATCTTGCTTCTGAAAATTACAATTTAACTCAATTACTCATAATCCTGCTTTGAAAATCCACTCCCCAAGTGCTATGTATAAAGCAATAGAACTGATGGAAGCTCATTTATTTATTTAGTGCCGAATTTTTCATCGCGTAAGAATTTAAAAAGAAGTAAGAATTGAAAGAAGGGGATTTAAACCATTTTTCAATAATATACCGATATTTAGTTCATATTAAAGTAATGTAAGGACAAGTAAGTAAGTAGGTACGACTATGATAGATAGAGTAAAATCGTTAGTAATTATAATAACCACTTACAGGACACCAGGGGCTGGGTTTGACAAACTCCCGGTTCGCGAGAGACGCCGGGGACTGTCCCAGAGGCGCCTTGACATGTTCCGTGACTTCACTTGCAGCTTTAGGCATAATAATGATTTTATACTCCAACAATTTTGTTAAAACTGCATGTTATTCTGCCTGACTTCTGCTCTACAAAACAGAAGATAAGTATATGGACGGAATGATGGGATGAAAGATGGTAGTTTGACAAAGTTATCAGTTCTAACATGGTTTTAATATCAAGACGACAAAGAGTTTTGCATCGTGACATCAAGGTATAAACAAAACATGCGTCAGCAATTTCCTTGGCAATTGCAGAAATTTCTGAAAATGGGTCGAGTTCGAGATGAGATTGTCTATGATTTTTCTGTGATGTCGAATTATGGTCGAATTTCACAAGTATTTACGTAGTATTTTCCCGTGGTCTTTTAGATCACATTTTTTTTCCAGCTTGTGTTGCACATTTGGTTGTGGATGCATACAATTTGCTCATAAAATAAATAAGTAGTCACATAGCTCTTATGTTGTCGAATTAAGGTATCGGTACATAAAGTACATAATAGGCTACTTTCCTAACTAGTCAGTCTTTTAGATTATCAAAAAATATTGGACACGTATTTTTTATTTTGTCAATTAAACAAAAAAATACGAAGATATGGCGCGTTGAAGTTTCGCGTGACGTCACTTGTTTCTACACTTTGTATGAGCGTTTTAGGAACAAGTGACGTCACGCCTCGTCACGCGGAACTTCAACGCGCCATATCTTCGTCATTTTTTGTTTAATTGTCAAAAGAAAAATTACGTGTCTGATACTTTTTGATAATGTAAAATACGGACTAATAAGAATTATTATTTTGTTACCTAGGAAACATCCCTATTATGAGAAGATTAACCCTTTGAACGCCAAGAACGCCTAAAGAGGTCGTGTACCTACTGCCGTGCCTACCACGCCCATGGACCTACTACCTAAGGTAGTAGGTCCATGACCACGCCACCGACGCTTATTGTCAAAGAAACTTTGACACGCAACATTACCATTTAAATTTGCGTTAAGTACTTTTCGTCTACACTCGGCGTGTTGGTGACACATTTGTACTCGAAATGGGGCCGTTCAAAGGGTTAAGTGTTTTTGCGCTTGACCGTACATAGACATATCATATTTTATGATATTGGATGTCATTTATTTAATTAACGTATGTGTAGGTACGGTCAAGTGCAAAAATAAGTATCGATTTAATCCTCCCATCGTTACATACCTATACCTTAATTCGACGACATAAGAGCTAGGGACATATTTATGAGCAAGTTGTGTGCACCCATATTTTTACACTTGACTGTACGATGCCCCGAACTTGAACTAATCTAATCGCTCAATTAACTTAAGTACCTATTTTATGGATGGATGTTTATCCATCCATTTATATATAAAGTAGTCTGTAGGAACGTGGACATTAAGAATTGTACAACGTCAAAGGCGACTTACATGACTAGGTAATGGTTTACGTCTCTGTCATATGCTCAATATTTGTTCTTAGGTCTCAGGATACATACCTACATCCACACACTCATACACACACGCACACACGCACACACACACACACACACACACACACACACACACTCACACAGAAACACAATACATTATGCGCTCACATTTTGACTTTTGAAATTTCCGTATTGTATCTACTAGTTTAACAGTTTTTTGCCTGTATATACTAACTGTAAACTAAACACGCAACCGTAAACTAATATGTTAAACCAACTCACTGGGCCCCAAGATACAGGCTCAGCCTAGTTTGGAGACCACTGTATACTGCTAAAAATGTAATATTTTCAATTCATTTTCATTTCATTACAATGTGTCATTTTATCAAGATGGGCAGCAAGCAAGATTAGTTTCGACTCTGGAGTTAAATACATTTTCCCATCACTTAAAATAGCAGTGATTCCAATTTTATTCTACTTATACAGATGAAATAAAATAAAACACTATTTTAAAATAATTTATTGAAGTATGTCGGTATTTAGACAATTTTTATAAGTTAACAAACAAGTCGCAAAGATTTATATCAGGGTAAAAATAAATGTCAATAATGTTAATAAGTTAATAATGAAATCGGTTCAGTCATTCCAATTAGTGTCGTGCAGAACCGGTTACATTACTCTGCCTAAAGAAATCGGTATTTAAAACTTATGTTCAAAAAGTAAAAAAATTACTTGGTAGCGAAAGTAGAGTTTCATCTATATAGCGCATCAGTACCTCTACCATGAGTTACACTAGTTTATAGTGACGCGTACTCGCTAACGACGGCGTAAATGATTTGTATGGAGAATTGTGTACAGCGCCTCTAGCGGTCACTTACGGAAGTACAATTCTCCATACAAATCATTTACGCCGTCGCTAGCGAGTACGGTCACTGTAAACGAGTGTATCTCATGGTAGAGGTACAGCAGCACATTAAAAAAAACCATTTGAAGAATATAGAGATATATCTTACTCTTGCCATAGTAAGTAAGTACATTACACAAGTCGTAGTAACAAGGTCAAAGCCGTACATCGTTATGTCCCTAAGGATATTTGCTGTGTATCGTATAATTATGTGAAAATTGTCCATAACAATCTTACTAGAATATGACTATGATACGATTCAAATCTAGTAATTAATAAAACTTAGCTAAATGCTAGAGTCTAATGAAATAGTTATACAAGTAAAACAAAACCTAAGGCCTTCGAGCTAACCTGACAGCATTGGACCTGTACCTCTACCATGAGTTTACACTAGTTTACGTGACCGTACTCGCTAGCGACGGCGTAAATTATTTGTATGGAGAATTGTGTACAGCGCATCTAGCGGTCACTTACGGAAGTACAATTCTCCATACAAATCATTTACGCCGTCGCTAGCGAGTACGGTCACTGTGAACTAGTGTAAACTCATGGTAGAGGTACTGATCCGCCTCATCGATCTCGCTTGCTTTGCTCGCTCAATCCCACATAATACCTATTTCACTGGATTTATCTAATAAGATAATAGTTAATTACTAGATCGTGTTTGTATCACTATATTACGGCACAGAGTTATATTCATAGGGATATACTTCACTATACCACGGCTTTAACCAATTTATTGTGATACATATCTCTAACGAAACCCGCTTTGTCTATTTGCAAGGCACTTCTAGGGAGTTAAAAAGGCTACTTATATGAGACACGTGAACGGTAGTACAACTATTTCTGCATGCAAACAGGGTTGGGCGCGAGACAGGGCCCGCGCCGCGCCGTCGGGCCTTTGTCCTTTTGATCGCCCATTTCCTGGAAGTAGTACTCTTTGTAATTCTTCTTGACACTCTCGATAAGGTCCTTAGTGTGGTCCCAACCTCTTGTTTCCGCTATTATCTTTAACTGAAACAATGATATGATATAGTTAAGGTACTGTAGTAAAACAACCGAAAAATTAACATCTACAGGCTTTGTCACACAGGATGTTGTGCGTCTTCCGATTCCGTAAGCTCATACATTTTCATCACAATTTAAGTTTAAGACCTGAGCTGCCCTGACCTGACCGGAAGACGTAGAATGCATCTTGTGTGGCAAAAGGCCTTTAATTCGCAACTACAGATGCCGCTTATTCGTGCTGCATAACCATTATTAGGTACCTACCTAATATACCATAATAATACCTAATAATACCTAATATATAATATGGTATACTGCAGTGTGATGCAGCATGAATACAACACAATTATATACCGAGTTCACAACCAGCAATTAAGTAACTCACTTCGCAGCTGAACACGTCTCCCTTAACCCAGGCTCGCTCGGGAATGCAGTCACGTAATGTCACGCCGACACCTGAGAGCAGCGAGCACAGTTCTGCCATACCTCCTGGTCTATCCGAGACTGTCACCTGAAAAATTATAAATTAGATTAGGACTTACATTCAAAAACTTTTTTTCTACAGACCTTGGCATCATCCTACTCAGTCAGCTCTTCAATTCTGTGTTCTTTGGAACAGATAGGTAATCTTAGAGCTGAACGAAGATAGCTTGATAAAAACGGTGAAATAACTTGGATGAGATCTTAAGCCAGGATCTATTGAACCGCGCGCAATATCGTGATACTTATTGCTAACTCGTCAATGACCAGCTCAAAACCTTAGATCTTGAAAGCTTAAATTTTGCATAGATGTTGCATTTATGATTTTATAATGTAAATAAGGAATAGGGCAAGTTTTAGAAATTCACATGGAATAGAGAACAACATACTTATTATAGTGGCTTTGACGAAATAGTCATAATACATTGTGATATGTTTACCTTGAATTTGACCAGCCGACCCTCGGCGGCCATGCCTCGCTCAAGCGCGCGCGCGAGTATCGTCGTGTCGATGTTGCCGCCCGACAATATGCACACCACCCTGCAGTAGCGTAACCAGATGATAACAAATTTCATGACAATATATGTATACTTTAAATATACATTAGTAACGTATCTGGGCGCCACCATCCGTCACTATCCTATGTTATTACTAGCTGTTGCCCGCGACTCCGTCCGCGAAGAATAGGGGTAGGTATACAAAATAGCCTACGATATTCTCAGACCTACCGAATATAGAGAAAAAAGTTTCATAAAAATCGGTCAAGCCGTTTCGGAGGAGTTCGGTAACAAACACCGTGCGAGTTGTGACACGAGATTTTTATATATTAGATATTTTTAGTTAATAGCTGTCCAGCGAATTAAAAATATTCGGATTAATGGAAAGTTTCTGGGAATATTAAACATCGTTTTAGTGTAGGTAAAGCTTAGTTTAGTATTGTCAAAATTATGAAACTATCAAGCTTTAACTAAGTACGTTAAATGGTTAAATCTAAATTTATTTTACTCCTGTAAGACGGCCTAAGGCAGTAATTCTTTCCACTATTCCATTTAGTCCCTATTTTACAAACACATGACTATCACAATTAGAAATAGGTACGTGGCTTGAAATGCATACCGTGTTAAACAGCGATAGTATTTATTTATGTATCATCATTTCAGCCGAAGGACGTCGACTACTAAACATAAGCCTCCCCAAGGTTCCACTAACAGACCGGTCCTGCGCCATCCGCATTCAATGCGTTCCCGCAATCTTAACCAGCTAGATGTATTTTGACCACCACACACAGGTATGTGTATAGTCTTCAGCCTCTAGGGGCGATGCAGGCAGAAGCGCACGGAGCTCTGACCTTTTCACTCTGCATACTTTTGTGAGATCAATATGGACTTATTGGTCGGACTTACCTTTTCCCTTTCAGATTCGGAAACAGTCCAGCCATGCAGGCGGCGACACAGACAGCTCCGGCACCCTCCACTACGAACCTTTCTTCCTCAACAATGTGCATGATAGCCCGTGCCACCCAATCCTCTTTCACAACCACCTAAAAAATTCAAAATTAGAGCTGCGCTTGTGTATGTATATAAATGACGTTTTAATGTTTTTTTTTTATTAGGTACTTAACCCCTCGTATGCTTAAGACATGGATCCGTGCCCAATTTAATGCATTATTTTGTATTTTTTAAAATCTGTTTAATTGGATTAATATGAAACAGTTGAGACAAGAATGCACGATTTTTTTCACTTCCTGCATACGAGGGGCTAATCCAATCTCTATATCAGTCACACTGGTTCTTCGTGGTTTGGTAAAGAGTTAATGAAACTATGTTTATAGACTCACCATTTTGTCTATAATGCCTTTCGCGGTGTGAAAGGTGTTTACTCCAACCATTTGCACAGCCAGGCCGTCGGCAATTGTTGATTCAATAGCAACGAAAACTCTTTCATTTTTCCTTAGAGCTTCAACCATGCTGTTCGTTTTGTCGGTTTGAATTCCCTATGTAAATTATAACAGTATTAATTATTGTACCAAAAGAAGTTATGAGACATGGTGTACAAATATACCTATGCGTGAAAAGAGATAATTCTATATTTGCGTTTTCTCAAAGAGACGGCAACGCATCCGTAACTCCATTTATGTTATGGATGTCCATGGGCGGCGATGATTCCATAAGGTAACCGCCTGCTCGTTCGTCCCTTATCATATAAAAAACGCAATAAACGGAGAACCTAATTCAAAATGTTCGATCACAGAAAAATTAATCTCAGACAGCATATTTGATAGCACGAGGTGGATCATATCAAATGTTTTCTCTACACACGCTATCATATAAAACTCAAGTTAAACAATACCTAATTATCCTTTGAGTAGTCTTGTAAAAAACTTACATAGATTTCAGTATCAGGCTTAAGATGCTTGATAGCAACTCCGATGCCAGCTATCAGGCTTCCGCCGCCAACCGGCACCAAAACCGCGTCTACTTGAGGCAGCTGCTCAATGATCTCAATACCCACGGACCCTTGACCTTCTATCACGTTCGGGTGGTCGAAGCTAAGGGGAAACGTTGGTCAATGAGTATATTATGAGTCGCCCCAGCTTACGTACCTACATCCCACTGCAGGGCACAGGCCCTTCTCTCTCAGAATCTTCTCAGAACGCGGGCCCCCAGCGAATTAGGAAATACACACACACCATTAAATTTCTTCGCAGGTGTGTGCAGGTTTCCTCATGATGTTTACCTTTACTGTAAAGTACATGCCCTCATGGCAAATTTCAAATGAAAATTCGCACATTTTCAAAAACTTTCAGATGCGAGCCCGGGCTTACACCCCACCCTCTGCTTGAGAGGCCATAGGTCAAACCAGTGGCTACGACGGTTTTTTTAATATTATGAGTAATATTTTATACTTAATTCCCTTCAAACATCATTGTTAATTAGAAATAAGTAACCCACGCCTCGTATAATGCTTGGGTTACTTAGATTTAGCTATCAAGCTAGCAACGTGTTCACGTCGACCAACTTTCAACCTATTTTGTGCCTAAGTCACTCAGCAAAGTGTCTTGTAGGTGAGCGCCCCAAGTCAGGACATCTTATGTGGTTTAACAAGCTTGGTTACTATTTTCAGCCAAGTGCTGGCCCCATCTTGCCGATTTACTTATTCCTCTAACGTGTATAATACTGGGGTCCTAGTGAAAAAGGAGTTAATTCTGCAGAAGTTGAACAGCTTATTTCGACTTAACCCCCTTTACACATAAAGAAGGAAATAGCTGTTTAATTTCTGCAGACTTAACCCCTTTTTCACTAGATCGCCGGTATTAAACAAGAACCTTGAATTTTTCTTACATCTTTAGAACATAGATTCCACCATAACATCAAAAGTACACAAATTACACTTCTTACCCATTAATATAAGCCATTTTCTTCTCCTTAGCAATCCCAAAGGCATGGCGCTTGGATTCCAATATGTTGTTGCCGAAAAGTATGAGTTTGGCGCCGTATGCTTCGCATTTACTGACTTTCACTAAAGGGGCTCGCTGAGGCATGACTACGACGCATGGAATGCCCAGGGCGGTAGCATGGAAGGCTAGAGCCATGCCATGGTTGCCCGTGCTCGCTGCGATCACGCCAGCTTTTTTCTGATCTTCTGATAACATCATCAACGCATTGCGTACCCCGCGCTCCTTGAAACTATAAATGAGAAGTAAGTATATAAAAATTAAAAGAGCACTTTAACTCTTTCTCGACTCACTTGTTATAGCTACTTTGAAAAAGAAAAAGGTTCTCACATAGACAATTTTCATAAAACAATTTCAATGGTTCAAAGTAATGCTCATAAGGATGGATATCTGAATTACCGAGAACAGTATGCTTAGTGTAAGTTTTACTTCACCAAATACTTCTCGATCGCGTTTACGTAAAAAAATCAATTACTATGGAAACATAGACAGCGCCTCCGCGCGCGCACGTCCATGTTTCCAGAGAATTTATTTTTTTTACTTAAACGCGATCGAGAAGTATTTGGTGAAGTAAAACTTATACTAAGCAAACTGAGCGCAAGAGTTGTGTTGTCTAACTAAACATTGATAATCTCAGTGTATAGTCATTCATGATGACGTGTGCCGTTTGTTCTTATTGCAGTGCCAATGATGTCTAATTTTGACAAAATCACGCGTGTTCATGAATGGCAGGTAGGTATATCTAACTATCTTTTTAACCCCCGATACAAAAAGAGGGGTGTTATAAGTTTGACCGCTATGTGTGTGTCTGTCTGTGGCATCATAGCTCTAAAAATAAATAAATAAACATCACGGGACAATTCACACCAATTGACCCAGTCCCAAAGTAAGCTAAGCAAAGCCTGTGTTATGGGCACTAGGCAACGGATAAACATACTTATATAGGATAGATACATACTTAAATACATATTAAACACCCAAGACCCGAGAACAAACATTCGTATTTTTCATACAAATATCTGCCCCAACACGGGAATCGAACCCGGGACCTCAAGCTTCGCAGTCAGGTTCTCTAACCACTAGGCCATCTGGTCGTCTAAAGCTCTTAAACGGGTGATCCGATTTGGATGATTTTTTTTATTTGAAATCAAGTTTCTTGGCGATGGTTCTTAGATAATTATGTTTCATCAAAATCGGTTCTGCCGTTTCAAAGTTATAAGCTCTTTTGTCAGCAGCAGAAGAGATCTTAGACGCATAATAGGCATTTAGGTGCTTTATTTTCAAACATAATGTGTGGCCAAATTGCGTTGGGGGTTTTTAAAATTTTTAATTTTTGTCCATCAGAAAAATACAAAAACACTATCTTTTTCGTGCTTTCAGTAGTTACTGTATGTACCTACTTACCAATATCATTCGTTTATGTTTAAATACCGTCAGTTATTTACCTTCCGGTTTGCTGTAGAAATTCTTGCTTCAAATACAGCTCTATGCCCAGTTTATCAGACATGTGGGCCCTCTGTAAAGCCAATATGGCATGTTTTAGATAGATCCTACTGACGTTTTTGAAAAAACAAATACAAAAATACACAAGTAATTATTAATGGAAGTTGTACTAACCGAGCATGACGTCCTACAGACCGCTCCGACGATTCGTCGCGACGCCGCCAGAATGTCGTCATATTTTATTTTGCGAGGGTTACTCGGGTCACAATTTTCATCAAATTCTATATCCTAAATGAATAATAGAATAATACTAGAATAATAATAGAATTGTTATATTTATTCATCAATACTTTACATACTTCAGACTGGTATTTTTATTGTAACGGTAAAGTTTAGTGGGTGGTAAAAAGTATTTTCTTACGTTGACAGTAAAATTAGTGATACTTAGGTAGGTAGGTACACTTGAGTTTAAAGTAAAAACTGAACTGATTATACATATACTTACATCTTTATTCATTTTTGAAAACCAAAGATCTTCGTATTTTACTAATAATTTATTATAATCATTATAATTTTACAAAAAAAGCAGTATGTTTTTAGTGTTTTAAAATTTTATAGAAACATGACAGACATACTTCGGCCTGACAGTGGTCCTTCAACATTATTTTTCTTTTCATGTCATTGTTTGATTAAGGTTTGATTTGATGAAGAGCAAAAGAGGCGTTATAAAGACAGGTTCTTTGCAATTGAAATGGAATCCGCTATGTTACCGCTGTTGCCCTAATACTTAATCTAAAAAATAAAAATAAACTATTTTGAGAATTTTAACAAAATCTTACTGGTAACTGAAAGTAAGTAAGTATTCAAATAATAAAATGTTCTTTATTAAGTAGGTTTATATGTAAGTAGGTATAATACTCTTCAACGAGGTCCTTATTTTCGTGTTTGCTTAGCTACGAGCATATAACCCCTAGAGACGTAGTGAAAGGCGACACTAATCTGTCGACTAGTCAGTGATTTATCAATGATGTAATTCCCGACTTCTTGGTTTACCGTCAGTTTCAACCATAAAGTATGACCGATGAGACAGCTGACATTTACGACGTAAAACAGCTTCAATATACGGCATCATGTCTTGTTGTGCAGTTAAATGGTGCGGAAACAACAGTAAAAAATGTAATGAAACAAAAAACAATGTTACTTTTCATCGGCAAGTCCATTTGTTTATTTTATCAAAATATTTACGAAAATTTGATTAGTTGCAACGCGGGTCAAGTTGGATTGGACTGGTCCGTCCCCCATCTTTTTCTTTCTCACTGCAATCGTGTATATCTATCTCTTATTATCGTAATTAGTCTCGTGTCGCCAATGACTAGTGTGGTGCGATGCATTTATTTTGTATTGTCGATAATTATCCACTAAATGATTATTGTATCTATTGATATCGGATTTTTTTTTCGTGGTTTATTACTATTAGACTTCGTGATATTAATTATAATTCTTATTTTCGTGTACGGTCGAACAAATTGAATCATGACACAGGATAGAACCTTTTAATAATCAATTTCACTATGATTTCCATGACAAAAGTATGAGATGTCAACATAACATTAGTAGCACAAAGGTCCACCCTGGGTCATGATTCAATTTGTTCGACTGTACCTGTATTGGATAGGTATAACGTAATTTTATTTGAACTATACCTATTATGATAATATGTTAGTACTTACTTAAGTTCAATAAACCATTAAAAGTACTTTTCAACTTGTTTAGTTTAAGCTTAAAATAAATTCAAAGTTGGCATTTAAATTTTACCAGAGTGTACTGCTTGAAAATCCTTTTTGCACAACTTTTTATCGATATCGATAGAAAGCATAGTCATTACGATGCACGCCCTAGCGATCGGGTTCGGAATACTTCGGAACACTTCGAACCGATCGCAACTCCCCCCGCACCTCAGCTAGTTGACAGAATCGTTTCCTTTTAAATTCGCAGGCATTACGTCTCCAGGGGTTATATGCTCGTAGTTGCTTAGATATGTTAAAGGAAGCACATATTGTACATGTTTTGATGCACTTTCAAATACCTTCTCTAAAATATCTACCAGACTCCGAATATGAGCTTTTTCCATAAGTACCCATTAAGGCAGTCACTAGGCTTTATAGCCGAGTTTCATAAAGGGTCACATGAGTGTTTTAAGGCCTAATTACGTACAGTTGCATACAATATTTTATCTACATCCATATATTAAATCCTCTATCATGCGTTTAAGAACCATTGAGAAATGACCTACATTAACGAGAACTAGTATGTCTGCTCCATGACCTGCGCCCGGTGCGCGCCCGAGGACCTGCGCGACGTTTACGCCGCGCTCCTCCTGCACCGGTACTGTAAATTAATGATGTATGAAATCTCATTACGATACAGATTTCTGTATCGTAATGGTGATGACTTGGTGATGACCATTACGATACTGCCATGTTCAATGTCGTAATGCTGGCCATTATCTATGGTTTTGAACGCATAATGGAGGTTTTACTATATGGGTGTAGAATCTACACTGTAGATAAAAGGGTTTTTCTTTGAAAACAGTTTCCATAAATTATTAAATACTTTTTTCACTTTAAAAAAAATGGTTGGCGTAGTACTTAATTGTTCGTGATGACTAACTTTCAAACCGCTATAACTCAAAAAGTTGCATAGGTGACTAGACATGTTCTTCCGTATACCCTTCATATACATATACTTATTCTGCGGTGCTGGTTATTTTGCAAAGTCAGCACCGCAGAATAAGTACATGTATTGAAGGGTATACGGAAAGAACATGTCTAGTCACCTATGCAACTTTTGACTTTTTGAGTTATAGCGGTTTGAAAGTTAGTCATCACGAACAATTAAGTAATACTATGCTAACCATTTTTTTAAAGTGAAAAAAAAAATGTTATTTTCAGTTATCCATATTTAATCCAATTTGAAGTTATACTTAATTACTTTGCGAGCTCTACATTTTTTCGGATAAAAATCTCATTTTTCAACAATGGTGACTAGACATGTTCTCTCCATGTATCCTTCATTATGTACTCATGTTCTATCAAAACGCCGTATAGACACCAAAAATATTTATTCAAATATATATCACAGATCTTAAGGTGCTTACAGATCTTATAGTTGTCTTTATTATCTAATTAAATAACTAACCAAATGAATAGTAAGTACCTTAATATGAATATTATTACATAAATATGAATCTTAAAATTATTATTAAATACTTATTAAAAGTTTAAAATACCTAGTTTAAACTTTAATTAATGGTTCATATCGTAGCTTTACGGTGTCAAGGAAGACATAGCAAGGAAACCTGCACACACCGGCGAAGAAATTCAATGGTGTGTGAGAAGTTCCCAGTTCGCACTCGGCCCAAGCCCTCTCATTCTGAGATGAGGCCTGTGCCCTGCAGTGGTAGAACGTAAATAGGCCGGTATGATGTTGCACAAAACAAAATAAAACAAAGAAAGCCCAAAACAAAGAAAGGAAGAGTTTGCATGTACGTGGGTATGCCCGTTTCTTTGTTCCCTGCTAGCCTGTTAGAGCCTCAGGCTAAAGGGATTGGACGATTTTGACAAATGAAGTACTTATTATTGGCAATTCGCTCCATCGTCTGTATTTCCAGATAAATACAATCTAGGCCTCTGCAAGGGTAGAGTGAATAGGCTGTTATTGAACCAGTGAGATACACCTTTGGCCTTTATCTGCACTTTTCATCAGATAAAAGGTACATAATTTATTCCTCCATCTCCATTTTGTTAACGGATCCAGGCGGATGAAGCGTCTTCATCCTTATGTGGTTAGACTCCAGTGGCCCGTACGAAGCGCTTCGCTTCATCTTTCCTAATGCGAACTGCTAAGGAATGGAATTCGCACCCGTCGTCTGTATTTCCAGATAAATACAGCCTAGGGCTCTTCAATACTAGAGTGAATAGGCTGTTACTGAACCAGTGAGGTACACCTTTGGCCTCATCTCCACTTTTCATCAGGTGAGATAGAGGTCAACCACGGGTCAGTTTTATTTATGTAAAAATAACTCTTTGTCGCAGCGCGAGTATTGTATCATATGAGATTTTTTTTCCCCCAGACGGGTTTTAAAGGTACTGGGTACTTTTTGATTCGCCCGTTACATATCTTATCTAGAACAGTAATTTAACTAAAAAATCCACAGGTTTCGGAGCTGCCTGCGTGAGAACTAGTGTGAGACGTTGTCAAGCGAGTCACAGGCCCGCAGGCCTTCGTCGTCGCCCTCGCGCGTGAAAAACCACTCCCGGTAAGTCGTCGCGATCAGCCCCCGCAGCTCCTCTGTGTGCTCGGGGCCTCTGGTCTCACACACCACTTTTACCTGCATAGAAAGATATTGGTGAAAATCGTTAATTTGACTAAGCTGTTACGCTGGTGACTGGTGGCTGCTGATCTGAGTGACAGAAAGGAAGAGCCAGCCATCCAGGGTAGTATTTGTTTCATTCGACTTTCGTTTGACACGTGTCTTTTACTTCCTGTAGAAGTCATTTGAGTATTAATATACAGGTATAGTAGGTAGATATACCTATTACATAGGTCTAGTCATCATCATCGACATCATTCCATCCAGCCTGTATACATATATGTATACATCCCACTGCAGACCTCAGGCCCCCTTTATGTCTAGTGATTAATATAACACAAGTAAAGAAGTAAACGAATTATTTTCAAGAAAATTGTGCATAGTTAAGGGCTTAATAAAAACAAAATCACGATCGCTTCCTTTGTGTAACGAAATTTAGTCATATGAAATATTATATGGGTTACACAAAGGAATCAATTAAGTTTTGTTTTTATTATATCCCTTAATTGTGTACAATTTTTTAACCGACTGCGAAGAAGGAAGGTTGCTTACCTTGTAACTTACTCTCTGTGTACCTGTTTTCTGTATTGCTTACTATTCCTGGTGTACAATAAAGAGTCATTGTATTGTATTGTATTGTAAGGAAGGGTTATGTGTTTGACCCGTATGTATGTATGTACCGTACGTATGTATGTCCATTCCTATGTCCTCTCGTAACTACACAACGGCTGAACCGATTTTGATAAGTGATACGTCATTGGATTCGTCTTGATAACGCAAGTAACACTGGATACATGAAATTCATGAAAAATCAAAATGCCGGATTTTTGGCACCAAATTGTGACTAGTCTTCAAAAAATTTTTTTATTCAAACCTATCGAGTAGGGTATCAAAATAAAGGGATTTTAAAAGAGATTACAAAAATATATACAAGTCATGTGTTTCATTTTAATTAGGAATAGTAAATTGGCAATCAATGCATTATGCAGAAAACCAGCGCCGTTGACAACGCTATAGTTGTGCCAACGGTATTGCTGAGTGGAGACCATTTCGGCTTCACATCCTTATTTGTTTGTTTTTGTATTCTTTCTCATATTGTAAATTATTTTTTTGTTGTGATGTGTTGTCTGAATAAACGTATTTCTATTCTATTCTATTCTAAAACGACGACGTACCTACTTACTCAGATATCTTTGAGTAATAATTTTCTCTAAAACCCATGTGGAAAATTAAGTACCTACCTACTTATTTCAAAATTGGTTTTGAACTTTAACTAACTAGCAACGGATTCCTAATTAAAATACTCAATTATTTATCTGGGTCTCAGGAGGTTACACTAAAAAGCAAGAAATAAAAAAGTAATTAAAAACTAAAAACCCTCCTGCAGAAATACTGAAAAGGTGGAAACAAGATAAAATGTTCAATAACAATAAAAAGCTAACAGAACTCAACTAAAGAAATCGAAAAAAAAAATAAACATTGAAACGAATTTAAGAGGGTACGATGGCTGAGAAACTTTTGAGAAATAGGTATTTTAATGAAATGTCGCTGTCTCGCCCGAACCCCTCCGTGTCAGTACAGCGAGAGCGGGACAACTGCACCTCAGACCGTTATTAGGCGCGTAAAATTGATCAAAACAGCATTTCGTAATCCCGTTTTCTTCTCGAAAACTGGACCAGTAAAATTATTTTTTTCAAAAATAATTAGAGGACAGATTTAGCTATGCCCCTATGTTTTCCTTTTTTTTTGTTTATATCGGGGATTCTTTTCTGATGAGTGTCTGAAAATGACGTTGAAATTGGGCAATTTTTTCAGTTTTTGAAAGCTCATATTTCTTATTTTAATTGAAATATGGAAAAAAACGAAACATAAGGGCAAAGCTGTGGTAGATACAGATTACGCAGTAAAAAAAAATTGGCTCTAAAGCCATTATCCAGGGAGGAAACAGGGGATTACGTTTGTATGGAGAAATGGTGCGCATCGTACCCTCTTAAAACACGTCGATGGCATTCTTTCAAGATTTAACGCAACTATAAAATGCAGTCGGAGGCATGGGAGTCAGTAGCTACATGGGATTTAATGTCACTTCATGCATGCCTCCGATTTGATCGTTGCGTTAAATTTTGAAAGACTGCCATCGACGTGTTTTAAATTCGTTTCAATGTTTATTTTTATTTTTTCGATTTATTTCGTTGAGTTCAGTTAGTTTTTTATTGTTATTGAACATTTTATCTTGTTTCCACCTTTTCAGTACCTATTTCTGCAGGAGGGTTTTGAGTTTTTTTAATTCCTTTTTTTTTAAAACGACTCAAACTTTGTGTGTTTGTTTGTTTTGTCGTAGAATGTAATCTCTGGAATTACTGAACCGATTCTAAAAATTATTTTGCTAATATCATGCGGATGGCACAGAACCGGCAGTGGACCGGCTTGAAGGAGGCCTATATTTAGCAGTGGAAGTCGGCTGAAATGATGATGATAATGAATATAAAGTTAACTCAATCCTTTATTAATATGAGTTACTTGATCCGGGAAATTGTAAAAATCACATGGGACGCAGATGATCTTGCAGGCAGTCCGTACCTAATTATAGGGCTTAGGAGTTTCCTTATAGCATCTTAGCTATGACTATGAGCTCATGTTTGTTTTGATTCTATAATTTTATCTCAAGAAGCGTTAGCTTTAGTATTATGAAATATTTTGGTCGTATTGTTCAAGTTTTCTTATAATATTTATGCTACTGAAAATCTTAAAGGTCACGTTGCTTCAAGTCGCACGAGGCGATAAGATTATTTAATTACCTACTGACTATAAAAGCTCTTATTTAAAAACAATATCTATTTTTGGAGATTTTTTATTGCTTCAGCATAGGTATGTCGAAAACATGGCTCGTGGCTTATATTTTTATGGCCGTACGTGTCTTCTATAAACATTTTTATTTATTTTACAAAGTTAATTTCGTAGATAATTATTAGTAGTACCTACTTAGTTTATTTAATTGTTTCTGCGGCTTATCCTATCTGGTGGGGACAGCCTTGCTCTATCTAGCCTAACACATGCAATGACAAGAAAAAAGCGATAGTAACTAATTTTCTGACTCAATAATATAAAAATACTTAGGTACCTATATTATCACTTTCAAACTTTGAGTATTCAGCTAAAACTCAAAACTTGCAACATTCAATATGGAATGTATGACATCAATATCACCTGCTTCCCATGCTGATCTTTAGGGTTATTTAGATAGGTTGGCATAAAGAAGGTATCACAACGAAGAACTCACCCTAACGCTGAATATATCCCCGCACACCCACGCTCTCTCCTGAATGATGTCCTTAATGGAGACCCCTATCGAGGAAATCAGCTTGCAAAGTTCAGCGATGCCTCCCGGGCGGTCGCTCACGGTGACTTTGAACTTGACGAGACGGGACTCTGCTGCCAGGCCCCGTTCCAGGCAACGACCCAGGATAGTGGTGTCGATGTTGCCGCCTGAGAGGATGCAGACCACCCTGTAGTAGAAGGAAAAGGTGGGCTAGTTTTGAAGGTAGGTACAGGTCGATTCACAAGAGCTGGCACGAATGGATCGAATGAGCGAATGAAAGTATGTACCTATGTGTTACCTATTTGAATACACTTCACACAAATATGAAAATGTCATGCATCAGTCATTTTCTTATAAAAATGTCAAAGTGACATTACTTTCGTTCAATCCATTCGTGCCAGGGGGTTACTACGAAATTCGAAGTTAGAAGTTCGGATGGTGCAGTCCCTCTCACTCTCGTAATAAATACCATTAGCGTGAGCGGAACGGCATGAAACGAAGTTCGAATTTTGCGCTTCGTAGTATAGGGCCAGCTCTTGTGAATCGACCTGTATGCATAGCGCTACGAGCATATAACCCCTGGAGACGTAATGCCTGCGAATTTAAAAGGAAACGATTCTGTCAACTAGCTGAGGTGCGGGGGGAGTTGCGATCGGTTCGAAGTGTTCCGAAGTATTCCGAACCCGATCGCTAGGGCGTGCATCGTAATGACTATGCTTTCTATCGATATCGATAAAAGGTTGTGCAAAAAGGATATTCAAGCAGTACACTCTGGTAAAATTTAAATGCCAACTTTGAATTTATTTTAAGCTTAAACTAAACAAGTTGAAAAGTACTTTTAATGGTTTATTGAACTTAAGTAAGTACTAAAATATTATCATAATAGGTATAGTTCAAATAAAATTACGTTATACCTATCCAATACAGGTACAGTCGAACAAATTGAATCATGACCCAGGGTGGACCTTTGTGCTACTAATGTTATGTTGACATCTCATACTTTTTTCATGGAAATCATAGTGAAATTGATTATTAAAAGGTTCTATCCTGTGTCATGATTCAATTTGTTCGACCGTACACGAAAATAAGAATTATAATTAATATCACGAAGTCTAATAGTAATAAACCACGAAAAAAAAATCCGATATCAATAGATACAATAATCATTTAGTGGATAATTATCGACAATACAAAATAAATGCATCGCACCACACTAGTCATTGGCGACACGAGACTAATTACGATAATAAGAGATAGATATACACGATTGCAGTGAGAAAGAAAAAGATGGGGGACGGACCAGTCCAATCCAACTTGACCCGCGTTGCAACTAATCAAATTTTCGTAAATATTTTGATAAAATAAACAAATGGACTTGCCGATGAAAAGTAACATTGTTTTTTGTTTCATTACATTTTTTACTGTTGTTTCCGCACCATTTAACTGCACAACAAGACATGATGCCGTATATTGAAGCTGTTTTACGTCGTAAATGTCAGCTGTCTCATCGGTCATACTTTATGGTTGAAACTGACGGTAAACCAAGGAGTCGGGAAATACATCATTGATAAATCACTGACTAGTCGACAGATTAGTATCGCATTTCACTACGTCTCTAGGGGTTATATGCTCGTAGGCATAGCGTAACTAATATGTTTTTTTTCGAGACTTGTGTGACTTTGGCACAGCCTCATTGGAAGACTCGATGTAAGTAATAATAATAATGGAATTCATCGTTGGACCCGACTGCAACAATAATATTTATATAATTTATTGAATCAGCTGCGTTACTTGAATCCTCCCCTCCTTCACCCATCTTGTTATTCTAATCTTTGCTATTAATTCTGATAAGAAAATGCACTTTAGTCATTTCACTTTAACGTCAGTACCTGAGCGACCGAGCTCCGCTCGGGCCGAAACTCGGCACCAAGCGTTTTCCCAGAGATAAGACCAAGCTGGATCAATTTTTCATCCCCGAAAACCCCCACATACCAAATTTCATCGAAATCGTTGGAGCCATTTCCGAGGTCCTGATTATATATATACATATACATATATATACAAGAATTGCTCGTTTAAAGGTATTAGATAGATTATGTTGTATTCATATATCTGCCCTTTGAGACCAAGTCGTCCTTCTTATTCGCATTTTACTTATCTCCTCTCCACACAGCAATTCATTATCAAAAGTTTGCTCAGAGCAACTTATTTCAGACCAAACTGCTTTTAAATGATTATGGGCATGTATTTTGCGTGTTTGTTTGTTTATCTAATTAATGTACTCAATGTGATACATGACTCGTTGATAAACCTGGCTGGTGTCATCGTACAGTGACATGATACAGCAACAGAGATTTAATTTAAAGGAAGGTACCTACACCTTGTAGTGAAATAGACCAGGGTACAGTCAAGTGTAAAGATATGGGTGCACACAATTTGTTCATAAATATGTCCCATAGCTCTTATGTCGTCGAATTAAGGTATAGGTATATAACGATGGGAGGATTAAAACGATACTTATTTTTGCACTTGACCGTACATACCTATAGCTAACAAAGATTATTACTTTTCTTTTTAAACATTATGTGATACATGTGATACAATAGGGATGTTGACACCACCAATCAACTGACGTACTTTTTATGAGCTATCAAAACTCAATTCTTCCATAGAGTTTGAATGGCAATAGTAACTTATGACGTCACTTGTTCGCCAACTAATCAACTAACTATTTATTTGTTTTAAAGCAACAAAAAATCTAATTTTGCAGTTAATCGAAAATTAATCTGGTTTTCAGGGCTATAAAATAAAGCGTTTTTTTACTGAAGTCGTGTTTTCGAATTATTTTTGAATGGTCTCACCATCCCTATTCTTATCAAGATTCCTCTTAGTTTGACTTTTGATGAACCTGATGAGATACTGTTATCTAGTAGTAAAATAAGTTTGAAACGGAAGTATTTAAGTATAACATCAACTAAAACTTCTAAAAGACTTCCTTTTTGTGACTGACTGATATTTGATCACCATCGTTCCCACCCTTTATGCCAAGATCACACGTACCGAGTAAAATCGTGCGAGTAGCATTACATTGCAGGGCCGCGGGGCTAACGAGTTACAACTGACCGATTGAGAGCCGCAATGTAATGCTACTCGCACGATTTTACACAGTACGTGTGATCTTGGCATTAGGTACAGATTTCCTAAGATAGGGTGCTGAGATTATCGTGGCTAGGGTCACGAAATAGGAATGTTTTCACTTACTTCTTGCCAGCCAGCTCGGGTACTAAGCCAGCCATGATGGCTGCGATGCCGACTGCGCCGCCGCCTTCCACAACGTACTTCTCTTGTTCGACGAGCAACAAGATGGCGCGCGCGATCCAATCCTCAGGCACTGATATCTGACATCAACAAATAACATCTAACTTATTCAACAATGGGTCATACACATTTTTTTATTTGCGCCCCTCCTGTCGACATGGTAATAGTTAAGGGTCTATTGCCAATAGTTTTCAGTTTTTTTACACCTTGGGATACATTTTTGAAGTTTTAGTAAGGATCCTTATTTTTTTAAAATATAATATAGCTATGTCACCCGGAGATAATGTAGCTTCCGAACGGTGAAAGAATTTTTTGAAATCGGTCCAGCCAGTAGTTTCGGACACAGACTTAGAATATAATGTCTTCTAAGTCTGTGGTTTCGGAGCCTATTCAATGCAAACAAATAATCAAATCTTTCCTCTTTATAATATTAGTAGGTAGAGGTACCTACCTGGGCGACCGAGCTCCGCTCGGGCTGATACTCGGTACCAAGCGTTTTCCAGAGATAAGACCAAGCTAGATCAATTTTTCATCCCCGAAAACCCCCACATACCAAATTTCATCGAAATCGTTGGAGCAGTTTCCCAGATCCTGATTGATTATATACAGGGTGACCTACCTACCTACCTGCCTACCTACTGGATCCACTCATGATTACGGTCAACTTTTATTATGGGAGTAATATCGAAATCGGTAGAAAAAAATTGAGCCTCCCATACTTCTCCCATACTAAAAGCAATCAACTGGTTTCGCAATTTGTATGGAGACGTCGATTATAATTTTGGATTAAGTCTTAGATGTCACCCTGTACTTATACTGGGTGAAACCAAACGATGATCCTTTACTTAAACAGGTGATAGTGTTGCTTAAACTGAACAACTTTCTCCAAGGAATATAGGTCGAAAAACGAAAAAAAAATTTCATACTCCCATACAAAATATATTAGTTAGCTGACCGACTTACTATGGAAAGGTGAAAAAAAAATCGCTTTTCGACCTATGTTCCTTGGAGAAAGTTGTTCAGTTTAAGCAACACTATGAGCACTGTTTTCGGGAAGGACCCCCGTCCTCATCCACTCTGTATATACCTTGAAGAATTGTTTGTTTAAAGGTAATAGATTAGTATTAAGTATTATTACTTAGTATTAGTATAGATGAAGTATTGGCATTTACGAGTATTTATATAGACGAGACTACTGGGTCTGTTTCTACAGTTCTACCACACTTATTAAAGGGGAGGTTGTTGTTCAATACAACACTTACTTACTTATTGTATGTTCGTATAGTAGTACAGTCGGCCAAAAATATGGTCTACCCCCCTGTCGAAGTTCATTTGCACGTCATGATACAACGAGGTCGATTTTCCCTTGCAATAACATGATGACAGTGACTTAGGGATATTTAGATGTCACAGAAACTTTTGTCAAAACTGGTAGACCACTTTCTTGGTCGACCGTACCTACTTATGGATATAGGTAATAGTTTATGTATTTCCTACCATTCTGTCGATGAGTGACTTAGAAGTGAAGTAAGCATTGTATCCGACAGTAGGCACGGCGAGACCGTCGGCCAGAGTCGAGCGGATGTCCACGCTCCCTGGCTCCCCCCTGTTCAGTGCCTCTGTCATGCTAGCGCACTTCTCGGACTCCACACCCTGAGGGCAAACATAAAATTAAATAACATATTTCGAGAACGTCAGTTGCTCTTTTTATTGCATCTCAGAAAAGATCTCAAAAACAGAACAGCTAATCAGAAAAGGGGTAGCACAAACAAGTTTAAGACAAATCTAACCGCGGTTACGGAGTGGCTTTTGCGAACTGTTCTAAATCGCACTTAGTTTGATAAAAAGTTTATATATTCTTAAACACCTTCGTTGCTATTGTACAGTTAGCATCATTTTCAAAGGGCAAATTGGTTCCAAATAGGAATGCATGCGGATTCATCTTGAAAAGATGCGTCAACAACTTGACACCTATCCTAACACTGCATACATATGACATTGATCGTTTTTTTGATAATACAGCAAACTTAACTACCACCTAATTAAAATAAATAAGTATAGCTAATATCTAATTCTGTCCGTCTAATTAGATAATTAATGAATATGGCTTACTCTAAAAAAATGAAGTAGGATATCAGCTAGCTGAGTAAATGGCGTATTTTCAAACATCGCCTTATCAAATGACCGACCTATGACATGACATGTTTATATAAGATAGCAAAATTAAATATTAAGTATAACCATAATACACGTTATGACACGTGTGCCAAGCTAATGGTATTTTCATGAGTCAGATTGCTCACAGATCGAATGGAAACTTCCATATCAGAGACACGTTACTTTTGCTCGTCATGGTCCAAGATCCCAGATCTGCCAGACGTTACTTTTATTTTCAAATTAATAAAATATACGGGATAAAATTGTGTTAGTATAGTTATGAGAATCTGAAAAAGTACTTATTGGAAAATTTAAATGGCAAAGATAAATAATAAGTTATTTTAGTTTTTTTTCTTTTTTGTATCAATTTAAGAATAACGCTACTACTGTTTTAAATATTGCAATGCCCTAACAGGACTTTAGAGGCGAACTATTATATCTATAAGATTTCATGTAAGTACCACCGCATAAAATATTTAATTATAATAATTTATGAAAATTGACATTAATAATAATATTTTTCTGAATTAATATTTAACATAAATTGTATTGACATAAAATAATACATCCATGCACACTCCATGCATGAGATATATATAATTATGTGTCATCATTATAAATACCTAAGTACATATTATTATAATTTATAATAGATTGACATTCTATACCCTAACAGGGTGTCATGTAGGGTCAACAGCATAAATAAGTGGTCATTTCTGTACCTTGTCGTTTTGAATCGTTTGACAATTTTGTATGACGTTTCAAACATGACGTTAAAGTGACAAGGTACATAAATGATCACTTATTTATGCTGTTGACTGTACCTACAATCTTGTAAAACTACCACCAAATAATGTAATGAACATGAATCTGAAACAATGTATTAGTACATAATTAATATTTTAAGGAATAAATATCTATTAAGTATACTAAATTAAATAATACTAATTTAAACAATAATATAAAAAAACTTATAAGTCAAATTTGTGCTAGCCCTTTTCTGATTAGCTGTTCTGTTTTGAATCTGAATGAATAAATGAATATGAATATAAAAATGTTACGAATAAATGTTTTTCTTTCTTTCTTCTTTTTTTCAGTAAGTACTTTGAATTTAAATACTTTAAATAAAACTTTAAATAGTCTTCTAGTTCTGCTACTTATTAAGTTTTGGCTATGTTTAAAACCTCTATAATGCATGTCATGATGTGACAGCTGTCAATGCATCTCGTTTTTCTATGTAGTTCCGTATGTCACTCTTGTCTTTGCACTCTTGCTCTCTCGGGTATTGTAGCCAAAATAGTAATCCATGTATATTTGTTTAATCAACAATTGTATGGTGTTTTCTGTTGTATTTTTAACAATTAAAGAACGCGTTCGTATATATCACAAAAGGATTTTAATTGCTGCACGCATTACTACGTTTCCCGGATCCACGCACGACCTCCTTGTAATACTACTTACGTAAATTAGAACGTGGGGCTTCAAGTGTTTGATGGCAGTAGCCGTGCCCGCCAGCAGGCCTCCGCCGCCCACCGGCACCAGCACCGCGTCCACGTCAGGAACTTGCTCTATGATCTCCAGGCCCACCGTCCCTTGCCCGGCCATTATGTGGGGGTGATCGTATCTAGACATTGTATGTATGTAAATACTTTAAAACACAAAAAAATATACAAACAACAAAACAAAAAGAGTACAAAGGTGAACTTATCCCTAAAAGGGATCTTTTAAAGATAGGCGAACAGTAAAGACATTAGCAAGGATCAACAATTAACGTGGAAGCGGGAGGTGGGTGCGCCTTTACATGACGACAATTATACGTAGGGACTTAGTGGCTATTCGTAAAAAAAGTAGAGAAGTAGTATGTAGTATGTACGGAATAGCACAAGTTTTAGCTAAATGTATAGGTACCTACGTTCTTGCTTGAGCAATACCTATTTGTTCATTTAATTTATATAAACACCGTGTCTTCTTTGGGTATCAAAATACCCGTTAACTCCACAAATGGCTTAGTACATCGATAGAAACTAAATACCTCGTAAATAAGTTTTAGGATAAATAGAAAAAAAAAATATGCATAATAAATAGATATTGAGTTCACAGTCACTGTTCACATTCACAGTTCACGGTCATTTAAAGTAAAAAAAAATAGTGTCAAATATGACAGCGTTTTAACTTGCAAGTCATAATTTATGACTCATAACATAAACTAAGATTCTTTTTAATTAAATAGTTTACTATGATGATGATTATCATTTTAACAAATAGTGTTAGGTCGTCAGTGTCATAGAGAAATTAACTTCATTTGACAAGTTGTAAGCTCCCTTAAAAGTTAAAGGACATCTAAAATAACACCGTGTTAACTATCTAAACATGTTTAACCATTTCGGCTCAAAGATACTTATTGATTAAATTTGCTGCAGGTTTAAAAAAACCGGCCAAGAGCGTGTCGGACACGCACAAGGTAGGGTTCCGTAGCCATTACAAAAAAATCAAGTAATATTTTTCTAAGGATTTCGTATGGGTACGGAATCATCCAAGTTTAGGTATGTTTTATACCTTAGGCTACTATTTACTGAACTAAAACAATTACTTTGCTCACCCGCGACCTTACAATAGTTACGTTTATGCAAGAAATGTGCGTTCATGCAGTTCCTCCACCTCCACACTGTACGAACACACACAAATCACATAAACCCAACCATCACCACCACCAAGAACCAGCATATAAATTGGCGAAGAAATTAAGTAGTATTATTCGTGTGAAGGCTTCCTTTAAACCTTCTTATAGTTTAAAAAATGGTTTAGATTTGGTTAGTAAAATTAAGGACATCAGCATACCGCCGAATGCAACGTTGCTTTCTTTGGATGTAGACAGTTTATTTACTAACGTACCATATAGTGAGACACTAGAAATTCTAAAAGACCACTTAGAAAGGAAGCGGTTGCATCCGGGTGAAGTTTGTGAATTAATAGATTTGGTAACTTTATGCATGAAACAAAATTATTTCCGGTTCAATGGTCTTTATTACTTACAGAGTGATGGTTTAGCTATGGGTTCACCTCTGAGTCCTTTAATGGCAGATATATTTATGGATCATTTTGAGAATCAGTATATTGTGGGTAATAGTAATATTGTGTACTATTTTAGGTTTGTTGATGATTTGATCCTATGCTGGAGAGGGAGTATGAGACAGCTTGACGTGTTTATTAATGGTTTGAATAACAAGCACGTAAAGATAAGGTTCAAAAAAGAATTGGAGGAAAATTGTTCGTTGAACTTTTTGGATTTAACGATTTCAAAATTAAATGGTAAACATCAATTTAAAATATACCGTAAGCCCACGTACACAGATGCTGTTATACCAGCATCTTCTAATCATCCGTGGCAGCATAAACTGGCTGCTTTCCATTGTTATGTTAATAGATTGTTGACTGTGCCTCTTTCTAAGGAACATTATGATTTAGAGTTGAGTACTATTTATCAGATAGCGATCTCAAATGGTTATACAAAATCAATGGTAGATAGTTTAGTTCAAAAGAAGCAGGCACGGTTAGTAAATAGCATGCTTTACGCTGCGTTACCTTCTCAGTCTACTAACAAATATAGATCTAGCATCTCTTACGTCGGGGGTTTGTCTGATAAGATTTATGGCATTTTAAAATCAAACAATATTAATGTTGCCTTTAAGACTAACAACTCTTTGTACTCTAGGCTATGTAACCACAAAGAACAGGTAGATAAGGGAACTAGATCGGGGGTATACAAGCTTACTTGTAATGACTGCAATGGGATATACGTAGGACAGACAGGCCGAAGTTTTAATACTAGATTTAAAGAGCATGTTTCGGCATATAGGAATGAGCATCCAGATAGATCGAATTTTGCAAAACATTTGTTGGAATCAAATCATTCATTGTTAGATTCAGATTCTTATGAAGTGTTACATTATTGCGGCAAGGGGTTGCGTCTGGATGCTCTGGAATGCATGGAAATAATTAGGTACAACACTATGGGGTCTATTATTAATGAACAGGTAAATTTAGTATCTTCTCCTTTACTGCGGCTTGGGTCGAATTTGAACAGTTAGTATTAATTAAATATGCCTTATAAATAAATAAACAAAAAAATTCAAGGTAGTTTTAAATATGTCAATAAAAGTTAATTTTTGTGGGGTAGTTTGAGAATAAGAAAAATAAAGTGGGTACTTGAGAAGTTACAGTGACAAGTTAAAACATTTGTTTTGGTTTGTTAGTTTAACGTTTGGTAGCATAGCATACGGTTGTGGTAACTCTGAAGATGAGCTCTGGTTGAGTTCGAAACGCGTCAGTGTAGCTTGGTGGTGGTGATGGTTGGGTTTATGTGATTTGTGTGTGTTCGTACAGTGTGGAGGTGGAGGAACTGCATGAACGCACATTTCTTGCATAAACGTAACTATTGTAAGGTCGCGGGTGAGCAAAGTAATTGTTTTAGTTCATTAATATGGACCTCCGCAAAGTAACGCCTGATTCAATAAATTACTATTTACTTTTAAACTACAAATAATTTCCAAGCAATCTTAGCCGCTATAATTTTCCTAGTAAATTTGATATATTAACTACCATTCTGAATTTTTTCAAATTTTTCCATTTAACAGTTTAGATTTTAGAGGGGGGGGGACGCTCGATTTTAATGAAAATTTTCACTTTAAAGTTGAATATTTCGCAAACAGATCACTTAATAGAAAAATCATGTTAGCAACCCCGCAATGGTTTTAAAAGACCTATCCAACGATATCCCACACTATAGGATTAGTCGAGAAAAAAAAAATCACCCCCCCTTTACGTCTATGGGAGGTACCCTAAAAAAAAATATTTTTTTATTTTTAATTTTACCACTTTGTTGGCGTGACTGATATGTATATTCATGCCAAATTACAGCTTTCTAGTACTAACGATCTCTGAGCTTAGCCGCGGACAGACAGACAGACAGACGGACAGACATGGCGAAACTATAAGGGTTCCTAGTTGACTACGGAACCCTAAAAAGTACTTAAGTACAAGAGCTTTGAGAAGAAATATCGATCTACCGATCTAGCTGATCTCATTTCTGGGTAAACGTGTTTTTCCGTGCAAAGGTCGGTCGCTCATCTACTTACGTATAAAAAGATATCTTACCCATTAATATAGGTAAGGTTCCTTTCCTTGGCTAGCACCATGGCATGATGCTTCGCCTCTCTCATATCGTGACCATGTATGACGACCTCCGCTCCGAACGACCGGCACTTCTGGATCTTCATGATTGGCGCAACATTCGGCATGACCACTGTGGCTGGGATCTTGAGGAGCTTGGCGTGGTAACTGATGCCCTGGGAGTGGTTGCCCAGGGACGCGGAGATGACGCCCCGCTGGCGGGCTTCAGGGGAGAGAAGAATCATCGCGTTGCGCGCCCCGCGCTCCTTAAAACTGTTGGAATTTATCACAATGTGGCGTAAAAAGGCCATGAAACTCATTAAGAGGGTACGATGCGCACCATTTCTCCATACAAACGTAATCCCCTGTTTCCTCCCTGGATAATGGCTTTAGAGCCAAATTTTTTTTACTGTGTAATCTGTATCTACCACAGCTATGCCCCTAGGTTATGTTTTTTTCCATATTTCAATTAACATAAGAAATATGAGCTTTCAAAAACCGAAAAAATTGCCCAAGTTCAACGTCATTTTCAGACACTCGTCAGAAAATAATCCCTCATATAAACAAAAAAAGGAAAAGATAGGGGCATAGTTAAATCTGTCCTCTAAAAATTTATGAAAAAAATAAATTTATTGGCCCAGTTTTCGAAAAGAAAACGGGATTACGAAATGCTGTTTTGATCACTTTTACGCGCCTATTAACGGTCTGAGGTGCAGTTGTCCCGCTCTCGCTGTACTGACACGGAGGGGTTCGGGCGAGACAGCGACATTTCATTAAAATACCTATTTCTCGAAATTCTCTCAGCCATCGTACCCTCTTAAACAAGAGAATAAATGACATGCTAGCTGAAGCTATAAGCGCGAGGCGCCTATCTGGATTAAAAAGTAACCATCCGAAACGCTACTCTAGTTGTTTTCTCAAAAATGGGTTATTGCAGATTTTGCTTTAGAAATTGAATCCATTTTACTGGTGAATACCGTAATTTAGTAAAAAAACTGTGTAGCCAAGTGGTTTGACAGATGGCCTCTCAAGCAGAACATCGTAGGTTTTAATCCCGAACTAGCACCTCTGAATTCATGTGCGCAATTACATTTGAAATTAACCACGAGCTTTACGGTGAAGGACAGATCGTGAGAAAACCTGCACACACTTGGGAAGCGATTGGTGTGTGTGACGTTCCCAATCTGCACTGGGCCCGCGTGGGAAGTACGGCTCAAGCCCTCATTCTGAGAGGAGACCTGTGCCCAGCAATGAGACCTGTATAGGCCAAAATAATGATGATAGTGTATATTAGCAGGAGAGGCGAAAAAGTGGCGACATCCGTTCTAGAAGAAAATAAAAAAATCTGATTAATTTATTGTTGTTAGAAAGATAGTGTTTAGCATAACAGATTGTTGTTATTAAGATACAACGAAAACGTATGTTAAATTAAAAAATGAGGCGCCCGCGCCAGGCAAAGTTATGGCAGGTTCAAAGAAAATCTTACCTTCCGGTATGCTGAAGAAAGTCGTTTTTAAGATAAATCTCCATGCCATATTGAGAAGACGTGTGAGATTTCTGTAATGAATTAAAATGTTTATCCCTCTAGTCTTTGTTACATATGTGGACTAAAACATATAAATACCACAACTCTACCGATATTGAATGATCGACTGGGGGTCGATCCATAATATCTTTAGTCACAACCACAGAATACACCTTAACTTAAACTTAAAACCTTTGATCTATCAATTAACATATATACTTATGTCTAACTCTGTACCCTTAATGCAACACACGTGGCGCACAGTCGAAGGCATAAATTATGTATACAGCTATCACGTCAAATATGTAAATATCAACCTTATGGATGATGGCATAGAGTCTACATACATATATATACATATAGATATATATTAGCTTGTGGTTTGACCTATGGTCTCTCCAGCAGAGGGTCGTGGATCCGAATTTGGGCTCTCACCTCTTAGTTTTTGGAATTTACGTGCGAAATTACATTTGAAATTTATGTACCTATGTATGTAGCTTTACAGTGAAGGAAAACATCGTGAGAAAACCTACAAACACCTGCGAAGAAAGTTAATGATGTGTGTGAAGTTACAACCCAAGCCCTCTCATTCTGAGAGGAGGCCTGTGCTCTTCAGTGGGCTGGTGATGATGATACAATTTAAGGCAAACAAGGGATATTGTATGAAAGTCTAAAACTACTTACCACGCATGGCGTTTTCACAATTCCACTCTGTATCCTGTATGCAGCAGCTGAGACATCTTCAAAAGAAATCTTCTGCGGTTTCTCCTTGTCGCACATAGGATCGAACTCAATCGGCTGTAACACCATCGTTATAGTAAGCATAAGTATGATATAAGTATCTATTGCATATTTTGACCACCCCCGACGGCTCCTCGAGCGGTAATGATAAATCAATGAGAGCTTCTGTTATCTTAAGACGTCTAGGTAGGTTGTCTTGTAATTAGAGGGTTAAGGGGCAATGAGTTGTTTATCAGTTGTCTAGTACCCATAGTACAAGCTTTGCTTAGTTTGGGACTAGGTCAATTGGTGTGAATTATCCCGTGATATTTATTTATTTTGTATTGAATTTTTAAAGTACGGATGCAGTAGAAGAATTCTACAGCTCCCAACAACGTTTAGAAGCACTCGAAGACTTTAATCGAGCAGTAGTTTTGAGCAATTCACAGATTTGCACCATCTTTGAATAGTCCCTTGTTCTGCTAGGTACTGTATGTTCCCTGGATGTGATATTAATTTTACAACAGGTGATACACTTTATCTTAATTTCATAGCGAAAATATTCCAATGTACGTACACTCATGCATGATACTAAATACCTGTAGTCAATTTTAGGAAAATTGAAAGTTATGTATTATTTGTAGGATACTCACAGGGTGCGTTGAGCTGTTGTATTCTTCGCACTCATCAATTGTGGTATTATACATGTACCGTTCCATTTCAAATTTGGATTTATTAATTTATTTTAATTTAAGTAAATGATAACAGAGTTTGACTGCTTACTTATATTGTTTTTACTCAAATGACTCGATAGCACGTTAATTTTAACTTACTTATTATGTAATTTGATCGATAACAAAAGTACGACAACGCAGTTACACGGAGGTTGATTCATTTGTTTTTAATTGACGTTGATTGAAGATGTTAGTAATTTTAGTTGCTTTAATTTATACAAAACTGAACAGAATCGTCCGTTACAACCAGCATTAGGCATAGGCATGCATAAAACCTAGAATAATTAAATTTAACTCAAGATAATTTAATGTTGTTTTATTTTTGAAAGTTAGAAGGTCAGCTACAAAGTACCATGTAATGTACTTTGCCAACCTAGTCAAACCTACCTAGCCAAGTTGGCTGGTTCCTACCAACCATGCCTCGAGCATTTTTATTTTCGGGTTAAAGATATACTTTAATCTCAAAAGAATTAAGTACATAAATTCACTTAGATGATAACATTAAAATAGTTACAATAAATTCAGATCGTGCAGGACATGACAATAATTTGTAGTACCTAACAACGTACGGTGCCATGACAGTTATTCAACAAAAACCATCATGATTATTTTCGTAAAGGGGGTAGATTACCACAGTAGCGTGATAAGTACAACGATCGCCTCGACCAGCCACCGGCCGCTCGTTGGCGGGTAGATAGTGGCGCAACAAGGAACTAGTTCGCATGGATGCGGCATCGGTAAAATGTTTTTGGTCAGTTAAATAATGGACATTGGGCCCATAACCTATATGTACACAGACCAACGGACATGCTTAAATAATCTAGCTAGAGCGCTAAATTATTACACGCACCTCAGGTTGCCAATACGTACTTGCTTAATTTAAAGGAAATGCGTCGATGATGCTATGCTATCATAGCACAGAGCACTTAATAAAAAAATATCTAAATAAATACTAACTACTTAACACTATTTTATTAAAATGATAGATGCGTGCTTGAGTGCTTGATAAACAAAGAGAGAGAGAAATATTTTCCTAAAGTCGCAATCTTTTTACTTTTGCTTTCTCTTTTAGTCAATACTCAATCATTCGTTCATTGTTGGATGGATTTATTTGGCTGCATGGATATTAGTTCCTTTGCCTAACTCTGAAGCAAACTAATATTCTAAAAAAGTGGATTGTCAGATTGTTTGTTACCTTGTGCTTGTGCTTGTTTGGCACTTTGGTAATGAAGCTTATAATATAAGTTTTTCTGTTCCAACTCTAATAACGAGAGTCAGGAAACATTGTTTACAATGCCGTACGCAAACCAGCCATCAGTTCACATTACGGAACTAACAGATGACAACGTGAAGTTCGTTGTCGAGGATACAGAGTTAAGCGTCGCCAACAGTATGCGGCGTGTTTTTATTGCTGAGACACCGACAATGGCCATAGATTGGGTACAATTGGAAGCTAATTCGACTGTCCTTAGTGACGAGTTCCTTGCACATCGCGTGGGACTCATCCCTCTGATATCTGACGACGTTGTAGACAAGATTAGATATTCGAGAGATTGTATGTGCGCCGACTTTTGTTCAGAGTGCAGTGTGGAGTTTACGCTGGACGTGAAGTGTACGGACGATCAGACGCGGCACGTCACTACAGCCGATTTGAAGTCGAGCGATCCGCGCGTGGTCCCCGTGACGTCACGCCACAGAGACGAGGACCAAGCAGACTATGGTGAGGCAGATGAAATATTGATTATCAAGTTAAGAAAAGGACAAGAACTAAAATTGCGAGCATATGCTAAAAAAGGTTTTGGAAAGGAGCATGCTAAGTGGAACCCAACGGCAGGCGTTTGTTTTGAGTATGACCCGGACAACATCATGAGGCACACATTATTCCCCAAACCAGATGAATGGCCAAAGAGTGAGCACACTGAGCTAGATGAAGACCAGTATGAGGCTGAATTCAACTGGGAAGCTAAACCTAACAAGTTTTTTTATAATGTTGAGTCATCAGGAGCCCTGAAGCCAGAGAATATAGTCCTAATGGGTATTGTTGTATTGAAAAACAAGTTATTAAATCTTCAAATGCAATTAGCACAAGAAGCACAAAATGATGCTTTAGCTATTAATTAATTATCAAAATATGTAATGACTCGTAATAAAAAATAATTAAATCCAACATAATGTTTCCTTATTAGGATAATACTTAAAAATATATCTGTGCACAGCGTGAGTAACTTGATAAGTCGAAACATATGTTTAAAGAAATTTTAATTTAGAACATATATGTCCTAAATTCAAATTTCTTTTATTTTATATCGACTTATCAAGTTACTCACGCTGTGCACGGATATACTAATTGAAATATGGATACATACATCATCATGAGGTGGACGGCTTTCAAGTGTTCGTAAATATTTCTTCATTTTGTGCACTTTTCAAACTTTCTCTCTGTTAATTGACAGGTGAATGCAACAGCCAGTCTGTAGCATTCACTCTTATATACAATGTGCAATTTAATAACCGCAAATTACTGCACCCACTAGAGTTATGTTATTATTCAAGTTTTTATGATAATTACTTGTGAATGTATTCTGGTATTTGGCCATGACTGGTAACACTTAAATCAGATCTGAAAGAGATTAATGCAAATTATTACTGAAAAACTGTTTTGATTTAAAACAATGTACATTGCTTTTAATGGTTAAGGTATTAATCAAAAGGCTTCTCAGTATGAAAAAAAATGTTTGCCGCAAACTCTCTTTGAATAGGTAATCAGTTTTGCAATGTACTTGTTCCATTTTAAATCTTTATTATGAACTGGTAAGCTCCAAAAGAAAAGTGGCTTCAAATAACTGCACAACTACTTCTAGCTAGTTCTATACACATGAAAACCAGAGTTGCCAGCTTGCTACCATACCTTGAAAAAAAAAAACCGGCCAAGAGCGTGTCGGACACGCACAAGGTAGGGTTCCGTAGCCATTACAAATAAATCAAGTAATATTTTTCTAAGGGTTTCGTATGTGTACGGAATCATCCAAGTTTAGGTATGTTTTATACCTTAGGCTACTATTTACTCTTAAACTACAAATAATTTCCAAGCAATCTTAGCCGCTATAATTTTCCTAGTAAATTTGATATATTTACTACCATTCTGAATTTTTTCAAATTTTTCCACCTAACAGTTTAGATTTTAGAGGGGGGGATGCTCGATTTTAATGAAAATTTTCACTTTAAAGTTGAATATTTCGCAAACAGATCACTGAATAGAAAAATCATGTTAGCAACCCCGCAATGGTTTTAAAAGACCTATCCAACGATACCCCACACTATAGGATTAGTGGAGAAAAAAAAAATCACCCCCCCTTTACGTCTATGGGAGGTACCCTAAAAAAAATTATTTTCTTATTTTCTATTTTACCACTTTGTTGGCGTGACTGATATGTATATTCATGCCAAATTACAGCTTTCTAGTACTAACGATCTCTGAGCTTAGCCGCGGACAGACAGACAGACAGACAGACGGACAGACATGGCGAAACTATAAGGGTTCCTAGTTGACTACGGAACCCTAACTAGCCTTGTGTATCTCAGACTCAGCATTCATAAACCAGAGCATATTACCTATTTTGTGGTGTTACTTCTATACTAAAGTAACTTTTTTTAGCACAAGTCTCTTGCCATATCTGACATTTTAGAGTAATACTTCATCTACAGAATTTGTCACATGTCAGTCATCACACATTAGATATCAGGGACAGCTGCACAAAATTCTTGTGAAATACTTAAACATTTATAATTTTTAATTAGTTTTGTTTTTGGATATAAAATGTCTATAATACCTGAACCTGTGTTGAACATAGCGGGTGATAATATTTACGCTACAGAGGTACTTATGCTAAAAGTCCATTAACTATCGTAATTGTTTTGTTATGTTTTTTCTTTTGCATTATGACTTCTATTACCTGTTAACTTGCATTTGGACAAGCCGATTTTGACTGAACAAAACTGAGGTAGTAAGATGACTCCATTTGCAACTCTACAATATTACATGCTTAAAATAATTGTAGGGAAGCCACAAGAAGGTGGTAGAGACCTTCAGCAGGATAGCACTCAAATTACAAGATATCCAAGATGCACATAACAGAATCAAACAAGATGTTTCATTTACTCCAGTTGTTGTAAGTATCTTGCTTAGTTTTATTTTACAACCTTAAATATTCGCCTTTATTGGAGCTCTGATATGCAAAAGCCAGAAGTCTGCCATTGTTTAGAACATAGTAAGTATCAATATTATCACAGTTAATGGACCATTTGTGAACTATATAACATTAGAGAAAAATTTAAAAATAATCACCTTCAATTACCATATTCCCTTACAGGAAGCAAAACATGTTGGCAAAAACTTTTGTAATGTTTTGCTGAAATGTGAAAACTTGCAAAATACTGGGAGGTAAGACCGGCTACCCAATTACTTCTTGTTAATAAGTACCTAACAAAATATGTGCAGTCAATGAATTCTATTTGTGAGACCTTTTCACAGTAGACGTAGTGCTGTAATTAGTCGCGACAAGGTTCCAATTTCTTTGAAATTTATTAAAAACTTTCTTGCCCATTTTTTAGTTTTAAAGCTCGCGGCGCCTGCAATGTGCTAGCCAGTATGTCTATATCAGACAAGGCTAAAGGCTGTACGATATCTGGCGGGCGAAATTTCGTTCGCGCTATGACGCATTATGGATGCAGACACTCAGTGCCTGTCAATGTGGTGGTGCCAAAAACATGTCCTTCGACCGAACGGCACAGATACAAGGAGGACTTTGCTGTTGTGAAAGTGCACGGCAACGACACGAACGACGCAAGCCTCCATGCCCTTAGCTACACCAACCAGATTGGATCTAATTATATTCACGGGTAATTTTAGGATCTATATTGCCAAAGTGAAAATAAACGGATCACTCACGTCTTAAAACGAGTTTAACTCGACATGTTTCGGCCTAATTCGTAACCCTTCTTCTTAGAGTCGCACGTCACGGTGGCTGCCAAACGCGCACACAAAACGCGCGACGCGTGAGGTTTTTGCGCGCGTGCGCGTTTGGCAGCTGCCGTGACGTGCGACTCTAAGAAGAAGGGTAACAAATAAGCCTGAAACATGTCGAGTTAAACTCGTTTTAAGACACGAGTGATCCGTTTATTTTCACTATGAATGAGTCTCACGGTAGTTTCATGTTTAAAGTCTATATTGTCAACTTTTAATAGGATATTCCCTCATAGTGAAAAAATCGGATAACTCACTTTTCACTCAACTCACAAATTCGTAGCACTTCCTCTCGGAGTATGCGCCATGGCGGGCTGGTCTGAACCTCTACCATGAGTTACACTAGTTTACAGTGACCGTACTCGCTAGCGACGGCGTAAATGATTTGTATGGAGAATTGTACTTCCGTAAGTGACCGCTAGAGGCGCTGTACACAATTCTCCATACAAATCATTTACGCCGTCGCTAGCGAGTACGGTCACTGTAAACTAGTGTAACTCATGGTAGAGGTACTGGTGTACTGGGACCGTGCACGACGGTGGCGCCGCGTAGCGTTGACAACATTTCTCCTCATTTACTTCCAATTTTTGCCATATTGTTATGCGCTGCGATCGTTTTCTGTACCCCACCACCCGCTTCGCACATAGCCAATAACGCGCATACGCGCCATCGCTCTGGTCACATGACACAATTCGTTTTTTGTCACTACGAGTGAGTCTCGCTGTAGTTTCATGTTCAAAGGACAAAAGAAAAGCTCTGTTGGTCGCACTGCGGACAAGAGGGAAAAATTTTCAGTAGTTTGAATTTATTGGTGCGGCTGCTGCTGGGAATGTAGTCAGTGCTCCGTAGTCCTGTAGTCCGCAGTACGATCAACTGCGAAAAAAACACAAGTTTGCAGTGCTAACAAAGGGGCACGGACAAAAGCCCCTTTTAAATTAGAAGACGTAAACGTAGATGAACATCATCCCAGCGTAGGTATATACACCGTGAAATTTTAGTGGTTGTTTTCCCGAAACGAGGTGATTTAGTATCGATTGTACAATCGATTTATAATTACTATTTTGACTAGAGGCAAAAATCCAATTGTGAAAAACGAAAGTCGAAAATGACCGCAAACCAATAGTAACGCTTCGTTGGTACAAGTAGCGTACGATCGTACGATAGGTTAGGTACCAACGAAGCGTTACTATTGGTTTGCGGTCATTTTCGGCTTTCGTTTTTCACAATTGGATTTTTGACTCTAGTCAAAATAGTAATTATAAATCGATTATACAATCGATACTAAATCACCTCGTTTCGGGAAAACAACCACTAAAATTTCACGGTGTATATACCTACGTCCCACGGTCCCACTGCAGGGCACAAGCCCCCTCTCGGAATGAGAGGGCATGGGCCATAGTTCCCATGTGGGCCCAGTGCGGATTGGGAACTTCACGTACACCATTGAAGTTCTTCTCAGGTGTATGAAGGTTTCCTCACGATGTTTTCCTTCACCGTAAAGCTCATGGTAAATTACAAATGTAATTTCGCACATAAATTCCGAAAAACTCAGAGGTGCGAGGCCGGACTCAAACCCACGACCCTCTGCTTGAGAGACCATAGGTCAAACCACTAGGCCACCACGGACCACTACGCAGGTAAGTATACCTAATACTAAATAGTTAAAAAAAATAACAAGTCGATTTGTTTTAAGAAACGAAACTACTTAGATGAAGCGCTCTAAGGATGTGTGGTGTGGCTTAATGTGTCGCGAGCGCGTACCCCATATATCGATATCGAAGTTCGTACTATTAAGAACGTCGTGTCTGTAGAGTACCTATATCAACTCAAAATAATCAGCCATTTTAATTTAGACCTTCCCGAAAGTAAATGAAGTCTAAATTAAATCGAAGTATTATTTTGAGTCGATATACTTAGGTACTAACCTACTACTAACCTACTCGTGATCTAGGAGTGCGATATATATGCTATAGCCTTATCCTTGGGGTTCACTCTCGTGGAAGAATAAGAATTTGACTACCGTAGGAATTTGGAAAATAATGCGTTCTTAGAGTACTTAGTAGGTATATTTTTGCCATAATCAAAGTCTCTTGTTCCAGTAATTTAGACTGAGCGTTGTCCGTCAGCCAATCAGTCGCATTACTCTTTTATTTATACATAGGTACGAGTATAATGTGGTTTACGGAATAATAATCTACTTAGCTAAAGGTGTTAACATTTACTTTCATAACGGCTTTGCGTTACGCGCAACTATTGCATCAGCGAATTATTTCTAGGCATGTAAGGGAGTTACTTCCTGAATGGTAGAGCACGACAAAAAAGAGTGGAAATTAAGCTAGAGATACTTTATAACTATCGCATTTTTGACATAAAATGCTCAAATATGGGTTGTCATTAGCTATGGTGGGTATGTATTACAATACCGAAGTACGAAAGACCGAATGTATTAAAACATCGAATGGGTCAAAAGACCGACACGATTTTTTCTGAAACCGTAAACTTTTCAGAATTTATTAAAACGGCATCCTACAGAACCCATTAGGTTAGGTTAGGTTTGTTTTCTAACAATCTTAAAAAGTTAACGGTTTCAGAAAAAAATCGTGTCGGTCTTTTGACCCATTCGATGTTTTAATACATTCGGTCTTTCGTACTTCGGTATTGTAATACATACCCGCTATGGTAGGTAATCTATCACTATCCACAGAACGGAGAAACTGTTTTAAGTTCGCCTTCATTGTTGTTTTATGCAAGTAGCACGATAGCTGGCTAACAGTATTAGGTAAAATACAGATGATAAAAGGTGTCACAAAATGAATCTGAACTATTTTAGTTTATTTCTCTTGCAATATCAAGGGAATATCCTTGTAAATGATTTTCAATAAATACTTATACTTAATTGAGGTTGCCAAATGTAGGTAGGTATGTATGTAAACCCTTTGTTGTACAAAAAAAAAGAAAAAGAACACTACTGACAACCGCTGAGATACAGTACCTACTTACAAAAGCGAATTTATACCTTTCTTTATGGGATCTCTCTACCAGTCAACCTTTGAGTGGATTAGATGAGCTTTTATTAAGGGACTGACCGACACAGAGTAAGTTAAAAAGTCAGAAATAATGAAAGCAAGAAATGTTTCTAACTATACAATTACTTAGCTGATGTTCAAAGCGTCACGTCATTTGACATTTCTAGTGAAAAATCTTTACAGCCCGTTCATTTGGACTTGCTTAACGTCTGGACAAATGTTCCGTCTTCATACGACATGTACTTATACTTAGATGATATGAATACAGGGTGACATCTAAGACGTAATACAAAATTATATTTTCTGGATCCACTCATGATTACGATCAACTTTTATTATGGGAGTAATATCGAAATCGGTAGAAAAAAAATTGAGCCTCGCATACTAAAAGCAATCAACTGGTTTCGCAATTTGTGTGGAGACGTCGATTTTGTGTTTACTTTTTCGAAGTTGGTCCTATAATAAAGGTTGATCGTAATCATGAGTGGATCTAGAAAATATAGTTTTGTATTACGTCTTAGATGTCACCCTGTAGATAGACCGTGAGTGTTTGTGGCAGGATGGACCGACTCGACCTGATCGCGGGCTACGGCACGCTGGGGCTGGAGCTCCTGACGCAGCTGGACAAGATGGACGCCGTGCTGTGTCCCGTTGGCAGCGGCAGCCTCGTCGCCGGCATCGTGCTCGCCGTCAAAAGCCTCAAGCCCAACTGCCTTATTTACGTAAATAAGATTTATGCTTAAATATTTGCCACACGGCCAGGACTAAACTGACTCGTAAAACGTAATCTTCGAAGGCATTTAAGACGAAGACGTTTGTCTCATATCAGGCCAGACTACCGTACGCGTACGCCACTAGCGTGCAGCTGTAGGTAAATAACGGACAATACACCTCGGCAAGACACCTAAGGCTCGTCTTTGAAATGGTTTTATTGGTCTAGTAAAAATGCCATGATCTTCCGAGATAATCGAACTTTTTTCAACCGACTTCAAAAAGGAGGAGGTTCTTTTTTTATAAAGAGAAGTCCGCCTTACTGTGAGATCAAAATAGATTAGGTAGGAATTAAATGGTTTAAGTCGAATCTGCATTGCACGCTGTCGATCAGAGCAGCCCCATCCCGGGGCGGCCAGTGGGCGTCGCGCGTCCCGGTGTCAACTACATGCTCCCGTGGCGTTCACAATGGCAACGAGGGAATTCGTGTGGACTTTAGTGGATATACCCCTTGGGCTGAATGCATAAGGTGCATTTTCCGTACCAAAAAAGTGAATGAAATGGTTTGATAGTAGCACCTACCTATCTTGTTTTATCTTTCTACTATGTTTACTTAGGGAGTAGAAAGTGTGGCAGCGCCCACGATGTCGCGGGCGGTGCAGGAAAGAAAGCCGGTGATGATCCAGGCCCAGCCGTCCGTCGCCGACAGCCTTTCCGCGCCCATAGCCAGCAACAACGCGTACAACATCGTTAGAGGGTACTTGGACAAAATGGTAAGAAAAATAAATCACTCATAGACAAAGTCCCAAGCAATAAGGCCGCCTCTTGCTTACCTAATAAGTATATATTTTTCCATCTACTTGTTTTTCTGTAGGTAAGTACATATTGTTTTCTTTGTGGTGTACAATAAAGAGTCATTGTATTGTATTGTCTGCTCTACATGTTGGGTTCTAAATTAGAGTGAGATTCATATATTTAAATCTCTAACATACATATACTTACTCACCTACTTTTTACTTGAACGAAAATAAGCCTCTCGAGTTTCATCGGTAAAATTAAAATAAAAAAATACTTTGCGTGTTTATCTGAATACATTTAATCCAGCAAAAAGTATTTGTGGAATTCTAGGACAGCAAAGCAATTGTTTTAGTTCTAGGACAGTCTTTGAACAGAATTTGAGTATTATAGTATTTTATGCAACGGTTGTATAAGTGAGGTCTTAAAAGGCGAGTGACGTGAGTTGCGATACGAGCGAATGCGAGTAGGTATCGCAATGGAAGACGGCACGAGCCGTTAAGGTGGAACGGCACGCTCTAGGCGCGAAATTCAAAATTTTTACAGGTTTTAATTTATTGTGTGTGTAACTGTTTAACTTCATATGGTACTTGCGGTTGTAAAACAGTGTTCTTTATATTATTGTGTAAAGCTTTTTAAGAATAAAACTGTTAGCTTGATATAAAAGTTGTCAAACATTCAACATTCGGACTTTCAACGTTTTGACAACTTTTATTTCAAGCTAACAGTTTTATTCCTAAAAAACTTTACACAATAATATAAAGAACACTGTTTTACAAGCACAAGTACCATGTGAAGTTAAACAGTTACACCGTTTACCCACAATAAATTAAAAACTCTAAAAAGTTCGAATTTCGCGCCTAGAGCGTGCGCTTCCACCTTAAGACCAAATTATACACCGTTGCATACAATATTTTTCCTACGACTCGACTCTACTGTACTGTACTGTACTGTACCCTACTGTACCCTATTTTACCCTACTGTACCCTACTGTACCCGACTGTACCCTACTGTACCCTATTTTACCCTACTGTACCCTACTGTACCCGACTGTACCCTACTGTACCCTATTTTACCCTACTGTACCCGACTGTACCCGACTGTACCCTACTGTACCCTATTTTACCCTACTGTACCCGACTGTACTTTACTGTACCCTATTTTACCCTACTGTACCCGACTGTACCCTACTGTACCCTATTTTACCCTACTGTACCCGACTGTACCCGACTGTACCCTATTTTACCCTACTGTACCCAACTGTACCCTATTCTACCCTACTGTACCCGACTGTACCCTATTTTACCCTACTGTACCCGACTGTACCCTATTTTACCCTACTGTACCCGACTGTACCCGACTGTACCCTACTGTACCTATTTTACCCTACTGTACCCGACTGTACCCGACTGTACCCGACTGTACCCTACTGTACCCGACTGTACCCTACTCTACTCAAACAGCAGGTCTAAACTGGGCTTTAGTGTTGAGTGTACCCTACATTTAATATTATGTGGCAGCTAGGTGTATCGTAATAACGACATTACGACACAAGTGCTGTTATGGCGAATAGATTAAGTATAGACTTTCTGAAGTCATATTATCTATGTTCTTATATATTTGTTCGCGACCATGTAAAAACCAGATAAAAGTACAGGAGTAGGAAAATTAAATAACTTAATCGCCCTTTTTAAATCGAAGTTATTTTTTTTATGAACATGAAGTAGAGGGTCGAATACGAGCAATGGTGCGTGAGCAGAGCACCACCACCCTTCGACATCAGAGGATTGCAGATGCGTTGCCAGCCTAGAAATTTCTTTGTAAATGTAAAATTTTTGATACGTAGGTAAATAAAGATATGCTTGAAAATTGCATCAATTTGTATGAAAATAAAACCACTTTTATTATGTTTTCTACTCCATCTTTAACGTTATTCTGAGCTTATATTAAACTTGTAACTGTAAATAACTAAGCTAATACTGTAATCTTTGTATTCCTAACAGATAACAGTCGAAGAACTATGGATATCACGCGCCATGCTGGTTCTATTGGAGCAGGAAAAGATGGTGGTGGAAGGGGCCGCGGCGTGCCCTGTCGCTGCGCTAATGGCCGGAAAAATGCCCGAACTACGCGGCAAAACGTAATAAACACGTAGCTACGGGAGACCACTATGAAATTCAAAGCTCGTATCATGCCGTCCCTTTCACTCTTCAGTTTAATACTATTAGCGTGAACGAAACGGCACTATACGAAATTAGAACGAAAAACGCACAGTAAATTATTTAACTTAGTTGGTCAGGGTTGGTTTTGATTGGATCTCCAGAATTGCTCTGCAGTTTATCTCAAAGTGCGAGGGGCTCAGCGAAGCACACTTTAAGGCCGGAGCCGCACTGGTAAGGCGACGGCGACGCGACAGCGATGTGACTAAATCAAATAGAGTTCGAGTTATGTGAGCGGCCGCATTGATCAGTATGTATATTACATACTGACGTATGTTTCTTTCCAGAGTGGTTTGCATCCTAACGGGTGGCAACATAAGCAACAGCTGCATGTCGGGCGTGATAGACCGCGGCATGGCGGCGACGGGGCGGCTCGTGTCGGTGAGCGTGGCCGTGTCGGACGGGCCCGGCGCCCTGGCGCGCCTGCTGGCCAAGCTGACGGAGGCCGGCGCTGACGCCAAGAGTATCACCACGGAGCGCTCCTGGGGCAAGCGGGACCCGTTCTCTATCTGTGTGAGTACGAATATGGACCGAGACTTGGGACTGATGATTATTATACATTGTATTAATCTATACATATAAAATTCAAAGTACTGACTGACTGACCGATATATATCAATGCACACTCCAAACCGCTGCAGCTAAAGACTTGAAATATGGCACACTAGATTGAGTGTCGTAGAGATACACTAAGAAGGGATTTGTCGAAATTTTCACGGGATAGGAAATAAATGGGATTTATACTTATTGTCGCTTCAAAGTGCCCCTGTCTCCGTAACTATATCATTATTAGGAACTAAATTTGGCATGCAAGTTGGTGATTATACCTAACAGTAAAAAACTAATTTTAGGATTTTCGGAACATCCCACGGCATAAGCAAGAAATGGGAATTATATATTCAATGCAATAGGACCCTAGATCATAGAGGTGCACTAAAAAGCGATTTTTGGAATTTCCCGCGGGATAGAGATCGGGAGTTGAACATTATGTACATTTTATTTGTGCATGGACGAAATCGCGGGCAAAAGCAAGTTCTAAATCAAGGGTCTTCAACCTTTTTGAAGTCAAGGGCCTAGTATACTCTGATATTGGTTTGGTGGGCCGCAACATAATAAAAACATTCCATTCTAAACTAAAAGTTCTTTTTAATCTGTAAATAGGTATAATTTGTAGACATGTGAATTTAATTTTGTCAATACAATGCCGGGCCGCCGGTTGAAGACCCTTGTTCTAAATAATACAATGCTACTAATTTCTAAATGGGAAAGTTGGATATTTGAGTGTTTAAATAAGTATTTGAATGTTTGTTGCTCCATCACGCAAAAACGGTTTAACGGATTCGGACGAAATTGTGGTGCAGTTAGTAGCGTACCTACCTACCTGGCGCTTATCTATTATCTATACACCGTGAAATTTTAGTGGTTGATTTCCCGAAACGAGGTGATTTAGTATCGATTGTACAATCGATTTATAATTACTATTTTGACTAGAGTCAAAAATCCAATTGTGAAAAACGAAAGTCGAAAATGACCGCAAACCAAATAGTAACGCTTCGTTGGTACCTAACCTAACGTACGATCGTACGCTACTTGTACCAACGAAGCGTTACTATTGGTTTGCGGTCATTTTCAACTTTCGTTTTTCACAATTGGATTTTTGACTCTAGTCAAAATAGTAATTATAAATCGATTGTACAATCGAAACTAAATCACCTCGTTTCGGGAAAACAACCACTAAAATTTCACGGTGTATAAATAAAAATGAATCACCGAAATGTTTGTACGCGTATAACTTCTGATCGACTGCACCAAATTAGATAATTATTTTTTTGTTGCGTTTGTTACTCTCAGGAGAAGGTTCGTATGAAATAAATTTTAGAAAAAATACAACGGGGGCGAAGCCGCGGGCATTAGCTAGTAGTATCATAAATGTAAGAGGTATCTTGTTACAGGTAAACTTAGTAATTGAGACGACCGACATCAACCACGCAAGAGAAGTGGAGAAGAAGCTGATGAAGGACTATCCTCACTCTCGCATCACTTCCATCTCCAATCCGAATGAGGCATGATGTATCACGTTTCAAACTACAAATCTGAAGTTTAAAAACATATTACATTTTGTTATGAAATTGCTGTATGACCACCGAAGTTTATGCAGAACAGTAAATAAAGATTGAAATTATATTGCAGACTATTTTATTATGGCCTAGACTGGACACTTAGTTAAGTTTTTGTGCCGCACACAAAACTAGGTACATACTTAGTCTTATTCCACTATCCCACTAGGTATATCCTACTTCCTACTTAATATTATACTTATTATAACCGTGAAAGTTTCTATGGCTAAAAAAGGGCTAAAACGATTGGACGGACGCTGATGAAATTTGGCACACAGATTAACTATAGGCAAGGATGATATAGACTGGATTAGCAGTCGCCATAGTATGTACAGATCGGCCGCGGAAAAATAGTTCGATTTATTAAATCTAGATGGCGCTGACATATAGCCAGAGGGTTTGAAAGCAAAACAATAAGACTACAGATGTTTCATATTACTACAAATTATTTTTCAAAAATATATATTAAATAATTTGAAATATCTTAGTCTTATTGTTTTGCTTTCAAACCCTCTGGCTGTATGTCAGCGCCATCTAGATTTAATAAATAGAACTATTTTTCCGCGGCCGATCTGTACTATGGCGACTGCTAATCCAGTCTATATCATCCTTGCTATAGGATACTTTTTTTGATACTCAGAAAATTGCATAGTTCCCGCGGGATAGCGATAAATTAATTCTTCACACATGAAGTTGCGGGCAACAGCTAGTTTCCTTTATGATATACCTACATAGAGTACATATTATAACAATATTATATTATAAGAATAGTGTGTAAACTTTTTTCAAAGCTGCAAACTTGAAAGTTACGATCATTCTTAAGTCACTTCATCCATCACTTCTATCAACTGAATCAATAACTCCAAAAACTGTCAAAATTTAAAATTTTTAGTTTATCAATAAGTAAAAATAAATCTAATAAACATGGTACGTATTTATCTCTAAGTATTAAGTTTAGATACCTATGATTGCGTTAAAGGAAAAACTTAGAACAAATAACTAAATATTTAAAGTTTACGACCAACGAACCAACCACCAACCACGACCAACTTAACGACCTCCTTAGCCTAGTTGGTAGTGACCCTGCCTACGAAGCAAGAGGTCCTGGGTTCGAATCCCGGTAAGGGCATTTATTTGTGTGATGAGCACGAATATTTGTTCCTGAGTTATGGATGTTTTCTATGTATTTAAGTATTTATTTATCTATATAATGTTTATCGTCGTCTAGTACCCATAGTACAAGCTTTGCTTAGTTTGGGACTAGGTCGATTTGTGTAAGATTGACCCCTAATATTTATTTATTTATTTTATTTATTTTTTTGTGGTCGAAACTCTGGGGTCATATAGCACTCATATGGCTCAGAGTTTCGACCACAAAAAAGCTCAGCAGTCTCTATGAAAATTGCTCGGTGCGCCTCATAGAAGAGTCCCCGTGATTAGGGCTACCAGCTAGTGCTCCGCCTGGTGGATCAACATTATCATACAACGTGGCAATGCTGCTAACCAGGGGCGGATTACCATTAGGCAGTAGGCAGCTGCTTACGGCCCCGCATCGCAAAATGGCACCCCGCGCGAAAGAAATAGATTAAAAAATGTCTCAGAGTGGAAATTGAACTGGAAAATTTGCATCGTAGATGACAATAAGTATTCTTGCTATTTATCGATTCATGATACCAGTTCATTTGAATTCTTGAGAAGTGCGTTGATATTTGACTGAAAGCGGGCCCAGAAAATGGCCTGGGGGCTCCAACATTGTTAATCCGGCCCTGCTGCTGACCGTCTGGGCACCACCCACACCACACCAATTGACGGCGACTTTAGATATATTTTTAACTTTAGACTTTGTTATGATTAATTTTGCTAGATTTTGTGACAATATTTTTTATAACTAAAACAATGTAGACCAATTACGACATTATTATGTTACTTGTACAGTCAGCAACAAAAATATGAATACACTCAAAGTACCAAAAATATAAATAAAATAAATAAATAAATATTAGGGGACAATCTTACACAAATCGACCTAGTCCCAAACTAAGCAAAGCTTGTACTATGGGTACTAGACGACGATAAACATACTTATATAGATAAATAAATACTTATATACATAGAAAACATCCATAACTCAGGAACAAATAGTCGTGCTCATCACACAAATAAATGCCCTTACTGGGATTCGAACCCAGGACCTCTTGCTTCGTAGGCAGGGTCACTACCAACTAGGCTAAGGTGGTCGTTATGCATCCACGACTCTATTACCAAGGCATAAAGGCGTGTATACATATTTTTGGTACTTTAAGTGTATTCATATTTTTGTTGCTGACTGTACCTACTATTAATTATTCTGTAACTTTACTCAATTATTTATAGGAAGAGTACGAGCTAAAGGACGAGAAACCGCATATTTTGACCTTCAATGAAATTAAACATGCGGCTGACAGAATAGAAGGCGGCATTATACACACACCATTATGTGTAAGTTTAATCAAATCTAGGATAGCTTAAAAACATTAGATATCTGGGTATAGGTACAGTCAACGACATAAATAAGTGATCACTTTTGTACCTTGTCACTTTCAGTCGTTACATAATTTCGCATGGCTTTTCAAACATGACGTTAAAGAGACAAGGTACAAAAGTGATCACTTATTTATGACGTTCACCCTACGACTCATAAAAGACGTAGGTACTCATAACAAGTCTACTAGATCTCATGAGTTGCACCAACTCTAATCTTGCTGGTAAGTTTAGAAGTAGAGGAAGTACCTACTTAAAGATGTCATCAGGCACCTAATATTCATTTGAATACTTACTATTTACAGGAAGCAAAACTAAGTAAATACATGGATTACAATATTTACTTAAAATGCGAAAATCTGCAATACACTGGAAGGTGAGTAATTAAATTGAAATACTATTTACACAACTTACAAAGTAGGTACCTACTTACAGGGTGATCAATCACTTCTAATCCTATATTCTACAAACTGTACAGAGATACTAAACCAATCATCATCAATTCATCACCCTCAAGGGCTATAATATAATCACGGATAAGACCACTGGTCTTCATCTATCTACAACCAGTGACTATAGAACGTAGACTGAAGTATATTTTTAGGCAGAAACCAACGGTTAATAATGCATAAAATGACTGACACAGCTGCGCAGAGCGTGGGGCCCGCAATGCGTTCTTCTCAGCGACTGACGACGTAACCCAGCGCGGGGTCATCGTGGCATCCAGCGGGAGCATGGCCTTGGGAGCAGCTTACCACGGCGGCGCTCTTGGTGTCCCGGTAAATCTTCTACTGCCACAGTAGTCTATAGCCGTCATCGTCAGCCGAATCGCTGCTGACTCTAAGGAACAATTACTGAGTAGACTTTCCTGATAGCCCAGATCTATGGGGCAAACAAGCGTTAGTTTTAGGGGCCGCCAATATCATAATATAACCACAACTTAGCAGTTAGCACCTATTCAACACCAACTATTTGTCTGTGATATTTATTTACATGGGAACCTTCACGTCATGTCGTTCGATTGCTTGGCTTCGGGCATCGTTTTATGTTAAAAGTCAATGCCCGTTAAATTGTGACTCTACCAACCGCTCGGCGCACTTGCAATACGTACGGCCATTACAGATCACTAGTCACATTAGCAGGCTTTGATCCGGGATTTCTTCAATTGATAAAAATGTGTGTATTGCTATAAAACTACAATTCAAGTATGACATAATTAAGTAATAAAGAGCCATAATTATTGTATTAATTCAGTTTTATTTAAAATTCAGTACAATTTTTCACCGTTTTCGAGTGCTATTTACCTACATGGATATATGATTTCAACAATTGTCCTCCAGGTGACGGTAATATTTCCGGAGCGCACGTCGCCAGCACAGGCGCAGCGTTGCTCGGAGCTCGGTGCCGACGTCGTACTGTACGGAGAGACAGTCGACGATGCCACCGCCTACGCGAGGAAGGTGTCTCAAGAGAGCCGGCAGTACTTGTTGAGGTCTGTCAAAGTTGATGGGGCAATACACCACTTCGTTCACCTAATGCGTTCGCCGAACTTGTTTCAAACTACTTCGGCCAATGAACGTCGTCTTCACATTAGTGTGTCCGCCTACTGCAGTGGTCATTACTAGGCGGTGCAGCTGTCGCTCGCCGAGTGCGGCCGACTACAGTCCTAGGTATAGCCTAAATCTTCCCAGGTGAATTTTTCGCTTCGAGCCCTTATCTTTCAAAACAAACGGTATCGTCATAGTATTAAGTTTCAAAATTAATGTAGTGGCTCGAAGCGAAAAATTCACCTAAAGTACCTACCAGACTTTTCCGTGGCCATTTGTTGTTTAGTAAGTACAGCCGATGAAACTGAATCGCGTCCTAAGATGGAACCTTTTCGCCGCAAATGTCACGTTGACATTACATTACATCTGCTAAAGAAATAATTGAGAATTTGATTGTGAAAAGTTTCACCTCGGTATGTGATACAATTTCTTCAACTATAGGAAGTACAGTCGTCATCAAAAACATGGTAGCAGTCAAGGTGCTCAAAAATATCTAAACAGGCACGTACTATACGTGATTGACAATACGGTCGTATTCAGACATTTTTAACCACCTAGAACGCTCCGATGTTTATGTCGGCGACTGTACTGTACTTACTGTAGTAAGCTAAAGTTGGTGTATTTTGTTTGCTATCGTAAAAAAATAATTTGTGCCAAATTTCTTACGACGCATTCTTCTTGGCATTCATGGTCTTTCCGAACGCGCTGGCAGACTCAAAAAATGACACGTAAAAGAGCCCATAACGGCCTGCTTACAGAAATATTATTTTGATTGATTGGGCAGTTCTGACGATCCATCGGTGATGGCGGGCCTGGGCACGGTGGGTGTGGAAATCGTGACCCAACTGCCGGAACTCGACGCGGTGATCGTGCCGGTGGCGAGCGGCGGCCTGCTCGCCGGCGTGCTCGTCGCCTGCAAAAAGCTCAAGTGCTCCTGTCTTGTTTACGTACGAACGAAAAAACTGAATCGTATACCACGGTAGACCTTTTCACTGCAAATATCCCGACAACATAACATTCCATACATCCGACAGACGCCATCGTGAAATAGATTGAGAAAAGGCTTCACCCTGGTATGCGATTTAGCGGGGTTACTACGAAATTCGATTTTCGAACTTCTCATCGTGCCATCTCTTTCACTCGTCTATTTATTACTATTAGCGTGAACGGAATGGCACGATACGAAGTTCGAAAATCTAATTTCTCAACTGTACGGCTTGACATTTGATATTGTAGTGGCCCTAGCGCCATCTAGTATCGACTAGTTGAACTGTTACGACAAACTGGCAGTTTGTGTCATCTAGATTTGAAGAAAATAAGACAAATCTAATCGCGACAAATACTTAGTTCAAAATAAACGAAAAAGAAACTAAAAATGTTCAGTTTTGAAGTTACGTAGAAGAGGACGCCTTCAATTAATTTATACCTATACCTTTAATTCTAGCAATTTATCACTTTAGCAATTTAAGTTCATATTCGTGAAGTACAACAAAATGACTACCTTGCTACTCTACAGCCACTTGCGATTGCGGAGTAACGAGTTAAATTATTTTAGTTTTGATCTTTGTGCAGGGAGCAGAATGCGCTAAAGTCCCTAAGATGATGAAGGCACTCCAGGCTGGGAAACCGGTGTCCGTACCCGTGGTTCCCAACATAGCAGATGCGTTGAACTCTTCGATCGTCGGAACGAATGCATTCGCCACCATTAGAAGTAGACTCGACAGAATGGTAAGTGTCCTAACGTTTCATAAATAATATGTAAAATGGAAATGCTGCAAACGCCATCTCTGGAGATTTTTTTACCATTTAGGTATTATTTAAAACAGATCAGAGATTGACCCAGTGTTGTCACATCTACCAACTTTTTGATAGATCTACCTATTTTGCCTCCGTTCTACCTATCTACCACCCGCGGCCTCAAATCTACCTGTTTTTCAAAACATTTCCTTTGCAAACAATTTCTTTGTTTCTATCCACTTCCTCATAAAACTGCGAATATTGAGAGGCTATTATCGTCCATAATTAATATGAAACTTACCAAACTTTAGAGGGACTGCTGGCACACACAAAGATTTGTTTTTAAAAGTTGTGTTTCTAACTCCGACCATTTGAAATTGTTTTACAAAAACATGTTAAAGCAGCGTCAATAAATCCTTTCCAACATTTTAACGCATTTTTATTCAATAAAAGGGACTGATTTGACTAAAACGGTAGATCTACCTATTTACATTTTCAGTTCTACCTATTTCTACTAAATTTTCATTCCATTCTACCGTTTTTTCAAAATTGTATGTGACAACACTGGATTGACCTCTATCTCTAAAAGTAAGTGCAGTGATGCCGAAGATGTGCTCAAAGAGTATTGTAATATTATATGAACAAGAGTGGCAACTCTATGGTCAAATATGCATGTATGGAAGGTGCTGCTGCCCTACGCCCTGGTGAAGAACTAATGTGACGTATCTATAGATGTATACCTATCTATATGTATATGTTGGTAGTGATGTACAGCTATAATTACGCGTAATTTTAATTGATAGGCTAATTGCCACTATTCGTATTTTAGCCGTCTAATTCAAATCAGCATATACGAAGTATAAGCGGCTAAACCCGATTTGCACTAAACGGCTAAAATACGAACATTGGCAAGCGGCCTATCAATTAAAGTCCTTGACCGTACAATTTGGTACGCCATGGCCATGGCCGATGAATGACAACTGACAAGTTTGACAAGTCAACCAAGATGGCCGCTAATTTAGTTCTCCACCAAACAACCAGAGATCGCTGTAGTCGCATGAAAAGTGTGATATATGTAAGTGTGCCCCCCCTGGATGTGCTCCACTGACTCCGTAACGCTATTTACTCTGGCCCTGCATACCCTTAACTAAAAATATCAAGTAAATAGACGACGAAGTGTTTCTATTCCTTAACAGTCCGCATTAAGTATAAAAGGTAAAGCGAAGCGCTTTTGTGTGCTCCCCACCTGGTAATACAATGATGAAATGCAAATTTACCCATATCTATCTGTTTGTAACCTTACTTAAACTTCAAAAAGGGCACGAGTAATGAAACAACAAGTCACTATTGAGAGTATATTAATATTAAAGTAGTACCGCTACTTAAGAAATCTACGACAGACAAACGATACCGCCATTCAGGATTTGCGGCCGTCGGTACAGCGCCATCTAGCGACACATAGAATTACTATTACCGCAGTTCTGTATGGACGCAAACACTATCCGATAAAATACAAGCAAGTCATTTATTGCCAGTCGGGGATAGTGCTAATTCCGCGTATCTGACATTTAGCCAATTTCTAATTTTTATTCCAAATTCATTCAAATATGATTTTAAAACCATCCACTACATAACTAAACTATATGTAGTGTAGATACGCGATATTTACTTATGGTAGATAAACGGATTTTGCACCATCCTCCAAAGATTGTTTTAGGCTCAGTATTTCGGCCCCGAACATCGGCGCATTACAAATGAGTCTATGGACTCTGCGCCCTATTGAATCCAAAGCGGCTAACTGGTACTTAGCGGAACCGTCCCAAAGGTCGCAGCAGCGGTATTTTGGGAACGAAAGAAAATGGAGCCTCGCTAATGCGACTTCGCCCATTCTACTACGCTACGCCACGCCTGCTTCGTATATCGTGCCGTTTCGTTCACGCTTATTGGCTAGCGTTGAAAACATTTCCTCCCCATTAACTTCCAATTTTTGCCGTGTTGTGCGCTGCGATCGTTTTCTGTACCCCCACCACCCGCTTCTGGCTTCGTGCACGACGGTGGCGCCGCGTAGCGTTGACAACATTTCCTCCCCATTTACTTCCAATTTTTGCCATGTTGTGCGCTGCAATCGTTTTCTGTACCCCACCACACGCTTCGCACATAGATAGCCAAATAGTAGGCATTAGACAAAACTGTGAAAGGGACGATACCAATTTGGAATTTCGTAGTCCCCCTGTGGGTGGTAGAGCCAAAAGCTGTTTCGGCGTAAAATACCTCACCTTATACAGAATGCCCAGTTCCTGGACACGCGGCAGCTCGTCAAGTTCAAGCAAAATGTTTATTCATGTGATCTTTATCCCCGCTGTAAACTTTTAGCTGATGGTGGACGAGCAGTTCATAGCGCAGGCGCTGATAAGCGTGTTGGAGCGTGAGCGGCTGGTCGCGGACGGCGCGGGCGTCTGCGCCGTGGCCGCCGTCATGCAGGGACTGGTGCCTGAGCTCAGAGGGAAACGGTACTTACATTTAGAGCCTGTTTAACCACACCTGTTTTCTGGTACCCAATTGGATCCTATTCTGTTCCTGGTATAATGAATGAGTGATCTGTTTTTGGCCTTACAGAGATACCTCTCACATAAAATCATCATCATCATCATCCCAGCCTATATACGTCCCACTGCAGGGCACAGGTGAGAGGGCTTGGCCCGTAGTTCCCACGCGGGCCCAGTGCGGATTGGGAACTTCACACACACCATTGAATTTCTTCGCAGGTGTAAGCAAAGCAAGTTTCCTCACGATGTTTTCCTACACCGTAAAGCTAATGTAATTTCGCACATAAATTCGGAAAAATTCAGATTTGCGAGCCGGGTTTTGAACCAACGACCCGCTTGAGAGGCCATAGGTCAAACCGCTAGAACACCACAGCTTCTTTCACATAAAATAATAGGAATTAATCAACGAGTAGTGTAACGGGCCCTTAATTTATGAAGTTTTAGGGTTTTTTTTTTATGAGGCTGGCATAGTCACACAGGTGCACTAAAGCCTCGAAAAAAAAATAGGAAAAAAGGGTTTTTTTTTTTATAAGAGACAGGGAAGGCACAAGAAAGGCGACCGATTCATGGTTAATGATCGATCACTGTGTTACAGACACAATATTAGAGGCATCGTAAATATTCATATTCATTTATTCATTCAGATTCATGTTCATTACATTTCCACCATAGTTTCCACCATAGTTTCCATAGTTTCCACCATAGAGTGCTAAGAGGTTATCAATAGTTTTTCTGCCCTACTTTCCATGCTGGAACAAACACTGTTAGAAGCCGACTCGCATTAACCTTATCTCAGTAAGCTGCCTTGGGCATATATTACGTTATATGCAGGCTGTACTGCAGGAAGTGCTTACAGCGCTTCATTTATACTTAGCGTCACAATTAACGAGTAAGATGGTTGTTACAGTTCCTCAAGATCTTAATTGGTTTTACAGGGCTATTTATTAGTTTATTACAAATATAGGTACTGTGGGACTGTAGCTAGCTAGAATTTAGGTAGATAAGTACGGGAAACGCGCGTGATGCTAAACTAGCAAATAATAAATATGGTTATCTTCATACGTGGATTTATTCATTGATTAAAACTATACTTTTACAAACTTAGGTCCAGTGTTGTCACATACAATTTTGAAAAAACGGTAGAATGGAATGAAAATTTAGTAGAAATAGGTAGAACTGAAAATGAAAATAGGTAGATCTACCGTTTTAGTCAAATCAGTCCCCTTTATTGAATAAAAATGCGTTAAAATGTTGGAAAAGATTTATTGACGCTGCTTTAACATGTTTATGTAAAACAATTTCAAATGGTCGGAGTTAGAAACACAACTTTTAAAAACTTTAAACTTTGTGTGCCAGCAGTCCCTCTAAAGTTTGGTAAGTTTCATATTAATTATGGACGAAAATAGCCTCTCAATATTCGCAGTTTTATGAGGAAGTGGATAGAAACAAAGAAATTGTTTGCAAAGGAAATGTTTTGAAAAACAGGTAGATTTGAGGCCGCGGGTGGTAGATAGGTAGAACGGAGGCAAAATAGGTAGATCTATCAAAAAGTTGGTAGATGTGACAACACTGCTTAGGTCCAGCACATTCGGCTGTCCGGAGCAATCTGCCCTGGCTCGCATGCCGCTGACAATTCTATTTATTTTAAATCAAGTTCTAGAATTTATTTATAATTTTTATACATAATAAAATTAGACTAACCTGCCAGTTGTTCAACATTTACCACTGGCTAGCGGTATAGAGCCGTGCCTACAGTACCCTAGCTGTATTTAACCATTACTGCAACATTCCAGCACAGTCTGCGTGATAAGTGGAGGCAACATAGATTCTGGGCGCTTGGCGCGTTCCATTCAGCGCGGATTGGGAGCTTGCGGGAGGTTGATCCGCTTTGCAGTACCGGTGCCCGACCAACGGAGTGGTTTGCAAAACCTGGCCAAAACCATTTCTGAAGAGAATGCGGTACTCAAAAGCATCGTTACTGAGCAGATGTGGGTCCATAGTGATGTCGGAACTGTGTGGGTAAGTATTTGTAACCCCCCCGACACAAAAAGAGGGGTGCTATAAGTTTGACCGCTACGTGTGTCTGCCTGTGGCATCATAGCTCTTAAACGGGTGAACCGATTTGGATGCGGTTTTTATTTGAAATCAGGTTTCTTGGCGATGGTTCTTAGACATGTTTCATCAAAATTGGTTCAGCCGTTTCAAAGTTATCAGCTCTACTGTTAGCTGCGGAAGGGATCTTAGACGCAGATGTGTGACCTAATTGCGTTGGGGGTTTTAAGCTAGTATAGAATAAAAATTTAGGAGGTATGGGCATTTTCAATAAAAAGTGTAAGTACCCTTTACTCATATTCATTTTCCTAAAGAAAAAAAGTGTCCTTATTTTTTAAACCAGTTTCGTGTTTTTTTTTTCATAGTTTATACAGGGTAATTTTTTTATCAATGCACAAATTTTAATATATGATTTTGTATCGTTAATATATTTTATTACTATAATTAAAAAAAAAAACATTACCTACTGCTGCGTTAGGGTCCATGAATATCGTTAAGTTAGTGGAATCATTAATTCGGCAATATCTCTTATATTTTATAAGCGTAAAAATAAAACATGTGTTATTGATTAACTAACAATAGCAAAGCAAATATTAAAATTCGAGCACTTATTAAAAAAAAATACCATGTATGGCTCCTCACAACACAAAAAAAACGTATGAAAAATTAGGGACATTTTTTTATCACCAAAATCAATAGCGCTCTTGACTCGGAGAAAAAGGCAAAATTTCCTCATTTCAAAATATTTTTCCTCTTTTTATTGAAAATGCTAACTAATATTCAATATTTATTTGCTAGGCTAATGTCGTGGTGGAAACAGGCAGTGAAGACCATGCCGTTAATTTCAAGGACCATGTTCGAGATCTATACCCGACCGCAAGATTCGCCATTGTGGATCTTGACGACAGACACAAACTTTCTACAAGATAAACAAAAACTGTAAATTTTGTTACGAGTCGATTGACCATTTGACTAAGCGTTTAAAAGGGATTTTGCGGATTAACCCTTCCTTTGATTTAGCACTGATCAGTGACAAAATCACAATTGGCTAAGTAAAGTTTTTTGAAGAGGTGCTAAATATATTTTTTTTCGACAGTAGTCATCTTCTAGACCGAGAAACTGCAGCTGTTTTATTTTTATCTCCTATTGTTTACTGGAAATATTTTTTAAGTGTTCGAGATGACATTTGTGAGATTTAATGGCTGACAAGCGGTTTGTGCTCAGTACTTAGTAGAAATAGAAAAAAAAACGAAGTCAATTGTCAATGTCAAATGAAATCTAACCGTTTGCGTTTCGTTTACTTTGCATTGTCCAAAAAGCAGTTCCAAAATAATGATCAAAAATATTCAATCGTGATTCAATTATCGTGCATAAGTCGTGGAGGAATGCGGTAAAATTGTAAATCCGGATTTGGTGCGGAGGTTGTTAAAAATAGTCCAAAAATCACACCAAAACGCAAAGCAAACGAAACGCAAACGGTTTGACATGGACAAAAGTGACAGATGACTTAGTTTTTTTTCTGTTTCTACTAAGTACTGAGCACGAACCGCTTGTCAGCCATTAAATCTCACAAATGTCAACTCGAACACTTAAAAAAATATTTCCAGTAAATAATAGGAGATAAAAATAAAACAGCTGCAGTTTCTCGATCTTCGGAACGCCGACTGTCGAAAAAAAATATAATTAACACCTCTTAAAAAAACTTTACTTAGCCAATTATATAAAATTAAATGAGTGAATTTAATAAATCAAAATTCAATAAAATGTATCTTATGATTTTGGCACTGATCAGTGCTCCCGCACACAACAGGGGCAACATTGAAAAGCGCCAATTCATAGTAAGGGTTAAATTAAAATTTAATTTCGGCAATATATTGTAAAGGGAATAAAAATTGAAACAACTAAGTTTGTGTTTTTTTTTATTTTGTAAACTTATCCATAATCCTAAGCAACGGGATCGTCACCCTTCGTCGCGCGAGTGTAGATCACCTGTCCATGGTGCTGGACTACTTGCTTGATTAGACCTGGAAAATACAAATTGTTGCAATTAGTCACTTGTTTTAATAATTAAGATAAGATTGATAGAAGAGTTGCAAAATCAGACTCAATATATCAGTTTGTAACTGTCATGGGTTATCCAGAAGAAATGATCATCATTAGGATATTACAAAGTTTGTTAGGTCATTTGTCAGTTAGGTATCAAAGGTAGAGACCTACATAGACATGTAGCATTGTATAGAGTTTCTAAACTCCAAACTCAGATAAATCCACCCTACTCTCTTAGGAGATTATCTACCTTACTAGCTGTTGCCCGAAACTCCGTCTGCGAATAATAGGGGTAGGTATACAAAAAATAGCCTACTACCTATTCTCAGACCTACCAAGTACAGAGAAAAAAAGTTTCATAAAAATCGATTAAGCCGTTTTGGAGGAGTTTGACAACAAACACCGTGACACAAGATTTTTATAGTGTCCGACCGAAGTTTCGGTTTCGGTTTCGGTTTCGGCCAATTTCGGCCAAAAAAGTGATTTCGGTCGAAGTTTCGGTTTCGGCCAGAATCCGGCCGAAACCTTCGGCCGGGCCGAAATTACTTCGCGGCCTCTCGCGGCTCTCGCATCGGGAGCGCTCGGCTTAATTCGGGCACGCTCGGCCGGGTAGGTATTGGTAATGCATCGGCGGCCGGCCCAGCTGGGGGGTTACTACGAAATTCGAATTTCGAAGTTCGGATCGTGCGGTCCCTCACTCTCGTAATAAATACCATTAGCGTGAGCGGAACGGCATGAAACGAAGTTCGAATTTCGCGCTTCGTAGTATAGGGCCTGGGACCAGCGATAGTACCTAGTATGCATGCAGTTTGTGGCGTTTGTTTGTGAACCACAATCATGGCGCGCGACAAAATATGGTGAATGTTGTTTATTTATTAAATTATTATTTACTTTTTAGAATCTGTTACTGCATTTTATGCTGTGATTAATGAACAATACGTTTGATATTAGGATTGTGAATTTAGTTTAGACGTGATAAGAATAGGTTGTTTGTTTTGAATAATATAATACCTATGCTAAGTCATTCTTCATTAAAAATAAACGTTTTTTATTTTGTTTAACAAAAAAAGTATCTGTTCTCATATAAGAAATCCTTACGATTTGTAAAGTAATTTTGAATATTTTGTTTGATATGATACGTCTTCAAAATTTTCGGTTTCGGTTTCGGTTTCGGCCGAAATCAGAAAAAAACCGAATATTCGGTTTCGGTTTCGGCTAAAAATCGTGTTTCGGTCGGACACTAGATTTTTATATATTAGAATATTTACCTTTTCTATAATACCAAAATACTAAAAATTCTTAGAATAGCATTTATCAGAGTTTAAAGTTAAGCAACTCAAGTGCATTACATCCTGTTTTGAACTACACATCAAAACATTCAGTAGTTATTCTTAAGATTTATTTGTACTTCATAAAGTGCATTAGGACTTATGAGGTTAAGATACAATTTTATTGCTTATCAAATAATTTTAAGTAAAACAGCCCTTGATGCATGACAACCATGGTTCAACCCTTGGTATGCAGGAAGTGAAAAGAAAAACCTGTATTCTAGTCTAGTCCACAAACAAAACAAAAAATCAAAATTTAAAAAATAATTACATTAGAAGTAATCGTTTTTTAAGGATCCGATCATGGTAAGACGGTGCTAGGGGGTCCTCCCTTGAAAAAGGTTAGAAAACCCTGGTTTAGACCACCTAATATTTCAAACAGAAAATAAATACATGCATCCATAGCTAGGAGAGTATAACTGCAAATAATTACAAAATTTAACTACTGATGTTTAAAATGCACATAAGACCACTAGTTAGTACAATTTTGTAAAACTCCCTAAGCACTCCGAAATAAATTTTTGCACTTTAAACATGAAACTTTTTGCACTTAACATATCACACTCTTAGATCAAGAATGTGTTAATTCAAAATAATCCACAATTTTAATTCAGACTTTCCAGAAACTCAATCAAGTCTAAATTAAAATGGTTATTTTCAGTTGATGCACACTTGATCTAAGAATGTAGTATTGTAAGTTGAGAGCCTTGGCTAAGGAATTATTATATTTGAGGAACCTAGTGGCAATAAGGGATAGTTCAGGCTACAGCATAATGTGATTTTCCGTGTACTGCCTTTTCGGCAAATTACTTTTCGCAAACTGATTCATTTGGCAAATGTTTAATTTCCCAAGTGTTAATTTTTTCTGAAACTGTAAACTATTCAGGATATACTTCAGGACTATCCTGTAGGTTAGGTTAGGTTTGTTTTATAACAATCCTGAAAAGTTTAGAGTTTCAGAAAAAATAAACATTTGGGAAATTAAACATTTGCCAAATAAATCATTTTGCGAAAAGTTTTTCGCCGAAACAGTAAACCAAGCAGCAGCAGCAGTATGTCCAGCAGTGGACGAACATAGGCTGATGATGATGATTAGTAAACCATGATTTTCATGTAATGGCACAAGATTCATACTAGCTTACCTATTTAACTAAGCCAGCCATACTCAACCTTTTTTAATACAGGCCATAGCAATGGTCCAGCAGTCCACAGTACTGTTTCAGCAGTAGTAAAAATGGTTGAAAATAAATAAAACCAACAAATGGAGTAAACAAGCCACCCTATGGTACCCAAGAGATGGAATTAGAAAACAAGGCTGTCCAAAAACAAGACGGGAAGATGACATCCACATAACCTTGGGGCCTTACTGGTCTAGAGTTGCAGAAGACAGATTGCAATGGAGAAAGTTGGAGGAGGCCTAACCAAAAGACACACAGAACTGCGGGACAACCTATAGTTTTATTAAAAAAATATCATTATGTGTCTTTGTATCCTAGTTTCAGAATAAACGGCTAAACAAATAACACCAGGCATAGAAGCTTGGTAGGCCATATATTGAGTATAGCTGAGCTAGACTATCAGAGATAAAAAAAAAAAAAAGAAATGCTGCACTGAGCGAGGTTAAGAAAAGAAAGCAATCCTAATGGTAGTTTTTTTTAACAGTTCCTAGTTTCCTCACGCAGCTCTTGTGAATTTGCAGCCTAACACAATTTTACTTTAGAAGTTCACTCAAATAAAATACCACAAAACATCTTACCCTTTTCCCTAAGCTCAACGAGCGCTCGTCTCGCGAGGGAGCCTCGAACCTTTAGCCTTTCGGAGACCACGGCGGGTGTGATCAGCTTGTACTGGGGCACTTCTTTGTATAGCTTGTCATAGGTGGCCTTGTCGAACAGGACTTGGTTGTTCAACTTGTCACGGACTTTACCTTTGGACCACTTCTGCAAGACAAAAAGTAATGACATGAATAAGATGCAAGAGTTACAGAAGCTTAGGTTAAAAACTAACTTATACCATCAGCCTCAATATATCAGTATTTACTCTCAATTAAATTCAAGATAAAGTGTGTAATCATCTGGTATATCAAGTTTTTATAACAAATTTGCTCACGAGTTCTGTTGAAAAAGTACTACGAGCGGAATAAAATTCACTGAAGTGACATGGACATAACCTCACTTAATTTAACTTTTAACTTGCTTACCTTCTTCTTGGCTTTACCGCCACCTGACCCCTCCTTCTTCTTTTGTGTCTTTTGCGGCTGCTTGGCCGAGGATTTCGCGTCCTTCTTGGGCGGCTAAAATCACAAAATTATTGTTGACAAGTGACATCGCCACGAGGTTTACGAATGAACACTTCCACTAACACAGATTCTAAGTAACTTTCCGTGTAATCGATATTTTAATTAAAATTCACTTTAAAAGATGCATTTCTAGAGCATTTATCATTTTAAATTATTTTATTCAAGAAATTTTCAAGCCCCGCACTGAATACTCACCATCTTGGAAACCGGAAAGAAAGATGGACGTCGCTCGGTGTTGCTACAGTATCTGTAGTGGTGGGATATGAGTAAAAACCGGATTTAACGATGTTTAACGTTTTTAATTTTTTAATTTGATAAAAACATCATTTAGTATTCGTTATTCATATATCCTAAAAATACTATTTGTATTTAAATTAAAAAGTATATAATTTAGTATCTGGTTATTACTGTCATCGAATTCTTTTGGGTTAGGCGCACATTATCAGATTTTTTTGTGTCTTCCTTTCGACCCACACCACAGATAGAGTACGACATTAAAAATAAAAGTAGAAAACAGACGAAAAATCGTAATACCTGGGGCGCTACTACGAAATTCGAAATTCGAAGTTCGTATCGTATTATCCCTCTCACTCTCGTGTCAAATCATATTAGCGTGAGCGGGACGGCACGAAACGAAGTTCGAATTATGAACTTCGTGGTAGGGCCTCTGGTTTACACTCGCGTACGAGTGGCGAGGCGAACTGCGGGACGAGCCACGAGACGAGAGTGTGAACAGGCGCGCCTCGCGCCTCGTCTCGTGATTTGACTTGATTTTGAGGCTCGCGTCTGGAGCGAGACGACGAGGCGAGGCGCGAGGCGAGGTGACGAGGCGAGAGTGTAAATCAGGTATAAGGCTATAATAAACCGGGAGCGCGGGGAGCCAACGGAGCGTGCCCAAGCGCGATCAATAACAGTGAATCAAATATGGTGTGCCGCGTTGCCGGTGGTGTGTCACCGTATATTCGATTCAGTGTTATAGAGCGCGCTGGGAACGCTCCGTCGCTTAAATTATCTAAGCTCCGTCGGCGCCTCGCGCTTCCGATTTGTGTTGGCCTTTACATGCGAAATTATTGCCATATCAAAAATGTAAGTTACGAAGAAAGTGACGCCAACGTTGCGGCGTGTAATAAAAGAGGAAACAGATGAAATAAATGAACTGAAACCATTACTTTGCTCATCCGCGACCTTATAATTATGCAAGAAATGTGTGTTTATACAGTTCCTCCACCTCCACACTGTACGAACATACACAAATCACACAAACCCAACCACCACCACCACCAAACTGCACTGACGCGTTTCATCCTCAGAGTATCACTACCGTTCACTATGCTACCATAGGTGATAGTTGGATTTCTGTGTGTTCGTACAGTGTGGAGGTGGAGGAACTGTATGAACACATTTCTTGGATAAACGTAGCTATCATAAGGTCGCGGATGAGCTAAGTAATTGTTTCAGTTCATTGACATGGACCTTCGCAAAGTAACGCCCGATTCAATAAACAGATGAGATCGCTGAGTATGTGGCTGAGCTGTGCGAGAATAAGGACGGGCAGACTCATTTTCTACTTTACTCACCGCTAAGCTTCCTTGCACTGATTTGGTGGGCAAAGGATTAATAAAATTATAACAAGTTGGAAAAAATAAAACTTTTACAAACCCAACAAATAAAACTGTATTTACAAATTACATAAACATTATATTTTACACATTATTATAAATTGCAATACCCATCTTGAGCTTTAAGCACTTTGCATAATATAAACTAATAGGCTATAATTAATTAATAGCCAGTTAAACCATCCACATTATGTCATTAATAACTATCCTGTCTTTTAATTTTCGTTGTCATTCAGATTACACAACTAGGAGATTATATGGTGTCAAATGTAGTATGAAACCTCACAGCACATATATCTGGATTACAAAGGAGAAAGCTCAGGAGGGCTAGCAAAGTCTACTTTCTTACGCCGAGGTAGACAAATGATTTTTATTTCGCAACCTGACTTTCACACACCTTGTCGATCTACAATTTTATGTAAATATTTTGTCTATAAATGGACTTTCAGCAGACAATATATAGCCAAACATTTTCTTGGTAAACAAATTAACTACCATGGCTCTGAAAATTTCCCAACAACATGAACACCAGGCAAATAATAAATTCAAGGCGTGATTCACATTTGCGACTGTAAGGACTCGTAATACGCTAGCTCCTCGTTGGTGACGGACGGCCGGAAGGTTTCTACGCCTTCCCACAGCTCAGACACCCCCAGCACTATTGAGTCCGGACTTAGCTCGCTTTCTTTCACCAAACCTGCGAACCAAACAATGAAAAAAAAAAGAAAAAATGAAAAATTGTTTATTTTCCTTGTAACAATGTATTACAAAAGTCTGCGAGGGAGGGATATCACCGTCATCCCAGTCTATATACGTCCCACTGTAGGCCACAGGCCTCCTCTCAGATCAAGAGGGCTTGAGCCGTAGTTCCCACGCGGGCGCAGTACAGATTTGGATCACACCATTGAATTTCTACTCAGGTGTGTGCAGGTTTGCTGACGATGATTTCTTTCACCGTAAAGCTTATGGTAAATGTCAAATGTAATATAGCACATAAATTTCGAAAACTCAGAGGTGCGAGGCCGGGCTCCAACCCAAGACTCTCTGATTGAGAGGCCATAAGGCAAACTACTAGTCCACCACGGCTTTTGATCAGCTGCTTCTGATTAAGTTCTGAGCTTATAATAGGGTATTTGAGAAATTGGTTAGAACTATGTCCTGGAATTATTCGTTGAATAAAGAGCTCTAATAAAAATCATGTAATTGGTTGAATCAACTTTTTGTGTTGTTTAGTCTGTCCCCGGTTGTCCAAGTGACATCTTTATACTGTTTCATAGATAAATATGTACTTAGGTTGTCCAGGAGACAAAAAAGTGTAACCATAGCAACGGGCGGTAAGAAAAAGTTGATTCACCCAATTAACCCAGAAATAAAATTAATTGGATTTATCTAAGTATTGGAGATTTGTATTTTGACAGCTTCTAAAGCGTTGAAGCCGTGGTGGGTTAGTGGTTTCACCTGTGGTCTCTCAAGCAGAGGGTCGTGGGTTCGAGTCCGGACTCGCACCTCTGAGTTTTTCAGAATTTATGTGCGAAATTACATTTGTAATTTACCACGAGCTTTGCGGTGAAGGAAAACATCGTGAGGAAGCCTGCAGACACCTGAGAAGAAATTCAATGGTGTATGTGAAGTTCCCAAACCGCACTGGGCCCGTTTGGGAACTACGGCCCAAGCCCTCTCATTCTGAGAGGAGGCTTATGCCATGCAGTGGGACGTATATAGGCTGGGATGAAACGTATACATGTTAATTGATTGGTTGTATCAAATAGTTCATTTGATTGTCTGCCGAGTCCATTACGGTTACTCACCGCTGTTCAGTTTGTGCACTAGGGCTCTGACGGCGGCGGCGCGCGCGGTCGATACGACATGTAGCAAGTCTGCGCCGGTGCAGCTCTCCGGAAGTGCCGCCGCCAAGTCCGGCAGACTCACCTCGGGACGCAGGTTGTAGCTGCATAAATAATAAGCGTAAATGACAGCGAAAATAAATAATAAAGTAGACCAAGAAATTCCTTTACAACCCAACCGAAAGTAAATTATAAAGTCAACACCCGTCAGGGGTTTCCTTGGGTGAAACAACTTTTTTGTGTTGTTTACTCTGTCCTCGGTTGTCCAAGTGACATCTTCATAATGATTCATAGAAAAATGCTTAGGTTGTCCAGGAGACAAAATTAGTGTAACTATAGCAAAAAAAAGCATGAAAATGGTGGCATGAAAAAGTTGATTTACACCCTTACTACATATAGTAGTAGAGCCCGAAAGGCTAAATGGGGATTTACTCAAGCGTCTTGTAATTGAAAATAATAATGTTTAAATACACAGACTGACACATTTTAAGTAGGCTTAAATAAATAGATAAGATTAACGATTACTTACACTAACGATTATTTGCACATATCTAAGCCATACCTACATATATTATAAGTACCTAAGTAAGTCTATAGTACTTATAGCGCTGAACCAAAAGTTTATTGTCTGCTATATTAAAAAAAAAGTACTTATAGTACTAGGTTTTTGCGATGGTCAGCCCTGTGTATCTTACGCACACATTGACGCGTGTACAGTCGAAAGCATAAACATGTGTACAATCATTTCGTCAAAATATGTAAACATCAACCTTATGGTTAATGACACATACAGATATTTTTGACACCTTGTTAACGTATATATATTTATGCACTTGACCGTACAGACGTCGTCGTGCTATGTAGATTCAAGAACGCGTATTTTGAAATCTGTCAGTCAATTGAAATTGCAAACAATGTAAACAAACCTTGTATTTAAAATGTCTTTAATTTCCATTTTCCCACATCAAATACTGCTAAATCCGTGTGTTATTTAATCAATACTTACCACAACACTATCCTGAACCATTAAAACAGTAAACAAGTGCTGGAATATGGATATTTCATTAAATGGTTTATTTATATTGTTCGCAATTTCAATTGACAGCGATTTTACGTCGTGGCCGCCGTGTGGTTATACCTTCTAGACAGAGCTTTGAGCACTCTGGTCTTCTCCTCCACGCCGCAATACGGGCCGACGTACACGAGCTTGTCGAGGCGGCCCGGCCGCAGCAGCGACTGCTCCAGCAGGTCGGGCCGGTTCGTCGCGCCCATTATGAACACGAGGCTGCTCGATTCGGCGTCTAGAATTTAATGGTATGGTACTGTGATTTATAAAGTCACGATCAACAGACATGGCTGTATGGATACCGTCGATCATAATATATACTTGTAGGTGCACGATGGCCGCTCGAAAAATGGAGCCGGCTAAACAAGGCATAAATCAAGTTCTCAAGCCGATTACTAAATCAAGTTCTCTGCGCCGAGAAACCGCTGCGCTGGCAAAAACACTAGTGTAAACAAGCTCTAAGTATTTCGGATACAAAAAAAACTCTTGAACTATGACTATGATGAGCAACCTTCCTCGCTGGTGACGCCGTCCAGCTCGGCAAGCAGCTGGCTGACCACGCGGTCGCTGGCGCCGCCGGAGTCGCCGGCGGCGCCCCTTCGCGGCGCCAGCGCGTCCAGCTCGTCCAAAAACACTATGCACGGGGAAGACGCTCGCGCCGATTCGAACACTGCCAAAAACACAGATTTCGCTATTAAATAAATAAATATCACGAGACAATTGACTTACTGAATTGACAATTGAATTGATGTACTGTTTTTTTCGTATGTGTGTATTTTGTTCAGTGTTAAGTTAGGTATATTAAGTATATTTGTCGTAGTCACTAATTGTTGTTTATTTTGTGTATTTGTTTATATGTTATATTTTCATTCTTCTCTCTGTACATAAATTATTGTTTGCCTATCTCTTTTTTTTTAAGTTTTTCCTTTCATGCCAGGTTAGCTTGAAAAGATCCCTTTTAGGGATAAGTTCGCCTTTGTACTATTTTTGTTCTGTTGTTTTGTATTATTTTTGTGTATTATATACAATAAAGTGTTTACATACATACATACATACATACAATTGACAACAATTGACCTAGTCTTAAAGTAAGCGAAGCTTGTGTTATGGGTACTGTTATGTATTAAGATGGGTAGTCTTGCGATTGGTTTGTAATGACAGTTGTGGGTACACTGGAATAAATGAGTTTTGCTTCTTGAATCAACTTTGTTGTATCTTTTATTGGCGACTTCGGAAAATTACGTGTAATTAATGCGAAAATGAGCAGTAACTTTTCAAATATTGTGTTTCCTGGACAATTTAACCCCAAAATTGATAAGTGGTGTGACTACAAAGAACAATTATTATGTGCTCTCGACGTAGCGGGCGCCACAGCCGACGACACCAAGTCGCGCTCGTTATTTCTATCCCAGTGCGGCAAAGAGACATATGCCCTCATTTCATCACTTATGGTTCCGGCCCGGCCAACAAATTCGACATTTAGCCATATTATCGAAATATTGGACAAGTTTTATGAACCGGAGGTTAACAAAATTTTGCAAGCGGGAAAGTTTCATAAACGCATACAATTACACCAGGAAAGCGTGCAAGAATATATCGGCGTAATCGGTTTGCTCGGTACAAAATGCAACTTTGCCGATCTCAAGCGACAGTTGAGAGACAGACTAGTGCTCGGGGTGCGCGACGAGCGCCTGCGGCGGGAATTGTTGAAGACCAAGGACCTCACGTATGAGAGTGCCGTTCAGTATTGTCTCAACTACCAGGCGACGTTTCCGGACTTGTACCCAGAGGCTGGCACGTCTAAGCAAACTCCAATCACTAATAATGATTCAATGGAAATTGATAAAATCAAAGATGTGGGATGTAAGCACTGTGCACGGCCCCACAAACAAAACGATCGATGCCCCTTTGCCAAGGCATGTTGTTATTATTGCAAGCGGCACGGGCACATAGCAGCGGCTTGTAACAAGAAACAAGGCAGAGTGCATCAGATGGAAGACGCAGAGGATGACTGTTCCTGTGACTCTAATTCAGAAATTATGAATGGCATCTATGTGTGTGCTGAAAACTATCATCCGCCAATAATTGTTGATGTACTCATCAATGGAGCTAAATTAAACATGGAGATTGACTCGGGAGCTTCAAGGACCATCATTTCCCAGGAGACATTTAGGAAATTATGGATGACGCCGCCCCAACTCAAACCGACTAACGTGAAATTGGTCACATGGACCCAGGCCCCGTTGAAGGTGCTAGGGCTGGCCCATGTACGGGTTGCTTTGGGTGATAAAGAGTCCCAATGTGAGCTTTTTGTGGTGAAAGGCAGCGGACCAAGTTTGCTCGGTAGGAACTGGTTTGACAGCTTCGGATTGCAAGTGAGTGGCATCTGTTGGACAGAAGATAAATTACAAACATTAAAGAGTGAGTTTTCAGATTTATTCAGAAATGAACTAGGGAAGTATACAGGACCTGAAGTCTCATTACACGTGCGTCCCGACGCAGTGCCGCGGTTTCTGCGTGCACGACCTGTTCCATTCCCATTGAAGCAACAAGTAGAAGACGAATTGCGTCGCATGATTGACGAGGGTGTTCTAACACCTGTCAAGTATTCTAAATGGGCGACCCCTCTGAGAATAGTGAAGAAGGAAGATGGTTCTTTACGGATATGTGGAGATTACCGATCGACGGTAAACGCGTCAATAGATGTGGACACATACCCACTTCCTACTTCTATGGAAGCATTCGTAAAGCTCAGTGGTGGATGTGTGTTCAGTAAATTGGACCTGAAACAGGCTTACACACAGCTGAAGGTGGATGAAGACACGGCTATGCTTCTAACTCTAAACACACCGCTGGGACTGATGAAGATGAATCGCTTGGCATTTGGTGTGAGTGCAGCTCCTGGGATATTCCAAAGGCTCATGTCTACGGCTCTAGCAGGCATGGATGGAGTGGCCTGTCTATTGGACGATGTGGCTGTAACAGGGAAAACTGCGGAAGAACATAACCAGCGCTTGAAAGAAGTTTTGAGGAAGTTGCAGAGTTTAGGGTTTCGGTTAAACATTAAGAAATGCGTCTTTGCTTCAAACAGTATATCTTTTTTGGGCCATATGCTGAATGCTGAAGGGCTCCACCCTGCACCGGTAAAAGTGGAGGAGATCCGAAGCAAGCCGGCGCCAACGAATAAAGAAGCTCTTAGAGCGTTCTTGGGATTATATAACTTTTACGAGAAATTTGTACCGGAGAAAGCTACGATACTCGAACCGCTGTATCGATTGTTAGAGACAAAGTCACCTTGGAAGTGGGGTGAACGGGAAGAAGCTGCATTCAATAAAGCGAAGATCTGACTAACGTCAGATTGTACCTTGGTTGGATACGACGTTAAAAAAGAATTGTTATTGATTTGTGACTCTTCGGATTATGGGCTGGGCGCGGTACTCGCGCATGTGATGGAAGACAGGTCTGAACGGCCAGTGATGATGGCGTCACGGACACTACAGCCCCATAAGCGCCGTTATGGACAAATTGATAAAGAGGCACTAGCGATTATGTTTGGACTTACTAAGTTTCATCAATTTTTAGCTGGAAGGAGTTTTTGCATCATCACCGATCACAAACCCCTTGTCGGCTTGTTCAATCCAGCGAAGCCTATTCCGGACCAAATATCTCCCAGAATGTTACGGTGGTCCCTTAAACTAAACGGATATAGTTATACTATTAAACACCGACCTGGCAAATCAATTGGAAATGCAGATGCATTAAGCAGATGGACTGAGCGAGAAACGTCTACTATGAAGGGTGACACTGAACGACTAAGTGAAGTGCTCTTACTAGAAGAACAACCACAAGGGTGGAATCTGGATGCTAAAACCATTGCAATAGAGACCAAGAAAGATCCTGTGTTGCAGAAGGTACTATTCAGAGTACTCCATGGATGGCCGCGATCTAACACTGACCCCGAACTGCAGCCGTTCTGGAGTCGTAGAGAGGCTCTTTCACACAATAAAGAATGTTTATTGTGGTGCAATAGGGTCATCATACCTGCCACGCTCCAACAAAAGGTACTTAGATTGCTACATGCACCACATGCAGGTATCGTGCAAACGAAGGCATATGCAAGAGGCTACATCTGGTGGGCTGGCATGGACAATGAAATACAAAAAGTGGTTGCTGAATGTGAAGAGTGCCAGTCAGTAAGAAACAATCCACCTAAGGATCCGCAATTGTGGGTGACGCCAAATAAACCGTGGGGCAGAGTGCATGTGGATTTTGCTGGTCCTTTTCAAGGAAAAACCTTTTTACTCCTCATCGATACCTACAGCAAATGGTTAGAAGCAGAAATCGTACCGTCTATGAACGCGGACACGATAATCAAGACCATGAGACGAATGTTTGCTTCCCAAGGTCTTCCGGATGTTTTGGTATCAGACAATGGCAGAACGTTTACTTCTGAGGAGTTTAATTTATTTTTAAAGAAGAATGGCATCAAACATCTGTACACTCCGCCTTACCATCCGGCTTCGAATGGCCAAATTGAACGGGCCGTCCAGTCATTTAAGAACAAATTAAAAAAAATGGCCAATTGTAGCATATCTTGGAGCGAAAAACTAGCTAAGACTTTATACTTTTTGCGCACAGTACCTAACAGCTGTACTAATAAGACGCCAGCAGAAATGTTAAACGGACGTAAGTATAGAACGGCCGTGTCCGCCCTGCACCCGGACAGCGCGCCGAGTCGCGCCGACGAGCAGCTGGAGCGGGCTGCGCAGCGGCCCTGCGCCCGCGCTTTCCGGCCCGGCCAGCCGGTGCTTGTGCGCATGTACGGCGCTGGCAGTAAGTGGCAGAAAGCCGCAGTAGAAGAGGCGGAAGGCCCAACTACTTATAGGGTGAGAACGGAAGATGGAGAGCTACATCGTCGTCATGCAGACCAAATCCTGGCTCGCGCTCAGAGTCAGTCCACATCGTCATACGACAACGATCGCCAACTGACTGACTGGGGATCTCAATCTTCCACATTGGATCCTCCCATTGAGATACCGCCCCTGGAGCTATGGCCGGATATAATCGGCATACCAAATGATGGCTAATGATTTAAACTGTGTTTAATTGTGTTGTGTAGTGCTACTTTAAATGAACAATTACTTAAGTAAACTTAGCAAGTTCTAAATTCAAGTTATTTACTTATATTGATTACTATTCTTGATTTGTACTTCTTGATTATGGTGGAAAGGTATGTTATGTATTAAGATGGGTAGTCTTGCGAATGGTTTGTAATGACAGTTGTGGGTACACTGGAATAAATGAGTTTTGCTTCTTGAATCAACTTTGTTGTATCTTTTAGGTACTAAACAATGGATAAACATATATACTTATACTAACTGACCCGACAAACATTGTTTTGCCATTATAGGGGCATAAAAAATAGCCTACGACCTATTCTCAGACCTGCCGAATATAGACAAAAAAGTTTAATAAAAATCGGTCGGTCGGTCTTAATACCTTTAAACATAACTAATAATACTCAACCTCGACACTGGCAGAATCATCGACAGTATCGATGGAGCTATATTTTAAAAATTGAATTGAATTGAACTAATATAAATAAATGCTTGTAAGACTGCAATTTCCATGGTCCTTTTGAGCCGTCATAGTTTTTTTTTCTACTAAATTTGACCGAGACTAAAGTGTCACCTCTGTCTTTGTATTTTTATAAAACTTAAATCTTTTTTGGGCATACTTATCGACCGCATAATTCTACATATAGATTCAACCTTACTCCTTTTACAATATGGTACAAAATCAATTGAAAAATATTATCGGTTTTGAAATTAACCAGTAATGTAAACTGTGGTTAATTTTTTAATAGTGTGTAAAAATTGACGGGATCTGAAATAAGTTAATGAATAAATAAACATTACATTCGTAACATGCATGCTGCCAAGCTGCAAGCTGGAGTGGGTCTGGGCAGGACACACAAGGCGTATGGGTCCAAATCGGTGTAGTTTATACTAGCCACGGACTGGATACCACAAGATAAATGGCGGCGATGAAGTAGGCCCAGGAGACAATGGCGGGACGACCTAGACATGTAATTCATGGACTGGAAGTATACCGCACAAAATCGGTCGCTTCACACCATTGAATTTTATTCTTAGGTGTATACAGGTTTCCTCACGATGTTTTCCTTCACCGTAAAACTCATGGTAAATTACAAATGTAATTTCGCACATAAATTCCGAAAAACTCAGAGGTGCGAGCCCGGACTCGAACCCACGACCCTCTGCTTGAGAGACCATAGGTCAAACCACTAGTCCACCACGGCTTTTTGTTAATAATATGTAATTATAATGCAAGACATTGAATATGCAATTACGAGTACCTTTCCTGACATTCTCCTCAGACTGACCAATATACATGTTCAGTAGCTCCGGCCCCTTCACGCTCATAAAGCTGACATTCAGTTCGGTGCTGACCGCCTTAGCAACTAACGTCTTGCCGCAACCGGGAGGGCCGTACAGTAGAATACCTAAAAATTAAATTGAAGGGCTTTACAACAAAAAATGGTGACGTGGCATCTAATATATGCAATTTATGGGCAAGAGAGTTACAATTAAAGTAAGTATAAACTAAAATCCGACTAAGTACAAAAAAACCGTTCTCTGAAAAAATAACAGTCCAATTGAGAATCTACTCCTTTTTTGATGCCGGCTTAAATGTACAAGGGCGGGATGGAGTTTTGACGACTTTCGGAACTCATAGCTCCACAAAAACATTCTCATTAAACGAAAAAGATGCTAAGTTACCTCTTAATATTCTTTTAAGAAAGAAAGAAAAATACTTATTCGTGACATTTAAGGTTCATAAAAGAGAAAAAACCGGCCAAGAGCGTGTCGGACACGCCCAAGGTAGGGTTCCGTAGCCATTACGAAAAAATCAAGTAATATTTTTCTAAGGATTTCGTATGTGTACGGAATCATCCAAGTTTAGGTATGTTTTATACCTTAGGCTACTATTTACTCTTAAACTACAAATAATTTCCAAGCAATCTTAGCCGCTATAATTTTCCTAGTAAATTTGATATATTTACTACCATTCTGAATTTTTTCAAATTTTTCCACCCAACTGTTTAGATTTTAGAGGGGGGGGGGGACGGCCGATTTTAATGAAAATTTTCACTTTAAAGTTGAATATTTCGCAAACAGATCACTGAATAGAAAAATCATGTTAGCAACCCCGCAATGGTTTTAAAAGACCTACCCAACGATACACCACACAATAGGGTTAGCCGAGAAAAAAAAATCACCCCACTTCACGTCTATGGGAGGTACCCTAAAAAAATTTTTTTTACTTTTTTTTATTCAATCACTTTGTCGGCGTGACTGATATATATATTCATGCCAAATTACAGCTTTCTAGTACTAACAGTCTCTGAGCTTAGCCGCGGACAGACAGACAGACAGACAGACAGACATGGCGAAACTATAAGGGTTCCTAGTTGACTACGGAACCCTAAAAACGGAAAGAACGGTCACGAAATAGTTCCAACTAAGCATGATGTCGAACTTGCAGCCGACGCTGGTCTTCCGTTGGAACTCAAAAAGAGTCAAAAATCCAATTGTGAAAAACGAAAGTCGAAAATGACCGCAAACCAATAGTAACGCTTCGTTGGTACAAGTAGCGTACGATCGTACGATAGGTTAGGTACCAACGAAGCGTTACTATTGGTTTGCGGTCATTTTCGAGTGTCGTTTTTCACAATTGGATTTTTGACTCTAGTCAAAATAGTAATTATAAATCGATTGTACAATCGATACTAAATCACCTCGTTTCGGGAAAACAACCACTAAAATTTCACGGTGTATAGTATAAAATATCTTTATGTTAATGTTACCTGAACGTTTGAGACTAGAGTTTTTAAATAGATGTGGGTATTTGATTGGAAATTCTATAGTCTTCAGTAGTTCTGTCTTCAGCTTGTCCAATCCGCCAATATCCTCCCAATGAACCTTTGGTATTTTAGGAGCATCCAAGTGGTGACTTTGGAGCGATCTTATTGACTCTGAAAGTGAATCATTACTTCATTACATTTGTACATATTTCTAGAATTTTACGAATGAACTATGAAATTTGTTTGTTTGTTAGCCTAGGCTTAATCTATTTAATATAAAAAAGAAGCCTGCTGAGTGACTGACCAACTGACTATAGTGAACAACATTTTGAAAATTTCATCAGGTTTTGAGTGGCGTGCGTGGTTCAGTTGGTAGAACGTGGCACGAAACACGGCGATGCCCGTCGGTTAGCGAACTTTCTTTGCATTGCCCCAGTATTTTCAAATTTTACAAAGAAAATACCATACCTAAAGCACAATTAAAGTGTTCCTCTTGAAGAAGACGCAAATCCGGATCCTCGAAAGGCAGATGAATATAACTGTTATGTTGCTTCAAATAGGATTCCCTCATCGCAAAATGGACTAGCGTGTCGATGTCACCGCACAAAAAAGTCTCTGTTTTAGCTGCAACCCTTTGTAAAACATCTTTGGTATTTTTAGGAAGACTCTCTTCATCTTTGGACATAGTATTTGTTGAATTTTGCTGTCCATCAATACTCAACTGCATGACCGATGCATACCAGGCCAACATTTCATATCTCTGTTGCACATTTAACCTGGACAAATTAAACTTCTCCAAAAACATTCTGATTATATTCGGCTTTAAATCAGCCTTTTCTGAAACAGCTATGAATATAATTGGGTGCTTTGTGTAATTTTGAAAGAGATCTATTATTGTGTTCATGAAGTATTCCATTATTCTGCAGTCTTCATTGTTTTCCGGGTCTACAGCAAAAACCTGTAAAATTTAAAAATAAATAAAATATAGACATAGCACTAAATAGTAGTGCTCGCATTTTAGGGGTTCTAGTTACCCATTTGCTAAATAATTAATTATGAATGTTTAAATCAAGTTACCTCAAAATTGTCCAGTAAAACAATGACAGGGGATGCAGCCTTTGCTTTCTGCACTGCAGAGTTGATTTTACTTTCTGTTTGTTTTGCTGTAGAACTTTGAAGTGAATTGCAGTCAATAGGCAGGCAATTGAGTCCTGGAAATGTAACTCTTGACTGAGGGTCCATATATAGGTGAATCAACTTTTTTGTGTTGTTTATTTTGTCCCTGGTTGTTCAAGTGACATCTTCAAACTGTTTCATAGAAAAATGCTTAGGTTGTCCAATGGACAAAATTTGTGTAACCTTTGCAACGGATGGCAAGAAAAAGTTGATTCACCCATGTATAAACAGCAAAGCATTTGGGTGAATCAACTTTTTAGTGCCACCCATTGCTATGGTTACACAAAATTTTGTCCCTTGGACAACCTAAGCATTTTTCTATGAAACAGTATGAACTGTCACTTGGACAGCCGGGGACAGAGTAAACAACACAAAAAGGTTGATTCACCCATTCATGACTTCATTTAACTGTTTGTGCAGCAAATAACTAAAAAGCTCTAAGTTATTTTCTTCTTACCATTGCATTTAGCTAACATTTTAACAAGTTGATGTTTCCCAGAACCTGTTGGGCCAGTGAGGAGCAGCATTGGTATGATAGGGTTAGATAGAGATGTAGACAAGTCATCTGAAAATTATAATGGCAAAAATTAATATAGCTTTGAATAAAACTAATGAGAGAGAGAGAGAGAGAACGAGAGAGAGAGAGAGAGAGAGAGAGAGAGAGAGAGAGAGAGAGATGTTTATTTACACATATTCAATACACAGGAAATACAGTTGACAGGAAAAGATACAAATAAAAATCATCAAATAGTATAAATTGGTAATGAGGTATTTCTGCATCTATTTCAATAATAACTTAATAACTTACTTATTTCACCAGTGATAAAAGGACTTATGGTTTCTTGTATTTGATCAAATTTCTGCCGCAGACCAGTAGGGCACAGGTGTAGCACTTGCATATTTTCGTTTGTCAGCTGTGGCTTGAAGAACTCATCTCTTGGTTTAGTAACATGGATATTTTCCCCTAAATTTAATTGTGTTACTCCTCTCACAATGAAAAACGACTGAATTATGTTTTCATTATGTTTTATTTCAGAGTCTCTGCGCCCATTGACTTTCCTACATTTGAAATACAGCTTCCCGGTTGCTTCAACCAAGTCTAAGTATTTGCAATGATACTTGTTTGTGATGTTTTGGGTAAGTTCTATGCTAAATACATCATTCAAACTCACTAGTTTTGGAATTTGAAAGTGGTTGCTCAATACTTCCTTGATAAATTCATTAGACAGGTCATATTCATTCACAATGAGGCTTACTTCTGCATTTTCTGCAATGCTTGGTGCATATTGTAATGATGGTATGGTATGAAATGAAATGGTAATTTCTTTGCAATTAATTAAACCAAATGATGAGAGTATGTTATACAATTCATTCTCTGATGCCATGGCAACATCATTTTGCACTAGTTTCGATCCAACTACAGGTACTATTCTTACATATTCTAGGCTGCTCGATTTTTTATCAGTCCATAACTTCTTGTGTAATTTGGATGTTAAAAAATCTAAATTGTATCTAACTGGTATGCTGTCCTTACTTTCAGAACTTTGCTTCTCCTTGTATTTTGATTTAATATCGGGGGTTAATTTCAGCGCAAGCCACAAGACGCCATTGTCAATATAAAACAAATTTTCAGCACTTAATTGTATAAATTGTTCTTTAGATATAACCAGACATTTATGTTGCAGAACTGGCAGATTTACTTCTAAATTTGGTTTCAGAAGGTACCACTTAACGTGTGGTGGAACAGTCTTTAATCCGAACATATCTATGCCCTTTTGAGCCAAGACTCTTTTGTGATAAGAAAGTCTAAATTTTATTGCAAGAAACACGAGGAACATGTAGGAATTATACTTTGGATAAATAATGTTCAGGCAAAACTTTATCACCCATAGTTTCACTGTAATGTGTTCATTCATAATTAACGAAAAGAACTAAAAACAAACAATATTCTTACAATATTTAAGTCATACAAATAAAATATTTTCAATATTATTTTGTTCTAATGTCAAAATCAAATAGGAACTGTCAGACTGTCACTGTCATGAATGGTCGAGCTGTTCAAGTCTTCCATAATGCCGCGCCACACATTACTCTCTTCACAGTTTTTAATACAACCTTTTTCTGATTGCTTCTGCTTAAATTTCTCTGTCAGCTTATAATAATAAGAGTATGCGCGCACGAGCAACTTTGTCTCCGCGACTATTTTATCAAGTCTATGGGTTAGTTAGTATGGAAGTGCGCACACGTAGCGCCGCGACTACCAGGATACAAATACACAGACTTGATAAAATAGTCGCGGAGACAAAGTTGCTCGTGCGCGCATACCCTAATGATTAATGATGTATCGTTGTCATGTCCAACTAAAATTACGTTATACAGGGTTATAACCCTGTAGTTTTCTTTGGATTACCTCAATTACAACCTGATATGTCGAGCAAACTTATTACCCCCACGTATTTAACTTGGGCATCTTTTAATAACATTCGGATGTTGTTAATGGCTTGCATGCCAATAGTAATTTTCTATTTGATTTGGCTAGTTAACACCTCCGAGGCCATACGCAGCGAGGAAGGCACATTGTTAGATCTCGTGTGTTGGCCGGATGGTAACGCTATTCCAGTTATTATCACGTGCGGAGCTGTATTAGCAGTTATTATAGAAGTATGCTAAAATAAATAATTTTGTGAGTGATGAGCTTGATGAGCATTGATCACTTAAATAATAAATCTTTTCAGCTGTATGGACTGTATCAACTTTTCAAAGCTGGATTGCCTAAAAGAGAATATAACGTGACAAATGGTCTCTTTTATTACATCTGGGCTCTTATAATCATCGTTATAATCTTCTTAGCGATCATGTTCTATTCTGGTCTTCAATCTACTATTATAAGAGGTAAATATTATATTTTCGTTGTCGTTATTTACATATGCAAGCGGCCACATGATGGAAGTTAAATAACGCCACTAGCGGGCACCCACCCGCATTGTGCGACGAATGACAGAGTAGGTACATTTTTTGGTTTCTAGGGATTAAAGGGGAGGGTGGGGATTCGATGTTAGCAATCATTAATAGAAAAAGATGCCACAGGAATACCAATACCAAGGTAGCGACTCCTAGCGCCATCTAGTCATCAGATGGAGAAACCACTACATCCTGCATCGCGATATCGAAATTCTAAACTCGGCTGCATAAATACAATTTCCAACTCTCAGGCATAAGCAACTCTAATGTGGCCTTCTCCCACATCAGGATATTGTTATGTGTACCTACTTTAAATCGATGTTCCGTGGAAGAGGAATTAAATCATTGCCAAATCGACCGTAACCCAGGGAACTGCTACGACATTCAAAGTCCGTGTCATGCCGTCCCTTTCACTCTTCTGTTTAATAATATCAGAACGAACAAAACGGCACGATACGAAGTTCGAAAATCGAATTTCGTAGGATAAGGCCCGGTCACAACTTCGCGCGATCGACGGCACGGCGAGCGTTTTCGCAATAGCGTGTGCAGCGAGCGTTTTAGTCACGCAGTCACGTGCCGCTGCTCGCTTGTAGTTGTGGTCGTGCAGCAAAATGTGTACCTACTTGAATTTCCAGCAAAAATCAAAGGTGGCATAACAAAAGCGATGCTGCGTTATGCCAGTCACCTGCCCTCAAAGGTGGCCATAGATCGTCTGCAAACCCGGTTCCATTGTTGCGGTAGGGTCAATTACCAAGAGTGGTTCTACATACCCTGGTATACTAACGGAGCGAGCGGCGACATCAATACATTGCTAAAAACGTTAGTTAATGCTTACTTTATGAAGAGTGGAGTATCTAGGTTTATTTTCCAGGGGGCCTGGCCCCTGAGATGCTATGGCCGTAAGGCCGAAGCAGAGTTGATACCCAAATCCTAGAGTGGCCTCTAGCTAGACCGTTCTGCGGTTTTTATACCCCTATTCTTTACAGACGTAGTCGCGGACAACAGCTAGTAAATGTATAGAAATAAGGCTAATGTCTACAATGTTCATTCATTCGTCATGCAGGCCTAACCACAAGTTTGTGGGCGACAACGTCCCATACAGTTGCTGTTCCATGGACGTCCTGCGGCCGTGCGTCCATCACAGCGTAACGCACCTGGGGACTATTTATAAATATGACCCAAGTGTACGTACACCTTACATTAAAATTTTAACGCATTTAATGCAAGTCATGGTAGTCTAAGTGATACAAACTATGACTTCTCACGCAGAGAGAGGGGTGTGGGTGGAAGTACCTCCGAGTTTTTCGAAATTTATGTGCGAAATTGGTTGAATCAACTTTTTCGTGTTGTTTACTCTGTCCCCGGTTGTCCAAGTGTCTTCTTCATACTGTTTCTGTACAGACTCGACTCGAGGCTTTGGACAAGGCTCGGAGTGGAGGACCGAAGGGTTCTTCTAATAAAATTTATAAAAAAAAATAAACCAAACCACTGCAAAATTTAATGGCGGGTTTTATTCAAGAAAAAATTCGCAGTTATAGCCTTTAAGCCATAGTTCTATAATATTTTTTGTAAATAGGCACTATGTAACACGTAACTGAAATAAAATATTTCAAAAAATATTTTAGATTTCATCGACATCTCAAATAAGTACAAAACGTAAAGAAACTTTTCGGTACAGGCCTTACGTATTCAGCTTGATAACTTTATTAAGATTTACGTCGGCATCCGGCATCTACTGCATGTGCACACCCTACCATTGACTAAAGCCATTGCATACCTACACGCTTGTTTAAAATAACTTTAAGTTAGTGTGGCGGAAGTCACATTCTTAGCATAATATCGTAGGTACGTGTGATAGGTTAAGGTACCTATTTTAGTAACGGAAGTGATTTATGGCATGTAGATATTGTAGATAGTGTGGTTTAGCGTTACGAGTATTTTATAAATATAAGGTTTGAATATTAAACAAGCAGTCTCCTGAAGATCATCTACAAAGTAGTTTCTTTCAATACTCTTCCACATCTAATATCCGACAAAATGTACCTAGTCGCCCGTCGTCTACATACATCTTGCCGGTAGAGTTAGCTTCGGAGAAGTTAATCCGTTGGTTGTTATTTGCAGAAACAATTAACAATATGGAATGCAGGGTGTGAAGAAAAATTGATAACTGAAATGATGGCGGTGTCATGGCGATTTAATGCAGTTATGGCGCTTATAATAGTGGCAATGGTATTTAATGACTAATTTTGCAAATAAGCATTTCTCTCATGGACCTGAAAAGTTGCAAATGTAAAAGTAAAGACGGAATAATTTTTGACGCATTCGCTGCCGGCTGTCAGACGAGACTTCTTCAGGTGCCGCAAACGCACATGTGCGTTCACATGACAGCCAAATTATGACAACAGCACTAGGCGAATGGTATATATGCGTTCTCGGTGTTGAATGCATTAAATAACCAAAGCTTAATAGGCGTCTAGTTATGAAAAAAGGTTAGGATTCTATTCATTACTTAAAAACATTTCGTTTAGAAAATGGAAGTATCTATTACTAGTCTAGCAGTCGAAAGTAGAATAAACCATAATTTATTTCAATAGAATAATAAATAATAACTGACGTAGGTATAAGATGATAACAATTTATGCAGATTCTTCAAGGCACAGCTGTTCGATACCTCCACACTGCATACCGAAACGGCCTTCACATCGGCAACCAAGTGAAGTGCGAGGCGTACTTGCTTCGCCCAGCAGTCGACACCCTGTCTCAGCAGATAGACTACCCAAAGAAAAAAGTGTACCGAAAGAAGAAAGTGCGCCAGGCACGTACCCTTCAGTGGGTAAGCGCTACGTATAAACCCAGAAGAATACATTACTTAACCTCATCAGCATCTGAGATGAATAGTTCAGACGAGTTACTGAAACCCATTTACGAATGATGAAATAAAGTAAGCATTATGATTATGAAACATGTATTTGGAGCACCCATTTTACATAGTTTAACTACCTAACCCTAACCTACTTAAGTTCGGTGTAAATAAAACGCTATGCATGGCGTCAACAGTTTGATCAGATGTTATGCAAATGTTAGTGGAAATGTTTTAATTATTGCTTAATAATAAATTATATATGTAGTCTAGCTAATCATTTCAATACTTATAGGTAGTGATCTCACACTTTGCATCTTCATTAGGTACTTGTTTTTAATAACATCAAAATAAACAACATATATTTATTACTATTAGGGATGCAACTATACCGATACGATAATCGTATATCGGCGATTATCGTAAACCTTTACGATCATTCGTTATCGTAAATATTACGATACGATATTTTTAAGATACATTTTTTTTTCAAAATTTTTAAATTTTTACCGTTTCGGGTGAAACGTAACGCATAACGCGTCAATTTCTGAACGCATCCGTCACTTTTGGCATTGACAGACTACAATTAATTAATAGTCAGTAAATGTAACAATTTAAAATATAAGTTAACGATGAAAATTGATAAAAGTAATAAATAATTTGATTAAAAATGCATAACTTTACTTAGTCTTACAAAAACATACAACAAAGCTTCCAATAAATTCATCAAAATGGTATTAAGAGGGTTTATACCTGCTGAGCTGGCAACGTTGCATTTTTGTTAGTTTTTCTCACAGAAATAATAATAAAGAGGATAGAAATGCCTTAGTTCCTATTTTCTTCCGGAACTCGTGTCGCTGCTTCATCCCCTCTACTTACTGTGTTAATGCACACATGCAAAATACCGGAACCGTACTACGCAATCACGCACACAATTACTAATATTTTTGCTTACAAACAATTATGAACCTTACACCTTAGATATAGCGTTGAATAACACTCAACGTAAGTCATACCCACACTTACACAACGGCGCTCTTTATTGGCCGCGACGGCATTATGTCTGTACTAGTCGTAACCTGTTTTTTTGTCCGTACCACGAACTTTTGTGCAAGACGGAAGGGTTATCAAAAATTACTTTACATTGCTGCGTATAATTCAAAACGATCTGCGTTTTTATGGGCATGAGTAGCAATGGTATATGAAGTTTCGTGTTAATAACGTGTAAACCAATATTTCATAATGAAATATTTTCTCAAGTTGTATTTTGATATAAACCGCATTATTACATTAATTAATACATACCAATGAAATGTAATCCCCTTATTAGTGTAATTACACAGTGTGGACGAGTTTCCGCAATTGCTAATGCTGCAAAACACCATTTTAAAGCACTTGTTGTCATACCCACGTTTCAAATAGCACTGAGCCACAAGTCGCGCGCTTGTGACCTACGAGTCACAAGCGCGGCGCCAAGGTCACGCGTCTAAGGCACTTCTATCCTCTTTATTATTATTTCTGTGGTTTTTCTCGATTATTCCATAAAAATTGAATGAAAATTAAAAATGTTTTGTATACAAATTGTTCTAATATATAAGTTAATGTGTGTACTGCAATAATAATTCGTAATAAGACTTTTATTTTCTTTAAAAACCGTTAGTTAATAATTTGTTCGTTTTTAAAGAAAATAAAAGTCTATCACGAATTATTATTGCAGTAGACACATTAACTTATATATTAGAACAATTTGTATACAAAATATTTTTAATTTTCATTAAATTTTTATGGAATAATCGAGAAAAACTAACAAAAATGCAACGTTGCCAGCTCAGCAGGTATAAACCCTCTTAAACAAATATCGTAATGCATTCGTATCGTAATTCGTTATCGTATTTGGCAATTACGATGTATTCGTCCTTCGTATTGGTATCGTAATAGCCGTATCGTTGCATCCCTAATTACTATTAAATAATGCTGCCTGCGTTGCAGTTGCAAAATATAGTTATGCTAGGAATGCTAACCAGTTTTCGTTAAAAAATGCGTTTTTTTTTTCATACAAGACAAAACAGATTTTTAATCCCCAGCTTTAATTTTTTTCTCATGGTTAAAAAATAAGTATCTATTATATACACTTATTTATAAAAAAATAAGTTTCTTTTTGGCTTCAGCAGATTTGAGAACATCGCATGAGAGCGTGAAATGAAAGGAGCTAGCTTGCTTTATCTGCCATAACATTAGAAAAAAAAAAGAAAATGTAATAAATTATGAATATAATTGCCTGGATAACATTGACAGGCATAGAAATGGTTACTTCTCTATGAACTTGTGTATTTTCTCGGGCTCGGCGAGTTCCTTGAGGCGATGTAGGTTGTCCCACCAAAGCTTGAGTCTGTGGCGCTTGATCATGTTGAACCACGGCGTTATGGGTCCTTCCAATGTTGGGATAAATCTGAAAAACAAAACAACGTGAATATTGTCCCATTTGTAACATTATGTATGTACGTATTCATCCGGCTATTCATACTCCGTAAGTTGTACCGTGTACATACAAGTTAAATGATGGGTTTTTAGGAATTCTTTGTATTTGTTCCTAGCGGGGACTATTATTACTTAGCTCTGAAAATATATTTTTTAACCCTTAAAAAGGTAGAGGCGATTTACTGAATTTATTTATTTAAAAAAAATGCTGCATTGCTTTGGAAATTCAACCTTATTGATTTTATAATACGTCACAATATCTATTGTAATTATTGAAAATACGACTAACTTTAAAAATATATTTTATCAGGTATGTATTCGATAGCTGCTTTTGATTGTGGTAGTATGCTCCAATAAATGGGGCCTTATTAAGGGTTAATTTTTAATCCAAAACAATGGTCAAATGAGAGTCTGACTCCACGGGTTTAGTCTTGTAGGTACTTGGTAGCTTTAGTCATATATTGATATGTAAAGTAATGTAAATGTTTCCTCATTTTCAAAAGGATGTTGCGCAAGATTTATGAATTAAGTTGTACCTATCCAGAAAATTCAATCAAAGTACAATACAAGCATAATATTTCTACTAAAATGAATTAAATAACCTCGGTGACATTTTGTATGTACGCTATTTGTTTACATTTTGAAATTATATGTGACAATTTCTAGTTAACATGTAAACAATTTTATGTTACAAACTCCTGCTTCTTCACTTTTCCGGTATCCTACTAATATTATAAACGCGAAAGTTTGTAAGCATGGATAGATGGATGTATGTTTGGTACTCTTTCACGCTAAAACGGTTTGACGGATTCTGATGAAATTAGGCACACAGATAGTTTATAATCCGGATTAACATATAGGATACTTATCCCGGAAAACTGCATAGTTCCCGCGGGATAGCGATAAACGAATAATTCGCAGACGGAGTCGCGGGCAGCAGCTCGTAGGATCATAGATGAGGTCTTGCTTCTTGGATTAATTCACGAATTAATGACAAACTGCAACTCCCTCTCCGCTACGAAACTATAAAAGAGAAGTGACCGCAACCACTTACGCGTTAAACTCGTTCTTAGGCACGTAGCAGTACTCGGAGATTTCGTCCGAGTTGGGTTTGATTTTGTAGTCGTCCTGCAACACGAGTACGTGGTCGATCTCGTGCTCCCCCCACACGCCGTCGCCGGGGTCGTGGTAGTGCACACGCGTCAAGAACGTGAATGTCTCGGGCTTCATCTGCACAAGGATGATGAGATATTGTTTTTTCACGACACTGCTCGAAAATGTACCTAACCTAAATCCAGTACTCAAAACTGCTTATATATGTACATTTAACAGCTGACTCATTTATGGCGCGCAAAACACGACAACAATGTAACACATTACGAAAACAGTACGTATCAGTATATGTATATCATAATACGATACGACTTTTTGAAAGATAATTTCTGAATTTCATTCCCGGCGTGCTGAAACGACATTATTGGACCAATCAAAAGTAATCGTCTGCTGCATGTGATGGATGGATGGATGGATGGATGGATGGATGATGATGATGATGATGATGATGATGATGATGATGGTTTCCTTGCATTAGTCGTGAAAAGCACAATGTTTAGTCTTGGCCAAAAGTACAATAGATGGACTCGTACTAACTAACTCGTCCATCTATTGCTTACTTTCTAGCCTCTACAACAATATACTATTTTAGGCCCCTCATGCACAGGCACGATTTACTTTTGTGGCGAAACAGGATTGCTTAGCTTGCGAAATGGTTGTCACGCGCCTACTAGGCAGTCCGGAGGGTCAGTAGTCTCTCGCCCACCATTATGTACCTACTAACGTAACGTGTAAAACGCAATAAATTGTGTCAAACTTGAAATATGAAATATGATTTGGAGTGAGATCATAACATACCCCTACACTGTCATTAAAAATCACTGGAAAATCGTCTACTATACTCTGTCTATTTAACAGAGTTAGTACTAGAATACAGAATGCACGTAATTAGTCAGCGATAAGGACGATGCACCTGCACACACCTACGTCCCACTGCAGGGCACATATTTAATATTATTATCTACTAGGTACTTTAAATTACATAATTATGATTAATAGATGAATAAACATGACATGTAATTATTTGAGGTGCCTCTAACTACAAACAAAAATCACGAGAAATATTACGAATATTCCAACAAACGGAAGCCCGCCATCGACTAGCGATTGATGGCGCCCACTGACAGTTTCTTGTCCCTTTTATTTGCATACAAAAGTGCAACAGAGAGAACGCTTTGCTAACTCTGTTAAATAGACAGGGTATAGAATACCATTATGAATTTCGTTTGACCTAAAATAATACCGTTTAAAATGCATTTTGACAAAATGTAATTAAAATAAATAATGTAATTTCTCCGCAAGACTAGTTTATTGTCAGACTTCTTTTTCGTCAAATCCTTTATTCCAACTGTTGCTTATTGTTAAGTACCTATCTACTTACGAAAGGAAAGAAATAATAATGCAGACGGTCATTTCGTGTCGTGCCGTGCATCTAATATAAAAAAATAATATACCTAGGTACTTACATACTTAGGCAAAGGACAAACTAGTCTAAAGGTAACGATGTCGTGTTATGTCACGACACATTATTACGTTAAGTTATAACTAGCTTATACTCGCTGGTTTAGTTCATCTGCGTCATCGACTTTTCTATACAAAAAAATATATGTAAAAACAATGGGTATTTTTTTTGACATTCTCATCTAATACGAGGCCTGGCAACACTGCGTCTTCCGGTTCGTGGTTGCCACTAGAGAATCTTATAATAAGTTTCACATTACCTGGTCCAGAGGGATTCCTAGTTCATGATTCAGCCTCCTTCTTGCAGCTGTTATGATGTCCTCTGGCTCATTGTCTATGAGCAATGGATGACTGCAGCACGCATTTGAATAGTAGTCCGGATATGTCACCTGTAACAACCTATTTCTTAACGCGTTTGATGCCGGCTGTCAGGCTCGAGATTTCTTCAAATGCCACAAACGCACTTGCGCGTTTCAATGACTGCCTCTGCCGAACTAAGACAGCGGAACTACGCGAAAGTACGAAAACGGATATGTGCGTTCCCGACAGTGAATGCGTTAAACCAGAAACATCAACAAACTTCAAATGGGCATGAAATTAATATACCATAGCGGATTAAAAAAAAAGTTTATTATGGGACCACACATAGTCCTTTCAAACAAAAAACGATTTTTCGAAATCAGCCTGGTGATTTGACAAACAAACAACAAAACAAATAAATAAATAAAATAAAATAAATATCATGGGACAATTCACACCAATTGACCTAGTCCCAAACTAAGCAAAGCTTGTACTATGGGTACTAGACAATGGATAAACTTACTTATATAGATAAATACATACTTAAATACATATTAAACATCCAAGACTCGAGCACAAACATTCGTATTTTTCATACAAATATCTGCCCCGACCGGGAATCAAACCCGGGACCTCAAGCTTCGTAGTCAGGTTCTCTAACAACTAGGCTATCTGGCCGTCTAACACAATAAAATATAATTGCACAATGAATACATAACCCACCCTTTCTTTTAAAAAAAAGATTCCATTCAATTGAGAACCTCCTCTTTTTTTTAAGTTGGTTAAAAATGCTTGAATATTTCTTTTTATTTACATTTATTGAATTTAAATAAGTAATCTTTAGTTTGTAGTTTATGTGTTTTTTAACAAGTATTGGTGTAGAATTAAACACACTAATGTAGAAATTTGTTGGCTGTCAGTCTTGTACAAGTTACCTTCTGACTTGATCTCCGTTGCATCAGCATGTCACCCCTTTTATTAAAGAGGAACACACTGAAAGCCCTGTGGAGCAGGATATCGCCGTTCGGACCCACTCTATGGCATTCATGCTTCGTAGCTGTCCCAGTCATATTATCCTTCTCATCCACCAACAGGCAAATGTCTTTGTCCAATGCTGCAGCCTGCAATCAACTTACGATGTATTTTTCCATGTGAATATTACATTAAAATACAGTATTTTATTGGGTAGTAGTGAAATTTATAATCTACTAGCTGTTGCCTGCGACTCTGTCTGTGAGGAATTTGTTTATTGCTATCCCGCAGGAGCTAATTATATGATTTTTCTGGAACAAGAACTATTGTGTCTTTCCCAGGGTCTCAAACTATTTCTATACCAAATTTCTTCAAAATGGGTTGAACGGTGATGTGAAGAGGTGACAGACAGATTAACACACTTTATCCTAATAATATTATAAGAATGGATGGATGGATGGGTGTTTGTTACTCTTTCACGCTAAAATGGTTTGACGGATTCTGATGAAATTTGGCACACAGATCTATACTAATATTATAAAGAGGAAAGATTTGATTGTTTGTTTGTTTGCATTGAATAGGCTCCGAAACTACTGGACCGATTTCAAAAATTCTTTTGCCATTAGAAAGCTACATTATCGCTGAGTGACATAGGCTACTTTTTACTGCGGGAAAATACCTTTTCCTACGGGAAAATTAATATCGCGGGCGAAGCTGCGGACGGAAGGCTAGTAGTTTATAATCCGGATTAACATATAGGATACTTTTATCCCGGAAAATTGCTTAGTTCCTGTGGGATAGCGATAAACGAATTCTTCGCAGACGGAGTCGCGGGCAGCAGCTCGTAATTAATAAACGCATTTATAATACTAGAAAAGATATAAATAAAAATTAATCATCAAATGTGCTCATAAGCAGATAACTCGAGAATGGCTTTACTAACTTTATTCATCTTACTTTTAAATGTTTTTTAGTACTTTGTAGGTTGTTATGGAAAAAATCCATGGGATAAGTAATATACATACATGATATAATATTTGATTCAAAGTATCCTTATCTCTGTAAATATTGCTGTATCTGTTAGGGACTTGATAATTGGCAAATACTATCTTTTAGGATCATAGAGGTAAAGAAGAAGGGATTTTTCTAATTTCCCGCAGGATAGCAGATGGGAATTGTCCTTAAATTTTATCTCCCATTGACAAAGTTGCAGGCAAATGCTAGTTATAAACAAACATAACAAGGTCTTTTTTGTTTAAAGCTAAAATTTACCTGAACAGGTTCAACACCATCTTTCACTTCAGGCAGAGGCTTGGCCGGGTCCGATGACAAAAACCTGGTCTCCACACGGAGAGCATTCCAAAAACTCCGGGACAGTTGACGAGCAAGCATTTTCCCTGAACACAAACGTCAAATTACAGTTGAAAATATTTATAGGACCATTTGTACTGCTCACAACAAAAGAAATGCTAATGACATGCGCATGATAAGAATTCCAAGTACAATAACTTTTTATGTGTTATAAGTAACTATTGTATTATTTCAATCAGATAAGCTTCTTAGGGTACGCTTTTGGTGATGAAAAAAATAAAATAATAATAAATATTAGGGGACAATCTTACACAAATCAACCTAGTCCCAACCTAAGCGAAGCTTGTACTATGGGTACTAGACGACAATAAACATACTTATATAGATAAATAAATACTTAAATACATAGAAAACATCCATAACTCAGGAACAAATATTCGTGCTCATCACACAAATAAATGCCCTCACCGGGATTTGAACCCAGGACCTCTTGTTTCGTAGGCAGGGTCACTACCAACTAGGCTAAAGCGGTTGATGTGAAGCAAAGCAGAGATGTGCAGAAGTCAACAAATCACGTAAGTTGAAATTAATATTGTGCTCATCTCCCCTAGTAGGTATTCTCATATTGTGACCTGCGGTCTTAATGCTTAACACACTCGGGATCAAAATCGTTTTCACCACTTCTTCCTGCTTCACACTATTGGATGAGGATTGATAGAGATGGCCAATGTGATTATCGGCACTCTCTCATTAGACATACAACCTCTGGATTTTGACTAATGTTATTGGTTGACTCTGCATGTTTTCTTTTTAATTATATTGTGAACACACCGAAAATCAGAATCAGTGAACCGCTAATAATGTTGGTGTATGAGTTAAGGACATATCACAGAAAGATGAGAGTCCAGGTTCAATCTCCAGCTTTACCTTATCTAGTTACAGTATAATTAAAAGACAAATAATAGGGATGTTGACACCATTAAAAAATAATTCGAAGACACAACTCCAGTAAAAAAACGCTTTATTTTAGCCCTAAAACCCAGATTAATTTTCGATTAACTGCAAAATTAGATTTTTTGTTGCTTTAAAACAAATAAATAGTTAGTTAATTGAGTATGCGAACAAGTGACGTCATATGTTGCTATTGCCATTCAAACTCTATGGGAGAAATGTGTTTTGACAGCTCATAAAAAGTACGTCAGTTGATTGGTGGTGTCAACATCCCTATTCCAAACAGGAACTCGTAAAAATAAAAAAATAAATCAGGACATTGTAACTGCTCCTATGGAAGCGTCCCTTAGTCTAACAAAGATTAAGGGAAAATAATGATTGTAGTCAAGTTTGATGTAACGCGCAGATTATCGGCTCTCCAATTGAAATATAGCATATTGGCAAAACTATTTGCCTATTTGAAAATGTTAGGTCTTTTTTATTTTTAAATTGTGAAACTTTCATTTTCTTGTAAACATAAAAGATGTATTAGGTGTATATGACGTGATTGTTATCTGGTGGGATCCTTAACAATCTTCTAAGATAATACACTGGTCAAATTTACTTAATTCAGATCAACAAAAAAATCAGTTCAAGTATAGCAATAATGTACTTACCGCAAGTTGTTTCAAAGCATAGAATTTTAACGATTAATTAAACAATTAAACTCATAACGAATTTGAATCAGGCAAGCTCAGAATTTCGTCTGCTTTCGTGCACCTTTCGTGTTGTAAGTAAATGGAAAGCGAATGTGGCTTAATTTATTCGACACTCGATAGAAACAGACATTGAATTTTGACTTGACATTGACAGTTGACACTTGTATTGACTTGTATTCAGTGTTGTCACCTCATTTTTCCAGAAAAAGCTACAAATTTTGCAAAAGTCGTCTGGCCTTAAACTACAAATTTTGATTTGCGAACTTCGTATCGCTCCTTTCCATTCCCACTAATAGCAGTAAACAGAAGAGTGAAAGGGATGGCACGATATGAATTTCGTAGTAACCCCCCAGTTGTGGGATTTTAGCTTTAAATAATTCATGTTAGTGGAATAGCGCCGTAACAACTCGATTGGCAGCGCAGGATGCCTAAATTTTTTTACAAGACGACTGTTATGACAACTATGGTAATGCTAACGTACATTAACTGCGAGGTGTTGTACAAAGAGTATTGTAATATACTAACAACTTACTTTCATTAACACTACATTAACTTATTATAATGATTATTTATTATTATTAAACACATACAAATATTAAGAGAAAATAACAATAATAAATTAATACTATAACTATAAATAAAATAAAACTAACTTAAACTAAAACTAAATAAAATTAACAAAAGGTTCCCCCCGCGGCATGGACCCAAAGACACTGGCAGCAGTACCTCGCTGTATAGCAAAGCTGATACGTTGTGCGAGGTAGCTGCCAGCTCTTTGGTCTCCTGTAGTGTCACAAAGCCGTTTACAAATATCTTTAAAATATCTTGCTTGTATTGTAATATTATATGAACAAGAGTGGCAACTCTATGGTCAAATATGCATGTATGGAAGGTGCTGCTGCCCTACGCCCTGGTCAAGAACTAATGTGACGTATCTATAGATGTATACCTATCTACAGGGTGTTACAAAATAACCCCTAAAGCCTGAAACCCCATGAACAGTAAATAAAACTGTAATTTTGCGCGCTGTTCTTTTTTTTCTAGCTATAATGGTTATGGAAAAAACCGATATCGAAACTTTTTGAAAATATCGACATGTTTTTTAGAAGATTCCTAACACTAGCGATCAGCTGTTCTGGTCATTGGCTTTTAAATCATAGACTAACTATTTATCAGAATGTTAATTTGTCAGCAATTTTACCTAAGTGCGACGTTTCCGTTTTGTGACGTAATTAATAACTATTTTTCATTAAATAACCCGTAGCGGTCATCCATAAATGACGTCACACAATTTTTGCCCCTCCCCCCCCCCGCCCCCCGCCCCTTATCACACTTGAAAATTGGAATTATTTTGCTCCCGTGTCACAAATTGCCAGACCCCTCCCCCACCTAGATGTGTTTCGTTCTTTATGGATGACCCCATATTAATCTGACATTGGTGGCGGTTAGTTCAACATTTCCACCATGTACCTGGTTTGAAAATGTGTCGTGAAGGGTGTCGGAAACTCTCACTTATTTTTAATTTGACATAAACAGAGAGAGAGTAACTAAACTGAGCTGAAAAATTATCAGTGCAAACATCAATTTAAACTAAGTACGTACCTGCCTAACCCTAAAATACGAAAAGACTCGTCTGTCTTAGTTTAATCTTTGTAATTGAAGCTTTCCACTAACTCTTATGACGCCTGGTCAAAATCATTCTTATTCACTACAAGCTCCGCCTTCTTTGATTTTATTGGCTAGCGTAAAATTTACTCACGCGCAGTGCTGCGTTCACACCAACTGTCGGGTGCAGTTGCGCTACATTAACTGAAGTTATGATTATGTAGTCCTAGTAGCAAAATTATTTTAACATGTGTTTTTTTAACCCCCGACGAAAAAAGAGGGGTGTAAGTTTGGAAACGTAGCTCCTAAACGGGTCGGCCGATTTGAATGCGGCTTTTTTTTATTTGAAAGCAGGGTTTCTAGCGATGGTTCTTAGATATGTTTTATCAAAATCGGTTCAGCCGTTTTTGAGATATTGAACTTTTAAATGTCAATTTCGGTGGTTTCCAACTTTTTGTTGGTTAGGTTATTTATGTTAACAACTTGTGTAGGGTCCTACCGCATCCACTTTTTTAACTAATACTGGCACTAAGCAACAGTGCTTGTGTTTCAAAGTGGATAGTGAGAGAGCCGAGTCCCAAGCAAGACTCAACGATGCTAGCAAGTAGCTTAGCAGCATGATAGGCGAATAAGATGGCCATCCGCTTTTTATCTAGTTAATCCAGTCGCTAAGCAGCAGTAAGCATGTTTAGTTGTGGTCCCACGTGAAAAGTAAGAGAGCCAGGATTTAATTGCAAGCACTCCTTGCTACAGCCCAACGGCACGTAAGTGTAGCGCTGACCATTAATTTCTGCGCATGTGACAGTCGCGCCCGCCAATCAGCACTACGGCTATGAAGCAGGTCTCGAAAATCTCGCACACGATTACAAAATTAAATTTATTAAAATTTAGGATTAGGATTGCCACACACCACCTAACAATTGTTTAAAGCTAGAAAAATAGTACATTACTGCAGAGGCCGTGAAGTGAGGGATTGATGGATGAGCTTGGGGTAGACGGCCGAGTCGTAGACAAGGCCGGATAAAACGAGTCCTGCAATCACTGTTCCGGCCGAGCGGCGGCGGTGTTACTCAAGCAATGTGAGGAAATATTAAAATTAAAATAAGTACCAGGTAATCAAGTAAATCCCATTGCTAAGTTTGCCTCCTTCCTCAAATGAAGCGGAGTACAGTCCACAACTTCCCATCACTCTCGTCACTAGAAGTTATTTTTATTTTTGTTGAAATTACAATCGAAACGAACGATTACAAAAAATGTTTAATTTGCCGCTTTTTTTTTAACATGCAATTGGAACAAGCTATTCGAGCACCATGTTTAACCGCACTTAAAAATGTTTTAATGTCGCAAGTTACAAGGTTACAGGGGAGGCTACTACGAAACTCGAAATTCAAAGTTCGTATCGCGCGGTCCCTCTCACTCTCTTAATAAATACTATTAGCTTGAGCGGGACGGCACGAAACGAAGTTCGAATTTAGCACTTTGTAGTAGCGAGCCAGAGCCTAGTGGTGGTTGGCAGAATGTAATTTTTCCTTCGTCAGTTTAATGTTAGTAAGCAAATTTAAAAAGTTAGAGCAGCGGACAATAATGGTTTTTCTTAGGATTTTCATTGCTCTATTGCATTGCCTAGGCCAAGAAGTAATGTAAGGAGCCATAAACAAGAAACTTCATGTCTTCATTTCGTGACATTAACGTACACATTTCCGAGCATGTTTAAAAAAAACAGTTTTTCCAGTTTTATTGGAACTTAATACACTCTGAAATATCATAATAATATCATTAAAAATGTGAACACAAATTAAAAACTGCAAATAATTCCGTTCCCGCTTCCATTGACTAAGTACTTAACTAAACATTAAGTAAAAGAAACATAACTAATCACTTGACTATTTTCCTAGCTAAACGAAGCTTTACGCACCCTACCCGGAGCGCAGTTTGTGTCATATTTTCTAGTGCCGTCTCTTTCTGACTTACCCAGTAGGAAAGAGACGAAGGAGAAGGCGGCATTTCTTTGAAAGAAAGCCGCCGCAAGCGGCAAGTACTTTGTTGTTCACGAAATAAATTTAAATTTAGTAAAAAATAGCCAGTATTTCGCGGTCATCTGATTCGAACGGACATAGGTACGTGCAAAGTCAAATTATTAAAATCGTTGTAACCATGCAGTTCTCGAATGACGAATACTACGAAATGATTTTGTGTGTAGGGCGAGCTGATGGTAATTTAGCTCAAGCTCGTGAGCTGTATCGCGAACGTTTCATTGATGGCAGACCAGCCGCTGAGCAGCGGCAACGGCAATTACCATCTTACCAATGTTTCCACGATATGGTAACACGGCTTCATTCCACGGGCTCCTTTCATCGTTCACGTGGCAGTGGACGACCGAGAGCTGTCGATGCCAGGCGAATGGAAGAAGTACTGGAACTTTTTGAAGAGGAACCAACTGTCAGTACCAGGCGTGCCGCGGCAAGACTCGACATGAACCACGTCGCAGTTTGGCGCATTCTTGCTGACCATCATCATCCGTATCACTACCGCTATACACAGGAGTTGATACCTACCGATTTCGTCCAAAGAAGAAACTTCCCTGTGCCTTCAAGAAGGAGGACGGCATTTCGAACCTCTACTGTAAATACGTCCCTAGAGAAGATTCCTAGGTACCTTTTTGATTACGGGCTGGACTGTGCTTGTACCATACTAAGCAAACTGTCGAAGATGTAAATGTGAGCGTGTTTTTAGTGGCGTTTGTGTATCAATCAGTTCAGGATCACATCCGGACTGTGCTTGTGGGTGCCATACTAAGCAAGCTATTGGAAATGTGAAAAGTAAGCGTGTTTTAATGGCGTGTGTACGTGTATCTGGTCAGGGGCACAATGTAAGTAGTTTTTGCTAAGCTGTTACTAAAGTTTTGAACTGAACACATGGAGAGTTTAGCCCCGCGTCGTGCAACGCGCTCCCGCGCGGCAAGCAGTGTTGCCACCTTGGATTTTTTTAAGGCGCTAGATCAAGAGCAAAATGTCGCCAGATTTTGAAAGAATTTGGAGTAAAAGAAACCACCAAATTCCACTAAATTTATTGCATTTAAATCTCAGACCAAAAACACCCTTATTTAAATGAAAAACGAATAAATATGTATGTGATGCTAAAAAATAGTTGTATCCGACGTTCGTTCTAATTAATTTTACAATATTATATTACATAGATCTACGTATTTTTATAATTTTGTGCATGTTTACCAGAGTGGAATAAAAAGTTTTTACTAACTTACAATTTACCTAACATAAACATTATATTCGATATAACTTGACAAAATGTTTAGTTTTCTGTAAGCAGTGAAATAAAACCATATAAATATTATATTCATTTGTTAATGTTAAAGTTAAAATTCAAGATTATCAAATGTTATATCTTCTATAACTTCTTCATCATTATTCACATACGCCGACGCTACTGTCGATGACGCCGATGCCGATGCTGAAGATGTTGTAGGTTGTGGTTGATTTTTGTAACTGTACTTTGTGTTTTTTCCAATAGCTACAATTACATCTTTTGGTAGTTCATAATTGTAACATTTTACACCAGTAACTTTTAGTCTATTTCTGATAAAAATTATGGCATTTAGAAGTGGGCCAGCCATCCTGTTCCGTAGTTTGTTTTTTACAATGTTCATGACACTGAAAATTCTTTCTATACCCGCATTAGAATGGGGTAAAGTTAACGCAGATATGGCAAGATCAACCAGTTCTGCAAAGACATTTAATCCAGCTGCGTTTCTATACTGATCTACCTCAAGCCAAAATTTTATAACATCATTTGTATTTTTCCACTGGACAAAACAGATGTTGTACCACTGGTTCAATATTTTGTCAATGTCACAAGCATTATAGCCAAGTTCTTTAGCTAGTTCTGAAATGGAATTATCCTTACCTTGGCACAGAATCGTCTCTGGGACTAATCTTGACATCAACTCCAGCACAGTATAATTGGTCGGCAGTCTTTGTTGAAGTTCCTTTGCTAGCTTCACATTAAATTCAATACAGCGACGTTTTATGGCTGATACAGCATCAGTTGTTAATGATGTTCTTTCACTCTCCGATTCAAAGAGGTATCCCATATATGGAACTGGATTAAGGTTTCGGTCGATGTTAATGTCTAAAAAATCCTTATCTGTGATGGCTGCATTCGGCAACAGTATCCTATTGCAAACTGAACGTAATAGTGTAATCAGCACATTTAATAATCGAAGGGGATTTGCACTTTCGCTTTCAAAGGTTTTCACAGCGATCTGCACATCGTTTAGTACGCTTCTCAAAAATAACAAATATAAGTAATTACATTCGTCCCTGTACATAGAATATAACAGATCTGCAGTGTAGCATCGATCTCTCACAAGCCCAAAATGTAAAGTCAGTTCATTCCATTGTGCCAGAATTCTTTGGACCGCTGGTTCAATGGACAACCAGCGTGTATCACATACCTGCAAAATCTTCAATGGTGCTTCACCGCAATTAATAGTTTCGTAAATTTCTTGATATTCATTCTTACGTTTTGAAGAGTGAGCAAACCAATTGTAGCTTTCTCTGATCAAAAATTCAATATTTCTTGGTAGCGTCTGTTCTGACGCATGTGACACTGCAAGTTGCAAAGAGTGGCAAGTGCATCTGATAAGAATTAAATTTGGTATATCATTTTTCAGTATTCTATACACTCCATTATTAATTCCAGTCATGACTGACGCGTTGTCTGTTCCCAATCCAACCATTTCACTTTTGTTTAGGCCATATTTTTGTAAGCAAGAAAGAAGGGCTTCAACAATTCCGACTGCATCGCAGGTTTTAAGTGGTTCTAGAGCCTGAAACGAAGAAACTACTTTTTTTAGTTTTCGACTGAAATACCTGATTACAATACCCAGTTGCTTGCTCGTACTGATGTCAGTTGATTCGTCAATGATAAGACTGTATTTCTGCTGTCCTATGTCCTTTATTAGTTCTTCAATGAAATGTGGCGCCAAGACATTTTTAATAACACTGGTACACTTAGTACGATGCATCTTTAAGTCGTCCGTTGCTTTGGAATCAGGGAAAGCCAATTTGACTAAATCTGTTAGATGATCAATACAGGAAACTGAACTATGTTCTGTCTATGTTCCTTCAGCGTTGCGAGATTTTGGGTTTGAAAACTTTTCACCGGACTTGAATTTTATCGTTTGATTGGCAGATACAATTTGCATTTTTTGCTTGTGCTTTTTTGTTTCAGCATGTCTTCTCAAGTCTACTAATTTTGCTAATAATTCTGCTTTACAAAATGAGCAATACGCCTTCGTATCATCACCAGGTAAAGCCAATGTTGGAATTCATCTAGTGATTCCCACTCTTTTCTATACCTTTGAGCGTATTTTTTTTTCTTGAATGGTACTTCCATTATTGGATATTATTTACAGCTTCAAGACCTCACAGAACGTTGCAAAACACGACTCTATCAAACTTTAAGACTTTTCTATAACACGAATTACACGAACCAGTAACCACATTCCAGACATAGAATGACAGCATTGACAGCTAAAAAGAAATATATTAACTAACGACTACGCCTAGGGATTCCCCGGTCATGGAGTAAGCATAGAACATTATGAAATTCCGGAACAATAGGGGATTCCCTCTCAAAAATATGTTGCCAGATTCCATATTGAAAAACCACTAAAAACCACTAAAAAAAATAAAAGCGCTATACAATGAAAAAATACCACTAGAAGCCTTGAAAAAACACCAGTTCTGGTGGGAAAACCACCAAGGTGGCAACACTGGCGGCAAGTTCTAATACCTGGTTTACACTCGCGTACGAGTGGCGAGACGAACTGCGGGACGAGCCACGAGACGAGAGTGTGAACAGGCGCGCCTCGCGCCTCGTCTCGTGATTTGCCTTGATTTAGAGGCTCGCGTCCGGAGCAAGAGTGTAAATCAGGTATATGATTTTAAAATCATACTAATTACTCTTTAATCCTCATGACTACCTAGTCATAATAATAATTGTTCACTGCAAGTTACGTCACGCCCCGCTCATCGTCATTCATAATAAATTTGTCCCTTTCTGTCTCAGGAAAGAGAAAAATGCCCCTTTAACCTCATTGGCTCATTTGAATCTGCCTACGCGCTTACGATACGTAGTAGTAGTACGTAGGAGGTAGTAAGTTATTGCTCCTGGTAAGGTCATGAACTTAAATAGTGATGTGCGTAATCTCAGTCGATATTTTAATTTACTATTAAAAACACTTATTTTTCCGACATTGAAAACATACCTATGGAATAAAAAAAATATATACAAATTTTTTTTTTTTTTTTTTTTTTTTAATAAGAGGTGGCAAACGAGCAGACGGGTCACCTGATGGAAATTTAATTCTTTACTGGAGTACTTCCATACCCTTCAGTTATTACGGGTAATTTTGTAACACCCTGTATATGTATATGTTAGAAGTGATGTACAGCTATAATTACGCGTAATTTTAATTGATAGGCTAATTGCCACTTCGTATTTTAGCCGTCTAATTCAAATCAGCATATACGAAGTATAAGCGGCTAAACCCGATTTGCACTATACGGCTAAAATACGAACATTGGCAAGTGGCCTATCAATTAAAGTCCTTGACCGTACAATTTGGTACGCCATGGCCATGGCCGATGAATGACAACTGACAAGTTTGACAAGTCAACCAAGATGGCCGCTAATTTAGTTCTTTACAAAACAACCAGAGATCGCTGTAGTCGCATGAAAAGTGTGATATATGTAAGTGTGCCCCCCCTGGTGTTGTAGCTGAAAAGAAGACATACCTAGCCCTCTCTTCTTTCTCTCTTCGGGTTACCTACGAAAATGTTAATTCCAAGCAACTGCTATATGTATGTATGTAGGTATAACTAACTGACAAAAAAGTCAAAGTTTAAAACGCTTGTTGAAAAATATTGCTGGTGTAGTAGTGCAACCTCAAACGTCAGAATATTTAGCTACTAATTTGCTTGTTGGCTACACTGTTTGTGTTGTTTGTTCCATGTTTGTTCAGTGACAACGTCTGTCAATTTTGGAGGTTGCCAGCTGTGAAAATGCGTGATATTCTGAAATATGGTATCTATGATAGTAAACCTAACTGTTTTTGAAAGATCTCTCTCTTGTATGTAGTAGTAGTATCAACTGTAGTTGATAAAAAATAATTAGGCAGTTAAATAGATAGATTTATGTCCGATTCGTGTAGCAGTTAGGATACAGTTAGTTAGGATCAGGGGGGGCACACTTACATATATCACACTTTTCATGCGACTACAGCGATCTCTGGTTGTTTGGTAAAGAACTAAATTAGCGGCCATCTTGGTTGACTTGTCAAACTTGTCAGTTGTCATTCATCGGCCATGGCCATGGCGTACCAAATTGTACGGTCAAGGACTTTAATTGATAGGCCACTTGCCAATGTTCGTATTTTAGCCGTATAGTGCAAATCGGGTTTAGCCGCTTATACTTCGTATATGCTGATTTGAATTAGACGGCTAAAATACGAATAGTGGCAATTAGCCTATCAATTAAAATTACGCGTAATTATAGCTGTACATCACTACCAACATATACATATAGATAGGTATACATCTATAGATACGTCACATTAGTTCTTCACCAGGGCGTAGGGCAGCAGCACCTTCCATACATGCATATTTGACCATAGAGTTGCCACTCTTGTTCATATAATATTACAATACTCTTTGGTTAGGATACCGAAACAATAGGTACATAGTACCGCTACCAATAACAAAGAGCGATATGATGCAGTCTTGACTGAATGTATCTATTTAACGAACTGGGCCCAATTGCATAACAAAGTACAACTTAAATTACAAGCGGAACTCCCTTTCTAGTTAATATAACTGAAGCGAGAGTTCCGCTCGTAATATTAGTTGTACTTTGTTATGCAACAGGCCCTGGGCCTTATCCTTCGAAATTCGATTTTCAAACTTCGTACCTATCGTGCTGTTCCGTTCACGCTAATAGTATAAAACAGAAGAGAGAAAGAGCCGGTATGATACGTACGAACTTAGCCCTCTGTAGCATACTGTAGAATGTAGGCAACATACCATTCGATCGTCTTTCAAATTCATAGAATCGGTTTTTCAACGTAATCATGCACCGTAGCCTGTCGTCTACACTCTAGCCAAGATAATTTAGTACCGAAGAACACAAATAGATGGCGTTATAAGTCTCAAATTGAAGTTGGTCACTCGCGAGTAGGTACCTATGACAAAGGTGAATAATTTCTTTTTTTTTTAAATTAAAATTTTGTTTTACTTGTTTTTGGGATTTTGTTTTGAATCAGTGAAGAGGTATGTGTTTCTTATTCATTGTGTAATATTGATTTTGACCCAAGTTTACGTATTTAAAGGTTTTTATGGTAATTCGTGTTTGTTGCCTGTAGGCTACATTAGGCAAAAAGTGTAGTAATTTTGTTTGAGTACTCTAATATTTATCATTGGGTTTATTATGTTTTATGAACCCTCGTAAGCAACGTCTGCGTGATTTGGACATGGTATATGTCCTACACGATGGTGCAGACAGTGAAGATAGCCTTGACTTTCATGACGGTAGCCTTGCAGATACTGATTTCATGCCTGAATTAGAGACTTTCGAAGATGAGACCACAGAGGTGGATATTGAAGTAGATTCCATAATAGAATACCAAGGAGATAGTCAACAAAATCCTCCATCTAATACTGCCTCAGAAATCGAAAGTATTGCTGAACTTTCAACAAGACAAAAAAAAAAAAAAATAGGTATTAAAAACCCACCAAAGAAAAAGATTGCCAAACTGAATTTACGCTCAAAAAAAATGAATCTTGAATTGAATGCTGAGCAGTCAGGGGCGTAGCTACCGCCGTATCAGCCGTATCAATGATACGGGGCCCCCGGGCTACAGAGAACCCTAACGTGTGTAAGCAAAAATTAGTAAAATGTTGTCCACAATGTCACTTAATCTCCTGGTTCCCAGGAAAGCCCCCCAACTAATTTTGATACAGGGCCCCTCCAAGGCACGCTACGCCACTGTGAGCAGTTCATATTTACTGGAAGCAAGTCCTTGGGTTCTGACCTTCTAGAGCTTGAAACACCCATACAGTTCTTTTTTCATTTGTTTCCACAAGAACTGCTGAAGAAAATTTCTGAGGAGACCAATCTTTATCGTGTGCAAAAAGATCCTACCTAGTAGCACATTTCGAGTATTTGAAATGAAATGGACGTCAGGCAATTCACAGGTGCAGTATATGCAATGTCTCTCATACAATTACCTAGAGTTACTAACCATTGGAATTCAGTTCTTGGAACTCCCCTAATATAGGAAACCATGCCGTTGAACAAATTTAAAATTTTAGCATCAGCAGATTTTCGTCTTGAGGATGCTGTGACCCTTTGCAAAATGGGTATAAAACCAAATTTGCTAAATCGGCGATCATTAGAGAGCGAGATTCAGGCTAAAAAGCACAAAGGTCCTGCTAAACACATGCCTCCAAAAGCTGTCCGCCAAGACCAAATTGGGCACTGCTCGTAAATGGTTCAGACAATCAGACGCAAGTTTCCGAAGTGTCCTGGATTTACGCACAACGCGTGTGAAAAGTGCGGGGTTGCCTTGTGTTACACAAAAGCCAAGAATTGCTTTAGAAACTTCCACCAATCGTAACATGAACTACAATGTAATTTTTGAAATATTTATGCAGTGTTGCTTCCAGGCAACACTCCCTATTTTTGTTTATTTTTTCAAAATTAACGACACTAAAAAAAAATCCTGAAACACGTGTATTTTATTTTTACTTCATTATTACAAACCAATAAAAAGTACAAAAAAATCAGATCATGAGTTACAGAGGGTTAAAATATCGTAGTAGCCCCTCTGATACTTCTATCATGGATATGGGATTATGGGATTCACGGAACGACATATCGTGGTCTTTCGCGTTAGTTGTCCGGGTGTAAAATTGTAATTAAATTAAATTTAATCACAATTGGCGTCCCTCTTATCTTGGGTTGTTAAATATTTTTCTGATAGGTACAGTCGAAGGCATAAGTTGCTGTTTACATATTTTGACGCGATGACGGTACTGGCCAATTAACTTACCTAGCAGATTAGCGTTTATTATAAGACCAGAGCATTCTGCTGATTTAAAGTTTAACTTTTGATGAACAGATGCGGTATTCTCTTCTCTTCAGTTGAGGAAGAACTATTTTTGTATTTAATTAAAACTCCTTCAGCCGGAAGTACCTACACGAGCGCGAAGCTGAAAATAACTTCGTCCACCGAAAATGCGCTCGTCGTGCATTAGAGAAACGCAGCGCGTACCAACGTGTGCGTTGATTTCTGATTGTTTTACTTATTTACAAATTTATAGTTTTGGTACTGAAGATTGAGTGCTGTGATAATGTAAACGAAGCTATTCGAAGACTTTTTCGTGTTTTAGCACAACTTGTTCGATTTTAATATAACTTTCACTGCAGTTTTCTAGGTTAAAACTTTAAAACATATTAATGGTGAAAAAGTAGTGGAGGATTAATAACAATCCTCGTGGAACAAATAATGTTTATGTTATGATGTCAAATGTGAAATTAGCGATCCGAGTTCGTCCGTTCGCAGAAAGGTTTGAGTTATAATTTTGTAAGCGTCAAAAATATGTCTATGCGGCCCAGTTATCATAATTATAGTTAAGTACCTATTTAGTCGACCAAGAAAATCTTTTATTTATATATCTTATCTTTTATCACTCTAAGGTTAAATATCAGTTGTACAAAACGGCTTAAAACATCAAAGGCTTATTTTCACTTACAAGTCAATATGACAATCAGCTGTATTGTTGTTAAATCTGATGTAGGAATTGTCATTAAAAAAGTTAAAGCACATACTTGGTCGACTATACTTATACTCTTAGCCGCGACCGCTGCAATGTAGCTAAAATGTCAAGAAAATAAAAATATTTTTCTAGTGCGCGACTTAAGTAGGTACCGTGAGTGGGTAGAGAGGTAGCTGCGTGGTGTATACCTAGTTAATTTAAAGAAGTTTCATGTACAGTCGACTACAAAAAAATCGATACGGCCAAAGTTACAAAAATATGTATACACGACCTTAATGTTAAGTCGATAAAGGTGTGTATACATATCTTTGTAACTTTGGCGGTATCGATATTTTTGTAGTCGACTGTACATGTAAAGAATTTTTAAACAATTTTCTGATGCGCGACTAACCTGGCTGGACCTGGATCTGGACCTAGTGGAGACGACCTGGTTAAGGTTGCAGGAACGCGTTGGATGCGGACGGCGCAGGACCGATCTGTTTGGCGAGTCTTGGGGGAGGCGTAATGTTCAGCAAAGGACGTCTTTCGATTGAAATGATGATGATGATGATGAATACTGATTGAAGATTTATATAGCTTCATTTCTTGCAGGGAGCTGAGATCGGAAAAGGACAAGATTCCAGTAGTCAACGTAGTTGATGACAAGACGGTTACGATCACCAATTTAAAAGTAAGTGATCTCATATGTACCCACGAAGCAAGCACAAATTCGTGGATTCGACATACCTATACTTCATTTAATTTAGAATTAGAAACCACAACAACATTATATTGCGGCTCGTGAACTGTAATCTCTTTACAATTTGTACTAGAGTAACAATTGACGACACGCAAATAAAGTGACATTAAAACAATTTTATTTTGCTGCTCCCAGACTATTGTACTGTACTATTTGCTAGGTAAGAAATAGTTGACCAGACGCAATATATAATGTTATTGTGGTTTCTAATTCTAAATTAAATGAAGTATACCTACTTAGAAACGAGCAATTTCTAGTGTAGTGTATCATATACATATTTTTCTTTGCGTCTCTCCTGTGGACATAGCAAAAGTTAAGGGTTTATGTCTATAGCCAATATTTTTAGTCAAGTCTACATCGGCGTGTGGGACGGCTCACCAACTTTCGGCCCATGTTTGCTGACTTGGATTGGGGTCGCTAATTTTATGTTCAGTGGAGAGGCTACTTTTGTTTCTTACGATGTGTTACTTGTATACATTTATTTATTTCCGGGATTTTGAGCGTGAATATCGATTTAACTTGGTCTTATGTCTGGGCAAACGAGTATTTTCGAGTTTTAACGCTTTGTCGCTTAAGTACAGGTCGATCACAAGAGCGATGGATTGAACGAAAGTAATACATTAGTAGTACATATTTGTAAGAAAATGACTGATGCATGTCATTTTCATATTTGTGTGAAGTGTATTCAAATAGATAGCAACATACCTACATACCTACTTTCATTCACTCATTCGATCCATTCGTGCCAGCTCTTGTGAATCGACCTGTAACACGAAAATAACAATCAATCAATAATTTTATTTGTCAAAACAGCTAACAGTTAGTAGTATACGTATAATTAATTATACATATTATTACTAATATTACTTAAGTGTTTCAAGTTTCGCGATCACTCAGCCCACTCAGAAGTACCTAATTTCACTTACCTACGCGCCAATTTACTGTGTCAAAGTGTGCCTTTTGCGTTTCAGCGTGTGGTTCAAACTCCACCTGGAATTATTGACCTGAAATAAATGACAATATTGTACTTACAGTCAAATTCATAACAATTATGTAGGTATGTTCGCTACCAAGACTTCAAAAATATCTATACCTTACCTACACCTCTATAATACTATACTTAAGGTTGGTGTTTACATACCAATATAATATTTGACCTGAAGGCTGTATATACACCGTGAAATTTTAGTGGTTGTTTTCCCGAAACGAGGTGATTTAGTATCGATTGTACAATCGATTTATAATTACTATTTTGACTAGAGTCAAAAATCCAATTGTGAAAAACGAAAGTCGAAAATGACCGCAAACCAATAGTAACGCTTCGTTGGTACCTAACCTATCGTACGATCGTACGCTACTTGTACCAACGAAGCGTTACTATTGGTTTGCGGTCATTTTCGACTTTCGTTTTTCACAATTGGATTTTTCACTCTAGCCAAAATAGTAACTATAAATCGATTGTACAATCGATACTAAATCACCTCGTTTCGGGAAAACAACCACTAAAATTTCACGGTGTATATTTATGCCCACAACTGCATGATCTGACAATTCGTACCCTGTTTAGAAATTACATATGGGCACAAATCATTTGGCCGTACATTATTGTCGTTCATTCCGGGTGCTCCATCAAGATGGAGTGACGACCTGGTTAAGGTTGCGGGATAGCTTTGGAAGCGGATGGCGCGGGACCGATCTGTTTGGCGAGCCTTGGGGGAGGCCTATGTTCAGCAGTGGTTGTCTTTCGGCTGAAATGATGATGATGATTCCGGGTCAACCATTACAGGTCGTATATTAACCGCACCCGCGTTTCGCTTGAGTCGTTGCTTTTGCGCAGGTGAGTACGTCAGGCGCGGGCGACAGTCGTGAGCGCGTGCGCAGCTACCATGCCGACTACACGTTCAATAGCGCCTGCCCGCCACAACACCCGGAGTATGCATCGCAGAAAAAGGTAGATACAATACCATGTTCCACGCAATACGATACAGTGACTCTTTATCCAAGTACCGTAAACTGGGGTGACTTTGAACTGCGGGGCGACTTTAAAAAGTAGTTTGCCGACAAACTCATGCATTTTTGTTAGCATTTGCTAATCCTTGACGATGTCAATCTATCTTCTTTTTGTCTAAGTACATGTTAATCATTTACCTCATATGGACAATGTCGGCTTTATAGCGATTTTAAAATTGATAAAGTTGCCCCAATTTCATCAAAGTCACTACGGATACACCACGGTATGTACAGTCGACTACAAAAATATCGATACCGCCAAAGTTACAAAGATATGTATACACACCTTTATTGACTTAACATTAAGGTCATGTATACATATTTTTGTAACTTTGGCCGTATCGATTTTTTTGTAGTCGACTGTACACCTGTAAAATAGTAAGGTTGTTCCCGACGAGTTTAGTCTCTATGCAACTACCGCAGTACAATCTCATAAAGGTTCGTAGACACATTGTCGTCGTCGACACACGCGTGCCTATGTAGGTACGAACGGACCTCTACGAGTTTTGTACTGCGGTAGTCGCATGGAGACTAAAATCGTCGGGTATCGAAGGTTTCCTTAGCGTAATGTACGAACGGCCTAACGTGACTGACTTACTGACTACGGCCCTTAATACGCAAGACTACGCAAATCTTCGATACCCGACGATTTTGGTCTGAGTCCTGCGTCGGCGACGTGTGCCTGTGTATGAATCTCTATGAATTTGCACTAGTCGCTTAGAAACCAAAATCGCCGGGTATCGAAGAATTACCTAGCCTTGTGTACGAAGGGCCTTAATCTCTGGAGCTGGATTTAATTTTTTAACCCTGAACTGTGCAAGTGGCCCTTAGTGGTATGATTTAATGTAGGTACGACCTCACAAGCAGTGTCGTGGGTTCGAGCCCGGGGCTCGCACCTCTGAGTTTTTCCGAATTTACTTATGTGCGAATTCGTTTGAAACTCACCATGAGCTTTACGGTGAAGGGAAACATCGTGAGGAAACTGCAGACACCTGCGAAATTCAATGGTATGTGTGAAGTTCCCAATCCACACTGGGCTCGCGTGGGAACTACAACCCATACCATTTCATTCGAGGCCTGTGCAGTTGAGGTGACGATGTGCTATTAATTATGAATGAAAATCGCGAAAGCTTACATTTATGACACATTCAGGTTTTCGAGTGCATCGGTCGTGACGTCATGTCGTGCATTTCCCGCCTCTCGTCGGTCTGCGTCCTGGCGTACGGGCAGAGTGCTACGGGCAAGACTCACACCATGATGGGCACGGATTTGGAACCCGGGCTGGTGCCGAGGCTGTGCCGAGAACTCGCCAGTGCCGAGCCCTGTGACGTCACCGTCAGGTGAGTAGGGATTTGCAGCTCACTGTACAGTCGAAGCACCGGGGGCTACTACGACGTTCGAAGTTAGCATCGTGCCATCCCTATCACTCTTTTGTTTAACACTATTATCGTGAACGGAACGGCACAATACGAAGCAAGAAATAGTTATTTGTTATACAAGGGGGGAAAGTTGTATTTTAACTGAGAGTGTTCATTTTGAAACACGAGCTATCGAAAGGATTCTATGATTGACCACGAGCGAAGCGAGTGGTTCAAAAATAGAATTCTTTCGATAGCGAGTGCTTCAACACACGAGACGTAAAATAACTTTTCACCCGTGTATAACACAAAACTTTTCACCTCACTACAGCGAGGAAAATAAGAAACTACTGTACTATCAATTATTATTTATTTACCTCTTTGTCAATACAATAATTTTGAAGTACTTATAGAAATATTGGTAAAATCAAAAATAATGCAAAATAGCCTAAGCAAATCCAGTCTTTATGGAACTATTCCAATACCGACATATCGTCACTACTTTGAAAAAACTCGTATCTCCAATCAATGAATAAACCAAACTGAACTTTATTGCACATCGAGTAAAGTTCAATTAGCCAGATTATCGATTTTGAGATACGAGCAAACTGTATTACTGTTAAATTGTATACCGTTTTGACTTAAGTTTTTTTTTATTATTTCGGATGCGTTTTGTTCGCACATCGACTTACTTGGACTGTCAGAACATTTTATCCGTTTTTACAACAAGAATGAAGGTTAATGTTGAATGCTGATATTTATGAATTAAAATAAAGTTGTAAGACTGTATTTAGTGTTTTTTACTCGATGCAATTCATTAATTGTGATGTTAAAAATTCAGCACTTTTAACGTTTTACGTTTTGTTAGCTGTCAAATATCACTTAAGCTGCCTTCAAATGTCAAAACTCTTTCTTCACTTGTGGATAAAAAGCGATTTTCTCAATAGATGTCAAACAAACAGAAAGGGCTTTCCGAGCTAGTGAGGTGAAAATTAAATTTCTTAGTATAGTACGAATTTTTTGAGGTGTCCCGATCTCGTTAGCAGCCCAACCGACCTTACGAACAAAGCCATTGTATTGTATTCTATTATGTCCTCAAGTGAATAATCTTCAGTTTAAAATGAACGTAAAGATAAGATAAAATAGCTCATTGAAATAACGTCTTTATTATTAATATTAGAGAGTTCATTTTAAATTAAACTTTGTTTGTTTGTTTATTTTGGTTGTTTTGGTTGCATGTCCACGACGCATTCAATTTTGAAAAACATTATCTGCCAACAAAGTTTCATTTAAAATAAACTCTCTACTGTAAATAATAAAAGTGTTATTTCAATGATCTATTCTATCTTATATTTCCGTTCATTTTAAACAGGATTATGCACTTGAGGGCATAATAGCAACTAACTAGGTATACGGACAAGGGAGAAGCACGACGGCTCAAGATAGGTGACGGCGCGTGTATTTAGGTCATATTTTCATCTTATTAGGTACTACTAAAACAAATACATATTTTAAAAATGTAGTAACACTAGGCCCTAGAAAACATCTTTTTTTATTAAAATTCAAACAGTCATGACCTACTAAGGATTTATTTTATTTTTTAGAGACGACTTTGGTTTTTTTCTATAGGGCAAACTACAAGTAAGTAATAGTGTTTCAAAAACACTGGTCACACACCACCACACATACCACACATGAATTTCAGAAATACAGCTTTGCTAGTAATGATACAGCAAGGGATTAAATGACTGGAATAAATGCGCCAAAGTCGTGAAATGAAAACCACTATGTACGAAATCTCACACAAAAAGGCGTCTGTTCTAGGGTTCGTCCTGCGTTGACCCACCGTCTCTATACCCGTATACCTAGCGTTATTCTGTGTCTTATTTTAGTTGACTGAGTATAAAGGACTATGCTAGTGTGGTCTCAATATGCAACAGTATCGATTAAACCCAAACCCAAGTCTGCAACACCAACTCCAGACAATGAAGAAGTGTTTGAATTGTTTCGATGTCATTTACTTATGCAGTTCGTGTGAAGAAGCAATAGTCTCAATAGCACGCGACCGCATCACAGTCAAAAAAATAAATGAGTTTCGCCACCTTTCATTTGCATTTGAAATCCATCCGAAACTTAGCCATAAGTACACAAAATGATTAAGCTTTTAACTTATCAACTCAGCGCCTTTACTTACTTCATGGTTTATTTGCTGATTTTATGTCATACTTATTTGATGGCAGATGCATGATGAGAAGCCGTGGTGGCCTAGTGGTTTGACCTATGGCCTCTCAAGCAGAGGATCGTGGGTTCAAATCCCGGCTCGCACCTCTGAGTTTTTCAGAATTAATGTGCGAAATTACATTTGAAATTTACCATGATCTTTACGGTGAAGGAAAACATCGTGAGGAAACCTGCATACACCTGCGAAGAAATTCAATGGTGTGTGTGAAGTTCCCAATCCGCACTGGGCCCGCATGGGAACTACGGCCCAAGCCCTCTCATTCTGAGAGGAGGCCTGTGCCCTGCAGTGGGACGTATATAGGCTGGGATGACGATGATGATGACTTATAAATGCTATCAATAGAGTTTTACCAACGATACGTTGTTTGCAATGCTATCGCGTCTGTCCATCAACGTATCCATATCTTGTATAGTAGTAAGGTTTAATGTTTTTCAGCGGGTAGTTTGGCTTATTCCAATTTGTATGTTTAAAAAAAGGAGATCGTAACGTTTGTTATTTGATAGTAGCGTCTGTCTGCGCTGTAAGCCGAATAAATCCAGACTTTCAAATATATCATAAAAAAAAAACTTCATATCTAATCCTTAAAATTGAAAATTGGAGCAATTCTCACGTTCTTCCTTCGGTAGCCAATCGTTTCAACAAAAGTAAACGAAGGGAAAATTGTGTATTAAGAAAGTTCGCAGTGGTATCGTATCTGCATCAGTCTTTAATCGTTTATTGTTTTATTGTCGGTTGTATTCGATTAAGTTGGAATGGCGTAATAAACGGAGGCGCCTCGGCGCAAGGCCACAGCGGCACGCAACCTTTAACACCCTTTGCTTAGGCTAACACTACACCGGAGGTGGTACGCTCATAGTCACAACTCCCACGATGATGGTACGGGTTGTCAGTCGTGCATGCTCCAAGATATCTTATGTGCCGTCGCGGCGACCGTCACTGGTCACTCTATAACATTTTGTTAGCTGGCGGTACAATGTGGCAGACGCTTAACACATGTATGAACGGTCAAACAAGTGCAAAAATATGTATTGATTTAGTCCTTTCATAATTATGTATCCTAATTGGACGACACAAGAGCTATGGGACATAGGTATGTATTTATGAGCAAGTTGTAGGCACCCATATTTATATTTGCCTCATTCTTTTACAATTATTTAGAACAAGGGGAAAGCCATATAAGTAAGTCACTGTCAGACATAACGCGAGTGAAATTCATTCCACTCTAAACTTAAATTACTTGAATTGAGATAGGACGCTTACAAGTCCACACCGTAAGAAACTAAAGTTGTCTCTCATGCGTGGTCACAAAATTCGTGACTCTGAGCAAACTTAATTATTTATGTTAAATGGGCCGAAAGTTGGCTAGGCGCCCCACACGCTGATGCAGGCTAAACTAAAAAATACTATAAAAAATAATAATAAATTAAATTAATCCATTAATCATGATCCTATAAAATTGTTCAAGATCTATATTGTTAACCACATTTAATGCAAATAAAGAAATACAATACAATATTTGCTGTCCGCAGGAGAGACCCCAACAAAAAAATGTGTATCCGGTACGCGTACCCGGGCTTACGTGTCCTGGAACGCCATGTACGTACGCCATGTACGCGTACACTGTACACGTACACGTACACTGTACGCGTACATGGCGTACGGACATGGCGTTCCAGGACACGCAAGCCCGGGTACGCGTACCCGAGTGCGCGCAGTCCGTACGCAGCTTTACATTCTTGCCTTGGTTTTTCTGAGAGAGGTCGCCGTAAGAATTTTCTTTCGAGCTAAGTACTTGGCCCTTAGGTATGGGCCCAATGTAGTCTTAGCCTTACGATTACGGCTTTATCTGAACTAATATCTTACATGTATCGTAAGCTTATAACATGTGTACCTATTGGCTACGTGTTCGATAAAGTACGGCCGAAGAAATATTTTGCTGGATGTCGTAAGGGTGACTTTGAATTGTAGTTGGGTAAGCTAATTCAATAATTATAAGCGGTTTAACATTATGAAGTCGCATACAAATTAAAAGGCGTGATTTGCGATTGGAATATTAAGTGGAAAGCCCGATGTAAGCAACTATTTTATATCTAATTCTATCACCCAAACATATCGTTATCATTATGTTATTATCTCGGCCGGGAGTTGCAGTCATTATGAATGAAAACTTAAAACTATTAGAAAATACCCCAGTAGGTTAGTACCTCCGCAATAAAACGCCTGATTCAATAAATTACCACAAAATATAGCAAGTTGATGTTTCCCAAATAGAAGTTCCAGCCGGGGCTGGATTAAGCACTAGGCAGAGTACTTAAGTAGGCAACTGCCTAGGGGCCCCGCAACGCCAAAGAGCGCCGCGCGCGCAGCAAAGAAATTAAAAACTTTAAGTTTTGTTAGTAAACTTTAAGTACTGCGGAATGGAGCATCGAGACAAACCACTCTGGTTTAACGATGGTCTTATATTATTGTTATGTATTTTTGATTTATCTCTGTAATAAATAAATAATAATAAATAATAATAAAAAGGTTTCGGAGTGAAAATTGGTTTGGAAAATTTGTATCCTCAATGACAATAAGTTAAGTTAGGTATATTTGACTTCTTGAAAAGTGCGGTTGATATTTGGCTGAAAGGGGGCTCCGAAAATTGCATGGCCTGGGGCACCAACATTGTTAATTACGGCCCTGGTTCTAGCGAATTTAAATTTACATCGACTGGTGTAAATACTAACTCGTCTCAGCCAACCGACGTTAGTGTATAATTAGTATAGTAGGTATATTATAGTTATACCACTTCAACTCTTCAAATTAGTATTAATGGTAGGGCAGATTCTACATTATTTGTAACATTTCTAGCGTTGTTACTATTCTACATAGAATATAGGTATAATGGCCCTGCACTACCCCGGCTTGCTATGGCTTCACACCTCGGCTAGTGCCGCGAACAGTTAACTGTTCTCCGCCCTAAGCGCCGCCCGCCCTAGCTCACGACGTTTCTATTTTTCCCAAGTTTTGTTAGAAACAACAATTTGGGTAAGCGATGAAATTTTATTTTATCTTTAGTCATTGTTTTGATATGCCGACGGTTTGGTTTGCAATAATAATTAAATTGAATCGTAAGTGGGAAAATTATTGTTGCTGTGTAGAAGTTTAATCTTTATACAAGGTGAACTCTGGTGAGTAGAGATTATTGTTTTTAAGTGCAGACCTGACTAACAATTACCTCCACTAGTAGATAACTAGATAGCTTAAGCATCTCGCTGATTTATGATCCAAGGAGGACAACTATGATGATGTAAGGGTTAACGTTATTATTTTATTCAGAAATAGGGAGTTAATTAATTGCAATTAGCCAACTGTTACATAAACCAGTTATGGTTTTTAACAGTGGCTAATAATTTTAAAAATGTAGAAATCTATTATATGAGTAAATAAACTAAAAAAAAAAAAAAAACTTAGTGCTTCGTGTTAGGCTTCTATAGTTTTATCGAATACCTGATTTCGTTTCATGAATTAAAAATATTTAACTACCTAATTACATTACTTTTAGTGCTGGGTTATAAAATTAAAAATTATTAAAATTCACTTATCTGGAAAACTAAAGACGACAGATTAACTAGTTAAAAATTTAAAGCATCTCGCAAACGGGTCCCTATATTGTAAAATGATGTAAGTCGAATGGACTGAAAGACGGATCTGGCAAAACTATAAGGGTTCCTTGTTAGGACAACGGAACCCTTAAAAATGTACAGGCAGAGTTAAGAGATATACCTACTATGAAACCAAAAATGGTGCCACAAGACACGAAAGTCGTGTTAAGGGTTTGATAAATTACCAAGACATTAAATACTTTCTAATTACTGGTTTCTAAGTTTGGCGCTAGCTATTAAAACACGAAACTTGACTACTTTTCTGCATCAATCATTGGTAGTTTTCAGCAATCTTACAAGTTTTTACTATTCTCTCTACACAGGGTGACACAAAATGGTGATACAAAATTAGTGTTTCTAACTGCTGGACAATATGCACTTGAGGTGTCCATACATTGAGTTCGTGATTGCATTTCAACTAAGTATGGGCATCATAAATTTTATCAGACTAATTTTAAAAATTAAGTTAATGCATTATGTTGTCCAACATTTACTGAGTAAAACAGTAATTTTGAAACACCAGGACAACTGTCACAGGAACACTCAAATGACTAACTAATCGCGCAAACGATTATTTAATGAACACCCAAAGAATATGGACCTTGCCTAAGCTCTTTTCGGATCGCTGTCACCATTTAACTTGCAAAACCCATTACTTGTACTAGCCTACATCGCACACGACGAAAAGATTAAAAACAAAAGAAGACTAATTTAACTAATTTCTGCTAAAAGGTTTTGGCTCGCAAAACCAACTTTCTCGAAATGTGCGTATTTCAAATAGTGCACTTTCTCACATAGACCTTTTTCTCTGATCGTATATATTCCCAGAAGGTACACTTTTTCCAAGGACCCGCATTTGTTCATACCTATTACTAATATTACATAAATGGCCGTCTCATAAACGTGAGCATTTTGGTAAAGTGTGCATTTTAGAAAAGTGTACTTTTTGGGAAAATGCACTTATTTGGCAAGTGCATGTACATAGGTGCTAATTGAGAAAGTGTAAGTTTCGGAAGTGTGCATATTGAGGATAGTGTACTTTTAGAGAAAGTACACGTATTGGGACAGTCGGTTTTACGAACCTTAGCCCTACGAAACGCTAGCCTATAATTAACTCAGGTTTGGCCATGATCACGTTTCCAAAATCAATACAATACAATACAATGACTCTTTATTGTACACCAGGAATAGTAAGCAATACAGAAAACAGGTACACAGAGAGTAAGTTACAAGGTAAGCAATAGGCGGTCTAAAATCGTCCTGTTATTGTATCTTTTCTATTAATTTTCTTCTCAACAGATGCATTCTAATATAGATAATGTCTATTTCATTGCATCTAGTTTCCTGGAAATTTACAACGAGCGCGTCCACGACCTTTTGGTTGGGGAAGATCCCCCTCTCCCATTCAATTCCTTGCCGCGGAGGCGAGGCAACGCGCGAAAGGACCTGCGCGTGAGACAGCATCCTACCAAGGGCCCTTATGTACAGAGTAAGCGAAAATAAAATCATTTTTTCCTAACCTACTTATTTTCAGTGAAGATGGTTTCTATGGAAATAGTGATGAAAGGAATTGAAGTTACGTGAGCTAAGAACGTGACCATCATTTTATGGCTAAAAAAGCCTTCAATTCATTTTCTCTTTTGAAACAGGATTATTACATTTTAATGACGAGTAAATAATAAACTATTAGAACAGTTAGAAGCGAAAAAGCGACGACATCGATTGTGAAGAAAATACCCGCGATAACATCAATTCCTATTGTTACTGCTTCTGTGGTGGTTTCAGTTGAATTTGCATGTAAGCGTGTAGTTAGTTTCGATATTATAGGCGCCGTCAGGATTACTTTAAGAAAGGTACATTTAACGTTATTATATTAAGTACTGCGCACTCCTCTCCCGACGCCCATGATTTATGATGAAAATGCGAAACAAATGTGCAGAATTATTTTTGACGTGACAACGTCTAATAAATCGATGAACGCCGGCTGCATACACGAAAAAGGATGACGCATTGTAACGTACATGTAACGTTACATGTACGTACATGTAACGTTACAACGTTACAGAGCAGCGAAGGCCAGTATGTACAAGAGAGCAGCGAACGCCAGCATGTATTTAATAGGGGGGGGGGGGGAGTTGAGGGGGTGCGGGGACTTTAAAGGGGGATGAAAATTTCATTGATTTTGCCGTAGGATGCTCCGTTTTCAAGATATTTGACAAAACATCGGTTCTCGTCCGATCACCGAGGTTAAGCAACGACGGGCGCGGTCAGTACTTGGATGGGTGACCGCCTGGTCTCATTTTTGTTTTTTGAATGTTTTGTTATGACGTTGTCACGTTAAACTATCGTCCGTAAACCGACTTTACAGACAACCGGTTTTTCCAAAATGTTATGTTTCGTCAGACCTTCGTCGAGTGGCTGTGAACGACGTAGAGACACTCCTCGCTTTGGTGTCGGAAGGAGGCCGGCGCCGGCGCACAGCCGCCACCCGAAGGAACACCGCTTCGTCCAGGTCTCATGCACTACTGGAGCTCAGCACCCCCAGAGCCACTCTACACTTGGCTGATCTCGCTGGCAGGTAGGCTGATGATAGCTTTAAGATGTCCTAGTTTTGGTGTAAGATAGTATAAGACGGAGACAGAATGCTGCGTCATTCAAGTAACACAAAATGCTGGATGTAACCTAGCATCTCTCTAGCTACACTTGCCAAAGCTCGCTGGTACTTCAAAATCATCTCAAACTAAAGTATAAGTTTTTTGTTTCTAAATCGTGTAGGTTGATAATAAAGGAGTAGGATCAACGAAAGCAGAGGTAAGAACTCTACTATTGGTTTTTATAATATTAATTTTGACTTTTCGATATATAAGTAGAGCTTGTCTAATTTAAAATGACGCGCGCCCAACCACCGCATTTACGCACATCTGCCAAGATAAATATTTCTCTATTGTAGCTTAAATAGAGTTTCAAATCCTGTGCGTAAATGCGGTGGTGGGGCGCGTCATTTTAAATTAGACAAGCTCTACACAAAGTTAGGTCTGATTCATTTGTTTTAAAATTTCTGAGATTTTTACCTACATTTGTCAGTTGAACTTGAAACATGGCAAGCGTATGTAGTGATCGGACTACTTACACCATAATCAAGCTATGTTACTTAAAAGAAAAGGCTTGCATATAAAAATTGCCAATAATTATTTCCCATGCAGTGAAAAAGCGAGCTGGGAAGGTGGCTGCGGGGGGAGGCAAAAGGAAGGCGCGAACATCAACAAGTCACTTGTCGCGCTTAGTAACGTTATATCGGCTTTAGGTAAGATATTTATACATATTTACTAGCAAATCTATTCTATTCCGTCTGCAAAGAAATCGTTTATCGCTGTTCCGAGGGAACTATGCAATTTTCCGGGATAAAAAATATCTTAATTGTACGTATACGAGCTGCTGCCCGCGACTCCGTCTGCGAAGAATTCGTTTATCGCTATCCCGCGGGAACTATGCAATTTTCCGGGATAAAAGTATCCTATTATGTTAATCCGGATTATAAACTATCTGTGTGCTAAATTTCATCAGAATCCGTCAAACCGTTTTAGCGTGAAAGAGTAACAAACATCCATCCCTCCATCCATACAAATTTTCTTGTTTATGAACTAAAACAATTACTTTGCTCACCCGCGACCTTACAATAGTTACGTTTATGCAAGAAATGTGCGTTCATGCAGTTCCTCCACCTCCACACTGTACGAACACACACAAATCACATAAACCCAACCATCACCACCACCAAGCTACACTGACGCGTTTCGAACTCAACCAGAGCTCATCTTCAGAGTTACCACAACCGTATGCTATGCTACCAAATGTTAAATGTTTTAGTTCATTAATATGGACCTCCGCAAAGTAACGCCTGATTCAATAAATTATTTCTTGTTTATATTATTAGTGGGACTGTTTTTTTACCTACTATCAACACTAAACGAGCCATTTGTTCAGCTAAGTTACTATCTACACTCTTGACAGAATGATTGTGGAATATGGTTGTTGGGTATTGGTAGCGAACCTTCATCAGAACTTTCTTGGGGAAAAACGTGGTGGTTTCTCCTTGCCTTCCACGCCGCATTGCTGGTGTCTGGAGTAGGTATGTAATGGGCAATAGAGGTTGCTGTCCACATGCCCCTTTTTACCCAACTGCCGGAGGGTTATGTTTTCAGAGCGTATGTATTTATGTATGTATGTATGTATGGTATGTATGTATGTATGTATGTATCATTCTTTGGCGCGCCCTGCAGCCTAAACGGCTCGATGGATTTTGAAGTGTGAGATGTCATTAGATTCGTCTCAGTTGCGCGAGTGACATAGGGTACATATTTTTCGGGAATTCCCGTGCGAACGGGAATTATACAGGAAAAACGGAATTTTAAACTATTGAATTTGAGTTGTGGTACTTATAACGTACCTAAGTAAGTCGGTAACCCTTATTCTGACTTATTATTTTTTCACTGTATCATCATAATCATCATCATCATCATTATCATCATCATCATAATCATGATCTCATTAAATCGAGCCCACGATGAAAATTGCTTTAGAGAATTACACCATTTACGTCATTTATAGGTACTAAGTATAATAACTAAAAAAAATGTAATTGGTTTATTGCATTGGGATATTAGGAAAAGTTAGCTTAATCATACCCCGTTTGCCGAATAATTTTCGAACTTACCATTTGGAACTTATTCGGCGAAACAATTGCTATTTTTTTTCAACAGGCGCTATTAACTACTTTCGTAAGTTTGTCGAGAACTTCGAAAATTAATTGCGGCTGTCTTATAACGGTCCGAGATTTGGTCGCTAGTGGGTTGAATAGGAGGTAGTTTGCGCCGTCTAACGGCACCTCACACCACCTCCTACCTATCATAGTCTCGTGGGAACTTGGCGAAAACTACCAATTTTTTCTGAAGTTGGTAATTTTCGACGGTTCGCACTTGACCGTTTTGAGTTAGGTCTTGCTCTTGGTTTTTTAGGCGGGGTGGGTAAAGGGGCCGGGGAGGGCTCCGTGGGAGTTTCCTTTTTTACCCGACTGCCGAAGGAGGGTTATGTTTTTCGAGCGTATGTATTTATGTATGTATCATTTTACGGAGATGGGTCAACGGGAAACCCACAACGGGGCATGTGGAATCCAGTTATACAATTGATAATCATAATGCCTCCGACTGCGTTTTGGAATCCAATTTCTTGTCCTAAATTTGCTATATAATATTTTATTCGACATGACGTGAAATCCACAGTGGGCATCGTTTTTAGTATTACATGGGTTTGGTGCCTTCAGCTGAATTTCTTTTTCCGTGTCATTGCGCATGGCTTACTCTTCTTAGTTTACTGAAAAATCTTTCATAAAATGTTTTAATTTAGCTTGTTTTTAGTTTACTTTTTACGCAGTCGGGTTTTTTATTTTTTTAATAATTAATGTTTTTATAACATCCCTAAGGGAAGATGAGTAGGGGGTTCTACCCAATTTGCATAATGTCTAATTCACTAAATTGACTAAATTTCAAATTGCCATGGGCTCATAATAGGTACTTTAATATCAAATTGTCTCATTCCTAAAATTAACAAATGTCATAATAACTTCCTCTTATGTCCGATATGCCTAAATATTGAAATGTACATATCCTTAAAATACCGAATTGCAGATACGACATTCTAAAATAACTTAAACTGGAAACTCCAGAATGGCAAAAAGTCTCAGTTTCAAAATTCCTAATAGTTATTTATGATACAAGTGCGGAAAGTAGGCAATTCCCAACGAATGACACGAGCGAAGTGAGTAGGTTTTAACCGGAATGAGTTGGGAATTTCCTACTTTCGACACGTATACCTATCATGCAATGCAATGCATAAACCGTGATGGCCTAGCGGTTTGACCTATGGCCTCTCAAGCAGAGGGAAGTGGGATCGAATCCGCGCTCGTAACTCTAAGTTAAAATAAAAAATAAAATAAAATAAATATCACGGGAAAATTCACACCAATTGAACTAGTCCCAAAGTAAGCTAAGCAAAGCTTGTGTCATGGGTACTAGACAACGGATAAACATACTTATGTAGCGACTACTAGCGCCATCTAGTCGTCACATAAGGAACTAATTGCTACAATCCTACATCACGCTATCGAAGTTTCTCAACTCGGCTGCATAAATACAACTTCCAACTTTCATCCATTGGACTTCGGTCCCCAGGCATAACATGTGCCTGGAGAGAGATCTCTCTATTGCAGCCTACCCCCAAATTGGTGACCCACGACATTGGACAAATCGCAACCTTCAGACACACAAGACTATGACGCAGTCTCACAGCAAGCCATCTCACCGCACTGTGCACCATTAGCATGTACCTATTATCTGCCTGGTGTCTACAGTTCGCAAATCCTCATCCCACTACTTCCACTTGCCAATCAAGCAACCAACGCTCGCCAACAAGGCTCCGAGCAATCACGCAACAGGCATGCATCTACAAGTAGCAGAGGAACAACAATGCTCGCCGACGAGGCTCTGAGCGACTGGCCCTTGCAAGCGCCCACATGACGCACAGACTGCACTCCACTGCAATTTGAATCGACCTCCGGTCTAAAAGGGGGGCTGATGTAGCGACTACTAGCGCCATCTAGTCGTCACATAAGGAACTAATTGCTACAATCCTACATCACGCTATCGAAGTTTCTCAACTCGGCTGCATAAATACAACTTCCAACTTTCATCCATTGGACTTCGGTCCCCAGGCATAACATCTGGCTGGAGAGAGATCTCTCTATGGTGACTACCCCCAAACTTATAACATAGATACATACTTAAATACATATTAAACACCCAAGACCCGAGAACAAACATTCGTATATTTCATACAAATATCTGCCCCGACACGGGAATCGAACCCGGGACCTCAAGCTTCGTAGTCAGGTTCTCTAACCACTAGGCCATCTGGTCGTCAAAGTTTTTCGGAATTTATGTGCGCAATTATATTTGAAATTTACCACGAGCTTTACGACGAAGGAAAACATTGTGAGGAAAACTGCACACACTTGACAAGAAAGTCAATGGTGTGTGTTAAGTTCTCAACCCGTTCTGGGCCCGCGTGGGAACTACGGCCTACGCCCTTTCATTCTGAGAGGAGGTCTGTGCCCTGCAGTGGGATGTATATGGGCTGGGATGATGATGAATGCATTTAGCGAGGAAAAAAATCGGGGCTAAACATTTTCGGAAAAAGATGTGACGTTCTTAAATATTTAACAAATCTAACCTGAGATTATTTAAAAGCGAAAAATTTTTTCGGGTGCGCCGGCGGGATTCGGACCCACGTCTCCCGGGTATGCGCCCCAACCTGGGTGTTCTACCAATTGAACCACGTCGCTCGTGTTTTTAAATAATCTTAGATTCGGTGAGCAGCCGTATTGCTAATAAAAATAAATCTAACCTAGCCTACTTACTATATTCTATAAGATGACATATAAAAAAATCCTGAAACATGCACGCTTCTAATATTTTATGGCAAACTTTATGGCAGATGAAATTCTGGCAAGTAAAGGTAGGTAAACGATATTGAAGTTTGAGCGAGCTTAGTTAAATATTCTTGACTAATGGCTTTCTTCATTATCAGAACGATATTGTAAATTAATCGCTAATGGCATGAACTTTCGGAACTTCGTACCAGTTAACACGGAATAACAGTAATTTGAATCGTTCGCCACTTTATGCACAGCTTTCCGCTTCCGCTGTTGCCTTTTAAACTTTATTAACTACTAGCTGTTGCTCGCGACTCCGTGTGCAAGAATTCGTTTATCGCTACAACACCAAAAAGTGCTATCAAAATAATGTTATACATAATACGAGGGGCGTTCAACATAAAGTGAGAATGAGATGCATACTCTTTTAATATTACGAAATTAAATACTGGCCGGTTAAGCTAATCTATCTAGCTGATTGCTATGAAAAAAAAAACTAACTGTCTTTGGTTTAAAAAAATATACGGTAATTTCTTTGCAATGCTATTGAGTACGTTAGCGAAAATGGAGAAAATTGAACTGCGCGCCGTTATTAAATACTTGTGTTTGAAAATTTTTTCTACGGACCAAGTCAATTTGGATTTGCGGGACACTTTAGGGTCTAATGCTCCTCCGTATTCGACAGTCGCACGTTGGTGCGCCGAATTTAGACGTGGAAGAACATCGACAATGGACGACCCCCGCTCCGGACGCCCTACTACAGCAGTAACTGAAGAAATTGTGAAAAAATTCGAAAACTCAGTTTTGGCGGATCGTCGTGTCACGGTTCGTTTTATTGCTGAAAATGTAAAGATTTCAACGGGGAGCGTGCATAATATTTTACATGAACGCTTGGGTATGAAAAAGGTACCTGCGCGTTGGGTACCAAGAATGCTTACTGATACGCAAAAACAAACTAGACTAGAGATTTGTCAAGAAGCTTTGAACCTGATGCAGCAAGACCGGGAACTTTTTTTGGCGCGATTTATAAAAATGGACGAAACATGGCTCCATCATTACGACCCAGAAACGAAACTGCAGTCTATGACATGGAAAAGGCCATCATCTCCAACTCCGAAGAAATTCAAGGCGAGCCCATCTGCCGGTAAGGTCATGGGCTCTGTTTTTTGGGATGGTAAAGGGGTATTAATGATTGAGTATCTCGAGCATGGAGCCACTATTACGGGCACATTATACGCCAAACAAATAGCAACATTGCGCAATGAGATCCGCGAAAAACGGCGAGGTAAACTCTCGAAAGTTGTGCTGTTCCACCAGGACAATGCCCCGGCACACAAGTCCGCCGTTGCAATGGCTGCAATTCGTGATGTTGGGTTCGATATCCTTAAGCATCCTCCGTATTCACCAGATCTCGCTTCCAGTGATTTCTACCTATCGCCGGCTCCGGAGAACAAAATGATAATCGCTATTATCTTAGTTTTAGTGTTATGCCATATTTTAAATCAGTGAATGCTAATACACGTGTACAATTTTTTTCACAATTTTTATATTGTTACTTACCGAGTTACAAAAATATACAATATTATTCAACAATTTTACCTATTTGGAAAAAGACAAGAACAAAGCTGTATCATAATATTAACATATTGTGTTCAAGTTTTTCAATATTATTAACGGTAATAAAATGATGTTCTCGTAAAAATAATTGCCCAAGAAAACGATAAAGATAGGTTATCATTTTATTCCCGTAAAAAACCGTTCTACAACTTCGTATAATGGTCACCTAGCAAAACAACTCTTTTGGTGCCGAACAGTAAAACATTGTTGTCATCCTTTTTGCTTCTCGTACGTTTGTCAATCACAAATTGCAATGGCAAGTACAACAACATCGGGGGTGCCGCGCATGTGGCAATGTTTGTTTATACTGATAATACTAGTCGTCAATGTCGTCTCAAATGTCTTTGCGGAAGTGTTGTGGAGCTTTTGTTTTAATTATTGTTGATATTTTCAACAATAATTAAATTGTTATTGTTTTTTTTTTGTGTATAAGTTTAGTGAATGGAGTTAGTGAAAATGGACAAACGAAGGACTGCACGATTAAATTCTATTATGAATAATGTTGACAAAGCTAATGAGGATTATTTAAATAACGGTAGGTACCTAATACTATTTTTTAATACTTTATTTTATAATACTTTGACGCGTCTGATGTGAGTGTGTAAAAGTACAAGTTATACGTAAAGCCGAGTTTAGAACTGCAAGAAAAATCTTGCAAGTTGTATTAGATTGCGCGGCGTTAAAGCGAACGAGTTTGAAGTGGTCAACCGAACGCCGCAAGGTAATGCAACTTGCACGTTTTTTCTTGCTGGTCTAAACTGGTCTTAAGAACAATAATATTCAGTTATTAATCATTTTTGTACGTTATTTACCTTATATTAACGTTTAATGTGTAGTCATAATATTGTAGTTATTATTATATTCCCTATTGTAGCGTGTAGTATGTATATACATTGGCCTCTCAAGCAGAGGGTCCTGGGTTCAAATCCGGCCTCGCACCTCTGAGTTTTTCTAAATGCATGTGGAAAATTACATTTGAAATTTACAACGAGCTTTACGGTGAAGGAAAACATCGTGAGGAAACCTGCACAAACCTGTTAAGCAATTCAATGGTGTGTGTGAAGTTCCGAATCCGCACTGGGCCCGTGTGGGGACTACTGCCCTAGCCCTCTCATTCCGAGAGGAGGCTTGTGCCTAAGTGGGACGTATATAGGCCGGGATGAGATGACTATGTTTTCTATTAAAAACATATTTGAAACCTCCACGATGTGGTATGTTTTGATTGCGGTTTGATTGGATTTTGAGCCTTCCAAACTGAGGCATCTTTTATCAAAACGATTTTTATTTTCAGAAGAAAACCAAGGAGAAAGTATCGAAAAGACCACTGCGACAGATAAAGAGGTGATTATTAAAAATCATGATTACACTTTACGAGATTTAAAAAACATAGTTTATCGCGAAGAAAACAATAATTTATCAAATGAAGATTTCTCGCCAGTTGTGTCCGAGTATATGCCAAGCCCTGAACGCTTGAGAACTTAGATAGAGTCAAAAGTTCATCAAGTATAGGAGGAGACTCAGACTACCTAGAACATGCCACTCAGAATATATTGAGAACCCCGTCAAGTAATTCAAATATTTCGCTTATTTTGAATGCAGCAGTTTCCATAGCATCATCTTCACCGACAGTCGGTGGAAATAACAAGATTTGTACTTCTGATTTGACACCAACTTCAAAGCATGCGTTGAATGAATCTTCATTGCAGCGGTCATCAAAACGATGTCTTAATCAAATATTCCAGAACTGCAACCAGCCCTCGACCTTTGATGCTTACGAAGGTGACAAGCACGAAGAACAAACAAGGACCCTTGATGCTACTGATTTGGATGAAACTCTACAACCAGAAAATAATATGGAAAGTATCTTAACGGACGGATCGATGATCGGCAATGAAAGCACAACAACGATTCAAAATCAACCGATAATAATAAATAATAAAATAATGGAAGTCAGTGTTTCTTCTGCAGAACCATCAATTTTAAAATACAAATATGACGTCGATTCTGAATATTTCCGAATAAATTCAGAGTCAATCCAAAAATTAAGAAGCATGCTAGGTTCCAGACAGACACCTAAATCTATCGTCAGCCCAAACCCTGCCCTTGAAACTGAACTACCAGTATTATATACACCCAGCTCTTGCCAATTAGCAAGGCATTATACGACGAACTGATTAGCCTTTGTAAGGCAGGTGATATTCCAAGCTACTATCATGCTTTTTATGAGTCCTTGACTTATGTAAAGAACTCTGAAATGAATAATGATGATGAAGATGATGATCAAGAATAAGAATCAAGAATAAGTACCTAATAAACTTTATTGTTTTAGTTTTTTTCAAGATTCTGTTAATTTTATCCCAATAATTGAAATAAAACCAAAGTTGATTACTGTCTTCGTCGACACAACGGGGCTTATTAAAACCCAAAAATACTTAAAAATATTTAATAAAGCGGGTTCAAATTACATTGAGTATCGTGCGTATAGAAATGCAACGGCAAAGCGAATGAATATAAAATTAATGCGGTAGATGGAAACCGTTGTGGAACGAAAGTAGAGCGCCTTTTACTAACTAATAGCACATACGTCGCAGTCTTCGTGATAGCTTCATATGTTGATCAGGCGCTTGTACATACTCCCGCCCGTTGAAAGACCATCTTTCAACTCAGGAGCTCTTCTTCTGATGGTAGAGGACACAGGCGAGTCAGGGAGCGACGCACAGTTCCTCTCGTCGTGTTGACGTCTGCAACTCTGGAGATTCCGTCGGGGCCGGAAAATAGATGGGTGACTCGGCCCAAACGCCAGTTTAATGGGGGCGCGTTGTCTTCATGCAGTAAGACGAGATCTCCGACATTTAGCTTGGCGTGATTGACTCGCCATTTGGTTCTCACTTGCAGCTCTGCTATGTATTCTTTTTGCCATCTCTGCCAGAAGTGCTGGTGGAGTTTTTCAATTCGAGCGTAGCGGCGTAAGTTGCTTTCTTTGCTGTCTTCCAAGGCAGGAGATGGCAGTGCGTTCAGCGGCCTTCCGATAAGAAAGTGCCCTGGGGAGAGGGAGAGCAGGTCGTTGGGAGAGGATGACAAGGGGTACAAGGGCCGGCTATTTAAGATAGCTTCCACCTGTGAGAACAATGTCGAAATTTCCTCATATGTCAAATGAGAGTTTCCCATGACTCGTCTTATATGATGCTTGGCCGACTTAATTCCGGCCTCGTAAATTCCGCCGAAATGAGCAGCGTAAGCAGGTGCGAATTTAAAGCTTATTCCTTCTTGACTACTGAAGTCACATAAAGGGTCTTTATTGTTTTTTATAAAATCACCTATTTCCTTAGCGGCAGCCACAAAATTTCGCCCATTATCACAAAATATCTCCGCTGGCTTGCCCCTTCGCGAAATAAACCTGCGCAGTGTCATTATGAATGCGTCCTTGGAAAGGTCGCTGACCGCTTCGAGATGTACACATTTATAGCGTAAACAGACAAATAGGCAAAGGTAACATTTTATCAAAGCACTGCCTCGGCCTTTGCGATTCAAAATGAAGAATGGTCCAGCGAAGTCCAACCCAACAGACAAAAAGGGAAAATCAGGGGTAACTCTTTGTGTAGGAAGATTACCCATTTTTGGGCATAATGTTTTAGCACGCAGGCGCCTACAGCGTACGCATTTGTTGACCGTACGCCTCGCAAGGTACCTGCCTTTGATCGGCCAAGCGTTCTCTCTTACAGTCGCTAATAACAACTGAGGGCCGGCGTGCAAGTTTTTTATGTGCTCCCTCTCAAAATATAATTTTGTTAAATGGTGTGACGAATGAAGCAGTATAGGGTGTTTCTTTTGATAGCTATAGTTAGACGCATCAATTCGTCCACCTACTCTTATTATGTTTTTATCCACAAACGGTGATAATGGCAATATTTTAGATCTCGAGCTAACCGGCTTGCCCTTTGTAAGTAATTCATACTCGACCGGGAACGATTGACCTTGAGCCAGAGCGCAGAGATCATGAAATGCATTCATTAACTCGTTTGCGGTTAAAATGCCTACACACTTATCTTTAGGGTTTTTTAAATTAAAAATAAATCTTTTGACGTAGGCAAACGATCTTTGAAGTTTCGTTAATTTGGAATAGTTTTCAAAATTTATTACGGGCTCATGCGTGGTGGTTAAATGCGATTTAATTTCAGGCAATTGATCATTGTTTATATTTAGTTTTGATACTGGCCATTCGGATTCGTTTTTCGTTAAAAAATCGGGGCCAGACCACCATAAACTCATTGAAACCAACTGGCCAGCATCCACCCCCCTAGAAATTAAATCGGCCGGATTAGCAGACGTAGGGACATAACGCCAGGTCGATGACTCTGTGTTATCAACAATCTCACTAACTCGATTAGCCACATAAGCTTTTAGATTGCGTAAGTCATTATTTATCCACGCTAATACTACTGTGGAGTCACACCAGTGTACGAAACGATTGGGTTTAAGGCGTAACGATTTAGCGACAGCGCTGCAGAGCCTGGATGATAGGAGCGCCGCGTTTAATTCCAGGCGCGGTATAGTTGTGGGCTTTAAACATGCAACTTTAGACTTAGCGCACAGTAGTGAAACAGTGACGTCACCGTTTTTGTTGATTGACCTCACGTATAGGCAGGAACCAAGGGCGCGCTGCGAGGCATCACTAAAGGAATGAATTTCTATGACTTCAGGATTGTCACATAAGACAGGCCGGTTAATTTTTAAGTTTGCAATATATGTTGCGTTTTGACAAAACCTGACCCATTCATTTTCAATTTCGTGTGGGACAGGGTCATCCCAATCTAATTTTTCTTGCCATAACTTTTGCAGTATCATTTTAGGTTGAATAATGCACGGGCTTAAAAGTCCTAATGGGTCAAAGATCTTGAATGACTTAGACATTATAATTCTTTTTGTTATAGTGCCGTTTTGTTCGATATCTTTTATGTGAAAATGTAAACAATCATCAGCCGGGTTCCAACCTAATCCGAGAGTGTTGGACGATTCACTAATTGTCAGTTTTTCTTGTGTGTTCATTTCACTATTTTGAAACAAAGTTGGTAGATTAGTTTTATATTTTCTTAAGTTAAAACAACCTGACTTAAGAGCTTGCGAAACTGAATTTTGTATATAGCGCAATTCGTCTTCATCGTTTGACCCCGTTATGAGGTCATCAACATAAAAATCATGTTTTATAATTGCTTTGATTAAAATGTCCTCCTGCTCTTCGCCTATTTGCTGTAGGCACCTAGTGCTTAAGTAACTGGCGCTGGCGGTGCCGTAGGTGAGAGTGTTTAGCTGTAGTGTTCTGATGGGCTGTGACTCATTGTCTCTCCACAATATAAGTTGTAGGTTACGATCGTCATTGTGAACAAGTATTTGACGATACATTTTTTCTATATCGCCAGATAGAATGTATTTGTAGTGCCTTGCTCTTATTAGTATTGAGAACAATGAGTCCTGCACGTTTGGGCCTACCATTAGGATGTCGTTCAATGATAAACCAGAGGATGTTGGGGCTGAACCGTCAAACACTACTCGGATTGAAGTAGACTCGCTATTTTTGAAAACCGCGTGATGGCACAAAAAATAACTAGGGTTCGGCTTAGCAATAGGCGACTCAGACAGATGGCCTAAATCTGCGTACTCTTGTATAAATTTGGAATATTCTGATTTTAATTGTGGATTTTTTGAAAACCTTTTTTCTAAATTAAGAAATCTCCGTTTTGCGAGATAGAATGAATCCCCAAGAGAATCGGGAGATTTAATTAGCGGCAATCGAACACAGTATCTGCCTGTATCGAGCCTGAACATATTTTGTAAAAAATGTTTTTCACAAACTTTCTCAGTTTCATTAAAAGTTTTATTTTGAGGGACCTCTTCTAAGTTCCAAAATTTTGTCAGTAACTCATCAATCGAATCTTGAGATTCTTTAGCGACTGATACGTGATTGCATTGCACGTTTTTTTGAGTCACGTTTGAGTGTATGGGGCCGGAGACCAACCAGCCTAATTTTGAATTCCGTAGTTTAGGTTTGTTAGGACCCAAGGACCTTTGTTCGCTACCTAAAATGTCCCAAAAAATGTCGGCTCCAATGAGCATATCAATTGGAGCTGGTTTTTGAAAATCAGGGTCAGCCAATAAAAAATCTTTAGGTATATTTAACTGGCTAATATTTATAGGAGATTTTGGCAGCTCCCCTGTTAGCACGTTTAGTACCAAGCATGAGAATTTTACACTGAAACTGCTAGTTAGTGAATTTAATTGAATATTGCATGCCTCTACGACATTGTTAGTGCAATTATTACCTATGCCAATGACCTTTAGGGAATCAATGTGGCTAGATTTAAGTGATAACTTTTCTTTTAGCAATTTTGTAACAAATGAAGACTGACTGCCACAGTCCAGTAAAGCACGTATCTTTAGTTTTTTGTTTGAACTAGGATCCAATACTTCCACTAAGGCAGTAGAAAGTAGGACCTGACTACAATCTTGTTCTGAAAAATTTAATACTGACGCCGCGTAATTTACATTTAAATCATCAGGGGCTCCCGGGTGGAGTAAGCTGTTATGATTTTTCTTACACTCACGACAGGGACCCATCCGACACTCATCGAGCGGGTGACCTTGTCGGAGACAATTGGAACATAACTTGTACATAGCAACGTCAGCAAGCCTATCTTTCATGGATTTGGCCTTGAAAGTAGGGCAATCGTAAATTCTGTGATTTTTGTTGCAAATAATACAAACATAATTATTTTTATCAGTATGTTTGACGCTAGCAAATGTTTTAGTATAAGACGTTTTGAATGGTCTATTGAATGGCCTATTGTTATTATTATTGTTATTATTATTTTGAAATGACGGTGTTCGTGACGTGGACGGCGCGAATTTTGGTTGAACATTATCATGTTTATTACGATTCAAAGACTCGATCACGTCGGCCCTGTCAGTCAAAAATTTATAAAATTGATTTAAAGTTGGAACGTCGTCAACCGAGTTGCGATACTCTTCCCATTTAAGCAACGTGTTGCTATCCAATTTGGCAGATAACATAAATATAATAAGTATATCCCATTTGTCTGTGGGTTGACCTAAGCTGGTGAGGGCGCGTAAATTTTTTGTGACATGATCAACCAGAAATCGCAAAGACCTTTCGGTTTCTCTAGTGAGCGGCTGTATATTAAATAATGAGCTTAAATGGTGGTTTATCAGCAAACGTTTATTGTCATATCGCTCACCGAGTAACTTCCAGGCCTCCTTATAATTGTCTGATGACACCTCCAGGTTGGAAATAATCCTGGCAGCGTCCCCTTCCAAGTACGAAATGAGATAATGAAACTTATGAATCGCCTTTATGCGCGTATTATTGTGTATAAGACTTTCAAAAGTATCGCGGAACTCGAGCCAGCGGAAATATGAGCCATCAAATTTCGCGATTTGTATTTGAGGCAACTTAAAACCGACATCCTGATGTTCGAGCAAGGATTGAGCCTCGACAGCCAACGATTCTCGTCTTTGCGTTTCGATTCTGCAATTTGCTTCTATTAAGGATTTTGCCATGGCAATATTAATAATTATGTCGTGCTCAATGCTTTCTCTTTCGTCGATCTCGTCGCTCATATTATCGCAGTTTAAAATTTCAATTCGACCTTGTAAATTGTCAAACTTGCTAGATAATCCTTCGAATTTTGATAGCTTGAGATTTAGTTCGGCCATTTCAATATTCGTGAAATCGGTTCTACTGCTAATAAGTGTTAAGTAATTTCGGAACTTAGTTATTTGACCCTTTATGGAACTACGGGAGGCAATTAAATCCTTCAATACTCCTTTTTCGGTGCCAGGAAGTGGCTTAACAGTGCCATCGGACGTGCTATACATCGTGAATTTAGTCAAGGAATGTTATAGAATTTACGCCAATAAAATAACAAATATGTAATACTGCTCACGCTCCTCATTAACGGTGCACCGGCTGACGAGAACCGGTCGCGCGCACAGCTGATCGCGGCGCGGCGCCGCGTTACGCAACAAGCAGGAGCGCACGCACAAGTCCCTGGAATAGTCGGCAGGGCGAGTAAATATCACGTAATGAAAGGCCGTAAGCGAGTTATGGGAATTAACGAACAAAAGTTACAACTGCTCTAGTCTTGATAATATTCAGTTTGGCTAATAAATTTAATATTCCGTTAATTTATGCAATTTTATCGTATATGGGTCAAATTATAATGTAGGAATTTTAGTACAGTAACAAAATATAATCTAATGCAAACCAAAAGATGAAATTACTATAGAAAATTCGAAAAAATTTTTTTTATATTTTAGATGTAGGTAGGTACATACATACTTAATTTTATACTTTAATAACGAAAATTTAGCTTACTTAATTCAGATATTTCGACTAATTATATTTTATTCACTTTGGAAATAACTTGGTTCAAACAAGTGGAGATGCTATTTTTGGATTTAGAGTAGGTTTGGGAAGACAAAGGATGGGCACTTAACTTTCGTAGGGCTGCTTCGCGCGGTGTGAGGTTTTGCTTCTGCACTGCCCGTGCTGGTGAAGAGTCCCGTGTTGTAGATACCGTAGTGCGGCTTCTCGTCTTCTTCAAATTTAGGGGTCCGTCAACCCTTTGGTTCACGCGTTGTGCATGGAGTTGATAGCGAATCCCGGAGTTTTCTTCTTAATATTTTGCTGTTCCCCTCATGGGCCACCAATTTATGTCTTCGTCGACACAACGGGGCTTATTAAAACCCAAAAATACTTAAAAATATTTAATAAAGCGGGTTCAAATTACATTGAGTATCGTGCGTATAGAAATGCAACGGCAAAGCGAATGAATATAAAATTAATGCGGTAGATGGAAACCGTTGTGGAACGAAAGTAGAGCGCCTTTTACTAACTAATAGCACATACGTCGCAGTCTTCGTGATAGCTTCATATGTTGATCAGGCGCTTGTACAATTACCATGTTATTGTTTCATTGCAATACCAGATAAATTACATGATCATAAACCAATTTTCTCAATATTAACGGGAATAAGATGATATGTAACTATTATTTTTACTAATCGAATCGTAAAAATAGTAGAATAAAATGATAAAACAACCATACATACGTATTTTAAACCCTTGAAAAAGCAGGAATAAAATGATAATCGACTTTATTAATCTCAGATGACGATCGATTTCCACTAACTTCTAATTTTTTAAATAACTCCTTTATAATAATGTATTACATAAGTCACACTAAAAAAGAAGAATTCTCAAAAAATTAGCTTTCCGTAACGCTGACTATCATCAGTATACGTCCACTTGTTTAGAAGTAATTGGCAAAAATGTGTTTTTTTATTTTTTAACCGACTTCAAAAAAGGAGGAGGTTCTCAATTCGGTTGTATGTTCTTTTTTTTTTTTTTTTTTTAACGTGTGTTACCTCAGAACTCCGTCATTTATGAACCGATTTGGAAAATTCTTTCGTTGTTTGAAAGCATATGCTTCAAGGTTGGTCCCGTTGTTACCGGAATCCAGTTCTGATGATGGGATCCATGAGGAATTGAAGGAACTCTTCAAAAGTTCAAGGGAAATGTAAAGCGATTTTAGTATTTTCAGTGACAAATCGAGCATTTGCATTCATAAAGTGTCATTTGGTAAACTAGATCTGATGAAGAAGACCGCAGATGGCCAACGGAACTCCTCAACGGGTCAAATCTTGCAAGTTGAATTTGACTCACTTCCCGGTTTCTGATTGATTTCATATTTTACATGCATGTGTAAATCAGGTGACAATGCAATATTATTGTGACATGGAGCTAATCTGATGATGGAGTTGGAAGGTGGCCATAGAAACTCTGTAATAAAACAACACAACCCCGTCGAGTTTGGGTTCATTTGAAACGTCTTGACGAGCACTTTGATCCCAGATGGTAACCAGGGTCTGATGATGGAGCTGGAAGGTGGCCAAAGTTACTCCATAAAGTAACGGCACTTACCCCATCGAGTACGGACTCATTTGACTCGTCTCAACGAGTACTTTGGTCCTAGATGGTAACCAGGGTCTGACAATGAAGTTGGATGGTGACCATAAGAACTCCGTAGTAAAACGACATAACCCCATCAAGTTTGGTCTCGTTTGATTCGTCTTGATAAGTACTTTGGTAACCAGAGGCAAAAAGTACAGTCAGTAAAGAGTGCCAGTCCAGGCCATTAGCAACAACTAAAAAGAAAAAAATAAAAATTTTTAAATAAAAAATAAAACCGCCTTCAAAAAACACCCAAAAAAAACTTGGAAATAAAAAAAATTTAAATAAAAAAATAAAACCTTCAAAAAACCCCCAAAAAAACATAAAATAATAATTGATTGAACCGACCACAATAAGCATGAAAATATCTTTCTACTAATCTGTTTGAAGTTGGTGCCTCAGCACGAGCCAGCAGGAGTGGACCTAGTAATCTAACTTACCTACATACCTATTATAGGGCTTCTACACTCCTGCTGGCTCGTGCTGAGGCACCAACTTCAAACAGATTAGTAGAAAGATATTTTCATGCTTATTGTGGTCGGTTCAATCAATTATTATTTTATGTTTTTTTGGGGGTTTTTTGAAGGAGGTTTTATTTTTTATTTAAATTTTCCTGAAAAGTTACGTTTTTGCGATTATCATTTTATTCTCCGGAGCCGGCGCTATTTCCGAGATTGAAACAATACCTGAGAGGCCAGAAATTTGAAGACGACGACGCGGTAGTCGCTGCAGTACAAGATTTTTTAAGTACTCAAGATGAGACCTTTTTCAAAAATGGAATTTTAAGTTTAGAAAAACGATATACTAAGTGTATTATGCTAAAAGGTGACTATGTCGAAAAATAAAATGACATTTAGTAAAAGTTGTTTATAACATACTCATTCTCACTTTTTATTGAACGCCCCTAGTATGTTCATGGCTTGTTCATGTCTTGTCGTGTTATTGTTATTAGCAGTAAGTCGAATTATGCCAAATATTAAAAACGGACTTACTGCTGATATCCTAAGTCTGATTTTTCCAAAGATTGAAACTCAGACTTACTGCTGATATCGATCGTAAGGACATGTAATTTACAAGTACAATCCACCTAAGCAACTTAATGTATAAGAAAGCTCGTATCTCAGAATCGATAAGCTTACTATAGTCCGACAAGCTCGTGCGCGACCCTCCGCGGAACCCTGTCGCAGTCAGTATTTGTCGCACTTATTAAAAACAATCTTGTTAAGGACAGCAGAGGCTCCCTGCGACAGGGTTCCGCCGAGCGCCGCGCACGAGCTTGTCAAGGTATAACAATAAGTAATCTTCACGTGATATGCTTTAAGGTTCAGTTTAGTTTACATTTTGACTTGAAAAACGACATTTTTAAGGTTCCGTACCCAAAGGGTAAAAACGGGACCCTATTACTGAAGCTCCGCTGTCCGTCTGTCCGTCCGTCTGTCACCGGGCATCACCCGGGTATCTCATGAACCGTGATAGCTAGACAGTCGAAATTTTCAGTTGATGTATTTCGGTTGCCGCTATAACAAAAAATACTAAAAACTAGAATAAAATAAATATTTAAGGGGGCTCCCATATAACAAATGTGATTGTTTTGCTCGTTTTTGCTCGATATTGATAAGGGCAACAGGTAGACGCTTGAAATATTCACAGAATATTTAGTTGTATGCCTATTTAGTTTGCTTTAAAAATAAATAATTAAATTAAAATAAAACGAATATCCCATACCATAAAACGTGATTTTTTTTGCCGTTTTTATAGATAATGGTACGGAACCCTTCGTGCGCGAGTCCAACTTGCACTTGGCCGGATTTTCAAAATGGTGACGATATGTTTTTATTTGACAGTAAGTGGTGGCAGCGGCCGCGGAAGATTCGTTCCGTACCGCGACTCCGCTCTCACGTGGCTGTTGAAAGACTGCTTCAATGGCGGCGCCTGCACATTTATAATAGCCAGTAAGTTACCTAGAAAACTACTCTACAAAACGGATATTCAGTTAAGTTTTCATCGAAATAACTCCTTTTGTTTTATGGGTTGCTTGAAGCCTTATGGTACAGTCAACCAATTTGATTCCTAGGCCACTATAGAACCATGTCATAATGAATCAATTTGTTTATCTTCTGCGACAGTGATTATCGCGTGATGTATGTCACGATATGACATCTCGATCAAATAGAAAAGGAGTTGTTGTTGTGTATTAAAAAAACTTTTTAACAAAAAATTAAACCGCCGAAAAAACTGAAAAGCAATAAATAATACCTTTTTTGTTTGACCTTAATCTAGGTACCAGTTTGAAGTCGGTGCCTCAGCACTTAGCCAGGAGGAGTGGACCTATAATCGTCTACCTGATTGGCTTCTATCACTCCTCCTGGCTCGTGCTAAGGCACCGACTTCAAACTGGTACCTAAATTAAGGTCAAACAAAAAAGGTATTATTTATTGCTTTTCAGTTTTTTCGGCGGTTTAATTTTTTGTTAAAAAGTTTTTATTTTATACTTTTTTTCCATACTTGGGGTAATTTTTTTCCCAAATTTATAATACCAACTTCAAGGATACCCTATCTATCCAATAAAAAAGAATTATGAAAATCAGACTACTCTGTAACAAGTTAGTCAATCATCCCCTGTTTTCCTACCCTTAGGGTAGGAATATTATTTCCAAATTTAAATGGGACCACCCTTGGGGTATACACTTTCCAATAAAAAAAGAATCATCAAAATCCGACTACTCTGTAATAAGTTATGCGTGGTCATATAGTACAATCAGTAACTGAACAATCAATCATCCCCTGTTTTTCTACCCTTAGGGTAGGAATATTGTTTTCAAATTTAAATGGGACCACCCTCGGGGTATACGCTTTCCAATAAAAAAAGAATCATCAAAATCGGACTACTCTGTAAAAAGTTAGGCGTGATCATACATAAAAAAAAAAAAATATATATACACATCGAATTGAGAACCTCCTCCTTTTGTTTTCGTCGGTTGATAACTTGATTTGTCACTGTCAGTCTGCAAACCTTCTTTTTCTTTCACGTCATAGAGCGAAAACGATTATGTTATGAACTTTTTACGTTTATTGCATGTTGTGATCGGAAAGTTGACAATCCTTTGTCGCGCACTGACGTTTTAATTATTTAGTAGTTAATGCGACAAGGCTCTATAGTGGCCTAGGAATCAAATTTGTTGACTGTACGTAGTTACGGCACGTGATTAGTCACGTTGGCATGGCACACTCGTTTCTACGCTTAATGGGCTTGAAATAATACTATTTGCATCTTTATTCTACTCTGGATGTTCATTTTAAACGAGCCCAATTAAAAACATTATAGGTGACATGTATTAGACTATTGAAGCTGTACCGATTAAGAGTCATTATCATATCAGCTGGAAGATGTTCAATGCTGGACATAAACTTCCTCAAGGATCTCCACTACGATTTATTTTGTGGAACCGCAGCCAATGTCCATCTTCCGGAGATCTTTACCAGATCGTCTGTCCACCTTGAGGGACACCTAGCAAAATCTCGCTTTCCGTACGTGGCCGCACTCCAGAATTTAACGACCTCTTCAACGAGGCAGCTATGTGCCTCGCCCAGTGCCACTTCAGGTGTGCAATTTGCTGAGGTATGTCGGTAATTTTAGTCCCACGGGTTTTCTAATTTCTGGTGCGGTTCCTACAGAGAGAAAGAGTCATCACCCCAGCCTACTGCATGGCATAAGCCTTCTCTCAGAATGAGAGAGCTTGGGCCGTAGTTCACACGCGGGCCCAGTGCGGATTGGGAACTTCACAAACACCATTGAATTTATTTTCAGTTGTATAGAGGTTTCCTCACGATGTTTTCCTTCACCGTAAAGCTGATGGTAAATTACAAATGTAATTTCGCACATAAATTCCGAAAAACTCAGAGGAGCGAGCCTATTCTCGAACCTATGACCCTTTGCTTGGGAGATCACAGGTCAAACCACTAGGCCAGCACGGCTTATTAGAGAGCAATCTCTCTATCTATATATGTATATTCGTTTCTCCAACAGCGGTATCCCCGAGCGTGGCCTGCTACGGCGAGTCGGCGTCCACCCTCCGCTGGTCTGCGCGCGCGCGGCAGCTACCACCCCCGCGCGCCGCACCACCCCGCACTGCCCTTCTGGCTCACTACAATAACCTACTCGCTGAACTGAACAGACACCATATCCAATACGTAAGCATACCGGACAAAGTACCGACTTACTAAAGTTTCATACTAGTTAATTTGAAGTAAGTTAATCCTAGACTGAACTCTTCGTAATATTGCAGGTTCCCGAAACGGGCAAGATATTTTATGAAGACCGTCATTGGGCTCTCCAATCGAATCAATCCGACCATGTAGAAGATAATTCAAAAAAGGTAGCAAAAATAGGTAATTTTCTAGAGATGTTGCAACCTAAGGCTGATAGTGATAATGTTACGGAAGCGATCATTTCGCCACTTGCAAGTTCAGATGAACTAAGTGGTATGAATACAAGTGCAAACATAGCCAATGAAATTAGTAAAGAAGTAGATAAATTGTTAGCACCATCGTTAGAAAGAACTAGAAGTGGCAGCGAACTGGAGCTTGTTGCACCACTTAGGCACAAAAGACGTCACTATAGATCACAAGAAATTTTACCCATTGAAAAGACTTTGCACGATCCATCGCCTCGTCAAAGTCAGGGTCAAATATGTACTGACGATATACCTAAGACTTCACATGTTCCTATTCTCTACGATAATCAGAGAGCTGAAATAGTGGCATCTGTAACCGAACGATTATACTCAAAACTAAAAAAGAAAGAGGAAGCTGCAGTTTCAAAAGTAGAATCAATGATGGACAAAAAGATAATGGAACCATTGAGTGAATTAAAAATTTGCACGAACGCACGACAGCGGCTGATGGATTTGAGCCAGAGAGCGTTAAGAAATAAGAGAAGAATTGGTATCCCAGCTTACACTCAAACACGAAGGACAGTTAAACGAGTTAAAGATCAAGCAGTTGATGTACAAACAGACTTAGAATCGTATGCTGCTAGGGATAAATCGTTATTTATTGTCTATCGCGACGCCTGCACAGAAACCAATCCAATGACTCCAAGATGCAAAGACATTGCCATTGGACCAAAGTGTGGATCACTGCACTTATATGATAAGTCTACGGGAACAGAACCCAAGCAAGTCGTTCTTAAGAGTGCATTTATGATGACGGATGACACAGTAAGATCCGATAGATACACGCAGACTAGAGTTATACCACCCCCTAGAAGAAAAAGACCGATGACTATCAATAATAGTAAGAAAACCGAAGAATCTATAGCTACTCCTATTATTCACATAAATATATCTCAAAAATATGTAGAATCTGAATCACAAAGTTCTGAAGATGAATCAGAAGTTCCTACGAAAGCTAATCGAAATCAAAACAGAAGTAAAGATAATATTTTTGTATGTACGACTCCCGATCTGTTAACCAATCATAGTGCTATTGAACCTTTATCAAACGAAGACAAGGAACTATTTGTCATTCAAGTTGATGGGAATCAAGATTTACCTAGCGGGAATCACTTAAGCGTAAAGAAAGGAATTCAAAATGTATCAGGTTTAACAGAAATGATTACTGAAGACTTTCCTGAACCAGACGATCTTACATTACCACGTGTGTCTGTTAACTGTTCAAGTAAAGTAAGCCAAAATGAAATTAAAGACATAATCTTGGGCCGCAATGATAATCTTTATCCATATAACATAGCAATTTCTCCACATCGAGAAAAAGAAAGCAGTAAAAGGATAGTTAAATTCAATGACGATGTTACAAATCCTACTGTAATAAAGAGCTTAAATGCCAACGGTTTTGAGAACAATAAAACATCAAATACTATTGAAGTAAACAGTGTAAGAAATGGCGAATCAAAAAATAATGAAACATTAAATTGTACTGATAAAAAAAATGTTAATACGAATGAATTGGACAATAACAAAAATATATCAGATACCACTTCAGAAAAGGAGTACGATGATGATACGTCTTCTCACGCAGGTAACTCTTCAGAGTCCGTAGCATCGGGCAAAGTGGACTCTGATTCATTTATCTGGGAGAGAGGTGGAGGTTATAATAATAAAACATGTAGTTATAAGAATCATTATACACCTGTGTATAAGAGCGGCACTAAGTACAGGACAGCTAAGTCAAGACTGTACAAAGAATTTTTAGGGTTAGAGAAAGAATATCTAGATGAAAATAAATCCAGAGTTTGTAGATCCTTAAATTCAGATAGTACTAGAGACTACAGTTCTAGTGAAAGCGTACGGGCTGATCACCCTCAGTACAGTTTCTTACGAAGTAAACAATTCTTTGAAGATCAATACAAGAAGTATAACGTTCAAAACGATGAATACGATTTACTCGAAAGACAAATATTTGATTCTTGTAATAGTCTCGAACGCTCAGCGGATAAATATGAGATGTATCTAGGGAATCATCGCAGGAATTCTGGGGGTATTACACAAGAAAGGACTCCAAAGAAATATTTGCAACATTTAGTGCAGCTCAGGAAAGAGGTAATAAAAGCTGACAGCGATGCTACCGAGAGTCCAAATTAATTCGTTATTATTAATACCTTATGATAATATCTAGTACCTATGTAACGAGTGCATGGAAAAGCAAAAAAATGTTTATTATTTTTTTATTATACGAGCATTTCTTGTACATAAATTGGTATATATGCCACGACGATCTTTAATGATTTCGACGGAAATATAGGTTTATAGAAATCGATCGATAAAATCACTTTAGGTAGATTATTTTTATTTCTTTGCGGGCCTTCTTTCGCCGAACGGCTGTCGCACGCTGTGAGCAACACTCGGTCGACCAATACGCTTAGTATAAGTTTTACTTCACCAAAATACTTCTCGATCGCGTTTACGTAAAAAAATCTATTACTAGGGAAACATGAACAGCGTCTCCGCGCGCGCGCTTCCATGTTTCCATAGAATTGAAATTTTTACGTAAACGCGATCGAGAAGTATTGAAGTGAAGGAAAACTTATACTAAGCGTACTGGTACTAGTAAAAAAATTAAATGTTATAAGTATGTATAGTCGCGTGAAGTTTACAAGCTATATTATTATCTTATTAGATGCAAGTAAAGTACTTACGAATATATGTAGTTGTAGCTTTTCTACAACAGGTAAATATATTCTACGAGCAACTAGTGTTTAATTTCAAATGGTACGTAGAATTAATACGCTATTAAGTGAAATAACGATTACTAGTATATTTTCATTTGCAGTGATGGTGATTTGGTTTCATAAAATAAATTTCTAAAAACTTTAAATTTGTTGTTTTTTATTTACTTTGCAAATGCATAGTGAAAATATACGGATCACTCACGTCTTAAAACGAGTTTAAAGACGTGTTAAGACGTGAGTAATCCGTATATTTTCACTATGAGTGAGTCTCACGGTAGTTTTATGTTAACTGTTAACTTTGCAAATTACCCATGGTAAATATTTTTTTGACATGACATGTTCGTATGACGGCATCATCGTAACCATATTCCACCGTAGTGATACTTGTAGTAATAGTGACACTATATTCAAATAAGGATTTGACGCAATATTTTAATTTTTCGCGAAGTAGGTAAAGGAAAGTACAGTAAACAATAACTAAAATTTAATACCTACATAGCTACAGAGTAATTTAATACCTACATAGCTACAGAGTAATTTGTACTTAGTAGATCCGTGACACTTCAACATAAGTTTCTAGACCTTTCTGTTTCTAATGTACCATTGTTGGCTCTAGTAATTTTATTGTGAACTAGGCATTAAACCCAGCTTAGTCTTAGAATTTCAGTGTTACTGGCAATAGCGACGTTTTATTGCTATGTATTTAGGATAAAAGGTACACACATTAGGGGACTAAATATTATCTTACATTGCCACTAAACGTATTACCTACTTAAATATTTTATAGATTTACATTAGGACGCGCTTCCATTGAAGAGGAGCAGAGCAGAGACGTGAAAAACCAGGCCAAACACGTTAGTTTAAATCCATGTTTCTTAATGTGTCATACATTTGCCTTGATTTTGAGGCTCGCGTCCGGAGCGAGACGACGAGGCGAGGCGCGAGACCCTGCAACTCCTCGCTACCTCAAAGAGCGGTTTAGCTACGTAACTTCTATTCGATGCTCTCAGAACTTTCTCCTTACCGTGCCTCTCTCTAACTCCAAATTCTATGTCTATTCTTATACTGTCCAGGCTATTCGGTTGTGGAATGCCTTGCCGATTGACTTACGACGGGCAAAATCTCTGTCAATCTTTAAATCAATGCTTAAGGTGTACTATCTGTCTTCTTGTAATAATTAGCTTTGTTATAGTTTATTTATTTATATGTGGCTGTTTATCCCAATGCTTATATTTTTTTTAGACTTGTACTTATTATATGTACGATATATATATGAGTAGATGTATTATTTTTTTGTTGCGTTTTAATTTTCTGATCCACTGTTGATTTACCACCTGCTGTAAACTAGTCCTTCCTTCTTTCTGGTAAAGGGTTGCCTGGAAGAGATTGCTCTTAAGCGATAAGGCCGCCTATTGCTTACCTTGTAACTTACTCTCTGTGTACCTGTTTTCTGTATTGCTTACTATTCCTGGTGTACAATAAAGAGTCATTGTATTGTATTGTGGTGAGGCGAGAGTGTAAATCAGGTATTAACGTGACGTAGGTACGAGTATAAGTACTACTGTATAATATAGTATACTAGCTGTTGCCCACGACTCCATACGCGAAGAATAGGGGTAGGTATAAAAAATAGCCTACGATCTATTCTCAGACCTACCGAATACGCAGAACAAAAATCATAAAAATCGGTCAAGCCGTTTCGGAGGAGTTCAATAACAAACACCGTGACCAGTGTTGCCAGAATGTTACTTTTTCGTTTTCCGTTTTTAAGTTTCTTTCCTTCAAGGAGTTAAAAATCGCCTAAAAGGTTACAAAAGTAACATTCTGGCAACGCTGACCGTGACACGAGATTTTTATATATTAGACTCGCTGTTGCCCGCGACTCTGTTCGCGAAGAATAGTGAAAGGTATATAAAATAGCCTAGGGTGAGTGGGGGTAAGATGTAAAACAGTGTAAGATGAAAAACTAGTCGTAGCATCCGGTGCTACGAGTTGTTTTTCATCTTACACTGTGTTTCATCTTATTTTCACCTTACCCCCACTCACCCTACGACCTATTCTCAGACCTATCAAATACGGAGAAAAAAGTTTCATAAAAATCGGTCAAGCCGTTTCGGAGGAGTTCGCTAACAATCACCGTGACACGAGATATTTATACATTAGAAAGATGTCTTTACTTAGCTTCTATGGAAGCGGTCCTTCATGCTGGCACTACACTATTCAGCGGCCATCGGTGTAGAAAATATAACGTATTAAAACTGCTCTCACAAGCAGGCGACAGTTCGTTTTTGAAATATTATTAGTATTATTACCAAACAACGCGATATTTATTACTTTTATTATGTAACGCCTTGAATGCTTTTTGTCATCGCACCAGAGTTGTGCGGCCTCTGCTTAAGCATTTGTAGGCCAGTTGGGTGGGCTCGCGGATTTATGGAAGGGTAAGTAAGCGGTCGAGCTCACTTGAAAGTTAGTAGATACCTCTCGCTGCAGCCGAAACGGACCTCCCTTTACCGTTAAAAAAAAGTCGCGTTTATTTACAGTTTGACAGCCAGTCCACTAGTGCATTCAAAGGATTACAATAAAAAGTTTTTATTTTAATAATGGAATACCTACACTTAATGAAATTTTAACTAATGTGTTTAATTAAATAAAAGCATTAAAATGACTTTCCTGTATCACATTATAACAACCGAGGTGATCAGCTCCTTAGTTTTTGGCTTTCTGTGTTTATATCTGTGGTTCCAATATAAATTCACTTATTGGAAGAGAAAAGGAGTCAGTGGTCCAAAACCGAAATTTCCCTTCGGTAACATAAAGGAAGTGATACAGAGGAAATCTCAGTTTTTCCAGCTATATATCGATAGTTATGATAAATATAAACATCTGCCGTATGTGGGCACGTATTCTTTCCACCGGCCGGTGCTGTCCATCAACGATCCTGACATAGCAAAGCTTATTCTGATCAAGGATTTTGATCATTTCCAAGCTCATGGCATATTCAGTGGAGGACAGGGCGACCCTTTAGCTGGCCATCTTTTCAATGTGCACGGAGAAAAATGGAAAATGCTACGATCGAAGATATCACCTTCGTTCACTGCAGGAAAGTTAAAGATTATGTACCCTTTGGTGGAGCATATTGCGAACGAAGCATTGAATTATGTGGATCTTTTGTATTCGAACGGCGAGACGGTTAATTTTTCGGACCTCTACGCGAAGTACTCTATGGAAATAATTGGGAGTGTTGGGTTCGGCGTGGAGTGCAACGGATTTAAAAATCCTAATTCTGAGTTTTGTTTGCGCGGTCACGAATATTTCGACCCGCAAACGATGTATTGGTTAGTAAAAAAACTTACAATATTTATCTTTAGTAAATAAAAAACATAATAGTGTCTATTAATTTAACTTTCACAAAACAGTGCTTTATATGAAATATTAAAGGTACTAAATTATATTAAACCGAAATTAAATTGAACATGTTTCCAAATCACAACCGTAAATCAAGCCGTTTAATTGTCAATTATTAAAAAACAATTTTTGAAAAAAATACTTTCTTAGAAAAAGCTTTTTTAGCAATATCTTGAATATATTTAATTTACTAGTAATACCTATAACTAAAATCTTCCTTTAATCCGTATCAACATACGTGAAAATGTCTCGAAAGCTGTTCACTGCCTATTTTATTAATAAATTAGTTGTACTTACACAAAATTAAATAACCACATGTAACTTCGCAGGCTGGATGTAGAGCGATTTAACTAGGGAAGTAGCTCACACAGAAACATTACAAGATATTACATCAAGCCCAAATAATACAAAAATAAACTTATTATACTGTTTATCTAGATCAAAGTAATTGGTGCATTAACAATACAATAAATTAAACAACAATTACCCTAATTTTCAGGACATTCGTTCGCGCTTTAGCATTTTACATGCCAAGATTCTTTAAATCATTGAACATCAAACGAATAAGCCCAAGAATCACAAATTTCTTTTATAGTTTAGTAAAAGAAAGCGTCGAGTATCGACAAAAGCACTCCTACATACGCAATGACTTCCTACAGACGCTCGTTGAGTTGATGAATGAAGAACAGACGAAAACATCAGGTAGCTACTTAAATAACAAGTCAATTTTAAATAATTTATTGAATCAGGCGTTACTTTGCTATTAGGCTTTGCTTTGTTATTAATATGGACCTCCGCAAAGTAACGCCTGATTCAATAAATTATTAATGAACAGGTAAATTTAGTATCTTCTCCTTTACTGCGGCTTGGGTCGAATTTGAATAGTTAGTATTAATTAAATATGCCTTATAAATAAATAAAAAAATTCAAGGTAGTTTTATAATATGTCAATAAAAGTTAATTTTTGTGGGGTAGTTTGAGAATAAGAAAAATAAAGTGGGTACTTGAGAAGTTACAGTGACAAGTTAAAACATTTGTTTTGGTTTGTTAGTTTAACATTTGGTAGCATAGCATACGGTTGTGGTAACTCTGAAGATGAGCTCTGGTTGAGTTCGAAACGCGTCAGTGTAGCTTGGTGGTGGTGATGGTTGGGTTTATGTGATTTGTGTGTGTTCGTACAGTGTGGAGGTGGAGGAACTGCATGAACGCACATTTCTTGCATAAACGTAACTATTGTAAGGTCGCGGGTGAGCAAAGTAATTGTTTTAGTTCATTAACAAGTCAACTAATTTCAATCCAATTTATGAACACATACTTTTGTACTTGTTAATTAGTTATTTAGAGTTTGAAATGTGAATTTTAGGGGGTACGCAGACTTTTTCACTATCTATGGATGATATAGTAGCCAATACGATGTTGTATATGTTCGCTGGGTACGAGACTTCGGCAACAGCCGGTCAGTTTACGGCCTACGAGCTTGCGCGAAGTCCGGCCATACAAGACAAGGCAAGGGAGGAGGTCCAGAGGGTGTTAGCGAAATACCACGGAGTATGCACCTACGAGGCGCAGAACGAAATGGTCTATTTAAACATGGTTATAGATGGTGAGTACCTACTTTAGATTTAAATCATGTGCTTTAGAATTAAAAAAAAACACTCTCCTAGGAGTAGACAATGAATGCCATTATTTTTTAGTAGGTAACGTAAGGATAAATAGCTAAAATTTAAGACATGCCTTACGCTATGCCGGCCGAGATGATCGTAATCCTAATCACAGGTAGGAGTATAAATTCAGTTGACACGCATGCGTGTCACTGGCATAGGACAAAAATATTTTGATCCCAGAGGTTGTCACTGTACCTACTGAACGTGTAAAAATTCGATCTCTGTAGCTTTAGAAGTTTCGGTTTTTCATACAAGAATTTGTGACGTATTTCACATCCTTTAGGGGTTGTTATAAAAAAGAAAAACAATTAGAGCTATATTTTTTTTAATTTAGGCATGCTTTTGACTTTCCATACAAAACGACATCCCTTATTTCACCATTTTAGGAGTTGAATTTCCACCCGTCCTTATAGTGCTCATGTCATGTCATTTCATTCACTCGGCTTCTTTTTTTATATAATGTGGACAAATTATATGTTTACAGAAGCAATGCGAATGCACCCCCCGATGCGGGCTCTATTCAGAAAGTGCACGAAAGAATACAAAATACCACACAGTGATTTGATCATAGACGAGGGTACGCTAATATTCGTGCCCATAGAAGCGATACAAATGAGTCAGGACGTGTTCCCAGACCCGGACAAATTCGATCCGGATAGATTTTCACCTGGGTCCAAGTCGAAGATGCATCCGTGCCATTGGATGCCGTTCGGTGAAGGTCCGCGCAAATGTATGGGTGAGTATGAGTATAGTGAAGTGAGTGGCCCTATACACTAACTTCCAGAACATCCAGTGGTCGGTTTTGATTTGAAATTTAATATGCATGTAAATTGGAACACAATGCCAGTACAGTAAATATAAAAGCTTGATTCAGAATATCTACATACTAACTTATTTTTATCTTTATTTGTCATTGTTTTTAACAATTACGATAGGCGTGCCTTTAGATACCCTTGGCTTTTGAAGTATAGATATTAGATACGGTATCTTTAAAATTTACCGAACAATACTTACAACAACTTCATTTCAAATTAATTCCATTTACTAACTTCAAACAAGTTAACGATGAGTTAGTTCAACAAGAGTTCAAACCGATTTAGCCTTGTACCAGAAGTAACAGTCAAATCAATTAGACGATGACGTTAGGCTTAGATTCAGCCTTCACTTACGGGTCTCATATAAAGGCCAACTTCATCTTGGTCAGGTAGGTATGCACAAAAACATCTGCAAATTTGAGTGGCTTTATCGCTTCAACATTAGTAATGAAATGAACCATCCAGATACCTATGAGAGTCGACAAATGAGTTAAAGCGACAAGGTACTGTAGAGTATACATAAATAACTAAACCTACAAATGTATGTACGTATATGTACGTATGGTAACTTAATTGTGAGTACAGTGTGCAGTAGAAGAATATTAATAATAGTTGTAGAGCATAGAAAACACACGACTCTACTATTACTGCCACGATAATAAAAGGACTTTTAAATCTTTTTGATCTCTTCACCTGTTTATGTACTTATACATTGTGGTATTTAGATATCTATACTAATATTATAAAGAGGAAAGATTTGATTGTTTGTTTGTTTGCATTGAATAGGCTCCGAAACTATTGGATCGATTTCAAAATTCTTTTGCCGTTAGAAAGCTATATACATTATCAGTATCACTGAGTCACATAACTAGGCTACTTTTTACCGCGGGAAAATACCTTTTCCTCCGGGAAAATTAATTTATCGCGGGCGAAGCTGCATGTGGACGGAAGGCTAGTACAAAATATATAGAGACCGACAATGTTGTTCATACATAATGCGGGTTGCGGTCAATTTGACCTGACCTCGACCGCAGAACGCATTCAGTGTGACAAATCCTTCAGAGGCTGTGACAAAACGTAACGTTATTTATACGTTAAACAAAAAGTAACGTTGTAACGAGTAAAAGACAAATAAAAACAAGTCGAATTCATTATCACGTGTAAAAAAGAAACTCGTCATAATAAAAGAAATTACGCACTCGGTGAAATTAAAGATAACAATCTAAATAAAGCATGGTTATTCAGATTCCATAGAGCTCGGTTTGCTTTGATAGGAAACTAGCACGATTTGCTAATTAGTGAAATAGCATCCGCTTAAGAAAATGTTAGGCGTGAGCCGGTTTTCAACAAAAGCGATCTGTGGTTTGTATGTTTAGATATTTGGATGTTTCTTAGTAAATCTTTTAAGGTTCCGTACCTACGGAACGGGACAAAAGGGTAAAACGGGACCCTATTACTAAGACTCCGCTGTCCTTCCGTCTCTCTGTCTGCTGTCTGTCACCAGGCTGTATCTCAGGACCCGTGATAGCTAGACACTTGAAATTTTCACAGATGATCTATTTCGGTTGCCGCTAAAACAACAAATACTAAAAAACAGAATTAAATAAATATTTAAAGGGGCTCCCATACAACAAGGTGATTTTTTTGCTCGTCAAAGATAACCTTATTATACTTTCAAAACCACTATCTTTCAGGTCTCCGTCAAGGCTACATACAATCAAAAATGGCGTTGATAAAGATACTGAACAAATACGAATTGATCCTCGACGAACGGACATCAGTGCCCATGAAGGTGAAGGCTTCTTCAATGGCGTACACTGCCGATGGAGGAGTCTGGCTCAAATTGAAGCAGCTCGCACGGGAATGAGCAAAAACAAACGCCGGACATAGCTGGGAGGATGCCACTACTAAGACCGCTTGTCGTGTTTGTAGAAGACAATCGAGAAAAGCGTCAATTGCGTATAACTATATTCATGAATAACGATGCTCAGAGTAGAGATAGAATTTGGAATACGGAAATTCACCGAAGAACTAGAGTCACCGATATAGCTCGATGAATATAAGAGTTAATGGGCAGGCCAAATCCCTACAAGAATAGAACCGTTGGAGAAGAAAGGTTCTACCACTCAAAACTAGGTGGACTGACGACATCGCGAGAATTGGAACCGGTGGATGCAGGTAGCAAAGTGCCGTTTATTGTGACGTCAGCCTATGTTCAACAGTGGGCATTTTCCTGCTGATATTGATGATGAATAATGATGAAACGCTTTAGGACGTGACTGGATAAACTGCCCTGGCAACAGTATGGATGGTCCACGCCGCAGTTCACTCCCGCAGCCGACTGCAAGTGACTTAATACATAAAAACCTAGGGTTAAAATTCAATAGCAAAATGACTGATTAAGCGGACGTAATAGGATCAAAGTCACTTTTTTTGCAAACCGATGCATCATGTACTTGAGCAGATTAGATGGCATAGATTTATTTTTCAAACGGCTTATTCAAGTCATTCGAAATTTATCCGTTTGTAGTAGCGATAGTAGTAGCAATTAACTGAGTTTTTTTCATGCGGAGAGCATTACGATTTTGAAATTTGCGGGTTGCATTTTTTCCAATATAACTATACTACGAACGTTGTCTTAAGAACGCTATGTTTTTTCGATATTTTGAAAAAAAAAATTCATTTGTTTATTTTTCACTAATCTAATCCTAAAACATTCATATCATAATTATAATTGTATGCATTTCAATTTTGGCAATAAAGCACGTGGTTTCCAGGAACAAACACAACACAAAGCTCTTACAGCCATTCATGATGGGATGCACATTGCACATTTGTTTGTTTGATAGTCCAACCAAAGACCGGACATGTGTCGCATAATAAAAGCAAGGAGTGGGTGGTGGGAATGTTTCGCTTAATTCCGAAATAGCAATAGGAGTTTGTAGGCTACACCTAGATTACTTCACTTCGCGCAACCGTGCAACGCGCGTAGAATCTTAACTAATCCGTAATAGATATAAGAGTTTTGTAAGATGTGAATTTTTAACGCTCATGCCAAAGATAAATAAATGTGCTGATTGTAATCCTAACGTAATATTTAATTACTGTTACTTAATACATCGAATTTTATTTTGACCTCTTCACCAGCAACGCAGCGTGGCCCTTTTGTTGTTTACTACTTGCTGTTTACTAATTTAACTTTGAATATTGTTATTTTATCTGAGTAAATACGTGTTTGAATTGTAACTCCTACAATAATCTAGCAGAAGAAATTAGTCACGTCTCTCCTGTGGGCAAAAGTTAATTAAGGGTCTATCTATAGTCATTAATTTATTTAGTAATTTTATGTCCACAGAGATACAGCTTTTGTTTCCTACGCCTTACCTAAGGCCCAATAATTTGTTAAATGGATAGCGATAACATGTAATAATATGATCAGTAGATCCTATTACCTTGAAACACATTTCATATTTAATACAAAACTCCGTGATTTGTCATTAGCAATACATTATCAATCGGGAGCCAGGACAAGGCCAAGAGATCCACGAGTGACCGCATCTAAATATATTTGCACAAAAGTAACTAGATGGTTGCTTGCGCAACAAAAAGTGTGCAGGTTTAGCTTGTGTAACGTCTTTTTACCTTGAATGCGAAAAATATTCCCCACGCCTGAGCTAGTAAGTCAAGTTCACATTTCGTCTCAAGTTTACGTATGTAGGTGCAGCGGTTTTGCAATAGTGAGGACTTTGTGGCGTTGACCCGGCCCGGCGACGTCGAATCTGACAACTCTACTTACTATATAAGCTGGGAGTATTTAAAATAAGACGATGATGGAGTAGGTTGACTGTGTTGTTTAAATTTCTACGTGTTCGTAATGAGCGTTTTATTGCTAGTCAAGAGTTATTTTAAATCTGTATAAGGTCTTAGTCAGAGAATACAATTAATTATACCTACTAATTATGACGACCAGATGGCCTAGTGGTTAATGAAATTGACTTCGAAGCTTGAGTTCCCGGGTTCGATTCCCATGTCGAGCGCAGACATTTGTATGAAAAATAAGAATGTTTGTTCTCGGGTCTTGGGTGTTCAATATGTATCTTAAAATCTTTTTATTAACTTGCAATGTATCTATGTATGTACGGGTCAAATCTTGCAAGTTGAATTTGACCCACTTCCAGTGGTCGGATTTACTTGTAATTTGGTATACCAACTTATGTAGGTTGGATGACAATGCAAGTGCAGTCAACAAAAAGTACAGTCAGCGTAAAAGCTTGCATTGAAAATGAAATTTTTAACAAAAACTTGTTATAAGTATGTACTATCTATATAAGTATGTTTATCCGTTGCCTAGTACCCATAACACAAGCTTTTCTTAGCTTACTTTGGGACTAGGTCAATTGGTGTAAATTGTCCTGTGATATTTATTTATTATATATTTCATTATATCAATGACTTAACAAGTTTATCCCTATAATGCCGTGTAAGGCACCGTGGCGCATACTCGTTATATCAATGACTTAACAAGTTTATCCCTATAATGCCGTGTAAGGCACCGTGGCGCATACTCGTTATATCAATGACTTAACAAGTTTATCCCTATAATGCCGTGTAAGGCACCGTGGCGCATACTCGTTATATCAATGACTTAACAAGTTTATCCCTATAATGCCGTGTAAGGCACCGTGGCGCATACTCGTTATATCAATGACTTAACAAGTTTATCCCTATAATGCCGTGTAAGGCACCGTGGCGCATACTCGTTATATCAATGACTTAACAAGTTTATCCCTATAATGCCGTGTAAGGCACCGTGGCGCATACTCGTTATATTCTAAACTTGTTAAATCTGCAATATAATTAGTACCTTACCTATACATAGGATGTAAGAATTATGTATCTAACAAAATATGGACGTTGTCTGAATTAAACTATTATTATTATTATTATTATACGTGTACTCTCTGACAGAGACCTCAAAAAGCACAAGCTCTTAACTAGCGAAACATTTTCGACTTATGTTGTAAAAGAAACACATTCTAAGGGCCACAATTTCGACTACGCCGTTATAATAGAACTTTAATGATATGCTCTAATTTGGTTAATGTAGAGTCAGAGGGAATCTTCTTTTATTTAGAACACGGATGCTCTCCTCTTCTATCACCTTAAAGACGTGGACCACGTTAAATGGTAGATAACTATGCAAGACGACTAACTGGAAAAGTTCTGTTGTGACATGAAAATTATATAATACAATTGTATGGGTTCAAGCACAACGAAAAACTTTCAAACAAATTTTGATTTGACGTCAAGCTGTCCAACTTTTTGAACTCCACCCGAATCCGAACTAATCCATCCATATCCATACTTATACTTCCTTACCAATAAGTATTATAAATGGGAAAGTGTATTTGTCTGTCTGTTACCTCTTCACGCTTAAACCGTTATACCGATTTTGATGAGATTTTGCATGGAAATAGTTTAATTGAGGCCATGGAAAGGACATTGGATAGTTTTATCCCGGAAAATTACATATTTCCCGTGGGACAGCGACAAACGAATTCTTCGCAGATAGATTCGCGGGCGACAGCTATGCAATATATTTAGCTAATTCATAATTCAACGTTTGCACGTACGTGCGGTAACTTAAGGGGTAGGCTTAGGCGATCCAGCACTAAGAACAAAATAAATAGGTATGTAGATTGTTGAGAGAGCGTGTGTAAGTTTGCGAAATTCGCTTCGAACTTGGTTGTGTACGGCAGGGACCAACATGGTGGCCGTGACACCGCTTGCTACGAGACACTGACGCAATTAATATCATGATGAAAGCAAAGACACGGCAATTTCCATATCGGTAACGAAATTTCACGCAGTGTGTATTATGTTGGTTGGTCTACAGTCGGAAAGTTGTTTTTATCTCCATACATAATCAACAAGCACCATAGAAGGTACAGTTAGCAGTAAAAGTGGATGATCGATTGTGGTGCTCAAAATCATCTACACACTCTCTCATCACCCTTTAAAATAGAGGCGTGTGTAGATAACTTTGAACACCACAACCACTCATCCACTTCTGCTACTGGCTGTACAAACACGGTTTTACTATATTTATTTACGTAACAGCCAATAATTTCAGTTACTATATTTTCGTTTTACTTTCTTTGATTACTGTGATATCCGTCCGTCTGTCACGAGGCTCTATTTCTTGGACCGTAATAGCTAGCACTTAAATTTTTCACCAATTATGTTATGTATTACTGCGGCCGCTATAACAACAAATACCTACTGAGAATAAAATTAAGTCAAAAATTAATTAATCCAGGTTATGAACATCTGTGCGCCAAGTTTCATCAGAATCTGCCAAACCGTTTTGGCGTGAAAGAGTGATAAGATTTATAAACAGCCATACATCCATCCATACAAACTTTTTTTTACTACTACTTTTTTTTTGCGTTTCTAATAGGTTAGTATTAGTAAGATCATAGAGGCGAGTCCTGTAAAATGGAATTTAGTCCTTTCATAAAGGCCATAGAAGACACTCTTTTTAAAAGCTTTTTACTAACTTGCAATATATGTAAGTATGTATGTACGGGTCAAATCTGGGAAGTTGAATTTGACCCACTGCCAGAGGTCGGATTTACTTGAAATTTGGTATACCTACTTAGGTAGGTTGGATGACAATGCAAGTACAGTCAACTAAAAGGCTTTGATTAAAAAATGAAATTTTTCGCAAAAACTTTTTCACTTCTAATTCTAATTCGAATCGAATAGGGTCGGTATCGTTACAATGAAATTTTTAGCAAAAACTTTTTCACTTCTAATTCTAATTCGAATCGAATAGGGTCGGTATCGTTACATCTGTATATTTACAAATAAGTATAGCTTTTGACGCTTCGGAGTAAAATGCACGAAACGCAAAAAGTATACAACGCATATTGTGACACATGCGGAACGTATCTACAAAAAATAATAGTTAAAAAAACTAAAAAACACGCTTTAAAAAATAAAAAATAAATTTTAATAAATTTCAATTCACTATTCTTATAGTGCAGTAAAAAATCTTAATAAGCAATTATTATATTGTTATATCCAGATCAAAATTTGTAAACAATTCTAAATATTGATAAAATAAATAATAATAGTTTAAAATATTTTATTGTAAAAAAAGCGTGGGGTGCATGGTGTCAATTGTCAAGGATTATCATTTTGATAACATCTTAAAAAGCACCCCACGCTTTTATTACAATAAAATATTTTAAACTATTATTATTTATTTTATCAATATTTAGAATTATTTACAAATTTGATCTGGATATAACAATATAATAATTGCTTATTAAGATTTTTTACTGCACTATATGAATAGTGAATTAAAAATTTATTAAAATTTATTTTTTATTTTTTAAAGCGTGGTTTTTAGTTTTTTTAAACTATTATTTATTTTCTATTTTTTAGTTGCATTTTTTTCACAGTGAGAGTTTCCATGTGCTAAAAAGAGACAAAACGGTTTTTTGCTCGTCTTAAATAGAATCAGTCCATCTTATACTTGGTCTTTGGTGCGCGCGCACTGCTCTACACTACTAAACGTGAACCTCTTTCTTTCTAACTGTTCCCCCCTCACCTACAACCTCCCAACCCCCTAAACCCAACCCTCCAACATCCCCCACTCCATTTCCTCAACCCCCCCCAACCCCAAACCCCAACCCCCACACCCTTACCCCAATCCCCTAAACCCCCCTTACCCCCTCCTAATTTTACAAACCCCCCAACCACCTAAACCCAACCCCCACCACACGGCGGACACGACGCACAAAATACGCGTTCTTGAATCAACATAAGCACGACGACGTCTGTACATGCGTCAATGTGTGCGTAAGCTGCACAGGGCTGACTATCGCAAAAAGAGATAGAAAGAGATAGCTGCGGAAAGTGAATGCCGCGCCGTTCGTTGAGCGCGAGCAACATTGTAATGTAAAATAAAATGAGTAGGTAATCTAATTATCGTAGTAATTATAATTAAACTTATCGTTTGTCTAAATTAAGTGTTTAAAAATAAGTGAATGAGTGTATACCTAATTCATTTTGTAAAGACAATTAGGGAATGTATGTAACTGTAGATATTGATCTATTGATAGGAAATAATTAACAAATTAATTTTACAAATACCTACTAATATAAGACGTCTATTTATACATTATAGGTAACAAACTTTTAAACCTAGTTACCTACACTGTTCATGTTGCTAATTAAAGTTGGTTATCTACCTTGTTTCGTCCTTCAGACATCGAAAAAAACTCCTTTCCTTATCTTTGGCTGTTGCCAAACACCCATACACAATATATTCCCATTTCGCAAAAGTTTAGTGCCGTGCGGCCGACATGCATCGCGCGCGTCGCGCACCCGACTGGTGAACAGCGGCGACAAGCAATCGGCGCCTTGGGGGGAGGGGTAACTCGAATCGGTGCGGGGCGGAGCGTGTCCATTCTGTACGTTAGTACTATTATATATTCTGTGCCCACACCACCCAGCCCCTCCCCCCCCACCCCGCCACCTGCCTCCCCAACCCCTCCCACACCCTCCACCCCGCCACCTACCCCCCCCTTCCAGCTCCATCATCAAACCCTTGTTACCATCTAGGCCTCTTACCCCCTCCCCATTTCCCACAACCCCCCAAAATTACTTACCCCGGACCCCCCAACACCCCCATCCTATTTCCCGTAAACGCCCCCCCCATCTCCTAACCACAACCGCCACGCCCTTACCCCCAACCCTCTAAACCCCCGAACCCCTTACCCCATACCCCATTCCCCTCCCACCCCGCCACCTACCCCCCTTCCAGCTCCATCATCAGACCCTTGTTACCATCTAGGACCAAAGTACTCGTCAAAACGAATCAAACGAGCCCAAACTCGATGGGGTTGTTTCGTTTTATTGTGGAGTGCCTTTGGCCATCTTCCAGCTCCATCATCAGACCCTGGTTACCATATGGGACCAAAGTGCTCGTCAAGACGAATCAAATGAGCCCAAACTCGATGGGGTTGTGTCGTTTTATTGTGGAGTGCCTTTGGCCATCTTCCAGCTCCATCATCAGACCCTGGTTACCATCTGGGATCAAAGTGCTCGTCAAGACGAATCAAACGAGCCCAAACTCGACGGGATTGTGTTGTTTTGGGATTGGATTGGGATGGGTTTGTGCTCCATCATCAGATCAGCTCCATGTTACAATAATATTGCAATGTCATCCAATTTACACATATGTGCAAAATTTCAGCTCAATTGGAAACCGGGAAGTGGGTCAAAATCGCACCCTAAGGAGTCGGTTACAAACATACATACAAACATACAAACATACAGGTGAAGCGTGTAAAAACCAAAAAGTACCTAAGAAACAAAAGTTGTCTTTCCTGTGGACATAAAATTAGCGATTCTCAGTCAGCAAACTTACCTAAGATTTATTGAAATGGGCCGAATGTTGGCCAGGGGTCCCACGCGATGTAGACAAGACTAAAAAATATTAGCTATAAACCCGTAACGTTTGTCATGTCCACAGCAGAGACGTTAACAAAAAAATTGTATGACCCATTCGTAAAATGAATAAAACGGAAAATTATGTTTTTTCGATTTGTACATTTTGCGAATGTACTTTTTTCTTTTTAAAGTTGTGTACATTTTGCGTATTGTAGATTTTGCCATTAGTTACATTTTGCGTGTACCTAGTGTATATTTTGCGTTTTGTGCAATTTGCTCCGAAGCCGCTATTGAGATTATAAAAATTAAAGCGTCTTAATTCTTAATATTTTTTACTAGTGAAAGTTATTAATTTACCAACCTATAAAGGTGTGAAATTTAAATCAATGGTTACAATTGGAGAGAGAGGATATAAAACACTGGTCTGCGTCTCCACAATCTTGAGCAATAATAATTAGAAAAGGAAAGAATTACGACGTAGCGAAGCATTATTTACCAATACAATAAACTAAGAAACTCTCTACAGAATGCAGAATAATCGGTTTCTTAATCCTGTTTTTCTTTAGGGGTTTGCGTATTCTTGTTCTTCTTTTTATCTTTTTGACCATCAGTTTCATCGCTGTTAGATTCGACTGTTTCTTCGGCTTCACTTAAATCTTTCTGTGATTCGAACTTAAATGCCCGAATTGAATCTAAAATTCGTTCAAATAGGTTCTGTCCCTCTGTTTGAACGGCTGCGGATCGTAGTGGTTTTTTGGAAGTAGAAGGTTCTGAGGGGTCCAACTCAGCTTCGTCTGCTCGTTCTTTGGCTGCCAACGCCGCTTGTAGTTCAGGTATAAGGTTGAAAGATGATGAGTCTTGTATTAAAAGTGGATGCTCAGTTGGCGTCTCTTTAGTTCGCGATTCATCTGAGCTTTGTGAATCAGTCGCGTTACTTGTACCAGTTCTATGATCAAGAATATTTCGCCTGATCTCTAACGCCAATTCGTTGGCTTGCTCCGGACTCAAAAGTTCATTGAGGCTTTCACGCGGGAAAACAATGTTTTGTCGTCCAAGTTGACGAATAATTGTCGATGAACCAGTGGTCATTTCACTCAAGGTCCTTGAAACCTGAGTTTCATTTGTTTCTGTGTCTGGCAATTCTAATTTTTCTAGTAGACGGTAAATAAGTTTGACAATGAACTGGTGCTTTCTTGGTACTGCATGGATAGCCATTAACCTAGCTAATTTGTTGTTTTCTTCGGGTACTAAAGACAGTTCTGATGTATCTGGTGGCTGATCCGATATGAATACTGTATCACTATCAGACAAGAAAATTTGTTTCTTAAAATCGGATGGTATATCAGTTTTCAGATTTGAAGATTGCATATCAATAGTCACTACTCCACCTCCTTCTCTAGTAGGTAAAACGAAGATATCATCATTCTCATCACTTGATGAATCGTCTCCTGTCAAAGCTTCTGGTGATACGGAGCGAATGTGTCTTTCATATTTTTCCTACAAAATAATTAGTAATAGGTGATCAAGAAAGAAAAAAGAGTTTGTAATTGAAAAGCTAGAAATATAACCATATCGTACAGACTATTTACAGAGATTAGTTGTAAACTTTGTACGAAAAACTCGGAGGCTTAAAAAAATACTTTTACAGAAGCTAGCGTGACACTCAACGTTCCGAATTAGGTACTGAACCAAATGCATTTTGTTTGGCGCGCTGCCGCGTAGTGCTCAGGTTAATCGCAAACGCTAGGTTAGCTTTCTTGAAAAGACCGCACCCTGTTCCAAAATTTACTTGTAGGTATAGTTGCCGATCATGATACAAGAAAGGAAAGTCACCTCACTTACGGCCCGTTGTTTGATCAATAGTTAAACAAACTAATAGTCAAATTTCCTTTGAAATGCGTTAACTAGTGTTATGTTTGCCATATATTTTAACTATTAGTTTGTTTAACTATTGCTCAACAACGGGCCCTTAGTATCCATTAGTTAACGTTGATAATGCGATCGAACCATTTGATTCCTAACAATGCATCATTAGGACCTTGTGAAATGGTTCCACAGCGGGTGATGATTCTGTTTGCTCGATAGTACATACCAGCATCCTATCGACATCCCCGATCAGGTCCGCCTTGACGCGCACGATTTGGAAGTCAACAGCGAGTACGACGCGGACCAGAGTCAGCAGGGCAGAGAGCAGCCAGCAAGCTGTGTGGAGCCAGGCAGTCACGATCGTAAGTTGCGTGGCTTGGTACACGCCTCTGATACGCCGTTCGTACGCCAGCGTTGCCACATTCACAGTGTACGTGCAGCTGTGAATAATAACTACGGCAATAGATACTGATGTCGTTGGTGCACAGCGCGGGATCTAGGGGAGGTGCTAAGGGGCTCGAGCTACCCTCCAAAGGAATTGGAGTTCTTCCGTGACTGAAGCTGAATGATCAAAGCTGATTTTACTAACACCCTGAGCAGGGTAGAGCCCCCACCCAGACGTTAATTCTAGATCCGCCACTGGTCATGCGAGGTGTGCGTGTTTTGTTTAGACATGAACTGATTACGTCCCGTCCGTGCTGGTTTCCATAGCGACAGTTACCAATGGTGACCGTCAGGATAAGACTAGATACAGCTTTAATTGAGGGAGAGATGGGTTAGTAGGTCCGTATGAAGCGTGGTAAGAGAGCAAATGTGATAGGAGGCGAGCATTTTCAGCTAAGTATATTCACCAAGAACCGTGATCATCGATGAGTTATAATGCCTAAGACGAATGCAAGTAGGTATTCTATTATTTTAATTCTTGGCTAGTAGCTTTCGAGATCATGAAATCAATCAATGCAGCGAAAATTAAATGATGAAAATGATTTCACGATTGATGGAAATGATACTGGATTGATTGATTGACATAACCCTTTTGACTTTGACCTTCCTGCATTTTAAATTACGACTTATAGACGAAACCTTGAACTATTACTTTTGCTGACGACACGGCCACTTATTCCACGGAGACTCTTGGAGTGAAGTGTATCAATACGCGCAAACCGGCTTTGACAACGTTTCTAGAATTCTCGCGCAAAATAAACTTTCACTAAATGTGGACAAAACCAAATATTTAACCTTTTCTCTCAAAGCTCCTTCCTCAATTGATACGTATCCCCATTCAATTATCGCTCATTCTCGTTCTTGTCCACATGTCTCAAATTGTCACTGTCCTTGCCTTGAACACGCGTCCTACATCAAATACCTGGGCATCCAGATAGACCATGGTCTTTCGTTCCATTCGCACATAGATCTTCTTACAGCAAGAATTCGCAAACTGATTTTCATTTTTAAGAATCTTCGCCATATTGCTAACCCTAAAATCATCAAAACCGTTTACTTTGCACTGTGTCAGTCGCTACTCACTTACTGTATTTCGTCGTGGGGTGGTGCTAATAAAACCCACATCCTTAAGCTTGAGCGAGCCCAAAGGGCTATTCTGAAAGTGATCCATTTTTTACCTTACCTTTTCCCAACAACTAGTCTTTATAAAAAAATCTGAAGTCCTTTCCGTACGTCAACTCTTCATCCTTCACATAATTTTAAAGCAACACTCACTTACTCATTATGATCCGGATATTTTATCATTTAAACGTAGGAAGGATAAGGTATGTCTACTATCGAAGTTTAACACATGTTTCACTCACAGATTTTTCTGTTATTTAGGAGGTTTCCTCTATAATAAAATCAGCAAGGAAGTAACCATTTATCCCCTTACTTTATCTCGATGCAAATTGACTGTATCTAAATGGCTACAGGGTCTTGACTATGATGCTACTGAAGTTTTACTTCATCCAGTCTCGTAAATTTATATTGAAGTTTTTGCTTGAATTTAGGTCTAACGCTCTTACTCACTCATACGCGCTCACTGACGCGCATACTCACTTACACAGACTCACACACTCACACACTTACACATACACACACACACACACACACACACACACACACACTCACTCGCACTCACTCACTCACACACACACTCACATACTCACATGCGTACGCATGCACCCATACTCTTACACGCACTATAAGTTTTGTTTGATCTTGTTAATTGTTATTATTGTAATTAAGTTGTTGCGGACGACACAGGGTTGGAGACCTGGTGACCTGAAGCACAGGTTCTACCTAGTTCAGGCACCAGCCTCCCCCACTCAAGTCAGTTTATTTGTACTACGTTGTATTTGTCTGATTTTTATTTTTCTTTGTAACTTGGTGGTGGAGAAAATAAATATATCTTATTGCTATTGGAACTTTGAAGTTCGGGTTATTGACTAGAGGTACAATTAAAAACCTCTAATGATGGGATGTTAGTTTAGCTACCGGAAGTGATTAGGTTCCCAGATTACGTCTCTGTTCAGCGGATAGGTAAAATTGAATCATTGTCAATGCTAGTTGATGGTATACGGCATTGAAGATGGCGTGTATTAGATCCATAGAATAAAAACAGTTTAAAATATTGCTCACAGAATGTACTTACGAGCTGCTACCAGTGACCTCAGCCAGCTTTTTGCAGAGATCTTGAAGTCCGCTGTGGGTGATGACTGAAGAGTAGATGCACAGACCACCCATTGCCACTGAGAATACGAACATAGGCGGCTGGGCGCGCCACTGCCTTTGTAACCTGGTGTATAATCATAAATATCTCTAATATTATTTAAGTGGGACTGGATTCACAACTATCGTGCGTATGAGGTACACATCAGTCCAGTACGTCGATGTTGCAAAAGATGTTTACGATTATGGATTTACAATCTTAAGGTTGCATAGTGGCACTAATACAATGGGTACTTGCACTACAAAGGAATGATAGAATAGAACATAAATTTGTTTCTTCTGGTGTGTAGGAACAGTCATTTCAAACATGGTTCATCGCCTTGAATTGTCAATTTCGGCATCAAGTATTTATGAGGTACCGGCAAAAGGGATCAAAACTGTGATGAGAAGTCCATGAAGGCAAATAAGTAGATTTTACATACCTACTTAATTACTTCAGCTTGTTCATTTCATTAACATTTTCAGGTTCAATGTAAATAGTTATGCACTACCTACTCGCCACCATGGCACCGCACAAAAAAAATTTGATCACGTTACGGAGTCGAGTTGACATGTTTTTGAAAGTGTTAGCTACTTTTATGTAAATATGTGATAGTGATAGTAGGTAGACAGAAGTTGATACCCAGTAAGATTAGAAGCGCCCGAGGAACACATCAGATACATAGTCGTCCAGACAAGGCCGAACAGTCCTGACACAAGCGGCACGTAAGTCGGCAGATAGCACACGCTCTTCTCTACCCACTGGGTGCTTAAGAAGTCTACTGGCAGCTCAGGAGCTAATTGGAAAGTAATCGTTAAATATCATAAGAAGGGGTCTCTATGGTTTCACATATGCATCATTCTTCATAATGATATATTATGATAGGACTTATTAAATTATGGTAAATCAAGGTGTCCCCAGGGTTGGTATCATAACGACTAACTACATTATCAAAACTACGAAATCATCATAAGGCCCAGTTCTCAGATGCAAAATTTCTGTAGGAAGCCTATATCTCCGCTCCGAATGACTTGACATCGAATCTTACGTTTTATTAATCTTATTTTCGGAACGATAAAATTTCGACAAGAAATATGATTGATACCTAGTACGATCATGCTTATAACACGTCGAAGACGGGCAACGTATGTAATTGACTTTCTTGATCATACGGATAAGGCCATAAGCATACCTAGTCCTATAAAACTCTTAAAAAATTGGTCCTACGGAAAAATTGCGAAGGATTTAAGTAGGTATGATACGAACGAAGTCGTTTAAAGTGGCAATGAGATGTTTCAGTTTTAAGCAATGCTATTAATTAACACTCGAAATCATGACATCTCTGTTTAATTGCCACCGTAGCAAAATAGAGGGCGTCCGGGACCCAATTATTGGCTTTCCACCAGCCCAAATAGTGTGATGTGCTATTTTTCCATACCTACTTACATACTTAATTAATACGTTAACGCAAACACATTCGAGGCGTTTCATTCTATAAAAAATATACACTGTAGTAGAGGATTAGGCTATGTACCTACATGACGAAATTTGGCGGGGAAAAAGTCGACCAATGAGATCATGTCGTTCTCTTAATCTCCTCACAGCCTAGTTTTTTTCTACATGGTAGTTATTTCAGATAAAAATACCCTAAATAGTTAAGTTATTAAGTAATCATCACCCTTTTCATTAGTATCAGCGTTGATAGAGAAAAACTCGTAGACGATCTGACGCAGCGACGCATGTGACACTATCTTCGGGAACAGCACGCATTTCTGTTCAAACATGTACATCAGGATGTGGAAGCAGAAAGTGCAGAATGAGCCAAACACAAAAGCCAAGAAGAATAGGAGAAGATGGGCCCCTGAAAATTATAAAAAAAAAACTTAGTTTGAAGCATCGCTTGAAGGGTAGATATGAAAATCGACTAGTGTAATTTGAGTGCACTAAGGCTGCGTATCCACCAGACCTTGAAAACTTGAGAAGATAGCGGTGCGAAGATATTATGGACTCTTTTCAGATAAGTGCATTGACATTACCTTCCTCGCTCGCGTTCCTTGTTTCCTGACTTACATGTCGCACGTATTTCTCATTCGTTTTTTATGTACAAAAATCTCGCTCTGCTAAGCCCAATTGCACCAGGTTACCGATTTTTTTTTTGTGTATCGCTACAAAAACTACAATTAAAAACTTTTTAACAAAAAAATTAAACCGCCGAAAAAACTGGAAAGCAAAAAATAATACCTTTTTTGTTTGACCTTAATCTAGGTACCAGTTTGATGTCGGTGCCTCAGCACTAGCCAGGAGGAGTGGACCTATAATCTTCTACCTGATTGGCTTCTATCACTCCTCCTGGCTCGTGCTGAGGCACCGACTTCAAACTGGTACCTAGATTAAGGTCAAACAAAAAAGGTATTATTTTTTGCTTTTCACTTTTTTCGGCGGTTTATTTTTTTTGTTAAAAAGTTTTTATTTTATACTTTTTTCCTATCCTTTGGGTTAATTTTTTTTTCCATATTTATATAATACCAACTTCAAGGTACCCTATCCAATAAAAAAGAATTACTCTGTAAAAAGTTAGTCAATCATCCTGTTTTCCTACCCTTAGGGTAGGAATATTATTTCAAAATTTACATGGGACCACCCTATTCCCAATGGGTTTCAAGGATACCAACCATACCACTAACACATTTTTCATTTTTATTTTGTAAATGTTTTGTAGTAAGTAGATAAAGCGCTTGAAGCGAGCTCAGTACCACTACCATGAGTTTACACTAGTTTACAGTGACCGTACTCGCTAGCGACGGCGTAAATGATTTGTATGGAGAATCGTACTTCCGTAAGTGACCGCTAGAGGCGCTGTACAATTATCCATACAAATAATTTACGCCGTCGCTAGCGAGTACGGTCACGTAAACTAGTGTAAACTCATGGTAGAGGTACAGTACCTTACCTAACCTAAGCCTTAAATCGCGACAGTGATGCGAAACTTAACTGAGGTAGGGTGATGGGGGTAAGATGAAAATAAGATGAAAGGCAGTGTAAGATGAAAAACTACCTACTCTTAGTACCGGGTGCTATGTGTGGTTTTTCATCTTATTCTGTTTTTCATCTTACCCCCACTCACCCTACAAAAATCTTACCTAAGTAATATTATAAACACGAAAGTTTGTTGGGATGTATGGATGGATGTCTTGATGTATGACTTATTAGAAACGCGAAAGTTTGTAAAGATGGATGTACTTATCTATGGCTGTTTGCACAGAAATAATAATAAAGAGGATAGAAATGCCTTAGTAATTATTTTCTTCCGGAACTCGTGTCGCTACTTCATCCCCTCTACTTACTGTGTTAATGCACACATGCAAAAGACCGGAACCGTACTACGCAATCACGCACACAATTACTAAAATTTTTGCTTACAAACAATTATGAACCTTACACCTTAGAGATAGCGTTGAATAACACTCAACGTAAGTCATACCCACATTTACACAACGGCGCCATTTATTGGCCGCGTCGGCATTATGTCTGTACTAGTCGTAACCTGTTTTTTTGTCCGTACCACGAACTTTTGTGCAAGACGGAAGGGTTATCAAAATTACTTTACATTGCTGCGTATAATTCAAAACGATCTGCGTTTTTATGGGCATGAGTAGCAATGGTATATGAAGTTCCGTGTTAATAACGTGTAAACCAATATTTCATAATGAAATATTTTCTCAAGTTGTATTTTGATATAAACCGCATTATTACATTAAATTAATACATACCAATGAAATGTAATCCCCATATTAGTGTAATTACACAGTGTGGACGAGTTTCCGCAATTGCTAATGCTGCAAAACACCATTTTAAAGCACTTGTTGTCATACCCACGTTTCAAATAGCACTGAGCCACAAGTCGCGCGCTTGTGACCTACGAGTCACAAGCGCGGCGCCAAGGTCACGCGTCTAAGGCACTTCTATCCTCTTTATTATTATTTCTGTGGCTGTTTGTCACTCTCTCACGCTAAAACGGTTCGACGGATTCTGATGAAATTTGGTACACAGTTAGTTTATGACCTGGATTAACATATAGGGTACTTTTTATCCCGGGAAAATTACCTACATAGTTCTCGCGGGATAGCAATAAACGAATTCTTAGCAGACGGAGTCGCGGGTAGCAGCTAGTATTTACATATGGCGACACACTCGAGAAAGGTGTTGTAAGACAACACAATTCCACTTTACGATTACCTACTAAGAGCCACCACATTTCGAAGAATTCAAGGAGATCCATCCATGTGCATTAATTAACTACCATTACCACATCTTTCTTGGATACGACGCAGTAATCAGCGAACGCTATCGCAGTTTTGTTTATTTCATTACAAAAACATTACAAATTTAGGAGTTCCAGCGTAGAAATAACACGAAATAATGAGGTATGATTAATTAATTGATAAAGTAAAAATCCTGGGAAATCTCATAGTCTTTGGATATACATATCGACTACAGAGTGGTAATCAATCATTCAACCCCGTACCGATACCGAGACAGTAAAATATAGTGTGAAACATTAAAAAAACTCGTTTAAAATTTGGGAAATACCTTACGCACGCCTGCGCGTGGTTATTATATCACATTGGATTAAGTAACCATTTCGTCAAAGATAGGTAATTCGGTTGGAGTTGACTGACAAGTTTATTCGCATTCTGGCGAAACTTCGGATTTTCCTGCATATGTAGTATGGGTGTCCTTTGTTGGCAGCAGGCCCTATACTACGAAGCGCGAAATTCGAACTTCGTTTCATGCCGTTCCGCTCACGCTAATGGTATTTATTACGAGAGTGAGAGGGACCCCACGATCCGAACTTCGAACTTCGAATTTCGTAGTAACCCCCCAGTACCGTCCATAGCTATACATAGTTCTCGCGGGATAGCAATAAACGAATTCTTAGCAGACGGAGTCGCGGGTAGCAGCTAGTATTTACATATGGCGACACACTCGAGAAAGGTGTTGTAAGACAACACAATGCCACTTTACGATTACCTACTAAGAGCCACCACATTTCGAAGAATTCAAGGAGATCCATCCATGTGCATTAATTAACTACCATTACCACATCTTTCTTGGATACGACGCAGTAATCAGCGAACGCTATCGCAGTTTTGTTTATTTCATTACAAAAACATTACAAATTTAGGAGTTCCAGCGTAGAAATAACACGAAATAATGAGGTATGATTAATTAATTGATAAAGTAAAAATCCTGGGAAATCTCATAGTCTTTGGATATACATATCGACTACAGAGTGGTAATCAATCATTCAACCCCGTACCGATACCGAGACAGTAAAATATAGTGTGAAACATTAAAAAAACTCGTTTAAAATTTGGGAAATACCTTACGCACGCCTGCGCGTGGTTATTATATCACATTGGATTAAGTAACCATTTCGTCAAAGATAGGTAATTCGGTTGGAGTTGACTGACAAGTTTATTCGCATTCTGGCGAAACTTCGGATTTTCCTGCATATGTAGTATGGGTGTCCTTTGTTGGCAGCAGGCCCTATACTACGAAGCGCGAAATTCGAACTTCGTTTCATGCCGTTCCGCTCACGCTAATGGTATTTATTACGAGAGTGAGAGGGACCCCACGATCCGAACTTCGAACTTCGAATTTCGTAGTAACCCCCCAGTACCGTCCATAGCTACTGTCATCGAGCTGTCATAATTTCTGTGCTGTTGGTACTGATTCTAGCCTACGTTTCATACTACTCAAAATGTCAAGTCAATATATGGCACTCCCGTCTCTTAAAACGTAGTGATTATATTCTCTTTGACATCGTGGTCCCGTTAAGTTGCATCAGGTTGCATCGATGTCCGTCTTGAGCATACGTAAAGCCTGTGATGACGTACTATGTATTTACGCGGCACGCGTCAATGACGTCAAAAGGGTACCTACTCGTAGTCTTTCACAATCACCGCAAAACACTTATGGTAAATGGGGTTAGTATGATTAAGATTAACAAAAAGGTTTTTCTACTATAACTATTTTGTAAGTTTACCTTTCCAAGCAACATTAACTTCGTTCTCGTTGCGTTCGATTAATCTAAATTCTTGATACAGCGTTATCCTTTCCATTGTTAAATTCTTAGTCTACGTATTTTAGAGTAAAAAATTTGTTATTGTTCCCCTAAATGGCAGAGATAAAGTTTATTATCAGATTTATTAGACATTGATGGCAGGTGACAGGATGGATCCGGCGCATCTCTGACGTTAGGTTGGTATATAAATATTATTTCACACTGTTTCACACCATATTATTAATTTCATGGTACCTAGGTCATAAAAAAACTGTGGGAAAAATATTTGGCCTTTTTTTGGGTAGTCGTGTAAAAAACGCACAGCCTAGGCATGCCCGTTCCATACTTCCAACCAAAGGTTGTATTATTTCAAAAATGGTGTGAACCGGGAAAGAAGAGTAGTGCTTAAGCCGGTGCACCCAGGCACCCTGGGCATCATTCAACGATTTGCTGCCTAATATTCCGTCATGAGAGCAGGGGGTTATAACTTGGTTATAACCAATTGGTTTTCCGTAGTGACATTACATGATATACATTACGCTCGTAATATCATTGCCTTTTCGACATGTTTTTTAATACCTTTTTTATACGTTAACTGACATTGGCACAAGCCCATAGACGCCGACATTAACGAAGATTTAATAATAATTGCTATGACATTGGGTGGTCACGTATGTTATTGTAATATTTGTCATTTAAATCCATTGTATCCCTGATGGAAATAAAACGGATGGAAACGAAGGGGACCATTATCATCATCGGATATTCAAGTAAGTAGATACTTACGTCGCGTATTTGGCACTTCACGAGAAAGTCCTAAAATTTATTTTCATCATGACTTTTTGGAATGAGGGAAATCATTGTGATAAAAAGGTATTGAGTGCCTGCATATAGACGAGTAGCAATTCCACGGCTTAGAGAAAGCTGGTTACATGTCGTGTGGTGGAACTACAGTATACATATATTATTTTCTTACGAGAGAAATTTGCTAGCTCGCTACTATCATCATCTTCCCAGCCTAAATACCACACTCCACTCCACCACCACTGTAGGGGACAGGCCTCCTCTCAAAAGCCGTGGTGGCCTAGTGGTTTGACTAATTGCCTCTCAAGCAGAGGGTCGTGGGCATGCACCTCTGAGGTATTCGGAATTTATGTGCGAAACGAAATTATATTCGAAATTTACGATGAGCTTTACGGTGAAGGAAAACATCGTGAGGAAACCTGCACACACCTGAAAAGAAATTCAATGGTGAGTGTGAAGTTCCCAACCCGCACTGGGCCCACGTGGGAACTACGGCCCAAGCCCTTTCATCCTGAGAGACCTACTAACAAATTGACATAAATTGCAAGTTAAATTAAAGCTAGATAAAGGCTCGACTTGTTTTTTCGACGATTAGTCCAGTCAGTCAAGACAATTAATTCATTATAATTCCAAAAGTTTTCAAATTTTGATGTAAGGTCGGGAATGGTATTAAAACAAACTATAAAATTTTGCAACCTGTTCTGCGGTCCGGAACATTGTTAAAAATGCAATAAATGATAATTTGCTCAGTTCTTGACACCAAAATTCCAAAAGTTCTGCAAAGTTGGAGTGGTGTTATAATATATTATTTTTCCTACTCCTGTACTTTTATCTGGTTTTTACATGGTCGCGAACAAATATATAAGAACATAATACATAATATTAAATGTAGGGTACACTCAACACTAAAGCCCAGTTTAGACCTGCTGAGTTGAGTAGAGTAGGGTACAGTCGGGTACAGTAGGGTACAGTAGGGTAAAATAGGGTACAGTCGGGTACAGTCGGGTACAGTCGGGTACAGTAGGGTAGTCGGGTACAGTAGGGTAAAATAGGGTACAGTAGGGTACAGTCGGGTACAGTCGGGTACAGTCGGGTACAGTAGGGTAAAATAGGGTACAGTCGGGTACAGTCGGGTACAGTCGGGTACAGTAGGGTAAAATAGGGTACAGTAGGGTAAAATAGGGTACAGTCGGGTATAGTAGGGTACAGTAGGGTAAAATAGGGTACAGTCGGGTACTGTAGGGTATAATAGGGTACAGTTGGGTACAGTAGGGTAAAAAAGGGTACAGTCAGGTACAGTAGGGTATAATAGGGTACAGTTGGGTACAGTAGGGTAAAATAGGGTACAGTCGGGTACAGTAGGGTAAAATAGGGTACAGTAGAGTACAGTCGGGTACAGTAGGGTAAAATAGGGTACAGTAGAGTACAGTCGGGTACAGTAGGATAAAATAGGGTACAGTCGGGTACAGTAGGGTAAAGTAGGGTACAGTCGTGTACAGTAGGGTAAAATAGGGTACAGTAGGGTACAGTCGGGTACAGTAGGGTAAAATAGGGTACAGTAGGGTACACTCGGGTACAGTCGGGTACAGTAGGGTAAAATAGGGTACAGTAGGGTGCAGTCGGGTACACTAGGGTAAAATAGGGTACAGTCGGGTACAGTAGGGTAAAATAGGGTACAGTAGAGTACAGTCAGGTACAGTAGGGTACAGTAGGGTAAAATAGGGTACATAGAGTACAGTCGGGTACAGTAGGGTAAAATAGGGTACAGTAGAGTACAGTCGGGTACAGTAGGGTAAAATAGGGCACAGTCGGGTACAGTAGGGTAAAATAGGGTACAGTAGGGTACAGTCGGGTACAGTCGGGTACAATAGGGCACAGTCGGGTACAGTAGGGTACAGTCGGGTACAGTCGGGTACAGTAGGGTACAGTCGGGTACAGTCGGGTACAGTAGGGTAAAATAGGGTACAGTTGGGTACAGTCGGGTACAGTAGGGTAAAATAGGGTGCAGTCGGGTACAGTCAGGTACAGTAGGGTAAAATAGGGTACACTAGGGTACAGTCGGGTACATCGGGTACAGTCGGGTACAGTAGGCTAAAATAGGGTACAGTAGGGTACAGTCGGGTACAGTAGGGTAAAATAGGGTACAGTCGGGTACAGTAGGGTAAAATAGGGTACAGTAGAGTACAGTCGGGTACAGTCGGGCACAGTCGCGTACAGTAGGGTAAAATAGGGCACAGTCGGGTACAGTAGGGTAAAATAGGGTTCAGTAGGGTACAGTCGGGTACAGTCGGGTACAGTAGGGTAAAATACCCTATTTTACCCTACTGTACCCAAATGTACCCTACTGTACCCTATTTTACCCTACTGTACCCTACTGTACCCTATTTTACCCTACTGTACCCTACAGTACCCTATTTTACCCTACTGTACCCTACTGTACCCTATTTTACCCTACTGTACCCGACTGTACCCGACTGTACCCTATTTCACCCGACTGTACCCTACTGTACCCGACTGTACCCCATTTTACCCTACTGTACCCGACTGTACCCTACTGTACCCTATTTCACCCAACTGTACCCTACTGTACCCGACTGTACCCCATTTTACCCTACTGTACCCGACTGTACCCGACTGTACCCTACTGTACCCTATTTTACCCTACTGTTCCCGACTGTATCCCATTTTACCCTACTGTACCCGACTGTACCTTACAGTAGGGTACAGTATAGTACAGTAGAGTCGAGTCGTAGGAAAAATATTGTATGCAACGGTGTATAATTTGGTCTTAACGGCTCGTGCCGTCTTCCATTGCGATACTCGCATTCGCTCGTATCGCAACTCACGTCACTCGCCTTTTAAGACCTCACTTATACAACAGTTGCATAAAATACTATTACATCACGTGTCAAATTTGCAACCAATTTAAGTGTACGGAACATTTTTTGTTATTAAAAATTAATGTTTTTCTTTATTAAACTGAAGGAAAACGTTCCAAAAGTTCTGCAAATTTGACAGATATATCGGAAAAATATACCGAACGATTGTATAAATTTGCAACCTTTTACGTTGACCGGAACATGTTTATTTATAATTATTTTTAATTCGTGGTCATTTTTTCGAGTAAGGTGGTCTCGGAATAATTACAAAAGTTTTGAAACTTGGTTGCAAACTTCGAAAACATCTATTCTGATGCATTTACAAATTTGCAACCTCATACGCGATCCGGAACTTTATGCAATTTGCAAAAATGTAAAAATAAAAAAATTACATTTTGGCAAATTGCATAAAGTTCCGGATCGCGTATGAGGTTGCAAATTTGTAAATGCATCAGAATAGATGTTTTCGAAGTTTGCAACCAAGTTTCAAAACTTTTGTAATTATTCCGAGACCACCTTACTCGAAAAAATGACCACGATTTGAAAAGAATTATAAATAAACATGTTCCGGTCAACGAAAAAGGTTGCAAATTTATACAACCGTTCGGTATATTTTTCCGATATATGTGTCAAGTTTGCAGAACTTTTGGAACGTTTACATTCAGTTTAATAAAAAAAAAACATTAATTTTCAATAACAAAAAATGTTCCGTACAATTAGATTGGTTGCAAATTTAATACGTGATATGAAATATTATATCGAAAACTTCCCCAAGTTTGCAGAACTTTTGGAATTTTTTTCACGACCATACAGCAAAAATTAATTTAATTGCAATTTTAACAATGTTCCGGACTGCGGACAAGGTTGCAAAATGAGATTTATTGTCGTCCCTATGTACCATTCACTTGACCGAAGTTTGAAAACTTTTGGAATTATAATTAAATTTTCGATTTTGAATGTCAATAATGACTGGACTAGATGCACATTGCTGATTCGAACTAATAAGGAAAAAATCCATGTCCCTTAGTTAAGCGATAGTAGATATTTTTTGAAAATGTCTAATACTAAAAGTGATGTTATGGTTATGTGATTCTATTATCGCTTGAGTAAGTGGCATGGATTTTTTTCTTATTTTTTCCAGAACTCGTATACATACCTAATGCATGACTCCTCGCTCGGTAACAAGTTATTGTTAAGTTTTGGGACACCCTGTATACCATACCTATAATGAAGACCTACATTACAAAACTAATAAATAATAGTACTTACATTGTGCATCAAGGGCCGTAATCCCCTTACTGCTCGTGATACACAATGATTTTCATCACATTGCGAGGAAAAAAAAGCACATATAATAAATCTGTAACAAGTCGGTGTCTGAACATTGAAGATATTTGAGAAAAACTGTCACTAGGGATATTTATTAGCGCAATAAAACCCGAAACAATGATTTTTAGAATTATTGTCTGTTTGTCTGTTTATCTGTTTGTCTGTGCGTTTGTGCGCGCTAATCTCAGAAACGGCTTAACCTAGAAGGATGCGGTTTTCACTGATATGTTGGTATTTTCTTGGATTAACATTGAGTGTTTGTTTCATTTCAATCGGTTCACAAATAAGAAAGATACGTCTATTTTAAGAATTTATCGAACAGTTTTTAAAAGAATTAATAAGCTGAAGAGTTTGTTTGTTTGTTGTTTGAACGCGCTAATCTCAGGAACTACTGCTCCGATTTGAAAACTTCTTTCAGTGTTAGATAGCCCATTTATCGAGGAAGGCTATATATCATCACGCTAACACCAATAGGAGCCGAGCGGAGCGGAAGAATGTTTAAAAATCAGGGGTTTTTGGAGTAAAACATCTATAGGCACGCTTGACTTGGGAGTACGGTGGTGAATGTGAACGCGGGTGTGCGGGGGGTTTGGTGGGGGGGGGGTGGGGTTGGGTGGGGGGTTTGCGGGGGCGGGTAATTTTTTTTATATCGAGGAACTAAGGAGAGCCATAATTGATGAAAAAGCAAATTTGTTAAAAAGCATAAGCGGCCCAAATTACTAATTCCACGCGGACGGAGTCGCGGACAAAAGCTAGTATTGAATAAAATAATAGCTAATTACAGATTGTCACTTTTTCGAGTCATGTACCTACCATAGATAATGTAAACTGTGTTTATTTTAGAATTCGAATGATCATACGGCCAGATTCTACCAACACGTAAAAAAAATACTTACTATAAAATTATTGCAAAACTATTGGATATAAATTTAAAATATTAAAATAACGAAGTTTCATGAAGCGTAGATAAGTTTTGTGTTGTAAAATTTGGGTTAATTATAATCAAGTTTTAAAGATATAAATAAAACGTTGGCTGACTTGAAACCTCCTTATTTTGAAATGACATACCTACCTACTAACTTGTTTGCAAATTTCAAAACTAAAGTTAGAACTCCCTTCGGAGGAAAAACTGTATGTAAATCCGTAACTCCCTTAAGAACAATTTAGGTCATTGTCATTTAGTATACAGGCATAGAATAACACCACTGACGAGCAAGCGTGACGAAAATAATATTAAAATGATAATATTACCACTCTCTCCGATTATGTTTTGAATTGTTGCATGCCTAACTTGTATTTTTTTTATGCTATTGTTAATGTTGAATTTGATAATTTTAGTCGTATATAATACCTAATCTAATATTTAATTTAATTTAATTATTCCTTTAATTTAATTGTACTACACAAATCTATACATATAATAAATCTGTAACAAGTCGGTGTCTGTACATTGAAGATATTTGAGAAAAACTGTCACTAGGGCTATTTATTAGCACAATAGAACCCAAAACAATGATTTTTAGAATTATTGTCTGTTTGTCTGTGCGTTTGTGCGCGCTAATCTCAGAAACGGCTTAACCTAGAAGGATGCGGTTTTCATTGATATGTTGGTATTTTCTTGGATTAACATTTAGTGTTTGTTTCATTTGAATCGGTTCACAAATAAGAAAGATACGTCTATTTTAAGAATTTATCGAACAGGTTTTTTGTTTGAACGCGCTAATCTCAGGAACTACTGCTCCGATTTGAAAAATTCTTTCAGTGTTAGATATAACATTTATCGAGGAAGGCTATAGGCTATATATCATCACGCTAACACCAATAGGAGCGGAGCGGAGCGGAAGAATGTTTCAAAATCGGGGGTTTTTGAAGTAAAACTTCTATAGGCACGCTTGACTTGGGAGTACGGTGCACGGTGTTGAATGTGAACGCGGGTGTGCGGGGGGGTGCGGGGGCGGGTAATTTTTGTTATATCAAGGAACTAAGGAGAGCCATAATTGATGAAAAAGCAAATTGGATAAAAAAAAATAAGCTGCCCAAATTACTAATTCCACGCGGACGGAGTCGCCGGCAAAAGCTAGTACTTAATAAATTGCTGTGCCCTTGCAGGGTTCATGTTCCTGGAATTGTAAAATGATGTAAGACCTTATGTACAACATGAAATGCAATAAATGATTGAATTGAATTGAATTGAAATTAATTTTTATACTCGACTGGACCTATTTATTGACTATTTCAGGCTAATTTCATTCATGTAGCGTTGGCACAATACATTACAATACACAATCAAACCGTCTAATAAATAATACAGCCCGATTACGTACCAGCGCTGAACACAGACTTCTCTGAATGTGATGGCTTGTGCTAGGTACATGTAATTCCTACGCGGGCTCATAGCGGATCGGGAGCTTCACACGCCATTGAATCGCTTCGCAGATGCTTACAGTCTTCCTCGATGTTTTTTCTTCACCGAAAAGTCATTGGTGAATTTCAAATGTATCTAATTCTTGTAGCAATGTATGTAGGTGGGTCAATATTCAAGTGTTTTGAGTTTTGACCACTCTGTTACGCATCATTACCATCCCGATTATTACCACAATGGAAAGACAAGTCGCAAGATCTTTGGTCAAACTAGATTTAGCATCTACCTAGGTACCTACTGCTTTTAGTTTTCATAAAAAGTAACCCTGAGCATATTTTTTTTTAATACCTATTTACTAAAACGGTAATGACGAAAAGAAAATGCCTTAAAAACGTTGATCATTCACCCAGGTATCTCTGTACCTACTGTACGCGATGACCCAATTCCGGGTGGAGCTGTGTGACTCACCCTGCACGGATACAAAGGATTATCTCATTCGATTACTTTATTTTTGAGGGATGATTTATAAACAAAGCCAACATGTTTGTACATTTGTATTCATAATATTAATGTAGACACATGATAAGAGAGCATCGCGAATAAATAGATTTAGTAGTGTACTTCCTGTCGATGGAGACGGGTGTGCTGTTTCGGGGAGTACGAGATCTGTGGATTATTGGAACGTATCTTAGGTAATGTTAAGCAAGTGTCTAGCTGCAGTAGTTTAGGCTGTGCGTTGTCCACCAGTCAGTCATTCAGTACCGTAACTCTTTTTAATATCAGCATAGATTCTGCCAAGTAAATACAGTCAGCATCAAAAGTACCTAGTTGGTCACTTTTGTACCTTGTCGATCTACATTTACAAATACAAATACATATTATTTATTATTACATAAAAAGGAAAAACAAAAGTAAATAAAAAAAAACAAAAGGTTTAGGTGCAAAACGTCATACTTGATTAGACAATTGTGTTATTACGACAAAGTACAAAAGTGACCAGCTACTTTTGATGCTGACCTGACCGTACAAAAATATTTATGCGCGTCAAAACGTAAAAAAAATAGATGCAATAAAATAGAATTTTTAATTTTGTTGAGAAAAATCAGTGTTTTTCTCCGAAAGGAACTTGGCCGGATTGTTTTGTAACTGACTATTTACACTCATCAAAAGTGCCTAAGGGTATTTCTTATCCCTAGACAGTTTTGAATATTTTAATGTAGGCATATTACTACCGAGACAAAACATCAAATTTGTGTGTACCTACCCACTTACCATGCGGTCAGTGGTAAGATAACTGTCCCCCAGATGACAGAATCCATGAAAAAATATTGAAAATGTTCACTTAAATGCTGGTTCTTAAACGTTTTGTTTAAAGTCGTGATAATGACCGACTATCACTTGCAAAATTATACTGATACCTATTGATATTATGTAAGTAAAACGGTGTCCAAATAATGTAATATGAGAATGTAACAATCGTTTTGCGAACACAATGCGTACCTACAACAGGTAACGCCATGAGAGTTGAGGCCATTCACACACAGCTACATACTTAGGTAAAGTAGGTACCGATTGCAAAAAAAGTAATGAATGAATGAAATGAGTGAGTGAATGAAAATGTGAGATATATGATCTTATGATGAAATACCTACGCCATAATGCATATTATAATTTTTCATTTTTCATATAACCTATTTTTGAAATAAAACAATTTAAAACTGATGAAATATTCGCAACAAAAAAATCGTTATTTTATAAATAGCGAAAAATATGCTTTAAATGATTTAAATAAAATAGATCAAAATATTTTGTTTTCTGTTTTGTTCGAAGTAGATGTATTTTCCTAAATAATTCTTAACGAAATAGTTTGAAGAAATTTTTAGTTAATTTTGTAATTCACTGTTGAGTCTGTTGAACTTGCTACCAAATAATAAATGTCAAAATCCCGCTGTCATTACATGACGTGTTGTTGTGTGCGTGACCTCAACTCTCGTGGCGTTAACTATACTTGACTGATAATCATTGGACACCGCACAGTGATGTGCACAACTCATGCATAATGTGACAAAAATATAAACCTTTCCTTGCCTTCGGGTAAAAAAGACCAATTAAAGGTTGTAGAAATGAAAGAGATAGAAGAATTTGGCCTTGTCAGTTTCATGACAGGATGATGCTCTCTTCTGTCAAATAGCTAATAGCAAATAGATAGTTTCCAACCTGTACTTATATTGTAGTAGGTAGGTTGTTGTTTTTTTAATTCTATCTACTTAACTTAAATTAAGTAGTATATATATCTATACTAATATTATAAAGAGGAAAGATTTGATTGTTTGTTTGTTTGTTTGTTTGCATTGAATAAGCTCCGAAACTACTGGACCGATTTCAAAAATTCTTTTGCCGTTAGGTAGCTACATTATCAATTTATCACTGAGTGACATAGGCTACTTTTTACCGCGGGAAAATATACCTTTTCATACGGGAAAATTAATTTATCGCGGGATTCGCGGGCGAAGCTGCGGACGGAAGGCTATTTTTTATAAATTCACACCTATTAATACATTTTTGGGTTTGAATTTAGTAAAATAATTAAGTAAGTACTTGGAATTAGTGAACGGGGCCAGTCATGCTTTTAAGTTGGTTTAATATCTTCTTCTAATATACATATAAAAATCTCGTGTCACGGTATTTGTTATCGAACTCCTCTGAAACGGCTTGAACGATTTTTATGAAACTATTTTCTCTACATTCGGTAGGTCTGAGAATAGTTCGTAGGCTATTTTTTATACCTACCCCTATTCTCCGCGGACGAAGTCGCGGGCAACAGCTAACTAGTATAGGTATAATTTTAAGTTCAAAATTCTAATTTAATTTAACAACCAACAGGAGTGGTAGAAACCCAATAGATAGTATGTAGGTAGGTAAGTTTGATGTGATGACTATGACTAGTTCCATTCCTGCTGAGTCACCGACTTCAAACAGATTCACATCATCATTCAGCCGAAAGACGTCCACTGCTGAACATAGGCCTCCCCAAGGCCTCGCCCCAAGGCTCGCCAAACAGATTAGTAGAACGATATTTTCATGCTTTTTGTTTCTACCTAGTCGGTTCAATTTTAATTTCATATTTTTTTTTGCTTTTTAGTTTTTTTGAAGGCGGTTTTATTTTTTATTTAAAATTTATTTTATTTTTTGCTTTTTAGTCGTCTTTGTATAAATAGATGAGTACGATAAAATCGTTTGACTTCGAAATAAGTTTGCTAAAAAATATATTTTTAGTAAAAGCTTTTTTGCTGACTGTACTTGCCCCTGTTTACCAAAATACTCATCAAGACGAATCAAACGAGACCAAACTTGATGGTGTTTTGTCGTTTTATTAGGGAGTTCTTATGTTCAATTTCCAGCTCCATCGTCAAACCCTGGTTACCATTAAGGATCAAAGTATTCGTCAATACGAATCAAACGAGCCCAAACTCGGTGCGGTCGTATCATTTTATTACATAGTTTCTATGGCCACCTTCCAGCTCCACCATCAGACCAGCTTCATGTCATAATAATATTGCATTGTCATCCGATTTATAAACTAAACTGTTCTTTACAGTGTAAAGCATGCAACATGTAGTCACCGCAACCGTGTAAAGTTTACACGGTTGCGGTGACTAGGTATGTTGCATGCAGTGAGCGCATAATATATATAACTGCCGCATTAGATATATTTTTAGTAGCTTCTGTATGAAGGTACCCCAATCCTTCCCTAAAGTACTTACCTTGTACGGATTTTGTAATAAAATCCTGTTACTCAGTATACTTGTACAATTTTTAATCCACTACCACTGCATTAAATACTTTCTCCATTTATCGACAGTTTGCGTGTACATTCGTCCAGCACAATTCGAGCACAAACATGCACTGCGATTAGGAGCCAAACAATCCATTATCAGCACTGACCTCCTGATCATAACTCGAAACTTGTTCACAACGAACATCGCTGTCATGAAGACGTATCTCACATTGTTTATCTTATGGACCTTCGGCAATGTTGCATGTATTACCGTGATCGACCTATCGTCTAAGTCAAATGTTACGTGGGCTTTCGAGAACAAAAATGGATGTGAGTATATTTATCTTCAGTTTCTAACATAACTTAGTTTACGGTCATAAGTATATTCTGTTTATCAGCGGCTCGAAATAAATTCGTTCTGACGCATTAATATAACTATAGCCGCCTCACTACAGCTAAATAATTTTATTTAGATTAACAAATTGTGACATACGTGTAGTAGGTAATTTGTGTATTCACAGCTGTCAAAGGTATTGGTTCAGTTCCCGGAGGTATATACTCGGATCTCATGAAAGCGGGTATAATTAGTGACATCCTGTCCGGCTTCAACGATGTCGCCTCGAGATGGGTTGCGTATGATTCTTGGACGTATACTGGACAATTTACAAGTAAGATTGCAGTAGTTATGAAATTTATATTCTTTTCATGCTTTAAGGTATTTTTGTTTTAAAGTACAGATAGTCCCGAAATTTTATCTAGATACCGTAACAAATCGAACTATTTTTCATTTTAGTAAAAGAAGTGCCGGCAACTCATGTGGCTCATTTGGTGCTGGAAGGCGTGGACACGGTAGCTTTCATCGAAGTGAACGGAAGTCCTGTCGGCAGCACAAACAATATGTTTGTGCGGTACGTTTTTGATGTCAAACCTCACCTCAAGGTTAGCTAAAAGACTTCGGGCTCATAGTTTTAAAGAATACAGAATTCTAGAGGATATTATTAAAAATATCCGTTAGTTTTTTTCGAACCATTTTGTTTTTCTTTGTAGGCAGGCATCAATGAAATAAAAGTGAGTTTCGCATCACCAATAGAAGTGGCTCGGGCGCGGTCGAAGAAGTATTTTACAGCACCCGCGTGTGTGCCGGAATTATACCACGGGGAGTGTCACGCCAATCAGTTGCGGAAAATGCAAGCATCATTTGCATGGGATTGGGGTCCAGCCTTCCCATCAGTAGGACTATGGTGGGTTTCTTCAATAAGTTCTTTCGTGCATCCAGGAATATGCCGTTCCAGTACCCAATTTTTGTTGCTGTAATAGCAAAACGTGACTCAAAATGTAATATAACAAAGTTATTGTTTTATAGGAGACCGGCTTACATTGAATTCTATGATACAGCAATAATTAGATCAGTCACTATCCACACGAGTAAAGTTAACGCGCATTGGCTTCTAAGGATAATTGCACATTTAGAGTCCACCAGAAGAAAGCAGGTCCACGGGTACCTCACAGCAACTATCAATGTGGACGGTAATCAAACTATCAAAGTTGGAGAATTCGTGGAAATTAACATGAGGGACGACGGAGCAAATGAGTTTGAACTAAATATGACTATAAGCAAGGTACTATCGAAATACCAATAGTAAATACTAATGAATTTATTTAACAATCTATAAGGTGGATTTCTATTGCAGAATGTTATAAGCCTTTGGTGGCCAAATGGATTTGGAAAGCAGCCGTTATACGATGTACACGTGATTTTTGTTTCGAACAAATCGGAAGAAATGTACGATGTACATCAAAAAATTGGTTTCCGCACTTTAGAAGTGGTAGAAGAGGATACATCTTTATTACCGGGTCAGAGATTTGGCACTGTTTTTAACACATTTATTTTTGAGTGTCATCTTCTGTATTATGTGCATTATGATATTTGTTTATACATAACATTGAAAATAAGTTTGTTCATGCAGGCAACAATACAGCTGGTCCAGGCCTCACTTTTTATTTTAAAGTAAATGGCTATCCCATTTTCATGAAAGGTTCTAATTGGATACCAGCTAACATTCTTCCCGAACTCGGAGAAGATAAAAAAACAGGTAGAGTTAAGCAGTGTCGTTTATTTACAGTTTTTAAAGACAAACTATTTTGATAAGAGTATGGTTTTATTCTAATTTTAAATATTTGTAGTGGATAGTCTTCTGTTTTCCGCTCGTGATGCTCACATGGCGATGCTTCGTGTGTGGGGTGGAGGGGTATACGAGTCAGACTACTTCTACCAGCGCTGCGACCAGCTAGGTATCCTAATATGGCAAGACTTCCTATTTGCTTGCTCTATGTACCCAGCTGACACTGAATTTCTTAAGTAAGTTTCAAAACCCACGTTTACCTCAACGGTTAACTGTTTCAAGTTTGAATGTTATTTGCCGATTTCAAATTACAGGTCTGTAAAGGTAGAAATAGAACAGAATGTGATTCGCCTGCAGCATCACCCTTCAATAGCCATATGGGCTGGAAATAATGAAAATGAGGTTGCGTTACGCGGCAATTGGTACGCCACCAGCTCGGAATTTCTCACATACAAAGAAGATTACATTAAACTATACGTTAATACCATAAAACCCATCGTCGAAGGTTTAGATCCAGGAAGACGCTACGTAGTGTCCAGTCCATCAAACGGGAGAGAATCGGAGCAAGAAGGCTACATAGCACAAAATCCTTACGACCCAAGTTATGGGGATACTCATTATTACAACTACTTTTTAGATAACTGGAACCAGAATATTTACCCAAAAACGAGATTTGCTTCAGAATATGGGTTTCAGTCTCTGCCTTCGCTTCTGACAATGAGCACGGCTACGAAAAACGAATCGGATTACAACGTGCATAGCCAGTATTCAGTCCATAGGCAACACTGCCCTGGAGGGTATGGCTACATTGACTATCAAATGACACGCCACTTGAATTTGAACACTAATGATCCGAAACACTTCGAAAAGTACATCTATTACAGTCAAGTGGGTACACTTTTTTTTGTAGTACCTAGGTACTTTTTAGTTTTTGAGCTGAACATTTTGTATCTCACTATTTTAAACTTTGTAGATATCACAAGCAATGTCGATGAAAGCGGAAACCGAGTTTTACCGACAAAGCCAAGCAGACTGGTACACTATGGGTGCTCTGTACTGGCAGCTAAATGACGTCTGGCAGGCTCCTTCTTGGTCTAGCATTGGTATGTTATTTGTGGGTTTTTGAGTCCAACGTTTCTTTAGTTTGGATAACTAACTTATACTGTGTACGTTTTCAGAGTACGGAGGTAAATGGAAAATGCTCCATTACTTCGCAAAGTCGTTTTTCGCCCCGGTCTTGATTTCACCTCGACGACTTCTCACAAATGACGTCGAAATATACTTACTAAACGATAGATTTGTTCCCGTAACCGGCGGAATCGTTACTATAGACTACTTTAACTGGTCTAGTTTGACGCCTATCAAATCGATAATATTTGCCGCCAATGCCGAGCCGTTGAGTTCTAAGAAACTATCAATTAATATTCAACTATGGAAAGAGAAGATTGATGAGATATTTTTAAGGTTCTCACTAACAGCGGACGGGGTTACTAAGACGCCGTACAACTACGTATTTCCGAAACCATTCAAATCCGTAGTTGGTCTAAAGAAGCCATCTATTCAGGTAAAGTTTTCTTATGTATGTTCTTAGATTATTTATGCACTAGATAGTGTCAGTAGCAAACATTGCGATACAAAACGTCCAAAAATCTATTTGACAGCTTCATGTTACGATCGCGTTACGTCATTCAAACTGAAGGGAGGCAAATGACATATAAGCCAACAGTTGGCTTATATTTTTCGGGACGTTTTCATGCCGGCGAAGCTCTATCTAGTGTATAGATTATGTATGTTCTACTGATACATCTCCTGACCAACTCTAGCACGATATGTCACGCGGATAACTATTACAACTTGAACAAAATATTTCGTTATTTCACTCATGAGTACAATAACACATAAAGAGAATTTTATAGTACCTACAGTCAAGGATATTAATTGATAGGCCACTTGCGACTGTTCGTAATTTAGCCGTGTAATGCGAATCGGGTTTAGCCGTTTATACTCGTATATGCTGATTTGCATTACGCGCCTAAATTACGAACAGTGGCAAGTGGCCTATCAATTAAAATCCTCGACTGTACCTACTACTATAATGATTGGTTGTCCCGCGTGTTTCTCATACCATTTCACGTATCAATATCACGTCTCATACCATTTGCGTTTTTTGTGTTTGCGACAGTTAGCGAAGCATATTGACAGACCTTATACTTACTTGATCGAATTAGTTTATTTATACCTAGGTAAAAAAATAATCTCATTTGTTCCGGAACTGACAACCCTGACATTTGGAGTCCAGAGGCTGGTTGACGGTTGTACATTCCTTAAACGCCCTTTAAAACACCATATTTTTGTTTCAGATCAAAGTGTCAAACAGTACAGAGAGTGTACCAGAAGGTATCCGATACAACATAGACATTACCGTGGACACAGTCGTGCTCTTCCTCTGGCTGGAAACAACTGTCCCTGGGGGACATTTTGACGAAAACGGTTTTGTTATAACCAATAACATTGTTTCAGTACACTATATTAACCAAAAACAAGTTTTACCACATGATTTGGAAAAATCGATTGCCTACAAGTATTACCTAAATTAATTTGAAATAGGTATAAGTGTCAGTAAAGATGTGCATGGTCATGTGCAAGCGCACTCATTAATTGGCTAAGTAAAGTTTTTTGAAGAGGTGCTAATTATATTTTTTTTCGACAGTCGGCGTTCTGGAGATCGAGAAACTGCAGCTGTTTTATTTTTATCTCCTATTGTTTACTGAAAATATTTTTTTGAGTGTTTGAGATGACATTTGTGAGATTTTATGGTTGACAAGCCGTTCGTGCTCAGAACTTAGTAGAAACAGAAAAAAACCGAAGTGAACTGTCACTGCTGTCAATATCAAATTGTTTGCGTTTCGTTTGCTTTGCGTTTTGGTGTGCTCAGTGTGATTTTTTGACTATTTTTATCGACCTCCGCATAAAATCCGGACTTTCAATTTTACCTCATTTTTCCACGACCTATGCACAATAATTGGATCACGATTGAATACTTTCGATCACTATTTTGGAACTGCTTCTTGGACAACGCAAAGCAAACGAAACGCAAACGGTTAGATTTCATTTGACATTGACAGAAGCGACAGTTGAATTCGTTTTTTTTTCTATTTCTTCTTAGTACTGAGCACGAACCGCTTGTCAGCCATAAAATCTCACAAATGTCATCTCGAACACTTAAAAAAATATTTCCAATAAATAAAAGGAGATAAAAATAAAACAGCTGCAGTTTCTTGGTGTTGAAGTCGACCACTGTCGAAAAAAAATATAATTAGCATCTACCCCAGAGCTGGCGCTTACCTCTCTCAGCGAATTTCTCTGGCTGTACAGAGAGGTAATGCCGCCAGTGTGTTGGGTTCTATGCCACAGGAGGGCCTTCTTGATGGTGTTTTCTTTTTATAGTTAGGTATATTGATGTAGTTTTTATTTATTTTGTTTCCTTTTTTTTCCCCTTTTTTTTAGTCATGTATGAAAAATGTATTTCTTTAATAAATAAATATTAGCATCTCTTCAAAAAACTTTACTTAGCCAATTATAACGTCCTGAGGCCGTATTGTCTAACGCGCGACCGCCCGTGATCGCAGTCACCATTTCTTTCTATACTCATCCTAGGAGTCGTTTTCAAAAAAAAAGTACACGATTAAGGGATTTAATAGAAACAAAACTTAATTGATTCCTTTGTGTAACGAAAGTTACCCATATATTTTATATGACTAACTTTCGTTACACATTGGAAGCGATCGTGATTTTGTTTCGATTAGGCTCTTAACTACCAAAGTTTCATTTACACCATTACGTTAGGTACATAACATTTCAGAACCGTAATGGTGCTAGTCAATGGTGCAAATGAAACTGTGCAATTTTTTTTTTGTAAACGCCATACCATTTGACAGAAAGAAGTGGTGGTGAAAGCGACTATGATTCCGAGTGCGTTTGACAATATGGCTTCTGAGGTGGCATTGTCTAACGCGCGGGCGCTCGCAATTGCGTTTACCATCTCTTTCTATTCTCATCCTATACCGTGCGTGGGACAAGAAGAAGTGGTGAAAGCGATTATGATTCCGAGTGCGTTAGACAGTATATAGCCTCTCTTCTGTAGTAACGCTTCTGTACTCTATGAATGAATACATAAAAATAAAACAATGTATAAGAAAAGATCTATCTACGATATTTTTACCTGACAAAAATACAAACATGAGTGTGTAATTTATAAACTAAGTGCAAATGCTTTCTTAATTTTTCTTAGGACGATAATTCATGAACCGTAAACGGTTTTACTGTGTTGACAACTAATATAACGTACATAATAATTATAAAGTTCGAGAAATACTTGGTATGGATCAATTGAATTAGGTAAAGTCGACCTAATAAGTGTTTTGCCATTTTTTAACACTACATCAGAAAAAAAACATTTGACTTTTGAGTGAAAATGATCTTTGATGTCTAAAGCGGTACAAGACATTGAAACATAGGGTGGTACAGGAATTTCTGGGTCGACTATACCTAGACTTTTAATAATGAGAAATATGATGTACAAAAATAAAAACATGACTCGCAAACAAGCATTTATATTTATGTTAACTCTTTATCTATACATATTAAAAGAAAAGTCCTGACTGACTCATTAAAGCTCAGCCCAAACTCTTGGCCATAGAAGGGTGAAATTTTGCATAGAGGTTGCCTTTATGATGTTAGGTAAGGAATAGGGACGAATTTGATGGAATTTTTTCAGGATAGAGAATAAACGGGATTTAGGTATATGTTCGATTCGGAGTGACCCTATTTTCGTAACTACGATTACTAGATTCTTTGAATGTGGCCTGAATTACAGCTTTAGGATTTTTCAATATTCCAATGGGATAAGGAAAAAAATAGATGTATATATTCGGATTATTCGCGGCAGTTCCTTGGCTGTTCATTCGAAGGCATTGTTGCGTTTATTTTGGCACTAAAACTATACACGTACTATAATAAAACAGTAAAAGTAGAGCTCTGTCGGTCTGTATGTACACGCTAATCTCCAAAACTACTACTACGAACGTACGGACCACACGTGTTGTTGGTGTGTACTGTTCTTTTAATCAGAGTACTGGTTGTTTGGTGATATTATTTCGGTCATCGGGATACTACATTTGAACATTATTGTGTGTGTGATATTGTGGACTCTGTGTAAATATAACAGCAGCAGGCGCCTGAGAGCAGACCAAGGACCATTGCAGTGAGCTCCAGCTATCGAAGGGTTCTTTACACGAACATAAATATATACCTTCTTATAAAACAGTACCCTGACTGACAGACAACGCACAGCCTAAAAAACTGGCTTGACATTACTAAAGAAATTATTTTTCATAATTCCCGTGGGATAGGAAAATATCTAAACTTTGTTGGTTTTTTTGTCCGTGGGATAGAAATAAGTGAATTCAACTTCGGGCTTGATTTTAAAAATTCACTAATAAGTATTAAGTACATTACCTAATGCTCCACGTACCTAACCTAACATATTTTGTACTTATATAGTAAGACATAAAACTTACGAGTCATACAAAACCATAATTATAAATGCTATACTAAAGCAGGCATCGGCAAACCGCAGCTTGCGAGGGGTATGTAAAAGATGTAGATTTTTTTTGCCAAAAGAAAGCGGCCAAGTGCGAGTCGGACTTGCGCACGAAGGGTTCCGTACCATCTATAATATAAAAGTGAACGGCCAGAACGGGATAAAAAAACGAGACAGAGCAGGATGGCGCTCTACAACACCATTTTGACACGTTTCTCCCAAACAACGCATTATTTCTCTGGAATTTTAAAGCAATTCGATTCTTTGACCTTGGGAATCGCGATAAACTTGAGAAAATATGATATTGGGTGTGTACATTTCGTATATTAAGCAAAATAAAATCAAAAGTTCGAATTTCAAGCCAAAAGCGAGCGATCTATTATCTATGCCAGTGTTGCCATTCAGGGAAAAAGAAATCCATTCATTATCCTGCATTGCAGTCTGTAAAGCTCTTTAAGCACTGACCTTCATGTTAAAGCATGACAAGTTCTTATTTAGCCCTCGCTATGTTGCGGATTTGTAGTGGAACTAATTTATTTTAATGGCAATGATTTTTTTTGACAACAGACGTTGGAAGTCATTGAATGTCACCGATGTAAACAAAACGAAAATAATTGTAAGTAAATTATTTCAGAATACTAATCGATTTTGCAATCAAAATGCCCAAAAAATTTCACCCCGATGCAAAAAAAAAAATACATTCAAATGGTTGCAGCAGTCACGTTGTTTGTTATCGAACTCCTCCGAAACGGCTTGACAAATTTTCATCAAATTTTTTCTGTATATTTGGTAGGTTTGACAACAGGTTGTAGGCTATTTTTTATACCCTTATTCTTCGCGGACGGAGTCGCGGGCAACAGCTAGTTATCTATAAAAACGGCTAAAAATCACATTTTTTGTATGGGAGCCCCCTTAAGTATTTGTTTTATTTTAATTTAATAATTTATTTTAAAGTGAATGTACTTATATGTATAACTAAATATTCTGTGATAAATCTTTCAAACGTCTACCTGTGTAGGATAGGTTTTTAGAAATTCCCACGGGATAGGGAATAAACGGGATTTATTATATTCACTAAGTAATACCAATGATGATGAGACGATGGATTTTTGGATGTTGCCGTTGCCGGAGTTTTGTTTTATTCAATTAAAGAAATGAAGAAGCTTTACTGCGCGTACGAAGTCGCGGGCACCAGCTAGTAATTTTATAACACTATAATAATATGTGCACTCAATCAATCAAACAATCAATCAATCGTGACCACTCTATCAAATGTGCGAGAATTAGAGCTTATAGGCTACGTAGCACAAAATACTGGCAGCTGAAATTATGGAGACACCCATTTCTTCAATTAGGTACTATTTAGATAGCTGAAATCAAAATATATACCCAAAAACGAATTTGCTTCTGAGTATGGATTTCAGTCTCTACCACAGAAGAACTAATATTACTAGCGTACAGAAGGATCACTCTCGAACAAAAGTCAACTTTAAGTATAAAGGATTAGGTGTGAAACCCCCGTCTCTACTTTATCGACAAAGAGCACAGCTACGAAGAACGAATCGCATTACAACGTGGAAACTAAATATTCGATCCACAGGGAACATTTTACAGAATAATATTTTTTTAGGTTTTTTTTTAGTCTGACCAGGATTTTTTTAGCCAACTCACTGGAGAAATGTTTTGCAATGTATTAAATCTTCTAATATAATAAAAATCTCGTATCACTGTGATTGTCATCGAACTTCTCCGAGAGGGCTTGACCGATTTTTATGATTTTTTTTCTCCATATTCGGTAAGTCTGAGAATAGGCCGTAGGCTATTTTTTATACCCCTATTCTTCGCAGACGGAGTTGCGGACAACAGCTAGTTTGATATAAACATATTTTCATCCATTAACAGATTCACTACCAGTAACGCTATATATCCGTTTTCTTGACTTTCACCCAGTGCCGCTGTCGTAATTTTGCAGGCAATTGAACGCACATGTGCGTTTGGGGCATATGAAAAAGTCCCGAGTTTGACAGCCGGCAGCGAATGCGTTCAAGAGATGGTTGATGGTCGCTTCTAGTACAGATCTTAGACTTTAACAACGTCGATGTATAGGGATCTGCTTAGTGACAGATTTATTCCGTAAGCGGCGGAGAAGGTACTTACTGAATTATGGAAAGAGAAGATATGAGAGATATTTCCAAGGTTCTAACTAACGGCGAACGGGGAGACCAGAACGGCGTAAAACTAGGTATTTATTTCCGACACCATTCATACCCGTGCTTGGGCTAAGAAAGGCATCTATTCAGGTAAATTGTGGATACATTCTACAACTTTGAATAAGAATGTACACTATCTGGACATGCACTTGCTTTCACCGTCAAAGCGTACCTATAGATTACGTATTATGGAAATAGTCATAAATTGTAATTGTTTATTTGTTTGTTTTCACAGATAAAAGTGTTGAACAAGACAGACAGTGTACCAGAAGGAATTCAATACAACATACAAATCACTGTGAACACAGTCGTGCTCTTCCTGTTGCTGGAAACAAATTATGATGGTGTAACAGGCGATTCCTAGACAGCCTACCAAGAGTATTAACTAATCACATTAAGGGGCTGTTTCACCACCTATTGATTAATTTTAACTGACGGATAAATGTGATTCCGTCTCCGTCTATTCGAACAAAACAAACAGAGACGGGACGGCATCACATTTATCCGACAAATAAATTTGTTCAATGGATGGTGAAACAGGGGGTAAATATTTTATCATGTTCCACTTAATATACTTAAAAGTACCTATAAGTGTAAGAGAAAACTAAAACGCAATGTAAAAGCAAATCAATATATTATCGTTTAATCTGACCACAATGCGAACATGCGTGTGTTTTATGAACTAAGATTAATGCAAATATTTGCAATACAATATCATATATTATGATAAAGCTTATCTCATCTTTGGACGATATTTTCTGAACTGTTAAAGGCTTGCTGACTTGACATACACAAACATATTTATTTTAAGTATTTAATGCATTGTTTAATTCTATTTTTAGTACTTTGTTGGAAAATATGTAGTGACTGAAATTTATCTTAAATCAAGCTATACTTAGATAACAATATGGCCCGATTGCTGTTGTTAAAATTGAAGAAACATATCATTTTTCGCCGAGTATACATATAAGATATTAACATAGAAAATGTAAAAACGCGTATTAATATAAAACAAATATTTACATTCTTATTCAATATTATCAATATTATTACACACATACGGGTCGAATTCGCTCGGTCCTCTTTTTGAGTCGGTTATTAATAGGTACATTATAAACAATACTGAATGCGTACCCATATGTATGCAAGCAAGTAGTATATATTTCATATCGTTAACCGTATGTATAATTTATGGCATATTGGAAGCCTGTATTTGGCGATCTAGTACTACATAGCTGTGTTGCGTGTTTAAGCTGAACATTAAGCGTTTTTTAAATCTTCAGTAGAGTTATACTGTACCAAAAATCATGGGTCGTTTTAAAAAAGAATGTACATAATTAAGGGATTCATAAAATCAAAATCACGATCGCGTCCCTTGTGTAACGTAAGTAAGTCATACCAACTGTGGCTCTAGTGAAAAAGGGGTTAAGTCTGCAGAAGTTAAACAGCTATTTTCTATTTTATGTGTAAAGGGGGCTAAGTCGAAATCAGCTGTTCAACTTCTGAAGACTTAACCCCTTTTTCACTAGAGCCACAGCTATATGGATAACTTTTGTTACATAAAGGAATAAATAAGGTTTTGTTTTCATTAAAACCCTTAATTATGTATTTTTTTTAAATCACTCTTATATCCCTATTATGTGGGGCTCATTTAGTTAAAATTACTTTAACTAGACAATGTGCAGTCACAGCACTCCGACAATAATATCTGATAAGACAAAGCACTCATAAAAATCTGGTACGCGTCAACGTCTACTGGATTAGAGTTACCTAAGATATTCTTGAGTGCTTTGTCCTCTTAGATGTTATTACAACAATATTTTAAAATTTTCCTTTATACTCAATACCATCCGAGTGGCCTGGTTACAGATTAAATTATCACTGTTACCGTCATAAGTTATTTTATTTGTTACAAAACCTGACAGCCAAAACAGTATAGGCTCAGTTTATTAAATAAATATGATTACATACAAACTGCATAGGACTGCCATCTCAAGGTAATGGGAAATTTCAAAATAAATCTTGATCCGCTTAGTCACAATTAATGCTCCCTGCATTTCGGTCCAAATATGCCTACATTACCAGCAAACTAATTCACTGTATGTAGTATATTAAATCTATATTAAAAGAGTTAAAATGGTAATTTCTAGTGAAATTGAACTAATTGTATTTAACTGTATTCGATTTGAGCAAGTTATTAATTACAATTGTATTTAATTTTTGAATTGATGCTTATATCTAGGTATGTGAATGCAAAAATGTAGGTTTCAGTTAACCCCATCATATTGAAAATTTTGAAAATAAACGCAGCACAGTCGATTTATGAATTTTGAAGTATTTAGTGCAAAGTAAATATTCATGTGGCGATGAGTAAACTTTATATCGAGTAACCGCACGCGGACAGTGTTGAGTGTGACAAATCTTTTTTTTTACTAGATTTTGTAGCTTGGATAAGCTTTGAACACGATTACCTACGTATATGTATGTAAGACCTATATTTTAGTACTGGATCAAAGTAAATATAAGTTCACTAACAAGCACCATTACGTTTTTGTAGCTAAATACTTTTGCTAGCCAAGTTAATATTTATTATTATAGCTCAAGTTATCAAAAGAAGATAATAAGCAGTTAACATTTTTAACAAATAAAATTTTGGAAATTCACATCGAAAGAATGAAAATTACCTAAACGCAAATACAAGAAAAGAAAAACAATTTTTAAATATAAATTAATTAATTTAATAAGTACCATTATTTAATCTCTCAATAATAACTTTGAAGTGTAAACGAATAAGCAGTTATGAGATTCTCCACAAAGGATCATTTGCATTCGGTATAAGTAATAAAAGAAGCAGTTGTGACCTCAGAATAAAAAGGTAGCAACTGTAATAAATAAATATCAATATATTTCTTTTTATAAAACATAACAATTAGAACTACACGAAAATGTTCAATAGAACCTTTTTATTCTAAGATGACGAGGTTACAACCTTACTTGAAGTTCAAGCGAAATATCTTAAGTACATAATTAATCTGTTTTTTATTTTTATTTACAGATACAATTAAAAATATATATGTATGCGAGCCCATAATTTATAAGTAGACCCAAATAATACAGTATTACATGCGACAAACAAACGGGTTTTATTGCTCGTTTATTATTTCAACAACTGTCGCTACAGTTGCCGTAAGGTAAAAAGTACATTTTAACACTTGTCATCCCAGTACAATTTAATATGCCAGTGATGTACCATATGTACCACGTGAAAAAATCTTTGTCACCCCAGTGTATACATTATGTACAAACTAAGCTTAAATTAAACGTTCAATAAATAGTATGGTCCATCAATAAGTCGTTTTCAAAAAAAAATATACATGAATTAAGGTTTAATGATAACAAAATCACGATCGCGTCCTTTGTGTAACGAAAGTTAGTCATACAGACTATATGGGTAACTTTCGTTACACAAAGGAATCAATTAAGTTTTGTTTTAATTTAAGCCTTTAATTATGTATTTCTTTTTTTCCAAGCGACTCTAATATGATAAAAACTGATGGATTACATTCTATTCCCATATAACTAATACAGGCAAGGCCAGACGTTTAATATTTACTAAGAATTCACAATACGGAATTAAGTAGTTTAGATTTTTGTGATACCTGAATATTGACATCTGTCAATATAATAAATTAAAAGATCAAATACCACAATATTTGATAATAAATATCAGTAGACCACACTAGCCTTCGACTCAAAGTAATGGGGCTGTAAACTTTTTAAGATTTAAAACAGTTCAAAAATATAAATTGTACCGGAATGTCTCATGTCAGGATTGACTTTTACAGTACGGAAGCTTTGCATGTCTAATCGTTTTAAATACATTTCATTGTTGTAGTTAAATAATAATGTTTCGTCGTAAATAGTTTCTGTCGTATAAATTTTCAGTTCGTTGAATAGGTACGAGAGCTTTCGTCTTTTCAACCGACGAAAACAAAAGGAGGAGGTTCTCAAGTCGAAGTGTATATATATATATTTTTTTTTTTGTATGATCACGCATAACTTTTTACAGAGTATTCCGATTTTGATGATTCTTTTTTTATTAGAAAGCGTATACCCCGAGGGTGGTCCCATTTAAATTTGGAAATAATATTCCTACCCTAAGGGTTGGAAAACAGGGGATGATTGATTGTTCAGTTACTGATTGTACTATATGACCACGCATAACTTATTACAGAGTAGTCGGATTTTGATGATTCTTTTTTTATTGGAAAGCGTATACCCCAAGGGTGGTCCCATGTAAATTTGGAAATAATATTCCTACCCTGAGGGTAGGAAAACAGGGGATGATTGACTAACTTTTTACAGAGTAGTCTGATTTTCATAATTCTTTTTTATTGGATAGGGTATACCTTGAAGTTGGTATTATATAAATTTGAAAAAAAAAAAATTACCCCAAGGATAGGAAAAAAGTATAAAATAAAAACTTTTTAACAAAAAAATTAAACCGCCGAAAACACTGAAAAGCAAAAAAATATACCTTTTTTGTTTGACCTTAATCTAGATACCAGTTTGAAGTCGGTGCCTCAGCACTACCCAGGAGGAGTGATAGATGCCAATCAGGTAGAAGATTATAGGTCCACTCCTCCTGGGTAGTGCTGAGGCACCGACTTCAAACTGGTATCTAGATTAAGATCAAACAAAAAAGGTATTATTTTTGCTTTTCAGTGTTTTCGGCGGTTTAATTTTTTTGTTAAAAAGTTTTTATAATCTATCATCTCATACTCATGTAAAAAAACTTTAAATAAATAAGTTTAAATATTTATAAATAACTACCTACTACAATAACATTACCCGTTTCATGTAATATCATTTACATTTTTCAACTAATGTTTTGTTGTATGATTATTTTATTATTCAATACATTGATAAGCAAAAACGTGCTCCACGCACTACTTTGACAACAATATGTGTAGTTAGAATTTTTTAGTCGATAAACCAAGCCAGGCCAGGCCAGGCCAGGGGCTGATTCCTACTACCGTAATGTAAGGTAATGATTATGAGGGTTATAAATAAATATCGTCACTAATTTTAAAAGCTTCTATCTCAAAATCGATAGTCATACAAGTGCATTTTACTCGGTGTACTAGAAGTTCAGCTTAATACGTATGTATGTAAAACCTTTATTGTATAAAAATAATGAAACAAGCATAATTGGCTAAGTAAAGTTTTTTGAAGAGGTGCTAATTATATATTTTTTCGACAGTCGGCGTTCTGGAGATCCAGAAACTGCAGCTGTTTTATTTTTATCTCCTATTGTTTACTGGAAATATTTTTTTGAGTGTTTGAGATGACATTTGTGAGATTTTATGGTTGACAAGCCGTTCGTGCTCAGAACTTAGTAGAAACAGAAAAAAAACCGAAGTGAACTGTCACTGCTGTCAATGTCAAATCGTTTGCGTTTCGTTTGCTTTGCGTTTTGGTGTGCTCAGTGTGATTTTTTGACTATTTTTATCGACCTCCGCATAAAATCAGGACTTTCAATTTTACCGCATTTCTCCACGACCTATGCACAATAATTGGATCACGATTGAATACTTTCGATCACTATTTTGGAACTGCTTCTTGGACAACGCAAAGCAAACGAAACGCAAACGGTTAGACTTCATTTGACATTGACAGAAGCGATAGTTGAATTCGTTTTTTTTTTCTATTTCTTCTTAGTACTGAGCACGAACCGCTTGTCAGCCATAAAATCTCACTAATGTCATCTCGAACACTTAAAAAAATATTTCCAATAAATAGAAGCAGATAAAAATAAAACAGCTGCAGTTTCTTGGTGTTGAAGTCGACCACTGTCGAAAGAAAATATAATTAGCATCTCTTCAAAAAACTTTACTTAGCCAATTGTCAAACGGTGAGGTACTTGTACAAAGGCTAACTTATTCTTTTATGGTTAAGTTAATTTAGTTTACATATTGATTTGACACACGAGCTTTTTTTATAAAAGTAGTGACGACATTGACACCGCATGACTTTTTGTTACTTTTGTTCGAATATCAAAAGCTCAAACATTTATGCCTCCAGTGCACAGAAGTAGTAGAAGAAGCTTGACGGAACAAATGAGATGTCATGTAGGTAGGTACAATTTGAAAAATGCATATGCGCTGACACAAAACGATACGAGCTTTGGTTTCCACAGATTATACTGCCGCTAACATAACACAGAAAGCAATAAATATTATTTTTAATAAACATTTCGAGACTTTGATTTTTAACTAAGTAATGAAGTGAGCTTATGGACGAATCTACTTTTTCGTGTTATTTACTCAGTCCCCAGTTGTTCAAGTGGCATTTCTATACTCTTTCATAGAAAAATGCTTGGCTGTCCACGAGATAAAATTTGTGTAACTATAACAACGGGTAGCAAGAAAAAGTTGATTCACCCTCATACAAAAATTGCTTACAACAAATTGACAGGTGTCAGAGGACGTCTGACTGTGTGTTAGTAGTCCATGCAAGCCCGTCAGAGATAAGCACCGAACCTGTAAATAAATTTCGAATCAATTCAACTATTCTTAAAAAACTTCTCGTCTGGGCTAATCTTGATGAAAATATTAAGACATTTAAAATTAGAGTATTTTAATCCTTAGCCATCTACGAAGAAACTTACATAAAGGTATAATACGGTTAATAAAAAATGTATAAATGCATGCACAATCTCAAGTAGGTACCCGCAGCAAATAAACCACATTTGTATTAAAAAGCATGCTTTTACAATGAAATCTGCAAACCAGCATGCAAGTATACATCCACTTAGTACTAAAATAAATGAAATAACATTCACTTAGCTCCGTGTTTTTGCCTTCCAACTTTAGCGGTGCTCAAATAACTAGAGAAAGTGCACCTTATTTATAATAAAAGCAATAGGAAAATACACACCTCAGTTATAAAAACATCCAAATAACGACCTAAATAAACAAGAATTACCACAAATATCACTTGAATGCGCCGAAACAATATGATTAGGTATTTCTTAAGAGTCAACAGGAAAATAAAAAGTTATTTACAGAATTGCGTAGTGACTTTGATATGAACACGATGGACTTTGAATTCCACGGTTCATATCTCACAGTAGGATAAAAATCACAAAAAAAAACAAAATAATATACACATTTTTGGTATCTTTACAAAGACTGAGTTTACCTGACTCGCGAGTGCAACGCAGCGCGTTCTTCTGATGGAGTGTCCCTCAAAAATGTGGAGGAAAGGTTGAGTACCACCATTAGACAACACAGAAGGAGTGGACCAAGTATGGCACCTTCCGGACCTAAGTAGAATATGCCTCCCGCTATCGCCAAGCCAGTGACGTAAGGATGACCACCACTGAAAAAAATAACATTTTTTATTGCATACTTCCCTACTTATTACTTTTTTATATAACAATTAAAGAGTAATTAATTACGGGATCAAAAAAGAGACTGAGCCCTTGGAAGGTCCCCTACTTCCCTGCTAAATTGGTTAAAAGTATTTGTCTCTAGTTCCCTAACCCATTTACTATGCATGGATTATTATTATTATTTTCTTTCGTCTCGTTATCTTCTTATTATAGGCAACTGAGCTGGCTCATTAGAGCTACATAGAACTTCACTAAAGCATGACTCGATATCTAATCAAATCACGTTTTAAAGTAAATCCGACTCACTCTTTGATCTCAGCATAAACCGCTGCATCGAGGAAGGCAATAGGGGCTGCCTGAGCTATAGGTAGTAGAAGGGCCGCCATAGGCCTCCCTTGGAGCCAGACGTCGAGGGCCGCCGGTATACCTGCCAGGTAAGGACCCAAGAAAGGCGCAGCACCCAAAACCGCTGCTAACACTGAAACATAAATAATAAGGTTTGTGGATGTCCATGTCTACGAAAACATTATTTTTAATTTTAACAAGATGTGTGCATAACACAAATAATATTAGTCGTTTCCGAAAAATTGTACATAGTTAAGGGCTTAATCAAAACAAAATCACGATCGCTTCCTTTGTGTTACTAAAGTTAGTCATACAAAATATATGGGTAACTTTCGTCACACAAAGGAATCAATTAACTTTTGTTTTTATTAAATACCTTAATTGTGTACACTTTTTTTGAAAACCACTCATTAAGCTCCTAAGGTTAATACATAAGCTACTATAGTTTATACGTTTAGGTTATACGTTTTGTTTGCTCAGAAAGTACTTTTACTACTACAGAACATTTAAAGATGATGTGAGTTTGATCGCACCAAAAATGGAATAGAAACGGTACCTAGTTCACGTGATTTGATTGAACCTAAAAAAGAAAATTCAGTACTGCTATATCGCGTGGTCTTGTCACAGCTATGTAAAGACTGGATTTGTTCAGAGCCTAGTTTTGTTATCGTTCATGGGATAAAGTAGGCGGTTAGGTCGTTTGATCTATTTAATTAAAGACTCGACTTTCTCCTCGGATTCAAGATAGAAATATCTACAGAAGGCAGTAAAAAAAACCATATATGTAACGATCAATTTTATTAGACGATAAACATAAGCTAAGTTTTGTCATTTATCTTCGGGGGTCGTAATTGTGCGTAAACGTATTTGTAGAAGTCCAAAGCTTTCTGTCTGTCGTAGGCATTTGTTCTACACTGAGCCCCTACGCATCGGTTAGTGTACTCTGTCTTCGGTGGAGTTTTAGGCTCTTCCACTGGTCTTTTCCTGGAGTTGCTAGTACTACGTAAAGTCTCAACGAAATCCTTCGATGAATCGAAGACTACTTTGATAGTGGTTCTATTAGTCATATTCAAATGACTGTCGTTTAAGAGGTCATCTTTGTTTATAGCCGTCATAGCGGCACTTGGGTCTCCATTGGGTCCGTTTGCTTGTCTTATTAAGTAGAACGTGGGAGCTGTTTCAGTCACGTCTTCGTCAGCATTGATTTCATTGTTTTTAGATTTCTTGTCATTGTAGAGCAAACACATGACTTGAGAATCAAGGTTAATTTGACACATATTACTTTCCAATAGCATCCTTATTACATCTACTGGAAGTGAACAAGGAGCTGCTAAACATGTGTTATTCGCTGCCGTATCCAAAATCAAATTATTCAGTTCTTGATTAACGTTTGGGCTTACAAGAAAAGCGATGTTGTGACATTTACAATCCATTTGGTTGTCTTTGTAATTGACAACCGTTCCAGCACTCTTGCAGCTCTGATAGTCAAAATATAAAGATCCGGACTCAATATTTTCAATCGAGTTTTTGGAAAAAGAAAACTGCTTTCCGTTTGTTATTTTCTTAGAGCACCGGACACTTGCCAATGCGTTACCTTTTAGAGAACGGATTCGATTTCTCGATACATAAGTATAAGCAGATTTAAAAATGATGCCATCACTAAATATGTCTTTTATCGAGTTGTCAGTAAAATGCAAGAAGTCTGAACTAATGTTCATGGACTTAGTGGGTATATCTCCCAAAATAGTATTTGAAATTGTAACTGTTCTACTTTGGACGGTGATTGATTTGGAACGTAAGTTATCAATTTTACTGTTGGTTATTGTAAAGGCAGTCGAACTGAACCCCATATTAGCCTCTATTGCTTGAATTTCAGCGTCATTTATTGTGACATTCTCAAATTCGATATTCCTTAATCCAGTAACGTTATAAATAGCTTTTGTTTTGATCAGTTTAATTTTGCTGTTCGTTATCCGTATTTTGCTCAATGAGGTGGTTCCCAAGCATTTCAGTTCAGTATTTGTTACCGGCGATTTAAACATGCCTTTAGGTAAGGATATGATTTCTCGAACATTATCAATCGTAACTTCAGGTGGTGTTTGAAGAAGAGAGTTGCTTGCTAAAGAACCAAATTCTATTGTTGTACAGTTGTTTACCCTGAATGCTTGTAATCGAGACGGCCTTTGCAAAATGGAACAATCCAGAATAATCTTTAATTTTTTGCATTGATGAACCGTCAAACTGGTTATATGGTCCGTGTAGTAGTCTTTCAAGTGTATCACGTAATCCTGAAATGAGAAATGTTCTATTTGAAACCTTTTTATACTTAGACCACGTTACTCGGGCGCGTTGTAGATACGGAAAGATAAAACACAATATTTAGATTGACATACAAACGTCAAAAATTTAATTGGTCTCTATTCGCAGTGTACAGTCGACCAAGTAAGTGCTTGACCATTTTTTATGACAGTTTCTATGCCAAATTAAAAACTAATAAGGCTGATTGTCATATGGACTTCGAAGTGAAAATAACCTTTAGTGTTTTAAGCCATACTACAACAAGACCTTAGGGTGGTAAAGAATTTCTTGGTCGACTCTATTTCCAAAAAATTGTACATAATTAAGGGATTTAATTAAAACAAAACTTAATTATTTCCCCTGTGTAACGAAAGTTACCCATAGAGTTTGTGTGACTAACTTTCGTTACACAAAGGACGCGATCGTGATTTTGTATTCATTAAGCCCTTAATTATGTATTTTTTTTGAAAACGACCCCAGAAATATGGTTTAATTATTAACAAACAAATAATGAATGAAGGCTAATTATTAAACACTTACGCTGATGTCCGACGAGCAAGTGTAAATGATCTCATTCGGGAGATTGTTAGCGCACCTCCAGCCAGCGTTCTGGCAACCAGTGAAGTTGATCCTGACGCCGATTACAAACGGTAAAAGAATCAACAATATTACACGCTGCATTTTCCCCCGACACTTTTCACTGTCATTTCTTTTCACCCGTATCACGAATCGATTCGCCGAACAAAACACGACTGATAAAAATGGCTCACCAGCCGCGAGTGAATATCATCCGGAGATAATTCTTAGCGAAGCTCGTGACGCAGGAAAAAACAATTACGACTTATTTATCTGTTCGCAACGAATTGATTTAAAGGTCAATGACATTCTGGTCAAATTTTGCCATTGCCACTACTAATGAAGGTTTCAGAATTATCTGGCATATTTACGTTAGACCAAATGTTATGACCCGGTGTTTACATTACTTCATCAAATTTATCATAACGTACCTACGGTTCGGTTTATTTATAACGCTTACACGATTCGGCAATTTACTATTAAACCGTACAATTGGTTGCTATTTGTCCAGTTTAAGACAGAATTTTAATAATGATAGTGTTTTCCAAAGTTAATGTTTTGAAAGTTACCTGACGGCAAGTAGACAACTTTGGCGCCGAACAAATTGTGTACCAGCCAGGTCCATAGGCCGTAAAACAGCGCCATTTTGAATGAAGCCCTAAACACCTGAAAATATGAAAAAAAACATACAAATATTATAAATTCGTAAGTGCGTCTGTCTGTCTGTTAACTCTTCACGCTTAAACCGCAGAACCGATTTAGATGCAATTTGGTATATAAATAGTTTGAGTCCCGGAAAAGGACATAGGATGGTCTTTGTTGCATTGCGTAGTTCTCGCGAGATAGGGATAAACGAATAATTCGCAGACGGAATCGCAGGCAACAGCAAGTACATTATACAATTGATAGAATAGTAATACTCATTATTATTAATGCTCGTTAGTCAGTAGCTTCGAATATTTACTGCATTACTTGCTCAATGTTATTGATGTTTAACCCTTAAATCGATACCGGCAACATATTTGCCGTCAAACAGAAATTAAAACCGATTCAAATTAGCAACATTTACGGTCCAAAATCGAATGTCTTGACAGAGTTGTCAACTAGTTTAAAGGTTAAATGTTAAACACTATGATTTACCTGATTTATTGCAACAGACAAGGCTATGCCAAGTCTAGGCCCTAAGTTAGGTTGCAACTGTGTGATGGCCTCGACAGGTTTGTAGAGAGCGTTGCTTGAAGCCAACAAGTAGAAAAGTGTTGTAAAGAACACTACCTAGAACAAAACAAGAGCAAATTCAGTACAGAAAGCATTAGAACAACTTAACAAAAGAAGCAGGCTTGTATAAAGAACGTTAACTGCAATTCAAAGAGAGACTGGACAGCTACTCAGTTACTCGCGGTCAACCCTATTTTTTAGGTAACGTAGCGGGATATAAATGTAGTATGTTAGATAATCAAGCCAGAAAATGGTGGACGAACTTAGTGAGCAGTTAAATAATCATATCTGCACTAAGTCCCCCATAGATACACCTACGACAATCGATTCTATGTCGATTGATAGATTGAAGACCGCTGTTTCATTTGCACCATTGGCTAGCACCATTACCACCATTAGGGGCATAATCACTCTTAATTCTTTATTTGAAGGCCGGTAACAGATCAGTGACTCTCCTTGAGTTGTTGATATTCATGGGCGGTGGTGATCAATTAATCATTTTCAATCAGATGACCCTCTTGCACATTTGCCTCAAAAAAAAGTAATTATTCCATAGTCACAATTTTGCAGCTTTTCCAAATAAATGATGACGATTCCGAGAAAGTGATTTGATTTGACGATCGATCGATTTAGCTATCAACGTACCAAGTTAATGAACATGTTGATGATGGCTCCACCTCCAGAGAAAAGGAGCGACGTGAAAGCTCCGACCGAGCCAGCTAGCAACGACACGTTGCTGGCTAGAGGCGCCCAAATACTTGTCGCTATTGCGCTTAGGGTGCCCACATTGGCTTGTACCCAAACCACGATGCCGGAGTAGTCGAACATACCTGAAATAGAGCACTAACTTGTCTAGTCACGTCATCTCCAGCGTAAACACGGCAATTCCAGGCATAGACCTCCTCTAAGAATAAAAAAAAAATGAAAAAGAATGGAGAGATTAAGGGCTTATTACACTTGGCTAAATTGAGTCATCCTAACACCTGTCCTAACTAGGACGCTAAATCATTCAGCTTGTCAGAAACCATTCTTGCTTCCAATTAGGATACTTTTTAGGATCCTTACTATCTAAACGCGATTACACTTTACTAAATTAGGTTTCTAAATCATTTAGAATCCTAAATTGAGCCACGTGTAATAAACCCTTTAGGCGGTCGCTCCTACGTAGACCCAAAACAGATTGAGAACTTCATACAACTGATGATTGCTTCGCAAGTGTGAGCAGGTCGTCTCGCGATGTTTCTTTCATCGAAAACGTGGTGAATTTCCGAGGTGCGAGCTTATTCAACAAAACCACGGGTATATAGATACATAAGGGAGGATTCAGCTGTAGATAAGTCAAAGATCGTATATCTTGGATACAGATAATAATATCGGTGGTCTAAACGCCAGGATCCCAAATACAATATAGACTTAAGAAATAAGTTAAAAAATCGTAAGTCTCGCATTGTATCTTCTAATATATAAAAATCTCGTGTCACGGTGTTTGTTACCGAACTTCTCCGAAACGGCTTGGCCGATTTTTTATGAAACTTTTTTCTCTACACTCGGTAGGTCTCGGTAGGTTTGTATTAAGTATATGTAATACTGCGTTTCTCTTGTCTGTTATTTCTGCCACCTACATTCGTCTGTTGATATTTATTAATTTCTGAGTAATTGTTTGTCTGGAAGAGATCGCTTTTTAGCGATAAGACCGCCTATTGTCCACCTGAATTTTTATTTCTGTAATGCCACTGTACTGTTTTTGGTGATCAATAAAGAATATTTGTATTGTATTGTATTGTAGGTCTGAGAATAGGTCGTAGGCTATTTTTTATCCCCCCCCCCCATTCTTAGGGGACGGAGTCGCGGGCAACAACTAGTTATAATTATATTATTATTATTAATTTTTTAACTTATTTCTTAAGTCTATATTGTATTTGGGATCCTGGCGTTTAGATCGATCTTATATTATAAGTATAAATTACATTACCAAACTGAAATATTATTCAAATATATTTATTTTATTAGCAGTACGGCTGCTCACCGAATCTAAGATTATTTAAAAGCGAAAAAGTATTGGCGTATGTAAGCGATTAAGAATTTCGGGGGAGTCGGTTGGATGCGACGTGGTTCAATTGGTAGAACACCCGTTGGGGCGCATACCCGGGAGACGTGGGTTCGAATCCCGCCGGCGCACCCGAAAAACTTTTTCGCTTTTAAATAATCTTAGATTCGGTGAGCAGCCGTACTGCTAATAAAATAAATATATTTGAATAAATAGATGTGGTACATCATTTCTTACGCATTTCCAATGTAATTTGGAACGTAGGAGTCGTATCTTCTAATAGTTGCGATGGATGTTACCACACGCCACTGTTGGCGTATGTAAGCGATTAAGAATTTCGGGGGAGTCGGTTGGATGCGACGTGGTTCAATTGGTAGAACACCCGTTGGGGCGCATACCCGGGAGACGTGGGTTCGAATCCCGCCGGCGCACCCGAAAAACTTTTTCGCTTTTAAATAATCTTAGATTCGGTGAGCAGCCGTACTGCTAATAAAATAAATATATTTGAATAAATAGATGTGGTACATCATTTCTTACGCATTTCCAATGTAATTTGGAACGCAGGAGTCGTAGCTTCTAATAGTTGCGATGGATGTTACCACACGCCACTGTTGGCGTATGTAAGCGATTAAGAATTTCGGGGGAGTTGGTTGGATGCGACGTGGTTCAATTGGTAGAACACCCGTTGGGGCGCATACCCGGGAGACGTGGGTTCGAATCCCGCCGGCGCACCCGAAAAACTTTTTCGCTTTTAAATAATCTTAGATTCGGTGAGCAGCCGTACTGCTAATAAAATAAATATATTTGAATAAATAGATGTGGTACATCATTTCTTACGCATTTCCAATGTAATTTGGAACGTAGAAGTTGTAGCTTCTAATAGTTGCGATGGATGTTACCACACGCCACTGTTGGCGTATGTAAGCGATTAAGAATTTCGGGGGAGTCGGTTGGATGCGACGTGGTTCAATTGGCAGAACACCCGTTGGGGCGCATACCCGGGAGACGTGGGTTCGAATCCCGCCGGCGCACCCGAAAAACTTTTTCGCTTTTAAATAATCTGAAATATTATTGTTTGCTTTAAAATTAATTAGTTATTGTTTTTTCACATGATACCTAGTTACTAACAAAACAATTACCTATATCCTTATAAAGCATGTGTGTGTAATGTAACTGCGGTTTTAGATTAATAAATTCAACGCCGGTTTTTTCTTTGTATCACGCAAACCACAAAACGTAACGACTTTTCTACGAACGAAACGCAAAGGCAACAACCCACAAAACTGATACGCACTACGTCATAAACGTGGTTACAAGTTCTGAGAAATAAATTACAGGCTCATTTTATGACCTACGTCAATTATGTTGTTTATGTAGGTACATATTGAAAAAAACGAGGCCCTTGACTTTAAAGGAGAAGAGTCAACCTTTGCATTGCAAATATAATGTTGAAATTCGTTGTGAAAAGGTACTCTGGTACGCGATTCAGCTTCCTTGAGTGTACCTACGTATCAACGCAGAGTTGATGATGTGATGATTCCTGATTGATGTCAATGCTTAATAATGAAGCGAATAATATCTCAATACCAAAAAATTCGAATTCAAGTACAAGAAAGACTTGAGGACAAAGAAGAATATCGTTTTACATTTTGTACGTCTGCTTTGCTATAAGGTACTTGCGATGTCATCACTCAGATCACTTTGAAACAACACGTACCAGGCGTATTAGAGATGTCATTAACGAAGTTGTCCCATGAGTCCTGTACCGCCGAACCGTCGACTTGTGGCCCAACTTGCGGTGCGAAATGGCCCGAGACCCAGCTCTGGTACACGCGGTCCCAAATCTCGAGGATCTGTTCTTCTACGCGAGCTATTTTATCAGGGTCTCCTTCTTTAAGGATGCTCCTTACCTGTGATGTCATTAAATAGATACAGAGCCCATTCACAAATGCAGAGACAGTATGCTTAAATATTTCGCATGGCCATCACAGAAAGCCAATAAGTTCAGAGGAGCATTACAAATATTATAAAGATAGAAACATAAACTAAACATGGTAATGCTATGAGGCATTTATAGACATGAATAAAATAGCAGCAATTTTATGAATTTAGGATTCATATAATTTATTGTGGTGACATCGAGTCGAACCAATGACGTTCAGACTTATTTCATTGTATTATTAACCTGTGTTTCATGTGACTAGTATTCTGATGCGTTTAGGTTAATTTCGTCCACATTCCCACTTCGTCAGCAATCCCATTTCGTCCGCAATCAATTCCCGATTCATCCACTTCCCATTTCGTCTACATTCCCACTTCGTCAACATTCCCGTTTCGTTCACATTCCCATTTCGTCCGCAATCCCGTAACAAAATAGTAACGAAATTGGTAGTGTATCTGAATAGTATTGACCCGCACCGTGCTTAGCAAGTATTTTTCTTAACATGAATACCTTACAAGTTAAGTATGAAGTATCTTTTTCTATTTATTTTTTTTATTTTCTTCAACTTCATTTTTTTATTACTTTTACGGTCATCCCGTGAAACCATATATTTCAAACTAAATACAAACTGAAATATAGATGCACAGAAAAAACCCCAGAAAAAAGACCAATGCTGGGAATCGAACCCAGGTCCTCAGCGTTCCGTGCTGCGTGCTTACCCCTACACCATCACTGGTCTAGAAGTTAGCGACGAATCTTTCCCATACATCGTACACTTCAGTCTGTTATAATCACATTTAGGCAGTGATAAAGCGCATCTATGTTATGCCCTCTACCGAGAGACTTCAACACTCCTTCGGAGCTACCCGCTCACCTGGACCAAGAGATGGCGCTACTAGGCCAACTTTTACAAGTTAAGTATGAAGTATCTTTTTCTATTTTTTATTTTTTATTTTCTTCAACTTCATTTTTTTATTACAAAATAAAAAAATGAAGTTGAAGAAAATAAAAAAATAAATAGAAAAAGATACTTCATACTTAACTTGTAAAAGTTGGCCTAGTAGCGCCATCTCTTGGTCCAGGTGAGCGGGTAGCTCCGAAGGAGTGTTGAAGTCTCTCGGTAGAGGGCATAACATAGATGCGCTTTATCACTGCCTAAATGTGATTATAACAGACTGAAGTGTACGATGTATGGGAAAGATTCGTCGCTAACTTCTAGACCAGTGATGGTGTAGGGGTAAGCACGCAGCACGGAACGCTGAGGACCTGGGTTCGATTCCCAGCATTGGTCTTTTTTCTGGGGTTTTTTCTGTGCATCTATATTTCAGTTTGTATTTAGTTTGAAATATATGAATACCTTAATCATCACAAAAATCATTAAAATCTTCCCTGAGAATTAAGCTAAGTGATAGCGAAAACCGCATTAAAATCGGCTAGGAATGTTGACTAAGTGGGAATGTGGACGAAGTGGGAAAAGGACGAAATGGGAATGTGGACGAAATGGGAATGTGGACGAAGTGGGAATGTGGACGAAATTAACTTAAACGTTCTGATGCTCAGAGACAGGCAAAAAGGAAAGAGCGGAATGATTTGGAGTGTTTTGTGCAAGTATTTTGAGATTAGGTAAATTATTAAAGTTAAATAAAAACTTAACATTCGATACATAACATTTTAGTATATATACTTACATATCCTTGCACCTGCCCAAACAAGGAAAGCATTTTGTTATGAGAAATGTAATTTAGTGTTAGAATAGAATAACCCTTTATGTAGTTATTTTAATTTATTGAAATTTAAAGATTAGTAGGAAAACTCGTAAAAAGCTCATCTAAGTTCTAATAATTAATATTATGCTTTTTTGTGGTATTTTAGTCACTAAAAAAACTACTATTATATGTACATTATATAGCTGTAATTAATAGGTACTCACGCCTGTAGATATCCCTTCCTTTCCATAAGTATATGCATTATCAATGAGTGAGTCAAGTTTTTCTTCCCAACCTTCAGGTAAATAAGCGTGCAATTCACTGTTCTGTACAAATGTGCTGTTCAGCAAACTTCCACTCAATTGCACTACGACAATCGCCTCCGAATATATCTTAAAATAATTAAGTGGACTGATTAATATTCCAGTCATTGATTAAAAATAATGGCAATTATCTCTCTTGACCTTTAGCAGTTTATGATACGAAGTAAAACTAGAAAAATACAGACCTGTATGCAAATGAATACTGTAGCGACAATAAGAAAGGATATCAGGCCTATGATAACGATACATGTGGATACTGTATCTACGGATCCGTAGGCCACGTTGCGGATAGTCTTATTACAGGTTGACAGAATCTTTTTCATTCCGCGAATGTGCGCTGGTATCGCCGCCGATTGTCTTAAACATAAAGCAAGTTGTTTTGTTTATTTGCATCTCTTCGATTAGTGTGATTACGCAAGTATCAGAAGTCAAGAAGAGTTAGATACATTATTATTACGAGATGTAGATCGTGAGACGTTTTACGAGTTTTTGATATTTTGACGGTTTACTAATGTTTCGCAAATTATTTTTCCCAAACTGATTCATTTGGCAAATGTTTCATTTCACAACTGTTTATTTTTTCTAAAACTGTAAACTTTTCAGGATTGTTATAAAACAATCCTAACCTAAGCTAACCTACAGAATAGTCCTGAAAATTAAATATATCCTGAATAGAGAACTATACAGTTTCAGAAAAAGTAAACATTTGGGAAATGAAACATTTGGTAAATGAATCAGCTTGGGAAAAATAATTTGCCAATAGGAAATACACCATTTTGACGCAGTTGCATGAATCATGATCAGGGGTGGACGGGTAATTAACCGTGAATCATTAAAAGTCAGAGTTAATTTAGGGTCAAGGTAACTAATTTTCGTTTGAATAATAAGTGGCATGTCATGAGGATGCAAAGTAGTATTATGCAAGTGACACATATAGAGGCATATTAAATGCAACTTTGTCTTCAACTTTGTAATATAAATTCTACAATAGTTGTTTTCTAGTTTGCATTGATAATGTTTATTACCATACCTGTCAGACCACCAACATTTGACTCTGCCCATGACGTTATTGTAATGATTTTCGCAGAACAACCACACGCCAAAGAAGTCTAGTAATCTCTTCAGGACATGGATTGCCAAAAAGAACAGCATAACTGGCAGTAGCCAAATATGCTTCCACACTAGCATACAGAGGCACCCGAAGAATAGAAGCTTGAAATACAGGGCTGTTTCATCATCACTGTTGAAGCTGTTCTTCATATAGTTTTCGTCTAAAGATCTTTGCTTGAAAGACGCAATGAGGCGATTTTCGAAAGCGGATTTCGTTTTCGTATTCGATAGTGGTAAGGCTGATAAAGTTCGCGTCTTATAAAGCATTTTAGCGTGTCGCGGGGAATGGTTAGTCTGATCAGTCTCGGCCCAACTGCCTCTCTTGGCGGCGGCTTCTGGTGTCATTGGGGAAGGAGTATCTTTGTCAGGAGTTGACTCCTGTTCGCTGGCACTCTGTTCTGGCATTTTCTCTTCAGGCGTGATTGCATCTTGGTTATGTGTGTTTGTAAGTACTTTATGGATAGCAACGAAAGCTGATGTTTCAGGATCTATAAATAAATACAAATAATTATAATACTTAAAATCACTCATATTCTAAATATGCTGTGTAGGCAGAGCTGCCATGTCACCCCTCCGGGTATGACCCGGAGTCTACGGGTATGGATGGTACAAATCCGGGCTACGGGTTTAAAGTCGATATGTCCGGGCGACGAAAAAAGTCAAAATTTTAGCGGACAACGTAGCTTCAGTTCGTACGACGACTTACCATCGACGTCAGTTGATTTACAATGCGTTGAGGAGTTTAAAGTCACAACTTTTACGGAATTGCCGAAAATAATAGGCGAAATGTTATCAATTCCAATAAGTATTATATTCGTTGAACATGTTTTGTCATTGATGCGGAATTTATGGAACTACGAGCGGAACTGCTTATCAGTCAACATATTAAGGGTGGAAAACTTGAGAAATTGCGATGTTCTCCGGGTCCGCTTTTTTTTAAAGGTGGCAGCCCTATGTGTAGGTAATAATTCCTGAGAGTATTTGTTTTGCATTAAAGATAGAGTGTATTTCTGCTTTGCATAAGAAACATGTTTACGGTTTGTGAAGGACTATGACACATCATTAGCTGATTCATCTCATTCCGAAAAGGTGTTTGAAAAAATTAGGATAACTATTGTAATTAATTTGCAGGAAGCTGGAAATTTTTGTTTGATTCTTGATTTTTCATTTTGGACTTATTTTACTTGTACTTAAGAAATAAATAAAATAAATAAATACATAAATATTAGGGGACAATCTTACACAAATCGACCTAGTCCCAAACTAAGCAAAGCTTGTACTATGGGTACTAGACGACGATAAACATACTTATACACCGTGAAATTTTAGTTGTTGTTTTCCCGAAACGAGGTGATTTAGTATCGATTGTACAATCGATTTATAATTACTATTTTGACTAGAGTCAAAAATCCAATTGTGAAAAACGAAAGTCGAAAATGACCGCAAACCAATAGTAACGCTTCGTTGGTACAAGTAGCGTACGATCGTACGATAGGTTAGGTACCAACGAAGCGTTACTATTGGTTTGCGGTCATTTTCGACTTTCGTTTTTCACAATTGGATTTTTGACTCTAGTCAAAATAGTAATTATAAATCGATTGTACAATTGATACTAAATCACCTCGTTTCGGGAGAACAACCACAAAAATTTCACGGTGTATAGATAAATAAATACTTAAATACATAGAAAACATCCATAACTCAGGAACAAATATTCGTGCTCATCACACAAATAAATGCCCTTACCGGGATTCGAACCCAGGACCTCTTGCTTCGTAGGCAGGGTCACTACCAACTAGGCTAAAGCGGTCGTTAGATGGATGATTGCATTATTTTCTTTGATATTAAAGGATATACTATGTGGCGTAGTTAAGATGAGAGTTTATAGGCGTTTTAAGGATATTACCTACTACAATTTTCTCATTATTCATCTTCTTTCTTTTTTTTTTTACTAGACATATACTTTATTCATGAAAGAAAAACATATTTATTGAATCAGGCGTTACTTTGCGGAGGTCCATATTAATGAACTAAAACAATTACTTTGCTCACCCGCGACCTTACAATAGTTACGTTTATGCAAGAAATGTGCGTTCATGCAGTTCCTCCACCTCCACACTGTACGAACACACACAAATCACATAAACCCAACCATCACCACCACCAAGCTACACTGACGCGTTTCGAACTCAACCAGAGCTCATCTTCAGAGTTACCACAACCGTATGCTATGCTACCAACTGTTAAACTCCAGTTTCCAGGTTCCAGTTTAACAGTTGGTAGCATAGCATACGGTTGTGGTAACTCTGAAGATGAGCTCTGGTTGAGTTCGAAACGCGTCAGTGTAGCTTGGTGGTGGTGATGGTTGGGTTTATGTGATTTGTGTGTGTTCGTACAGTGTGGAGGTGGAGGAACTGCATGAACGCACATTTCTTGCATAAACGTAACTATTGTAAGGTCGCGGGTGAGCAAAGTAATTGTTTTAGTTCAGAAAAACATATTATACTTTTTTTTTAAATCTTTATTTTAAGGAACTTTGATCAAGTGGATTGAACATGTCAGTTCCACATATTGTACTTAAAGGTGTAAATACCTACAAGACTAAAACTACTATTAAATTAAAATAACTAAAACTAAACCTTTTTTTACACGCTTTATATTAGCTTCACCTGTATGTTTGTAACCGACTCCTTAGGGCGCGATTTTGACCCACTTCCCGGTTTCCGATTGAGCTGAAATTTTGCACATATGTGTAAACTGGATGACAATGCAATATTATTGTAACATGGAGCTGATCTGATGATGGAGCTGGATGGTGGCCATAGGAACTATGTAATAAAACAACACAATCCCGTCGAGTTTGGGCTCGTTTGATTCGTCTTGACGAGCACTTTGATCTCAGATGGTAACCAGGGTCTGATGATGGAGCTGGAAGATGGCCAAAGGCACTCCACAATAAAACTACACAACCCCGTCGAGTTTGGGCTCGTTTGATTCGTCTTGACGAGCACTTTGATCCTAGATGGTAACCAGGGTCTGATGATGGGGCTGGAAGATGGCCAAAGGCACTCCACAATAAAACGAAACAACCCCATCGAGTTTGGGCTCGTTTGATTCGTTTTGACGAGTACTTTGGTCCTAGATGGTAACAAGGGTCTGATGATGGAGCTGGAAGGGGGGTAGGTGGCGGGGTGGGGGGGAATGGGGTATGGGGTAAGGGGGTCGGGGGTTTAGAGGGTTGGGGGTTAGGAGATGGGGGGGGTTTACGGGGAACAGGGTGGGGGTATTGGGGGGTTCGGGGGTAAGTGATTTTGGGGGGTTGTGGGAAATGGGGAGGGGGTAAGAGGCCTAGATGGTAACAAGGGTTTGATGATGGAACTGGAAGGGGGGGGCGGTAGGCGGCGGGGTGGGGGGTGAGGGGTTGGGGGGCAGGTGGTGGGGTGGGGGAGGGGGGTTCCGGGGGTTTGGGGGGTTCGGTGTTAGGGGGGTTGGGTTTAGGTGGTTCGGGGGTTTGTAAAATGAGGTGGGTAAGGGGGGTTTAGGGGATTGGGGGTAAGGGTGTGGGGTTTGGGGGGGGGGTGTGGGGTTTGGGGAAATGGGGTGGGGGATGTTGGGGGGTTGGGTTTAGGGGGTTTGAGGGTTGTAGGTGAGGGGGGTAAAGTTAGAAAGAAAAAAAATGCAACTAAAAAATAGAAAATAAATAATAGTTTAAAAAAACTAAAAAACACGCTTTAAAAAATAAAAAAATAATTTTAATAAATTTCAATTCACTATTCTTATAGTGCAGTAAAAAATCTTAATAAGCAATTATTATATTGTTATATCCAGATCAAAATTTGTAAACAATTCTAAATATTGATAAAATAAATAATAATAGTTTAAAATATTTTATTGTAAAAAAAGCGTGGGGTGCTTTTTAAGATGTTATCAAAATGATAATCCTTGACAATTGACACCATGCACCCCACGCTTTTTTTACAATAAAGTATTTTAAACTATTATTATTTATTTTATCAATATTTAGAATTGTTTACAAATTTTGATCTGGATATAACAATATAATAATTGCTTATTAAGATTTTTTACTGCACTATAAGGATAGTGAATTGAAATTTATTAAAATTTATTTTTTATTTTTTAAATCGTGTTTTTTAGTTTTTTTAAACTATTATTTATTTTATTTAACCACTTTGTCGGCATGACTGATATATATATTCATGCCAAATTACAGCCTTCTAGTACTAACAGACTCTGAGCATAGCCGCGGACAGACAGACAGACGGACAGACATGGCGAAATTATAAGGGTTCCTAGTTGACTACGGAACCCTAAAAAGAGAGGTGGGCCTCTTGGCATGGTGCCCATCACGCAGGCAGCATTCCCGCGCTGAACTGCGATTGCGATTCTTTGCGCGAGAAAGCTGCTGGCGCGAGGGTTGTCTGTTGCCTCTCTTATATATACTTCGTTTTTTTTAGCATTAGAAAGAAGGGAAGCGATCTTGACGTGTCTTTTTATTGAAAAACACTTTTGAAAAACAGTTTTGAAATATTGTCACTACTTTGAAAAAAGCTTGTATCTCAAAATCGATAATCTGGCTAATTGAACTTTACTGAGTGTGCAATAAAGTTCAGTTTGGTTTACATATTGATTTGAGATACAAGATTTTTTCAAAGTAGGTAGTGACAATATGCAACAATTAACAAGAACATATTGAGGGGTGAAAGGATAATGGCGTTAAGCGACATTTTTGTAACTTAACAGGAGAGCGTTTTAAAGTTTTAAAAAATAGAAAAAAATTCGTAGTTTTTGAATTTCTTAACTGATTTTGATTATAAATACACAGTTTTTCTTAGAATTTAATACCACTTCTGATGTTTAATATATTCATTTACTAAAACGAGAGGATAACGAAATAAGTGTCGCTTGTGTCAAAAATTCTTCTATCTCTTATTTTTTAGAGCAAGGAAAAACAACTTAAACGACGTTTCAAGTCTTTTTTGGAATACAACTAAATGATTTAAGAAACAACGACTAGGAAAATTAGCGCAAGGCTAAATGACTTAAGAGGATTGTAACTGTAGTTTTCGTGTAAAGCTAAAAGGTTTAACTGCCTTGTTACGAGTGCAATAGATTACGGCTAATATGCTCAAAGTCCCATTCCATTAGTTTTTAAAAGCAGGAAAAGTAGCTTATGGAACGATCACTATTCTAGTCGTATTAATTTAAATCCCGGTAATTTAGAATTTTATTTGAGATTGGTGTTTGAAACCAATATAAAAACTATCAACATGAACATTGTAGAAAACAAAAAAAATAAGATAGAGAATAAAATGCAGAAAATGACGTGAAAAAATATTTTTTATTACCGACAGTGATTATCTCAGTCAGCCAACTGTAACAAAAATACAATTATCAGTATTTTAGAAACTATTTTTTTGTATTATAATCATTACCTCAGTCAGCCAACTATAACAAAATTTAACAAAAACACAATTATTAGTATTCAAGAAACTAATAATTTTGACGTACTAAAAAATAATCTTGTACAAGAAAGAGACTTAAACGAAATTAAACTTTAGGTTGAGACTGATTTTGTAAGATTTAGAGGCTATTCACTATCACCAAAAAATCTCCCTGACGATATGGGACCGACTGAACCACCCCGCGCGAGCGCACATCTACTATTCGCGAGTAGGTTTTAGATTACAAAAACATTTTAGGTTGGTCTTAAACGAAGTTGATCAACTGCTGTTATAGTAAAACATATTTGCTGAACGCACATTACTTACTCATTGTAGTGAAAGAAACCCGATTCAAGTACAAAAATATTCTTAATGTCTTAATTTATGTGACAGCTTTCTTTTAAAATAATACAAGAAATAATAATTTAAATAACCAGTTCACCTAATATTGGAGAAAGGCTAATTGCTTTAAGTAGCTTTGTTAAGGTAAAATAGACTTAAGGTCAAATAATTCAAACGACGTGTTTTGTTTATTTTTGTTGCAGGCTAATTGATTCAAGCGACAAGTTTCTTATATTTTTGTGGAAAGACATTTGCTTTAAGCGACTAATTTCATACATTTCAGTCACAGGCTACTTGCATTAAGCAACATCTATTTGTGCATTACGGAGCAAGCTAAGTAATTCAACCAACCATCAGCTTTTGAAATAGAATATGGAAAAAAGCTTTAAAAACCCATGACGAGAAAGGATAAACGGTTTAAGTCATTGCCATAGTATTTTTATATAGCTCAAGTCAAACGTGTTAAGAAAATAGCTAATTTTTGTGTCGCTTCAGTCAGCAGTGGAGTGAAAAACAGCGTCCAAATCTATTTGCATCAAGCGACAAAAAATAGCTCTAATTGACGTGAAACCCGGCTCAAACGACGCGGAAAAATTTGCTGATTCCGAATATGTATATAACTCAATATCGCCCATAGTGTCGCTTAACGCCATTAGCCTTTCACCCCTCGATATATTATGGTCATTTACATTATCTTGATTTCATAAGTACCTAATAGTTATTATTTGTTTAAAAGCATTTTTCAATAAAAAGACCTTACCTTATTTCTAATGCTAAAAAAAAACGAAGTGTAGTAGCACATAGTTAAATTTACCTTTAACCATCAATTGTTTATGAACATCTATAACTTCCAGCGCAAAACCAGCAACACACAGCCCTTGCAGCAGTACAAATGTATAGACCTGGAGGGACCCAGTCAAACTGGCCAGGAAGCTTGTGATGACCAACCACAAAAATTGAGAGGTTGCTTTGAATATGCCAGCTCTTTCCGGTCTCCATAGTGTGCATATGCTTATTAAATAAGCAAGAGCTATTGTTAGAGTCTGCAAAACAATATTTTAAGATTAATATGGGTGTTTTTACAATAGGAATTAACAGTGGATTAACCCCTTGTATGCTTAAGATCCATGGATCTATGCAAAATTGAAGGCTTTCTTTTTCAATTTTTATTTTTATCTTTAAATTGGATTTATATAAGACTGTCAAGGCTAGAATACAGGTTTGTTTTCACTTCCCACATTATATTATAACCCTCCATAAAATAACTCTCAGATTCCATAAATGGAAGTTGTAATTTTTTCTAGTTATTATTATACCACCAATTTTGTTTTAAATTAATTTACTGACAACAATAACATGCCGAAACTATTGACATAAACTTACAATGTATGAGCTGCAGAAACTGATGAGCATTGTTGTTGATAAGCCTATGAAGCTGCTCAGTTGCCAAAATAAGCAGAGCACACTGCGGGGAATTGCGTTGTACAGCCATGGTAAGATAAATATGGCTGATAACAAGCCAATCACACTCTGAAAAAAAAAAACTTTTTTCTTGATGTAGCAGAATAGGAGTCAGATAGTCGCTGCATGTGTATTGAATTTTTAACAAGCTTCTATTTAAGTTTGTGTGCTAGTTAGGTAGTTTAAAGCATTTATTTGGTTAGTGAGTATCAAATAATAATAAATAACTAGCTGTTGCCTGCGACTCCGTCCGCAAAGTTTAGGGGTATATTTTTTTATACAATATAGGTTTGCGTTTGGCCACAATCACGCCTGATGGAAAGTGAAGATGAGGCCTACGAGGGTATATATAAAATAGCCTACAACCTATTCTAAGACCTACCAAACACAGAAAAAGAAGTTTAATAAAAATCGGTCAAGCCCTTTCGGAGGAGTTTGATAACAAACACCATGACACAAGATTTTTATATATTAGATTGCAGTAATATCTGAGAGAGAGAGAGAGAGAGAGAGAGAGAGAGATGTTTATTTACACATGTCCGATACACAGGAAATACAGTTGACAGGAAAAGATACAAATAAAAAACATTGAATAGTATTTGTCCCACTGCTAGTGGTTGGATTGAATTCAAGATTGGTTATACATATGTAAGTAAATTGGATGACAGTGCAAGTACAATAAACAAAAAATTCAGTCAGTGTTATTTTATTGGAATGAACAGATACAAACAAATGTGGGTATACAATATTTTTTTTACTATATACTAGAGGCGAATTTAGTAAATTATAATTTATTACCTTGTAATGTTCTATGAACTGGTGTCCCACAGTATCTGAAGTGACATTGACAACGTTCACAGGTAAAATCATTAAACCAAATATCACAGATGTGTTGCACTTCTCCAAATCTTCAAACCATGAATTTAACTTCTTGGATAGTTTGTATTTAAATGGGTGCAGCAGAGAACCGACTAGCAAGGCCCAAAACAAAGGCTTAAAGAACGGCTCCAGTATAAGAAACAGTACATAAACAGCGGCACAGCAAACAACCAGGATAAATAGGGCAAAGGCGTTATAAAACCCATGTTTCATAGGCTTCTCATTCCCTTCTGATAGACCGCCAATAATGTTAAAAATATTCTCAAACGGTGACTGTTGCATTGTTACGAAATAATTAATTATTTAAACTTAAATTAAAACAAAAAAGGAGCGTGAGATCATAGTTATTTAAGATTATTCAGTCACTGTTATAAAAACCGTACATTTCTTTCTTGACTTTTGACGTTTGAAAGTGTCTGAGGCCCTACCACGAAGTGCATAATTCGAACTTCGTTTCGTGCCGCCCCGCTCACGCTAATGTGATTTGACACGAGAGTGAGAGAGATAATGCGATACGAACTTCGATTTTCGAATTTCGTGGTAGCGCCTCTGTCTGCCGAGCCGACATTTGTGACAGTTCGTTCGGCTGTGTTCAGTTTTATTAGATTTTTAATTGAATTGAGATGGATGAGGTGCAAAAAATATTTCGGGAATAAGAAAAGAGTTTACGTAGGTATGTCACTCGACTAAGCTATGTTATGATACTATTATAAAACGGGGTCAGGCCAATACCTTTACTACTCAAGCATGTAATGTATGTAACGTCCTTTTTAACCGACTTCAAAAATGGAGGAGGTTCTTAATACGTCGGAATCTTTTTTTTTTGGAGGGTGGTGAGGAAGAATAGGCAAATTGAAGGCCTAGTGTCTGAGCCCAATATTTTGGAGAGACCAAAGTGTCCAGACTTCGATGGTTTGGACACGTGGAAAGGTTGGAAGAGGATCGAACCGTGAAAAGGGCCTACTTGGGACCACCGAGTGGACGTAGACCGGTTGGTCGCCCCAGGTACCGCTGGAGGAACGAGGTCCAGAGGAATCTTTCGGATCTCGGGGTCGAAGGCTGGCAAGATTCGATGGGCCAGCCCAAGATTGCGAGGCATGGCGTAGTTTGGTGTCGGAGGTCAAGATCCACTTCGGGTCACTGCGCCCAACTAGTAAGTAAGTAGGTAAGTGTGTTTCATGCAAGTTTCATGTTTAAAGACGTAAGTAAGTAGTAACTCTTTATCTGCAAAACACCAACGGCGCGGCAATTGAACGAACTTGAATACTGAGAATAGAGGGTACTCTATCTTCTATCTATTCTATTCTACATACATAATGTAATAAATCTGTATTATTCTGTAACAAGCCGGTGTCTGTACATTGAAGATATTTGAGAAAAACAGTCACTAGGGAATTAGCGTAATAAAACCCAAAACAACGATTAGGTATTAGAATTAATGTCTGTTTGTCTGTGTGCCTATTTGTCTGTGCGTTTGTGCGTGCTAATCTCTGCTAGAAGGATGCGGTTATCACCGATGTGTTGGTATTTTTAGGGTTCCGTACCTCAAAAGGAAAAAACGGAACTCTTATAGGGTCACTTTGTTGTCCGTCCTTCCATCTGTCCAGACCCTTTTTCTCAGGAACGCCTGGAGGTTATCAAGCTGAAATTTATATCAAATACTCAGGTCTACTGTCCCTTGGAGCTGTGAAAAAATCAAACTTCTAAGCTAACGCAATCAAAAGATACAGCCGTTTATGCCGCAAATTTCCGCAAATTTTCGAAACTCTCAAGGGAATCAAAACCTACAGGGTACTTCCCGTGAACTCAGAATCTTGAAATTTGGTACGAAGCAACGTATTATAGCACAGATAAAGGAAAAATTGCGAAAAGCATATTTTTTTTGTCTGTCTGTCTATATCAGTATCCAATCTACAATGATCCCACACTGCGCACATTTTGCTTAGGAGCAGGGGTCTGATAAGACCGGATGTTCATAGATACAATATAAATTTGTACGGAACCCTCGGTGCGCGAATGTGACTCGCACTTGGCCGGTTTTTTTGATTAATTTAGTGTTTGCTTCATTTAAATCAATTCACAAATATAAAAGAAACGTCTATTTAAAAAAAAGTACCGAACAGTTTTGAAGAATCGTTGTTAATTTTGCGATAACTTCGGTTAATCTTTATAGGTATATAGGTAATTCTACTCTACGTGTGTATGTCACTGAACTCCTATATTTCAAACTAAATACAAACTGAAATATAGATGCACAGAAAAAACCCCAGAAAAAAGACCAATGCTGGGAATCGAACCCAGGTCCTCAGCGTTCCGTGCTGCGTGTAAAAAAAAAAATGAAGTTGAAGAAAATAAAAAATAAATAGAAAAAGATACTTCATACTTAACTGAACTCCTACTCCTAAACGGCTGGACCGATTTGAATGATTTGTTTTGTATGCGTTTGGGTGGCACCCTGGATGGATGGTTTAGATTCACAAATCAGCCCAGCAGATGGCGCTGCAGTCGGTATCTAGGTTCATGCAGGATAACGTCTGTCGGGTTCGCTAGTATATTATAGTTTTTGTTAAATATAGTTTGTTACTAACTCGATATACGTCACGTCGTAAGTTGTCCGAAATATATTTTTTATTTTTTTATTTTGTAGTCTCTTAGAGCGCGCGCAGACAGAGAGAGCGGTCTGGAGTTCTGAGTTCCGAGTTCAGAGTTCTGCGTTCTTTCGAATGCACTGAGTCTCTTACGATAACGCACACAGCAGGCGACTGAAACTCTCGAGCGGTCAAAACACAGAACTCTGAACGCCGAACTCGGAACTCCAGACCGCTCTCTGTCTGCGCGCGCTCGGTGATTTAAAACTTATACGAATATACTACGAAAATTGAAATTCGAAGTTCGTATTGTGTCGTCCTTTTTACTCTTCTGTTTGATGCTATTAGCGTGAACGGTATGGGGCGACACGTTCGAAAATCGAATTTATTAGTAGGTATAAGTCTGCCGCTGTAAAATTTTTGTGTAAGTAGGTACCTAATAGGATTAACATCCTACACTACAATGACCTTGTGTGCTAAAAGTTGAAGGTCCTTCCCAGAGCTGGAACCTAGTGTGTTTTGCCTGGAGTACACTAGGACTGATTGTGATTATCTTGCCATCTTGAAGAGGACTTCAGCAGCCGATGGGTAAATCCTGCAGAAAGGGGGAGGGGTGTTATCTTTATGGCGAAAAGCACACGGAAACACACTAGCAAATCTCTTTATTAGTCAATTTATTATTAGGTTCACAGCTTCCTTTACTTGCAAAAATGTATTCTTGGCTCTAAATAGGCACTAAAAAACCACTATAGAACAAACCACGCTTGCTTGTTGTTATCCAAGTGTAAAGTAGGAAGTATAAATCGATAATTACTTGTCTATTTCAGAGATTTATATTAACCTAATTACTTTCGTACCTACTAAAGTAATCGTTTGTGTATTTCAATAAATTTCAATCTAATGACATTACCACTAAAAGGTGTCCTACTGATTTATGTATCACTTTGTTGAATGAAAGTTAATGGCAAGGGGAACGGTAGAGGCACTTTAGTCTTGCATTCAACGTCAAGCCTATCAGTAAATTGGTAAAAAAAAAATGGAAAAATATCTTGTTTGTTTCATGTTTATCTTTCTTCCATTTTGCGACGGTAAATTAGAAAGTTTAGTTTTTACCGAGAAGAACGAGATCGACGAGTGCGTTGGGAAAATTATGAAAAAAGTCAAAGTCACTAATTCTACAGATATTACATTAATTAATGTAAACGATTCTCTTTCTAGGATGCTTCATATATCCTTGGTGCACCCCGCAAGATTTATTTCAAGGACGTTTTTCTGGCCAAATGATACGGTATTTAATGATGTCTACGTTATTCACTTCACGGATTACTACAATTTTTTAATCGGACTAGATTTAGTCAAACGTGACCCTTTCTGGAATCCAAAAGCTAAATTTGTGATTATCATCATGAACATTGATGAATTTTTATCTGAAGTGTCTGTTTCTCTGATGTATAATCATATTTATGATGCAGCGGTTGTTACCTTGGACCCCGAGAACAATGGTGTGATATACACTTTTGGTTTAGAGCACGACGAATGCGACAAACCTGTAAATAATACGCTGCAATTTTTATCTCTGTGTTCGGATCTTCAAAATACACAAAAAATAATATACATACAAGCCAGAAAGACTAGCCTTCGAGGTTGCCACGTAAAATTCATCTCGCATAATTACTGGCCTTTCATATCTTTCAATAGAAACGATGCGATCGAAAAATATCTGCTAACATTGATACAACAATTTGAGAACATTACGGTCGAATTAATAAATTATGGACAAAGTGAAAAGTTCGGAATGTTGCTTCCGAACTTCACTTACACGGGTATGCTGCAGGAGATAGAAATGTACCACGTCGAAGGTGCCGTGGGAGGATACATACTAACTTCGAATCGTAAGCAGAATCTAGATTTTATATACCCGTACATGGTAGACCATTACAAAATAGTAATAGCTCGTGCGAACCTACTTGGAAAGTGGGCTGCAGTTCTGAAGCAGCTCAATATGGTCACTATATGGGTTATATTTATTTCATTCTGCATATGTTGTGTTGTGGTCACGTTCATGGATATCTTCAAGAACCCTGTGAAGAATACGAGTCGAGATGTGCTTATCGTTTGGGGTTACTTTCTCAATAACATTACATTAAAAAAAAATGCTGAAACCAGGATCCCGCATAGGCTAGTTTTATTAAGTATACTTCTATACGTGTTCATACTGTCGTGTGCTACTCAGGCTTCAGTGTTGAGTGCTACTACGCAACCGATCCGAGGTTATCAAGTCCACACTGTGGATGAGGTGGTCGAAAATTATCAGCTAATACTGAGCCCGAACCTCTATTCTTACCTCAACAGTAACCCGATAGTAAATTTAACAAACAGTAAGACATTATGTAAAGTGACTTTAGATTGTATAATGAAAGTTATGAAAAGTGACCACCAACTATTTTACACAATATCATCGAATATTTACCACGAGAGCTACATTTGGAAATTTGCTAACATACATGGCGACTTAAAAGTTTACACAATAAGTGAATCAGTTGGAACTCTTTTGCAAACGATGTACATTCGTAGAGGTTCTTCTCTTGCAGAGCCATTTAACAGGTTTCTTCTAAGGGCACGGTCTGGAGGATTTATTGATAAATATGTTGAACGACTTCAATTTCAAGAGCGTTTGAAATACCGCTTCAATCAACGTCCGGGGAAGAAGCCACAATCGCTCAAAGGATTATACGGAGTGTTCACGGTACTGTTGTCTGGATACGTTATATCGGTACCTGTGTTCTTTTTTGAATATTTGTTGCATCGACAGAATGGATTGCAGTGAGAGTGTTCCAGTTTTGTTATTTAACGGACTTAAGTGATTAATGGACTTCAGCACTATCGTTGATTGCCGTTTGTTGTCGATTTTGAAAGTACAAAAGTATGTGTGTGTTTAAGAAAGTATTGAATGACTCAATAATTATTAAAAGTGTATTTAAGTACGTGTGAGAAGTAGTGTATAAATATAAAATTAGTCATGGGTCTACGAGTTTTCTTATGTATGCTCATTAATAAAAGAGAACCCGTATAATCTACGCCAGTGCCGCTAGTGGTGACTTGCAAGTAGCGAAATTCCCTAAGGACCCCACGAAATATTTTTTCATCAAGGCAGTGACTTAGCAAATCACGGGATCTGCTTCTTTCGCCAGATTTCATTTTTTTGTTGTAAATATACCTGCTTATAACGGGCACATTATCATAATAAGTAGGTATGTATAAGTTTGCAAAATATATAAATAGTTAGTATAGTTCATCGGTGTTTTTAGAATATTAAGAGTTGACAGAAAACCAATACGCACTTTAATAGTTTTCCTTTGCGTAGGGCTCTATCGTTAGCATTCATTAATGAAAGAAAACTTTGAATAACTTAAGTTATTCAACTAATGTACCTACTAATCGAGGTTTGTACTTACTACAAAATGATACTAATGAAAAACTGCACTAAGAAGTACCCAAGTAGCACAAGTAGCATTATAAGAAATCACTTTTGGTGTACACGGAAACTTTAAGCTGTACAAGACAGTGTTACAATGGTGTTAACAGCGCTGTTAACACTGAAATAACTCTTATTTGGGCACAAATTATTCAGCCTATAGTTCTAGTTTACTTCACATTTCTGTTTAACAGCATTACAGTAGCACTATATTGGAATTATTATGGGTCACCAGGCTGTTTATCAGCTGCTTAACAGAATACGAATGTCCTGTTATACAGACTAAGCGTCAGGATTGGGTGACTGCTAGTCTTATATAACGCTTTAGGTTTTACATTACCCTTCGTTCATATTGAAATTGCTTATTATATTTGCAGATTTGCTTTTAATAGTATTATAGCGGTGCCGATAAATTTCCAGAGTGTGATGTGTAATGGCGAAGTAAATGTCACAATTTTATTGAGAATTTGTGTTAACTCACGAAAGTACACCTTTATAGCCAACCTACTGTGAAAACATTTGGGAATGCAAGTTTACTGTGAATGTTTATATGGTTTTTTAGCAAAATTTTTACGCGCTTCGGAAATATCTCGTTTTAATTAGAAATGTTGTGAAAAAAGTAACACACCAAAAATATATGTATACATTTTTGAGCGATTTACATAAAATTATACGAAGTTTTATATTATACTATAATAAGTATATATGAATAACGTGTAATTTAGGGCAGTAAAATATAAATAACAACAAAATAATTATCAATATATACGATTTAGGTTATAATAAAATGGCGCATTCTTAAGAATCTTTTGTGAACTCTTTTTATCCTGAATTAATTACCATGGCTGTACAAGAGTACACCCCAGTTCCTTTATTATACTTATTGCAGTAAATAAGAGTTCAAGTGAACCAATATTCAGCCTGTCAGCTGTTATTAGTTTTATTATGGTTCACATAAACGCCAAAACCATTTATTTGAACTACTTAAACGCATTACCTTTTAAAAGTTATTTAATTTTTATTTAGTGTTTTAATTTTAATTCAATCTTGTTTTAATTTTTCAATTTTTTTAGCATTTTGTATAATTTAATACACGATCCACGCCAACTGTTAAAATGACCGCTTAAGAATTTAATGATTGACTAACGTGAACCTGATTGCAGCTTCGTGCGTTATAATATATGTAAAGTGTTCTTTTATGCAGACTAAAACAATATATTGGTATATTTCACAGCCAAATGCTGCATTTCTGAGTTAAACAAGGATCTTGAAATACCTTCGGTGTTCACGTGTATTAATAAAACACCTTTTAACTGCTTTGAAAAATAGGCTTATAACAGAGCCGAGGCGAACGGATGTGGAACTTTTTGTGTTAAATTACTCTAAGTGTACACTACTCTAAAACTGTTGGCTGTACGGTAGTTCACAGTGACACTTTTAAGACGCTAGCATTTCAGTGGTATAATTCTACGCCTTTAAACAGCAATAGCATATTTTACTACCACTATAATGCTCTTAAGCAACCAATGCAAAAGAGACTGTAAGAAGGCATTTTTGACATCTGCACTAAATCTGATCCCGTAACAATAGTATCCGTTTCTACTTTTATGATGCTGTTATACAGACTAAAGCGTCATACGCAGCTCTAAGTTCTCAGTTGAACCATATTAACTGTTTATTAAGTCATGAAGTTCCGAGTTATACCCAAAGTGATTTCTTATAATGCTAACTGTGCTACTTGGGTAGGTACGTATTATAAGGGACAAATATTGAAATATCTTTATGTCGAGTTGATACGAATCTTATTTAACCAGCCAAGCTAAAATGTGTCATGATGCCACTTTTAATTATCTTCTCTAACCTATTAGAAACGAAATAGCCTTCTAGCACAACGTTCAACTAGGTACAGTGAAAGCAATCTCCGGCGAACCGTTTTCATAAGAGGTCGAGTACGAAACGCAGCATATTTTCAACAATATTTATTACTATAATCTGAGTAGCCGCGCCGTATTTCATCTTTATCGAGACTCTGCGAACCGATCGACCTCACGTGGCTCCAGACCGCGGTATATTCGTTTTATCCACAATCTACAAGAGTTAATACGGTAGTAAAGCTTCATGCTCAGATAGATGATGTTTAGATAAATTTCAACGGTTCTCTTTGGTATTATTTAACCAAGATGCACCTAATATTAAGTTTGCTGTTAAGGGAATTTGTAACGTCTATCCGGATTTACATTTATCTGACGTGTTGTGTCGTGATGCATGAGAACAGTAGCGGTTTCATACTTTTAAAACAAGTCCTAACAACACGCTGCATCAGAGAAATATAAACGCAACCATGATAAATGTATCAAACCGATACTGCTCTGATGCGTCACGCGATACAAGATGTCAGATAAATGTGAATGCAGCTGCCACTCTCCCTCATACTGCCTCTAACATCTTTATGCGAGTAAACAAAGACATTAGTACCCTATTTAGGTACCTAATTTTTATTTGCTTCCAAGAGTCTGGAAGGACCTATCATTCCCGGTGCCCGGTACATAAGTATACAACTTTTTGGGAAATGCTCATTAAATAGTACCAAATGATCTCTTAAGCAAATTAAACAAATAAGACAACAAAGTCAACAACAACAATGTTTAATGTTTGGGGACACAAAGACGACCTATTCTCATAGAGCCAAAAGCACAGTTAGACACCCTGATGCCACTTCTTGATTCAAGTTCTGACTCAAAATCTGCATCCTCAGCTTCAACAGGATATTTTAGCATCTTCTCGCCGTAGTCTAAGCTTATTTTTCCATCAATATCAATTGTCGTTGTTGTTATATGCTGAGTGCTGCCGTCGGTATCGCCTGGTTTTGGGATAGCTCCTATTGCAAGACCTTCCTTCTTGAACTGCCTCGGTATAACGATAAAGCTCTCCACGGCCACGACGAGAAACAAGCACAAAGCCAATTTGAAATAGACGGCTGTAGCCATTTTTTTTTCAAATTGTTTATTATTAAACCATGAGCGTACTAGACGCATATATGAATGGTTGTGCCGTAAAGAACAGAGGGCTTAAGCTTATATACTGTTTTCAGACAAACGTTTATTGTGTTATTAATAGGTAGACACATACTATTACGCAAAATGGATCATTCTCGACCACAGATTGTGATTCATCTGAAGTGACGTTTCCCTTGGGAAATATGGACTCGCTTACCTACTTTTAAGCTATTTGTTTAGTGAGGGGAACTCCAGCTGTTACAGTTGGCTAGTAATGAAATAGTGTGTATTTATTTTCAATACTTTCACATGGGTACCGTCAGGTGAAAAAAGTAACCTCACTGTTACACTCACACCGTGCACACAAACTAGAACTCACTTACTTACCTGCCTCTTGTCTAATTTGCAAAATATCAATAAAGTAAACTTTTGTTATTATTGTTATTTGTTTTGTTGTTGCTGTTTGTATTGAATTGTTGTTATTGTTATATTGTGTTGTTATTGTAGTATTGGGGGAGGCCTATGTTCAGCAGTGGACGTCTTTCGGCTGAAAATGTATTCGGGTGAAAATGTGTCTAAATCTATTTATGCCGCAAATTTTCGACACTCACAAGGGAATCAAAACCTACAGGGTACCTACTTCCCGTGAACTCAGAATCTTGAAATTTGGTACGAAGCAAGGTCTTATAGGATAAAGGAAAATTTGCGAAAAGCATATTTTTTTTGTCTGTCTGTCTACATCAGTAGCCAATCTACAAGGATCCCACACTGCGCACATTTTGCTTAGGAGCTGGGGTCTGCTAAGATTGGGTGTTCATAGATACATATAAATTAGTTCGGAACCCTCGGTGCGCGAGTCCAACTTACACTTGGCCGGTTTTTTTTACGGTTTTTGCCTAATTAAGTAAAAAAGATTTATTTCTTACAAGTGTCATTCATAATTTCAGCCGAAAGACGTCCACGCTGAACATAGGCCTCCCCCAAGGCTCGCTAAACAGATTGGCAAGCAACAAAACAAGAACTAAATCCACGCAAGAACCAAAGTCATCGGCATAGCTCGAAGAATCGCCAGACTCAAGTGACAGTGGGCAGGGCACATCGTTCGTAGAACTGATGGCCGATGGTGTTAAAACGTTCTCGTGTGGCGTTCACGGACCGGAAGACTCAACTAAGGCCTCCAAAAAGATGGAGCGACGACCTGCGGTTGCGGGAACGCGTTGGATGCGGATGGCGCAGGACAAGTTTCATTATTTGTCTAGTATTCAAGGACACCCTGTATTGCGCAGTTAATTCGTTATTACAATATTATTATATAGGTACACTGACAGTTTAATGGCCCACCTACACAAAAGTACAATATTTAATCAGGTTAATTACTTTGCAATGTGCATTTTACTGCACTCGTCAAAAGCGTGTTCATTCACGTCAATAAACTAACAAGGATAATAAACGTTAAATGGCTATTTGTTAGAAGAACAATAAGGAAAATTATATGTTAAATTAAGTCAATTATTATATAATATATATTCATTGAGTACAAGTGCATACTTCACAATTATAAAAAGAATGTAAATAAATAAATAAATTAAAATTTATTTAAATAAATTTATCGGATTGACATATCAATTTATTAATTCATTTAGTTTATTTATTATTAGACAATTAGCTCAGTGAATTTTGAATAGTGAAAATAAACGGATCACTCACGTCTTAAAACGAGTTTAACTCGACATGTTTCGGGCTAATCCGTACTTCCGTAGCCCTTCCTCTCGGAGTCGCACGTCACGGCGACTGCCAAACGCACACTAAAATCAATATCTTTTACCTACAATCTTTTACCTAATCATTGTCCTAAGAACATGGAAATCACATAAAACAAGAGAAGGTCTTTCACCAACGGGACCAATAAATTCAAATATTTCAGCTATTTTATCTTATCACTAAAGTATGTGTAAATAGTTGTTTCAAGTTAAAAGTTCATTTTTTAACATACGGCAAAACAAAAACTAAACGCCTATACTGCGCCGACCATTTTGCGGTGAATTTGATTGTGAGGTCTAAGTTTAGACTTAGGATTAGAACTTTTGATTATTAATACTATATTTTAATTATGATTATAATAATCTAACTTAGAAATCTATTACCAGTTGTACCGCAAGTGATTTTGATTTATTATTTTTTATTTTTGGAAAGATTCAACATCGAAGTCAGTAAATCTAATTCATACCTAATATCGATAATTAAATAGAGCCTACGAGTACGTTATACCAGCCAGCTTACTTACTTTTGCTCATTACATTAACTTTGCTGAGCTCAAACATTCAATTTAACTTTTAATTTAATTGCTGATTAATTTTACGTGCTTCATTTATCCCACTTTTGTAAGCCAAAGTGATCACAGTCGATTTGGACCATATTTCTTACGAAAATACGTCTTTGTTTCAAAAAAAGGTGGTGTGTTCGTTAATGAGTACTGTGCAACGCTGTTATTTTATCAATGCAAATCTCTAACAACGGGTTTGTAAATAATATAACAACAAGTAATCAACATCTCACTATTCTCACTATGACAATGTTCCATATTTTATCATTGTACGTTAACAGCGTTAAGTGTTATTTTTTTATACAATATAGGCTTGCATTGGGCCACAATCACGCCTGATGGAAAGCGAAAATGAGGCCTACGATGGAGCACGCTTGCCTAGTAAATGCTCATTCACCCTATAGACTTGAAAGCGGCCAAATTGTAGTGTTCAGGGAACACAGTCGCAGGCAGGGTATTCCACTCCTTAGCTGTGCGGTTGATAAAGGAAGAGCGAAAACACTTTGTGCGGATTTTGGGAATACTGACAACGTAAGGGTGGAGACCCCGCCTACTTCTGGTCGACCTGTGGAAGAAAGGAGCAGGTGGAATAAGGTCGTGCAGTTCCGAAGCACATTCACCGAAATGTAGCCTGTAGAATACCGACAGGGAAGCCACTCTTCTGCGATGACGAAGGCTCTGGCGACAAAAATCCGCATCGCAGGCGACGCCGATGAGCCTCTTCGCTCGCAGTTCTACCGAATCCAAAGCAGCTAGCTGATATTCAGCAGAACCGTCCCAAGGTGGCAGCAATACTCCATGCAGGATCGGACTTGGGCTCGGTAAAGACCAATGAGCTGGTCCATAGTGATAATTTTAATCATTTATTTCAGCAAGCGGTTAGATAAGTCCGACTGATAGCTATGATTTTTAACCGACTTCAAAGAGAGAAGGAGTTTCTTTAATGGAAGTTACCTCAAAACTCCGTTATTTATTGTTTTTTTTTTCGTTGGATAGAGAATACTTTCAATTAGGTCCCTGGCACCAAAGTCAAGGATCTGTTGAGTGGATCCCAGGGAAAACGATTCCTTCGAACGCCATAAAAAAGCTAACCAGAATGATTACATTGAGAATATAATCATAAATTTAGGGTGAAACTAAACATCAAATTTACAAATACAATTAATTGTTGTTCTCGTCTATGACAGATACAACGCTAGTAATGTTTTTGATCTTAGAGCGTTTACTAAAGACCTGGCAGATGATAATTAATTGCAATTTGTATACACAACCCAGTTGAGTAATTTAGCCAATGTTGTACACTAAGAGCACCATGGGGAAGTCCCATACACATAACCGGGACAACAAAGATGCTGTGCCCTGTCATTCCTTGAAAATTCATCACACGGTGAATCACATCTTAAGTTGACCCCGCCCGATGATGCGCTGTAAGGGGAAGTTATACAGCTATAAAAGACGCGTGCCTTCCTCTGACAGCTTACAACCATTCAAATAAGCGTCGTGTGCGCTAAATGGTTTATAATTATAACAACATCAGCCATATATTTTTAATTTATTAAAAAATGGCTCAATATCTGTGTGTCGCAGTGACGTGTTGCCTAATCATACTGGCAGTCGAGTCGCGGGTTCTAAAATCAAGGCAAATCAGTTTGCCTGATGAACCAATCGTACTTGATATTACTATAGGGCAGAAAACTGCGCGTTCTGAAGACACCAGTCCCATAGTGAAGATAGAGATTAATGACGATGATAAGACGACGCTGTTTGAAGTTGCTGATAAGATGCCACCGGGAAAAGATGTGGACGTGACGGAGGATGAAGACTTTGTGCCAGAAATTGGATCTCGTGCTGGCATCAGAGGGAGAGGCTGCGCCTTAGGTTACAAACTGCGTGGTAACGTGTGTTTTCCTGCTTAGAAAATATTCCAGTTTTGTTTATTTATTTGTTGAGTGGCATTTATTACTTGTGAATTAAAAATAGTTAATTTACGTACTAAATTCACAAATATTGTCGCAAGAGGCTGCCCCTTGGGGTACTAGGTACTTGGTACCGTATGTTTTCTGCTTGTCGAATAAAAATATATTTGTTTTCAATTTGTGTTTATTTCGTAATCGTTACTTTGTCTAATAAGTTTATACTCGTAAATTATGTTACTAACTTATTTATTCTTTGGCACGCTCTTCAGCCTAAACGGCATTATTAATTTTAAAGCACGAGGTGTCTCAGTTGTAAAAGTGACATAATGCTATAGTTATTTTTTCCCGAAATTAACGTGGGAACGGGAATTACACAGGATGAAACACTGATTTCCGATACTAACACGATTTACAAACTTCCTATTGAATTTGAGTTGAAAGGTGTTTGGATGTTTGAATGTTTGCATATTTATTACTCAATTAAGCAATAACAGCTGAGCGGACTTGGCGTACAGATATACAAAAATCTGGATTGAAACATAGTAGTCCGATAATGCGATCCCGTGGGATAATATTGTAACTTGCGAGCGAACGCACCCTTTGTCCCCTTTTTGAAGTAGATTTATTATGATGCCACACTTTTCGAATAACTCTCTGTTACTGACAGATCCACCATATGCATCTGAAACAAAGGTTACACATCTAGAGCCAGAAATTTTTACCAATACTTTTTATTTTCATGGTTCCAGGAAAATCGACTACGCTGGTTTTAGTTTAGGAATAGCTGAAAATTTTTAACAACTTGCTAAGTTTCAAGGTTGGGGTAAATCAAATGCCTGATGCAAGCACGGTATTTAGGAATAAGAAAAATCATTACTTACGATTTTCTGTATTTGATTCTTTAGTTTAGGTAATGCATAATCGTCAAGATTTAAATGTTTTTTACAAATACGTGAATGTTTTGAAGGGGCATAGTTGACCCTGCGAATCGCTACTAACCACTGCTTTGAGACACTTTTATCTTTCGGAAACTTATGTTCGCCTTTCTTTTCCGAGCAAAACGGGACTGCGCAACACTGTGGCATGGCCAATACGTTTACTCTACAGTTGTTTTGTATTAAATATGAAATTAATAATTAAATATTAAATGTCAATTTTTGTTTTGGCATCCGTAATAACAAACTTTGACAGCCGTATACTGAATCGCTAAATTTGACACTGAAGCGATTCAATTCCCACTCAAGTTAAGCGTCATGGTACGAAAACCACTAGAACTTGAAGGGAGTGAATGAAAATGTCTGTATCGCTACCGCTGAACCGCACTTGAACTGAATCGCAAAAGTAAGTAACGTCGTGGTACGAAATAGCGATGCAGTTCAGTTTAGAGCTTAAACTGAATCGTATTAAGAGATCATGGTAAGGCCCCAGGTTTGTTTGGTAGAGGCCCTTGAGCCCATCACTTTAGCGGAGCCCCTATTGTAGACTCTTCTTTTTGAACAAAATAACAAACTGGTCCTGGTAGGTATCAACAATCAATTTGACTATTCTATTAACTATACATTAGGAACACCATGGGTATTCCTTCAGGTTTATGAAATTAAACGCAATAATTGTATTCAGCTTTAGACATGGTAACAATCGGTTTTTAGGTTTTACCTATACATAGTAGGTATGCATGTGCAGTAACATGTCAGAACCAAATACGATAGCATGCAAACATTATCCTATTATAACTGGTTTTTTTATGCTACATTAATCGGAGAACTAGTTTTAAATTATAAATGATTAAACTTATATGAATTAATTTTATTAAGTTTTAGGTCACATACGTCATATACGTGGGATCATTTTATTTATTCTGTCTGCGCAGAATTTGTTAATCGCTCGCCCGCGGGAACCAATAAATAACACCTTCTCTAGGCAAACGTGTACCATCTTAGGCCTCATCTTCGCCTTCCATCAAGCGAGATTGAGGCCAAACGTAAGCCTAATTTTCTTAAAAAAAAAACTAAATATGCATACTTTTCCGTGATAATAACTATTCTATGTTCTTTCCTGGAACTAAAACTATAGCAAATTTCATCCAAATAAATTCAGCAGTTGGAAGCGTGAAAAGGTAACAGACAGACAGACTTTCGCATTTATAATGTTATAACAATGGATATGGATTTTATAATAATCTTTGATAGAAAGCGGGGTTTAATTGTATGTGTGTCCTGTCATTCCTTAATAGTATATTTCATTACGAGTGCGGAAAGCCTGTCATTGCAAAGAGTCCCGACAAATGTCTACCCGAGCCGAGGCGCAGCCGAAGGTGAGGGTTGACAGTCGGAACAAGTTGCAATGACGGTTCCGCACGTGTACTGAACAACTATTTTTAATACAGTTGCGAAAAAATGTAGCAATTTAATAAAATAATAAAAACACAATTAACTCAACTAACCAATCATTTATTTCTTATAAAAGTTCGGGGGTTTGTCTGATAAGATTTATGGCATTTTAAAATCAAACAATATTAATGTTGCCTTTAAGACTAACAACTCTTTGTACTCTAGGCTATGTAACCACAAAGAACAGGTAGATAAGGGAACTAGATCGGGGGTATACAAGCTTACTTGTAATGACAGCAATGGGATATACGTAGGACAGACAGGCCGAAGTTTTAATACTAGATTTAAAGAGCATGTTTCGGCATATAGGAATGAGCATCCAGATAGATCGAATTTTGCAAAACATTTGTTGGAATCAAATCATTCATTGTTAGATTCAGATTCTTATGAAGTGTTACATTATTGCGGCAAGGGGTTGCGTCTGGATGTTCTGGAATGCATGGAAATAATTAGGTACAACACTATGGGGTCTATTATTAATGAACAGGTATATTTAGTATCTTCTCCTTTACTGCGGCTTGGGTCGAATTTGAACAGTTAGTATTAATTAAATATGCCTTATAAATAAATAAACAAAAAATTCAAGGTAGTTTTAAATATGTCAATAGAAGTTAATTTTTGTGGGGTAGTTTGAGAATAAGAAAAATAAAGTGGGTACTTGAGAAGTTACAGTGACAAGTTAAAACATTTGTTTTGGTTTGTTAGTTTAACATTTGGTAGCATAGCATACGGTTGTGGTAACTCTGAAGATGAGCTCTGGTTGAGTTCGAAACGCGTCAGTGTAGCTTGGTGGTGGTGATGGTTGGGTTTATGTGATTTGTGTGTGTTCGTACAGTGTGGAGGTGGAGGAACTGCATGAACGCACATTTCTTGCATAAACGTAACTATTGTAAGGTCGCGGGTGAGCAAAGTAATTGTTTTAGTTCATTAATATGGACCTCCGCAAAGTAACGCCTGATTCAATAAATTACTTATTAAAGTTATAATTCACATATATAACATATATATCTTTTAAAGTAATATTGGCTTATGCGGCAAGCTCCAACAACGCCAAAAATCAGCGCAACCTACAAAAAAAGGGATTTGATTAATATTTTTTTAAATAATATATTGACTGTATTTTGCGATTTCGTAAACTGAATACTAAAGAAAAATATAAGTATTTATTAATAAATTACCTTTGTGGCTAAATAACGATCATCGGGAGCTTCGTTCAATAACCTTTCCACTTCATTCGATGTTAATATTTTCGACATTTTAGTTGTAAAACCGTCTGATTGTCGTTTTAAGAAAGCATTTAGTTTTGGGTATTCACTCATATCTACGTTGTTCCTTATTTTCAGTATACTTTTTATCATCGAAAACCTCGGCCATAACGTAGAAGGTTTTAATTTTGCTGAGAGTTCGGAGAAGTATGCCAACATAACATTTTCTGAAAAACTATTAACTTTTTTCTTTTCTCTCCACGCAATAAATTCGTCGTATGTAGATATGTAGCGACTTTTTGACTTTTCCGGTAAAATGTTCTCCGAAGCATTTTGTGCAATTATACTGAATTCCGGTGGTGTTAATTCAAATAAAATATCGTTGAAATTACTCATTTTGTGCAACAAACAACTAAACTCGCAAAGAACATTTTTGGAAAATGGCGCCAACCGAAAAAGAATATTAGCAGAGATTTATTTTTATTTTCTTCACCCATTCTGAGTAGGCAAAGGGAACTATGCCCATACAGCCAAGTCTTCAGTAGAATTTTTTTATTGATATAAAATGAAAATGAAATTTAATGAGATGAAATGAAATGAAACCTAACTAACTCATTGAATCAAATAATTAAATCTGATATTGAAACAAATTAGTAGCTTCTTTTTAGAAATATTTCATAAAAACTTCGATGATTTTTTTTTAGTAAAAACTTCGTGGTTGGTTTTTTTCTTTTTAATGACATTATTTTGACAGTTGGGAAAGAGAACGCACGAGTTCGGAAAAGGTAAAGAAAAAGCTCGAGTATGTAATAGCCCACATCCCGAACGCTATACGTCCCTGCAATACGCCACTTTTTGAGCAACTGTATTAAAAAATTCATTATGAGTCAATCATACTCTAGCTTGATGCTGCAATAAACGTCACAAGGGGCAGCTAAACAGCTATATAAAAGACTTGTTTTGCCTCTGACAGCTCATAGCCATTTAAATACGCGTCGTGTGCGCTTATGGTCTACAACACCTTCAGCATTTTTTTAAAGAGTTAAGAAAATGGCTCAACACTACTACGTTGCATTGGCCTTGTGCTTATTCATTGTGGCAGCTGAATCTCGCGCTCTTAAATCAAGGCAGATCACTTTACCTAATGGAGCAATTGTGATGGATATTAATGTAAGGCAGAAGACTGAAAGTTCCGAAGAGACGAGTCCTATTGCGAAGATGAAAATAGAGATAAATGGAGAAAATAAAACGATGACGCTGTTTGACGCCGCGGATCAGATGCCGCCAGGAAAAGTGGTGGATGTAACGGAGGATGAAGACTTTGTGCCAGATATTGGGAATCGTAGTGGAATTAGAGTGGGTCGTTGCCCTCTCGGGTATGTGAAACGTGGTACTGTGTGTTTCCCTTCTAAATAACGTTTAGTTAAAATCAACTTCTCTGATTCATAAGGTAGGTAGGGTGTTGATTAAATTTGTTACCGTTCATTGATTCACAATTCCACCTAATTAACGCTATAATGTGAATGTTGATTAAATATTTATTTTTGAATTAAATTTGTTGTTCTTCCTTTGTTGGTAATGCATCTACATGGTTTACTATAATGTTTCGGCGAAAAATTATTTCGCAAAATGATTAATTTGGCAACTGTTTATTTTTTCTGAAACTGTAAAGTTTTCAGGATTGTTATAAAACAAACCTAACCTAACCTACAGGATAGTCCTGAATAGTTTACAGTTTCAGAAAAAATAAACAGTTACCATTTGAAACATTTGCCCAATGAATCATTTTGCGAAATAATTTTCGCCGAAACGGCAGTATCCGACCCACATTTATGTATTAGGGTATGTTACACGGAAAAACAATATCTACAATATTATACGTTCATAATTACTAAACTAAACGGGACTTATCACGCACTAAATATTTATTTATTTACCTCGACGTTTCGGCCACATTGCAGCAACCGTGGTCACGAATAAATGTACGTGGTAAATAAATAAATATTTAGTGCGTGATAAGTCCCGTTTAGTTTAGTAATTATGAGTAAAAATCACGAAAGTTTAAAACAGTATAATATTATTGTTGCTCGTAGCCATTCGTAGCCGAATTACCTGTTTAATCACAAAAGTGATGTACCTACATAATATTTTGCATTTAGAACTGGGATGAATGGAAATGAACAAAATACACTGGAAAAAGCCTATGTTGTGGAAAATTTTAAATTGCGAGTGGATAGGAGAAATTTAGCGCTCTAGTTCATTTAAAGCCTGCCGAGTAATATTATGACCATGCGCCATGTTGCGGATTTAGTTGGAACTAATTTCTGGGTCTCAATTTGAAGCCACTTGCCCTATGGACACCGAATTTGGATTCTGATTTTGATTACGGTGAATAAAAGTAGGTACCTAGTTAAGTCAAAAATAACGAGTTGCCAATCCACATTGTTCAGACTATACTAAAATGATTAAACAAATGAAAATAGGAGCGCCCTCTTGACAATGCTCACATATTATTATTATTATTATATTTCTGGTCAGACTTTACCATACTTGTCAAAAATTCAACCCAAGTGGTATTTTTATACAAATACACCTATTTGTACTATTTTTACATCACTAGAAAATACTACTAAAAAAAGTAAAAAAAATACATAGAGTGGAACATAGAACCTCCTCCTTTTTTGAAGTCGGTTTAAAATGGTGCAAATTTTGTATTTTGTCAAAATTACAGCTGTAATAAAAGTGTCGATTGTTTGTGTGCCAAGATTAATTATAGTTTATCTATAATATATTTTATCAAAATAACGTAAATTATAGTAGGACTCGTAGAGCTCTTCAAGGTATTTGGGCTTAAAACCACTAAATAAGAAAAGTTTGCGGAGGTTGGTGCAGAGCTCTTGTCAGCAAGCGCTTTGAACCAGGCCTCGTCGTTATATTATTATTTGCGACCCCGCAAGACAGGTTCGCGCCAAACAGCACGGTTTTCCGCCAGCTTTGCCCAGTCGTAGTCTTGTCGTAGCGTAGTGGTAAATTTTAAAGATAAAATTTAAACACAAAAATAGTATGATTTGACCTCATCGCTAAAAAAAACAATAGAGAAGTGTCAAATATATGAACTGAAAAATTTAAACTATAATAGTGATATCATTTCTAATCTATTTTATATTATTATTATTCGTATTATAAATACAGCACACTTTTCATCACTTTTGAATGGAATTTTTGAGTGCCGCGATTTCAGAAATCATTCTATTGAGCTCTCATTTTTTTTTTAATTTGGGCTTTGAATTTGAAATTGTAATTGTCAAAATCGATAATTTTTGTTGCATTGCTACGAATAAGTTGGGGCTTTCCGTCATCATTAAGATGTTCCCATTTATACTAGACTTGGGCGATGATTGATGACCAATGGTAATGATCACCATTCGATTGTCAATATTTTAATATTTTTTGTAATGTTTGATTGCAGAGCTACAAACGTTAGATATATCCGGGCTTTTATTCAAGCGTTTCAACCGCCTCATTTCTCTAGTCACATTTTTTAAGAAACGGCTGTAGATTTTGATGGGGCTTTCGGTTATATCGGTGGTCCTGTACGTCTACCATAATATAACTGGAATATGTATCAGAATAATCTGCCATTTCTTAAAAAATGTGATCAGATAAATGAGGCGGTTGAAACGCTCGAATAAACGCAAGAAAAACCGTGCAAGTTGCATTTCATTGCGCTGCTCGATTGCCTATTTCAATCTCATTCGTTTTACTGCTTGCAAATGTAATGTAACTTGCACGTCTAACAGGTCTAACCCGGCTTATCTTGCAGGTCTAACCCGGCTTATCCTACTAATATTATAAACGCGAAGGATTGTAAGTATGGATGGATGGATGGATGGATGGATGTTTGTTACTCTTTCACGCTAAAATGGTTTGACGGATTCTGATGAAATTTGGCTCACAGATAGATTATGACCTGAATTAGCATATAGGATACTTTTTATCCCGGAAAATGGCATAGTTCCCGCGGGATAGTGATAAACGAATTCTTCGCAGACGGAGTCGCGGGCAACAGCTCGTGTCACTATAAATATTAATCAAAGTTAAAAAAGCGTCTTTAAGGATTTTTGAATTAATATTTCTAAATGTTTTGTTTTGTTTGTTTCGCCGTGGCCATGAGTTTTAATTTAATTTAATATCCGAGAACCTATTTTCGTAACTGTTTATGAGATACAATTTCCATAATATTATTTTAAAGATCACTTGAAGCATTTTACTTTGTAATTTATTGAATCAGGCGTTACTTTGCGGAGGTCCATATTAATGAACTAAAACAATTACTTTGCTCACCCGCGACCTTACAATAGTTACGTTTATGCAAGAAATGTGCGTTCATGCAGTTCCTCCACCTCCACACTGTACGAACACACACAAATCACATAAACCCAACCATCACCACCACCAAGCTACACTGACGCGTTTCGAACTCAACCAGAGCTCATCTTCAGAGTTACCACAACCGTATGCTATGCTACCAAACGTTAAACTAACAAACCAAAACAAATGTTTTAACTTGTCACTGTAACTTCTCAAGTACCCACTTTATTTTTCTTATTCTCAAACTACCCCACAAAAATTAACTTTTATTGACATATTTAAAACTACCTTGAATTTTTTTTGTTTATTTATTTATAAGGCATATTTAATTAATACGAACTGTTCAAATTCGACCCAAGCTCATTTTACTTTGATTACGATGATTTAATGTGAATCGAAAACTCTTTTTTCTTTGACACATAAAATAGTTGTGGAAGTAATTCCCTCCACCGTTCGGGAAATAGACGTGTGTCAAACTCGCTGACAGCCGACACGCCCGGGAAAATAATTCCCAGGGATAGTTCTGCCTTTGTTGTGACGTGCTCAAGCGATAGGGAGTTGATACGGAACCCGGTATTATGAGTAAATGGGAATAAGTGTATGATTATCCACAATTACACATAGCAGGAAGCATTATATGAACAGATGGATGGATACACATACTTTCGCACGTTTAGAACTTTTAAATTAGTTGCAAATGGAAGTTTCTTACGTAATTCGTCTGTCTGTAGCTGAGCATTTCTCAAACACTTTGTAAATTTAACTATGGACTCCGAATTGCAAAAAAAGGTAAAAGGTAAAGGTAAAAGTAGCGTGAATGCAAGTGATTGTGAACCTAAATAGCACAGCCTCCCAAAATGGCTTGGGCCGTAGCTCGACTAGATGCGTGCACATGTTTCGCACCAGTTGTAATGAATGAAACTGTAAGAAAGATGGCACGCAATGTGCACGCATTTATTGCGTCATCTTTCTTAAGCTGCGTACGGACTGCGCGCACTCGGGTATAGCCACTTCGAGCCATTACATTAAATTTGAACCTTAATACTATAACGATACCGTTTGTTTTGAAAGATAAGGGCTCGAAGCGAAAAATTCACCCGGGAAGATTTATACTATACGCGTACCCGGGCTTGCGTGTCCTGGAACGCCATGCCCGTACCCATGTACGCGTACACTGTACACGTACACGTTCACGTACACGTACACGTACACGTACTGTACACGTACACGTACACTGTACGCGTACATGACGTACGGACATGGCGTTCCAGGACACGCAAGCCCGGGTACGCGTACCCGAGTGCGCGCAGTCCGTACGCAGCTTTACAGTGTCATTTATTACAACTGGTCTGCGCCGGCCTTAAAATATAACATATTTTGGACTCCAACCGTACAATTTGGGTTTGTTATGAACATGCAGAATGGAGACGAATATTGCCTACAAAGCAAAGCCCAAATCATTCGACACCCATTTTTTTCAGAGAGTAATTACCAGCTAGAGTTCTAAGTGAAGTTTACCACGCCATCGTTCAGGCAATTAGTTACTTTCAAAAGTTGTAACTAATAATAGTTTAGACTGCTTTAACGGACAGACTTAAGCTACTCGTAAAACGCCAGTTAAATCTCTACAAAGTAGCTCAACTTTAATTAGGAGACTACGATTTAGAGCAGTAAATTATAAGTTTTAGAATTTTAGGGTAGTTCTCCTGCAGTGTTGGTGCAAATGGGATAAACGGAAGTAAGGTAATTTTTACATTAAAATATTATTTATTTATATCATGGGACGATTGACACCAATTGACGTAGTCCTAAACTAAGCAAAGCTTGTACTATGGGTACTAGACAATTGATAAACATAGGTAGTTAGGGTGAGTGGGGGGGGGGGGGGGGGGTAAGATGAAAAACTACTCGTAGCACCCGGTGCTAAGAGTAGTTTTTCATCTTATTTTCATCTTACCCCCCCCCCCACTCACCCTAATTAAAAATATATACTTAAATACATATTAAACATCCAAGACTCGCGCACAGATATTCGTATTTTTCATACAAATATCTGTCCCGACCGAGACCGAACCCGGGCCCTCAAGCATCGTAGTCAGGTTCTCTAACCACTAGGCTATCCGGGAATATGTTTTTTATTTAACTAGTAATATACCAATAGTATATATATATGTCGCTGTGGGTAGATAGTGACGTCACACGTAGTTAATTTTAAAAATTAGTTTTAAATCAGTATGCATTGGAGTACAGTGCCATCTATTATGATTTTTGTTTACTTGATTGATTTCTGCATAGTTTTAACGACACCTATTGTCTATGTCCGGAAACGTCAAGCGGTAAGCTTGGGCGTGTTGGACGCGGAACTAGATTGGTTGGGTTGGCTAGCCTGGCAGGCGGAAGTGTCAGGTTTGACAATTAAAAAGCGCGGTAAACGGTAAAAAGATGGCGGTCGAGGGACATTCAGATTGGAGACGTCAAGTAGTGAGCACGTTAATCTAGTTCCGCGGCGAACACGCCGCGTTTCTTACTCAATCCGTTAAAATCAGTGCAATCATTTAAGATTTCCTTGTAAATGTGTTTTCATTTGGTAAATAGATAATTGCGTGTTAAATACGTGAGTGTTATTTCGTTGCCCGCGTCATGTCTGGAGCAGAGGGTCACGAGTCTTCAGGGGAAGACCCGACATATATATGTTTCTAAGGAACATTTTGATTTAGAGTTGAGTACTATTTATCAGATAGCGATCTCAAATGGTTATACAAAATCAATGGTAGATAGTTTAGTTCAAAAGAAGCAGGCACGGTTAGTAAATAGCATGCTTTACGCTGCGTTACCTTCTCAGTCTACTAACAAATATAGATCTAGCATCTCTTACGTTGGGGGTTTGTCTGATAAGATTTATGACATTTTAAAATCAAACAATATTAATGTTGCCTTTAAGACTAACAACTCTTTGTACTCTAGGCTATGTAACCACAAAGAACAGGTAGATAAGGGAACTAGATCGGGGGTATACAAGCTTACTTGTAATGACTGCAATGGGATATACGTAGGACAGACAGGCCGAAGTTTTAATACTAGATTTAAAGAGCATGTTTCGGCATATAGGAATGAGCATCCAGATAGATCGAATTTTGCAAAACATTTGTTGGAATCAAATCATTCATTGTTAGATTCAGATTCTTATGAAGTGTTACATTATTGCGGCAAGGGGTTGCGTCTGGATGCTCTGGAATGCATGGAAATAATTAGGTACAACACTATGGGGTCTATTATTAATGAACAGGTAAATTTAGTATCTTCTCCTTTACTGCGGCTTGGGTCGAATTTGAACAGTTAGTATTAATTAAATATGCCTTATAAATAAATAAACAAAAAAAATTCAAGGTAGTTTTATAATATGTCAATAAAAGTTAATTTTTGTGGGGTAGTTTGAGAATAAGAAAAATAAAGTGGGTACTTGAGAAGTTACAGTGACAAGTTAAAACATTTGTTTTGGTTTGTTAGTTTAACATTTGGTAGCATAGCATACGGTTGTGGTAACTCTGAAGATGAGCTCTGGTTGAGTTCGAAACGCGTCAGTGTAGCTTGGTGGTGGTGATGGTTGGGTTTATGTGATTTGTGTGTGTTCGTACAGTGTGGAGGTGGAGGAACTGCATGAACGCACATTTATTGCATAAACGTAACTATTGTAAGGTCGCGGGTGAGCAAAGTAATTGTTTTAGTTCATTAGTAATATACCAGTAAGTAGGTAAGTAAAGTTATCCGTTTAGATCTTACAAGGCAAGTTTTTCTCACTTACAATAGCGGATTATATCAATAGTGGATGCTGTTTTGCAATACTGATTCAACTCACTATCATTTTGCAACTGTAAAAATTCTTTTCTAAGGGTTGACATTGTATTGCAGAATTAATGAGGGTTAACACACTATTGCCAAATAGCATCCAGTTAAAAGGCGACATGATTCAAGTTCCATCTTGGGTATATTGAATCATATTATTATATATATATATATATTACTAGCTGACCCTGCAAACGTTGTTTTGCCTTATATCACCTAGGGGTATAAAAAATAGCCTACGACCTATTCAGACCTACCGAATACAGAGAAAAAAGTTTCATTAAGATCGGTCTAGTCATTTCGGAGGAAATCGGTAACAAACACCGTGACACGAGATTTTTATATATTAGATGTACATTACGCTGATTCCAATTAGGTATAACTTGAATATCGCCCAGGATGGCGCTTGAATCAAATTGCCTTTTAGCCGCCTAATTATGAAATTTGATGTGGATATTAAGCATAGTCAATAAAAAGTAGAGTCGGCAAAAAGCTTGCATTAAAAACTCTAATTACCAGTATTCGTTTGTTTCAAATCTGGTATCTACTTTCACTGTATTGATTGATCTGATTAAGAATGTAGTGGGACTCCAATAGCAGGGAAGTCATTTCATAAAATAATGTATTCTAGGTAGGTTAAAACAGCTATACCTAATCAAGAAATTCATCACAAGTCTCAGAATTCATTTTACTGGATGGACTTGATGAATTGCAGTTTAGTTTTCCCTCAAAATTATACTAGCACTCTGAAATAAATAATTATTACAACTACCTTCCAAACTCCAAGCAATCCATTAAACCTAAAACTATGCCACAATACAAAGCAATAAATTTACAAGTGGGGTTGTATAGACCAGACCACTCACTATTATTGCTAAAGAGGTTTCACCAAGTAAATATTTCGGCTACAACCTCTACTAAATTAATACCCTCTAGCATATCTTGATATTTTCAGAAGCCATTACTCTTTATTTTTACTTTGTTATGTTATGTATCAATCTATTTCAATTATTTGGAAAATGTTGTTTATATCATGGAACATTTCTGGAAAATTCTAAGTTGAAAATATGGTAGGGGTTGGAATCAGAGCTCGTGATTGTTGGAATATCTCAATCTGGAATTGAGATTGACACTTTATAAATATTCAAGTACCGCCATCGGCGAAGCCTGTCATTGATTACAGTAAAACCAACTTTTATTTATTCTCTGTCACGTGGCTTTGTTCTGATATTTTTGTTTCGCTTTGTGATACTTGTGATTTTATATAAAGTTTTGTCGGCTAAATTAACAATGTGAACAAATAATCTTTGTTTTATCGTTTTATTTATCGGATGTTGCAATTGTGAAACTGACAGGTTTGCAATTAATACTTTACAGTGAGAGGCAGTTCTTGACACACTGAGAGAAAGATTTAAAAAACATACCTACATAAGGTAAACACCCCAGTGCCCGACGCTGCCCCACTTTCAATTATTATTTACTATTACTACTAATAGTATTTACCTTAAAGTTAGACTAGGATATAATACGTCATAATTTCATAGAATTTTGACGTTTAATATAACACTTGCACTGCGTATGCTATTAAAGTCTTTGCAGACTTATCTTAGTCTGACACTATGTAGGTACACAAAAAGTGACTATACCTACACTATACAGAGTGGCATTTTGTAATGCCACCTCAGGGAAACTAGGTACTATAAATACTGAAAATAGGAAAATTTACTCAAAATACATATTCCTTTGTTTTTGAAAAAAAAAAGAAAACTGCACTCAAAAATTTTCGAAAATCAAGCAATGTCAAGCAACTAATTAGTAAGTATTATTTTGTTCGTTCAATTAATATAAGTTGTGATTTCATGGTTTTCCTGTCTTCATAGGCACAATATCGGCAATAACCTAAAAATTGAGCAATTAACTCGAGAGATGCTTCGTTACAGACAGACGGCCAAAAATAAATATCTGACTTTTTAGCCTGCGCTTATTATTTTATTACTTCTGGGCTTGCTAACACAGCAGGCTAAAATAGAATGCTTCAGGTGCTAGTCATTTCCACGGCTAAAACAACACGAAAATAATAAAACCACACTACCTACTTAAAACATAGCCAACTTTGTTCAGCGCTGAATTAAATAATTTGCTGCAAAACATTCTTGCCGCAGTACAATTTGAATGCGACGTCATCTCGCTTCTAAATCTATGCAATTTCATTTGGCTCCTAATTCCGGCGCGGAAAAACTTGCCGGCTCTGTAATTGTGTCTGTTTTCAGTTAAAAAGTTCACTTTGTGTTCGCGGAGATTCGGGCCAATCAGCGCGCAGTCGGCCCAGACGGAATAAATTGTTTGTGAGAGGCTTCTTTTTCTCATTTGCGCCCGTGACATGATTTACGCTGTCGACAGGAATCTGTTTCCTAGTCTTATACATACCGACCGACCCGGATAGCTTTCCTGTGTTTGCCCTAATTATATTGGTAATCCGGTAGTTTGGTGACGTTTTGAAAGGTTGTCGCCGAATGGTTTGATGAGGGCCTTTGGGTTAAGATGGATTTGAAAATCGTACTTAAGTAAATTATTAAACGGTCGAAGCTATATTTTCGAAGAGCATCAAAATCGGGGCCAGGAGACAGAATCTATCTCTTTCTAAACAAATCTGCAAGACGCCAGTGGTGCTCGCTAGCATGCCTGCTTGAATGCTCGCTTGCATGCTCGCTTGCATGCTTGCTTGCATGCTTGCTTGCATGTTTGCTTGCATGCTTGCTTGCATGCTTGCTTGGATGTTTGCTCGCATGCTCGCTAGAATCCTGCTTGGATTCTCGCTTGCATGCTTGCTTTCATACTTTCTTACAAGCTTGCTTGCTTGCATGCTGCTTGCACGCTTGCTTGCATGCTTGCTTGCATGATTGTTTGCGTGCTTGCTTGCGTGCTTGCTTGCATGCTTGCTTGCATGCTTGCCTGCATGCTAGCTTGGATGCTTGCTCGCATGCTCGCTAGAATCCTGCTTGGATTCTCGCTTGCATGCTTGCTTTCATGCTTTCTTGCAAGCTTGCTTACATACTGCTTGCATGCTTGCTTGCATGATTGTTTGCGTGCTTGCTTGCGTGCTTGCTTGCATGCTTGCTTGCTTGCTTGCTTGCTTGCATGCTTGCTTGCATGTTTGCTTGCTTGCATGTATGCTTGCTTGCATGCTAGCTTGCATTCTCGCTAGAATCCTGCTTGGATTCTCGCTTACATGCTTTCTTGCATGCTTGAATGCTTCCTTGCATGCTTTTTTGCAAGCTTGCATGCTTGCTTGCATGCTGCTTGCATGCTTGCGTGCATGCTTGCTTCAGGCTTGCTTGCATAAATGTTTGCTTCTCTGAAATATTTATGGTTCACGCTAGCAATGCCGCGGGTAAAAGCTATATTAGATAAAGTGATTCAAGAGGATGGTTTATAAGTATAATACATGCATAATATAGTTGTACCCGTGCGAAGCCGGGGCGGGTCGCTAGTGATAAATAAAAACGCAAAGTTTTGTTAATTTTTTTCTGTAATCAAAAACAGTAAAAGGGCGTTAATGAACAGTCATAGTAAACACTATTTTTTTAAGTTAGTGCTATAATCTTCCTACCTTCTCTCTGTTGTTGGAAAAGATCGCTCTGGAATCATAAGGTTGCCAATAGGATAATAAGTAATAACTTATCATGCGATTTTTCTCTAGTTACCTGTATTGTGTATTGCTACTTATACATTATTAACTATGTTGTTCCATAAAGACTCAATTGTATTGTAGTATTGTATAGTAAATCTAATAGATTTAGAAAACACCGGTCAGAATTTAAACCAAGACATTCAATTAATTCAGTTCTCAACAAAGACACAAAGGGGTCATACTTTGGAGATGAAATTCGTAGAAGTGGACGTCAAAGCGGCTGTCCTTAAGGATTTTCTGTTCGGTGACGTCTCTCCATTAGAAGGCTTTTAAAAAAGATAAACAATGGCCCTCAATCATCGTTGTCCTTGGGTCCACAGGCGCATTGCAGCGGGCGCGTGTTGGTGAGCGACCACCGTCCCATTTGTCAATTGACTTCCAATATAATGGAGGGTACATCGTTACATTGGAGCGAGCTGTCAGAGGCGGTCTCCCTGTTCGGTATAGATTTCTGGCGGGTGTGAGTGAGGAGGTGCGGGTGTATCGAGCGCTGCGTGCGCAAAGCGTCGCTCCGCTCATCTCGCTCACTCTCCAGCCTCCTCCGTGCCAGCCTTCTCGACCTACACAGCTTACGAGAAAGTTGCGTGCTATTTGATTATGCCACGCGTCTGTGTGGCCCCTTGTTTATATTGGGCTTGATGCCACTTTAAATTGATTAATTCCTTACGACGACACCTTCGTTTCTTACAAGCTACTTAGGTTATTTGGATCTGAATTGGACATTCGTATTTCAGTAACGTCTCAGTCAATTTTCCTCAAATTATGGTAATGATAGAATCACAGCAGCTGTAAACAAGAATGAAGGGGTCTGCTTTGAGATGTAAACATTGATAAGGATAGAGCTTTATTAAAAAAAAACAATATTTTTACAGCCATACGGTAAAATAAAATACAGGTTAGTTAATTAAATATTGCTGGAAAAGATGTATTTATTAGGCCTTGCACTATTACTTTTTCTGTCGTTAGGCGGCAAGACGCTTAGAGAAACATATTTTTATAACTACAATACAAGTGTTCAAGATAATTCGAATAGACAGAGGTAATAAAATGAAATGTACAGACAAAAGACAATCAAATTAAAACATGCCCAAGTACTTAGTTCAAAACAAAACATCAAAAGCGATAGACGGCATACAATATACGCACAATGGAATCTATTAGGACAACCGTCGTTACTCAAGAAAACCCACGCGTTTGTGAAAGCGGCCTAAGAGAGTTTTCCACAACTCACTAACACCGATTCGCTGCTCGTGGCCACGCGCGATTCTACGCACACACGCCTGCGTAGTGAAACAAGCTCCTGAAACTAGGCGAGAGATTGCGAGACCAAGAGACATCTCGCTCGTTCGCAGCCTCCCGTCCTATTTCAACAGGTTTCGTCTTTCAGCAGTTGCAGCGAGAAACGCGTGCCCGTGCCTCTAGTAACACGGCACAAACAGTAAGAGGAACACACGTCGCGTTCGGGAACTGAAAACACAGTTTCACTGACAGCGCGGGCACCACCTGACATTCACCGCCGTCCTCCGAGTTACGGCTGTTTATCGCATATTAGTGAAATGGGTTGACACGATTCGCGAGAGAGATAACTATTTTTAAATGCATATGGCCCGTAGCGGCGCGTGTTCAGTGGACGGTCGCAGTGCTCGGGCAAGTCTCGCGGCCCCGCGGTCCCACCGTGTCAATCGTCACGTGCGAAATATGACAACCGTCAAACTTGACTGTGCCAATAACAATCGTCAAATAAACCCTATTTAAAATATGTTTGTGCTATCGTAAAGTGCGTCCGAAGCGATGGAAGCGACGGTTAAAATGTAGTAAACAAAGTTTTTACGGAGAGACATGTACGGAAAGTTAGCAAGATGTAAATTTATGGATGTAATCAATGTTTACCTCTTCAGTGTTGTGAATACGGATTAGTTTAAATTATTGTAGTGTACGGAGGAGCTGACATGGAACCATGTAGCCGGGGACTCGACGTGGTCCAGCGGACGGGCTGACGGACAGACGAAGCAACCGGTTGTGATAACGTAGGGATGTGTGTCGGCCTGGCCTCGCGGCTCATGGATAAACTTATCAATAATAATCAAGTCTGGTTGTAAAATCAATCTATAAGTTGTGATTAAAAGCTAGGAAAGCAAATTAATATATTTATATGATAAATGGTAAAGTTTAAGTATTCGTGTACATATTAAGTACCTGTTCTGGTGTTCACGTTTATATTTCTACCGTAAGCGATGATACAAAGGTTGTCCGTGTTACATTTAGAACTCGATTCTCCCTAAATTTCCCTCGAGGTTGTGAATACTTACAATAAAGGAACTGAAGCAAAAACTTGCAGCTCCATTATCATTGCCATGGCGGTTGTGCTGGGTTGTTTTCAAAGTGATACAGTGAAAGTACTTGGACATAGTTAAATTGTGTTTGTGTTAAGGAGAGGAGATCTGAGTCCCACATCTGGTGAGGTAAGTTTGTATTGTGTTGTTTATACTTGTTTTCAGTTTTTATTTCTCTGTAACCTAGTACGGTGATTTTCATTCTTTGATTTGGTAAGGTAGCCGTAATTTCATTTTATGGTTGTTTATTTATTTATTTTTTATGACCACGTGGTTTGTTTCTGACATCATACTTTAGATACATTGTATGTGTGAAAGACGAGCAACAATGTAGAATTAAGAGGCAACAAATCTACCTCACCGCAACGTAAACTATTAACTTTTAACAGTTTGACGCATCTGCCCGACGTCCACATTTTATGTAGTTTTAATTAACTTGTTTTAAAGACGTATAAAAAGTTGTACTTTTTGTAGTCTGAACTTGCACATATACCTAATTACATATGCTAATTAATTTTGTAAGTATTACACATACAGTCAAGTGTAAAAATATGGGTGCACACAACTTGCTCATAAATATGTCCCATTGCTCTTATGTCGTCGAATTAAGGTATAGGTATGTAACGATGGGAGGATTAAATCGATACTTATTTTTGCACTTGACCGTACCTATGTATTTAAAACTCTTTATTGTGCACAAAACATGAAATTAACAGTTGACAAGAGAAACAGATACTACTCGTATATAGAGATAGAGATACTGAAGGCATAGAATCTTTAGGTACAACTAATCTATCCGTTGTTATTGAAATCGGTTCAGTAGTTTCAGGATTACACCCTATAAACAAACAAACTCACAAAATTCATGTTTTTATTATATTAGATATTAGTATAGAACATAGAAAGATGACAGGTTTAAGTTTGAATATTACTATTAGGGTGATTCTTCAAGGCCGTGATTTTTGTTTTATTCCTCTGTCGTATTTTTTTTTACTTAGTACAGAAAAAATCATGCTCCCATGAAATAGATTTGTTCAGTACCATAAATTTATGTTACTGAACAAATCTATTTTCATGGGAGCATGATTTTTTCTGTACTAAGTAAAAAAAAAAATACGGCAGAGGAATAAAACAAAAATCACGACCTTGAAGAATCACCCATTAATGTCGTAAAATTACAAAAAATATAAAAATTCGGACCAAAATGCAGTTAAAAACTTTAAATGTAAAAGTAAAGACTTTAAATTTAACGACTTTAAATCAATATCGAAAATAAGTCAATTACTATAAGCACATATCTATACATAAATATGTATAGTTTCCAGAACCAAACAAAACATTAATAAAAAACGAAAAATAATTAAAACATGATTCTGTGAGCGCTTCCTTCCTAGTGTTCAGTTTGAAGTCTGTGTCAAGCTCAATAAATAGAATGTAGTTGTTTGACCTGACTAGGTTTTTTTTCATGGTGGTGGCAAATGAACAAACGGTTCGCCTGATGGCAAACGATTAGGTCCTCTCCAGCTGGCCTGTGCTGACGAGGCATCGATTTCCCGGTAGGAAATGCACACAGAATTATGTTTTGGGTGGTTTTGGTTATTTTTTTGGCTGGACCATTGGAGCTAGAGACATAAAGCGATCTCTTCCAGACAACCAAAACTTAAAATATGACAAATATATCATTATACTGTTTTAAACTTTCGTGATTTGTCACTCATATTTACTATACCTACTAACAATGCAATGTGGCCGAAACGTCGAGGTAAATATTATTTTTGCGTGATAAGACCCGTTTAGTATAGTAAATATATCATTTCTTGAGGGTCAAAGGGTCAAGCAGGATAGAGAATAAGAGAGATGTACATTTTTATTTTAAATTGGCTCTGGTCTTACCTTACACGCACTTTGCCGGTTTTTTTCATCTGTGATGTGTTTTTGGATAATTGATTAAATGATATCGACTATACTACTTTACTATAAACGCTAATTTAATTACCAACGCAGCTGCGGGCAACAGCTAGTTTACATATACATAAATTAATTGTATGCCAGTTCAAACTTGAGGAATACCTATGACATAAGAACAAATTTAAATGTTCTTCCTGCTTATTCCCCTAAATTCAAGTCTAGAGTGAATGAGCATTTACTAGGCAAGCGTGCTCCATCTTAGGCCTCAATCGGCCTCATCTTCGCTTTCCATCAGGCGCGATTGTGGTCAAACGGAAGCCTATATTGTATAAAAAAATCCGCACCGAGCGAGGGTTCCGTACAAATTTATATGTATCTACGAACATCCAGTCTTAGCAGACCCCTGCTCCTAAGCAAAATCTGCGCAGTGTGGGATCATTGCAGATTGGTTACTGATATAGACAGAGTGACAAAAAGATTATGCTTTTCGCAATTTTTTCTTTTATCTGTGCTATTAGACCTTGCTCCGTACCAAATTTCAAGATTCTGAGTTCATGGGAAGTAGGTACCCTGTATTTTTTGATTCCCTTGCGAGTTTCGAAAATTTGCGGAAATATGGAAAAAGGGTCTTGACAGACGGACGGACGGACAACAAAGTGATCCTATAGGTAAGGGTTCCACTTTTTCCTTTTGAGGTGCGGAACCCTAACAATGAAACAAATGTGTAAAACCTAAAAAAAAAAACTAAATGTATTTTAGAATTAATGACAAATCATGACTTGGACATTATAATTTATTTTTATACTCTTATTTTACTCAGCATGTTAGCGTTATCAACCGACGAAAACAAAAGGAGGAGGTTCTCAATTCGACGTGTATATATATATTTTTTTTTTTATGGATGATCACGCATAACTTTTTACAGAGTAGTCCGATTTTGATGATTCTTTTTATATTGGAAAGCGTATTCCCCCAGGGTGGTCCCAGTTAAATTTGGAAACAATATTCTTACCCTAAGGGTAGAAAAACAGGGGATGATTGATTGTTCAGTTACTGATTGTACTATATGATCACGCATAACTTTTTTACAGAGTAGTCCGATTTTGATGATTCTTTTTTTATTGGAAAACGTATTCCCCGAGAGTGGTCCTATTTAAATTTGGAAACAATATTCCTACCCTAAGGGTAGAAAAACAGGGGATGATTGACTAACTTTTTACAGAGTAGTCTGATTTTCATAATTCTTTTTTATTTGATAGTTAGGGTATACCTTGAAGTTGGTATTATAAATTTGGAAAAAAATTACCCCAAGGATGGAAAAAAGTATAAAATAAAAACTTTTTAACAAAAAATTAAACCGCCGAAAAAACTGAAAAGCAAAAAATAAGACCTTTTTTGTTTGACCTTAATCTAGGTACCAGTTTGAAGTCGGTGCCTCAGCACGAGCCAGGAGGAGTGATAGAAGCCAATCAGGTAGACGATTATAGGTCCACTCCTCCTGGCTAAGTGCTGAGGCACCGACTTCAAACTGGTACCTAGATTAAGGTCAAACAAAAAACGTCTTATTTTTTGCTTTTCAGTTTTTCGGCGGTTTAATTTTTTGTTAAAAAGTTTTTTAGCTAATTTCTTTTGTGAATGTGATAAAAACTGTAGCACCTACTGAATTATTGCTTTGTTGCCACTAAATAAAATGTAACGTCTTTAAGAACAAAGAAGTAGTCGACTAAAAGAATCGGTCTCGAGAAATACGTGCATGTTACTGCACTTGTGTAACAAATAGGTACCTACGTATGCGAGTGGTCTCTATCTTGCCCGAATTTCATATGCCATAATGTATCGTTTGCCATAATTTTCATTTGTCATAAAGTAATTTCTTTCTGAAACAGTATTTTCCTCAGAATTGTTATTAAACTAACCAAACCCAACCTACAGTATCCTATAAACTATATCCTATCCTGAAAACTACACGCTTTTATATATTTTATGGCAAACTTTGGTATGGCAAGTGAAATTATGGCAAATTAAATTATGGGAAACGAAAGGATCCAGCACCGTGCGCTGCGCATGCTTGTTTGAACGATGCTAACTGAGGTTGCAAGTTTACAGTACGAGTATACGTATATGTAATTTAGAGCAAGCAGCTAGTCGTGGTACGCTTCATTACTTCCCTCTTTTCTGTTGCAGAAAAATACAGGATTAAAAGTAGCAGGGCGTGTCTCATTCATCTATTATCACTAATTTGATCCGTTCCGTAAAAACTTACAACTTTGCCTTTTCATTATAGCTTTGCCCACCGCGTCACATTTCAGTAAAAGCGAAATATACCAAAAATAGTTACAAATACACTTTCATTCTAATCTGTGGCTTATAGCTAAACATATTGCAGGCAACACTTGCCTATCGGTTGACGCGTATCTATCTTCTGTCACGCGTGAGCTGGCTTGGAGTGCGGACGTGTTTTTTGGCGGGCCAATTAGAACGAAAAAACTTCGAGTGTATTTTAAGCCAGGGAAGTCCCACAAGTATTTAATTTTAACTGTAACTAATATTCAGTTTAAAAACGATGTAGACAAAATCTCAACACCTTATCTCTATTAATTTTGTAATTATGGTAGTGGGCAATGTCATGAACGTTTTTCGTATTACTTTTTTTCAACTTTGCCCAGCAAAATTTTACCCTTAGGGTTGTCACTAGTATGTTATATAAAATCATCATCATCATCATCCCAGCCTATATACGTCCCACTGCAGGACACAGGCCTCCTCTCAGAATGAGAGGGGTTGGGCCGTGGTTCCCACGCGGGCCCAGTGCGAAGTGGGAACTTCACACACACTATTGGATTTCACCGCAGGTTATATAAAATAAAATCCGTTTATTTCAGACAGATGAATGTGGTCCATAAAGTTTAGATTATTGTTTAATTTTACACTATTGAATCTTAATCTTAAAACATCTAGTATTATCTATTATTATTAAAATATGAATATCATACTGCACCTAATTTAGTCGTAGTCGGGTAAAGGCAATAAGTAAAAATTGACAACCCTAGCATATCCAGGATTTTGTATGAAGGATGTCAATTTTTTTTACGACTTTGCCCACACGAGTTTGGAGGTTAAATATATCACTTAAAGGACTTATAATACGACACAACGTTGCTATGCCTATTCTAGATTATTAGACTTTAAGAATCATGACCATAAAATTGATAATCCCGAAGTTATGAAAGTGTAAACAAATGTGGGCAATCTCGAAATTTTTTCAATATTTTGGCCCGCCTGTTTGAGGCCCGTTTTCTATGGTACGGAAACTCATTTTAAATGTAGTGTTCTCATCTACACAAAGAAAAGTATGTCAATATGTGAGTGCCACAGATAAAGTTGCACAATACCGACCAATTGACTCTAGAAAAAACAAAAGATCGCAAAAAGCGGGCAAAGTTGTACGTTTTTACGGTTTTAATTTGTCGCTTCTGGCTATTGCGGTAAATTACTGAGATGCATGTACCTCAGTATAAAAAAGCGTTACAGTCCTTATTATGATGCCAGATAGAGGTCAAGTAAAAGCGCTTACCTTCTTGTTTCTTTATACAAAAAAATATTATCGTTTTCTTTTTGTCATTGTATGTACCTACTTTTAGCCTAGGATAATTGTATACATAAATGTCATTATATTAATAAGGACTGGTTTTTCAGTGTTCAGTTAACAGTATCTGTCAGATAAATGTAAGCTCTGTCCTTTTTTTTCATATGACTTGAGAAAAGGAAATGGATAGGTACTTTTATTGAAAAATCGCACCTAAATATATTTTTTACAGTTGTACCTAAGTAAATAAACTACTTGGGGCCTAAAAATTAATCATTATTATTTCGGTTTGACCAAAAAGTTAAAATAAAAATGATAGCTAGTGAAAAAAAAGAAACTTATGTGTATACATGTGCGTTTCTATGTTTAACAAAGAGCTCAAAAGTTAACATAAGATTCATTAACATACCGTATCTAATTTAGTATCAAGTATATTACCATAGAGACAAGCCCAATAATGATAATTTGGCTAAATAATGCCGTAACAGCGACGGTCGGGTAGCAATTATTCCAATTATTCGTCCGAACATAAAGTGGGTTATTAACACTGCCGCGTCTTCGGTTAAAATAAATAAAGCACAAGTGTGTAGTCTCCTAAATCTGTCGTCATTCGCCACGTATCACATAAATTAGTGGCTTACATAAGCTATTAGATGGACACCGGCTCACCTACGATTAATCGATTCAACTACCAACGTTTTAATTACATCATTAATGCTATTAATTCGAACATAAAGATAGGGGGCGGGTGGTAAATGGGCTTCATGCTTTTGATTACAGTTGTAATGTAAAATGATTTGGTGATGATTGATTTTCTGTTCTTGAGATTTAAGGAGTAAGATACTCGGTATCGATCGATTTGATTTCCGATCCGTCGTAAAACTTTCTTATAGTAAGCGTTATAGGTGAAACACTTAAGTAAATGACCTGTTGTATGTAGTAGTAACGTAAATAAAATAAACAAATTGACGTTTCAAATTTGAAAAATGACCAGCTCCATATCAATTCTGTGCACTAGGTAGGGTAGGTACTACTCGTACGTACAATAACTTAAGTTTTTCACCTTGGTATATAAGGATTGATAATCCTTGCCAGGCAATGCGATGTCACTGTCACGTTAGGTTCGATGGTACCTAAACTCAGTAGGTTCATTTTTTTTTATACCTAAAAATATAATATTGACCAATAATAGTAATAGCCTATTCACATTAGCCTTGAAGAGCCCTACTAAGGTTGTATCTATTTATCTGGAAATACAGACGATGGGAGCAAATTCCCTTAGCATTTCGTATTAGGAAAGATGAAGCAAACCTCTTTGTGCAGGACAATGAACAATGGAATACTAACCATTTAAGGGTCAAGAGGTTCCTCCCGCCTGCATGTCGGTTAGTATAAAAGAAATGGAGGAATTAAATTATGTAGTTCCTGCGCAATGCAATATATGAAATTTATTTGGGATTGATATTTTCCACGCCTTAGCAGATTAAACCTCTTAAACAATATTAAAATTTGCCACACGAATAAATACTCGTTGCTGTGTACCTACACATGAGTTGTCGAAGAGCCAAAGCTCCCCGAGTAATCTACGACCGACTGCCAAGGCGAATTCTATTGCTATGACACGGCGGCGGCGGCCTTCTATTGTCTCCGAGACCGAGTTAATTCTCATGTATAATATGCAAATAATTAATATCGTCTCTGCTCTCGAGAATGGCACAACTACGTATAATCTAGCGTAAACTTCCGACATGTGCGAGCCTAAGTGGTTCGGGGTTTTACACGGTTTTTATTGTCGTTTTAGTGCCGTCGAATTTAGTTATGCGCCGCATGTTCTGGTATTTTCACAGTGAGTGCACTGTCTCAATAAAATGGATGTTGTTATAACGACGTAAAATCAGCAATTTTTATTAGACTATATAAGTTTGGGCTCTAGCACGCACCATTCCGTTTTACACTTTCCGTTACAAATTGATTTCCTATGAAGATCAATTGAATCTTTATTTTAAGTTATACCTATAATGTAGTAATCTATCACAAATTTAATGTTTTTAAATGCCTAGGTATGTCTTAAACACAACACCGTAAATAGCTACACAATTTATCATTATTAGAATAAATACACATTAAAAAAACAGCAGCACGCTTTCATTGGTTGCTTTTCTTCATTCGTGTTAAATCTTCTTAGTAATTGGAAAATGAAAAAAATATGTCAAGCCAAAATAAATAGAAAACTAAAAGCTATTCTTCGCAAGTCAAGGCCAGCTGAGCGGGAAAAATCTGTACTCATAATAAAAATAGAAACAGTGTAGAGCCGATTCGTCACCCTACCCTGCGACTGTCATGCGTAGGATTCGGTCTAGGGATGGGAAGTTGACCTGAAAAATGGTTTTTTTTTTCTATTTTTTTTCGAGGTTTTAGTGCACCTGTGTGACTATGCCAGCCTGAAAAATGGATTAATATAAAAATAATAATATGTAATGTCTTAAAGGTAATTGATCAAGTATCAATCGTTTTTAAATAACAGTTTAAGCCGTGTGATATCCATGAATATTAGAATTTTCCGTGCTCGTTCACTACAAGAATCGCTTCCAACTAGTAGGTACAATCAGGCAAACGTACCAACCAGTTCATTGTTTTAGTTTTTCTGGCACACTAGTACTTAATAGAGCCTATACATGCTTTACTCTGTTCCAATATCCGTTCTATTTCTTTTTGCTATCTCACTCTCACACAAACTAGTACATCCAAGAAATCGTTCACTAACTCCACACCGTTCACTCTGATTAAGTCGGTGCATGGCTGGTCGGTCAATCGGAGGTACCTACTCAGTACGTTGGAGTGACTCAGTTCGATTTTACTCTCGAAATATTGTATAGTCGACCAAGTAAGTGCTTTATCATTTTTAATGACAGTTCCTACATCAGAATAAAAACAATAAGGTTGATTGTCATATTGACTTGTGAGTGAAAATAGCATTTGATGTTTTAAGTCGTACAACTGACATTGAACCTTAGGGTGGTAAAGGAATTTCTTGGTCGACTATACTACATGTTCTAAGAGCAGAAAGGAGATGGGAATAGTTTCTTCTAGTACAGCGTCAGGAACTAGTTCTTTTTACTACTTAGTACGTGTACTACAAAAGCCTAAAGTATAGATTTACTTACTTACCCTTCTGACAATGTAAAAAAACATAATAAATATGCTTATACGTATATTAAAAAAAAATCGTAAAAAATAATCAGCGATAGTAATAATGTATAAGTCTGTTAATGAGAAAAATGCTTAAGTACTCTTATGAGTGATATGTAATTTGTTGACAAATGATAAGTGATCGATCAGGTTGTTAGTCGCACGCAACCCTAGTCCAGCCGCCCCGCAAACAATGCGTATGCGCTTGTCCGAATACAATTCGTTTGCATACCTGCCACTCTGCTTGTTTTTCATACATAATATGACAAACGACAGATGCTTGGCGCGCTATGACTGTTGAGATTTTTATTCATACTTGCTTATTATGTCAAATGTTTCTAGCGACATCTACAATGCGATTGATTACAAGTTAAAATGACTATAAGAACTTAATTAAACCTTCAACGATACCTCACAATTTTATTTACTGCTATAATATAACTACAACAACATTATGCTACGAGAATACATTATAATGTAAACAATTAAAAGTTAAACTTTGCATATTATAATGTGTGTTTGCAATAAACCACTTAAGTTTAACTTATTTTGAGAAAAATAAGATTTTGGCGGTGTGTTAAAACCTCTACCATTTTAAATTCGTGTTTCCACGATAACTGTGCAAAACAATCGTTTTTTTTAAATTATAAACAGCTTTTTGTTTACGATACTTTATTATTGCATTGTCATCAGAGCTCTATAATACATGTATGTACTATATTTCAAGACAATCGAATCATTGGAACTGGGTAAAAAAAAAGCGACTTGAAATGTTAGTTCACATTGTTAGTTATATCCTTGACTTAAGTATTTAAAAAGTCTAAGTAAAAAGCGTAAATAGAACAAAACTGACATTAATATTCAGGCCATCAATGCAAACAAATATTGAAACGAAAATTATTGCTTTCCGGTTTCTATAACCGATTCGTGTCTTTTAAAGTTCCGCAATTTTCACTCCTAACTTCACATGAACTATATACCTAAACTATATTTTATCACTTGATTAAGTCCGGAGAGTAGTAGTAGTAACTAAACTATTTTATATTTTACTAGCTTTTGCCCGCGACTCCGTCCGCGTGGAATTAGTAATTTGGGCAGCTTATTTTTTTTATCCAATTTGCTTTTTCATCAATTATGGCTCTCCTTAGTTCCTCGATATTAAAAAAATTACCCCCCCCCCCCGCAACCCCCCCGCACCCTCGAACCCGCTCCCTCCCACACTCCCCCCGCACAGCAACCCCGACCCAACCTCCTGCACGCCCTCCCACACAGCACCCCCCGCACAACCGCGTTCGTCCCGAGTCAAGCGTGCCCTATAGAAGTTTTACTTCAAGTTTTACTTCAAGTTTTTTTTTGTCAAATATCTTGAAAACGGTGCATCCTACGGCAAAATCAATGAAATGTTCATCCCCCTTAAAACTCTCGCACACCACCCCCGCACCCTCACCCCCCACTCAAACCCCCCCCCCTCCCCCTCCCCACCCCCTGGTGTTAACCCTGAAAGAATTTTTCAAATCGGAGCAGTAGTTTCTGAGATTAGCGCCTATATAGAAGTTTTACTTCAAAACCCCCGATTTTGAAACATTCTTCCGCTCCGCTCCGCTTCTATTGGTGTTAGCGTGATGATATATAGCGTATAGCCTTCCTTGATAAATGGGCTATCTAACACTGAAAGAATTTTTCAAATCGGAGTAGTAGTTCCTGAGATTAGCGCCTATAAAAGTTTTACTTGAAAAACCCCCGATTTTGAAACATTCTTCCGCTCCGCTCCGCTCCTATTGGAGTTAGCGTGATGATATATAGCGTATAGCCTTCCTCGATAAATGAGCTATCTAACACTGAAAGAATTTTTCAAATCGGAGCAGTAGTTCCTGAGATTAGCGCGTTCAAACAAACAAACAAACAAACTCTTCAGCTTTATATATTAGTATAGATTTTAAACTTAAATAAAACGCGCTGAGTGATAGAATGCTTTCGTCAGTTGGCACGTTCTGAATTCCATAAATTACGAATTCAAACATTTCAATCCATTTTCGTGAACTTTTTGATGCTTCTAATTTAAATTGATCTACTTGATGGTTAAGGGTGAGCTAAATGGCCTTACAGTTTTTACTTAAAAATAACTTAATATGACGTTCGATTAAGTATATAATTTATTGAAGTTTTTTTTGAAGAAAGAAAGGGTACGTAAAAGAAATTTGTCGATACCCGGTCAAATCCTGGTCCAAATACTTATACTTATACATATACGACGCAATAAAGTTAGTAGATACCCACATTAAACAGTAGGTGAAAAACTTAACTAAAAGACCTGTTGTATGTAGAAGTGCACAGAAATGATATGGAGCTTAAGTAATTTTTCAAATTTGGTATATCAATTTGTTTATACAGACACGTTACTACTACATACTAACAGGTCATTAGGTTTTACTAACAAAAAATGGATCTGTGCTGTCTGAAATAAATAAATAATAATAATAATTATTATTATTAACTTAAGTTTTTCACCTATAATTATTTTAGGGCGTCATTTTCTACGTAACTGCCATGGTTTTGACATAAAATGCTTTTATGAAAAAAAAATGCAGAGTATAGATAGGTAAGCTTCACTTTCATTTGTTTATCAATTTATCATATAGGTACATATTATAACTAAATGGAGACCCTAGCTAAGTATGTATGTGTATTACGTACTCGTAATTTATCATAGACATAACTAGTCTTGTATTCAAGGCAGTCAATCACATGTGTTTTTACCATGGGAAGATTGAAAGACATACGTGATTGTAGGGCTCCGTTTGGTGAAATTTATTAACCCCAATAAATACTACAATTGTCAGCTAGGATCTAATCTATTAGAACCTATTGTAGGTATGTTTGAAGTTTTTGTGTGTTATATTAAGTAAAACAACTTACATAGACTTACTTACTTTAATCGATAAGATCAATTTAATGGAAGTATTATTTATTTAAACACATAATTTACAAATATAAACAATTAAATTGGTACTTAGGTATTTTTTGTGCAATAAGTAGGCTGGTTAAAAGTCATTAAAGTATTCAATATAAAGTGAGAATGAGATGCAAACTCTTTTAATGTTACGAAATTAAATACTGGCCGGTAACGCTAATCTATCTAGCTGATTGCTATGAAAAAAAAAAACTAACTGTCTTTTGTTTAAAAAAATATACGGTAATTTCTTTGCAATGCTATTGAGTACGTTAGCGAAAATGGAGAAAATTTAACTGCGCGCCGTTATCAAATACTTGTATTTGAAAATTTTTTCTACGGACTAAGTCAATTTGGATTTGCGGGACACTTTAGGGTCTAATGCTCCTCCGTATTCGACAGTCGCACGTTGGTGCGCCGAATTTAGACGTGGAAGAACATCGACAATGGACGACCCCCGCCCCGGACGCCCTACTACAGCAGTAACTGAAGAAATTGTGAAAAAAGTCGAAAACTCAGTTTTAACGGATCGTCGTGTCACAGTTCGTTTTATTGCTGAAAATGTAAAGATTTCAACGGGGAGCGTGCATAATATTTTACATGAACGCTTGGGTATGAAAAAGGTATCTGCGCGTTGGGTACCAAGAATGCTTACTGACACGCAAAAACAAACTAGACTAGAGATTTGTCAAGAAGCTTTGAACCTGATGCAGCAAGACCGGGAACTTTTTTTGGCGCGATTTATAACAATGGACGAAACATGGCTCCATCATTACGACCCTGAAACGAAACTGCAGTCTATGACATGGAAAAGGCCATCATCTCCAACTCCGAAGAAATTCAAGGTGAGCCCATCTGCCGGTAAGGTCATGGGCTCTGTTTTTTGGGATGGTAAAGGGGTATTAATGATTGAGTATCTCGAGCATGGAGCCACTATTACGGGCACTTTATACGCCAAACAAATAGCAACATTGCGCAATGAGATCCGCGAAAAACGGCGAGGTAAACTCTCGAAAGTTGTGCTGTTCTACCAGGACAATGCCCAGGCACACAAGTCCGCCGTTGCAATGGCTGCAATTCGTGACGCTGGGTTCGATATCCTTAAGCATCCTCCGTATTCACCAGATCTCGCTCCCAGTGATTTCTACCTATTTCCGAGGTTGAAACAATACCTGAGAGGCCAACAATAGCGGTAGTCGCTGCAGTACAAGATTTTTTGAGTACTCAAGATGAGACCTTTTTTAAAAATGGAATTTTAAGTTTAGAAAAAAGATATACTAAGTGTATTATGCTAAAAGGTGACTATGTCGAAAAATAAAATGACATTTAGTAAAAGTTGTTTATAACATACTCATTCTCACTTTTTATTGAACGCCCCTAGTAGATCCTCTTACCTTCATGCTAGGATAACCTGTGTTATGAAGATCAGCGGTTTGGTATTGGAATGCTAAGTTAGCAATTTCACTTCAATCATGCGCAACGAAGCATTTTAGTTTTAGGTACTCATATAATCATTGACAAGAAAGAATACATATACATGTTTATTAAATGTATAAAAGGAAACTTAATCTAAATACGTTATTTTAAACCTGATTTAAATAGGAAATGCTGCTTTGTGCACAATGCGACGGAGGCCATTTTTAGATTTAATTTAGTTTTAAGCTACTACTTTTTGTTTTCAGACATTTTAGTTTAGTTTCATAGGTTCCTCTTTTAATAAATTTTAATAAAATTGTCCCTAAGCAAACGTTAGCCATCTTTAAAAAAAATGACATCTTTGACATGATTATTAGTGATATTAGCGGTTAAAACTATTTATAAAGAAATGGAAACATTTAGTGTTCCCCATGTTTATTGGTGAGGTAGGCAATTATAAGTTATGACATGTCATCCGTGGCGCAGTGCAGTATGAATAAAATATCTCATTTCTCATTTTCATCACCGAAAGCGCCGGTAACAAACATAACTAGGATTGAAGCTCGTAAAACTTTATAGCTCATGGTGAAAATTTGCAATGATGTGATGAAATTTATTTATTTTATTTGCTACTGTGGCATTCGTTCATAGTGCTTTGTGTGAATTTTTATAACTGAGGTGAAACTTCAAACCCATACGAATAAACTAGCTTTATTCCGTAGCTTCGCTACCGGGAAAGAATAAATAAAAAAAATCGAAATTCGAAAAAAATGTGAAAGATCCTTTGTGCACCTCTGTGATATCAAACAACGGTTGCGAAATTTGCAGTGCTATGCAGTGGTATAGTCTGCATTATATGTCTGTCAGTCAATTAGTTAGTAACTTAATTTAGACTCCAACTTAAACTAATTAGGGCGGAGTTCAAAAAGTAGGGCAACTTAACACCGGTAGTTAAAATTTGTAAGTATTAAATTTTTCCGTTGGAACACAAAAAGTAACCTCCAGTCAGTTGTTTTGTATGGTTATACAATCCAAATATTATTCTTTATTGAACACCAAAAACAGTACAGTAGTCGGTAACTATCATTTAACGTGGTCCAAATATTTGGTCTCCACCCATTTAAAAAAAAAAATTATTGCGTTAAATGTTGTGGTGAGGATCTAAAAATTATGTACAGATTCAGAATTGAACCTGTAGGGGGTAGAGGAATATACTTATAGTTCGTAGAAGGAACCACATACTTAACAATGTACCTTAAATTAAGTCTCAAAATTAAAACAATTTGGCACTTTCTTCAAAATTAGCTAGATAAAAGCTAATGCCTAAAGCTAAATTAAACGCATTTAAAAAGGTCAATAGGTAAATGATGTCATAGAATACTCGTAATTCTCGATATTAATGCGATCTTAATTGTATCTAGGATGATTTCAGTTCGAGCTGAGGAAATCATGACAACAATTAAATATTATAATATGTATTGCTTTGAAACTATTATGTTTATTATTTGTTGTATAATAAAGACCCATTGTATCGTGTCGTATCGTAAGGACTGCCTAATAAGTCTTAGGACTTGGTTGAAGGTAGGGTAAAATAATTAGGATCACTAGCACTGATCCATCATTTAGCAATTTTTCTATTTTTGTTACCTTTCCTTTAGTTTGTCATTGTAAAAAAAATCGTGCGTGCAGCTCCTCTGCGCGGTTGAAGTGCAACTTCGTAATGTGGAAATGAAAAAGGCACTTATAAGTTCTATTGATGTATACATCAATAGAACCTTATTGCAATAACTTAAAGAACTAAATTTACTTATGCATCTATGTGTTTAAATTACTCACCAGATAGCGCTTTTATCAAGTCTCATACAAATTTGCACAGACAGTGTGTGTGCTGCATCGCACTGTCGAAGTTTTTAACATCCGTTAGTATATACACAATGCGAGATTACTTGCTTCGGCAGTGCATATACTAATGCTTTCATACCCCCTCCATGGTAGCGTTAAACGATTAACGCGACCTTGTTGGAAGTCGCATTAGAAGTTTCACTTCAAAAAGATTTGCATTCGCAGTGAACATTGTAGGTATGCTTTTAGCATGACATCCAATGATTTAAACTACTTAATTTTTCTGTCTAATAAAAATACTCCTTTTATAAAAAAAAATTGGGAAGAGCTCGGAATGTCCGGACTATTGTCACTTTGACGTAAAAAATTTACTCAGTACCAATATCAATTTACTAGCTTTTTCCCGCGACTCCGTCCGCGTGGAATTAGTAATTTGGGCAGCTTATTTTTTTTATCGCTTTTTCATCAATTATGGCTCTCCTTAGTTCCTCGATATTAAAAAAATACCCCCCCGCAACCCCCCCGCACCCTCCAACCCGCTCCCTCCCGCACTCCCCCCGCACAGCAACCACGACCCCCCCCCCCCGCACCCCTCCGCACCACCTGCACGCCCTCCCACACAGCACCCCCCACACACCCGCGTTCGTCCCAAATCAAGCGTGCCCTATAGAAGTTTTACTTCAAGTTTTATTTTGTCAAATATCTTGAAAACGGTGCATCCTACGGCAAAATCAATGAAATGTTCATCCCCCCTTAAAACTCCCGCACACCACCCCCGCACCCTCAACCCCTCACCCCTCCCCCCCCACCCCCCTGGTGTTAACACTGAAAGAATTTTTGAAATCGGAGCAGTAGTTCCTGAGATTAGCGCCTATATAGAAGTTTTACTTCAAAACCCCCGATTTTGAAACGTTCTTCCGCTCCGCTCAGCTCCTATTGGTGTTAGCGTGATGATATATAGCCTATAGCCTTCCTCGATAAATGGGCTATCTAACACTGAAAGAATTTTTCAAATCGGAGCTACTGCTACTGTTCCTGAGATTAGCGCGTTCAAACAAACAAACAAACAAACTCTTCAGCTTCATATATTAGTATAGATTAGACAGCAAATGGGAGTTAATCCGTTACACGAGTTCAACCGGCCACATCATTTCAAAGGCTTTCAAGGATTTCTCTTGTAAAATGAAACTGGCTAGCAGTACAGTTGGCAGTAATTTATATGGGGCGGCTTCGACGCAGTTTGACAAGCTCTGATTTATGGACGAGCTCCTAACTGCGCAGACGTGCGCTTTTGCTGACTCCGCATATCGCTTTGTGTCGATCACAAGCGTTTTTGCTACGTAGACGATATTATACTTGACTAACCAGTGACATCTGAAAAACAAAATGAATAAATTAGTGTTTTTCGTAGATCGTTAAATGCCTATGCAGGTAGGTACAGTATAGCATGATCGCGCTACATTTCCGCGTTTGTGAAGAGAGACGGAGTAATATCTAGTAAATTATCGTCCGCCTCTTCTTTTTCCACTTGGCGCTAATAACTACATAACTATAATGGTTAATAATCTTAATAATACTTATTCTAGATTGTGAATGGTCGAATGATTGTTTCTTCATAACGCAAAAAAGCACAACGAATTTGAATGAAATTCAGCACATATATAGCTCTTAACCTGGATTAATACATAGGACACTATTTTGTCCCGGAAAATGCTTAATTCCTGCTGAGGAGTCATAGGCATAGTTACAAAAATTATCACTATTATCCTATCCTAAATTGGCACTATTATCCTATCTTTTAATTTTGGCAACGTCAGAACATGAACAAATAAATACAGGTATCACACTAACTAAAACTAAGAAACCTGCTTTATATTATGATATAAATATAATACGAACCCAACTACGACCCCCCCATCGTCAACAAATCCCTGATCTTTCAATAACAAAAGAACGTTCAAGTAAATTCATCTAAATACCTAAGTATAACAGAAAAACCGTTGGGGAAGGTAGGAGAGATATAACAATGGGCTGGTAGGCAGACGCTTGTGTCCCTATTCAAGTTCCCGGAGGATTTGGAGGGGGACCCGGCTGGCCCACTTTCCTCGCTGCGCTTTCTTTCAGCGACGCGTAATGACGTCTCGGTGGGGAAACTTGGAAATATTAAAATGAGCAAGCACTTGTTTCGTTCGTAAAACGAGTATTCCTCAAGCCTTCGCACCTTCGTAGTCTTTTTAGGATTCCGCTTGCGAACAAAGCGCCTCGATGAACTAGGTTGCGTGCTCTGCTCGGCTTAGCTTTATCATGTCACTTTATTTTCAACTTTCGCTGCAGCTCTGCTCCTAATATTTCTCGAACGTCAGAGTATTAAAATATTTTACACAACATCTTTTTTATGTGTAGGTAAATAGATAGGTATTAGAGTTTTTCGTATCAGTAACTAAATAAATTAGATAAATAAATAAATTATGGGACGATTGACACCAATTGTCCTAGACCCAAACTAAGCAAAGCTTGTACTATGGGTACTGGACAACGGATAAACTTACTTACTTATGTTGATAAATACATAATACTTAAATAAATAATAAACTTCCAAGACTAGAGCACAAACATTCGTATTTTTCATACAAATATCTGCTCCGAAACCCGGGACCTTAAGCTTCATAATCAGGTTCTCTTATCAGAAGGCTAGGTATGTGTGTTATGATTATGACAATAAATAAGACTAATATTATTTATTTTATTAGCAGTACGGCTGCTCACCGAATCTAAGATTATTTAAAAGCGAAAAAGTTTTTTCGGGTGCGCCGGTGGGATTCGATCCCACGTCTCCTGGGTATGCGCCCCAACGGGTGTTCTACCAATTGAACCACGTCGCATCCAACCGACTCCCCCGAAATTCTTAATCGCTTACATACGCCAACAGTGGCGTGTGGTAACATCCATCGCAGCTTCTAATAGTTGCGATGGATGTTACCACACGCCACGGGCCACACGCCACGGGTTCGAATCCCACCGGCGCACCCGAAAAAACTTTTTCGCTTTTAAATAATCTTAAATAATAAAAAAGACTACCTATGAGTTCAGTAAAGATTTGTCTATCTAAGTAAACTAGACTTACGCTATTAAAGTGGAAGAAGTAGTTACGATATACAGCTGGAATCCGAGGGTTGTCGTTAAAGTAAATAAAAAGGCAGTAATTTTAGTAGCTGTTACAATTAAAAAAATAAAAACAGTTAAATCATTGACTATATTTTTATGAAAATCACACATGATCATAAGCATACAGATTTAATGGAGCTGTCATATTATTTTATCTTATTACCATAAATCAAATGTCTCCGTTGACAAAATTATTTTTTACTCCGCGTGCCAAATAGTTTCAAAGTACTTGCCGTAGAGATAGTAAAATGTTGAACGAGGGCCAAATATTTATTCAAAGGGTGACAGTTCATGTGAATGGCACCATAATTTGCTCCCGGGTTTCTTTCTATTTTATGGAATATTTTATTCAGTAAGTAATACCTCTCTAGAACCCTCGGCCAACGATCGCATCGTCCTGACCGCTTTTATTTCAATTGCAAATCGACATTCAAATATTGCAAAATGAAAGAAAATCTAATTTTTACTTAATACTATATTATATAAATTTGCTAAATAGATTAGATACCGGCAACGAAGAATAGAATCGTTAAGAAATAAAGAAGAATACGAGGGGGGGATTGCTTCAGGAAAAGTCCCCAGTGAGTAATGCCTCCTGCGATTTAGCTGTCAGCCTCGATAGAGGGCGTTCGACGCCAATGATTTATGCCCCGCTCTCTTAGCTGAAATGCTAAAATATCTTATGTGCACCCCAGCTTAGCTTCACTGCAAATGTTTGAGTTCTGAACTTTGCATTTTACAGCGGTAGCGCAATTTACTTTATTGTTGGCGCTTGCACCGATATCCATACCGTTGTTTTGTTTATGACGGCGCTTAGGTTAGTGATGGTACTCAACGCCGGACTTATCGCTGAGGACTTGGCGCTCTAACTTATGAATGTAAAACAAATGTGTACAATGGTATTGTTAGGGAAGTAAAGGCATGTTTAGATAAAATTTGTACAATCGCTGTCAGAAATATAGAGGTATAGCCCAAAAATATGACCACGAGCTCTAATATCTCTGAGAATAGGTTCGGACTCACGAAGGTATTTTGTAATTATTTGACAGCTCGAGTTGCGGTGATAACGTGTAATGTACCTAAGTATAATGAAATTAATGAAAAATTCAAATACTACAATACTTAGTTAATGGCTTGTAATCATGTTGAATAGGTATCTTATTTCAGACTGATAGGCCTTTGAAAATTGCTCTGCGAAATTTGGTCCTTCCTTTGATCATTATAAGGAAGAATTACGAGTGGCGACGTCTAAGGGCTAAACCCTTTTGTCTTAAAATGACCTAGGTACACATAGACATGCCAGAGTCAGCTTAGTCCAACAAATCGCCCAAAATCGTACAGAGTAGACGAGTTGCGGAAAATACATTTATCATGGCGGTGTAAGTATGTACCGAATGTCTCGGAGCAACAACATAAATCATTAGCATTTTGTCCTTCGCACCGCCCCGGTCGCTTGATGGCTCGACGCGAGTGCCGAGAGACGAGCGAGCGACAACCATTTCAACCGAAAGTATGTCGACCTTTCAAATGGAATGCACACACTTTAGGAGAGATGGAGAATTAAAAGTAATCCGACGAAGTCGCGTGTTAGAGCACTTTTCTGAAAAAGCTGTGAGTTCTGGAAAAGCTTTCATGTATGTACCTACAGTCAAATGTAAAAATATGGGTGCACACAACTTGCTCATAAATATGTCCCATTGTTCTTATGTCGTCGAATTGAGGTATAGGTATATAACGATGGGAGGATTAAATCGATACCTACTTATTTTTGCACTTGACTGTACGTATTTAGAAATTTTTGACGTAAACTACAGGGTTATTTGTAATTCACTGACATCCTCTTAACCCTGAATTCCTATCACTCAAACAAATGTTTCTTGTTTTACGACTTTTTAAAATGAAGCACTTTTTCCCATACATATACACAGAGTATCGTAAAAATAAGAGGTCATCTCAAATTTTCAAAACGTTATTACACCAAAAATATTAAGTTATGACAAAAGTCGTAAAACAAAAAACATTTGTTTAAGTGGTAGGAGTTTAGGGTTAAAAGGATGCTAGTGAATTATAAATAACCCTGTATAAAGCGAAACATAGAGACAGGTCCTGTGCCATTCGCTCCAAACGTGTTCCCGCATCGTAAACCAGGTCATTGTTCCATTTTTTTGGAGGCCTACCTAGGTGCATTGCGTTTTTCGGTCCATTGACGCCATACAAGAACCCCCCGCATCTTTGGCTATTGGCTTTTGGCCCCATCGGCCATCAGTTCTACAAGCGATGTGCCCTGCTTACTATCACCTTCTTTCATCATTTAAGCCTATGCGTCTGCTTCAGACGTATTATATAGTGTACTGCCTGTGCACAACGCTTTTCGTGGCTGATTAGCCCGATGCGAGAGCGACATGTTCATCCTGACAAGAGAAGTTCTTTATTTTAAATTAAATAAACAGAATGCGTGTCTAAAAAATAATTGTAAAAAAAGCTCGAGCGGGCATAATATTTATACAGAACTTACAATAAAAATAACGTAAACAGTATACTGTCTGGTGCGCATCGTTTAGCGTTGGGGAGTCATAACTGACCTAACCGAGTATGATTCATGATTCACACCTCGGACATAAAAGTGCCCTTAAAACCACTGTAGTGTCATATTATGCATTACAATAGTAGTATGGTGATGCGGACTTACCCCGTATATGGACTTTCCCGGACTTTATGACATGTAATCGTGTTTCACGAGTTATCGTCAATGTCTATTGTTAAAGAATTAATAAATAAACATCTTCACATACACACACAATACAATACAATACAAATATTCTTTATTGATCACCAAAAACAGTACAGTGACATTACAAAAATAAAAATTCAGGTAGACAATAGGCGGTCTTATCGCTAAAAAGCGATCTCTTCCAGACAACCAATTACTCAGAAATTAATAAATATCAACAGACGAATGTAGGTGGCAGAAATAACTATTAGCGTTTTAAAAGGAAAAACCACCATGATATGTCAATACGGTACATTGGACACGAGTAAAGACTAACAGCGTTGCTAGGACACAGTAGAAGAACACAATACATATTTAAACACAAGGAGGTTTACAATCTCTAACACCACCCCTTAAACCGATCTTGTGAACTACATACACGCTGTTGACTATCTAAACGTAAGTCATTCACAAAAGACTTGTGTTTGTCTACCGACAAAGGTTTTGTTAAGACATCCGCCGTCATTTTGGACGTTGGCATAAAATTAACATTAACTGCGCCACTGTTCACCGCCTCCCGGACGAAATGATGACGTATGTCTATATGTTTCGACCTACCATGAAACATAGTATTTTTAGCTAGATTTATAGCCGACTGATTATCATTGAAAATTATTATATCTACTTGCTTACCTATACATTCATTGAGGAAAGTCTTTATAAACAATGCCTCCTTACATGCATCAGAAAGTGACATATACTCCGCCTCGGTAGTTGATAACGCGACGGTACGTTGTTTCCTACTTTCCCAGCAAGTAACAGAATTTCCAATTTTGAAGACATAGCCCGTATAAGACCGTCTATCAATCTCATTAGAAGCCCAGTCTGCGTCTGCAAATCCCGTCACAGATAAACGACTGCTCTTCTCATAGGTAATGCTGTAGTTAACTGTACCTCTGAGATAACGCAACACGCGTTTAGCCGCTTTCCAGTGGACTTCAGAATAACAGTTATTGAACTGACTCAACACGCTGACAGCGCGACATATATCAGGACGCGAACAAACAGCAACATACATAAGACAACCTATCAACTCACGATATTCTAAGCTGTCATCTTTCCCTTCAGCTTTACTTAATTTCTGACACTGCATCGGAGTCTCAACAGGCTTACAGTCTTGCATTTTATACTTTTCCAGTATCTTCTGGATGTATGCGCTTTGATCAAGCTCAATATTGCCATTCTGTTTCCTGATTCTTAATCCTAGAACTCTTTCTACAGGACCAAGATCTTTCATCACAAACTCTTTCATCAATAATTCTTTAATCTTGACTTTTTCCGCATTATAATTGCTAAATATTACTAGATCATCGACATAAAGAGCGATGATTACAAGCTTATCGCCATTTCTCTTAATGTAGACGCATGGTTCCGAGATCAATCTCTTGAACTTTAGTTTATTTACAAGTACGTGATTAATCTTCTCATTCCATGATTTAGGCGCTTGTTTTAGACCATATACAGCCTTATGTAGTCGATACACTTTATTCTTGCATTTTCCTGCTTCGAAGCCTTCTGAAATTTCCAGGTGGTGTAGTTGCTCACCCCGGAGAGTTTTTCAACATTTATTTGACTACCCATGTTCGTGAACTTTTTGATTACGTTTTAATTATTATATTGTAATCACATGCGTGTTTTTATACGCTCTGCTACCATATTAGCGTTTTAAAAGGAAAAACCACCATGATATGTCAATACGGTATATTGGACACGAGTAAAGACTAACAGCGTTGCTAGGACACAGTAGAAGAACACAATACATATTTTCTCAAACATGCTATGAAATATTGACGTTATGTTCCTTAAAATACGCCACGAACTGTCACGTTGCAGGTGCGGCTAGACGAGAGGTCAATAATGGAATTTCATACAACATTGCTGGCCAAGGCCAGCAAAGTGATCGTCTATTGTTTTATGTGACACAGCACCATGACGTTTAATAGGTCGACGTGGTCGACGTGGATGGATGGATGGACGGACGGACGGACGGACGGACGGAGGGATGGATGGATGTTGATGGATGGATGGATGGATGGATGTTGATGGATGTTGATGGATGTTGATGGATGTTGATGGATGTTGGTTGATGGTTGTTGATGGATGTTGATGGATGTTGATGGTTGTTGATGGATGTTGATGGATGGATGGATGGATGCATGTTGATGGATGTTCTTGTTCATGGATGTTGATGGATGTTCTTGTTCATGGATGTTGATGGATGTTGATGGATGTTGATGGATGTTGATGGATGTTGATGGATGTTGATGATGTTGTTGGATGTTGATGGATGTTGATGGATGTTGATGGATGTTGATGGATGTTGATGGATGTTGGTTGATGGATGTTGATGGATGTTGATGGATGTTGATGGTTGTTGATGGATGTTGATGGATGGATGGATGGATGCATGTTGATGGATGTTCTTGTTCATGGATGTTGATGGATGTTGATGGATGTTGATGGATGTTGATGGATGTTGATGATGTTGTTGGTGATGGTGATGGTGATGGTGATGATAATGGCGGTGATGATGGTGGTGATGATGATGATGCATGTTTGAGAAAAACTCTATACAAGCCTTGGCCACGAACAGGGATTGCCGGCCTCGTATCTCTAGATGGCCTCGTTAACACTCGGCCATCTATAACTACTCGGCCGGCAATCCCCTATTTCGCGGCCGCTGCAGTAATGTACTATTAAACACAAGGAGGTTTACAATCTCTAACAATAACAGACAAGAGAAACAAGACAGAAATAACAGACAAGAGAATCATGAACTATAGTCCGATGCTATATTCATTTCTTTTACATAAAACTGAACCGTGATTGACCCCTATATCACCTGATGCAAAGTACAGATGAGGCCAAAGGTGTATGTATCTGACTGGTTCAGTAAAAAAAAAAATTAAATATAGGTATGATGCAATGTATGTTTATAATTTATTCTTGTCATACAAAATCTAAATTAATCCGTAAATATCCCGTAAGTATGACAAATCTCTTATTGTTTAATAATTTTTTATTTTTTATTATACCTACATATAATTTAATTGAGTGGGCCCACCTAAAGTAGATACGAGGGGCGTTCAATATAAAGTGAGAATGAGATGCAAACTCTTTTAATATTACGAAATTAAATACTGGCCGGTAAAGCTAATCTATCTAGCTGATTGCTATGAAAAAAAAAAACAAACTGTCTTTTGTTTAAAAAAATATACGGTAATTTCTTTGCAATGCTATTGAGTACGTTAGCGAAAATGGAGAAAATTGAACTGCGCGCCGTTACTTGTATTTGAAAAATTTTTCTACGGACCATGTCAATTTGGATTTGCGGGACACTTTAGGGTCTAATGCTCCTCCATATTCGACAGTCGCACGTTGGTGCGCCGAATTTAGACGTGGAAGAACATCGACAATGGACGACGTCGTGTCACAGTTCGTTTTATTGCTGAAAATGTAAAGATTTCAACGGGGAGCGTGCATAATATTTTACATAAACGCTTGGGTATGAAAAAGGTATCTGCGCGTTGGGTACCAAGAATGCTTACTGACACGCAAAAACAAACTAGACTAGAGATTTGTCAAGAAGCTTTGAACCTGATGCAGCAAGATCGGGAACTTTTTTTGGCGCGATTTATAACAATGGACGAAACATGGTTCCATCATTACGACCCTGAAACGAAACTGCAGTCTATGACATGGAAAAGGCCATCATCTCCAACTCCGAAGAAATTCAAGGTGAGCCCATCTGCCGGTAAGGTCATGGGCTCTGTTTTTTAGGATGGTAAAGGGGTATTAATGATTGAGTATCTCCAGCATTGAGCCACTATTACGGGCACTTTATACGCCAAACAAATAGCAACATTGCGCAATGAGATCCGCGAAAAACAGCGAGGTAAACTCTCGAAAGTTGTGCTGTTCCACCAGGACAATGCCCCGGCACACAAGTCCGCCGTTGCAATGGCTGCAATTCGTGATGATGGGTTCGATATCCTTAAGCATCCTCCGTATTCACCAGATTTCGCTCCCAGTGATTTCTACCTATTTCCGAGATTGAAACAATACCTGAGAGGCCAGAAATTTGAAGACGACGACGCGGTAGTCGCTGCAGTACAAGATTTTTTAAGTACTCAAGATGAGACCTTTTTTAAAAATGGAATTTTAAGTTTAGAAAAAAGATATACTAAGTGTATTATGCTAAAAGGTGACTATGTCGAAAAATAAAATGACAGTTACTTAGTAAAAGTTGTTTATAACATACTCATTCTCACTTTTTATTGAACGCCCCTAGTACATAGATGCCTCCGCTGTTCGCTCTAAAGTCGCGCCAAAACTTGAGTCAGGCAGCAATTGGGAATCGAAACATGGATTAATAAAACAACAGGTTCTTTCCATCACTTCACTTGCTCATTAATATTTCTTGACAGCCTCCGAATGAGAAACGTACGTGATACTCGTAGCAATTTCATTTCTGTAACAAATCGACTTTTCATTTGCAATTCATAGTGTCATTATTTAAGGGATTTCGGGATCTAAATTAACACTTAGGTTTCGGAGATGGTACGGTAGCGGTATCTTGAACGTTGTGAGCGTTTACTTACGAATATCAATTGCGGTGTATGCCTATTTAATATGAACAGTTAGAGTAACTTTTGTTCTACTAATAAGTAAATGTATTCTATCCTACTTAAATTATAAATGATAAAGTGAAGATGTTTGGATGTTTAGATGTATGGATATTTTGGATGTTTAAATGTTTGTCAGTCAATCACGCGATAACGGCTAACGATGAAATTTGGCGTACAAATTGTCAATAATCTGAGTTCAATAAGAATAATATTTCTGTGCAAAAATGTAGCGGTGAACACAGTTGGTAAAACGACTTTGATTGCGTACATTTTGCTTAAACAAGCATGAATATATTACTTATTTGAGACATAGGATACTTCATCATCCCAGCCTATATACGCCCACTGCCTGCTGCCCTGATACAGACCTCCTCTCAGAATGAGAGGGCTTGGGCGATGGGAACTTCACACATATCATTGAATTTCTTCGCAGGTGTATGCAGGTTCCCTCACGGTGTTTTATGTTTTGTGTTGTTTCATAGTAAATTTCAAATGTAATTTCAACATAGGATACTTGATATTCCGATAATGCGCTTCTCTGGGATCATATTTTAACTTTAAACAAGACAAGAGGGCGCTGTCCAAGGACGTTGAGGTAGGCACCTCAGCTTTTTTTTTATTATTATGAGATAGGCAAACGAGCAAGTGGGTCATCTGATGGAAACTGATCACCATCGTCCATAAATATCAACAACTCAAAGAGAGTCACTGATCTGTTGCCGTCCTTTAAAAAAGAGAGGGGATAGGGGAGAGGGAGGGGAGAGGTATTGGGCCCCCGGCACTCTCACTGACCCTACGAAACGCAGCAGGAGTACTGCTGTTTCACGCAAGTGTTCTGTGAGAGGGTGGTACTGCCCCGGACCAGCCGGCCCATTCGTGATGCAGCGGCTAGCTACAACTCCATCCAACATGGTTCTATCACTACTAAACTGCTTTCAAGATAACGCGTTTAACTTAGCCTGCAATCAATAGATGGCGTTGTCCGACCAAACGTTTTGCTCTAAGATTATAAATGTTTCTCTTGAAGGTACAGTAAAATTACATAAAGTTTACCACTGACAGATCGTTTGCCTTCATTTCATATTCAACTTTAACAACCTACAAATAAAGCCAATTTTAGAATACTGTTACCCACGTTTGCAGATTTTGTAATAACTACTTTATTTGTATGGTGTTAAAGTTGGAAATGAAATGAAGGCAAGCAATCTGTCAGTGGTAAACTAAAAGTAAACGTATTGTATAGTCGCAGAATGAAAAGGTTCACCACTTTTAGATCTTAACTCGTTGACATAAAGTCGAAAAGTGACGAACCTTTTCATTCCGCGACTGTACATATTTCGAATTAGGCGAAGCCACGAATTAAAACTAGTAAATGTATGTTGTGATTGCTTACTTAGGAATATCAATTGCGGTGTAACTATATGAACAGTTGGAGTAACTTGTCCTAGTTATAAATATATGTATGCATAACGCATAAGGAATAGGTGCTTCAGCGTTCTCAACGTTTAGCGGAACAAATAGTTGCCGCCTAAGTAGGCATAAGGGGAATTACTATCGAGGCAATAATACGCAACAGAGCTGTCAATACGTTATCTATAATAATCATACATTACTATGATTCACAGCTTGTTTCTCAGCTAGTGAACTGCAATTATATATTCAGTTTATTACGCTGTAGTATCATTAATAAAAGCAAGTGAGAATGTCGGGCACGTGTTAGTGTTCGGTGTCTTTATTGAAATAATAATTAATGCTAGACTGCCTATTTCCTTTTATTTGTCACTCGTTTTGCGGTGGCCAAAGCGATTATAGCTCGCGTCACTGTCTGAAAATCACTTGAGTACAATCAGCAGCAGAATAGAATGAACGGTTAGGGCAATTGTGCACTACAATGAATTTTACTGTCCGGCAGTCCGAGTTTTTACGGTCCGATATGGCACGCCATTAAATGTATAGGACTGCCCGAGAGTAAAATTCATTGTAGTGCACAATCGCCCTATACATTTAATGGCGTGCCATATCGGACCGTAAAAACTCGGACTGCCGGGCAGTAAAATTCATTGTAGTGAACAATCGCTCTTACGGTGCTCACAATGATCTACACACGACCCTATTGAACAACTTATCAGCGCATCCTCCTCCGCTGGCTTGATGACTGTAGTTAGCAAAATACGTAAGGAAAATACATTTTGGTACTGATTTAAGGTACGCCGTGGTTGGTAAGTAATGGTAACCTAGTGGTTTGACCTATGGCCTCTCAAGCAGAGGGTGACGGGTTCGAGTCTGGGCTCGCTTCTCTGAGTTTGTTGGTATTTATGTGCGTGTACATTTGAAATTTCCCATGAGATTTACGGTGAAGCCCCCAAAGTAACCCGCATAAATCTGTGAAGAAATTCAATGGTGTGTGTGAAGTTGCCAATCTGCGCTGAACATGTGTGGAAACTATGGCCCGAGTCGTCTCATTCTGAGAGGAAGCCTGAGTCCTAGTCCTGTAGTCCGGATATGAAACATTGAAAAAAAAACCGGCCAAGTGTGAGTCGGACTCGCGCACCGAGGGTTCCGTACAAATTTGTAGTTATGTCAAAATATAATATGTACGCCGTAAACAGCCCTATCTATTATAATCCAGTGTTAGCAGAGCTCCACTTTTAACCCGTCACGCGTCCACCGTACTAAAATTAGTCCCTAACTTTTTTGTGCGGGACATGTCCTAGAGACTTCAGTAGTAGTCTCTAGGACATTTCCCGCAAAAAAAAGTTAGGGACTAACGTAGTCCCTGGGACGCGTGACGTAAAGTACTAGCCCTACTTCATAAAATGTACAGTGTGGAATCATTTTATATTGACAAGTCGGAACCCCCTTACAAAATTACAAATGTACAGTTTCAGATTTTTCCCTATACTTGTAGTATAAGACGGTATTAGCTAAGTTTCGTAGTTCTAGTTCAACGGAAATCTAATATATAAAAAATCTTGTGTCACGGTGTTTGTTATCGAACTCCTCCGAAACGGCTTGACGGATTTTTGTCTATAATTTGGTAAGTCTGAGAATAGGTCATAGGCTATTTTTAGGGTTCCGTAGTCAACTAGGAACCCTTATAGTTTCGCCATGTCTGTCCGTCTGTCTGTCTGTCCGCGGCTAAGCTCAGAGACTGTTAGTACTAGAAAGCTGTAATTTGGCATCAATATATATATCAGTCACGCCGACAAAGTGATTGAATAAAAAAAAGTAAAAAAATTTTTTTTAGGGTACCTCCCATAGACGTAAAGTGGGGGTGATTTTTTTTTCTCGGCTAACCCTATAGTGTGGGGTATGGTTGGATAGGTCTTTTAAAATCATTACGGGGTTGCTAACATGATTTTTCTACTAAGTGATCTGTTTGCGAAATATTCAACTTAAAAGTGAAAATTTTCATTAAAATCGGCCGTCCCCCCCCTCTAAAATCTAAGCTGTTGGGTGGAAAAATTTGAAAAAATTCAGAAGGGTAGTAAATATATCAAATTTACTAGGAAAATTATAGCGGCTAAGATTGCTTGGAAATTATTTGTAGTTTAAGAGTAAATAGTAGCCTAAGGTATAAAACATACCTAAACTTGGATGATTCCGTACACATACGAAATCCTTAGAAAAATTAACTTGATTTTTTCGTAATGGCTACGGAACCCTACCTTGGGCGAGTCCGACACGCTCTTGGCCGGTTTTTTTTATTCTTTGCAGACTGAGTCGCAGGCAACAGCTAGTACCATATACATTTTGATGACAGTGTATATACGTTTATTGTGGCATAGATGGTCGTATCTTTTTTTTACGTTAAAGAGTTTGATTTTTCACAGCTTCAAGGGACTAGTAGACTTAAGTATTTATATGGTTTTAACTTAGATAATTTCAGAGGTTTTAATTTAATTTTCAGCTCGATACCACCACGCGTTGCCGAGATAAAGGGTCGTGACAAACAGACGCATGGACGCACGGACAGCAAAGTGATCCTATAAGGGTTTCGTTTTTTCCTTTTGAGGTACGGAACCCTAAAAATGAAGCCTAGTCACTTGTAGTCGTGGCTGGGACGTTAACTTTACCCACGATCATATTGCGTTTTAAATATGCCAGTGTCAGAATATCTAATTAAAATTATACAGGGTAATTTTTAATCAGTGCACAAATTTTGATACGTGATTCAGTGTCGTTAATAGATCACGATTATCTGTTCAAGATTTTTTTTTACATTTTGAAATTTCGGTTGTTCATAGTAATTTTTCCAATAATTTAGTCGAGTTACCTACTATGAAAAATAAAAAAAAATAATTGATAAATACTATAAGGAAAAATACTGAAATTTGTTATTTTAATGACACGTATCACATATTAAAATTTATGCACTTATTAAATAACAAAAAATTAAACCGCCGAAAAAACTGAAAAGCAAAAAATAATACCTTTTTTGTTTGACCTTAATCTAGGTACCAGTTTGAAGTCGGTGCCTCAGCACTTAGCCAGGAGGAGTGGACCTATAATCGTCTACCTGATTGGCTCCTATCACTCCTCCTGGCTCGTGCTGAGGCACCGACTTCAAACTGGTACCTAGATTAAGGTCAAACAAAAAGGTATTATTTTTTGCTTTTCAGTTTTTTCGGCGGTTTAATTTTTTGTTAAAAAGTTTTTATTTTATACTTTTTCCATCCTTGGGGTAATTTTTTTTCCAAATTTATAATACCAACTTCAAGGTATTATAAATTTAATACAATCCCTATCTATCCAATAAAAATAATAATATAAAATAATTATGAAAATCAGACTACTCTGTAAAAAGTTAGTCAATCATCCCCTGTTTTCCTACCCTTAGGGTAGGAATATTATTTCCAAATTTAAATGGGACCACCCTCGGGGTATACGCTTTCCAATAAAAAAAGAATCATCAAAATCGGACTACTCTGTAAAAAGTTATGCGTGATCATACATAAAAAATAAAAAAAAATATACACGTCGAATTGAGAACCTCCTCCTTTTGTGTTCGTCGGTTGAAAATTACCCTGTATACTAATAGAATAAAAAAATTACTCGAACGTGTGAACAAACTTTCATCTGCACTAAAAGCTAATCAGGCCAGATACGTACATTATCTATTCTCTAGAAGGCCACATCATCTGGCGTGATGAGGGTCCCGATGCCCAGCCCAAGATTTAGGACGCTCTTTATGAGGGCCCGGATCCTTCTGCATATATTTATTGCGGCTCCCACGTCACCTGATATTTTGCTATTAAATACAGCGATACATCATTGTTCGTACGTTTTCCTGTTGAGTGTTATCCTATGTTTTTGTGAAAGCAAATGATGTGTTATGTTATGAATTTAAAAACGTTTTGTTATGATTTTATGTTATGCTTTTGTTTTTTTTTGTTTATAATAGGTACTCGTAATTATTGGGTGTTGTTGTAGAAGTAGACTTCTAGATACATTGCGTAGCTCGGTTTTTTTGAAGGCAAGAAGGGTAAAAATAGTTTTTATTCGAGTGCTAATATTGAGTAGAACTCCACAATATTTAATTAAAATCTAGAAAAAAAATATTTCTCAAGCCACAACAAAAGAACACAATATAAAATGCTAGTATGGATTTCCTTCCTGCTTCAATAACGGTACTCAATAATGAAATGTGGATATCACATTATGTTTTTAAACCTCAGTCTCTGCAAGAACCCATTTCGTTGAGCAATTAACTTCGTTACAGATTGAGCTCGAAAAATATATATAATAGGTACTGGCTTTGTAGCTCGCGCGACATTTCTATTCCTCTTATTGCTACTGGTTCTGTGAACTTCTCGTGAAATAATTGAAATATGATTTATTTTACGTTTCAAACCCCCATTTTGAAATGCTCCGCCATTTTGAAAATGACAACTTAAACTGAATCTACAAATAAATTTGCTCACATAATTTCATGTTTGAGAAATGCGACCTGTACATAGAGGAGAACTCGTTTAGGCCCAAACTGAAACGGCGTCGCTTCGCTCTCGCTCGGTCAATTAGTTGTGTACCTCTACCATGAGTTTACACTAGTTTACAGTGACCGTACTCGCTAGCGACGGCGTAAATGGTTTGTATGGAGAATTGTACTTCCGTAAGTGACCGCTAGAGGCGCTGTACAATTCTCCATACAAATAATTTACGCCATCGCTAGCGAGTACGGTCACGTAAACTAGTGTAAACTCATGGTAGAGGTACTGAGGAAGCAACATTAACTATTTAATTAAGCAACATTAATAGATGAGATTTTTCATTTATGTATCTATAGGTACGTCTGATTCGTCTTGGTATTTTTTCTGTATTCATAAAATTTCTAGATTCTACGAGCGTACCAGGGTCTTCATGATGGCTCAGCCTGTTTGTAACAGGACTACTGAAAACTTCAAGACACGTGCACGTTGCTTCGTATTTGAGGAGCCCGTATCATTTTATGGGCATGTTAAGAGAAACTCGTTACTTCAAGGCTGAGCATCGAATCTTCTATTTAATAATGGATGAAGAGGCAGATGCGTGAATCGATACTTACGACCGGGGCATCGATACAGTTTCGCAGAAATTTACTAATTTAATGTTCCGAACCGGTTTTTTTCTGATCTCATTGCGTAGCAAAAATCAAGGAACACGATCATGTAAAATTTTCAGGCTCAAAAAAATAAAATAGCCAATCCATTCAATGTTTCTTTCATAATCGAGTGTTGTTACGAAACATTGGATAAAAGGTCGCTCATTTTTTGCCTCGTAGAGTTACCGAAGCAAAATTGATACTTGTATCATTTTAACTCCATTTCGTAAAAGGGTATTGAAGGGGCGCAGGTACTTTATGGCGCTAATATCCTTTCCGTCGTTAAAAAAGACGATTGTTAACGCGGCAGCCATTACCCTAAAGGTAAAATCGGTAAGCTGAAAGCGTGGCATCGACGTGAATGATTTATAAACGAGGATAATACAGGGCATTAGCCAAACCACAACACGTACGCACACTGGATTTAGCAAAAAGAGATCCGCACCATTATTGCGTGGAAAGATTTATTAGCCAATGCAGGGCAGCTCCAGCTGGCGTTCATATTCCGTCATTTTTTGCGGAGTCTGTCAATACAATCGGATGTGGTCCCGCCAACATCGCGTTCAAATTCACTTCCGGTCACGTGCTGCTGCCATACTCGAGAACATGACTCAAGAAAACAGCTGACGGAAACTAGTTTTCAGTAAATAAAGAGCGGATTTAAGCACCGCCATAAAAACTTTAAGCGACGCCGTTAAACTAAAACTTTGTCTATGAATCTCTTCACGCAGAAATAAAATAGTTCCACGCAAATGGCGTACTAAGTTTAATAAAGAAGCAAACCTCTTGTTTAAAATTATTCGTCTGCTTATTAACAGGTCGATAATATCAGGCGAATTATTGCCCACGTGTTAGAATTCCCAGAGAAGCTTTCGCGTGCAGCTCCTGCTTCAAAACTTTGCTACACGAGTGACTGCTTTCAGAAGATTTTTCTTTTAAGAATGAGATATTTCTGTCCAATTTTATGAACGTAAACAACATTAGTCGATGCGTGCTCGTTCACGGTGAGTGTTTTCATAAAGTCTTAACTTTTTCGGACCGCACGCCGTGCTTACACGACGTCTGGCCACGTCGGATCCAGTGGCTACTCGTGCGTGTAACACCGCCCTACTTCTTTTATGTAATGCCATTTACCTTTTTTTTTCGATGACGGCGAAGACAAAGGGAGAGAGATGTTTTTCGCGCCGGTGTTTACTTTTTGTTTCAATGTTTAAAAGCTTTTATATTGCTTTTACATCGAATTAGATAAGTAGTTTGTTTGTTTTGTTTAACAGTTCAAGGTTAAACACCTGGGAATGGAAAGGGAGGCGGTTGCCTAGCCGTACAGTGGGGTGACAGTTGGGGGTCGGCATTATCTCACTTTATAATGAGGCGTACTTTGTTTGGCATGAGTACCCATAGGAACGTTGTCGTAACAAAATTCATGAATATGATATGGATTTAGACTATTCATAGAAATATGATAACATCCTTAGATTGCTTAATAATGGGTTATTTAGAAAATGAAGGATCCCTCAGACCTACTTATCTACTCGTAATACCGTACATAATGGAAGCAACAAACTTGGCCAGATTGGATAAACAACAGTGATTACCGTTGGTATATGCGATCAATACCTGGGTGATGTTGCGGTCATAATATACCTATTATAGTTGGTATTTGCACACGAAGTCGGCCGGGCTCGGGCTAGTTAGCTCGCAACAACAACCATTACCCACCAGTTTGTATCCAATCTTCGTAAACAGCGACCCGGGTTGTTATTGCCCATAAAAACGGACGAATAACACACAACCGGTCTATATTGAAAATATATCTCGGTCAGTGTGGACCTAAGAATGTGCAAGCCAGCGAAATCCATATCTAAAGCTAGGTGGCCGCCCTTCGTGAAATTATTGCACGCCACCGAAAATAGGTCAATTGCCTCCCTGTGAGAGCGAGAGATCCGCGCCACCATGGAAAATGATAGGGACGGAGGCTTTAATTCGTTAAGGTGACGTCACGAGGGTTTTAACAGAGTCGCACTTTTTTTTCGAGCTTTTGTTTCGGCAGGTGCGTTGCAGCTTCATGCACGTGTTCTCCTCCACAGTTTTATTTCTTCGTCGCTTCTGGTAATTTGTCACGGCCTTTAAATTTGTCGCACGTCGTGTTTTATTTTTCATGCGTGTCGCTTTTTCATTTCTTCAGACGATCACTAAGGCCCGAGATGCGTTTACAGAATTTGACGAAGGAAATGAGCGAGAGGAAACAAACGGGAGCACTTTGATCTCGCCTACGTTTGTTTTCACATAATCAGGAGAGTAGTCTTTGTGATCCGTGGGGCTATTGTGTTCTATCCGATAGCTTATCGACAGGTTTTTTTCAAATGTGCCAATCCAATAGGACAATATCAGGTTATTAAACATCCATTAGAGTAAACGCAAGTATTATAATAACTGTAAAAAGTTAACATCGTCGGAGGTTTGCAGCCAGTACCTTATATCTTTTCCTGCCCGTAATTAGTCTAAATAGCAGTTCCATTCCAATGTTTAAAATGTAGCACTGGATGTGAATTAGAAGTACGTATGATGGCCCTTACATGAGGAAAATAAAAGAACAAAGGCCAATATCCAACATAATTCTTAAAGTGGACCTCGCTTATTGCCCCACGAAATTCATACACGAATGCATTCTCAAACATGGTCTCGTTTGATTTCAATTTAATCATTTGTTGTATTTACAGTACCATTTATTGTGGGCGACCGTTTGATCCGGCCCTCGAGGTACTCGTTAAATACCTACTCAGAAAATCAAAGAAAATAACAGCGGGCCGATATTCGGAAAGCGGCGCGGCAAGTTAATGGCGGACTTTTCTGAATTAATGCAAGGCCTTGCGGCAAATAATTATTTGCTCTAATTAAACGTTCGCCAGAAGGCAGTCGTCGAGTTTTCTGGGCTCCTTTTGCCTCTTTTGAGAGTCAACCGAGTGTGTGATTAGGGGGGTGACGCAGCTTGTTCTACTATTAACCCACATGAGGCACTTGTTTGCCCGTTTGTCAGCGTCTCGAATAATTTACGTTTGTTGCTTAACACTTGTTAAGTTAGTCTGCCACGGTTACTGTTCGCTGCCTTTTGCTCATGCATGGGACGTTAGGGGCATCTCATTGGACATTAGAGTGACGTGTGCAAATCAATTATTGTGTTGAAATATATGTAGAACGGGTACCAAGTACCTTAAATACTCAAAATAAAAGTAAATAGACTGGTAAATTAACTGTGGCTTATTTGCTGGCCTATGTATTACTTAAGTTTTTCTTTAAGTTCACTCATTATATTGTGCCGTTTTTTGCCCAAATAAACATTAAACATTAAACAGTATGTTTATGTCTCTCTGTCTCAATTTTGTTTGTTCATTTAGCTGTAAATACGAATACTCGTAATTTGTGTAAATGTATGTAATAAATGTCCCAGGTATAATATGTAGTACATAACATATTTGTATATCACACTCTAACTATGTACGATCCATAAAATCTAATATAACAATCCTAGATATAGATAATATGATATAAATTCAATGGAAATATTCTACCTGAAACATTATAATAGGTAATTAGTTTTGATCTACCTCGTGCCTTTCATATAACCTAACATGTCTGAATATCCTTTAATCATGACTGTAATAATAAACAGCCTGTCTTTATTAAGAGATCGTCAACATATTAATTACAGAATAATATTTAGGACATCTTATGTTATTATATAAAGCGTATTTCAACATTGAGCTCGTATAACATACACCAAACAAACATGCTCCTTATCTAAGGTTACTCCTAAATAATACATGAAACTGAGTATATATGAAATAGATTATACTGTAATAACATCCGAATAGTCCCTCAGAAAGAATACGGTGTAACTTGTAATAGCATTCAAATTCCGCCCCAGTTCAATCGCGCTTTATTGTTCCCACTAGCTACAATATTTCCACTGCTGCAATAGAGCTATAAAATGGTTATATGAAGTCATAAAGTGCGCTGTAACACACCGGAGAACGTTTAATCTGCTGCAATTAATCTATCGATACTGCTCAGGCCTATTATAGCCCAGATTAAGCAGATTTAACTTTATGCTTCCCAATTATGTTTGTTTTAACTGCTGTTGTTTTGCAAGAGATGCCTAAAAAGGCTGAGGAAGCTGGTATCAATAAAAACCAACGCATTTATTGCCTTGATTATATTTTTACGAGTTATGATCATGAGTTTTCACACATTTTATCAAGTTTAGAATGTGCAAAAGGCGACTTAATTTAATTACTTCCTTAAAAGTACTGCAAGGCCTTGAAAAAAATTGATGTCAGATGAACGTTTTGTATTCACGGTATTAATAAATCTGTAACAAGTCGGTGTCTGTACATTGAAGATATTTGAGAAAAACTGTCACTAGGGCTATTTATTAGCGCAATAGAACCCGAAACAATGATTTTTAGAATTATTGTCTGTTTGTCTGTTTATCTGTTTGTCTGTTTGTCTGTTTGTCTGTGCGTTTGTGCGCGCTAATCTCAGAAACGGCTTAACCTAGAAGGATGCGGTTTTCACTGATATGTTGGTATTTTCTTGGATTAACATTTAGTGTTTGTTTCATTTCAATCGATTCACAAATAAGAAAGATACGTCTATTTAAAAAAAATATCGAATAGTTTTTAGTAGAATTAATAAGCTGAAGAGTTTGTTTGTTAGTTGTTTGAACCTGTAAGGGTAGAATTTGGTGAAACCATAGCCTGAATATAATATTATACCTGTATTTGTTACCTGAATTTCATGTACAATAAATGATTATAAAGAGTATTAAAAGGGTATTTAAAGGGTATTATAAAGGGTAGCCCCACCCAAAAGATGGCATCCAAAGCCACACAATGAGCCCAAAAGATCTCCGACCCACCCTTCCATCGCAGGGCAAAAGAAAGGAAGCCCGTAGTTATAGATAAATGCATATGGCAGGAAATCCCACCAACCCAACCAATAGCTCTAAGTAATTGTACAGAAACGGGCGAGGGTCGGTCAAGGAATAAACCAACGGGTAAAAACATAAAAGACCGACCTAAGCACCCCCCAGTGCCCAGCGGGAGAATGCATGCTCCTCTCCCGGTCTTCCAGCAAATGGCTGAGGCAGGACACTGTGGGTAGATTAAGTCCCCTCGCTACCCCTCCCCTCCTCAAAATATAAAGCACACGTTTTTTGTATTAATAATCAATAGAGAAGGGGACTTGTGACCGGGTTTTTTAGTCCGTGCAAGTCGGACACTGTCTGGGCCCTCTATTCCCAGTTCGTCCGAAGGGATTTTTCCCGAGCACAAGTCACTCTTCCTGCCCTAAAGTAAAAAATAGCAAAGACTTCGCGTCTTTGGCCCCTCTGGCGACTCATTAAAAAAAAAAATGATTATGATTATGATTATGAATAACGCGCTAATCTCAGGAACTACTGCTCCGATTTCAAAAATTCTTTCAGTGTTAGATAGCCCATTTATAGAGGAAGGCTATAGGCTATATATCATCACGCTAACACCAATAGGAGCGGAAGAATGTTTGAAAATCAGGGGTTTTTGAAGTAAAACTTCTATAGGCACGCTTGACTTGGGAGTACGGTGGTGAATGTGAACGCGGGTGTGCGGGGGGTTTGGTGGGGGTGGGGTTGGGAGGGGGTGAGGAGGGTTTGCGGGGGGGGGGGTAATTTTTTTATATCGAGGAACTAAGGAGAGCCATAATTGATGAAAAAGCTAATTTGAGAAAAAAAAATAAGCTGCCCAAATTACTAATTCCACGCGGACGGAGTCGCGGGAAAAAGCTAGTTTACAAATAAGTAAGTAATATGTATTTTGGACGGCGAAACTATTAATAATTTCGCTGACCACTAAGCGCTACCAGAACGGTTATTGCCTATTCATTAATTTTCCATCTCCATAGTCTATCATTTAATTAATTATAGGTCAATGTCTACTTTCTAATTTACTGAAATGGCATATTTAAATGAAATATTCAGAAATCAGAAGCTTTCAAAAGTATTTGATTAATTGGTCGCCGTCTCCTTGGGGCTTAGGTTTCATTTGTCAATTCCAAAGAAGTGTACAGAACCTGTCTCCCCCGGGCAGGGTTCCGCGACACTTGGAAAGGAAATGGAACTTTCAGCTTTGATAAAGTTTTAATATATTCTTCGGCAAGTTTCCAACTTTCGCAGGGCCCAGGTTATGACGGCTCTGTGCGCCGCTCGCGTTTCCCTTGCGTTTTTTTCCAGTTTTACCCGCACTTGAGACCCAGCGGGAAGGATTTAATATACAATGCCGCGTGTGCTGGGGTAGAATGGAGACTTTTGTTTATTACGGATTTACTGCCTGTGAGGGTTTCATATTTTATTTGTAGAGCGTATTTAACATACCTATACGGTAGGGAGGATCTGTGATGGTATTCTTTTACTCGACTGTTGGTTACGATTTCATACGTACATACCTACAATACGATTACCTGTCACTTCAGATTGATAAATATAATGATATTCTTTTAAATAGTTAAATTAAATTAGTTAAATAGTTAGTTTAAATAGTTTATTTTTTAGTCAGTTACGATTTTGCAGCTTGAAATATAGGGACCTGCCTGTATACGATAAGTATAAATCTATCTTTTGTACATAATGTAGTTTCCACTTATCAAGTAAAACAAGTTGAAAAAAGTATTTCGCGTCACAATTATGATTTGGCTTCTTTCTGGAAGATTTAAAGCAAAATTTTATTTCTTTCTCAACATTCGCCGGTGCCCAATAACAAAAACTTTTTATTCCAATGATTAATTTCAAAGTGTTTAATCCGTCTTTCAGATCGTGAGAACAGAAAAAGTTTCCCCGTTTATGAATTCCACAACAATCGGTGTTCTGATTACTTCGTTATGATTCGGATTTTATTTTACGCGAGAGTTGTATTTTCCCGTCATCTTTTTTTTAGGCTTAGCGTGCTTCCCTAGTCAACTGAGCTAGTCAAGATAATTATTGTTTATTCTAAACTGTCAAATACGAAAATCTGTAAGGGTGCGCTTGTATACAAGCAGACGAGCAATGCGAAGATGTGCAAAATCGAACAATTAGGTACATTTCAAATAGTGTCCGGCTCCGCTCCGCCAACCATTTATTTTTGCTGGTGTACATACATACAGCAATTTAAATAATATATTAAGAAAATAACTATAATAATGTTTTGTTATTGGCTCGGTAGAGATGATGTTATAATGGATTTTGCAGTAATAAGTTCACGTCTAGACGTGCCCGGAAGTAAAAGACAGAGAAGATAGCGTCCTTAGATATTATGAGAAGACTAGAATTTAGGAGTACTAAGTATCTTTTCTCGAGTCATTTTCGCCTCCAACGCGTCTGACAGCTGCATGTCATTGTGTCCGTAGTCTGTACTCATGGCTTAGGCATTTTGCACACGCACGACCTATCTCATTAATACGTAATAAGGGACGTTTTTGGAACAGTGCGAGTCACTTTTAGACTGGCATGCGTCGGGTATGCGTAAACAAATGAGGCATTCTGTGACGGAGTTTCGAAGACTTGAAGTTTGACGTAGGCTGTAAAAGTTTTGTAATATTATGCGCGGTATAATTTCACTGACGACACATTGCTCAGTTGAGACGAACAGTGCGTAAGCTGCGTTCCAATATGAGTCACGCTTCAAATAGTTTGAGATTAAAAATTGTTTCTTTTCTAAAATTTGCTGAAAATAAAACCAGAATTGGTACAATCTATTGGGGGAATGCTATAGGCGTATAAATTGCACACAACTCACAAAAATGCCTTTTATTTTGAGTGCTCTGCCCTGGTTGTTCTTCTTTTTAACCGACTTAAAAAAGAAAAGAACTTCTGGATTCGGTTCTATTTTTTTTATTTTTGGTTAAAATAACGTTGTAGCGCTATTCTGATGCTGAACTCTATTTATTCTCAATTGATAAATGGGTATATTGAATAATTATTTTAACCTGGAATTAAATCTGCAGTCGCTAGCATCCTAGTCGGGTTCTAATGAGTAAGCTTTCCAATTCATTAATTAAGAGTCATTAGATCGTTATTAAATTGTATACTATAGATTCAACTAATACCTGATGAAACTCTTCAGCTGTGACTGGTCACGTTTTGCGAACACCCTGCGTGTAGAATAACTAAGACAACCGCCGTCGCGACAAACAATGCTTTGATTGCTTCTAAATGAGGGCGATCCCAAAATCCGTCCTCGTCACTCAACAGCCAAACCCTATCTCCCATCCCGTTTCAACGCACAAGCGACTGGTGGCCCAATGATATTTGTGTTTGATTATAATTAAACTCATGTCCTCCTTCTTTGAAATGTCAAGCTGTCTTTAATTAAAGACTGACGCTTAATAATAGATCGGTCCCTTTTTGTCTGCAAACTCATATAACAAAACGAGAAACTGAGAAGTTCGCCATTCGCTGTGATAGTAATAATTATTATATTTAATCGTCTGTGACTCATGTTAGACGCTGCCAATTTAAAAGCGTTCATTGTATTTTGAGAACAAGATAAGTCATGTAATTGTTTAAGCGTTTGGTTGAGATGGAAATTAGTGCTTAATTTAGGAGCGTGTAGGAACTCTAGCATACCCTAGCCCCCTCTTAAAATTGAGGTTGCACTCTCATAGAAGTGAACGCGAAATAAAACTAGAGTTGGCTAAAAGAGTTACATACTTTCCTATCGCTGTGACTTTCATTACAGTTCCAAAAAAACACAGTGAACAATAATCGTGACTTAGTCATGACGGTCACTCACATAACGACATATGTTTTGATAGATGTTAGTTTGCGTGAGTAACAGAGACACCAAAAATACGAAGGAATGACCTACGTTATTTTGTAACGTTGATCCTCCTTCGAATGTTACGGCGACACTTTTGGTCGGCACATCACTGTGATTTCTTCATCGTGACGTTATCACCCACCTCGAAGTAAAGCGGACAGTTATAGAATTAACCAATCTTTATTTGAAACTTACATCTGTATCAGCCGGAAAAAGACCATTGTCGAACAAAGGCCTCTCCTTTAGAACGCCACAATGAATGGAAACTCGCCACATAGTTGCACCGGTTGCCCACAACTTTCTCGAGGTTGTTAGTCCACCTTGTAGGAGGATGTCAACGCATTGCCTTCCAGTTCATGGCCCCCACTCGAAAACCTTTCACCCCCAAAGGTTACTTGTTGTTCGCCCGCCCATTGTCACTTCAAAACGAATATTCTTCGGGCTCCACAATACTCACGTCACATTTTTCATAGGGATCGGAAATAATTTCGTTTCGCATTGCCAATCCTACTGTGTTCAAAAAATGTGTTGTGATAAATACTTTTTTTTTTAATTCGATGTCATTAAACACTGTAGATCTGGTTTGTTATAACCTAAATGAAATTGAATAAAGATTCTGTAGGTAAAATTTTCACCTATAACATTGAGTGCTTTTGTTAGTTTGTTTCTGTGTAGGCAAGGGGTACTGAGTAACTAGAACTACTGAATAGAAAGCCATGCTAAACTTAATTACCTAGCAGAGGCTTTATTTTATCCCGGTTATTTTTTAGACAAAACTATAGCTAGTATTAATAATCGAAGACGTTTGTTTATAGATGCACCGCACAACAAAATACGTTTTCTACACTTCGTGGAGCACCTTTTGTTAGTTCTCTGTAGCATGCATTTCGATCAAAACTAAATTATTCCAGGTTACGGTAGTTCTTCATATATAATAATATATGACGACCAGATGGCCTAGTAGGTAGAGAACCTGCCTACGTAGCTTGAGGTCCCAGGTTCGATTCCCGCGTCGGGGCAGATGTTTGTATGAATAATACGAATATTTAATCTCGAGTCTTGGGTGTTTAATACGTATTTAAGTATGTATCTATCTATATAAGTATGTTTATTCGTTGCCTTGTACCCATAACACAAGCTATGCTTAGCTTACTTTGGGAATAGGTCAATTGGCGTGAATTGTCCTGTGATATCTTTTATTTTTTTTATTTTTTAATAATATTATGTTTAGCGCTCATGGGACTGAATTAACGTCTTAAATAGGTATATCGCCAAATAATTCAACGGTCGACGTTACAGCGGCTGTGGTCACGAGTAGGTAGAATTCCGAGAGTAGAGTCTGTATATAATGAACGTATAAATTTAATAAGGTTATACTTTATAAAAGTAGTAAAGCATTCCCCAAAAATCAATTATAGTAAGTTTACCATTATTCTCACCGATAACAATGTGTAGGCAAAAATTATTTCAGTGAAGGCCCAGCGGTCTATGAAAACCTACGCGGCCCAACATTGTTTTCTTAACCCCCTTTCCCCCAGTCTCTATAACAGTTTCCAAAACGCTAACTACATTACAAACAAATTGTTATTATCTACAGACAATAACAAAAACTGTGGCGCCTTGCCCTGTAACTGCGCCATACTTTCGGTACCCATAATACGTTCGATGGGTAGCACACGGGGAACAAACAAGGTTGGCGAAAACAACACAATTTATCAAGGGGGTTGATGCTGGCAACTCTTCCAGCCAACTCCCGCAATAAAGCCACAAACGCCTTTCGTCACTTCAGCTCCAGTTATTATGGTGATCGGGCTCCTCATGCAGAATATTTGTCGCATCAGGAATATTATTCGCTAATGAAAATGAAGCTTCAGCTTGTTTTATTGAGAAGTGAAAATGTATTTGCAAATGAAGTGACTTTGAAGCGGATTTAGAAATAAAGGACCCGTAGCTGGGATTTTTAGAGGTATTCAGGTACTGGGGTATTTAGAGGGTTTAGACAGACAATGTAAGGAGTTATTTGCAAGGATTCTGAATTCCATGCTATTGTTCCTTATGCGAACGTTTTGCTACATTTGTGCTTGAAGGTTTAATACATATTTTTTAATTATAGCCAATTATTTAAAATTAACCATAGCTAAAAATGATTCTAATTTCAACTCAATTAACAGAATACTAACCTGTGTCATTTTGAATTTTATTACTTAAATTCTCTAACAGTTTTTGATTCTGTGAGAAATATATTCTTGCATAAAACAAATCTAACTTTGTTAGTTAATCGCTTGCCATTAGTTAACAAACGTAACTTGTTCACACATTGTGCCTTCCAGAACATTCCATTATCATAATTCTGACGCGGGAAAAGAACAAAAACCCCGCAATGCTTGCTTATAATAAAAACAATGGCCGCCGTCCCACGTGCGTGAATGTTTCAGAGGAACCCTTGCCTCCGCACGCGCCTAACATTTTTACTTTATTTTAAGGGTTGCTCTCTTTAAAAAGGTCAAACAAAACATTTTATAAAAGCACTTTCGTAAATAGCTGTGGTACGTGTTGATGTGTGTTAAGTTCTTTCGGTCATTCTTTATCAATTTTCGGACAATTAATTAAATACTAATTTTTTTATTTTCAACCAAAGCAATCACAAATAATAGTATCATCTAATTGTAATCACCTAAAACTACTTAACAGATTGAAATATTTACAATAGAATTAACAATTTTTTAACTTACAGAACAATAAGAACAATATTTAATTAAATACATATTATATCGTTATGTTGAATTATTGGATAACATGAGTACTCTTACTTAAAGACGCGATACGTTTTACATGATTTGATCCAGTTTCTTGCTCAAGCATGTGCACTCATTTGGGGGAAGATTGGTGAACCGTCTATTGTTATTTAAATAAATTGTGAAGTATATTTAAGAAGATGTGTCACATTAAGTTGATCGTGAACATTACCTTCTTCCTTCAATTTCGACAAAATTAACTTGTGTAAAGCGAACAATAGAATAGAGTTAAGCCTACCTATGATGAATGTTATAATTAAAATAGCTTAACTTCTCGTCGAAGACTTCTAACTTCTGGTTTAGAAGTCTGGTCAACGTTATTAGGAATGAGATAATAAGTAGGATCTATTCATACTTTTCTAGTCAAACACAAGAGTGAAGAGACAGTAGCTTTGATAAAAATGTTAATGTGAATTAACAAATAAGTAAAAATATGAGTATTTATTTAAAGTACGATTTGACAAAGGCAAAGGAACAGAGTTGTTATTATTGATTCAAAAAGACGGTTGCCGGGATATTAGGGTTTCTGGTTTCTCGACTTTTTTTTTTTCTCGAGTTTCGAGTATTCTCGAGGCTAATTTCTCGAGTTTTCTCGGGTTCTCGAGTCTTTTTATAAAAACCATGAAACTAAACAATTTTTAAATCTGTGGCGTTTTGTTATTGCAACGTAATCATAATTTTGTCGTATTTGGTACTTCTAGTAACCTAGAAGCAATCTAATACTATTTTTTAGACAGCAAATTATTTTTGTCTTAGAAAATAGGCTTTCAAGAATATCAGAGCATTAATCGACTCGTCCGAAAGTCAGTTTTTTTTTTTGACACATTTCCAGCTAGGCTGAAAACACGCTCATTTTCGGTTGAAGTGGGCTTGACTGTCATGAGTGCTTGAAATAAGCTCTCGAGATTGGGTGTACGTTTCCCTGTTGATTCGAAAATATTAAACTCTTTTCTTATTAAACTTCTTGTGACTTGGGATGTGGAATCACGATCAACTGGGGAACTCTGTCAACTTTTTCTATCTTTCTTTTTAATAGTGACTCAAATGAAGATGTGCTGGGAGTTGGTTCAACCCATTCAGCAGTGTCTGGATGGCTGCTTTGGCATTCGACGGTTGATGTTGCTGTTGAGTTACCCGGAAACAGTTTGTTGTAAAAATTACACTTTTGGCTACACAATACAATTAATTTACGATTCGAAAAGTGTCAACCCTGAATGACCAATTTTCGACCAAATTTTTAGTTAGTTATAACTTCTGTACCAATCGAGATTATGTCTTGGTTTTTTTTAGTGTACATTAACCATAGTCTGGAATTATTTGTTGTGTAATAGTTTTGTGCTAATGCGACTTGGTTTAAGAGAAAAATATTAATAACGAAAAATTAAAAATTATTAATTTCTCGTGGTGTACTAACTGTAGAAGGTTCGAAATGGTCTCAAAAAATGCAGCTTTAGCCATTCTTAAATTTTAAGGGATCATTAAACTATTCAATGCTATAAATTCGGAGCAATAATTTTTTTCTCTTTTCGACCAAAGAAAAAGAGCATTGTACAAACCTCCATAGGTTTGAAAATAATTATACATAATTGTCACACGGGAGTTCTACTCTACCCTTTTAAATATCAAATACTAGCTAATTCTGGAATAAAACGACCACGTCCGAAAAAAAAGGTCAAATTCCATACTGTGCGCAGCGAAAAACTGCATCTGGCGCATTTAATTTCGGAACTCGAGAATACTCGAGCTCCGGTCATATTTTTCTCGTCTCGAGTGAAGCCAAATTTCACGAGATTTCTCGAGCTCGAGAAAGCTCGAGCAGAAACCCTGCTGGATATGTAAATCCATAGACAAGACATGTGGGTGTGCAACCTTCTTAACATCCACTTCTCTTTTCATGGTGATAAACCAATGATAAACCAATCTTTTGAGACAATAATGCCAATCTTGGCTTAAATAGCGGCTTGGTGAGCATATCAGCAAGCTGCTCTTCAGCGGGAACTTGCTTGACTTTCAAAACACCATCATTAACGCACTCTCTTACGTAGTAGTATCGTAAGCGAATATGTTTTGTTCGGCGGTGGTACTCGTAAGGAGGGTTGTGCGCTAGCTTCACTGCTCCTTCATTATCAACATATAAAGTTGGAGTGTGATGCGGCGAGGTCAGCTGTCCAACAAGACGTTTAAGCCACACCATTTCTCTGCAGGCTTCGCTAGCGGCGACCAGCTCGGCTTCTGTGCTTGAAAGTGCTACAGACTTCTGTTTCTTGCTTTCCCAGCTGACTAATGACCGGTGCAGTAAACAGAGTATTCCGCTTGTCGAGTGACCAGTGTCTAAGTCACCTCCGTGGTCTGCATCACTATAGGATTCAAGGCCTGTCGACACATTTCGTTTGTAAATGAGGCCTCGTGATTCTGTTCCTTTTAGGTACCTCATAATTCTTTTTACTTTTATCACATCTTCTGTATATGGGTTTTCTAGCTTCCTTGATACTACACTTATAGCGAAAGCGTGGAGCTTGTTTTAAACCGTAGAGGCTTCTTTTTAACTTGCATAGCCTTCCTGTTCCATCATTATATCCTTCAGGCTGTTTCATATACAAGTCCTCTTCTATTTTTCCATTCAGGAAAGCAGTAGCAACATCAAACTGACGTAGAATCAACCCTTCGTTAGCGGCGACGCTTAACAAAACTCTGATTGTGCTTAACTTGGCTACAGGACTGAAAGTCTTATCATAGTCTATTCGTTCTCTTTGAGAGTAGCCTTTTAATACTAATCTTGCCTTATAGCGATCAATGCTTCCGTCCGGGTTCAGTTTCAGTTTAAACACCCACTTGCTGGGCAATGCTCTAACTTTTCCTTGTGGTCGGACTAATTCCCATGTTTGATTTTCATGCAGAGAACTAATTTCGCTGTCCATAGCTTTGCGCCAACTATCTCGTTCAGGTCCATCAATTGTCTTTTTGTATGTGATTGGTTCTTTACATTCACTTAAGCCAATGTTCAATACAAAATCATCAAGTCGTGTAGGAGGTTTTATTGTTGACCTATCTCTCAGTGTCATCCTCCTTTCTTCGACTTCAGGGGCAGGGGACTCTTCACTATCTGATATATCATCTTCCTCTCTTATTGATATAAAAGAATCATCAGTTTGGACTTCGATGTCAATATTTGATTCGCTTTCATAATTATTTGATTCCAAAATGTCTTCATCTAAGTTACATTCTCCATTCGTATTTGATGAGGATGACTGTTCTGCCGGTATGCCTGATACAGGTAGGTCAAACGAAATCGGTTCCATTGGGCTTACACTTATTGGTAATTCAACTGGGTCACATGATCTCAAGGTTATTTCTTCAAAAGTAACGTCTCTGGATCGGATCAACTTGTTACTTTCCTTATTCCAGATTCTGTATCCCTCATCATTGTCATACCCAATAAGTATTCCTTTGACCGCTTTCTTATCTAACTTCTTCCTAGTCACTTTTGGAACATGTGCATAGCAAGTACTGCCGATAATTCTTAGATGCCGTATCCTTGGTTTTTTACTGTACCAAATTTCATAAGGACTTTTATCCATTGACGTTGGGCCCGTACGATTAAGTATGTAGACTGCAGCATTTACCAATTCAGCCCACAGCCCTTGGGGCAGTTGTTTTGCATGCATCATGGCTCTTGCAGCCTCAACAATCGTTCTATTTTCACGTTCTGCAGAACCATTTTGCTCCGGTGTATGTGGCATTGTTAATCTTTGACGAATGCCATTCTCTTCAAGTATTTTTCTTACGACCTGATTATCAAATTCGCCTCCGTTATCTGATAGGAGTTCTTTCACTGTATGTCCTGTTGTTTTTATTTCAGCTAACATCAGTTTCAGCTTCTGACTAACTTCTGACTTCTGTTTCAATAAGTAGACATAACGGAATTTTGATAAGTCGTCCTTAAAGACTACAAAATACTTGAACTTTGAAATAGACAAACTGAAGGGACCACAAACATCTGCGTGTAGAAGCTTTCCAACTTCAGTCGCTTTTTCTCTTGTCCCAAATTTCATTCTATGTGATTTTCCATAAATACAACCTTCACATAATTCACTGTCTTGTTTCAGCTTTATACCAAGCTCTCTTTCTACAATTTTCTTTACATGAGCCTTATTTTGATGTCCCAACCTTTCATGATACAGCTGTAGTACGTTTTTCGACTCTAGGCGATTGATTTCTAAAGGCTTGACAGGTTTAACATTGGTCAACTTCAGTTGATACAATCCTCCATGTTTCTTCCTGTTTCCAGTCAGCATTATGTTGCCATTGACCAATAAGTGACATTCTGTAGCTTCTGAGGTAAACACACTATTTGAAAGCCTGTCTTGGGCTGAAAGTATAGAGAAAAGGTTCTTCTTTATGGTGGGTACATACCACACGTCATTCAGAGTGATCAGTTGTTTGTTTCCTTTAACATCAGCCAGTACAGACAGCTTGCCTTTGCCGACAGCCCTAACTGCCTCTCCATTCGCAGTTGTTACCGTGTGAGCGCCTTCGAAGTCTTCGAATGATTCATACAAATCACACCTGTGGGTAACATGGCTCGTGGCTCCGTTGTCAACAAACCAGTTATCATGATCTAAGCTTGAACTACTGTTTTCAAAGGTCATGAGATTCATGTTAACTTTCACGCTTGAACCACTCTTCGATGTTGACGGTTTCGGTTTCGGCGGACGTCCATCGGTAATCCATTTAGAGCATCCTTTGACTCTATGACCGATCTCACCGCAATAGTGACACTTTTCCTTGTCACGGTTGTCAATATGTTTCTTATTCTTCTTCAGCTTCGTCTCTGTTCTTCGCACGTAAAAAGCCTCCATATCTTCTTCATTCTTTGAGGACAGTGCTCTTTCATGAGAACATAGTTGACTTGTCAGATAATCTACGGTACGATCAGACTTTGACATCAATAACCAGCTAGACTTGAATGCAAAGTATTCTTCAGGAAGTGTTTCCAAAATTTTGCAAATAAGAAAAATTTCTGGCAAATCACATTTCTCTGAATCTTTTTTCTGCAATTCTTGTGTAAGCGAAAACCAAATGTTCTTCATTTTTGACAAATGGGACGCTATATTATCTTCAACTTGTTTCTTGTAGCCAAAGAATTTCATACATAGGTCATAGGCTCTATCTTCTGAGACTCCGTCATACAAGCGGTGCAGTTCCAGCCATACCTCTCTAGACGTAGAATATCGAATAACTTTCTGAAGATTATCATCTGAAAAATTTGTCGTTATAACTAGCAATGCCGTACTGTCTCCGTTAAGATAAGTCTTTAATTGCTCTTTATATAAAACTATCTGTTCTGAGGTAGCTTTATCTGATGCCAGCTTAGGTCTGGTAAGTATTCCTTCTACAATTTCCAGTACTCCTAAACCCCTTAAGGCTATACTTATCTTGTACTTCCATGTCGTCCAGTTCTTTTCGTCAAGACAACCAACTTGGAGTTTGGTTGCTTCGTAAAACGATTTGTCCATATTTTGTTACTTGAATAACAAATACAAATAGGAAGAACTCTCGACACTAAATACTTTCTGCATATAATTACTTGGAACCACGCTCTGCTACCATGTTAATGTGAATTAACAAATAAGTAAAAATATGAGTATTTATTTAAAGTACGATTTGACAAAGACAAAGGAACAGAGTTATTATTATTGATTCAAAAAGACGGTTGCCTGGATATGTAAATCCATAGACAAGACATGTGGGTGTGCAACCTTCTTAACAAAAAAAACATTTCTCTCGTGCTTATTGTAATATTAATTACGTAGATGATACTTCCATTTAAAACTGGCATCAAATTATAGCGATAAAAAACCGATAAACTTTGATTCATACGTTCATCTCAAAAAGAGGCAGCAACATGAAGTTTAAATTATATTCGTGCATCTGCCGCGCTCATATTTCATTCGGACGTACTCCGCGATAAGCCGAATTGCCTTGTTTACATAACAAGTTACCTCTAAAGACTTACTCAGTGCAAAAATTGTGTAACGTTTGTTGCCGTTCCCTGACCCGGGAAGCAGATATTTATTAAATTACGAGAACTCATGTACAATAGATAATTGATAAAATTCGCAACGGTCACATTGTGTACTAATCTTTTTGTGTTTCATAGCACACACGCAAATACCGCTTGTTGGCACCCATTCTGGTGCTTTGTACTTCATTACTTCTGCTTTTGAATGATATAAACTGTTCAGTTTCCAAAATGTCATCATAATCATCCCAGCCTGTTTACGTCCCATTGCAGGGGGCCTCTTCTCAGAATGCACCTATCAATAACTTGATTCACCAACAAATATTTCAGTATTTGTGTCTCTATTCAAAATTTGACAGCAAAAACCACAATAATAAGAGATTTGTTACAATTTTTGAAAAATAATTACTATAATATTTTATGCTTATTGAAAAGTAGAAGATAATATCAAAATTTGGATATACAGGGTTATTTGTAATTCACTGACATCCTCTTAACCCTGAATTCCTATCACTCAAACAAATGTTTTTTGTTTTACGACTTTTTAAAATTAAGCACTTTTTTCCCATACAAATACACAGAGTACCTATCGTAAAAATAAGAGGTAGTCTCAAATTTTCAAAATGTTATTACACCAAAAATATTAAGTTATGACAAAAGCAGTAAAACAAAAAACATTTGTTTAAGTAGTAGGAGTTTAGGGTTAAAAGGATGCTAGTGAATTACAAATAACCCTGTAGAATTTAACGGCAGCACATATTGCATAATATGCATGAAACATTAAAAACGGATATGAACGCCTGCATGTGACTGGCTGTCACTATCTATTGTTATCTAAAAAAAATGAAGCACGAGTGATCTGTGAAGTCACGTGAAAAACTAGACAACATTTCTTTTTGTTTCTGTAATCATTAAAAAAATTTGGATTCTATTCTAGGAAACAGACACAAACGTTAATATCCCGCTAATATAACATTATAAAATATTTAAATTTATTATTAATGATAACCCATTAATCTAAACAGATCTAATCTAAACATTGCGCAATAGGTAAAAAAGAAAAACGACCCGGCTCGTTACGAAACGCACACAAAAATTGTATGGAAAATTAAGCGCACTTTTTTATCATCAAAAAAGCAAGCTCCATCGTAGGCCTCATCTTCGCTTTCCATCAGGCGTGATTGTGGTCAAACGCAAGCATACTTATATTGTATGAAAATTACCCGAGCGCTAGTACCTACTAAGATTGTACACCCTGGCGCGCACTGCTCTCTCTTGCTCCTACAGTAATATACCAAACGTAACTGTCTCTCTTTCTATCTTCTCTAACTTATATCTCCCTTTCAACTTCCGTTCGCCTCGCCCGATCAAACTTTTCGTAACGCATTCACCAGCTTACTTCCCAAGTTAAGCGTGCCTAATAAAGTTTTACTTCAAAAACTATCTTTATGAGTGGAAGCATCGAAAGAAACTTAATACTTAAGAACTTTTATGATTGTTTTATCTCCGAATATCAAAATTATATAAACACATTACATAGTATTATAGAGAATGCAGAAATATAGCATAGCATTTCGTAACTGTAAAGTAACTTTCCAATGTTGCGTTTATTTATAAACGCATATTGGATTGGGACTTGGCGTGCACTTACCAACACACAATAGTGGAGACCAACTATAATTAAGAAATTGTCACGAATGTGATTAAACTAAATGGATTCGGGTTGAGAACGAGAGAGAGCTGAATATTTTACATAAAATTAGAAAATTACGACGAGCCGGTCAGGCAATTACAGGCGGCTTAGAAAGTTAGAAGCCCCACCAGAAACGTAGATTTATCTCCTTTAGCTACGATTTGCCTAATTTGTGGTGCGCACTCGCAACGTAATTGAATACATTAATTTCGAAAAGTTTGTCGCGAGGCCAATTAGAAATGAAAAGCGATTCGTTTCTCCCGTGACGTAATTTGACTGCTAAAATTTAGACGTCCACGAAAATAGCTCCATTGTTGCTATATTTTCTCGGTCCTTTATTACGAATTCTTTCCTTCGCTGCACGGCGACTTATTTCAAGCTCACCTATATTCCAACGAGCGGAGTACTGAATGTGATTGGTCGAAGATCTCAAAGGATCTCTAGTGCCTACTTCCTCCTCCCGTATTCAGAGTCCGCTCACGTGTGCTCTGTTACGTACGTGACGTCACCACACTAGGGTACCTGGTTGAGGTTACAGAAATTTCTTGCAACGCATCAGTATGTAAAATAGACACTTGGCATCTCGGCACAATCGGCACAATCGTTGGGAGCTGCTACTTGCTATGCACGACTGCCGGATTGTCTTTTATTTTATCAGCCTTATTCTGCGGTAATATTGGCACGAATGTATTGTTGAAATGCCTGAATCTGTAATTAATTAAATTTCTAAATCTAAAATCTAATCTATATAAATTTCTGAAAAAATGTAGCATTGTTCATGTAATTTCTTATTAATGTCGACCTTGTTTACTTGGCGATTACCAAGGAGCAACTGGTGCCGCCAGACCGTGTGAAATGTGTTAAATTGCAAGTCTGAGATAAATCAGGTAATATCTCACTAGAATTACGAAATTAACGAGACATATTATAATTGCACCAACCTTTCGCGTATCGGGTTGATTAACCGATACAGGTTATTAAAGCGGGTTGCTCATAGCCATTCTAGCTGGCGCGTGGCCAGCGGCGCGGGCGCTTAGAGCAACTCATGACACTGTAAGTGTGGATGGTGAGATCAATATTTACTATCAAAAACAACGAGTTGATACTTCGTGTAAGCCACCAAGTAACTTCAAGTCAGTGGACAATCAGTGGATGTTTCACAATTTCCACAGATAATTTCAGAGCAGTTCTTGCAACATTTTCAATGACGCCTCTTTTAAATTTTAGTCTCTTGGCGACACCAATGTCAAACTGATAATGTGTAGATAGCTGAGATGAGGCGTTTTTTTCACGAATTTACATTGATAAATACGTTGGTCAAACTTTTGAAACTGTATCTAAAATGCCGTTTTGAAATCATCACTGTTGACAAGCAGAGGTAAAAAAAAAATCTTTATTTTTAATCATTTTCTCCTACAAACACGAATCTAAAATTCCACAAAATAATCCAAAACTTCGAGTTTAAAACACTTATTTCGCTGCTCAATCATTTTTTTATTTACTTCTTTAATATATTCAAGAACAAAAAGAAACAAGGTTAAAGTTATTATGCCACTATTGGAAAACCCACTAGGGGTTTATGTAGGCGAGTCATTATCGTTTTTAGTAGTACATCGATAAATATTACTTAACTAAAGTAAAGTACTAATAGGTAGGTACTTAATTTATTTGCATTATTATTATAAATTATTGTAGACTAGCATGAAAACTGTTTAAATTCGTGTTCCCTTTGGCAAGAGCCTAATTCTGAGACACTGGGTAACACCGATTGAATACGAAAGCAACGCTTCGAGTGGCTGTGAAGAATGGAGTACGTGCCGCGCGGCTAAATCAGTGAACGACATGACACCGCCAAAATACTACAACGGAGAATATAATTAGAGAAAATAACCAGAAATCGGCGTTTTCGTAGCACTTTTGAGCTTAGTCACTTCTCAAGTACTCATTTAGTCGACTTCCGATGTAAAATCACGTACATAATAATTTGTGAATGTTTTCTTATTTCCAAAAGTATGTTGGTATATGCGCAAGATTTTTGAACTAGGTAGGTACACAATGCATATCGTTCAGAATAATGTGGCCAAAAATTGTCATCAAAATAATCCCGTAGATATTATGATAGGTACATGAAAGTTGGCGTAGATGGATGGATGGATGGATGGACGTGTGGATGATTGTTACTCTTTCACGCTAAAACGGTTAGACAAATCGAGATAAATAAATAAATATAAATAAATAAATAAATATTAGGGGACAATCTTACACAAATCGACCTAGTCCCAAACTAAGCAAAGCTTGTACTATGGGACCTAGACGACGATAAACATACTTATGTACAAGCTTAGCTTAGTTTGGGACTAGGTCGATTTGTGTAAGATTGTCCACTAATATTTTTATTTTTTATTTTATATGCGGAACGCTACCCCTGCACCCAATTGGACGGTTTTTACTAGACAGATATTTATTTAAATGCAGCTTTTCGAGAGCATAGGCGACTGCTATGAAATTTGTCACTGTAATGAGATAGAGTAAGCATTTACCTAATAATTATGTAAGTATGCTTACCTAAAAATCCAAGCTAAATGGTGTGCTTTGATCGAATCGAAGTGGAGACACGTAGGATGCAACCACGATGTAAAATCTACGTCTCGCCCCGTTCCACTTGTAATGTAACAATGTGACGTGAATTTCAAGTAATATTATGGGCGATTGGTCGATTTTACACCTCTCTGCTTTTCAGCAGCGCACCCATAACACAGGGTTAATTGTTATGCTCACTGACATCCTCTTAACCCTGAATTCCTATCACTCAAACAAATGTTTATTGTTTCATGACTTTTTAAAATGAAGCACTTTATTTTCCCATACAAATAAACAGAGTATCGTAAAAATAAGAGGTAATCTCAAATTTTCAAAACGTTATTACACCAAAAATATTAAGTTATGACAAAAGCCGTAAAACAAAAAAACATTTGTTTAAGTGGTAGGAGTTTAGGGTTAAAAGGATGCTAGTGAATTACAAATAACCCTGTAGGTATATGCAGCACTAAACTTGCTCAACTTACAGCGCGTAAAGTCTGAAAATAATTACCGCATCGTTACTATCGAGGTCCAGGGCTTCCGAACACTCTCCGTTATCACTATTAGCACTTAGGTCTCGTGAAGCGACTCAGGACCTGAATAGGAATTGCCTAAAAGGGTTCTGTCCTGTGGTTTCGCTCATGCATGTCACGATCTTCCCTCCCGAATAACGGAGGATTGCCTTGCATTTGGGTAAGTAATCGTTTGTTTTATTATTTTCTTTCTCTCGTATTCTCTATTTCGTTCGGACTGCTGCGTTATTGGTTTCGTTCAATTTTTGGGTCTGGGTTAATTACATTTGGGTGGTCGGATCGGTATCAAAATGTATTTTTATCTTAACAATTACATTGCCAGAAAAGTTCTACACATAACGTACGCGTGACATTTAACTTCTTATTATCTTATTTTTTCGTCCCGTTTTAAGAAGACATAATCACTGCAAGCTTTTGGACCTCCATAAATGATGCGTACATATAGCATCAATAAAATAAATAACCTACTGCGGCACTCACTATATTTAGACTCCCTTAACATATAAGCCTGTACAGAGTAATGCCTTCAAGCTTATTATTATTAGTAGTTAGTACAGTTGAAGTCATAAATATCGGTACAGCCATCGCATCAAATATTTCTATACGCCGACCTTATTGTTAGTGACAAAAAGATGTATAGATATTTTTAACTTTTTGGTAACATACACACACGTATACTTACTTACGTATGGCCTCGGCTGTGCCTATAACCAATTTCACGAGGAATATATAACATTATGCACCTCTTAGGTTTCAACACAAAGGTGAAGGGAAATAAATATAAACTGTGTACCTATGTTTGTTTATTGCGTCTAAAAATGATGTTATAATATTCTGCTTTACCAAATAGTTTCACAACACAAAGCATTTCACGATAAAATAGCAACGAATGTAATAAAACAGGTGCTTGATATCTTCCTTGATAAATTTTACGAACTCTTTTTGCGAAAAGACGCTATTCCAACAGATCAAAGAAGCCTGTTTTGATAGACACACATAAATAGATCCTTTTGGTAGAAAATTCCTTTCAGATTCAAAATCTTCACTAAATAAAGATATTATCGGGAACGCTTTGCACTGAAAGCCGCGAGGTGGGATCGATGGATATCAAATGCAAATAGAAGACACAACTTTTGAATTTATTTAAGCAAAGTGGTTCATAAATTGACGACGGATTCGTAACATGGACGTAAATATCAAGAATACTTCTAAGAAGATACTTCTCTGATAATTATTGTTGAATAGATTGTTTAACACTTACACGTCTATAGAGCCAGACGGTTACTTTTTTTAATGGTCACAACCGAATCCGTGAAAATGAATTTCCTTTTTCTAAGGTAGAAAAAAGCATATTATAACTTACTAGCTTTTGCCCGCGACTCCGTCAGCGAAGAATAGGGGTATAAAAATAGCCTACGACCTATTCTCCGATCTACCAAATATAGAGAAAAAAATTGATAAAAAGCGGTCAAGCCGTTTCGGAGGAGTTCGATGACATAATACTTTCGATGATGCGAATAGGATAAAATAGGACTATTAACTCTAATCACTGAAAAGCAATTAAGCTCATTCAAACCCAAAAACCTTTTCCAAGACCAACTGAAACACGAATTATATAATAATTTCGTACTACTCTGGCATCCCACACTGAAACGTATTTATAATATCGAATGGAAACACACACGGCTTACATTTTGTATCTAAATATTATTTAAGTACATTACATTATAGAAATCATGTTACGTTAGAAATAAAGCGAGTTACAAAATGCCGACTGTAGGATTAACGTCGCTGCGGCTCTGGCCATGTCACGCCACGGCGAATGAACACGATTTGACTTTTTTTGTTTTTACGTGATATAATAAAATAATAAAACAAAATCTTGAAAGGCAGAAGTTAAGACGAGATTTGCCGCGCAAGTTTTTATTAAAAAACGGTATTGCGATTGTGTGGCACCATTTGTGTTGGTTACTCTTAATGGAATTAGAAAAGTCGACTGAATTTTGTTTAGGTATGCTAGTCCACATACTCACGTTTTGCCCTATGCTTGACTTTTGCGACCCTAAGCTAAGTATATTATATAATGTGTACTAAATCTTATGAATAAATCTTAGCAATTAAATGTATGTATTATTACTACCCTAATGAACCATTACGATTACGTGAAAAAATATCAAATTTGTGATCCTATTTTAATGTACCTAAGTCGTTAGGTTAGGTTAATGGTAGATAAGATTAGGTTAGAGTATTGTAAAAATGCTAAGCATCAGGACTGTATGTTGTCGTGTGAACTATTTGATTTAAAAACTGTATTTGTAGTGTTAGAGAAGAAAATAGTAGTAGTTTAGACGACCAGATGGCCTAGTGGTTAGAGAACCTGACTACGAAGCTTGAGGTCCCGGGTTCGATTCCCGTGTCGGGGCAGATATTTGTATGAAAAATACGAATGTTTGTTCTCGGGTCTTGGGTGTTTAATATGTATTTAAGTATGTATCTATCTATATAAGTATGTTTATCCGTTGCCTTGTACCCATAACACAAGCTTTACTTAGCTTACTTTGAGACTAAGTCAATTGGTGTGAATTGTCCCATGATATTTATTATTTATTAAATAGTGCGGCTTCTCGTATTAAAATACGTTTATTACAATTAGCCTGTAGAATTTGAAAACAGTTATTCTGTCGACATTAACGAGTTCTAGACTACAATTCGTAATTCATAGACAATAGTATATGTGGCAATGGGCGGGACATATTGCCCGGAAAACCGATTCGTGGTGTAGAGCTGTCCTGAATTGGAGACCATGGGAACAGAAAATACCAGTGGGCAGACCGCAAATGAGATGGAAAGACGACATAAAAAAAGTGGCGGGCAGCAACTGGACTCTAACTGCCCAAAATAGATCGGAATGGAGGAGGTTGAAGGAGGCCTACACCAAGAATTTAGTAGAAGAAGGCTGAGAAGAAGAAGAAGAAGACAATAGTAATATTTTAATAGAGTCGGTTGCCAGTCAGCCTAATAAAGAGCCGCTCTTTTTTATTTCCGTGCTTTTCTACTTTGATTCTAGTAGAAAAGTCCACGTTGTCTTCACAGTTTTTGGATAAAAACCGGTGTCGGAAAAACATGCATGTGACATTTTGACGCCCATTTCCCTCACGCATCTCCTTTCATAGCAAACTGGCAATAAACAAAAGCATTCACAATAAAAAGTTAATACGGCGTGACATCACACGAGGCTGATTTGGATTACGATCCGCGGCGCGGCGTGTGCAGCGAGCGCTAACGCACCGCGTAATTGCGCCCCACCGCGTTATTACTTCGCTCATATTCAATAGTCAGAGTTATTGGGCAAAATTTTTCTGATTTTATGACTTGAGCATTTCTCAAAAGCCTATCAAATCAAGATCAAAATGAAAAGTTGTTTTCTGTAAGCCGTTAAGGGGCTCGTTTAAATGTTTTTTTTGATCCTACCAGCGCTTTCGATAAAACCATGATTGTCAAGAAGAATGCGCCGCATCAAACTAGACACAAAGTATTTTTTTTTTCTGAAAAACATATACTTGAAACTGAGCCTGATAAACCTACTTTCACAAAGTGCCTTAATACATTAGTAAGAAAAAATCCTATTTTGTAATCACGAACTAATAAATTTTGGGAACAAAAAAGGAGGTTTTCATACAAATTAATTTAAGCTTTATGGTCCTGGGTTCTATCCTCGGTTGGAGTAGAAATTATGTATGAAAAATATTCGTAAATGTATGGCATGTATTCTTGAAACTTGGATGTTTAATATTTATTTAAAAATGTATCAAGTCTTGGATGGCCGTTGCCTAGTATCCATAACACAAGCTTTTATTACTTTGGAAGATCCATAGAATTTTGGCCTCATCTGCACTTTGCATCAGATGAGGTAGCGGTCAATCACGGGCCAGTTTTATGATAAAAAAAACACTAGGTCGTATTTGTGCCAATTTTCCCGTGTGTGGAATGAATTAGGAGTAGGTCGCGACTATTCGTGGGCTGTGCGGATTACACACCATCAGGTGATCCGCACGTTCGTCAGTCCACTATGCTGTAAAAAAAGTGTCGATGTTATTAATTTGTACTCTTTTTCTTGTACTGTAGGTACGGCTGTACGCACGCAATGCCGCAACAGCGGGCACGCTACGGACTCGACTGTGACACACACTGTTATTTCGGTCGTTGCGTTTCAAATGCTATCGCATAATATTTTATTTTCAGTGCGTACTCATGTTTATTCGTAGGTGACGTGGACCGCGGCTCGAGTGACCGCGCACCGCGGGATATTTTGAACGATATGTGACATGAATCCATTTTGTTCCATACAAATGACAAATGTTTATATTCAACTGCCTGAAGTTAGAAGACGTTGGACGTTTCGTCGTCTTATTCGTTTAGACGCGTGATTTATAGTCTGATCTACGAGTATGACTAACAGGCTACGAATATACCTACCTTCCGGCCTTTAGATTTGACAATGACACGTTACTTTTTTAGAGTTCCGTTACTTAACGGTTGACGGGGCTATATTACTAAGGTTCTACTGTAAATTCATCCGTCTGTCAAGAAGCTGTAAATATCTCTTGAACCATAATACGTTTGACAGACACTTGAAATATTGACGGAGTGTGAATTGGTTGGCCCCTATACAACTTCTTCCTCTCCTGATCCCATTATTTGGGGTCAGAGCTCCACACTTTTCAATATAGGGTTGTCTGTTTAGTCAACTGGGCTTTGTTGGGATCTCTTCCCACGTTCTTCACCAGGTCGATGGCGGCCCGCCTGTACCTTTCCTCTATTCCGACAAATTTGTAACACTAAACAAGAAATAATAAAAATCAAAAAGTTCTCAATACAAGAAACGTGTTTTTCGGGGTTAATGTGGTTCAACGGTTGTCAATAGTGTTTTATTTTTTTTTCTTCCTTTTTTTTTGTATAAAGAACAGTTTACATACATGCATATTATATTAATGCTCGATCCAAATAATTGCCTTTCCACGGCACTACAGAAATCACTATGCGCGAATGTGACTCGGACTTGGCCGGTGTTTACGCAGTGCTGTCTGTAGCGTGCTACTATACTATCTATATATTACTTTGAGTATTTAGACTGAAAGGAGATGTTATCGCCCGTAGGTTGCTAAACAATTTTTCTGCCAAAACTCGCGGGGGGGGGGCAATGCACTCACACACAAGCAATTTAACTACATATGAAAACAGAGTAATGTTTGTACACACGCACACAAACCGAATTCGTCAACACAACAGTGATTGCCATAGACACATTGAAAAACATCTCGTCTATACATGTCACACGTACATCACACATAGACAACAATCTAGAGACAGCTAGAGTTAGGGCCATGTCGATAAGAATGTCGATAAGCATTCACTCGTTCATACATTCAGTCCTTCAATTAATCCCTAAGTTGTTAATAGAAAATTCGTTTTCTAAATAAATGTGATTGTTTGATGTAAGGTTTAAAAGTGGAGGATTTATTAAAATATGTACATATAGCAAGTAATATTAATGTCAGATGTGCCAAATGTCTGTTTTACTTTGTAATTTTCTATAAATATAATAGACACATCACTATGGTTAACATTTTGTTGAGAAGGTACCTAGACAAATTTTAATAGACTAATAATAAAGTACCTAATAGGTGCTAATTTTACCTTTCAGCATCAGCAGGAAGTTGAAAAAATTACAATGTTGATTTTATCACCGTTGAATTTAGGCACCCGTAAACACTGCAATACACACGTTCTCGTGACGCCGCCATTATTAAAGAAAATATTATAATATGTACCTAGTTACTTTGTACCGAGCGCTTATAGCCACGTTACGGAATCGAAACGGGGGCGAATAGAGCGGGCGGCGCGTCACAGCACTCACTCAACCAGCGACCGAACTGCGCGGCGTGCGGCGTGGAACTGCGTAGTTTTGTCTGGCGAAGATTGGTTAGCGGCCGCGGCCGTGTAAGAGGCTTGGCTGTGTGCGTGCGTCGATTCGGGTGCTCTAGTATGAAATGAAGTCGAATCACTGCCTGTTACTTGTATTGAATCATTAAAAAGTATTTGTTAATACTTTCACGTCAATTTTTTTAACGAGTTCAATACTTTAAACATACATTTATTACTAACCATACATTTCCATTTTATTAGTAACCTTTAAAATATGAAACCATGATAAGACAAATCATTCACTGATTCATTCACTCAATAGTTTATCGATTATGGAAATATGTGTGTCCCCTCTCTAGTCGATACTAGACCGGTTATCGGTGTGGCCAATTATTTAGTAAGTAAAAATAGCCAATATTACTAGTGGTCGATGAAATACCATTTAAATAAAACATAGTTAAATAAAAATAGCAATTAAAATAGGAACGATTCTTAGAATTACTGTCTGTTTATCTGTGCGTTTGTTCGTGGTAATCTCCGAAGCGGCTTAAGCTATAAGGATGTGGTTTTCACTTATTTGTTAATCTTATTAGTCCAATATTTAATTTACGAGTGAGGGGGAGTGGGGGGAGGAGATGCGGGGGTTTCAAAGGGGGGATGAAAATTTAATTGATTTTGCCGTAGGATGCACCGTTTTCAAGATATTTGACAAAACACCGGTTCTCGTCCGATCAGCGAGGTTAAGCAACGTCGGGCGCGGGGATGGGTGACCGCCTGGTTTCATTTTTGTTTTTTGAATGTTTTGTTATGACGTTGTCACGTTAAACTATCGTCCGTAAGCCGACTTTACAGACAATCGGTTTTTATTTAATAATTGTCTGGCCAGTAGTTTTTTGCCAAACCACTTGATATATATTTTTTACTGTATTTGATATAAAATTATTTTAATCCGTTAAACAGATGGGTGATGGTAGCTTCTTCTTTATTATTATTATTTATTTATTTAAGGTTTACCAACAATTGTTAGCACTAGGTACATCAGAAATTGTTGCTTGTATAAACATGTTGAGCTGAGTGTCACAATCACTTATATCTTATAGGTATAACCGCATACAAAACAAAACTGAGCTAGTTCTAGTACGGATCTTAGATTATTAGACCAGGCGCCGACTGCACTTTTTTGTCGCTTCGTTCGAGTCGAGTGCTATAGAATTGTTAGGAATTTTTAATTGAGAGATGAAAACTTGTTTTTGTGTTGATGGTAGCAGCGGTGGCATTTTGAATGGTGAGCGCGCTTTCATATAATTCCAGCACAAAAATCAATAGCAATCAAACGAGGTGATAAAAAGTTGCAGTCAGCGCCTGGCCTTAAAATCTACATGGATGAAGTCAATCAAACAATGTAAGATCAATCAAAATAATTTATATTTTACCTCGTTAATAATTAATTGATTTATAAAAATTATAAATGGCCAATGTGGCTATTTTTACAAAAAGCTGGCCACACTGACTGACATTAATATTATTATAAACTTCACGTATTTTTACTATTAATCAACAATAATTACGTTACGAAATATTTCCAGATGAAAAGTTACGTTGTCTTTTTGTAGACTCGACGTGTCAGACATTTTTTCACGCCCGAATTCTTTGCATTTTGGTCATTTTTGTGGGAGCTCATTCACTGACGCGTGCCGTTTTGAAATGTCATGAGAGGCGAGCGAAACAGTTTTGTATAACGGTTATACCCGGCGGGTTCGTACCTTTGGCAGAGGGGAAATGCGCTTCAAGGCGCCTCCCTTCAGTCTAAATACTCAAAGATATATTATTATCAAGCGTTAATTATAGCCGATTGAAAAATTGATTACTTAGGTACCTTTTTCTTCGCAAATTTATTTAATTAAATTAAATCGCTCAATACCAAACCAAACTACTAACATTTTTTATTATTATTATAAAATACGGTGGCAAACGTGTAGGTAAAAGGGTCATCTGATGGTAAGTGCGGTCCACTATTAATAATAATATAATAATAATAATCATTCTTTATTAAGATAACTAGGATCCATTTTTGTGTTAGTAACAATTATTTTCTTATGGTTATTAAACATGAAATTACCAAAAGTAAAAATAAATGAAATTAGATTTAAATTAGATTAAATCACTGTTTTGCGACGCCATGGGAAATCACACGACAGTGATTTAAGAATGGGCAATACAGTCTACTCGCAATCATCTTCAGGATGCCGTTAGAGCCGTCTTCAACCCTACGCACCAGGGAAGCGCATCTTTCACGCATTGTTGCGTAAAAGCAGTCCACATGCGCTTCGGACGCTTAATGGACGAAACATCAGAGTAATAATAATAAATTTATTTCAGATTTTTTTTATAATCATTTATATTTTGGTTAGTAGGTACATTTAGTGCTTAACTCCTATGTTAGTAATTATACTTAAAATTAGTGACACCTATAATAGCCATTTTCACCATATGGTATAAGAGAGGGCTGTCATACTGACTGACTGGCTGTGTGACATTTTCCACGCCAAAGTACCAATGTACCAAGTTCGTAATGGTAGTGATACCAATTATCACCGAAAAAGAGCCACCACTCAGCTTGACATGTGTTGCTACACAATGGGTGCACTGCTGCTTGACAGAAAGATTAGCGAGTAAGACAGTGGTAGCGATCTGAGTGGATCTTGCACAAGTACTACCATACTACTAAAGAAATCTTTGAAATAACTCTGCAGTATACATAATGCACAAAGCCGTCGCAAAAAAGCGATCGAGCAACAAATAAAAAGCAAACTCGCGAAGTTCGCAACTCGTTGTAATTTAAGTCAGTGAACGAAACGGGACTATCCGAGTGTAGGAATTGCAAATCGACTCACGCTCAGCAGAGCGGAAAGACAAGGATGTATTTAAATTAATTTTAGCTAGAACCGGGACAGCGGCGCTTATCAACATTGGCATTAAGGGAGCTCCAGCGGGCGGAAACGCCGCCTGTCAGACAATAATGCCAAGCAACACAACCCAACACCTTCCCTTATAACGTGATCATCTCGTGTACGCGGTGCGCACGTATGCCACGACTTTGTTTTGAAGATAATGGTGGGCACGAGACAGCTTTAACCTCACAGATTAAAGACAAAACAAAAGATAGGAGATGTCTTCTGTCAAGTGTTTTCGTGAATCACTTGGTAAGTATGAATTTTTAAAGGGAATTTATGCAAGAGATACCATAGACTTACAAATAAAACCCCTTTTTTTATCGGTACGGTAGTTAAAAAAAGCAGGCAGGCAGGCAGGCAGGCAGGCAGTTGTTTCGCGGAGATCCATGTCCATGAACTTAACAAATTACTTTGCTTTGCTTTCAGGGACTTCATTGATACAACTAAAGACTTGATTCATTGCCATCATCATTTCAGCCGAAACACGTCCACTACTGAACATAGGTCTCTTCCGGAATTCACCAAAGAAATCGGTCCTGCTCCAACGCGTTGCTGAAACCTCAACCAGGTCGCTGCTCGGTTTTGTTGGAGGCCTACCTACACAGCGTCTTCCGGTCCGTAGACGCCACTCGAGTACCTTTTGGCCCCATCGCCCAACAGTTCTACGAGCGATGTGCTCTGCCCACCACTGCCACTTGAGTCTGGCGATTCTTCGAGCTATGTCGGTGACTTTAGTTCTTGCGCGGATTCACTGTGATTGAACGAAAATAAACATATTATATTTCTATTGCACAGGCTTCGCCGTCTTCCACGTGTGGTTACGGAGTATTAAGTGGTTTGGAAACAAAAAAGTGGCGTAGGGAGGAAGGACCATAACAAGATGGACCGACGATTTGTTAAAGGTACCAGGAACCGCTTGAATGTGGGCAGTGCAGGACCGACCGTTGTGGAACTCTTTGGTGGGGGTATTTGTCCAGTAGTGGACGTAGTTTGGCTAATATGATGAAGTGATTTTTGGTTCATAAAAAACAAGTTAGCAATATTGTTACAGTGTGTCTGTATTTAGGATATGGAGAAAAGAATGCAAACATAATTTTTAATACGGGATACTATGAGAACCCATTGTGTGTTTGCGTACATCACATATTACAATTAAATACCATGACCCCTCCCTTTTACCTCTATCTGTTAAGCTTCTGTATTCTTATACGAAAGAAAGTACGAAAGATAATAGATTTCCTTAACAAAAATCGGTACATAAAAATATAATTAAACAAAATAAATAAACTAACTTAAATTTATAACTTATCTACATAAATACCTACTAACAATATTTACTTAAAGTGCCCAAAGAGGGCCACACTCACTTGTGTCACAGATTTCTGTGATGCCGTCACATAAAATAACAGGAACATAACTGAGAGTGATTAAGCAGGCCCTTAATGATATTTTTTCACATTATGATGTCATATCGACTGGCATGCAAATCCTGCGTAAAACTGAATGGTGACCGAAAGCCGTGCCAATACCTAACTTTCTTTCGATGTCGAGCCAACCTGTCTCCGTCTTAATGACTTTGGCCTGAATTTCCTCAGCATTTTATCCATACTTATTACATTGTATTGGTACTTGTACAAAGATCAAGAATGTAGCCGTGTTAAATGGGGTGTGCATTCAAACTAAGGAGTATGTAAAACCTGATTTATAGTATAAAAAAAATTGTTTACTAGATTTTCGTTTTAGGGATTTATCGTAGGTATTTTTGCAAATTGTGACTTCAATTTTCTTCAAACTTCAAAAGACCTGACAGATAAATATGAGAGATAAAGGATATCACTAATATAAATTAATTTGTGCGTGGTAATCACTTCAGGCTATATTTTTTCGACATACCGCAGCTTACTTCTAGTTGCTTAAAAAGAATTAATGCCCGCCGATAAGAACAGATAGATAGGCATACATATACGTGCAAACTGATCTACGTTAGTACCTAGGCCAGTGGGCGCGGGGCGTCTTACTGGAGCTCTTTTTAGTTGCATTGACTCATCATTGTATCATATTTCGTGCAAGTGTCTTAAATCTTTGAACTCCAAAAAACTAAAATAAAAGTATGAAAATATAACAGAATCACCACCATTCAAACCAAATTGTTAATTCTATTTAAAACCATGCCACTGAAGACAAGTAGGTCAGTTTTCAGTTGTACGCACTGACATCTGTCGTTAACGAGGAAAAGGTTAAGGAATGTGAACGGTCAATAATTCACATACAACTACACGGTCCTTTTGCATGATTTTAGCATCGACCTTTCAGGCAATGAACAACAAAAAACGCTTCATGATGACAATAAGAGCAAACAAACACAATATTTAACATAATCGAACAAATAATATAAATAAAATCCTATATTCCGTTCCATTTATAAGGGTAAAAAATTGTACTTTATCGACATTATTGGGTCTACATGAAGTAGTAGTAGTAGTTTTTATTAGGTACATTATTACTCGCGCTATACAAATCTTATACTACAGCAAATAACTCAAGTAATAATCAAGTGAAAGACTTTATTTTTAAGATCCACCTTCAGGAACAAAGTATAGAATTTGTTTCAGAACACAAATTAAGATGGGAAGTTTCATCAAGTAGGCGAACAAGGAAATAATAACCGTTTTAAAAATAATTTCCCTGGCGGACATGACTTGCGAGTGTCGCCAAAGCAACGCCGTAATTCCTCTGAAGGTTTTGTGTAGCAATTTCTAAGAGACTTTTTTGCTGTAATTTCATTTATGTACCTTAAAGATTTAATTAAAAGGACGTTCCGGTTGTAATTTGTGTGAGGCAATCAATAATGTTTCTTTAAATGAAACAGGTTGTATGATTTTTTATTGATCATGTGCCTGTTTGTTTTTTGTAGGGATTAACAAGTTTATGAAAACTTGTGTGGACGTTTACACGTTTTAATGAACTGATATAAATGAATACCGAAATGAATAATTGGTTCGTCGTTAATTTTATAATATTACTTAACAGTATTCAGTGTTGTACTCTATCTATAGTATTTAAGAGCAAGAGACAGACGAAAGAGAAATGAATGAATTTTGTACAAAACTTGTTACCATATTCAGTGTCGCACTATACCAAATTATGGAAAGTGGGATTCGTAAATGAATTTTCTCTTTATTTAATCAATGTTTCTGTTTAAATAATCTCAAAATTAAATGACCTGCGAAGCAACTGTCGCAGGCAGCTTTATGCAAACAACATCAAAAACATAATCGCCTTTTTAATACAGTTGGTTTTCTTTGAAGTTATGCGGGCTGTCTACATTTTGTTTGTTATATGATATCTACAATGTCATGCCAAGGGCTGGGTATTGTGTAGGCCGTGCTTTATTAAATATGTTACTTTTAGGCAAAATTCACTTCGAATTAATAAAGTGTAATACAATTTCAAGAGGGTTTACGTGAATAAACTTGATGGATTTGAATATACGCAAAAATATTGGTCTTGTTGATTGAGGTAAAAATAAATATTATCAAGAACGGTAAAAACATTCAATTTTCAAAGAAATCTGCAAAATCTATTCACCTCCTTTAGTTTTATTTACATTTAAGTCACTTATTGTTAAGTTTTGTCTGTTTTTGTAAATATATCTCCTATAAAAAAATAAAGAATAAAATGTAGGTATAAAAAATCAACTCCTCGGAAAAATCTTTCTCCTAAATTCTATTGACTTTTAATCTTGGCAGGTGAAATAAAACTTTTAAGTGTTGTTATTACGACTCTCCCTTTTTGATAGGCAATATATTATAAATAACAAATAAAATTATCGAGCGTTAGATATTCAAGGCTGAGTTACGTATGTATTAATAGTCTACCTCCACGAGTTTTCTATGATAGCATAATTCACTATATTATATAGTTTATAAACATCACATTATTTATTGCATGCTGTCACGGCTGTGTTTGTTCACTCAGAGTTTGGTCACATGTTACAGAAATAGGTGATTTCAAAGACATACCTAATAATTTTAATGCGGACGATTTACACACAACCGAACACTTGCAATGACATTCATTATGACATATCAATACCCCTTAGAAATCTTGATTATCATTTATTTTATTAAGTTATTAGAAAATTAAATTTTTTACTGAAAATATTTGTACGCCTGAGGGCAAGACATAGTGTTCTATGGCATTATTTTAAGATCTTTTGATGTAGTGAAAATAAACGGATCACTCACGTCTTAAAACGAGTTTAACTTGACATGTTTCGGGCTAATCCGTAGCCCTTCCTCTCGGAGTCGCACGTCACGGCGGCTGCCAAACGTGCACTGCGTGCTAACGCCCTGGTCGCGCGGCTACTCGACGCAACTGACAGCGACACACAACTACCCCCGTTTTCATCATCACTTTTATTGTCATTGTCAAAATTGTTTTCCAACTCGGGGATACAGTGTTGAATGTTCGTACTGTGTCAACGGTGAGTGTGGGCGAACCTTTACAAAGTGATGTGGTTAGTGTTGTGTGCTACCCTACATTTGACAATGACAATAAAAGTGATGATGAAAACGGGGGTAGTTGTGTGTCGCTGTCAGTTGCGTCGAGTAGCCGCGCGACCAGGGTGTTAGCACGCAGTGCACGTTTGGCAGCCGCCGTGACGTGCGACTCCGAGAGGAAGGGCTACGGATTAGCCCGAAACATGTCGAGTTAAACTCGTTTTAAGACGTGAGTGATCCGTTTATTTTCACTATGAGTGAGTCTCACGGTAGTTTCATGTTTAAAATCTTTTGATGTACCTATGTTTGACAAATAAATTTATCATTATCATTATCATTATTATGCCTGACAAGTAAAACTACTATGAAATATACCCGTGATAGACAGTCGTCTTGTGAGAAAAAGTTCTACGATTGCTCACAAAGATTCAAATAGTTCAACTGTAGGTATCTAGTCGACCAAGAAATTTTTTTACCAACCTAAGGTTCAATGTCAGTTGTACGGTCAACGTCATGAATAAGTGATTACTTTTGTACCCTGTCACTTTAACTTAACGTCATGTTTGAAAAGCCATACGAAATTCTGTAATGACTGAAAGCAACAAGGTACAAAAATGATCACTTTTTTATGATGTTGACCGTACTTACGACTTGAAGCATCAAACACCATTTTCACTTACAGGTCAATATGACAGTCAGTCTTATTTTTTTTATTCTGATGTAGAAACTGTCATATTAATATTCAAACGCTTACCTACGTGGTCAACTATACATAGGCAACTACATAGGGAATTCCGGACATAGTTAGTGATCGAAGTATGTGACGATCTCCGCAATAATGACGCTACGTGACGATGTAATATTTACACCGAAATAGTTTTGATGCCAACAAATTCATGCACAAGGTTCATTGCTCCATTCATTCAGGAGTACGAAAGTCGTAACTCATTATATTATTTTTAAATTATAAGTTTTCGAACAATTACTCTGATTATAAAAAAGAAATGGCGACTAGTTTGCGTGCGTGAGTTAGTACGCGACAGATGCGCGGATCGGGTCGGGGCGCATTCCAGATGGACATTTCATTTTGGTACGAGAATAGATTCTAATCTGTGTAAAAGACATCACTGTTTTTTGTGTGACGTAGCTCAAGGTTTTCTGCTAATGCTCTGTTATAAACATAGAACGGTTTATTTAAAGTCATAATTATTTCCGAGAAACGTCAAGATACTTTATTATGATAAATCAAATGCGAATAGCAACGGATGGAACTAGAATTAATAATGAGAATTTATCACTTATACAACACGTGATGCGTTTTATACGGTGTTATGTGTTTTTAGGCAATTACCTAAATTCAATGTTTAGTCATACATAACGGTACATACTAATATTAAAATTAATGGAATTACATGACTGGTAGAAATCCCTTAAAGGGATAAGTTCGCCTTTCTACATGCATTTCAACGGTTGTCAATAATGTTTTTCTTTTTTTTTTCGTTATTTTTGTACAATAAAGAGTTTACATACATACATACAATACATTTTATTTCTTATATAAAATTACTGACCCTGCGATTTTTAAGAAGGTAATGGACAAATATTAAAGTCATTGTATCTTTAGGTACTTAGTGTATTTTGTATGTTATTACTAAAGTTTTGCAAATAATATAACAGTTCGTTAGAATTTAAAATTAACCGTAACAATGATTTTGCTCACCCGCAAAGCAAAGTAGGGAATCGCAAAGTAATTGTTTTAGTTCGTTAATATGGACATCCGCAAAGTAACGCCTGATTCAATAAATTATTTCAAATTAAAAATATTTTTATACATAGGTATTTTTATTCTAAATCCGAAAAATTGTGCAGCTCCCGCGGGAAAGTGATAAAATAATTATACGTATATAGACGAAGTTTTGGGGGAACAGCTAGTTGACTATAAGTAGCAAGTACTGAACAAATCTATACGTAGGTACCGTGAAGGCCAAGTAGTCTAAACTTGTCAATGAAATTATTGTTCAACTAGTCTTTAAATAGGTCGCATTATTTTAGCCGCCACGCATTATTTCCCACCTTCCGCCATTTGTTGAACATGCCTCTAATAGTTTACAGTGTTCAGCGCACGCAGTACATATGACATCGATATTTTCTTACACTTTGGCACATTTCCCAATGCTCTTTTGACGGAAGAAACAAAACAAGGGACTAAATCACTGGATGTTATTGTTATAAGCTAACCGCTCATTGGAATTTGTAACGACGATTTCCTTTGATTAAAAATGCCGTGATTATATTGGTTTCTTGTGCCTAGACGGTTTATGTTAGTTAGTTTTTGACAGCATGGCATTAATATTTTAACATTGAAAATGTTAGAGTTTCAAAAAGGCTTTGTTACGGATCAAAGCACCCCTAAAGTTGTATTGCAACGAAACACAAACGAACTATTTCCCCTGCACCTAAAAAGTCCACCATTCCAGTATATTGAATTTCACAAAATAAAACCGCAGCATCGAGTGGCTCTCAATAAATTCCGGCGCGGAACCCTTTATCCAATCACAAAGGTTACGGATCATTGACTTTGCGTCCTCGTCGAGCTAAAACCAACCAGAGAAAGCTCTCCTGCCTAATGGAATCACATTTCCAGGAGAATTGAGATACATCCATCAAAAGTGGAGCTAATAAGAATTAAGCATCAGCAAGAATCTTCGTAGGACCTATCAATTAAAGGAACAACGCTTCGAAGTTCTGAAATTTCAATAAGATTTTTGATTACGACTGTCGAAACGGAATAGATTCAGACCTTGTCTGGATATTTAATATCAGAAATTTGGGTAGAAAGGCTTTTGTAATGCTGCTTAACTTAGTGAAAATACCTACTGAAATAAAAAAAGAAGTTTTTTAATCAACTTAAATAATATATATTAAATGATCATTTGTTTTCTTCAGAGAGTAGTCACTTTTTTGTTATTAGGTAATCTATACTAGGAATTTTATTAAAAACCTAAAGATTAATTGTATAAAACTCATTTAATTTCGAAGGAATGCTTTAATCAATTAATTATCGAATAAATTAACTTTTATTATATTACCTAATATTAATAATATTATTATAAAGTTTAATTCAGACAAAAATCATGATTTTTGTTAGTACCTACATACCTAATGATTGATTGTGATGATGTAATTAATTTCAAAATTAGTGCCGATTTTAATTTTATGCATATAGAAATACTAAGCAAATATAGTTCATTACTAATGATAATGACACTGGTTTTGTTTGAACCTTTAGTACTTACCTCATAAGAGTTCGTTTTTTTTATATACCTATGACTTGCGTCGAATGCGAATGAAATCTCCTTGATCTGATCGAGAAAGATTTTGTCCTCACGTATCTTTGTCCACAGTTCTCGTCAGCTTGTAAGCGGTCTCATTAAACTGAAAAGAGCTATAACCATAAGTGTGCGTCGACAGGGGTATGTATTACAATACCGAAGTACGAAAGACCGAATGTATTAAAACATCAAATTGGTCAAAAGACTGATACGATTTTTTTCTGAAACCGTTAACTTTTTAAGATTGTTATAAAACAAACCTAACCTAACCTAATGGGTTCTGTATGATGCCGTTTTAATGAATTCTGAGAAGTTTACGGTTTCAGAATAAAATTGTGTCGGTCTTTTGACCCATTCGATATTTTAATACATTCGGTCTTTCGTACTTTGGTATTGTAATACATACCCCGTCAGCAGATGTATCAAATTTCCCTTTTAAAGTCTTCCGCGAAGAGTACATACCTATACATTAGGGATATATATCTATAGGTACTGAATAAGAGTTTAAAATGGCTAACCACGTACATGTAATCCCTCTCAAACCAACGTAACCGCCAGGAATTAGTGGCAAAACTCACAACTGTATATACCTACAACTATGTATGCATGACAGTAGAAACTTGCATACCAATATTACCTACCACTTTGATTTAACTCGGATGTTTGGATGTTTGATATTCTTTGACGTTAAAACGGTTTAACGAATTTTGATGACATTTGGCACACAGATAGTTTGTAACCTGGATTAACATCAGGATAATTTTATCTCAGAAAATATCCCGCGGGATAGCGATATATGAATTCTTTGCAGACGGACTCACGGGAAACAGCTAGGAGGTCATAAAATATTCACAAAAACATGCGCGACGATTTTTTCTCTACTACGTTTTTGATGACGTTGAACTCTTTCGCACGTTTTTTCCACGCCATGTCACATGAAGGTTCGACCCAGTGATACAGAGTGTGCCAAGGGAGCAATCTATGCAAGTATATTGAAAACGATTTTATTAAAACCATTTGAACCGCATAAACCTTTGCCGCGTCGGGGAGCATTAATGTAATGTAAAAAGGGACAAATCATCTTTACTACTTAGTAATATACTTAGTAATATCCAAACGTAGAAACAACTTCTTCGTAACTGTCCGACTACTCAGTAGAATTGTTAGTATTCAAGCACGTGGCATGGCTTTCGATGTAGTAATTGGCTCTAACGAGAGCCGAACTTTCCACAGAATTAGTTGTTTGCGAGGTGGTATTTCAACTCAGGTGATGCCAAGTCCGCCGCCGAGTTCTCTTGCCGTGCAAGCATTATTAATTGACCCATGTAAGTTTTAACATTGGGAATCAGCTGAAGAATACGTATACCTAAGTTAGAAGTGAAGTCAGCTAGTAACAATAATAGTTATTAGGCATATATAACGACCGCTTTAGCCTAGTTGGTAGTGACCCTGCCTACGAAGCAAGAGGGTTCAAATCCCGGTAAGGGCATTTATTTGTGTGATGAGCACGAATATTTGTTCCTGAGTTATGGATGTTTTCTATGTATTTAAGTATTTATTTATCTATATAAGTATGTTTATCGTCGTCTAGTACCCATAGTACAAGCTTTGCTTACTTGTAATGACTGCAATGGGATATACGTAGGACAGACAGGCCGAAGTTTTAATACTAGATTTAAAGAGCATGTTTCGGCATATAGGAATGAGCATCCAGATAGATCGAATTTTGCAAAACATTTGTTGGAATCAAATCATTCATTGTTAGATTCAGATTCTTATGAAGTGTTACATTATTGCGGCAAGGGGTTGCGTCTGGATGCTCTGGAATGCATGGAAATAATTAGGTACAACACTATGGGGTCTATTATTAATGAACAGGTAAATTTAGTATCTTCTCCTTTACTGCGGCTTGGGTCGAATTTGAACAGTTAGTATTAATTAAATATGCCTTATAAATAAATAAACAAAAAAAAATCAAGGTAGTTTTATAATATGTCAATAAAAGTTAATTTTTGTGGGGTAGTTTGAGAATAAGAAAAATAAAGTGGGTACTTGAGAAGTTACAGTGACAAGTTAAAACATTTGTTTTGGTTTGTTAGTTTAACATTTGGTAGCATAGCATACGGTTGTGGTAACTCTGAAGATGAGCTCTGGTTGAGTTCGAAACGCGTCAGTGTAGCTTGGTGGTGGTGATGGTTGGGTTTATGTGATTTGTGTGTGTTCGTACAGTGTGGAGGTGGAGGAACTGCATGCACGCACATTTCTTGCATAAACGTAACTATTGTAAGGTCGCGGGTGAGCAAAGTAATTGTTTTAGTTCATTAAGCTTTGCTTAGTTTGGGACTAGGTCGATTTGTGTAAGATTGTCCCCTAATATTTATTTATTATTATTTATTAGTTGGAGTGAAAAATCTTAACAGTACTTGATTGATTGCAAAAAATGCTCTCACTTTGTAACATCATCTTTTTTGTTTACACCATCTACGAAATTTATTATTTTTGTTGAGTACATTCAAGTCTACCTACTTACTCTGTTGTCTAGCAACGAACTTCCCAGAACTATTACGTTGTCGACTCAACTTTATGGCGTTAATTTATAATCCATTTCAAGCTGACCAAAGACATGCCAACAAAGTATGCGTGACGAATTCACAAACCATACTTACGTATAATCGTAAAGTAAAACGGTCTACCTTCGTAAATGTCAAAGTGCTTTGGTAAAACTGAGGAACAACCCACATCAGCGGCGGGTCAGCTTTCCCCATAGTTTGCTCTGCTCACTATAAGCGAGCGGACCCTTAGGCCGAGTCCACACGGTCCACGAGAGCTGTCGCACGCCTGTCAGAAATCTTTGTCGTAGTCCGTGTTTGGTAAACATTAGTTAATGTGGAATACGCTTTACCGATAGGCCGGTATTGGAGCGAAATTGTTTGAAACTGTTGTGTAGCGTATTAATGTAGGTGGTCTTATACCCGACTGCCTGAAGGCCAGGGCGAAGGGTTTTTGTTACGACGAAGTTGTTAAATATAATAATCTAACTTGAGAATTCGATATCAAATAAATGTTTATTATTATGCAATAGAGTACTAAGTAGTTATTGTACTTTATAGATAATTGGCGTTGTTAAAAATCAAGCTCTGTAAACCTTTTTTTAACCAAACTTTAAATTATTCAATAGATTAAATTAATATAATAAGCCTTAATATGATGCACCTAGATATCGATTTTCTTGAGACATCCGAGACACGAGTCTCCAATATCCGTGTATGCTTGTTAGACATCAATGAAAACTTGGTCAAATTTATATTTGACGAGCAACTTAGATGTTGGATTGGTGAAATTTGAGCTTCTCGCTATAAGCCAACAACTTTTACTATGGTAGCTAGCTACTAAGAAGATAAGTAGGATACCATAAATGCTCCAAGATATAATTAACGTATACCTACCTAACGTATACATTGTTAACAAACCTTGGGATATCCATATTTCAAAACTTTGACACGCCTATTTTTAATTTCAACAAAGTTTGAACACCCCATAATTTATGAGACAAAAAATAATTGAGTTAGTGCATGATATTATCCAGCATTAACTGATCTAGAAACACGCATTTTGTATTAATTAGGTACGTTTAAAATTTCACCTTGTAGATAATGGCAAATTATGTAGGCTGGCAACGCATCTGGAATCATATGTTGAGACCTTAGTCTAATGCCACTTTGTTTCATTAAAAAAAATCTATGGTACGTTTAAATACGATTACGAGTACAGACATATTGAGACACTCAAAGCTACCAAAATTATGTAGAATAGTACTCGTTGTCGTCTTTAGTGTCAAGTAATTGCGATTGTATAACTACTAGTCGTCCCCCTAATTCAATCCCTAGCCCTAACGCGTTTCCCCCAACATGCTAAATCCGCTTCGGACGTATTACTAGACTAGGTACACTTATTTACAGCCGTAGTTAGCCGGGACTAGACGATCTATTGTTTGTGGATACATCAGTCTTAAGGTTTGAAGTTTAATTTAATTTGGAAAGGTCGTACGACCTAGTTATTTATTGTCTGGGTCTGGGTTAATGGCAACACTTCTTCTGCTCTTACTACTTTTGCAGGTCTTTTTATTTTTGATACCTACCGTAAAGACAGGGTCATCATCATTATCATTTCAGCCAAAAGACGTCCACTGCTGAACACAGGCCTCCTCCAAGGTTCGCCAAACAGACCGGTCGTGCATCCGTATCCAACGCGTTCCCGCCACCTTGACTAGGTCGTCGCTCCATTTTGAGCCCTATTCACACTGAGTCTTCTGGTCCGTGGACGCAATTCGAGAACCTTTTGACCCCATCGGCCATCAGTACCCTGCCCACTGCCACTTGAGTCTGGCGATTCTTCGAGCTATGTCGGTTGACTTTAGTTCTTGCGCGGATTTCATAATTTCCGTGATCCCGCAGAGAAAGCATAGAGCCTTCTCCATCGCACTATGAGTGACTTGGAGCTTTCTTATGAGGCCCACCATTAGTGACCACGTCTCAGTGCCATAAGTTATCACTGGTCAGGGTACTTTGTCCCAATGGAGGTGACTATGGTCCATATAAAAACTAAATATATGAGGGTCTAATAAAAAACGTAAACGTGCCATAATTTCAATGCAATAATGAAACCAGGACCGAGTTAATCTCCAGGGCCAAAGTAAATCGACGTTGGTGTCAAACAACAAAGAAGCTTAATTTGTGTTACGGGTCTTCGTATACCACCTGGTAGGTATCTAGAGTTATTTTGAACGAATTCAGATTATTTATAATCCTATTCATTAATTATGTACTTAGGAATTACTTAAGTATGATATAATTATAATACTATATTGAGCTCAAAGCAGTGTATTTAAATTAATAATCAGGTATTAAAATTCAAACTCGAGTGAATTCGCTACTTTTTCTCCATAGAACGTAAGCTTCTTAAAACTTCAAACAAGAATTTCTTATATAACTAAGTAATTCAGTTAGAGATTCTATTCTTAAGAGGCCTAATAATTAAATTGAACAGGACCTGCGCCACTCATTGAAATGTGAGAGAGAGAGTATCTAGACTTTCATCATTAATTTTTCTGACAAAACATTCTGAGTAAAAAGTTTTTTAACCGTTCTCATAATAAGAGGAAGGTCTATTTTCGCTCTTTTGTTTGTGTAGGTAGGTACATATTTTTACGTATGTTCATGGATAGCTTCGAGAATTTGTGCCTAGAAGTATTTATTTAGTACCTTTTGAACGCCAGCGTCGTCAACACACAAGCACTATACACGAGATTCATCATCGGCCTAATACGTTTGTGACAATGTGTAATGGACGAGGTAATAAGACAGGATCAGGGTGGTACTCACGGCTGATGAGGATCGGTTCCGGTACACAATTGTCCAAATAGTTCGTGGTCTTGTCACGGGCCTGGAGTGAGGATATCGGCAGCCACTCACGGTAAACACTAGGCAGTTCACAAAGCGCAGAACTTGGCCAAGCTTTTGGGCCAGTCACGTGACGCTCGCGTTCAGTTCAGTACCCGGAAGTACAATGCTCCAAGGCGCTTGTCTCAGTGTACAGGAGATTGGGGGCTGTTCGGTATTACGCGGACGAGGATGAGGGTAAAGGATACTTATAGTATAAATCTTACCAGGTGAATTTTTCGCTTCAAGCCATTACATTAAATTTAAACCTTAATACTATGACGATACCGTTTGTTTTGAAAGATAAGGGCTCGAAGCGAAAAATTCACCTGGGAAGATTTATTCTATACACATTGTCACATCGTACCCCGCACCTCCACCAAATTGTGGCAATGTGTAATGGACGAGGTAATAAGACAGGATCAGGGTGGTACTCACGGCTGACGTTTCTCTACTTGACACAGACCTCCTCTCAGTATTAGATGGATTCGGTCATACTCCCCACGTGCCCCTAATACGGATTGGGAACATCACACATACCAAAGAATTACTTCACAAGTGTGTCACCGTAAAGATCGTTGTACATTTCAAATATAATTTTGCACATAAATTTTGAAAAATTCTGATAATATCCAACACTAAATAAAATAGCTGGCAGCTACCTCGGAGAAAGAATTAGTTTCGCTGTACAAAGTGGGATCGCTGCCAGTATCTTCGTAACTTTGCCTAAAGGGACACTTTTCATAATAATGTTTTTATTAGTATTATTATTTTTCTTAAGGTTTTTACTTTTAGGATAGTTGTAGTATAAAAGATAAATAACACCAATTTTAATATTAGGTATTTTTTTTGAAAAAAATGTCTCAACTAATTAAATATTTATTCTTGTAAATACAATTATACTAAAAGTGTAATGTCGTTATGTGACTATTATCGCTTAACTAAAGTGACATGATTTTTTTTTTCATATTTTTCCAGGGCTGGAATAACTAGACCTCTGGTCCAGTACAAGGTTATCGTCGAGTTTCAGGATATTCTGTAGAAGTGGGTTAGCAGGAGACCCTTAAATATAAAATGTACAACGAAACATGGGCCCAGCCCCGAGCGACGCGCTTGTACTAGTTACGAACAAATAGGTACATGTGAAGTTACTAACATGTTCAGCGTATCACAGTATCTTTGCTTGATTTAAATGTGTATATAAACTGTTAAAACTTTGTCAATTTAAATTTAAATTTTTAGCTTGTGTTACAATTCAAAGTTTTTGGTTTTTGATGTGTAACAATTAATACCTTTGGACACAGGCGGCTGTTGAGGACAATTGAAAATAGTAGAGGGAATAATATGCTGGGGCATCTGATGCGACATGACAGTTACATAAAAACTATTTTGGAAGGGCAAATAGAAGGCAGGCGAGGCAGGGGAAGACCGAGACGGTCATTTATAGATCAAGCCAAGGAAAAAGTCAATGTCATGTCGTATCAGGAGCTGAAAACGCTGGCAGAGAACCGAAAAGAGTGGCGATTACTCCACCGACAAGAGCTAAGCTCTTAAATTAATGATGACACAGTTCAACAATAAAATTATTCTTATTTTTATTCTTAAAGTAATCGAAAATCCTCATCATCATCCCAGCTTATATAAGTCCCACTGCAGAGCACAAACCTTCTCTAAGAATGAGGGGTTTGGTCCGTAGTTCCCACGCGGACCCAGTGCGGATTGGGAAATTCACACACACCGTTGCCTAGACCCTTGCATTTGTGTGCCTTCGAATTAATTTCAGGACATCATTGAGGTAAATGTTTTACCATCATAATAATACCAAAAATAGAAACCAGGGGCCTTACCATGATCTCTTAATACGATTCAGTTTAAGCTCTAAACTGAACTGCATCGCTATTTCGTACCACGACGTTACTTACTTTTGCGATTCAGTTCAAGTGCGGTTCAGCGGTAGCGATACAGACATTTTCATTCACTCCCTTCAAGTTCTAGTGGTTTTCGTACCATGACGCTTAACTTGAGTGGGAATTGAATCGCTTCAGTGTCAAATTTAGCGATTCAGTATGCGTTACTCATTACGGCTGTCAAAGTTTGTTATTACGGATGCCAAAACAAAAATTGACATTTAATATTTAATTATTAATTTCATATTTAATACAATAGAACTGTAGAGTAAACGTATTGGCCATGCCACAGTGTTGCGCAGTCCCGTTTTGCTCAGAAAAGAAAGGCGAACATAAGTTTCCGAAAGATAAAAGTGTCTCAAAGCAGTGGTTAGTAGCGATTCGCAGGGTTAACTATGCCCCTTCAAAACATTCACGTATTTGTAAAAAACATTTAAATCTTGACGATTATGCATTACCTAAACTAAAGAATCAAATACAGAAAATCGTAAGTAATGATTTTTCTTATTCCTAAATACCGTGCTTGCATCAGGCATTTGATTTACCCCAACCTTGAAACTGAGCAAGTTGTTAAAAATTTTCAGCTATTCCTAAACTAAAACCAGCCTAGTCGATTTTCCTGGAACCATGAAAATAAAAAGTATTGGTAAAAATTTCTGGCTCTAGATGTGTGACCTTTGTTTCAGATGCATATGGTGGATCTGTCAGTAACAGAGAGTTATTCGAAAAGTGTGGCATCATAATAAATCTACTTCAAAAAGGGGACAAAGGGGACATTATTCTCGGTGATCGTGGCTTTAGTATTCAAGATCTTGTTTCACATATGGATGTTACAGTAAACATGCCACAGTTTCTGAAAAAAGGGTGTAATCAGTTTGAAGCACACCAGCTCAGGCAATCGAAAAAATTGTCATCTGAACGTACCTATCAATGTTAAGCATGTCATTGATTTAGGAAAAACTTTAAAGATTCTTAGTAATAAGTTATCTATCATCTAATTTAGTTCCACTTGGAGGAAGAATCATATTTGTATGCTCTATGCTCACTGATTTCGGGAAGAATATAATGTAAATAAGGATTTTGGACAGTTAATTATAGGTACTTAAATAAAAGTAAAAATAAATCAAGCATCTAAACTTTTTATTTATCCTTTCAATACATAGTCATCCCTATTATCTACTATAATAATTAACTATATTTGAAAGGTTTAGGTAATTAACCAAATGTAAACAAAACAATGACGACTGATGTCTTAAATACTGTAATTCTCCCATTGAACTATCTAAACATTTACATTTCTGTATTAAAATACGTTAGTCTAGTTTGTACAGTCAGCGTCAAACAGTTCGTGACACCCAAAGTGGCCAAAAAGTTAGCAACACGGCCTTATTCCAACTGTAATAAAGACGAGCTGCGAACTATTTGACCACTTTGGGTGTAACAAACTATTTGACGCTGACTGTATTAGAATGATAGATAAATAAAATGTTTTGAATCCTTGAATATGCCAAATTTGGAAACTGAAGTTTGTTTACATTTAGTTAACTACCTAAACCTTTCAAGTATAAATAACACATGAAATAGACACATATAACATAGGAGAAGAGAGTAGGTAGGGTTTCATTGTACTAATTTAAGGTAATTATTTATGGTCATTAGATATTCCATGCAGGGAAGCAACTTCAAACACACCACTTATGCCAAGCCGTATTTTCTCTAAAGAGCAATAGTTTATTACATTGTTATATATCATGTTAGCATAATCATACCATTGTACAGTGTTGCAAGTGTTATCAGTACGTGGATCATAACACATATTATTTCGTTTAGATTTGGTGACATTATATTTTTGTATTTCAAATGTAAGATTTTCAGCTTTTTTAGGAGACAAGTTCATTTTCTTTTTTTTCGGCTCATGCCATATCTGTTTGTTTACTCTTTAAATCGTAAAATTGCATAACATACACAGGCTATGTGCTCACAAACTGCCTTTGGTCCCATACCAGCAGCACACTCACACATGGATTGAACAATTTTTCCATCTGATTCAAAGGCAATGCTCATAAAATATGATAATGCTTTCGTGTTTTCAGAGTGGAGTGGAATTATTTTGTGTACATTGTCACTAGAGCCACTAAATATTCATTTATCATTATAGCCCTTTCTATGAACTGCAGCACACTGTCTTTGTAAACCTCTAAATAGTAAGTGTTAATATTCACTATATCTAAGTCAGGTGATAAGTACATTTCTCGATGTTACACTGCTGTACGAACTGTCTGAAGGCCACTCAACAGTATGTACGCCAAATCGGTTTTTAGTATTTCATCTCCTATGTTTCCAACAAAATTATTGTTCCTATCATAGTCTTGAAGCCTGTAAAAAGAAAAAAACAGCTGTAATCTTGGTAAACAACAATGTAAATAAGCAAATTTTACACAAAAAATAGTTTGTTTATAGTAAAGAACTAACCTCTTAATTAGCTGTTCTTTCAGACAGTATAATTTTGCACCTCTTTTTCTTAACTCTGCTTTTAAAGCAATCACATTCATTAATCCGTAACTTATATTTGGCATAATTAATCTAACGTATTGCTAATCGTAATTGCTTCGCAATATTAATATAAATAGAAATAAACCCGCGAAGCCAAACCGTAAACAGTGACATTTGACATTTCGAAGACCTCAAGCTACACTAGCGCCTCGCAAATTATACGCGATAGCCCTCGCGTTCCGAATCTTAGCTGCAGGCAGATTGCTTAAAATGTACAAAGCAAAGAGAATAATATAACCAATACATTTTGTACAAAGGTTTCACAACCACTGTGTTAAAAATTGTATTTAGCTCTAAAAAAAAGTCATATTTTATGACAAAGAAACATTATTTAAGGAAATGAGTTTTTTATAAAGTTTTCAGTACTTTAAAAATGAAAAAGACATCAAACCGTAAGCTAACTTTAGAAGTACATTGGGTTTCGAACGTCCAAACGTCAGTCGAGACTAAAAGAGATAGATATATTTGGTTTGCATATAGCGGCATCCCTTTCGCGACTTAGCGTTTCAGTTTCGGACCAGAGACAATACGGTCTTTCTTTCACTTGTAAGCGATTGAGACTCAGCTCTGAGAAATAGACGTAGTGGTACCAATTTCGACGATTCAGTTAACTTGCCTAAATTGAACTGCTCTGCGTTTGGAACGTTCATTGAAAGATCATGGTAAGCCCCCAGAGCGTAAAAACAACAACAAAGTTAAGACACACGCAAATCAATTATTGCGTGTGTACATATACCTCCTACCCTGAACAACATTTAAAAAGCACAAATATAGTATAAACAACTCTTTCAATCCCTAAGCTATTTGTCGAAACCCGAATGTTTACGAAGTCTGAGCCTTCCAACTTGTTTCGACCTTCGCTATGTCTTTGCAATGAATTAGGGGAAGTTTAGAAAAAAACGGTTTCTCCTATGCCATTTAATTGGACTGGGCGTGGTTTGAGGTGTTCGCTTTTTGCAGCTCACACAGACCTGTAACCTGTCGACGGTGATAGAATTATGCAAACGGTATAGACGTGCAATTTTGTTCACATATATCCTTATACTAGGTTTTACCCTCGGCTTCGCTTGCGTAAGCTATAATTCATATTGTGGTCTTGATTTATGTTGCATTGAAGATCAACCGTCCAAAATTGCACTTAGAGGTGAAGATTTTGGGATTTTACATCTGTGAAGGCCGATCCCGTAAGAATACCTGAATAAAAATGTAGTTATTCCCTAGATCCCGCTACACACACACGCGCGCAAGCGCGCATACAATCACTTTGAAAACACACAAGTACACGCATGCGCGCACGCGTTCAAGCACGCACGCACGCACAAATACATACAAACTTTCAATAACTAACGAAATTTATAACGTAAGTAACATTACTAAAGCGCATTTTTTAGGGTTCCGTAGTCAACTAGGAACCCTTATAGTTTCGCCATCTCTGTCCGTCTGTCTGTCTGTCTGTCTGTCCGTCCGCGGCTAAGCTCAGAGACTGTTAGTACTAGAAAGCTGTAATTTGGCATTAATATATACATCAGTCAGGCCGACAAAGTGATTACATAAAAAAAACTAAAACAATTTTTTTTAGGGTAGGTACCTCCCATAGACGTAAAGTGGGGGTGATTTTTTTTTCTCGACTAAGCCTATAGGATGGGGTATCATTGGATAGGTATTTGAAAATAAATAGGGGTTTTCTAAAACCATTTTTTGATAAAATGAACAGTTTAGGAGATATTCACTCCGAAAGTTCAAAATAATGTGCCCCCTCTAACTTTTGAACCGCACGTCTAAAAAATATGAAAAAAATCACGTATATTAAACTTAATAAAGAATTTCTAGGAAAATTATTTTCAACTTAATCAGTTGAGCAGTTTTTAAGTTTTTGTAAAAAAATATTTCTTAACTAAGATTGTAATTTAACCGCCATTGCAAGCATTTTTTTTCTTTAAGTACCTATAAAATCAAGCTAACAGTATCTTCTTTCAAATAAAAAAAATATATTACATCTGAAAAACCATCAACATACATACTAGTTCTTAGTTACCCAATTCGCCGATAGATGACGCTGTACCGCCGACACGTTGGGAACTTGGGACCAAAACAACCACATTAATAAAGTATACAAAGGTTTTTTCGTACCTGCTACGGAACCCTATCTTGGGCGTGTCCGACACGCTCTTGGCCGGTTTTATTGAAAGAGGGTGAAGCGGAGACGTTCTGAAGCAATCACATTAGTTGAAATTTCGCTCTGCTCCCCTCATAACGTGACACTTAGACGTCAAAAGTGACATGGATTTGAACTAACATGATTGGTTGATTTTGCCGTTTCGGCTTATCTCTGCTGTTATAGAAGCGTACCCTCAAGTTCCGTTTACATAAGTTTACATAAACGAGATAGAACGCGCGAGATAGAGTGCGTAGTTTTTTTAGGGTTGCGTGTCCGAAGGGTGACAAACGGAACTCTAATAGTCGCTACAATGTCCGTCTGTCTATCTGTCCGTCACGGGGCTGTATCTCAAAAACCGTAATAGGTAGATGTCTAAAATTATACATAATGTGAATTTCTATTGCCACTACGACAACAAAAATTACCAAAATTAAATATGATTAAAAATTAAGGGGAGACCCTACCAACCGATTCAAAATGATTCCACACTCGTACATTTAGCTACTAACACTGAATTTTTATTGTTTATTTATGACCGTTTAATAACGTATTATATACATATACGACGACCAGATGGCCTAGTGGTTAGAGAACCTGACTACGAAGCCTGAGGTCCCGGGTTCGATTTCCGTGTCGGGGCAGATATTTGTATGAAAAATAGGAATGTTTGTTCTCAGGTCTTGGGTGTTTAGTATGTATTTAAGTATGTGTCTGTCTATATAAGTTGTTTATCCGTTGCCTAGTACCCATAACACAAGCTTTGCTTACTTAGGGACTAGATCAATTGGTGTGAATTGTCCTATGATATTTATTTATTTATTAATTATTATTATATACAGGTACGTCCAATTAGTACTCGTTGACGCGTTACTTCAATATAATGCATCGCGTCGCGTCTCGAAGTAAACTGACCCTAATGCCAACATTTTTTTAATAGCCTATTGGACGGTCTACTGCTGGGCACAGGTTCCCCTTTTTCTTCCCACCTAATAAGGGTCACAAATGACCTACCCCTGCTCCGGTGCCCGTCACTTGGAACGATTTTTCACAACATGTAACAAAAAAAATACAAGTTCTTAAATACTAGGTAAAAATATTGCTGAGAAGAAAACTCCAGTGAATATTAAAACAGTACACCCACCTGTCGTAAAAAATATGAAACGGTAATTATATTCACTGTAACTGACACGTTCTTGGCATTTTTAATAACGGAAATTATATTTACGAATCCCGCCTTTTAAATTGATTGGTTCTCGCAAATTCAAAATTATTAATCGAAACAACTTAATCACCTGATCAGGTAAGCTAATTGCTAATCCGGTGTTAAATTAACGATCAACGAATTGATATTTTGATTAAAAACGGGTCAGATGCGAGTCGGACACGCGGACCGAGGGTTGCGTAGCTCATCATCAAGCCTATACCTACCTATATATGTCCCACAAGCCTCCTCTTAGAATGAGAAGGCTTGGGCCGTACTACTCCTACTCCTACTCGTACTAGCTCCTACGTAGGGTTTCGTACCTATTATTATTAAATATTCTGTGACCTAACCATAAGCCGACCAAAGGCGACCAAAAGACAAACAGAACATTTTAGTTTAGCAGTTGAAGATTTTAATTTATCGATATACGCCAGGTCTTTTTTCAAAGTGGAGAAGTAAGTTTGTAATCACAAAATTCCTAATGTGATAGTAACAACACTTTAACGATTTTTCCTTTACGAGTACCTACTTACTTGTTCTGCGAGATTCTAGTTTCTTGTCCAATTTCATGTTTGTACTTCAATGGGCAGTAGTAGTAGTTTTGATTTAGTTGTACCTATCTAATTTTTTACCTGTGGGTAAATACCGTTCATTCAAGCATTAGGCGACATTAATAAGGGTGACAATGACATTCGATTTAATCAGAAAATGTATACAGTTACCTTTTCTAATTTAAAATAATACATTTAGCACCGTTTACGAGTACAAAATACAAATGCTTGTCAGGCGAGAGAGTGTAACATCTCTTTCATTTAAATTATAATATATGTGGGTGCATCGGACAGTGAGCGCTCTCACCGACGCTCTCTCTCTTCTCTCTAGAAATACGTATACCTACTTAGAATATAATATAATTATTAAATGTGTATCTATGTGTAATAGTACAAATGATTTAATGCTATAATGTAACAGTAAGCAATAACAGTCAGGGGACGCCGCACGGGTGCCAACTCAACTAATGTTATTAGCCAGTGTATGCAAATTAATAATTAATGGGCACATTGACAATTAGTCGGCGTACGCTCATGGCCATGACAAAACACGCTTGTAAACCTTATAGTTTTTTAATGAACTGGAACTGATTTCTTAGCTGTTCTGTGACTAAGTTCAAAAATGCCTGGTCAGTATCAATTCGTCTAAAACGCAACTAGTCCTAGCGGTAACCGGTCTAAAACGCTGCTAGTCTAAAACGCATCTCGTCTAAACTGCAACTGGTCAGACTGGTCTAATTAGCTACCAGTCTACGTCGCTACTGGTCTGAGCAGTAAGTGGTCTAAAAACAGCTGGCCTTACAAATGGTTAATGGCTAGATGCTACTTAGAACAGTAGCAATATGTAGACTGGTATAATAGCTACTTACCTAAAATTAGACCAGTTGCAGTTTAGACGAGACGCGTTTTAGACTAGCAGCGTTTTAGACCGGTTACCGCTAGGACTAGATGCGTTTTAGACGAAATGACACTTACTAACCCGCCAGCTCTTTCGAACAAAATATCATCCATCATTGCCAAAAAGAATGCGCTGCAAAAAACTTGACAGTGTAATTTTTTCAAAACAAAAAATGTACCTACCCATTACATTTCACTATAATCGAGACAAAGTTATTTAAAAATAGGTATATAAAAGAGTAAAATTACGTGGGTATTGAAGCAGATCGGATTGACTCGATTGGTTTGTGCATGTTCATTGGGTCTTTTCTTTCAGAAAGGCGGCACCCAGCAGTGGAACGTAGTATTATTTTTATTAAGCTGGAGATAATAATGAAAAATTGTAGATTTAAGATATTGTAAGCTGCTTGGCAGGACATGATGTACTGGATATATAGGTACTAATTAATAATTGACACCTATGATGTAAAACTCGTCGAGAGTAAATACCTATGCAATAAATTTATTTGATTTGACTTGACGTTAATGATGTAAATGCAAGCCGGTAAAATACCTTCAGGAAAAAACAAAGCTCAATAACCTTAATAATTAAACGGTAGGTACAATCGTTGTAAGTTTACCGTTGTTTATTACAACAGCACCAAACACAATTTGGAAAGACGGAATACGAAATGAAAAATGCGTGTAGCAACTGTACTTATTTATAGATCACAAGTTGTTATTATCTGACGTCTCCTTGCAAGCAATGCTGCCGTTAGGAAACAGAAACAATTCTGCCCGTTTTGTGCGTTGATACATCACTTACGAACCCATTACACGGATTACATTCTTGGCTCGCGTCGGCACAACGTAGCAGAAAAACAACCTAACTAGAAGAATAATGACGTGTACAGTCGACTACAAAAAAATCGATACGGCCAAAGTTACAAAAATATGTATACACGACCTTAATGTTAAGTCAATAAAGGTGTGTATACATATCTTTGTAACTTTGGCGGTATCGATCTTTTTGTAGTCGACTGTACATACGTCGTGCGAAAAGACTTCATGGTCATTATTACTACCCAACGTATAAGTATAACTTTCAATAGTTGTGTACAATTTCACGTGTGTCATCATCATCATTATCATTTTCAGCCGTCGAAGGACGTCCACTGCTGGACATGGGCTGCATTGATACCCAATCGTTACGGTTGGAAGCAGCTTGCATCCACCATGCCATGAACCTGTTGCCTTTACCAGATCATCCGTCCATCTCGTTGGTGGACGTCCCACGCTGCGCTTGCCAGTCCGTGGTCTCCATTCGAGAACTTTTCGGTCCCAATGGCCATTTCGTGCTGTAATATGACGTGCCCATTGCCATTTCAATGAGCTAATCCCTTTTGTGTATACATATACAACACTAAACTGACGAGCAAAAATAAAGGGTCGGTTACAAAAATGACGATATCTTCAAAACCCGCTGTGATAGCTTCTTCGAATTAAAAGAGTTTAGTAAAGACTTTTATTCTCAATTAAACTTTTTCTTGTTAAAAATAAAACTCTTTACTAAACTCATTTTACTTGAAGAAGCTATCACAGCGGGTTTTGTAGTTATCGTCATTTTTGTAACCGACCCTTTATTTTTGCTCGTCAGTGTAAATATAATCACTGGTGTAACCAAAATTGTCTTTGAACCTCTGATCTTTATTGTAGAAATTAGCTGGATATACTATTGACAAAATCATTGGACTGTAGCTAGTTTACTTATCATTTTTTCCCGGGGCACTCCATGGAGGTGCTTTCCAATCAGCATCATCATCATCAGCCTACGTTCGTCCACTGGTGGACATAGGCCTCTCCCATGGCACGCCATTGAGCACGATCCTCGGCCACTCTCATCCAGCTCTTGCCAGCCGCATTGCGAAGATCATCGCTCCACCGAGTCTGAGGACGTCCCACGCTACGTTTGCCGATCCGTGGTCTCCACTCAAGAACTCGTCTACCCCAACGGTTATCGGTTCTTCGGGTTCCAATCAGCATATTACGTTTAAAAAACTTAAGTAAGTTAGGTACCTGTTGTATGTAGTAATAACGTGTCCGTATAAACATCTCGAGGTTCCAAATTAGAAAAATAACTTGAGCTCCATCCATACTAATCCATACTATTATTATAAATGCGAAAGTGTGTCTGTCTGTCTGTTACCTCTTCACGCTTAAACCGTTGAACCAATTTAGATGAAATTTGGTCTGGAGATAGTTTTAGACACTGGGAAAGACATAGGATAGTTTTCATCCCGCAAAATTACATACCTTCCGCGGGATAGCGATAAACTACTTCTTTGCAGACGGAGTCGTGGGCAACAGCTAGTATCAAATAAAATAAAAAAATATTTATTTTCAGATTTTTATTTTGTGCACTACTGCATACCTCCTTCCTTCCTGTCCTGTTCCTTCTGTATACAGTCTTGTGATCTTGCAATGGCAGTGCATGTTCAGCGTGTTTGTATAGGTACAGCAGAGGTCAGTGCTTTGAACTCGTTGCTAACGAAAGACGAAATTCGACTACAGAATGTGAAACGTCAAAGGCGCGTCACTGAGCAAGAATAGTTCTTAGTCATAATGCAGGTGCCGTCTATACAGTCTTTAAATACATTTGAAGCCATGGTAAACTAATTGCATACGTAAATAGACCAGTGGACATTATGTGGGACGACTAAAACTTACAAACTATTCGGCATGTAAATTCTAACTCTATTGTTCATACGAGTAAACGCTTGTTAATTTAACCTCGTAAGAACCACGTTACATTTGGACTATCACTATATAAAACTGAAGTTAATTGAGAAAAGTTGACATTTGCTTACGCCTAAGCATTCTAAGATTCCGGAATCTGTCCTAATTTTAGAATATATGAGGCCTTAAGGCCGATTCATATCTACAGACACCGAGCGTGTCAGACACGTGCCGTGGCAGACAAAACAATATTCTTTCATACAGTTTCTATTAACGAATTCATATCTATAGTAACACGACCGCGCAGACACGGGCCCTTTATGATGTTAAAATTAATTTGTTTACATCCGTTACTTCTGCAGTGTAGGTAGGCCTCCAACAAGATGGAGCGACGACCTGGTGAAGGTAGCGGGAACGCATTGGATGCGGATAGCGCAGAGCCGATCTTTTTGGCGACCCTTGGGGAGGCCTATGTTCAGCAGCAGTCTTTCGGCTGAAATGATATCCGTCGCTTTGGCACAGATAAGCCTAACTTCTAAGCCTAATTTTTTTTAGTTTTTAGGGTTCCGTGGTCAAAATGGCCAAAATTTAACCCGTTTTCTAATTTCGTTATCCATCCAACCATCCGTCCAACCGTCTGTCCATCGCGCGACTCGGCTCTGAGACTCGTAAGTAAAGTACCTATTAATACTTATCAGAAGGCTCTAATTTAGCATAGTACCTACGTACATACACAATAATCGCGCTGACAGAGTTAACGATTACAGGGCCATGATCCCGGATAGAAATATATTTAACTAGCTGTATCCCGTGAGTTCGTCTGCCAAACATTCGTTTATGCTATCCCGTGAGAACTATGGAATTTTCCGGGATAAAAACTATCCTATGTAAGGACATAGGATAGTTTTTATACCCTACCCTACCCTACCCTGTATTTTTACCCTAGGAAGGCCTAGGGTCTCAAAATATCTCCATACCAAATTTCATCTATGTAAATCGGTTCAGCGGTTTAAGCGTGAAAAGGTAACAGACAGAGAGACAGTCACACTTTTATTATATGGGCCGAAAGTTGGCTAGGCGTCCTACACGCTGATGTAGACTTCACTTAAAAATATTGCCTTTTGGCAATTAACTTTTGCCATGTCCACAGGAGAGACGCTAAAAAAAGTGTATGACTCATTTGTTAGATTAGTCGTAAGTCATTCATTAAAAAATATAAGAATAGTGAACAGTTAAATTATTTTTGGTAGCATAATGCTTTATTTCTCTAAAGCCGACAATTAAAAGTCCAGAATTTATGAAAACATTTACTTGTGACAGACTGTAGCTTAAGATCTTGCAGGGTCGGACTGACTCGGCGAATAATGACGAAACCCAAGATGGGCCCAACAATGTTGAGAAATCTTGTTGTTGCAAAAAGCCACCGACCCCGTCACCTCCAGACAGCACGTATCAACCGTGGGGGGTTTCGGGGGTTACACCCCCTTTCATAGAAGTGTGCCAGCCACTGAATTCTCTGAAGAGGCAACGGCATCTGCGAAGTTGTACTGTGTTTACTTAAAAATGTTCAGACACGTTTTCGAGTTAGAATAATGTTTACTCATTGTTGATTCAATGATTATTCGAGCATGTTGTGTAATGTCTTTAAGTTTTATGCATATAATTCTGTTTTTACATAGCATTGTTTATTTGTGTTAATAATAATAATGTTGATACGGTTTTTTGGTAGGATAAATGTTATGGTTGAGCTTTAATATTCATCCTATTAAACACACTGAACGGTGCATGCCCCACATTCTGCGTGTTTTGGGTTTATTAAATTTATTTTTATTTGACTATAATTATTGTACTAAATTAACGTTTTTTAGCTATGCCTTTGTGAATCCCGTGTACAGCATGTATATGTTAGCGAAATTCTGATTTACTCTCAATGGTATTCCTTGTTTTTAAAACATATAGTTCGGCTTCACATCCTTATTTGTTTGTTTTTGTATTCTTTCTCATTTTGTAAATTATTTTTTGTTGTGATGTGTTGTCTGAATAAACGTTTTTCTATTCTATTCTATTCTATAATAATCATCAATCATCATAATTTTAACTGATATTGTAATTGAAATGGGACCCAACGGAAAGTAGGTATACCCTCCCAAACGAAACGAGAATTTTCGCAATCGGTTCATACGTAACGGAGTTCTAAGTCAAGTTATATACATACACTCATCCTTACGCCTCTAACCCAAAGGAGGTAGGCAGAGCATACAAAACTCTACGTTTACGTTTCGAGGCTAACTTTTAGCAATTTTAGGTTTATTATTTTATTAGATACACCTACCCTACCTACCCTACCTATTTTAACCTATTTTCTTATTGTTGGTCGCTTCTTAAGATATCCAAGGAAGAAAATGGAGAGGTGGAGTTCAAAACCCGACACCACACGGGTACAAATAATATATCAACTGGTAATTTCGTAACTATAGCTTAATCCAAATAAACCGTTCATGAACAAGCCAGACTATTAGCCGAAATTAGTAAACAAAGCCATTTTATAGAGCAAATAGCGAAGCGTGTACGCCGCAGGCATCAAACGATCTGCATTATTGCACGAGGCATGAAACGTGTCGTTGGCAATGGGTCACCCCACGAAGCACTTATACCGAGAGTTGCCTTTCCCACTTTGCACTATATTTTACTGTCAGTTTTCGTTGTTAGGTTAGGTATCCAGGCGTACACATAGGTCGTCTTTTTTATATATACGGGAGCTTGCGTTTGACCACAATCACGTCTAAAGAAAAGCGAAGATGAGGTCTACGGTGGAGCACGCTTGCCTGTATATGCTCATTCACCCTAGACTTGGAAACGGCCAGATTGTAGTGTTCAGGAAACAAAGACGCAGGTAGGGAATTCCACTCTTTAGTTGTACGGTTGATGAAGGAAGAGCGAAAACGCTTTTTGCGGATTATGGGAATATTGTAAACATAAGGGTGGAGACCTCGTCTACTTCTATGAAATTGGTATTTTCCGACTCATGCCAAAGCAAAACGATTAAAGTGCTGTAACACGCGATTTATTTCCCATGTGGCCATTCTCGATGTCGAATGTGGTCACTGCCTGTTTCTTTTCGCAGAGAGGAAAGCGCGCGTTGTCCTCTCTGGTCATGAGTACTCTGTGGGCTCCCCACTATGTAGACACGCCACTAGTTAACATAATTTTAAAGTACTTACGAGTATATTCTAAATTGACAGAAACGGGTCTTTGATAATGACGTTAAGCATATTTTCCTTGCATATTTTTTACTGCTTTATATTTGGCATCAAGTGCAACCCTGTAGGTAAGTATCACTTACCTACTTCTTTGGCGTTATTCGGGTTTTCTTGTTCCAAAAAGACCCTTACTCATACCATTATAAATTTAACAATATAAGTACTGGCACTTCTGAATCATCATCATCATCATTTCAGCCGAAAGACGTCCACTGCTGAACATAGGCCTCCCCCAAGGCTGGCCAAACAGTTCGGTCTTATGAATAACTCATGTGTATTGGTACTGCAATCTATCCTTAGATTAGTCTTCGCACATCTATCGGCGCGGAATCGGCTTTATCTTAGATATGGGGAGATTATTACAATAGGTACTACCTACTGAAATAGGTCACCAGTTCGAAACTCGGCTGTCACGCCAAACTTGATTGTATTTCACCAACATCATTACGGAAAACAATAAAAAATTAGTTTACGCATCCCGTACGTTAGAGAATGGCGCACGTACTCGTAAAACAGTTTTATTGTGATATAAACAGGCCTCCAGCAGACTTCCATTGACGCGGCGCCGGTACTCGACCTTACGCCTCGTAATGAGAACTTTTATGTTGGTACCTACACGAGTTAGTATAAACAGGTACACAACGTAACCGGGAACATTGCCTGCGGTACGGTGGGAAATTGGGAAACAATGTTTGCGTGAAGTGAACAATGAGAAAGGCCGGGGTTGCGTGCTCGTATCCGCGCTACTCTGCTCCCCAGCGCGCTCCTAGCCATTCATTCATTTCTTTCTTTGGTTAGCATTCTTGCGGCCGCCACTTTAATAGAGTTGTTTTAGTTAGGAAAAAGGGGCAGACAGATTTCTCGTGGTTAAAGTTGAAATGACGGACTGAAAGAAAGGACTGTGCGCTTTTAGAGAAAGATAAAGCTTATTACTTTTAATTTAGCAGTATTATTGACATATTTTATTGAAAAATAAAATATTATGTATCATGTTGCTTCGTAGGTATTATACCTACACCATTCTTCTGACAAATGTTGAAAATTACAGCTTTATGTTTAATGGTCTATAAAATAAGCCGCTTATGAAGTTTATAGTTTCGAGACATTGTGGTGCCTTGGAATAATTCAACTGTTACTAAATAGTAGCGGATAATACAATGTTTCCAATGCTCACTCTGATATTAAACTGGCACAATACGAATACGACTAATTACAGACATCGAAATTCTATCCTTAGTACAAAATTCTCTTTACAAAAGACATACCATTTTAGAATGACAACTGGGATTTATAAAATGTAATAACCTTTGTCAGACGAAAGTTACGCGTAGGCTTAATTCAATGGAGGGGTGGAGTTCAAGCTACAATTCAAAATTAACAAGCAAATTGAATGATAGTGTCGTCCTTATTAGATTGCAGTGGTTGAAGAGTGAGAGATAGCGTTCATCGAACGGCCATCGTTGAATGGAACTGGTTCGGAGTTAGATTCTTTTTACGGGTGGAATTGCTTTGTGTTCGCAAGTTTATTGTTGTGCGATACAGGCCACTAATTTAATTTTATTAATGGCTTTGCTCGTTCCGTTTGCCCGCGCTGTGTATGCTGCTATGACAGAGCGTTTCATGTAACGAGCTTTCACACAAGGTAGATAAATAAATACCTACTATTTTAGTCCTGTGTCACACAAAATAATACGAAAGTTTGGACAGATATTTCGATATAACTACTACAAGTAATTTCACATACTGAATTGCTGTTCAAATTACCACGACGTTTCGATCACATTGTGGCGGCTGTGATCACGAGTACAGAGTGTAGAGCAGTGTTCTGCAAACTTTTTGTGTTCAATCAAGGTACAACCTAGCCAAACGAAATTTTTTGGAGGTACCCATCAATGAAAAATCATCTGAATCAGCGTGATTTACATCTGTTTAAGTATTTTTCTTCCGTCCGTCTACTTAGGTTTATGCGATTATTATTTTTCCGAGGCACACCACCTAATAACCACGGTACACCAATGTGCCGCGGCACACCTTTTGCGGAACTGGTGTAGAGTATTACAGCGTATCGTTTGTTTAGGTACGCGACGCGAGTTTACGCGACCGTTACACCGGCACAGTGGTAATTGAAACACCGTTTCATTACTGAACTGCAGACGTCTGCCATCATTTTCGATTAAACTATTAACTAAAGTTTGTTTTAAAATGTTGTGTTGTACAGTGCCCTTATTCTTGCGCATCGACTGTGTGCACTCTCACTACCATTGATTGAATGCGTATCACTCGATCTAAACACTCTCCACTCACTGTATCACTCCGCGCACTCGAAACGGATTTAGGAAGATGTGTACAAATATTAAGAAATATTTCTGATGTGCCTAATTAACCGTAAATCATTAAAACCTGTTTTATCTACCTGTCCTATCTATTCCTTTTTTTCTGAGTTAGGTCTTGGAAGAGATCCACCTGAAACGATGATATTGACGCCTATTCCCTATATTGAAGACTTCATCCGTGTACCTGCTTTCTGTATTCTTACTTACATATGTGTATTTAATGAAGTCTGTATTGTATGCTTCGTCAGTACCGTATTTCTGCCACTTTTGCTTCAAGAAAGTAAAAAAAATGACGACCGCGCCCTATTAAGAAATGCTTTGTCTTTATTTCGCAATATTTCTTGGTAGTACGAAACGTAACTCGCTATATTTGCAACAAAATGCTAGTCATAACTTGCTCCCTGAACCGTTTTTTATTAACTTCATGAATTTCAGTATAAACGTTATCAACAGTTTTAAAGCTGTCCTTGTTATTGTCTACGACAATAAAAGAGACAAAGGATCGCCTGTGTTTTATTAGTCATGATAAATCTTATACAAAAGAAAGTCTCAGTCGCTCCACCTACGCGTTGGTCTTTCATGAGTTAATGATAATTTATAGAATAGATTATTTTTGGTTTTGACTTTACAAATACGACCTGAAATAAATTAGTATATGACCAAAAGGATTATTAATATAATATTTAGATTAATTTACCTATTTAATTGAAAGTACCGAAACGATTACATTGCATTGCAAAATAAACTCCATAAAGAAGCATTTTAGTAATTAGGTAAATTACGCTACACACCCCACTTGAAGTTAAGTTACATGACTTGCGCATTAAATTTATTTCACACTAAGTACTGTTGCCCGCGACTCTGTCCGCAAAGAATTCATTTATCGCTATCCCGCGGGAATTATGCATTTTTCCGGGATAAATCTGTCCTATGTAATTTTCATTTAAATCGGTTCAGCGGTTTAAGCGTGAAGAGGTAACAGACAGATAGGACAAACACACTTTCGTATTTATAATATCAGTATGGATTGGAATAGATTTCTTTCAATAAATCCCAGTCTATTTAAATACCACTGCTCGTCGCAGGTACAGTCAGCGTCATAAATAAATGATCATTTATGTACCTTGTCACTTTCAGTCGTTACATGACTTCGTATGACTATTCAAACACAACTTCAAAGTGACAAGGTACAAAAGTGATCACTTATTTACGACGTTGACCATACCTATCCTTTTAGAATCAGAAAACTTTGACTGTAGTTCCCACGCAAGCCCAATGCGGACATATTTCTACTATCTGCGTCGTATTTGTTCGACTACTGGCGTCATGGCGTCCAGCTCCTAACATGTCGACTTCCCCAGTTCTTCGACATACCGTCTTTTTATTTATTTCCACACGTGCACATATTGTGCTTCGGAATGTCCGTCTGATTCAATTTTATTAATGGACTTGGACGTTTGCCCCACTGACTGTGAACGCGACCGTCTATTTTGTCGCTAGACGTATTTTAGGGCACATTTACACCAGGCCTTTTATACGCGGGTTTATAATATTTTGTGATATTCGTAACTAAATACCTATATAATCTAACATTATTTACCTTTATTAGTAGGTAATTAGATTGTACAAGTCCAAGTTGTACGGTAAGTAAGATAAAAATTATGGATAAACCACTAAAGGTACCAACCATTAGTGTATGATTCTTAGGACTCGAGTCACATATTTCTATCACCCCAAACACATAATATCTATGTGGGTGTCTACTTAAATCGATACAATAGTGCTTTTTGTATGAATTACATAAGTATCTAAGTCAACTAAGGTTACAAACTATCTTTATGCCAAATATCATCTAAATGAGCCACTTTTGTTTCGGAAATAATATGCGGTGGTTCTGAAATCGTGTCCACGCGTTCAAAGGACGTCGTGTGTAAGGGCCCTTATTGCGACGCCAGATGATTGATTCTGTGATCTATGCGCCAGCGCTACGGTACATATTTGTTCGAGCAGATGATTAATTTTCGTGTGCGTAGGGCGAATTGTAGCCGGAGACTGCATTGAGTCAGCGAACTGTCAACAAGGCCGACCTGCTAAAAAGCATTTACGATATTGCTTTTAGACTAATTTACTAGTATTGCTTATTGACAGGGCCCGTGCTTTTCATGCAGTTACATCCATTTGACGTGTAAAGGATGATCCCAAATAGTTTTATTGTAATTATTAATCATTAGTCGTCAATCATTTTAATCATGTACTACAAATGACTTCAAAAGTAATCTACTTATTCACACGTGGAATAATAAATACATACTTGATACGTGAAACGTAAATGAAACATTTCAATAATTACTTTTGAAAATAGAATTCCTCTCTAACTTGAAGTACGTCCTTCTTACATTAATTCTTACGCAGAGAAAATCTAAGTCATCTTCGTGTGCATACGTGTTGTTTTGTAATCGTATTTTTGTTTGCCGTGCCGCACATTTGGTTAATTTTTAATGATTAATGATTGATTATCTCAACTGCTTACTCAAATTGCAATCATCCTATAAGCGGAAATCCCCATGACCTCATACACCCCTGTAACTTTTTAATGTAATTTCTCTTTAATTTTAAAATTGTAATTTATGTTTTTTTCTTGTTTACTTTTTTATGAAAAGCTGACTTTCCGCCATGTTTCTTGCGGCATATTCTTCTTGGTCATGATGATCCTTTCAAGAGCGCTGGTAGTTAAAAAAAGTGACATATAAGAGAGCCCTTTGCGGCTACTTGCAGAATAACTTTTGATTTTGATTTTGAGCACATCGTAAACATGCATGCTAGTAGTTATGTAGCATTTCCTCATTAGCGACGTCATTATTTTGTGCTAGTGACCATTAGTGTTTCTACAGATCGTCTCATTATGATTAGCATTCGATATCGCAATATTTCTTGCCCTTTTTAACCCCCGAGACAAAAAGAGGGGTGTTATAAGTTTGACCGCTATGTGTGTGTGTCTGTCTGTGGCATCATAGCTCGTAAACGGGTAAACCGATTTGGATGCAATTTATTTTAATAGAAAGCAGGATTCTTGGCGATGGTTTTTACATATGTTTTATCAAAATCGGTTAAGCTGTTTCAAAGTTATCAGCTCTTTTGTTAGCTGCGAAAGGGATCTTAGACACATAACGGGCATTGACTTAATGTTCAAACATACGAGTGACATAATTGCGTTAGGGGTTCTTAAATTTTTTCATTTATAGTGTTTTTGTGGATGGCTGATGATTAATAACATGTTTTACTTGTTTCAGGATGTGCTGGTAGAACGAGGAGGTGGTTTCATCACAAAGAACGATGGCAGCCGTTAACTCGGTAAGCTATTACTAATACATTAAAAGCCTGGGTCACCACTTTATGCTAAGTCCCTGATATTATTTTCTAACAAATAACTGTGCTACCGTCTTTTGTCTATTGTGTTAGGATATACAGAAACAAGATAATAGTGTCTGGAAGTTTTTAGAGTTGGTAAAAAAGGCCCTACATATTTAAACTTGTATTGGAATATTTGAAAATCTGTCACAGAATTATATCAGTATGCCCGCGACTCTGTCCGCGTGGAATTAGTAATTTGGGCAGCTTATTTTTTTATTCAATTTGCTTTTTCATCAATTATGGCTCTCCTTAGTTCCTCGATATAAAAAAAAAATTATCCGCCCCGCACTCCCCGCCACCCCCCTCCGCACCACGCCCAACCCCTTCCCCCCACCGAACCCCCCCGCACACCCGCGTTCACATTCACCACCGTACTCCCAAGTCAAGCGTGCCTATAGATGTTTTACTTCAAAAAACCCCGATTTTGAAATATTCTTCCGCTCCACTCCGCTCCTATTGGTGTAAGCGTGATGATATATAGCCTATAGCCTTCCGCGATAATTGGGCTATCTAACACTGAAAGAACTTTCAAATCAGAGCAGTAGTTCCTGAGATTAGCGCGTTCAAACAAACAAACAAACTCTTCAGCTTTATAATATTAGTATAGATTGGTTCATAAACGCGTGCGTCCGTGGAAGCGTGTGTGTATATGTTTGGTATCTTTCCTGTTAAAACGGTTTGAAGGTTTTGGATGATGGTATATAGAATAGATAGCTAGACGGCTGGAATAACACAAAGTTTACTTTTTATCCCAATGCTTCCACGGGATCGGGATGAAATCTTGAAAACTCAACCGCTCGCTTTGGAGACATAAAATTTGGTGCGGATGTTTTTTATGCAACGTTAATGAAGAGCATGATGTAATTTTTGAGAATTCTCACGAATTTTCGAGAATTCGCGGAATTTAAAGTATTAATATATTTTTAACTATTATGGCTTGAAAATTTAAAACTCTATCAAAGCATTTAAATTTGATATTTAGTAGTGGTAGTGAGATCTAAAAAGTAGACCTAAAGTAAAAGTATTACTAGTATGTACAGTAACAAAAATAGCAAGTAATAAAAAATTATGATGTAGGTAACTGTTTTATTGTTTAATCAGTAGTACCTTAATAGAAAATCCTACTTCACGTGTTCTGTTAAAATTCCTTTAAATACAGTGAAAATTAAAATTTGTTAGAAAGCCCAAAACTTTTCTAAAAGGCGATCACAAAGCTAATCAGGATTAAGTGTTAATTGGGTATTATACGTAATTAAACGCTCAAAGCACGCTCAACATAGATTCAAACTCATTAAATTAGTTCTATGTATCGCACAATTCTAGCCAATTCAGGCGCTAATTGGCAGTAATTCCCTAAGTCCCTTTTGAAAATGAGGTAATATATAGAAACGCAGAGGAATGTAGAATGTCCTTGTTGACTTGTTTCAGTATGTAGGGTGTGTAGTGAGCACTATAACAACGAGTGATGTAACTTCATTCGATTTAGATTTGTGGGATATAATCAATCATTCATTCATTCATTTTTAGTAAGATGGCATACCCTGACACATCTTTCTTCCGGTCTATCTATTTATCTTTGCAACTGCTCTTCGACAGACTTTTAATCAAACAGACAACAGAACAAACATTTTTAAATTTTGGTCGACGTGTCAAATAAAAATTTTCCGAATTTTTGTGATATCGAATGAAAGTTGCCCGTTTTAATACCACGCCCTTCGTGTACGTTACACCAATTGGGAAGATTAGCCTGCAGGCACACTAGCGACAGCTGAATGTTAATGGTCTAATGTATAAGAACTTTACTTGTCTATGTACCAACTTCCGAAGTAACATGTTGAGAAACAGTTTGGACGCCACGTTGAACGGAGAACGGATAACGAAGACGCTCATTCTACAGACCCGGTCATAATAAGTACATAATGGTGGCGCAAACAGCAAGCGCAGGCATTTCGCATTTAACAAACTGAAAAATTATTAATCCTAACTAATATTATAAATGCGAAAGCAACTCTGTCTGTCTGTCTCGCTTTCACGCTAAAACAACTGAACCGATTTAAATGAAATTTGGTACACAAATAGTCTAGAGCCTGAGAAAGGACATAGGCTATATTATCATCACGCTAACACCAATAGAAGCGGAGCGGAAGAATGTTTCAAAATCGGGGGTTTTTGAAGTAAAACTTCTATAGGCACGCTTGACTTGGGAGTACGGTGGTGAATGTGAACGCGGATGGGCTCGGTGCGGGTGCAGGGGGGGTTCAGTGGTGGGGGGGGGGTCTGGGGGGGTGCGGGGGCGGGTAATTTTTTTATATCGAGGAACTAAGGAGAGATTGATGAAAAAGCAAATTGGATAAAAAAATAAGCTACCCAAATTACTAATTCCACGCGGACGGAGTCGCGGGCAAAAGCTAGTCCTTAAATATATACCGAATAAAGTGATGCCTAACGACCCTGCCACGACTGTGCGTAACCGGCGGCACGGTGAGCATTTTTTCTGTTCATTTTGTGATGTCAGGTAACCACAGTGTGGCAAAGGAGCGAAATAAATAGAGAAAATGCTTACCGCGCCATGGGTCGCACGAGTTCATGATCTGGCCGTAAAAGTGCAGGATGACAATGTGACCGATACTTGCACGGTGCACTTAACCTCTTTATTTACACAATACGTGGATAAGCCCCTGAGACGGAAGCATAAGTCTCATGTTACTTTGATCCTGAGTGTACTTTAAAAATCTCCATCAATAGGTACCTAATTTATAAAAACTGGCCAAGTGCGACTCGGACTTACTTAAAAGATTCGGAAACAAACAAGTTTTGTGTTTATAATTTTATTTTACTTTATTATTTTTTTGTTATTGCGATCTTAGTAATAAAGGCTATGTGAAAATTTCAGAAGGACAGAAAGCAAAGGTTTCGTAATATGTACCCTAAAAATAGGGTAGAGGCATTAAAAGTAAACGATTTCGGCTTGATGAGTTAATGACTGCTAGCAGAGTCGCCCAAGTGGCTTAACGTAGATCCAGCTGGTACTGTTTTAGCCAAGCTAAACGTATTTTTTCTCGGCCATAAGGCCTCGTTTAGAGCTTTATAGTCGGCCATTGAGGTTCGTAACTGCGAGTTGGCTCATCACTGCTCTCTCCCAGGTATAACGTGGCCAGTGAAGCTAGATCCTTGTATTTTAATACAGCTCCCTTATGTTTAAGCCGGTTTAAAAGTATTAAGACAGGCGGGGCAGGTCATATAAAACTGGGGAAGTATAATGCTTGCGAGCATCGGACGTTCAGCCATGGACGCCTTCCAAATCACATCGCATTTGAATAGCGACTGCAGTTGGGCAATGCCGGCTAACGACTTTTATCGACTCAATTTCGGGTATTGGTTCTTAGGTGTGCCGATAATTTGGTAACGATATCGATTTTAAATCGTATCGTTCTTTTCTCCCTAATGGCAATTTATATCCTTTGCGACAGGTCAATTTATTTTTACAACCTTTTGTGTCCATCTCTCCATTTTTCATATCTGGCGAAATTTGAGTGCAGATTTTGACTCTGTTAGCAAATGCAACTATTATAAATGCCTGCATATAAATTGGATGAAATTCTCGAGTAAGATTTGTAGTTTTCGGTGGGAAATATATGAAACTCAATTTTAAAATTTCATTTCGGCGTCCACGTTTTCCCACATTGCCGGTGTCGCCAGGCGGCAGCGGCAGCGGCGTGGAGTCAGATATTTATTTTACTCGCATCCTATACCTCCTGATTCAATTTGCTGCAGGTGACAGTGTTAAAGGTTTCCCGAGAGTGTCTGTGGCGCTCCTGTCCTGCCCCGAGCCACAACACAGAACATTTTGTGATACATTGTTTACGATCAGTGAAGTGTAAAAGAAATTCGTTGAACAATTCTACGACTTCAACTTTCTAGCAAATTGCAGTGCAGTTTTCTCTCACTTTTCAAGTTATAGCAAATAATCAAGCCTCGCCTTATAAAGAACTCGTTGGTTAAGTACAAGTATTATAAAAACACCTAGGCTAGACAAAAGTTAGCCTAATGGACAGATGTAGTTCATCAAAAAGCATCAAATCCGATATGGAACGAGTCAATTATAAAACATTACTGTAATTATAAAACGATTTTAAAATAACTCATAGATTTCGTTCCTCCAGTTCATTCCGAATAATCCCTTGGCAACGGTTTTGCAGCGTAACAGATGTCCGGGCATAATGCGCCGAGTTATCAGTGATCTGAGGGCGGCTCTTTACAATGCCTTTATTTTAACTGGAAAAAAGAAAAGAATCCGCTCCTGAGGCCCTACCACGAAGTGCATAATTCGAACTTCGTTCCGTGCCGTCCCGCTCACGCTAATATGATTTGACACGAGAGTGAGAGGGATAAAACGATACGAACTTCGATTTTCGAATTTCGTAGTAGCGCCTCTGGTCCGAGCGTGTCGTTAGAGCTGATTGCTGGATTAGGCTAATGAACATCGATACTTTCCAATAGAAGGAAAAATAAATGTTTCAGTCGTTTCATCTCAACAAGGGCAAGTTATATCTGCAAAAAGAAACGCATACAACAATACAACAATAGTTATTTGTTATACAAGGGGGGAAAGTTGTATTTTAACTGCGAGTGTTCATTTTGAAACACGAGCTATCGAAAGGATTCTATGATTGACCACGAGCGAAGCGAGTGGTTCAAAAATAGAATTCTTTCGATAGCAAGTGCTTTAACACACGAGACGTAAAATAACTTTTCACCTTACTACAGCGAGGAAAATAAGAAAAAGGGTTTGTACTATCAATTATTATTTATTTACCTCTTTGTCAATACAATAATTTTGAAGTACTTATAGAAATATTGGTAAAATCAAAAATAATGCAAAATAGCCTAAGCAAATCCAGTCTTTATGGAACTATTCCAATACCGGCATATCGTCACTACTTTGAAAAAACTCGTATCTCCAATCAATGAATAAACCAAACACTTTATTGCACATCGAGTAAAGTTCAATTAGCCAGATTATCGATTTTGAGATACGAGCAAACTGTATTACTGTTAAATTGTATACCGTTTTGACTTAAGTTTTTTTTTATTATTTCGGATGCGTTTTATTCGCACATCGACTTACTTGGACTGTCAGAACATTTTATCCGTTTTTACAACAAGAATGAAGGTTAATGTTGAATGCTGATATTTATGAATTAAAATAAAGTTGTAAGACTGTATTTAGTGTTTTTTACTCGATGCAATTCATTAATTGTGATGTTAAAAATTCAGCACTTTTAACATTTTACGTTTTGTTAGCTGTCAAATATCACTTAAGCTGCCTTCAAATGTCAAAACTCTTTCTTCACTTGTGGATAAAAAGCGATTTTCTCAATAGATGTCAAACAAACAAAAAGGGCTTTCCGAGCTAGTGAGGTGAAAAATACTTTGGTTAATAACGCCTTGGCAAATAAAAGCTAAACACAAAAGTACATGTGGGGTAAAGGTACACAATGGAAAACGGTCTATCGATTAGAACTAAAAGTGGATTTCACTCTAATTCTTCAATAAAGTAAATGCTCCGAAGGTAAGGGATCTGTAAATATTAGTCAGGCAATCCTTTTTATTCAACGTTTGGGCAAATAAAGTCGGTAGCTTTTAAAATTCTTTGGGCAATGGACAAAAGTAAATGCCCGAAATGAATGAGGATTGTAATATTGTAGTGGCACAGCAGTAAAGCCTTTTGTAAGAGGGTAATAAAGGGCGTTCTAGGCCTGAAGTGGACCCCGCCGGAAATTTAATCTGACTGGCCCTCTTTGTTACCCGAAATTTTAGATAAGACCTGGTAAGTCGACTCGAAAACGAGTTTTATCAATTTAATTAAAAAAAACGCAATTAAAAGTTACCTACTAAAAGGGGTTTGAAAGGTACCTTTATTATTGAAGTAACTAACTCAAACGAGCTACGTGCGTACTGGAATATTAAATTTAACTTTTCGTTCAAACCAATTTGAAAGATGTGCGAGTACCTCCTCAATATGGTTTAAGTAGTAATAAAAGAACCGACATAAATTTCCTTGCTATTTTTTTAGAAGTTCCGTTTTACGAATCGCCCTTTTGTTCCCTGAAAGCGGTTGCGATCAAATTGCTAAGAAACACGCAAAGGGTCGGCAAATTCAGTAGTTAAGGTCTTTATGAAGCGAAGCAAAAATCTTTAGTCGAGTAAAATGTAGTCTTTATTCGCACATCTCGGCCGCTGCCGGTCCTCACGAACTGTCGCTGACAGCAAATATAGCAAACACAATTAAGTGCAAAAACTTTAGGTACTTCTGCAATATAACAGATATTTGAGATGTCCTGATTTTTTTGCAATACATAGATTCTTTCCCAAATTACTTCCTATCAAAATGTTTAGTCTGACGTCAATCAAATCATAAGTGTTATAAATAATAGTGATTGAATAAAACTGTTGTTTAGCCGGGTTAGTGAGTGATGTTTTCAAACATGTATCGCATTTAAACTATTTTTTATGAAAATGAGGAAAATTATGGCTCATTATATTTCAAGACACATTTGTAGGATCTCTTTGGTTTGGAAAAGATAATTACTCTCTGCAAGCGGAGAAACAACTCATAGACAGTTGACGCGGTGTCCGTCTAGCCTACCGGATACAATATTGGAAATTGGCCAGAGTTGTGTTTTACCAATTTTAATACAGATCATCCTATTTCAAATCGGTTAAATAAAGACGAGCTTCTAAGTGGTGTGATTCATGCCCTTTCCTCTTGTGTCGTTTATTTTAATATTGCTATAAATTTTAGGGCGTGTGGGATGACGGGCGTTACGGCTAATTAAATTTCGGATGACTTTTCAAGTGAAACAGTACGCTGTGCTAGGAGTTACGGATTTTTGGAATTTTCATTGTTGCGATTGTAAATGGCAGTCGTTCATTACGTTGTTTATATAACTTCAATTCTTGTGTTGTACTTGTTATGACATGGATAGGTCACACCCACAGTGAGAAGTAGGAATGGATTAATAACAGAAAGATAAAATTCACTTGCAGTGTTAAATCAAATGAGCTAATATCAAATTTATGTCCATAGTCGTCCTTATCTTAGGAAAGCAATAAATATTGTAACAGTTTGATTTATAGCTTGATCCTAAACATGAAACCCGCTTAAATTTTACACGTCAGCCGCCGCAACTCTAAAGCTGACTGCGAACGCTTTATAGCAAATTGGAGTCATATAGTTGACAACGTGACAGCAATGTCCCACGTGACGGAGCGAGACGGGTCGTGGGAAGTGTTACCAGCCTTGCCATTTTAACTAAATTTATGTTTTTAAGATTCTGCAGGCAAAATGGCAAAAACAGAACACTCATAGTTTCGTCATTTCCATAATAATATGTCTCAGACATTTATTAAATAAAGTATAAAATTTATATTGTTGAAATTTAAAATATAGGCGTCTTGTCTACGCCGCTATTTATTAGTTAAATGACAAAAAATAAATAATAAATATTTTTAAGGGGACACACTACACGTGTAATAGTAGCTGAATACATTTTTTTCACACGTTTTAGTATGGCATACCCTTAAAGTATGTTTAATTGTCAATATTCTCGAAGAACAATGCATAGTTCTAATTCAACAAAGAAACAATAAAACCTGTTTTTTTTTCACAGGTAATAATTTCCACGCATTTTTCTGCTGTTTAGTGGTTAATTTTTTTTTTTTTTGGTTTTAAAGGGGTGAATTACAGCTTCGTCAGTGTCATAGAGCTGGCAACACTGGTCGTGGCGTGACGTAGCGTGACGGGGCAGGACGTGGCGGGACGTGGCGGGACATGGATGAGCCGCTGGATGCGCGCCAGCGATGTGTCCCGGCACTTCGCGTTGCAGCAGAATAGCGAGCTTAGGTGGATAGGCAACTATGACAGATAGATCTCATTTTTATTAGTAAGAGAATTTTCAACAGTATAATACATTTGTATTTTGTAGAACGATTTTCGGTTGTTGCAATTGTGTTTAAAATTTGTCTCATGTCACACTTCTGCCTTAAGATAAAATGTATCGAGTTTTTAGATTAGTCTAAGATGTGTTACATTTTATTGATTTGATCAAACCAATGGCGTTTAGTTATTATAACAAAAAAAACCTTATCCTGTTTGTTGACTGTACTTACATTGTCATACAATTTGCACATGAAGGTGCATAGTATATTTCCAGTCAATCCGACCACTGGATGTACCTAGTTGGAATTTGAATTGCAAGATTTGATGTTAATATGCATTAGAGAACAAAGAAACGAACAAACAACATTACAAGAAAAATAAAAAACAAAAAAATACAAAATCGTTTATTGACAAAAACTACATATTTACATTTTTGAGGATATCCATCAGTGGCCAAACTAGGCTGAACCTGTATCTTGACCATCTGCGAGTGCATTAAACAGAAAAAAAAGAAAAAAAATATGACATAAGAGTTATTATAAATCACGGGTTTATACGCTTTCAATAAAATTATACTACCTATACCTATTTACAATCCTATACAGTAGGGTAAAGAAGGTTGGGGGATGTGTGTGTGTGTGTGTCTCTGTAAAGCTTTGAAAAATTATATAGGCTTGTGACAGACGGATCGACGGATAAAAAGCGGAGTCTTATTTATAGGGTCTTGTTATCGCTCTTTGATTATAATATGTAAGTATACCCACAAAAACATAATTTATTTTATTTTATTTGTTATGCGGCATTTACAGTCTATCGATCGCCACATGCAAGAACAACCGAAACGCCTAATTATGGCCACCGCTGTAGGCGGACAAACTATTATGAAGACGGCGTTCGTTGGCTGAAGTATGGTCAAGTGCAAAAATAAGTATCGATTTAATCCTCCCTACCTATACCTATACCTTAATTTGACAACATAAGAAAGAGCTATGGGACATATTTATGAGCAAATTGTGTGCACCCATATTTTTAGACTTGACTGTACCTACTTACATAGTTTGAAACAAATTCGGCGGCCGCGTTAGGTAAACGATGTTGTATTATTGAAGCTTTAGCGTAAGAGTTATCGATGTAACTGGGCTTTTACTCCTCATCGCCTGACATAACATAACTGTAATTTATATTTTATATGAAACTGAATTATTTAGCTATATAATTTTTGCTATTGTAAAAAAACATAAACATATTAGGGGACAATCTTACACAAATCGACCTAGTCCCAAACTAAGCAAAGCTTGTACTATGGGTACTAGACGACGATAAACATACTTATATAGATAAATAAATACTTAAATACATAGAAAACATCCATAACTCAGGAACAAATATTCGTGCTCATCACACAAATAAATGCCCTTACAGGGATTCGAACCCAGGACCTCTAGCTTCGTAGGCAGGGTCACTACCAACTAGGCTAAAGCGGTCGTTAATACTTACATTCCAGCTCAACTTCACAGATAAATCATACAACTATAATAGTCACTAGATCTACCACCACGCAGACTAAATGTAAATATAAGTATGTCTAAGAAATTTTAATCTTCTAATTTAATCTTTGAAACTAGACAAACTATTTAAAGCAATTTCGAAGCGATGTTTCATATTAGGTATGTATTTTGCGATCATAAACAGTTAATACAAAAGCCCGTTTACAGTTCGGAACAATGTCAACAACTCCGGGGCACGCAAAATTTGCTTCATTACATTGAAGTCGTAAAATGTCTTCTGAAACTTTCAAGTTTTTCGTTAAATCGTTTACGATAAAAGAAGCCGACGCCGCCCTGCCATTCAATTTAATGGTGTGGCTGGAGCTTGAATTCTGTCATTAGGGCTTGGAATTTCACCTTTTATCGGGCAAATGAGGTGCCAAGCGCAGCAAGATGAACCAACAGGCCTACACAATGGCAAAAAAATATATCTGAAATCATTCGATCGAAATACGTTCCTATTGTTCTCTTATAAATCTGAGATGTGGCAATTCTATTATTCGATTTAGTACCTATTGTCTTTATTTGAACGAGCTCTTGGGTTAGAGTGCCAACTTGTGGGAGCGAAGATAAAGACGGATTAGTCAGGGGTCTAAAATTAAATAATAGGTTTCTTTAATTTGATTGTGTAAAGAAAAACTTGAGATGCATGTGAACTGTGCAAATTCGTCAAGCAGTCCAACTTGAGATGCATGTGAACTGTGCAAATTCGTCAAGCAGTCCAACTTGAGATGCATGTGAACTGTGCAAATTCGTCAAGCAGTCCAACTTGAGATGCATGTGAACTGTGCAAATTCGTCAAGCAGTCCAACTTGAGATGCATGTGAACTGTGCAAATTCGTCAAGCAGTCCAACTGCTTTTATGGAGTTTACAGCCCAAATTGTGTATACTTACATACACTCAATCCTTCTATTAGGTATATTCGACACGTAAAATGTGCCTAATTTCCAAAGTTTAGTATTTACAACTTAATTTAGAGAGTAATATAATAGGACGTATGTAGTTGGACTTGAAAATAGAATAAATATAAATAAATATCACGGGACAATTCATACCAATTGACCTAGTCCCAAAGCAAGCTAGGCAAAGCTTGTGTTATGGGTACTAGGCAGCGGATAAACATACTTATATAGATACATACTTAAATACATATGAAACACCCAAGACCCGAGAACAAACATTCGTATTTTTCACACAAATATCTGTCCCGACACGGGAATCGAACCCAGGACCTCAAGCTTCATAGTCAGGTTCTCTAACCACTAGGCCATCTGGTCGTCTAAGAATACTTGTCTAATATTGTAACTATTAGCTCATAATTCACATACTTATGTTGTTAACTTTGGATTCGTGGGTCTAGTCGCTGTACCACGCGTACGTTAAAACTAAAATTTTAGACCACTGTTAGTATTGGATTCAGAAGTCAGCTTCATTGATGGGAAATGGTCAGCACCGCCCATGAATCTCAACAAACAAGGAGAGTTTCTGATCTCCGTTATCTTGAAAACCCCGATATCGTAATTGTCTGGAAACACCGTTGTCGGGATTGGCTGTTTCTTGCAAGCTTCAGCCGCATACTGCATGATGCCACGTATAATGCGTGACACGACGACGCTAGATTCGTCACGTGTGCCAGTTGAGAGCGTTAAACCACGACGTGCCACCAACATTAATAATGTATGCTTGTTTCATCAAAATGCCTGTTACCTCGCCGAGCGCGCGCAATAACCGGAGTGCGAACACTGCCGCGGCTTTACACTAATTTAAAATGGTGAATTTTGAATTACTGCAGTATTTTACAGTGGTGAAACAACGGGATTGCACGGCAGGTTCTTCAAACACATCAATTGCATTGATATGTAAGTTTAAAACATGTCTGCGTATAGTGAAAATAAACGGATCACTCACGTCTTAAAACGAGTTTAACTCGACATGTTTCGGGCTAATCCGTAGCCCTTCCTCTCGGAGTCGCACTTCACGGCGGCTGCCAAACGTGCACTGCGTGCTAACGCCCTGGTCGCGCGGCTACTCGACGCAACTGACAGCGACACACAACTACCCCCGTTTTCATCATCACTTTTATTGTCATTGTCAAATGTAGGGTAGCACACAACACTAACCACATCACTTTGTAAAGGTTCGCTCACACTCACCGTTGACGCAGTACGAACATTCAACACTGTTTTCCAACTCGGGGGTATACTGACCAACCACTATCCCGGTTAAAATTTGGATGACGACCAATCTCGATGGCTTCACGCACCTTCCGCGGAATGAAAAACTTTTCTCTCGCAAGTACGGAAGCCTTATCAAAACGGATGTAGTGCGTCGAGCCCGAGTCCAGTCCGAGAGTGAGTGATCCGTTTATTTTCACTATGAGTGAGTCTCACGGTAGTTTCATGTCTGCGTATGTTTGCAAACCAATCTGCTGGTTGACAGTTCCAGCCCAAGAGATGAGAGAAAATTAATATAGTAAATATCTAACGTAACAACCGTTGTAAATGGTTGCCTGGAAGAGATCGCTCCGAAGCGAAAAGGCCGCCTATTACATAGATGTGTTCTCCATGTACTTGTTTTTCTGTATTGTTTTCTATGAGGTGTATGTATGTATGTATGTATGTAAAACTCTTTATTGTACGTAAAACATGAAAATTAACAGTTAACAAGAGAAACAGATGTACAAAGGCGAACTTATCCCTTAAAGGGATCTCTTCCAGTTAACCTTTGAACGAGGTGTTTGAGGTGTATAATAAAAACGCGGAAATGCCGCAAGTGTAATGGGCACCTTTGCACCAGAAGCGACTAGGAGCGTGGGTTTATTTGACTGGATTTATTTTTTGTAAAATTAACTAACTATTTATTATTTTAAATTTTCATTGTTATTTTATTTTTCATTTTTGTTGTTTGACATTAAACAAACACTCCCATAAAAACGCTATTTTATCTATCTATCAAAGGTCTAGTAGGTATCTTCGGGTTTGTATTTAGTCTTTCGGTCAAATGTAGTCTTAGAATCTAAATTTTTATATAAATTTTTAAATTGAAATAATCTTCGTACGTACTTGCGTTCATGGATCATATACAGCGTAAGAAACAAAAGTTGTCTCTCCTGAGGACATAAAATTAGCTACTCAGTTAGCAAACTTAAGATTTGTTTAAATGGGCCAAAAGTTGGCCAGGCGTCCCCCACACCGATGTAGACTTGACTAAAAAATATTGGCTCTAGACCCTTAACTTTCGCCATGTCCACAGGAGAGATGGGAACAAAAAAAGAAGTTTACATATGACCCTCATAGATCTTGTGAAATTCGTTCTTTTGAACTTCGGTAATATGATGCGTACCCCCTCGGTCTACATCCTGAAATATCCTTAATCCTTAATCCATGGGATAATAATATGATATTGATGAACATCTTTGAGCGCAGCAGTTTTATGTATGTACCATTTTTATTTCCTAACGCTTAGTTTACTGCTATCGACTGCAATTCCCGGCCAGCTCTAATTGGATATTTGAATTTCAAATGACTGAATATGAAACTCGTTTTGACGTTTAATTTGAACTAGCGACCCGCCCCGGCTTCGCACGGGTGCAATTATGCATGTATTATACATATAAACCTTCCTCTTGAATCACTCTATCTATTTAAAAAAACCGCATCGAAATCCGTTGCGTAGTTTTAAAGATTGTTTAGCTAGCTGATTTTCGACCTTTTAACACTGTTCCTTGTACGTTGTTGCCATTGCATAAATATGGTACCTAACCTATCAATGTTTAGAAACTCCTTTACTCGAATTTCATTTATCCGAAAACTTTTCACCGACTTTTTAAAATCCATATGTTTTGCTTTTCCATAACTTCACAATGCCACAGATTAATTTAATCACAGTGTTATTTGCCAACAAATTTAAAATCCCGAAAAACAATATCCATTTTTTCTATTTGCCAACTTAATCATTGCCTATATTTGCCATCTTTTCATAATCTAAATGTTACTAAAAGCCGAAAGTATGTTTTTATTACCTACCTAACCTAACATTAGAGTAAGACAACATTGCCTAATTTTCAGCGAGCGAGCGAGCAAGACGGTACGGAGCGGAAGCGACTCGGATAGATTAGGTTCAAAGGCTAATGCGGGAGCGTAGCGGAGCGAAGCTCCCGCATTAGCCTTTGGTGTTAGTTTTTTTTTATGACCACCTCGAACACCCCCTACCCACATAGCAAATTCAATAAAATATTTGAGAAACATTAAACAACAAAATGAATATTACGCTTCACACATAATTTTATGGTCGCCTTTTGTACCCCTGACCTTTGCGGGATAATGATTTTGCGGAATAAATATTATTTGGCAAATGATCCTACGGAATTTCATGCAATTGGATTTTGAATCAGTTGTCAAATAAAAAAACGGCATTTTAAAACATTTGGCATAAGAAAATTATGGTAAATAAAACTTCGGACAAGTAATAATTTGGAAAATGAAAAAAAGTGTTTCGTTTTCGGAATTTTAATATTCGGAACTGAGTTTTTCGGGGATATGATAGGTAACCTATAGTTTTAGTTCTTTCAAACTTTTTAGCACTTTGCACCTTATAGGTTGTTGCCGAGTCTCCAGAGGCAGTCTTGTCGATGCACTAAGTATATTAAGTAAAACAGCGAAATATATGTAAGTAAAATTTGTTGATTAGTATTAGTAGAAGGAAGTGGTAAAAACAATTGTGATTCCAAGTGCGTTAGATAATAACTAAGGCAGAGGCCTTAGATGGCTGTGGATCGGAGGATCCAGTTGCCAGAATCCACATTCTAGTTAATAACGCATTTCTCAAATTACACTGAATTAAATTTCGTTAAAATTCAAATATTCTTATTACGAATGAAAAACTAGCGGAGTAGAGAGATCTTGATAACGCTATCCCAAACAGAAAGTTAAAGTAAAAAACTGGCCAGATACTCAGGAGAGTCCTTAAATTATTCGACTACGCGGAACGTGAAACTTAAAAGTGGCGAGTTTGCTTTATTTGTTGCAGCGTCAGTAGCCGAAAAATCCTTTGACATTTTTTTTATAAAAGTTGTGCATATTTTATTTACAAAGCGTTTATAATCGTTAGCGACGAAATAAAATAAAAAAAACTATATCACAGATTACTAACTGACTACAGACGCTATTTATTTAGTAAGAACGTTATGTGATGTTAATGTCGTCGAGTATATTAGTTAGGTATAGTCGACCAAGTAAGTGCTTTACCATTTTTTATGACAGTTCCTACATCAGTATAAAAACAATAGGGCTGATTGTCACATGGACTTGTGAGTGAAAATAGCCTTTGACGCTTTGAGCCGTACAACTTTAATTACAAATATTTTTAAACAAAAAGCTTAAAGCTTTGACATACTGTCCGATCTACTGATCATACTGTTCTAAGAATATTTTCAGTCTGTTTACTTAAACAAATTTAATGAATCTTACAAATCGTGTATACACAACCTTTATTTATCATACCATAAAGAATTTAATTAGTATTTCCCGTTACTCGGAATCATGTGAAATGAGATGCCTACTTATCAGCGCAACTTCGTCGTAATTAAATTGAGAACAGGTAGAAGCAACACAAAATGAATCAAAATTAATCTGATGTAATTTGACAGGACCGTGTCGTCGGCTTCGAGCTTAATTTCAAGTTTAATTAAATAACATTTCTCGACACGAAAATAAAAGGTGAAAGAAATCTGAGTACAGATTGCATAACTGTATAGGTACGGAATATCTAACAGTTACTGCCTTTTGAATGGCTATTTAGATGTGTGATGAAGGATGTCCTTGACAATTGACATATTTTCACTCTTTATATTTTCATTCTATAGGTATATACTGTTTTAAACTTTCGTGATTTTCACTCATAATTATTATACCAAACGAACAATCGAACCGATCGAATCGAATCGATTGGGATCGAACTGCGCAATCCCAAAATTCTCTCAACGAATTGTCATTTCTACTCTACAATGGTGCGTGAAGTATTTGAAATTAAAAAGCACAGAAATTTCAACCGGACCGATTTATATAAGCTTTAGTATTCATGGAATCCTATTATAAACAAATGTCGGCGTTGGGATGAATGTTCGGAGAGATCGTCGGACGTTGTTAGTGTTGTGTGTCAGTGTGACGAGGGACTGTTAAAAAATCTTGATCAGGTGCGGGTAGTTCGAGATACGGGTACTGATTCTAATCGGAATCAAATGCGGGTAGTTCTAAAGTCTCGACTCACTTTTTTTTAAATGACTAAATATTGGATTTTTCTTACTCAGAATCAAGTGCGGTATTGATTTCCCTAACTTTCCAAACAATTTTTTGTGTGAGTTTTACGACGACCCATTTAAACTGAATGAAAAAAACGTCACAAAAGTGACTCAAAAAATAAGTACTCTTTTTTTTCATTATGAAAATGAATTGTGCTCTTGATTTTGAACAAGAAAACCCCAAAATAACCTCATTAAAAAAAGTAAAAGGTGCATTAAAAAAAAAGCCCGTCTACAAATTGCTGTGTACTGTAGGTACATAATAAAGAGGTGGTCGATGCTATCAGAAAGTGACCTGCTACGTCGTAGCACTTTCGTAGTAGTTTCGTAGCACTTTCGTAACACTTGTGCTGTAGTTTCGTAGCTTTAGTACCACAGTAGTATTTTATGCAGTAAAATGATTTGGCTAGCATTTCGGAGTTTATATAATACAATTTTTATTCGTAGTATCAATATCCGCGGACAGGCCAAAAGTAAACGGTTTGTCTACCATATTTTATGAACTCATCGCGTGGAGTGGATGAGTTTTCGGCAAACACCCAACAGCCTTTATGGCCGCCGAAGGACAAAAGTTTGCTTGTTATCGGAGAAATATCACAACATATCTCGAAGCCTTTATAGATAAAGTTTGGAGGAGTGCACACTCGAGCACTGAATCATTGACCCGCGGCCGTTACACAGAAACTTTGAGCGATCATGCTATGTGCAGTGGATCAATAATACTGGTTTAATGTGTTTGGTTTGCGGAGTGATTTAAGTAATCTTAGCCCCAGTCCTAGTATTATTATGAAAATTAAAAAAGTTTAAATGAGATAATATGGCCTGTAGACAACTGAGTTGCTGGAATAACACATTGGTATAGTTAAGGTCATAAATAAAAAAACTAATCTAAAAAAAATCTATCTATATATACAAATCGCCTAAGGTCATAAATTGATGTACGTACGTACCAAGATATCAAAAATATCTATGCACCTAGAGGTAGAAGCCGCTAATCATAAGGTCAGTGTTTACATATATTTCACGCGATGGCTGTATAAATATTTATGCCTTTGATTGTACATCATATCCCGATATTCTGACGAGATCGGGACTTATGCATGTATAATCCCGAAACCTCAACTTCAAAGTGTAGAGACAACATTTTAATTCAACTTAAATTAAGACCACGTTGTAATTTCTAAAACCCTGAAATTTCAATATAACTTTTACTTTAAAGAATGGCTCATACGAGCGAAATCGCGGATTAAAGTGAAAAGTACGGAATTGTGTGTATCTTTTCATGTAAGCAACGATAACTTTTTGATAAAATTTTTGTCTTTATTATCTTCTTTAAACTCAGTAAAAATGGTTATTAATATTTTCGAAAGGTAGTGGGCACCAAATCAAGCTATTGGAGCTGGTAATGCATTATTAACTCAGTCTAATTTAAACTTATAGAAAATACACAGTTATCTAACAGGTTGGGAGATTAATGGATATTTTTCGTATCTTGAATAAAATAAACTACTTCTTAGGAAAACTTGAGCAGTTTATCTATATAAAGCGGTTTATTCGTAACTTGCACCATTTAAAAAGCGATTGAATAGAGATTGCTATCCGCTCTTTTATCGCAATTTTTATTCACCAAGTCTATTTATCTGATACGTCCTATTTTTAAACTCGTTAAAAAAATATTATTAAGTATAAAATGAGCATTTATAGGTTTGAGTTAGACAATTTTAAAATAACAAACCATTATAGGGGTGTGTATCAAAATATAGGGGTGTAGTTTAAAGCAAATAATGGACGAAATACATAATGGTCATAATATATACTAAAATTATCTATGAAACTATTGATTAAACGAACATTTTTAATCGTGTAATCTACAGATTGGTTTAGGTTAGGTTAGGTTTATTTTTGAAAATCCTGTAAATTTGAGAATTTCTTTAAACATGAACTCACTCACTCACTTTCACTTTGAGAATTTCTATGAAAACTTCATTATACAAAATTACCATTTAGGTATGTATTTCGTCCATTATTATTTTAAAACTTTATATATTTCGATACGTACCCCTATTATAGCTATAGCTAAACCCGTTTAAACGATTCTTCGCCCGAGCGGTACAGGGGCTGGGAGGTATGACGACAAGGGGAGCCGCGCAGGCGAGGCCTCATTTAAACGGTCTAGCTATAGTGCCATTCACAAAGACGCGTGAATTTGTCAAAATAGACATTGCAATAAGAACCATGGCACGCGTTATCATGACTGGATCTATAATGACCGAATATTTGAATTAGCTTGTTACGTTGAGTCGTACTGCCAAAAAATGCTTACATATAAAAAAGTATAGGTTAATACAAACAAAGCATAACGAAATCGTCTAACCCAACAGCCACTGTCAAATTGCGAAAACAAGAAAGCAGAGCTAAGAAGTTGGTACAGTGCAGTTTAATATCTTAAACTCCCCACCTAAAATTCAAGCAGTCACTTTAAGAGGATCGAGTTTAATTACAAGATTTGTCAACTAATAAATAAAGTTGGTGCCTCTGAGTGCTAGGGCTGACACTCAATACTTTGCTGCAAAAACACTTCTGATGTTATGAAAAGTTGGATAATAATATGAAAAACTTGTCAGTGCGCGCGTCTTATCAGGTTCTTTAAAGCAATAATAATTTAGAATGTTGCTTTGTTGAAATTACCTCAAGAAAAGATTTTAGCTGTTGACAACCCTGAGGCAGCACTGGAAAGCCTTGCGCCGTGATTTCAAAGCCTCCAGATACGCCTGAATTTATTCCTGCCAGCAAACTCCGTTCCGTTTTTATCAAAGTTACCCTTGAAAGCCTGCTGTTAGAGACATTTTGTTAGAAGGTTATGTTCAAACAATCTTTATCATCTTCATCCCAGCCTACTTACGACCCACTGCAGGACACAGGCCTCCTCTCAGAATGAAATGGCTTGGGCCGTAGTTCCCACGCGGGCCCACTGCGGATTGCGAATTTCACACGCACCATTGAATTTCTTCTCAGGTGTGTGCAGGTTTCCTCGTGATGTTTTCCTTCAGTCTTGGTAAATTTCAAACAATTTAATTCACGATTTTTTTGTTTCTCTCTATAAATTGGTTTAGTCGCTAGCTTCAAATCTTGCAAGTGAGTTTTGACTCACTTCCGGATTAGATAGCCTTGGCATTTGGTACAGTTACTTTTTGGAAACATTGGTGGTCAAAAATATCTGAAAACGCACGTACGTGATTGACAATAGACTCATTATTCGAGTGTTTCAACCGTCTCACTTTCATGGTCTCATTTTATACGAATTGGCAGAAGATTCTGATACAGTTTCCAGTTTTCTAGTAGAAGTACTGCACCTCTAATAAATAACCGAAAATACCATCAAAATATGTAGCCAATTAATGTGACCATGAAAGTGGGCGGTTGAAACGCTCGAATAATGACCCACTACGGTCGTGTCCAGGTATTTTTAACCACCTGAATGCTCCGTTGTTTATGATGTTGACTGTTGTACTTATGTAGAAGTCTGATGACAATGTAGTAATAAAGACACATAGCAAAAATAATTTTGTTAATTAGGATTATTTTAGCAATCAATAAACTTATTTAAATTTAACACTATTGCCAAATGCTTTCGTTCGTGGCCAGCCAGATACAGTAGAATATAACGGAGTATTTATTTTCTCAGCTAACATTAATCCATCAATTTGTTAGTAAAAAGTTCCCAAAAATTTGTTAGCTCAATTAAAACTTCAAAACAAAATCAGAATTTATAATAACATTCAAACTCAATTAAAACTAACAATACGCATTGTTTTATTAGTCCAAATATTACTAAAACTACCATTACGACTAATTTATTATTTATTAAATAAACTTGTACAGCGTTCGGTATTATCAGAGCTGAAAACTTGTGGCTCTGTAAATGTGTAACTATCGAATAATCCAGCCAATATTTCTAATATGCTCTTTGAACCCTACAATGCTACCAATGGTTACATATTTTTGCATGGTAGCGTAATAATCGTCCTCCCGTATTTCAGCAAATTTGAGAGATAAGAGAAAAAAAAAACATTTGCCATGTATGATTAACTGTCATTATCAATTTGGCCGCTTTCAAGTCTAGGGTGAATGAGCATTTACTAGGCTAGCGTGCTCCATCGTAGGCCTCATCTTCGCTTTCCATCAGGCGTGATTGTGGCCAAACGCAAGCCTATATAGTATAAAAAAAAAATAAAAAAAATCTACCAACAAACCCTAACTACCGCCTTACCCCTGAAAGCCTACCTCGAAATTCGAAATTTGTATCATGCCGTCCTTTTCACTCTTCTATTTATTACTCTTAGCGGGAACGAAACGGCGATGCGAAGTTCGAAAATCGAATTTCGTAGTATAAGGCTTGATTCGCGTCTCCACCCGAAAATAATCCCGCCGGCTCGTTCCGTCCTCGTTGATAGATCGCCCTCTAATGAAGAGACTGACGCGTTCGCAATTATCCGACGAATTAGAACCGTTACCGGTGACTCGGCGCTATCACTGATTGCTGATCGGACACTGTGGGAAACGTGGGTGCTATACAGCTGTCGGTAGTTGTGAACCCTGTGCAACCGATGATTCGCACGCTTAATAAAAAACTGCATCAATTTTAATTATTCTTATTTCAAAACTAAACTTTACGTAGAAAAAATAAGGTTTAGTTTTTAAATAAGAATAATTAAAATTGATGCAGTTTTTTATTAAGCGTGTATGGATTTGCCCACAGAGCTTTTAATAAAGAAATAAATATGTAATGAACCGGATGAACCGACGTCGCCAGGTTTTCACCTTGTTCTTTTTTTGTTTTCATAGATTTCACTAAATCACGGTCTTTTTCTTGCAAAATAACCTCTTTTCGCGCTATAAGCTACTCGTAGTTGGAAAATAAATTGGCGTTTTAGTCTGATAAATGCCTCGCGCATTTAGGTCATATATTATGACATTCTTATTCTCTTTATCATTAGTTTATTCATTTACTAGGCAAGCGTGCTACATCGTAGACCTCATTTTCGCTTTCCATCTAATAAATCTAATGCAATTATTTTCTTAAGATAAATAAAAAATCCTATAGCAGAGGTGGAAAAAGATAGAGTTATAGTATATTATAATGAATTCTATTGAATCATAAATCATAACCCGTTATACCTTCGTTCAATTTAGGGTTATATGAAGATGATTTGTAGCTTAAAGAAAAATTGGGCACTGTTTTGATTCCTTATAATATAACACTTGTTTCGGAGCAAGACGTACAATGTTAAAAATCCAGAGATAAATATTTTCCTTTCGTATCACTGCTTTCTTCAATCGTAAATTCTCGTAAAATCTGTGAGTAAATATTTTTATTCTACGTAGAAAAGATCACCGACACAAAAGTAAAGTTATTTCTATCCGTTTACTTTATTTGTGTCTATAAACATAAAATTTTATATCAAAATAAGTTCTCAATTAAAATAAAGTTGAAACAGCCCCTTAAAATAGTAAATTGAAAAGAGGTCCACTGTTAGTGCCGAACTTAGCACTTTTTCATATAACCTTACTTTTTGTGTCAGACGATAACTTGGCCCGTTTCTTACTTTCCTTTCGCAATTTCATATTTAAAGACACAGTAAAAAAAAATACGCGCTACCTACGCATTCTTAAATACGCGCTCAATAATAAAATTCCACATTTTTTTCATCATCGGCTGATACAAATTACGACCAGATCACTGAGGTTTATGATTGATACGGCTGACTGGCTGGAAGGAAATATATGCAAAAACAAAAATTGGGTTCTATATCGTGATGTAAAGTGAAATTTTATGTCGTCGTAAAAATCCACGTGCTAACGGTTCGCGTTCCGTTGCGCAGCGAGACAGTAACAAAGTATCGAGTCGGACTCGTTCGCAGTTCGCGGGACGGAACGCTAATAAAACGGCGGTTCCGCGCCATTAAGCGCGCAGCCGCCGCCAACCTTCGCTGAAATGTGAAGTTTCACCCTATCTTTTGTTTCTATTTAAACGATCGCTTTATTACCTAGTACTCGCACTTAGTTGCCGGACCCGCCGTTAAAAGACGAGGCTACAAATTAAGACATTCAAAACAACTGCCGACGGCTGATAAGCGCTATGCGAATTCTTGTACTGACGCAACACGCCACGTTACGTCTGTAGAAAACTACTCGAATTTTATCAAAAAATCGTTATCACGGAGTCGAGTTGCAGAAGAACAAGGGGCTTGAAAGTAAAAAGGCGAGTCCAACCGTTGGAACTCTGGCACAATGATGGATTAATGGCCACGAGGGGCGCACTCCGCTACCTTCCATTTAAACTGCTCGAAGAAAGCAAAAACTTTAAAACGTACCTCCACCGTAGCCTAAACGTTGCGGATACATCTTAGTAGATATTCCGGTTCTTTTCAGTAAAAACTTCGCAACTGAACTGGACAAAGTAGAAAGTAGACATTCAAATAAGTAGACGTTCGAAGCAAAATTGTGAAATAGGATTAAAACGATTTTTCTGCCTATATAGCCCTTGGGTACTTAATTCAACATATAAACGTAATTGATAAATATGTCGAAAAATAGTTACGTGAATTTTTTAAACTTTATAAGTATGAGAGGTTTTTACTCAAACTTAGACTTTATTAGCAATGGGAATGACTAAACGATATTGACCTACTTATCTGTTCATTGTAAAACGCTTGTTTGAAAATAAATTACTGGTATAATAAATGAAATCATGATAATATGAATAACTATGTCACATCATATTCTAAGATATATCTATGCTAAGATAACATAACTGGCACGATCGGTCGGGGTCGGTGATGTCTTTGCGCTCTGACACCTTGACAAAGTACGGCTTCTATTAATCTTATTAATTTTTGACAATAATTGCAGCGTTGAGGTGGCAGAGTGTGAATATGTCTCCGACTTTGATCCGATTTTATGAGCGACGCCTCCTGATACAGGTATGTTAATACCTACTAGGTGGTCTCAAACACCATCATACCAATGTAAAAAAATTGTTTTACCCAATAAACGATTTATTATTTATTATTATTTATATTATTTTTCAACAAAAAGACAGATCAAAATCATCTAGTCATTTCAATTGCTAAAATATCGAACTCTAAATACCTAAGTAATTAAATTAAGTCATGTATTTTATAGTCCTTTCTGTGACGTTATGAAGAAGTAGCAAAATAAAATCAACCTCAAATACGATCATTTGAAGTAATATTTAACAAAAAAAATTTCATAGAAATAGAAAAATTTTAAATGTTATTTTTCAACCATTGAATTATTTGAACTCGTCGTATTTGACCACCCAAACCTGACGTACCTATATAGTTAACTTGAATAGTACGCTTTACGAAATAAAGCGTTCATACATGCGACGCTACACAACGCTTGGTCAGTCTTTATTATAGCATTAGAATTCCCAACGCGACGGAATGGTCAGTGACTCTGAGAACGCAACCCCGCTTGCAAACCCGCCATTTTGTTTCATTTTGGATATGAAATTGTGCACGCTACGACTAGGTACGCCAATTGAAATGACTTTGAAACAAAAAACTGTCTAAGTGCGAGTCGGAGTCGCGAATTAAGAATTCCCTACGTAAATTTATAAGCAAGTGGAAACATTACTGTCTTGCCAAATTTCAGAATTTTACCAACGGGCAGTGTCCTATAGGTTTTAATTTAAAAAGCTTTTGCATTAAAACACGAGAGAAGCAAGATTTTTTTTCACAGCTTCAAAGAACTTGCGAACTTAAGTAGGTAGATATTTGATTACTTAATTTCAATTTGATACTTGTCGTGAAGCGACAGTCAAAAGATAATAACCTAACCTAAATTTTAAAAATGTCGTGAAGCGACATTTACTACTAAGTAAAGACCTAACCTAAGCTATGGAATGAAAAATAAAATAAACTGAAAACCATTTATTTACAATAAATTAGAAATAAATATTTACAATAGAATTATGATTGTGTGTGGAGTGGTGTACGGTAGAGGATGGACGGTAGGTGTGTGGGTGTCAGTATAGAGGATGCGGCGACGAACTGGAGGCGTAGATGGAGGGTTCGAAGGAGACGCTGTCAGCGCTCGATCAAGTTGCATTGACAGCGCACAGCAGCGCAGCGCAGCGCAGCGTGATGTAGTAGCGGCAGCAAACGGCAGGCGTGGCAACGCCCGGACCAGGTGCGGCAGCAGCGCACCGTGTACGAGTGGGCAGCGCTTGGATCAGGTGTGGCCGTGCACGCACGGACCAAGTGCGGCAGTGCACGGATCGGGCGTGTTAGCGCACAGCCCAGGTGCGGACAGCAGCGCACGGTGCAGGTATTGGCGACGGCACGTACTGTGCCAAGTGAAGACTCAGGCAGCATCAGAGACTCGCGTAACGGCAGGAGGAAGTTTGAGGTAACGCGTGAAAGAAGACTTTGACTTAAGGAGACGCGTGAAGACTTGCCGACTTTTCCGGCTCAAAAGAAGGAGTTGCGCGAGGCTTGCAGGATCCCGGGACCACTTCGGCCCCGGGATTAGGCCTTTTCGAGTTCTTTCACTTGTGAAAGCTGACGAATAACTGAACTGCTCTGGGATTTGTATGGCTTTTATAGGCCTTGTGACGTAGGTCTGCTCCCGAGGGCGTTTCGAGAATCAGAACATACAAAATTTTGAATTAAAAGCAATTTTGTACACGTGGCCAAGAATAATTTCTAGTTTTAGAGGGAGGTTTGATCTAAAATATTGTTTTTCTGGAATGAAAAACGAAAATACTTGTCATGACAACCGAATAAACAAACATGTCAGAACATGTCAGTTTTTGCATTGAAGACGATAACAATTATAAGGAGCTATGAAAATAATTGTTATTAAATTAAAAACACAGGAAAAAACGTCATGCATCAGCACGCGCGAAGCCCGAATCTTCAGCATAACCGCAACACATGGAAAAAGACCGAAAAAGTTAGTGTCCATTGTCATCGAATCAAAAAGTGATTGTAACGTGAAAATACGTAGTGAAAACCCAGTGAAACTGTGTTCTTTAGCTTTTGTGATGTTGCAGGACCCTGCAGAAATGAAGGTGACGCGATTCTAATGATATTAAGATCGACAACAGGACGTGAAAAAGATACGATAAGGGAACTAAAACACGATATAAATTATTTATTTTATTAGCAGTACGGCTGCTCACCGAATCTAAGATTATTTAAAAGCGAAAAAGTGTTTCGGGTGCGCCGGCGGGATTCGAACCCACGTCTCCCGGGTATGCGCCCCAACGGGTGTTCTACCAATTGAACCACGTCGCATCCAACCGACTCCCCCGAAATTCTTAATCGCTTACATACGCCAACAGTGGCATGTGGTAACATCCATCGCAACTATTAGAAGCTACGACTCCTACGTTCCAAATTACATTGGAAATGCGTAAGAAATGATGTACCACATCTATTTATTCAAATATTATTTATTTTATTAGCAGTACGGCTGCTCACCGAATCTAAGATTATTTAAAAGCGAAAAAAAAAATTTTACGATATAAATTGTAAGTATGAAGTAATAACGCTACATACTTTCACTCCGTTTTGTGAAAAAGGGTGTTGACAGACAGGTAGATAGGCCAACAGACGGACAAACAGGCAGACGGACACTGAAGTAATCCTATAATAAGTAGTTCTTATTTTTATTCAAATAAATTAACTATACCTATTTATTATTGAACTATATTTCATCAAGGTTCAAGAAAATATTTCTAATTTTCGGACTTCAAACATCAAACACGAAATATCAATTTGAATTGATATGAAATAGCATGATGTAGGTTAAATAAAGCAAATTTTAAATAAAAATAAACGATTCGCTAACTTGCAAATGAAGCGAGAATTTCAAGATTTTTCTTGAATAATTAATATCCCGATTACGAGTTTCACTTTGAAAATGAAAACTTTATTTAAATTTGCTTTGGCGTCAAATCCAATGAGAATTGACGTAATTTTGTATCGCTTTGCAGGACAAGTAAAAGTTATGTGCCTAGTTGTAGGAATTTGTCGCAAAATTTTGGCTTAATACCTAGCTAGAGTATTATAAATAGAAGAGTTGTACTGAAAGAGATAAATTGTTCTAATGCATTTACAATGATCGTCGTACTTACACGTCTTGACAACCGCTTATAAAGAATAGTATAAAACTTCGATACAATACAATGGATGAAAATATAAAAGAAAATATATCGTCTTGGGAAATAAAAGAGCAGATGTCAGAGGCACGGACACCGAACAACTACGTGTAGACTGTTCGAAACACGGTAAAAATTGCAGAAGAGAACTCTCGAAGTTACACCTCTCGCTTCCCACTAGACGTTTTGTTCTGATGTCATTGCTCATCGCGGGTGAGAAAGGACCATAAAGTGATATGTAACACTCGTTTACTGTCGTGTCTTTGTTAGTGATGTGGAAATAAAATCTCAATTTTCTTTTCCAACGCGGGGAAGTCTCTATTGCACCTCATTAATCAGCTGCTTGTGAACCTGAACCATACTACAGAAAGTAGGAAGCGCCGTTGTAAAAACTGTAGCTAGCTAGTATGAAATACCACGACCTATTTACGTCCACAGCAGAAATTCACTTTCGAGAAAATAATTTCCAATAGCGTAGCTTTCAATACAGCGACCACGGCCACCCTTCCGTGTGAATGGCGAGGAAATTTGTCGTCTTTGTCGTGGGGCCAAAGCCGGCTTTTGAACCGTCATCCTTTCATTGCTGACTTCCAGTTGCCTCTTCAACATACTTGATTTTTTTTTTTAAGTTCAATGTTTACTTACCGTGTCAACTTAACTCTGTTCTGTTCTCCCCGTTTTAATGTTTGATCTGCATAAGTATAACTACCTGCTTAAACAAGTCTAATAATAGGAGCTGAAACCATTTCCGTGTTTGTTAGACCGTCATTTAATTTCCAAAAGTGATGTCTTTTGTTCAAAGGTCAAAACGAATCCAACTAAACTGAGCCGGTGTAGTTGTGCTATTTGAACTAAACCACATCTGTGCCGCGAGCCGTAAAGGAAAGTTGTGTTGTAAATTACCTTGCCCTATTTCTGTCAAAAACAGGACCGTACTTTACGGGAAATAATTCCCAATACTGGCGTACACCGATATTCCATCATCTACCCTGAATGAGGCGAGCCTTGTCACCGGAGCAGAAGGGTCCCTTTTCAATCCCACGGGATCGTCTTAAAACCAGAGCCCGCTTTTCATTTACCTATCTTTGAAGGCTGTTGTAATTGAAAGGGACATTGAAGCAACTTATTCGCGTGGAACTGATAGCAGAATGTATTACGATTTAAGCATATTTCGTTTTATTTGCGTGCCTTTCGCGGAATCGATACAATAACAACCAAAGCTTTGAGGAATGATTATTTTTGTTTTTTGCTGTGCCCTAAAATACAATGTACGTCGGTACATATTTTCAAGGTTGAATATTTTTATAAAAATAATCATTCGTCTCTGGTACTTAAACATATGCCCGTTTAATAAGCTACATACGATTTACCCTTTAAGAACCGGACCCATATATAAGTGCACGCCCTTATACGTGGAGTAACTTTTCGAAAGCTACCCTTTCAACTGTTAAATGTAGCGGAACAAGTACAGTGGACCAGTAAACTTGTCCTCGTAAATACTTGTGCAAAGTCCGCGACTCCGCGCACAGAAGGGGCTCTCAATTTGTTCAAATGTCCAGTATATACTTACTGCACAAGATTATTTTCAAATAAGAAATAGTGATTACTATTAAAAGCATGTAATAATAATAGTTACCTATTTAATTATACATATATTTCAAAACGTCACTCGTTGTCTCCGAGAATAGTTCTTAACTAAGAAAGTAAATGTTGTATAGCTCAGAAAAAGCTGCGTAAACATCGGCGCGAAATGCTTTCCCGTATGTTCTTTGCGTAACATAAATCAGGTAATCTAAAAGGAGCGTTACAGATTTACGTACTTGGATAGTGGGGAGAGATTTTGTACACCCCTTGAGGGAGCGCCAAGCCTCACAGTTCGTCACGTTCACCGGTGAGTGTAAACAAAAAACCGCAAACTCGATATCTGCCCAATGTTTGCTTATCTCTTATTTGTAAAACTTATTGAATGAGCGCAAGCGGCAGACGCTTTATGTAAACATGCTAATTCGCTTAAGTTCCTCGCGGTGCTGTTTGCTGTGCTCCGACAAACGCGAAGTTCACCCTACACCTACATAGTGTTAACATTTCATAAACCAACGGTTATCGCTTTTTGTATTTGCTGATACAATGACACTAAGATCAATGACATAACTAAACATCCTCGTACATGAATTTGTTGCTAGGCGCACTCGCATGAAACATGCGCATTTTTAGGGTTCCGTAGTCAACTAGGAACCCTTATAGTTTCGCCATGTCTGTCCGTCTGTCTGTCTGTCCGCGGCTAAGCTCAGAGACTGTTAGTACTAGAAAGCTGTAATTTGGCATGAATATATATATCAGTCACGCCGACAAAGTGATTGAATAAAAAAAAGTAAAAAAAATTTTTTTTGGGTACCTCCGATAGACGTAAAGTGGGGGTGATTTTTTTTTCTCGGCTAACCCTATAGTGTGGGGTATCGTTGGATAGGTCTTTTAAAACCATTGCGGGGTTCCTAACATGATTTTTCTATTCAGTGATCTGTTTGCGAAATATTCAACTTTAAAGTGAAAAATTTCATTAAAATCGGCCGTCCCCCCCCCTCTAAAATCTAAACTGTTGGGTGGAAAAATTTGAAAAACTTCAGAATGGTAGTAAATATAACAAATTTACTAGGAAAATTATAGCGGCTAAGGTTGCTTGGAAATTATTTGTAGTTTAAGAGTAAATAGTAGCCTAAGGTATAAAACATACCTAAACTTGGATGATTCCGTACACATACGAAATCCTTAGAAAAATATTACTTGATTTTTTCGTAATGGGTACGGAACCCTACCTTGGGCGTGTCCGACACGCTCTTGGCCGGTTTTTTTGTGTATGTATTGAGTCCAGCTCTATGTGATTTTATTAAAACTGTTTTAAAATTGTAGAACTTTCACAAAAAATGGCTGTATAAAGTTCAATATTGATATAAAAGTTGGGTTAGGCGACTCGCAGGCAAACGAGAAGTGCGATAACGGACTGGCTTTGACTTCATCCGATTACTTTCAGTATTTGCTGTGCTGCAGCAGATGCAATGAAACTAAGCCAACTCTAACTTAATTTTAAGCAAGTTAGTACTTTTATTTACTGTCCATTGGTGGAGTTTGCATTTGGCGAATGTGACTCGAGTACCTACTTTCTAGTTCCTAATTAACTGGACCTCGCTCAACAACTATTAACTTTTACCATTTTAAAAACAATGTTTAATTTAAAATCTCATTTTAAGGTGACTTAAATGCTGCAATATTTTCTAATACAGAGGTAATGTTGAATTTTATTATTTTATTTCTACTATGTTTAGCTTGCCGCTTGTCGTGAGATTATTTAACGTTGTTCGTATAATCTAACGCTGAATAAAGGATGTTTCACACATTTAATTCAGTGCACGGGAAACAGGACAAGCGATCGTCCTTATTGCTTTTAAGACAAAGCCTTAAAGAATTTTAATGGCCTAATGTTTATTTAAATTAAGTATATACTACAAAATCTTGAACGTTTGTCAAGGTAAAAGCATAATTTACTTGGACTTAACACACGCATTTCAACGGCTAGCTTGAGACCAGCTAGATATAATCTAGTCTTTGATTAAGACAACTTGCAATTTTCTTCTCTTAACTAGGTTAGCTGGAAGAGATCCCTTTTTAGAGATAAGTTCGCCTTTGTTCTCCTCTCTATGTACTTGTATTTTTATTTTTATGTGCAATAAAGAGTTTACATACATACATACATACATACATACTTGCTTTGAGCTTCGTAAAAATAGTCGACATTTTCGAATCGCAAACGGCAAGAGAGCATGTTACATTTTATTGGTGTAAACCTAACACTCGTTTGACTTTATCTGTCACTTTGAAATTTGCTTTCAAAAGTCAGAGACAAAAAATACATCACGTAAGGACCTATAATGTCTCAATAAATAATCTTCTACTTTCTTTCTCTGGATGGCTTAATTGGCTGCTGATAAGCAATAACCCACGTATAAACCCACAAAAGCTCGAAAATTGAGATTTGAATACGAAATTGTACCTTGTTGTCTTCTCAAGATTTTATGAAAACGAATTGTGACTTAACACCGACCGACCGATTGCGACAAAAAATTTGACAAAAATGCGTTAATTTATCCCTATTAAAAATCTTTAGCGGCCATTTGTCTCAAAATGATGTGTGGGTTGACATGTTATTGCTTATCTAATCAGTATCTAATTGTACCTATTTTCAAACATCGAAAATGGCCCTAATATCATTACCTATTACAACAACGTCAGAATAAACAATATTAAGTGACATAAATACAGCCTGATAATATCTAAAACAAACGTCTACGGTAACTACATAAGACGAAAACACAAACATCGGAGCGGGCCATCGATCTCCTATACATAGACGAGTTTAATCGCTAAGCAACGGTGGGGGGCCTCCCTCCACCCACGGTGAGATTAAATGTTACAAAAACAACGTTTGAAAAAGTGTAGAGTGGAGTGAATTTTTGATTTAAACAAATACGAAACGTATTTAGGTGCCCTGTGTATAAAGATTGAGCGCAGTGCAAACAGCACTAACTACCTACTAAGCGCGGGCTCTAATTCCTTACAAATAAATATTTGGTGAAATGGTAAGACGAGTTAGTTTATACTTACACTGTGTACATCTACATCTATTCTATATATTTGTTTTAGATGAAACTAGCAAATCTAGAATTATAAGTTAGAACTTAAGCGACAGCATTTAATGTTCTCAATTATGTAGAAAGTTATTTTATCAAGAACTATCGCAATGAAACTGAAAAAGAAATCTCGGACAGTGTTCGCAATGAAAAGCGTTAACGAGTTCATAGGAAATGCACAAAATATACTATGCAATAGATACGTATGTGTTTGGAAGACATAAAACATCAAAGCGGTGCAATAAAATAGATTCATGGCGTGTTATGCTTTGGTGACTGAACTCCGTTATCCCTATAATTTAATGGTTTTTAGTCTTCTTCAGCTTACGGAATTCATATTTTATAATATATGTATACTTACTAGCTGACTCGGCAAACGTTGTTTTGCCATATAGGGCCATAAAAAAATAGCCTACGATCTATTTCTCAGATTTACCAAATATAGATAAAAAAAACCGGCCAAGTGCGAGTCGGACTCGCGCACCGAGGGTTCCGTACAAATTTATATGTATCTATGAACATCCAATCTTAGCAGACCCCTGCTCCTAAGCAAAATGTGCGTAGTGTGGGATCATTGTAGATTGGTTACTGATATAGACAGATAGAAAAAAAAATTTATGCTTTTCGTAATTTTTCCTTTATTTGTGCTATAAGACCTTGCCTCGTACCAAATTTCAAGATTCTGAGTTCACGGGAAGTACCCCGTAGGTTTTGATTCCCTTGCGCGTAGTTGCGAGTTTGAAAATATGCGGCATAAATTGCTGTTTCTTTTGATTGCGTTGACATAGAAGTTTGATTTTGTTACAGCTTAAAGGTATTATAGACCTGAGTATTTGGTATGATTTTCAATTCAATACCTTTACGCGTTCATGAGGAAAAGGGTAGTAACTTTAAAATTATTAAAAATATTTTTTTTATATGATGTGACTAAAAATTTACGGTTTTCGCAATTTTTCCTTTATCTGTGCTATAACACCTTGCTTCGTACCAAATTTCAAGATTCTGAGTTTACGGGAAGTACCCTGTAGGTTTTGATTCCCTTGCGAGTGTCGAAAATTTGCGGCATAAATAGATTGGTTACTGATATAGACAGACAGACAAAAAATATGCTTTTTGCAATTTTTCATTTATCTGTGCTATAAGACCTTGCTTCGTACCAAATTTCAAGATTCTGAGTTCACGGGTAGTACCCTGAAGGTTTTGATTTCCTTGCGAGTGTCGAAAATTTGCGGCATAAATATATTGGTTACTGATATAGTGATATAGACAGACAGACAAAAAAAATATGTTTTTCGCTATTTTTCCTTTATCTGTGCTATTAGACCTTGCTTCGTACCAAATTTCAAGATTCTGAGTTCACGGGAAGTACCCTGTAGGTTTTGATTCCCTTGCGAGTGTCGAAAATTTGCGGCATAAATAGATTTGTTACTGATATAGACAGACAGACAAAAAAATGTATTCTTTTCGCAATTTTTCCTTTATCTGTGCTATAAGACCTTGCTTCGTACCAAATTTCAAGATTCTGAGTTCACGGGAAGTAACCCTGTAGGTTTTGATTCCCTTGCGAGTTTCGAAAATATGCGGAAATTTGCGGCATAAACGGCTGTATCTTTTGATTGCGTTGGCTTAGAAGTTTGATTTTTTCACAGCTCCATGGGACAGGAGACCTAAGAATTTGATATAAATTTCAGCTTGATACCTTTACGCGTTCCTGAGAAAAAGGGTCTTGACAGACAGACGGACGGATGGACGGACGGACGGACAACAAAGTGATCCTATAAGGGTTCCGTTTTTTCCTTTTGAGGTACGGAACCCTAAAAATCATAAAAATCGGTCAAGCGTCAAGCCGTTTCAAAGGAGTTGGATAACGAACACCGTGACACGAGATTTTTATATATTACAGTAGCTGTTGCCCGCGACTCTGTCTGCGAAGAATAGGGGTATAAAAAATAGCCAACGACCTATTCTCAGACCTACCGAATGTAGAGAAAAAAGTTTCATAATAAAAATCGGTCAAGCCGTTTCGGAGGAGTTCAATAACAAACTCCGTGACACGAGATTTTTATATATTAGAAGCCTAGCTGTTGCTGTTGATAGGCCCGCGACGTCGAAGTTCCCAAGACGATCCCATAGGGTTTATGGGAACGGAAGCGATAAATGCCCTCTGTACCGCTCTGCTTTCAAAGCAGGACATTACTAACTTTGGGGGCGGCGGGCGTAAGCTTGGCTTCGGACTCCAAAAACTTAATTAATACATTTGACATTGGACGACTACACATCCCGAATTTTTTATTGAGGTGGAAGCATTCTACAGTTCCTTACACTAAACGTAGATAGATATAGTTAAGATGTTTAATTTTAGTTTCTTAACTTAACTAAGAGACCCTAGTTTACTATTGCGTACTCTAGTTTTTTTTTGTTTGTAATTATTTATTTTATTCAAAAATTACTTTCTGCAAATTTTCTTGCAGTGCGTTCTTTTTGGTAAGGGTGGAATTTCCAAAAACGCTGGTAGTTAAAAAAAAAAGTAAAATGTAAATGCCTCTTTTACATTTTACTTTTTTTTTAACTACCAGCGTTTTCAGCCGACTCGCAAAATAATTGATTTTTGATTTTATTTTTTTAGGAAATAAATTTAAGAATTTAGTAATGGATTTGATCATCAGCTTGCATAAAATGGCATGCGCTATATGTTTTTAAACGCAACCACATTGTGCAAGAAGCAGCTGTCACTTTACATTAATCGTTAAGTGTACAATATTTACCTACAAAAATCAACCATAACAGTTTCGTTAAAAAATGTAACTGAAACATTTATCGTTACTCGCAATGTTTTATTTATTTAAACGCTGTATTTACACAGTTATGAAAGCGCTTCTCTTTGACGTGCGTAATTTGCAAACATATTCATGTTGTGACATTATGAACACGCTATTCACGCACGGCACACACGTTACATGTGATCGATACATAATACGGCAAGGATGATATAGACTGGATTGGCAGTCACCATAGTACGGATCGGCCGCGGTTTTTGTAGTTCGATTATTAAATCTAGATGGCGCTGAAATATAGCCAGAGGCGTTGAAGGCAAAACAATAAGACTACAGATGTTTCATACTACAAATGTATTATTTTTCAAAAATATTGCATAATAATACATTTGCAGTGATATGAATATCTTTAGTCTTATTGTTTTGCCTTCAAAGCCTCTGGCTATATTTCAGCGCCATCTAGATTTAATAATCGAACTACAAAAACCGCGGCCGATCCGTACTATAGCGACTGCCAATCCAGTCTATACCTATCACCCATGATAATACGTAGCAATCGAACTGCCCTTGAGCAAAAAGCTTGCAGTCAAAACCTATTTAAGTGTCTAACCTATAGAATAACTAGCTGTTGCTCGCGACTCCGTGTGCGAAGAATAAAAAATAGCCTACGACCTATACTCAGACCTACCGAATACAGAAATAAAATTTTCATAAAAATCAGTCAAGCTGTTTCGGAGGAGTTCGATAACAAACACCGTGACACGAGATTTGTATATATTAGATAGACTAGCTGTTGCCCGCGACTCCGTCCGCGAAGAAAAGGATTTTAATAATAGCCTACGACCTATTCTCAGACCTACCGAATACAGAGAAAAAGTTTAAAACAAATCTGCGAGACCGGATTCGAACCCACGACATTTCAAAGTGCAACTTTCAATTTCGAGATCGCGAATTAGTATTTTTCTTTGACTGTAATATTTATCTAGCTGTTGCAATTTACTCCACCAAAAAAACAAACTAAGATAAGGATGCTTGTGTAATACTTACTACTAATGACTACTAATTTAGGCAGAATTTATTTCGTGTCAAATTTACATTATTTACCTGAATCCAGTGTTATTTTACGTAGATTCATATTAATGAACTACGATATTTTACCTTATTTTTCCGCTACTAAACGTTCACCCCAGCTACGCTATCTTTTATTTCCCCTTTGCTCAGTAGTCACGTGTTCATAATACCACTAGTGGTCATAGACACTTTATTATTACCCACCTACTCAACGCTGCTTTTGCATCTGATTTAAAATTAACTATTACAAATACACAAGAGTATTGAAGGATCGAAAAGTGAGTACTCTTTATTCTGATAACACAGTAAAAATGTGTTTTCATCCGCGCATAACTGGTGCTGTCATAATTTTGTTCGAGAGCAGCTTTGGATACCAAAAAAATACTTTGTCGGTCTCATGCGTGTTTGTTTACTTTTATTTGGTACCTACTCGTTTCGATCGTGACCAAACAAAATAGAACCTTTCATATTTTAAAAAAATGTTGACAACTTTTAATTTTTAACATGGCTTAGAGACGACATGTTTGCAAAACCAGTATGAAGGAGTACATAAAATATTATACCTAATTACAATTTTATTTATAATATTAAACTACCGGTCAAAGCAGCGAATTGCTCGCTCAGTCTTTCGAGATCCTTCAGCCAATCGTTAAAAGATGACAGACACCACACATAAAAAATAAAAATATCTACCTACCTATAACGCGTTTTCCCAGATATGTTTGACAAACTTTTGACAAAAACTTCACTTTTTTATACTTTCCGTGTATTATGTGCTAATCCATAAACACCTAACTACATGGATTACTTAAGCTATCTAAAAAATCTACGGAGAGAAAAAAAATGCTTTTGAATGTTTTTTTGTCAAACGGTGCATTTCATCAAACGTTTGTTGGTGAAACAATAGTAAATAATTTACAGAACTTTACCTCCAGCTTCAGAACAAAGTGAAGTATTTACCTACTTATTTATGTATGTACCTTTATTTTATTTCTATAAGTACTTAGCAACAAAAACAAAGTTCGAATATTATGCCTACATCTTTTACTTGAGGACATAACAAAACATCGACATAAAATTACCCAGCAACAATAAGTACATGTATGTGGGACGCAATATTTTTCCGATATTATTTTGCGAAATGAATCTTCTTGTAATCCTCATTTACTATTCTGGTTTACCCGTAAGCTCATGTACGGTGAAACAAAAGAAAAGCTTGCAGTGCCTTTCGGGCCTTTTTATAAAAACAAAGTTCCCGAATAAGATTAAAAACACGGGAGACCGTATTTGATACGATTTTTATTCCCATCTCCTAACACCGAAGTGCAAATCTTATAATAATAAATTCCAAAAATGGGTGAAACATCTTTTGTCAAAGTTATTTTATTACCTACTACTTATTATCCGCGTCTTCGTGTGTGAAGATTTATTTTTTCCCTATCACGCGGGAATTATGCAATTTACCGGGTTTATAAATACTTTATGTGTTATTCGAAGTTATAAAATATTTGCGTGCCAAATTTCATCAAAATCTCTTCAACTGATTTTGCGTGATTAAATAAATACCAACTTAAGTAAAGTCTAAAATGTAGAAAATCTGATTGCATTTATTTTTAGGTAAGTATAGTATAGTGGAGAATGAATGGCGTACCAGGGTGGAATCACCTGAAATGTCAATTTAACATATGAAGGGTCCACGGAAAGAACATGTCTAGTCACCCAAACAACTTTTTGAAAGTTAGTCATCACAAACAATTACTATGGTAACCATTTCTTTAAAAGTGGAAAAGAATATTATTTTCAGATATAATGGTAAGTTATAATGCTTTGCGAATTAGGTACATTTTGAGGTTAAAATCTCAATTTTCAAAAAAGTGTCTAGGCATGTTCTTTACGTGGACCCTTCGTATGCAGTGACTATACCTAATGTTTAATAATATATGTCGTCTAAAAAATAGCATTTACTATAAAATTAATTATAAACTTAGCATTTACTAAATGTACGCCCTGAAACAAAAATTCTGTTTGGTAATACGAGTTTTCGCAGATCAATTGTATAGTCGACCAAGTAAGTGCTTTACCATTTTTTGTGACAGTTCCTACATCAGAATAAAAACAATAAGGCTGATTGTCACATTGACTTGTAAGTGAAAATAGCCTTTGATGTCTTAAGTCATACAACTGACATTGAACTTTAGGGTGGTAAAGGAGTTTCTTGGTCGACTATACCTACACACATTCTACGTCATTTCCACATTATATTCATTTTGTGACCAACAATAGTCTCGGAATTTGAACCGGTCGATGTTTGCACAAAGCAATAGTTTTCTCGACCAACAACAATCACAAGACCGAGTTCTGTCTAATTTAGGAACGCTCTATTTACTATTTTCTATTAGTTAAAATTGATTTCCTAAAAGGGAGACTAGCACTGCGCCGCGTATCGTTCCAATAGCATCGCCCATAAAGGTATTAGTCGAATACGCCTGATTAAATGAGCGACTGACTCGGCTCCCTGAATGCTGCCTAATCAACCGAAGATCGATGTTTTGTCAGTCCCAGCTGAATGAGTCAAGGGTACTGATAAGCCTAACCGAACCATCTATTGTTAACTCCCTACAATGTACGTGTGTATAGAATTTCAATACAATGTAATCCAGAACACCCTTTACTCGGTTATTGATTTTGTATTTACATTTACATCATAGCACAACACGTTCTCTTTACTAAAAAAAGAGAAAGGAAAGCTTTGATATGTTGAACATACGGCAAAATAAATATTGTAAGTATATCTTAGTACGTTTTAATGAGGAAAATAACGATATTGTGAAAATAAATAATTTACTTGGTTGAGAGATGTTATTTACGTTTAATGATAATGATCATTAACCTTAAATAATATCTGATAATGGTCGATGATAATGTATCACGTATAAATATATAAATCCTCATTAAATGCGCCATTTTTTATATTACTTGCCAAACTTGCGTGGTACATTTTTTCCAGTCACAGCCAGTTACAACCGGGTGAAATATTAATTTTCAAAACTTGGTTGGGCAAAAAGTGACATTATCTTCTAATCTGAAGCAGTTGGCTCTAAATTTTAAACAACGATTCACAGAAGCATTAATTCAGAATTACATAACAAAAATAAATAAATACCTAAATAAGTACATATTTGTAGCAATAGGAGCGAAAATACTGACACAGAGTGAAGATTTTATTATTTGTTTTAAAATGCTTATATATTTTTTTAAATACATAACTTAGATTTTTTTTATATTTCTGATGACCAATATAAGTTAGCCTAAATATTATCTGGTTTCGGCTTGACATTGACTTCTGGGACAACCTGTATAAATCGTTTTTGATGTAATGAAATTCGATGAAAAGTTTGATGACGATTCAAGGGGATACCAGATTTAGCACTTATTTACCTACCTATGATGTAGCAAGTCTTACTCATACTACAACAGGTAAATGGGTCATTCTCTGGTCTCACGTTTTTTTTGTGTTCTCAACTGCAAGTACCTAGTTGTAAAAATTTAATTTTAACAGACAACCTTATAATTAAAATACCTCATATAGTTAACACTTTTTTCTGTTCAAAAAACTTCTAACAGTTTTATATAAGCTACATCTAATGGGAGAAAAAAATCTAAATTCGCTGGAATCCCCATTTTGGCCTTGTCCCACCTCCAATTTTCACTATTTGTTACCGTTTATTTCAAAAACCAAGCTAGAAAACCAATAAATGTTACTGTTCACAGCAAACCAAGTACTTTATGAATTAGATTAAATTACCTATCTAAATATTCCTTTTTACCTTATCTTTTTTTTAAACCATATTAAATAAATGTCCCGAGAAAAGCGTCTTATCCGATTTCGTGCATAAAACTCGTCATACTGTTCTTACGCACACTTCAAGAACATTTGACGATGGCTTGCCAGAAAAAACCATTCACGCTGCGTCGGCTGAACATGGCGGACTTAAGGTTTTTTGCGTCACTGCCGAATTATGAGGGTAAGAATCAAGTATGAAATTTTTGGTACCTCTGAAAGTGATATCAGTGGCAATTTTTTGTCGCTTTATTTGTTGATATATTGAACTCAAATTAATTTGGCATATTAAGCAGTGTACTTCTGTACTTCTAGAAAAAAAATCGAGTTTCTATTGTTAACTGTTTTGAAGTAATTCGTTAAAAACTAAATTGCTCATGTGAATTCGGTGATTTGAATGAATCCGGTGGTATTCAGTTAGTCATTGATTTTTGAAACTGTTAAGTTCATTTCCTGTACATATTTATGTAAAATAATCCGAGTAAGTTGATAATATTGGTAAATAATAATGATTTTACGATAAAAACTTTGATGTTTGAACGTGTTTTCAGCTTTTATTAAATAATTATTTAATTATGTATCGATGGTGGATTAATATTGGTCAAATATTTCTGAAATTTATATCTTTTTTGTTTCATTATTTATTTGTTTCGTAAAAAAATTTTAGTTTGTGTTTAGCCGATTTTTGATATCATAAATACTGTTGAAATAAATAATAAGTAGGGAATGATTATTGTTTTTAAGAGATTATTTGTTTTTATGAATGTGTGCTTTAACTACGTTAAATAATTATAATAATAACTACTAATTAAAGCATAATAGCTTATGAACGAGTGCAAAGTTATGTAATTACCTTACAAGACTTAGTTACTTATTTAACTAGTGAAACGTTCCAAAAAATATGGTGATAATTGTTTAATTATAGTTTAAGTCCATCATTGTAAGTTTGTAGTTATTACACATTGTGATATTAAACAATAAATGTAATTTACTTCCATTATTCGCAGTTTTGTGATTTCGGTGGCATATGAAAATTTGAAATTAATTATCTCGATAACTGTGAGGACTAAAATGGTGCCTCCTTCTGCAAAACATTTCAATTAAACACTAGTTTTCGATGTAATTATAAAAAGTCAGATAATCGTAAAAAAAAATCGTGCCACCGAAAGTCACGCAAAACTGCCTTGGTCAGAGAACGATCGAAATGGGATTTTGAAATTGAGAAACAGGCAATAAATACAGTAAAGGATAACTAATTAAATAAAATGACGTGAGTGTAAATATTGTATCATAAATGTGTGTACAAATGTTGTATTATAGTACCAATATGCTCAAAGGGATTCACAGAACAGTTTTGTACAAACGTTAAAATTACAATATCATATTCACTCATCGGGTGGACAATTCAATATTGTCCAGTCCACATAAAACTGGAGAACAAAGAATCGGGAATGGTTAAGCTTCGCTACATTATTTGCAAATAATCGGTTCACTCGAAAACTATAATTTAAAACCTAACAGTTAATACTTAAATGCTTTTATTTATTGAATCCATATTAATGAACTGAAACAATTACTTTGCTCACCCGCGACCTTAAAATAAACTTAAATGCTGTTTAATTTGGCATATTTTTCATTAATTTTACTCGTATTGATATACATATTTATTATGTATGACTATCGGTTTAATTATACTTTATTTATACTGCATCGATATGATCCGAACCTGATACTTTTTTTGAAAAAAAAAACTCTCTTCTTATTTTGAAAACTCTTCTTTTTTTGAAAGTGAAACTTGAGTGAGGTGAAACTTAATACTACGATACTTGATTTCTACATAAGTCCTCGTTTTTAGTTATGTAAACTTAAATTCAAATACATCCATGAATTTCTACTGGTATCTATTTACTAGTACTCTTTAATCACCCTTTGACTTTCAATAGTTTCTGCAATTTAGGGCGTTCTATATTAAACAAGTTTGTGTGACCAACGGTCCTTTCTTATAACCTGAAGTTGCCCAATTTCACTGAAACTTGAGATTGCAGTCCGAATTTCAACTTCAAATCGATTTAGACGACCAGATGGCCTAGTGGTTAGAGAACCTGACTACGAAGCTTGAGGTCCCGGGTTCGATTCCCGTGTCGGGGCAGATATTTGTATGAAAAATACGAATGTTTGTTCTCGGGTCTTGGGTGTTTAATATGTATTTAAGTATTTATCTATCTATATAAGTATGTTTATCCGTTGCTTAGTACCCATAACACAAGCTTTGCTAAGCTTACTTTGGGACTAGACCAATTGGTGTGAATTGTCCCATGATATTTATTTATTTATTATTATTTTTTATTAAATCTTTATATTCTCCACTTGAAAGGTTGAAAGCCACTTTAAGTCTAGGGCCCTCGCCCACGGCGACTTTTTGTAGCGATGCTGTCGCGCGTTTACGAAACGCGCTACAGCATCTCTACTAACGCGCGTTAGTCGCATTTGTAACGCGCTATAGAAGCGATGCCAACGCGCTACTAACGCGCTATAGCATCGCGACTGACTGTATCGATGCAAACGCGCGACCGTGTCGGACGACATCGGGGAGGGAACGGAGGGAGGGTGGCGCGGTAGTGGAGAACCGCGTTTGCATCGCGACAGAAGCGCGACGGTATCGCGTTTGCATCGCGACAGAAGCGCGACGGTATCGCATTTGCATCGCGACTCAATCGTGTTATGTGGGCGAGGGTACACAGCTAGCGACCGCATCGCGACTGTATCTATGCGAACGCGCGACAGCATCGCTACTGCATCGCCACAAAAAGTCGCCGTGGGCGAGGGCCCTAAAACAGGCCCTACTGAAGTAACAAACTGTAAAACTGTAGCTGTGCAGGCATTTAGCTGTGTAGCTGTGCAAATATTTGCACTGTTAAGCTTAGCTGATTATTTCTTTATTTTAATTATTTATGATAGCTTGTTTAGCCTGCGACACAGAGTTCTCTAGTAACCCTAGTGCAGGCATACGTGTTACATAGACTTTTGTAAAACATTGTATTTCATGTCATCTTGTACCTACTGCAAATTATTGAATAAATTATCTTATCTTATCTTATCTTATCTTATTCTTACGTGTAGTTTTTAAATAGTGAAGTAAGATAACTCGAATTTTCATAAGATAAAGTGAAATTTGCGTCATATAGCGCCACTTTTAAATATAATTGTAATTCAACTAGAGGCATGGGTTAACAGCTATAACTGTTTACCCATGTGGTAGATAAATCTCCTCTACGGGTAAAATGCAATAATAAATAAATATAAACAGCGCATAAGTGAAGCAAGGCGCAGGTGGCGTGGGTGCCGCCTCGGTCCGAATCTGCGATATATTCGCCAAGCGGCTGTGATCGTAAATATCCTAGTTTTACGAGCAGTAACACCTTACAAAGTTCCCGCAATGGAAACCGACTCACTTTTACGATTATTTTGCAAAATCCAACGAAATCATGCGCGCGGGGCGTTTTATGTCACGCTGAGATATGGAAAGTGACTCGTGCGGGAGTGACGTGATCTCGCTGTAATCTGCTGGCTGGTTGTTGTTAGATCGTGAGGGGACTGTCTAGTGCGAAAAAAGCCCAACATCAAACTTGAAATAACAATAATAACCTTTATTAATATACTAATGCTTATGGTGTTAAGGGTCAGTTGTAACTTTTTTTGTAAAAAAGTTATGCGTGATCATACATAAAAAAAAAAAAAATGTTTTCGTCGGTTGAAAAACTATTAAAATAAACGCTTTTTCATTTTGATTTTCAGTGTATACTTACACACATAATCACATTATTTCTTTAGGTTCTTCAGACATCGGTAAAGATGGTTTTACTTTAGCATAACCCTCTCGTAGGTAGGTTCAAATCCTGACATTTTCTTCCTTGAAACTTGAATACCTAGGTACTAATAAATATTTAAATGAAAACTAAACTGTTAATTATGTACTTAAATTAAGATTATGTTCAATCTTATGTTATGATAAAACGCAAACTGGCTAAAGCAAGTTAAAACACTTGGATATTCGCCGTTTGTACAAAACTCGCTTAGACTCTATCAAAGTTTGTATCAAACTTGTAAAATCGATTTTGATAACTAACGAAATCGAAATTAGACTTCATGGTCTAATCAAGAGTGTGTTATGTTTTACAAATTTTCATTTAACTTGCAATGTTTGTTTGTTCGTTTGTTTCGTCCAAATCTTGCAAAGCGAGTCCACTCGAAGCCATCTTCTAGAAATTGCCTTGAAATTCAGCAAAGGTGCGTTAAATTGATTGACTAGGTATACAAGTACAGTTAACAAAATTAACAAGCAGCTTGCTGCGAAAAGCTTTTGTTTTAAACGAAATTATTTTCAAAAAGTTTGATGCATCGTGTGCAATTGTCTACCATCTGCTCCCCATTAGGGTGTTCCTCGCTTAGTTTCGCAACTGTTTTGTTCCTTTCCTGCTAATTCGACTTAATAGCTAATAGCTTGTACCTAACCGTATTACTCCTGAAAAAAAGGCTGATTTCCTTTCTCGAAAAAAACTTTCTTAGTGCACCTCACTCAATAATGCTCAACGTAATAATATACTTACCTAATAATAGTCCAGCCTACTCGCAAAAACGTCACACAAACCAATGAATTGCTTTGTATATTGTAAAAGTTTCCTCAAGATGTCATCTATTTAAAAAGCCATAGGTCGAACTAAATACTAGGAAGGAAATCGCGGATTTTTGAAGTCACTCAAGGTATTTTTCGTCGACCTAAGTCAGTCACGGTACTATTTTTATTTATAGGACTGGACAAGTAATTCCTTCCCTACGTAGTTTCATGACCACACGGATAAGATATAATGTCATTTAAATTTTATTTAAATGTGAAAATAATGTCACCAATATATATATTTTTGTTTTTGTTGAGAAACAAAAGTCATACACGGAACCTTTTAATTCAACTGTGGTAACTCTTACATATGCTACGTATTTTATTTCCAGTATTGTTTTATGAATCCAAATAACGAGGAATCCACATTATTTGCGCTAGTCTCGCCTCTAGGTCAGACTCAAGATTAATTCGGATCTTTTCCAGGCGCTTCTATCAAAACGTGGACTAAATCTTAGTCACTTTGGCGCGAAATCTTGTTGGCTTAACTCATCTCTCGCTTCTTTTCTTTTGTAATCGGTTTAAGCTCAAGACTTCTTTATTATAGTTGAACTTATTTACCTCTACATTTTTATAGCGTCATCATTTACTTTTTGATGAGTTTTTTATGCACCCCAATAAAGTCTGGAATGGCCTGCACCAACGTTTATACCAGTTGCTGTAGACCTTACTCCGGCCTGTTTATTCCCGTCCAAAGAAAACTCCAAAAGCCCTAAGGTCCCAAAAACGAGGCAATGCACATCTGCGTGAGATGGCTACAAAAACTTGTCTGTTTTATGTTTTAGCGCTTCGGGCGAGTTGTAACCGCGCGTTGCCGAGTTCTGAGGCGTGAAACTTTGGCCAAGTTGCCTCATGATTAAATTTCGTGAGTTATGGTCAACGAAGTTCAACGGTTTTTTTGCCGGCCTCTCAGCCGCCCTACATTATTTATTGGGCCGATATGAAATATGCATTAATCATAACTCGGAGAGCCCTCTATAAACAACTTCACTACGATGATAAGCTTTTTTATTATTTAATGAAGTATTTTCGTTTTTTAGAAGACTTTGATGTATAATACTTTACACAATGTTTATTCTAGGAGAAAATACTGTGTCATTTTTAACTCTTCGCCATTTAAATTTGAGTTTACATTAAATAAGTAGGTGATAATTATGTCTGACAGGTTGTATACGTATAGGCGATGCCTAAGGGTATCCTTCCATTAAAGCGGAGGCAAGAGGAGACGTTAAGAATCCACCAATCGTTTTATTACATTGCAAGCAGAAAAGACGACCTGAAGATTTAAACTAAATTGTATAATTCATTAATTCTACATTATATCGCAAAGCGCAGCCTAAATCTTTACTAAAAATGTTTTTGTAATAACAATATATCATGCTTATTCACGAAAAAACTACATTCGAATAATACATCCACATATTATTTGATGACCGTTATTGGATATCGTGATACTTCTCAAGTCAGATGTTATTCTTCCGCTTGCATCAATAAGTAGGGTTATTCCGATATTGTTCTTTCCAATAAAATTGGTAACGAATCACTCCAGCGGGAGGGTGATTGACAGATGGCCTGTCTGGATAATTGAGACGAATGCGAGTCTGCTTGTCTTACTCGATAAATCTCTTCGCGAGTTTTTATCGATATTTTACCCCTCATTAAATTTTGACGATACGATATCATCTACGCTGTTTTACATAAACGTTTGGCGCAATACTCAATATAAATATGTCTATATAGACACTGCCTGTTTACCTTACCAATAAGTAGCATCGGGCAGTATTAGCCTTTTAAGTAGACATAAAGTAAGGACTGTAAAATTACAAATTTGAATATTGTTTAATGTTTATTTTGTCACTTATATAATATTATTGTACCATGATATTATATATTATGATATATTATGGATCTACGATATCTGAAATAAACAACTTTTTTTTTTTAAGCGTGTTAGTTTGTATGGATGGTTTTATACAATACAATACAGTACAAATGTTATTTATAGAACACCACAAATTAATACAGTGAGTTACCTAGCAAAAATAAAAATAAAACAATGTAGAAAATAGGCGAATAAAATATGTTTGTAGAAAATTTTAAAGGAGCTAATGCAATAAGAGCGCTAAGGTTATCGCTTAACGTCAAAAATGTGTCAGTTGCGAAAAAAATGACGTCCTCATATAATTTCTACTTTTCGTCATCGGACTCCAAATGAATAGAATCATAGTCCAAGAAACTTTACAGACAGTGATAATTCACAAAGTAATATCCGATATCATCTAAGCGTTCTAACACCACAGGCTAGGCACATCCTCGTAACAATCGCGACCTAAAGTGCTCTCCACGAGTTAGTCTTAGATCCGTATCTAAGTTTCGACCTCGTAATGGTGCTGAGAGATAAATGGCAAATGGAACTCCGCCGAATAGCACTGAATAAATGCACTGTGCACCGTTTGAACGACGTGTTTTATGACCTGTTTAAACTTACCTGCGCTATTAAATGTAACGAATTAAGACACAAATGTTAGTGCTTTTAGTTTGAGCGCTGAAGTTACGCTGGGTCTTGGTCCTAACGATTTGTAATTTGAAAACTAAGAACACTTTTACTGTCTACCAAGTTACCTATTCTAAATAAAAAAGTACAAAGATAAAATATGTAAGAGAATTTCACTCACTAGGACTTAACGACTGTCAACGTCGATCAACGTCAAGTTCTGTCGCTAGAGGCTCTGTCAGCGATCAAATACATTTATTTGATGTTTGAGTGAATTTCGTGTCGATCAATAAAAATTGAAGAACAGCATGCATGCTTCGAACACAATGAACTTATTGTATTAAAGGACTGTATATCTTACTAATTTTATAAACGTTAAAGTTTGTTTGGATAGATGTGATGTTTCTTACTCTTTCACGCGAAAACGGTTTGACTGATTCTGATGGAATTTGGCACACATATACATTGATAGTTTATAACCTGGATTAACATAATGGGATACTTTTATCTTAGAAAATTGCATAGTTGCAACGAAAAACGAATTATTCGCAGACGGAGTAGCGGCCAACAGTGTTGTGTGTGTGTTAGTGTGAGGAGCGGATGATAAAAAAACATATACCTACTCACTAAAATATTTATTCAATTAATAAATATTTGTTAAACATATAAAAACACCCTATGGGTCAATCAACTTTTTTTTTGTAAATTTCTATTTACTCCTTTACAAGTAACTCTGTAATCTCTGGTTAGTGAAACCATGATTTTGCAGTAGTAATTAGATAAACTGTTTATCATAGTGCGTATGTGAAAACCAAAAAAAAAAAAAGTATTTCTATGAAAAAATCCGGTCACCCAGGGGACATACCACTATTTTCATACAAATTTCGGGGACAACATTATCCCCTGGGTCACCCACGAAATAGAACCTAAACAAAATAAAATAAATATGGCAATTACACCATTACTGACTACAAAAATCTAGGATTTTAAAAGTATACTTTAAATAAGGAAAAATAATCAGTTTTTTAATTATTTCGGTTTTCATAGAATAGCAGAAAATCGTTTACAAAAAAAAGTGATATTAAAGCACTGGGTTGGTATTGTGACGGGGAGGGCAAAATAATGTACGGGTTTTTTCTTGCGCGTTACAGTGCCGACTGAAATGAGTCAGTGCTTGACGTATTTTGCTGATTCCCTTTTCTTTCTTTCTGTATATAATATATGTCGCATGCTTAGTAATAAACGGGCTTAACTCAAAAATCGTGAATTATGGTAAATCGATTTTAAAGTTTAAAGTTTAAACTCGATTTACCATAATTCACGATTTTCAGTTAAGCCCGTTTATTACTAAGCATGCGATGTGCCTAAAATAAAATAAACAATATGTTACTAATACCTAAGTTTTTATACTAACACGATATGGATTTATTGAGTCTGAAAAAATCATTATTATTCATTATTTTTATTTTTTATTATAAGTCAAAATGTGTTTTCAACCGACTTCAAAAAAGGAGAAGGTTCTCAATTCGATAGTATGTTTTTTTTAAGATATACTTACGGTCATCTTCAACGTAGTTAAATATGTGGTAACTAAGAGCGCGTATCTGAGACAAAACTTCCCTTACTAGCCAAGGTAGAGCAAGTACGGGAAGAACACTTAAGCCAGACCTCCGAGGAAACTCCTAGATTGCATTTGTGTGAATAATAGCCCGCGGAGTTGCCTACGCTATTTGCCTCGCTGCGAACTTGTGTCAACAACCTTTGGACTATTGTGGCACAATTGTTGCAGAGCGTACCCTTTGTGACGTTGAACAAAGATGGTCGCTGCCACGAGAGATTTAATTGAACTTAATTGTGCAATTGAGAAGTCCGTATAGACACATGGCCGTGCACCTTGGCATTACCTATATAATCAAACCATAAGTAGGCGATAGTTAGACGCAAAGAGGTACCTAGTCAAGTATCGACAGCGAAATAGATTAAAATAAAAGTTAAAACAAAACTCAGGTTCTAGTTACAGTTGGTAGGTATTTGTGTAAGTTGATCAGTAACATAAACAGACTGGTGAAGTAATATGAAACGCTCATAATTAAATTCTTAGTCGAGAAACCATTTGAAATCTTAATTAAAAACGAGATCCGGACGCGCCGGTTTCATAAAAATGGTAAAAAAAAATCACAATCAAATTGTAAACTTATAAAAAAAGTTATTGCGCGGCTTCGTTCCGGTGAGAGCCTTTGAATATGAAATTTTAATGCACCACGCTTGAATACGCTTTTAAATGGAATTTTGGTATTGGAAATGAAGCAACAGAACAAAGAACATATCTATGCGGTCTTTTTGAACGCTGGATTTTACTCGTCTAAATTTTTGCTCATGGTATTGAATTTCATGTATAAAACGACACCATCGCGTTGGTAAAATGAAAAAATAATTTTAGTTTGCAATACGAAACTGGATAACGTATTGTTTGAGCTGCGTAAACAATTTTATAATTATCTCGTAGGTTTTTGGGGGTAGTTGCAATAGAGAGATCTCTCTCCAGGCAGATGTTATGCCTGGGGACCGAAGTCCAATGGATGAAAGTTGGAAGTTGTATTTATGCAGCCGAGTTGAGAAACTTCGATAGCGTGATGTAGGATTGTAGTTGTTAGTTCCTTATGTGATGACTAGATGGCGCTAGTAGTCGCTACATCAGCCCCCCTTTTAGACCGGAGGTCGATACGAATTGCAGTGGAGTGCAGTCTGTGCGTCATGTGGGCGCTTGCAAGGGCCAGTCGCTCAGAGCCTCGTCGGCGAGCATTGTTGTTCCTCTGCTACTTGTAGATGCATGCCTGTTGCGTGATTGCACAGAGCCTTGTTGGCGAGCGTTGGTTGCTTGATTGGCAAGTGGAAGTAGTGGGAGGAGGATTTTTTGCGAACTGTAGACACCAGGCCGATAATAGATACATGCTAATGGTGCACAGTGCGGTGAGTATGGCTTGCTGTGAGACTGCGTCATCGTCTTGTGTGTCTGAAGGCTGCGATTTTGTCCAATGTCGTGGGTCACCAATTTGGGGGTAGTTGCAATAGAGAGATCTCTCTCCAGGCAGATGTTATGCCTGGGGACCGAAGTCCAATGGATGAAAGTTGGAAGTTGTATTTATGCAGCCGAGTTGAGAAACTTCGATAGCGTGATGTAAGATTGTAGTTGTTAGTTCCTTATGTGATGACTAGATGGCGCTAGTAGTCGCTACAGGTTTACTAAGGTAAACGTACCAATGCTCGACACCTCAACGCCCAGTAGATGACACCCATCTGTCACCTCTCTTACTATGATATAAGATTGAAGATGCCATGTATTGGACAGTGTCGAGCATAGGGACGTTTACCTTATTTCATTGAATTCAGCAAATAAATTACGTAAAGTGAGTACTTACCTACTAAGTAAAGTTCTTTTTGAGAAGAGTTTTAGAGTTGGTAAGTGGTTTAAAAATGTAGAACGGTTTGTAATAAGAAAATTGGCCGTGGTTAATATTTACTATACGAATAATAATAAAAAACTGCGTTTACATAAGTACGTGTGTACGTACGTTACCGGCTACTTTCAAAAAATAAAATCATTTTTCATAAGTTATTATGTAGGTACATACTAAACAAATCACGACGCGTCGAACTAGGGTTCGACTAGGGGCTAGGCCACGCGATAGAATACGACCGCGAAATCCGAGATCTTAATCGCGGTATAACGTAATAACCCTTTGATATTCAATTAGAGGTATTGGTGATTAGAGGCCACTTCCACAGTGACTACGTTATCATTTGCGTGATGCTGAAAGAGCCCAATTTCAAACAAGAGCTGAAACGCGATACGAAAAGTATGTCGGCCGTCCGCTGTCTGGAATGTGCCTTTAATAAAATTTTGCGTCGACGCGACGCTGTTATGAACTTGCAAATTAATTTAGGCCGGTTTTGGAAACTCAATTTTCGGTTTATTTTATCCGTCAATATTTACTGAATATCAATTATCCGGTAGGTAGGGCCGGCCGTCGCCTCCATCACTCGGGCTGCCCTACAACTGCTTCGTTGATTAACATTCAGAGCGCATTCTCCATTGCCTTTTGTAACTGCCGCGGATTTATAGATTTTGCTATAAAAGAATAATAAAGTGGGAATAACGTTGGGCTTTGTTAGTTGGTGGCAAACAGGACAACTTTTTGGAGACAAACTACATAGGCGAAAATATTTTGTTGACAACGAAAAATCGAATGAATTGATGAAAATTAGGAAAGGTTTTGGGTTGTTAAAACTTCACACTTTGGAAATTTTAGGCTCCTAAGGTAGCCCCCTGTTACTGTTCTCCGTTTAGTTCATATTATCTTATGCGACAGATATCTATAACCCTGTCACTGTTTATTTTTATTCAATTGAAGAGAGATGGCATCACAGACATCTGTCACATAAAATTACAAAAACATAATTTATGTAATTCACTTTTTAGAGCGCAGAGTTTTTTATACTTATGTTCTTTTGTTTTTGTTTTTTATGCACAGAAAAGAATTTGAATTTGGTAAAACAGGCTTCAGTATTATGTGCTATTTATAAAAATTGCGTACTTTTAACTTTTTCATTAGTTCGGTAATGTTATTTCAATAATCATCTCAAACAATAATGAATTAAAAACTGGCGTAAGCATACGGTGGTAAATTTGCATGTAACCCAATAATTGCTACGTCATTACTCGGAGCGTAGGCAATATGTAACCGACTCTTTAGCAAAACTTGGCCCAGTTTCTGAAGCGCCGTCAAACCACTTACTCAGATGATACTCAGACTTGGTTGCACGCCGGTGTGCTTTAATCATATTCATATATGTTACTAACTGTTGCCCGCGACTCCCTCCGCGAAGAATAGGGGTATAAAAAATAGCATATTCTCAGACCTACGGAATACAGAAAAAAAGTTTCATAAAAATCGATCAAGCCGTTTCGAAGGAGTTTGATAACAAACACCGTTACACGAGATTTTTATATATTATAGATTGCTATATTCAGATATTTAATTAAGTATAGTTGACATGAAATTTGGTAGATCACTCGTCCATATCAACTGATTCTGTAGAGGGGCGCGCGTCATTTTAGCTCAGACAAGCTCTATAACATGATTAAAAAAAAATGTATTTAATTTCTACCTGGTTTCCCACTACTACCCAGACCGTGCACCACAACTACATCGTGCGACATACACACACACACGCTCAGCATAATCAAATTAGTCCCCATTCGCCAACTGCTACGCGAAAGCCTTTCCACGTTTTTTTTAATAGAAATACACATTGTGTCATTGACAGCTTCACTATTTTGGCTGCTACTGTCTCGTGAATCAGTGAGCTTCATTTTCGGCCTCATCTGCACTTTCTTTCATTGAAGTACAGGTCAATTGCTGGTCAGTTTTAACTTGATAAAATAACATCGTTTTAAGCAATAATCAGAAAAAAAATCGTCAACATGATTAGTGATGTTTTTATTTAAAATAGGCTGTTAAAGGAGATTTTAAAAAATATACAATGTTTTAACACACTGTGCTGAGACTTCGCAGTGTTGTTTTATTTTTATTACAGCGCCATTTTAAGCAACGTTAATAAATTCAGTTTTTAATTAAACGAGCCCCAAAGGCACGCGATTTTAGTTACGATAACTAAGGTAATTATAACTACATGGAGATGAACTAACTGCTGTGAGTAACAGATACTAATGAATGCCAGCTAGCAGAATATAATTATGTTACAAGCAAATGTGCTACGATTTTACGAAAAAGTTGCTGCGTAAAAGCGACTCTAGGAGTAAATACGCGTATCGTTTTCTGCTATATAACATCCTTTGATGAAATTTAAACAGCTGCTTATTAGGTTTCCGTACCCAAAAAGGGACTATATTACAAAAAAGCACTGCTTTTTTTCTGGTCGTCGGGTTGCATCTTTTGAATCAAATTGAATTTTAAAGGTGGTCGGTCCTCGCACAAGAAACACGTTTTTTAGATTTATTTCATAAATTATGCAGTGTTAAATATTGTAGCTACACTTTGCTAGCTAGCGTACACTTAACTTACAGTTTTTGCCGACGGTTTTAGCTATAGCGATTTTTTTAGAAAAAAATAATTTTACGAATCAAAATGCTGTGCTTCCACTGTGGCGGAGCGGAGCGAGTCAGAATCCGAACACATTAGTTGAAACCTCACTCGCTACCGACGGCGTAAATTATTTGTATGGAGAATTGTACAGCGCCTCTAGCGGTCACTTACGGAAGTACAATTCTCCATACAAATCATTTACGCCGTCGCTAGCGAGTACGGTCACTGTGAACTAGTGTAAACTCATGGTAGAGGTACTGGTCACCCTTTTCTTGTAGTGTGATAATGTGACGTGGAGTTCAAATAATCTGAATGGTCGATTATGCACGTCTCCGCTTCCCTCCGAATTTATGAAGGCGCACCCTAACACAGGTTAAGAAGTTTAATCATGTAAATTTGGGTACCTATTAATTATTTATCGAGGAGAACCTTTGTACTATGTAAGTGACCGAAATTACTCTAATACTAACTCTTATTCATAAATGCATGTTAAGCTTTATTTTTAATAAGCATTCGTTTGTTTTTACTTGTCACATTGACCATTTCCCTACGCCAGGCACAAGCAAAACATATTTTTTTTATAAAAGGATTGTAACTTTTTATGAATTAGGGGATAATACTTCACAAAGTCCTCTCTCACCGCAAGTAAAATACCTAGTTCCCTTTACTGTCGCCGGAAGAAAGTATTTCCAATATAACATACTTACTTTAATATAAAATCCTTTTCCGTCTTATAAGAGAATAGCGCAGGAAGAGTTATTGTCTGTTCTTGTGAGGCTTCGTTTTAATCTCATCGTGAATAACGCGGAATCCATTACTTCGACGGCGACGACGCGTGTGCACCTGTGACGACTAACGATCTATAGATATAGGACTTATGTGGGGTCTATTAACAATAATGATACTTCATAATTTTAACGAAAATAACTTTGGTGTAACTAGGAAGAAATCGCGTCGATATCGACGACGATTGGAAATAATTCTAGTCAGCATTAGCGACCCCTAGTCTCAAACAACGTATCTACTGTATTAAGTCACGGTTAAGTAAAGAAAATTTAGTAGTGTCAAATACTTTAGATGTATGTAATTTAATGATATTTTACATATGTTTGACAAAAAACCTTGTTGAGTCTCTAGCCGGATTCTTCTAAATAGGATTTTTCGGAACCGGTGGTAGATGCCTCGATTTTCATAAGTGTTTGTTATTGCCTAAATTGAAAAAAATATATTTTGACTTTTGATCTGTAATAGCCAAAGTATTTGTAATTGTGTCTCGGGTGTTTAATTTGTCCGAGTGCTGGTCATTGCCCCAATAGTTGCCATCTTAAATTCATTTAATTAGCAACAGAGGTGACAGCAAGGTGTCGTCTATTGGGTATTAGCATGTCGAGCACTGGGGCGTTTACTTTATGCTTAATTAAGTATATAGGTATAGGTATACGTATAAGCAACAAATTGACTTATAAACGTTTGAACGAACTAAGTATTGAACATGTAAACGTTGCCGTCAATTCAATCTTTCCTGAAGGCAATAGGCACCCTACTAAGTAGTAACGTATGTATATTTAAATATGTCGTTGAAATATAATATTATTTCATTACAATAAATATCATTGAATATATGTATTATATTTTTGTATATTAACTGTAACTGTGAACCATGACATCATAAAATATCACTTTCGTGTCATATTTCCAAAGAATAATGGCCGAATTCAGTTATTTTCCGAATAATTTACACATAAAATATAATAAAAACCTGTTTCGTCTGATTCTAGTTCAATTTTGTTAATAAATACTTTTATTCTATTCCCGTAATTTAATAATACCAACTTATAATATCCTTAAGGCCTGCTTTGTGTGTCGACTTACAAAGTTTTGCGCCGTCGTAAACAACTTCAATCAAGTGTAACTAACAATTACGAAAACTCCTCATGTTTCCATTCAAAAAATCTTGAGTCAGCCACAACAGCTTTATCCTGTTACTTTGGGAATAGATTTTAATAAAAATAATAACAAAATTGGGCAACACCTTAAAACTTTGAGTCCTCGAGCTTGGAGGTCAAGATGGGAGCTAAACGTTTAATATCTCCCCTGAATGGGGAGAGACCTCTCCTCCTCCCTTCTTTGCTTATATATTCATGATGTTTAGACAAATCGACAAAGTTTTACTTTTATTTTCGTAGCCCAGTACGATGAATAATTAAAGACATTACCTACCTGTTAGTAACTTCAATGCGATTTGATAAGATACAAAGTGTTGTTGTGCTTCTTAAAATATATCGGCAATGTTTGGCTTAGTTGATGTTTATGGGACGAGCAATAAAATGATAAATAATTGTGATATTCAATAAAACAAATTATTTTATCTGAGAAAATTGTAACAATAAGTTTTATTGTACACTCGAAGAAACTGCATCACGTACCAGGATGAACACTTTTAACTGCAAATGTCATTTTGACATTCCATACATCTGCCAAAGAAATCAACGATCGCCTTACCTAACAAAATTTTCTGGTAGGTACAAAATATACTACAAGAAAATTGGGCACACAGAACACAATTAAACAACAATAGTTGACAATTAAATATTACCATTACCACAACAAGCAAAGGCGCCAAATTTATTTTATTTGACTAATTTAAAAGGAACTTAAATATCGATTTTAGTAGATAAGAACCGTCAGCTCGCTTCCTTCCGAGAGGTAATAATTGAAAACTCGAAGCTTCCCTCATTATACGTTCTCTTGTTTTAGTTAAAGTTTTTCAAACACAAAGACATTTCTAAAGCCCGAACAAAAGCACAATTATTCACGTTATGATGTTCAGCCGACATCTGAGTGTTTTTTCTTGTTTTCTTTCGATTGTCGCTAAAAATAAACTCACACTTAGCGAAGAGATAGGCGGCGAATAAAAAGTGCCTCGACGTAATTAATTATTTATAAGGTTTTCCTGTAATTCTCCTGCTCCGATGCTTAGCCTCGGCCTGTCACGGCCTTAAGTGACAAATTATAACCAAAAATCTAACTAATTTTTCATGAGAAGATAATTTTGACATTCCCTTGTTCGGAACTTTACAGTGATTAATACATTAAGGGTCTTATTCGAATGGATGATTTTGGATGTACGGGTTGTAAGAAACGATACCAACATCCAAAATTACAATGTTGAAACTTATTAGGGATTTTAGGTAAAAATCAAATGGAGATCGAATAAAAATTACAACAAAACGAATAGGTCATTTCATTCCGTCTACAACCAAATACAAAAAGTTTTCTTGCTTATGTACCTCTATAGTTAAGATTTTTATGAAACACGCTCTGGCACAATCTCTGACAAGATTTTAATTTTTGAAATTTTCGTTTGCAAGTAAATATCTAACTAAATGGTCTGTTTCAAATTATATCAAGCGAATTTTACCAACTCCGGGTACTACGAGAATTACGAGATTAAGCGTGGAAATGTAGACTAAATGACGATGCAAGTGCACTAGACACTGAATTTTGGTCAATAAACGATTTTTTCTTAGGTACAGTCAGCAAAGTGAAATTAAAATTCCAAGAAAACTCATTTAATTTCGATTATATCAGTATCAGCCTGTTTATGATTCATTCAAGCTATATCTTGCAGTCGGTGTTGCAAACGGGGCGACTTCTTATTCCATTAACAAAGAAAATATTCACAAAGGCTTTGATTGTATTGACACGGCAGACATCTTTCATATACAAAATAATATCCGGTGTACTGTTTCGAAGATATTGATACTCGACTGTGCGCCGGAGTAATTTCCGCCGGAACTTGAAGCTTCCTAAAATAAGTAACGTCAGCCCTAACTTTCCTTCCTTTCGTCTCACGGTAAATTTGAATGAAACATGCCCCATACAGGCGTACTTCATTACAGCTGGGTATATTTATAAGTTGGTAATATATAATCTAAATTTTAGCCAGTATTAGCGTCCCGCTGCTGGGCAAAAGCCTCCCCTGGATTTCAATGTCACCCACCCTGTCTGCACTTACGTTTGGCCAGTTGCTCGAGAACGTGTCTAGGTCATGTATAGATTATACACCAGTAGTCAATAATTTCAGGAGATCCCAAAAACTAGTGAACTACAAGAAAAAGTTATATATTTGTTTTATGTGACGCCAGATGGACATGTAGTTAATGATTTTATATTTATATACGTGATACAAAATAGTGTTCCTAGCTCAACTAATGCTAGACAGTGTACTTATAGGTACTTACTATGCTGGCTCAGCGACTCGAAGTGGATCTTGGCCTCTGATACGATTTGACGCCAAGGTGCCCTATCTTTTGCGATCTCCTTCAAGTTTTCTGCGTGTAGGGTGCGGAGGTCGTTCTCCACTTCATTAAACCAGCGGTACCTGAGGCGACCAACCGTTCGCCTTCCTGTGGGACAGTGTAATTTAATCTATATAACCTAACATATTTTTTTTAATTAGTCATATTTAATTGAGGGTGTCTTGTCTATAATTTGAGTGTGATTTAATTTTAACAAAGTATTAACATCCTAAATTTAATCAGACTAATTTAAACAATTGAGTTAATTCTTTATTATTGTCCAGCATTAGGTGAGGTAGAAACGATAATGTTATTATTGTATCAGGTGACCACTCACTTGCTTTTTGAATTTATTGATATTTAGTGACAAGTTATGTAAAACAATGTCAGTAATCTTTCAAGGAACAAAATTGATTGATATAAATAAATAAATTGGCAACCTCAGTTTCACGAAGCATATGAGTGGGTAAAAGAAACATCATGTATAAAACAAGATACACGCAAAAAACATAACTCTTCTTGCAGACGGGTAAAACGCAAAGTAGGTACCTACACGAGTAAAAGGAGCATAAAAGAGTGCATGCGCACATGTGTGTACATTTATGTACTTATTACGTCAGGGACTGATAAGCGCATACAAACCAGAGTTTATGGTCATGAAAAGCTTTTACAAAGTAAACAAAGCGCTAAGTTAAACTAAGCTGAACTACTTGATAATTTGTCCAATTGAAGCTTTCTTACGAGTATAAGTATCTATATTTTATAATTTAACTCTATCAAAGCACTCTCGAACGTGTGCAAGATTGTGTCTACAATACCCTTAAAAATATCAGTTTTGTTATTCACCAATCCCCCTGGTCTACTTAAAAAATTTTCACATCCGAACTGCTCTGTCAGTTTCGTATCTTTTGTCGTTCCCTGGTTTACCATTCCATTGAAAAGACGTTGTCATGTTTACGCCAAAGTTTCTTGGATCCTTTCCAGGGGCGATGCTATGGATAAAAATCAGGTTGTGTAACCAAGTGAACAATAACGTACTTTGTTGGAAACATTTTTGATAGTAGGGATCGAAAACAGCCAGATTTCAAAATGTGATTAGCATTTTGTAAATTTCATATTACATTACATTAGACAATGAAATGAGAAATAGCTAAGAAAGGTGAATTTTTCCGTTTTAAATGTGCACAAACAAGGGAATTTCCACGCCATGTTTAAAATTTCATCATGATAAGATCCCCGTTATTAAATATTCCAATGGTAACATTTGCGGAGCATTGTCGTAAACTTAATTTCGTCATTTGCTCTCGCACAAAGCAAAGATACTGACTGCATTTCGTTCGTCTTTCTTGTCACAAGACCCCGAGCTCGAGCCTTTGCAAATCTAGCAAAGGATAACTTCTGAACGTTTTTGATTGGATGTAAAATGCGAGACAACGCTACGAGAAACTTTATTTTTTTCAATTCTCGTTGTAAGGTTGCTTCGCTGAAGGCTTTTTCTTTGTGTTTCTGCGTTATATGTTTGCAATTTCGCGTTAGGATTCACATGGATATAACAAGATTTGGACGATTGGTACATAGCTTCGTATAGTCGATCAAGTTGAATCTACTCTCGATTCTGAACAAGCTAGTTTCAAGTAATTCAGTCATTTAATTAATACCTTGTAGGTATAGTTTGAAACAGACCAAAGTAAGCAACCATATGTTTGCGTATTCTGTAGGATTTATACTTTCAATTACTTAGTGTTTCTTTTTTTGGTTACAAGATCAGTGAAGATTTTAAAAATAATGTTGGTATAGTCGGGGTAAGAAAAGGTTCGTCACTTTTCGACTCTATGTCAACGAATTAAGGTCGGAAAGTGACGAACTTTTTCTTACCCCAACTATACTTAAGTTGTGTACCTACTGTGTTATGTATGATAATATTAAGTTTTAGTTTAAGTTTTGTTATTGGACGCGTTGGTGTATTCTGTAAGTCCATAAGAATGTACGAATAAAGAAATAAGGTCTTTAATTTTTTTAGCTCTACAAAATGTAATTTATAATCTTATGGTGACAAATAAATATATTGGTCCATTGCTATTTATGTTGACTACTCTACTTAGCTCTAAGCAACATAAGTTACGAGTCTCTGCCGCTTATATAAAAGCTTTAGAGGCTATAATCAACGCCTCGGAAAGTCGGATGGAAATATTAAAAGAAAAGTGTACTTTAAACGGCCTCTAGGTGGTTCTGGAGTTAAATCGCTAGCGCTTATGGCTGTTTTAATGGAGCAATTTAATAAGATGAATGCGGCCTGCGGGGCGGCTGGGCAGGCGTCGCCGCTAACCAACATAGGGCAAGACTGTCATTGTTTAAACCGAAAAACCTCTCCGTTCATTAAAATAAATGATCTTCGTCAATTTAAAACAGAATCTGTGAGAAATATGCTGTGATATGAATATTAGTAGCTAAGGTTTAATATTGTATAATATATTTTTTTTTATTTTTTTTCTTTAATTTGACATTTTGATCGCGCTTTTACTATATCTTGTTTTAGTTTTGTTTTTGATAAACATTCGTATGCTTTAAACATGAAACTACCGTAAGGCTTACTCATAGTGAAAATATACGGATCACTCATGTCTTAACGAGTTTAACTGGACATGTTTTTCGATGTGTTGTTTCGGGCCCTTCTTCCCGGAGCCACACGTCACGGCGGCTGCCAAACGTGCACTAAGCGCTACAACTCTGCTCGTAAGGCTGCTACCGGCGCATAACTAACCGTGTTTTCATCGTCTATTTTATTGTCATTGTTAAATGTAGGGAACATTCGTATGTTTTATTTATTGGAAGTCTTAGAAAAATACCCAAAAAAAATGTATTGAAGCCAAAAATACGGCTAACCCTAGTTGACTGTCATGTCAGTCAATCTGAAGTACCATAGACTATTTTGACAGAATTGTAGTATTTGTATTTGTACTGATTCCTGCCATTTTTAAAAAAATCATTATTTGTTACTCCAGGGATATTATCAGACATACAATAAAAGAGACGAAAGCCTGGTGCTAGTTCAGTACAAAAAGACCGGCCATAAATGACATCACAACGATTTCTGGGAAGTTTTAGACCCCCCCCCCCTCCCTGACACACTTATCACTATAAAAATCGCAATTATTTTGTTTGTCTGTCAAAATGTGTAAATGTGTTACGTAATTAATGGACGGTGTCATAACATAAGTCAAACGACATAAGTCAAATCAGTCGTGGCCAAATCTGATACCGCATTACCACCCTATTGATTAACTGGTCTATGTATATCTATAATGTATGCAGTTTCAAGACAAAGCCAATGCATTTAGTAAAGTAACTCGATCTCTACCCATTGTGCTAGCTGTAGAGCAGACATCTCTCCCAGAATCTGCCCATCTCCGTACTAACTCTGCATCTTAATAAGATTGAGACAGTTATTTACTAACTAACGGAACTTCACCAACTTTCAGCTAAAGTTATTCAACACGATCTGCCATAGTTAAATCACTTATTATTAAGTGGAAACCGACACAGAATAATTCATGGTATACATAATTGATAAACACTTTAATGTTAAATTAAATTCAAAGTTGTGATCAATTTTTGGGAAAAATGTACCTACATAATATATATGTGGCTTTTAAGTTACAATAGGTATGTTTATGACTTTATGAGTGAATGATGAATGAATTCCATAATCTGTATATTTCATTACGCTCATTTCATAATATTTATGTATGCCCCATCGAATATTCGTGATTTAAACAATTTGATCCCGTTCAAATGAATGCGTTTTAGGTTCTTTGGCTTAATTTGAACTAAGTCATAATAATCAGCAAACAATAATTTGAAAAATATTCGGAATACTCGTACACACTTTGAAATCATAAACGTAATTATTTTTCTATCGAAATACAAAAATCAAGAGTATACAAAGAGTAGAGTAACAAATCAAGAGAAGAGTAAAATTTTAATTTGTTAATTCGAGTACTTAGTATCCGGTAGTTCATCTCATCAGCCATATAAACATTTAGCCGTGTTGAATCTAAATGCTTTCACATGGAGTTTATTTTACATTATCACATTTTCAAGATAGTTATGTGGTGACAGCTAAGTTTTTTTTATAAACAGCGTTCAATAATAATCTTTCCGCCATTCCACGATAGGTAGCAGCATATTTTAAGCAATTTTTTTCACATAGCGTACTTAATATACTTGTAACGGTATACCGTTGTCGTAAAATTCTAATTATGCTACGGGTTTAAAAGTTATTACCTTTTTCGAACAGAAGCTACGACCGGTAGGTAATTACCAAGATATCAAGGTATGTATATGAATGTGCGGTGACACGTTACTGGTTTTGGTACAAACCGGGACATAATATGACATTTCCATTTCCTTTTGTTTTATCTATTCCGTGATTTGCACCACCTTTTTTTCATAACTTTATCCTATTATATCCCCATAACAGATCGTGCATTTGTATCCGGCCTCACGCCTCTGAGTTTTCGAAATTCATGTGCGAAATTACATTGGAAAGAATGATGGGCAAATTGGGGATGTCTATTTTTTTGCAATGTATAGTAAAACGAAAACCATTTCGAGATAAATGCTTTTTAACTCATTTTCTGTGGTTATTTAATTTTAATATTATGTAATTAATTTATTACATAACAAATAAGCGATGACCTTCATTTGACATTGGTGTAAATTGCGTGCCCGGTCCAAGTCGTACTTTATTCTGTGTGGTTAGAATTCTTCACTATTTACGCGTGGATTATACCTACTACGGAGATTAACTTGGACCCGCTGCCTGACATCTAGCACTTTGAAAGCGCAGTAAAGAGACACTAGTTACGGTGTACCACTACGCAAAAAATAATTAAAGGTGTTGCCTTATCGTACGCATTTAGATAGATTTAGAAATTTGGCAGTGTGGGAGCCCTCAATTACAATCTGACGCCATCAACCAAAATAGTTTTAATAATTAATTTTGAAAAAAGTACAGAACTAAATGACAAAATATTGAAATTAGTTTCTTAGAAGTAATTGACTTTTCTATACAAACAAATTGGTATAGTATAAATCTTCCCAGGTGAATTTTTCACTTCGAGCCCGATCTTTCAAAACAAACGGTATCGTCATAGTATTAAGGTTCAAATTTAATGTAATGGCTCGAAGCGAAAAATTCACCTGGGAAGATTTATACTATAATTTTTTTAGACATTCCCAATTGGCCTGCATACCAAATGAAAGCAAGTTATTTAAGCTTAACTTTCTAAAACCCCGGATAAGCGAGTTATTAGCCCTCAAATATGTGAGTTTACAAGGGGATCCTATCGATGTTTAGAAAATTTTATTTCCGAAGGTTTAGAATCCCGAAAACTTCATTTGTCCGAAAGCATTTTTTTCTGTAACTGTAAATATTTCAGGATTTGTTTCAGGACCATCGTGTAGAACCCTTTAGGTTAGGTTAGGGTTGTTTTATAAAAATCCTGAAATATTTACATTTTCAGAAAAAAATGCATTCGGATAAATGAAGCATTCGGGATTTTAAATATTCGGAAAAAAATAATTCTAAATTTTGATAGGTAACCGTTTACAAGTCATTATTTTCGTATCTTGATTGTGTTAAGTACTTAAATATTTCGTCATAAAATAGGTATGTCGATTTTCCCAGCCTTCGCAGTCTAGACATCTTAATAACAATTATAGCAAAGGATAGGATCGATAAGTCTTTTTACATTATAATTATATTGGTGATTAGGCTGGGTTTAATACATATTTGCCCACCATTCTTTACCATGAGTTTTTCGGAAAAGGGAAACTTTGTAACGAAACCTGTATACGCCTACGAAACAATTCCATGATGTGTGTGACTTCCTGATACGCGTAGCATCTAGAGGCTATCCATAATTAACGTCACTCTTTTATGGACCCCGTTTTGTGACATACAAACAACATAATTAAAATCTTCATTGTAATAAGTGTGGCAAGGAGGCGTGTCTAAAAATAACAAAAAATGTGACTCAGTTGATGAATGCTCTCTAACAGCCCAATTCCTTAGATTCTAATAAGACACCTGTGCCTAGCTGATGATAGTATAGGGATATATATAGTGCGTGACATTTGTTTATTAGATTTTTTACCAAAAGCCCCATTCATTTTAAACAATGGAGCACTACGGACGCGCCACGAAATCTGTGCTCCCCATCCTTCGTTTTAATCGCACAATTTATAATGAGGAACATGGTCCATAATGCCAGGCCTCTTCGTGCTGCAAACGTTTAAGTATTTTCCGGCGTGAAAGTAAATCATTTGAAATTATAATGGCGGTCCTGCACGCCGTGATGGATACGATACTCATCTCCCGGTCTTTGGCGTCGGATAATAAATGTCTGTGACAAAACCTTTCCCGAATATAAAATCAAGGTCAACTCGAACGTTTTTAGTCACAGGCCCAATTTTTAGGGTTTGTCGTAAATGGAAATTTTATCGCCGACATGCCGCTGCGCTGCCCGGTCGGCCGGCACTGTCTATCAAAGGGATTGGTGCCGAATCGATTATGTTTAAATTTAGAACTTTTGAAATAAACTCATCAATAATGCATTGTTTTTTTTCAGGTATGTTGAACGTGGATTACCTAGCTAGACCAACAGCCGTAAGTTAACTTAGTAAAAGTCCCCGCTTTTAAAATGCGAAATAAATACGATGATGAGTGAAAGATTTTGAATAAATAATAGGTACCGTACCGAGTGAATCAACTTTTCAATTTATATTTTCATTTCTCGTAAATATATGGAATAACTGTCAGTTCCATTTCTAGTTTCATGTCAAACTAATAAATAATAATGCAAAGTATGTGTATTTTTTTATTAATTAAATCTGAAGATAGTCTGATAGTGTGGGTTAAAAATTGGTTATTCCAAGCAAATCAATGTAGTACGACACAGCTTGTAAGTGCTAGCGTAGCGCAAAATGATTATGCTTATTTATCAGAGATAGTTTTATTGTAGTGGTTCTGAAGTTCACATTCAAAACTTCTCGGATTCTAGCAAGCAATCGATTTTTGAGATCAAGCGCTAGAAAACGTTATTTGAAAATGTTTACAATCTAAGTCGATAATTGAAATACGAAAGTAGTGACACATCCCGCCAAACGTTTTTTTGAACCAATAGCAATTACATGGACATTTTTGTACAAATAAATGTATCGATCTTGGTAATTGCCCCAGGAACAAACATAAAGTAACATGACTAATGTATTTTTGGTCGCATACGAACAGGTTCAATGTGCGACCCACATTTCTCGAATACAATCCAGTGTGTAGTAATATTTATATTCGAGTAATGCGCCCTCGAATGGGACATAGCTCAACCAAACGAGGCTTTACTGCCCTCCCCTGGCCCGTAAATTTAGGCTCACTATTCTTTTCCCGATAGGATTTTGCAAATTTATTCCGTTTGAATTCATTGCTAGTTTCCGAAAACTGTGTTTGTAGTGTTAATACAGAGTAATGATAAGCTGTTCCAATTAGGTATTACGTAAGGCAACTAGTAATCTTGAAATTTTAGAAATAAAACTGATAAAGTAGGTAACTTAATAGTAAACCCTCATGGAAAAATAAAAGATAAACTAGTTCTCTGTCCTGAGCGAATTACGAAAAACCTCTATACATCTCTACCTCTATCTCCGAAGAGTTAAATCCGAATTTTTTTAACTCTAGCTCTACTGGTATAAACTGTCTATCAGCCATTCACTACTGTTACTCTTTGATACCCAAATTTAGTCATTAGATATTGAACACACCTACATTTGTGTGTCGGTGGTCCAGTAGACAAGTTGCAAGATCTTTGGTCAAACTAGATTCAGAAACGGTACTGTTTTTAGTTTCTATAAAAAGTTCACCCTAAGAAATAACTAAAACCGTAACGACAAAAAAAATGCCCTGAAAACGCTAATTATTCACCCCTTCTCTGTTTTTTCTTGAATTTCCATTGATACTTGAATTAATCTTTATTAAATTAATAGTTCATACATTTCAATGGGACAATCACAAGTAAAACTCCGGAAAAAAGTGAAGTATTCCTATTATGTCTTATGTTCTGTTGTATCCGTGATGTTCTGTCATAAAATAAGTATTCCATTGATAATGTATGTACGTATCACAAAATCAAACAAAAGAGGAAGCAGAGAACGCCCCAGGCCTGGCCTTTCAATCTTCAATGGTTATATAAATAATGTTCCCAATTTCGTTAGATTCTATAGAAGGAAAATCACATAGCGACGACCTCTCGATTCATTGTATATAACATACTAGCTTTTGCCCGCGGCTTCGCTCGCGTGTACTATGAGTATTCCAAAGAACCAAGATATCAAGCAAGCAAGCATACCGGCAAGCAAGCAAGCAGGTCCACAATTGACCGAAAAATCGGTAAACATACCTACATAAAAAAAATCATAAAGTGGAATGCATAACCTCCTCCTTTTTTAGAAGTCGGTTAAAGTGCCCTTTGCAGCCTACTTACAGTACTTATGAATTTTAAAATTTTAGCTTTCTACAACCAGTAAAACGCAAAATCCCGTTTTTTCCCGTTCCCGTAAGAATTTCGGGAAATGTTTTCTTAATGCTCCCCTACACTCCCCAAGGAACCCACTTGCTAAATTTCAGCTTTCTATGACCAGTAAAACGAAAAAGCCCGTTTTTCCCGTTCCCGTGGGAATTTTGGAAAGTCCTCTCTCAATGCTCCTCGACACTCCCCAAACAACCTACTTGCCGAATTTCAGCTTTCTACAACCAGTAAAACGAAAAATCCCGTTTTTTCCCGTTCCCGTTGGAATTTGGGAAAGTCCTCTCTCAATGCTCCTCTACACTTTCCAAGCAACCTTCATACCGAATTTCAGCTTTCTACGACCAGTAAAAAAATCCCGTTTTTCCCGTTCCCGTGGGAATTTTGGAAAGTCCTCTCTCAATGCTCCTCTACACTCCCCAAACGACCTACATGCCGAATTTCAGCTTTCTACGACCAGTAAAACGAAAAATCCCGTTTTTTCCCGTTCCCGTGGGAATATGGGAAAGTCCTCTCTCAATGCTCATCTACACTCCCCAAGCAACCTACATGCCGAATTTCAACTTTCTATGACCTGTAAAACGAAAAATCCTGTTTTTACCGTTCCCGTAGGAATTTTGGAAAGTCCTCTCTCAATCCAGCTCAACACTCCCCAAACAACCTACATGCCGAATTTCAGCTTTCTACGACCAGTAAAACGAAAAATCCCGTTTTTTCCTTATCCCATGGGAATTGATAATTACCTACATCTATGCCAAATTTGAAGAGTCTAGTAATTATAGTTCAAAGGGTCCCGTTGACTGAATATATAAATCCCGTTTTTTCCTTATCCCGCGGGAATTTTGAAAAATCCTGAAATTAATGTTTTAAATAATGTAATACCTACTTGTGTGTCAAATTTGAAGAGTCTAGTTATTATAGTTACCGAGATAGGGTCACTCGGAATCGAATATATAAATCCCGTTTTTTCCCTTTCCCGTAGGAATTCCCAAAAAATCCTTCCTTAGTGGATGCCTACATTGTATAAGGTATCTATGTGCAAAATTTCAAGTCTCTAGGTCCAGTGGTCTGGGCTGTGCGTTGATATATCAACAGTCATTTAGTTTATTTAGATATTTCAACCCCATCGCGCCCCATCCAGGGAGATGGTATTTTACGTCTGCCACGTCGGATTTTAAAACCGTTGTTGTTTTCATAACCAGCGACCCGATAAACCATAGAAACAACACCCATGTTGATTTTCAGACTTTGTTACCCCTTTCCCCCCTTTTAGGGGTTGAATTCTCAAAAAACCTAAAACACGTGTTTACTCATTTATCATTAGGAGTACTTCTGTGAAGTTTCGAATATAATAGTCGAACTAATCTTGTTTCCCCATACAAACTTTGGACCCCCGTTTCACCCCCTTAGGGAGTGAATTTTGAAAAATCCTTTCTTAGTGCACCCCTAGACCTTATAAGGAACCTACATGCCAAATTTTGAATCTCTAGGCCCAGTGGTTTGGGCTGTGCGTTGATATGTCAGTCAGTCAGTCAGTCAGTCAGTTTCTTCTTTTATATATTAAGACTAGCTTTTGCCCGCGACTTCGTCCGCGTAGAATTCCAATTTGTGGTAAAGGCTTCTTCATCTCTTTCACTGCATAAAACAAAAATCCGGCAACGGCAACATCCATTATTATTATCATTTCATCATCATCAGTATCAGTTAGTGAATATTATAAATCCCGTTTATTCACTATCCCGTGGGAATTTCAACAAATTTGTCCTTATTCTATGCAAATTTTCGCTTATATTTATCCCGCGGGAATTTTGCATTTTCCCCGAGAAAAGTAGTCTATGTCCTTAAAGGTGTAGCATTCTACCGGTAAAAGAAGTTTTAAAATCAGCCCCGTAGTTGAATTCACTTAGTTTTTTCCTGTGTGAATTTTGCTTTTTCACGGAGAAAAGTAGTCTATGTAAATAATGGTTGGTGTAACTTCGTAATGGTGAAAGAATTTTTCAAATCAGCCCTCACGTGATTTCACTTTCTTCTATCCCACGGGAATTTTGCATTTTACCGAATAAATAGTAGGTAGCCTAGCCTATACCAACAAAGGATAGTGTAGCTTTCTATTGGTCATTTTTTTTAAACTCAGCCCCGAAGTTAAAATTAACTATTTTCTATACCGCGGGAATTTTGCATTTATCCGGAAAATATCACCCTATGTTAATCAAGGACAGTGTATCTTTTCTATTGGTGAAAGACATTTTAAAATGAGCTCCGAAGTTGAATTTTTATTTCTATATCCCACAGGAATTTCCAAAAATCCTGCAATAAGTTTTTTTGCTGTTATGTATGACCATTTACGTTTATACTGAATTTGAAAAGTTTAGTACTTAATTGTAGTTACGGAGATAGGATCCAGTTGATTTGAGTATATAAATCCTGATTTATCCTTATCCTGTGGATATTTTCAAAATTATTGAAATTAGCTTTATACCTGTTCTAATAGTGTACTTGCAGGCCCAATTGGAACAGTTTAGTAATCTTCGTTATGGGGATAGGGTCACTCTCGATTGATGAAATATATACATCCCGTATATTCCTTATCCCGTGGGGATTCCGGAAAATTCTTTCTTATCGGATGCCTACGTCATACAAAAGACACATCCACCAAGTTTCAGATCTCTACATACAGCGGTTTAGGCTGTGCGTTAATACGCCAGTCAGTCATTTAGGACTTCAGGACAAAGCATTTTATATGTATTTGCATTGCACCAAGCTTTTATGCGAGTTCAACAATGATGTTTGAATACTCAATTCGATTTTATTCGAAAAAGGTTGAACTCACATAAAAGCTTCATCATTATCATCATCATTTCAGCCGTAGGACGTCCACTGCTGGACATAGGCCTCCCTCATTGACGCCCAATCATGGCCTTCACCAAAACGTCCGTCCATCTCGTTGGTGGACGCCCACGCTGCGCTTGTAAAAGCAAAAGCTTGGTGAAATGCAAATACTTATTATAATTAGTTATTATCAGTGATCAGATCAGGAAGTGGTTGACAAACGTAGACAAATGGTTTGCAAAATATGAAGTTTCGTTTCGTTTACATTGTGTCAAAATAAAAGTAATTTAAATCAAAAGCACTAAGGAGTATTGATATCAACTTCGAAGCAAATCACCCCCAAAATAACTTTCTACTCCTTTTTAACCCCGTCAAGGGATGAATTTCAATAAAATACGAAACACGTCTTCCATCAATTCTGTTATAGAATGTTTATGCAAAATTTGAAGTAGATTGGACCAAGGAATCACGTTGTCCCATACAAACTTTGCCCCCCTTTTTTACCCCCTTAGGAGTAGAACTACGAAAAATCCTTTCTTATCGGATGCCTACGTCATACAAAGAACACACCCTCCAAGTTTCAGGTCTCTACGATCTGCGGTTTAGGCTGTGCGTTGATCCGTCAGTCAGGACAAAGGATTTTATATGTATAGATTAGCTGTTGCCCACAACTTCGTCTGCATCTCGCGAGAATTTTTCACTTTATCATATTGTGGATAAGAACTTTTAGAATCGAATCTATCACATTCACATTCTATCTTTAGCTTTAGTGTTGTCTTTTGTTTTGTAAAAATATTGATGATGTGTCTTGTGATGTTGTATATAAATGTATTTTCTTTCTTTATTTATTTAATAATTAGCATTAATCTTAATTACATGCACACAAAGATACGAACTTTACTTCTTTGATGCATTATAGTATTCATATTAAATTCAATATGTATAGATACGTATTGCTACGATGGTTAGTTTACTATTTTTAATAATTATTATTCCATATTTTATTTAATAATACTTATTAAATAAAAAAAACAATGCTAATAATCAAATCGTAACTAAAACTGATATAAAAACGAAATACTCAAAGACTTAAAACTAAACTAAATATAAAAGGTTTCCGTGGCATTGCGGCCAACAAGCGGGCAGCGTTAATAAATTAAACATCATGATTTATACTTGGTCTTATTTAGACAATAATTACTACTAATCCAATGAAATATTTCTAAAATTATGTGAAGCACTGGTTGATTCATATAACACATATTTTATCCTTCCCTTTTTTATAAGCTAGATATGCAAATATATTGGATTTCTCTATAATGTGTACCTATATGTAATGGGAATAAAGGGAAACTAAATCCCACCAAAAACATAAATGTGAAAAATGTTAGCCAAGTTTGATACTAAAAATATGTTTGGTTGTGGACTTCGCTGACAAAAGGATTGAGATATAGCATCAATAAATAAACCAAATTTGGAGTGTTTGTGTTAAATAAACTTGATTTATGAAGGGCTCAAAAGTTGGTCCAAATAGTATACCATTAAACACGGCGCTCCTTTGGCAGTTCCTTTTGCTTGAACTTGTCTTGACACGCTGTCAACGGGCCAGTTTCAGTAATTTTAGAGATTCATTCCGTTCCTCAAAAGTAAAAAACCGAATCCTTAAAGGCTCCCTTCATTATCGTTCGTATGTAGGTCAGTGAATACCTACCTACTACAGTTATTTTTTCAGGAGCGAGTAGAGCTATTACTTAAGTCCACCGGATTAAAAGATACGACCTATTAAAATTATATTCATACAAAAACCGTTTCACCAAAAATTTCCAATTAAAAAACATGGTTTTTTAATTTTTTATTTGCCATGAGCAAAAATAACTTTGTTTTTTATAGAAATTGTGTGGTATTCCTCTAAACGAAGTTAAAAATACTTAAATAAAGTCAAAGTAGACGTCGGCAAATATCTATCCCTAAAAACGTAAAGTCGTTGTCAGTCCTAGTCGGCGATGTTAATTAAGACGGAGAACAAATTTAATGAGGCCTAAATACATTAAGTAGGCCCTTCATTAACGGAGCGACTCAACTTTGGCCCTCACAAAAAGTGCCTAGGTATATTAGATGTTTTTCTTTTACGGAATATCCGCTCAGGGAAACGTAATGACCTCGACCTGCACTCGTTGAAATGTACTCCCGAGATTTAGATACTTATTTTAATCAAGCCTGGAAAGAATGCAACGCATATTATTATTTCTTAGGTTTTTATTGTAGCTTGTTGACCCACAAGTTAGAAAATGGATCGCTTATGTAACAATTTATTTGTAGACAATTAACTAGCATTTATTTCACACATAATTGTTTAAAGGCTAGGCAGTTTCAGTTCCAGATTGTGATAGTTACTTATTTATTTATTTATCGTATGGCAATTACTTACACACTGTTTAACAAATAATGACAGTCATTGCGACTAAGTATAGTATTTGAAATCGAAATTTACAATTGACAACATTTCATATTTCTAAGGCTATAATTTGATTCGTTCTCTGTATTCTGTTTGGAAAGAGAAAGACGCTAATAGTTTTAAATTTTCACTAGGATTATTAATTAATTTGTTACAATTTTTTAAAGATGTGCTTATTCCAAAAGAGCGTAACGATAGAATAGATCCATTACTTTTGTCTAGTCTCTATTAAAAAAAGTGATGACGTAAATTTGACGTTAAGGTTGTTATCAAAATAAAAAAGATGACGCTCTTATTCTAGTGAAAAGGGTAAAGGAAACATATCTATTCTGTGGCGCTATTTGTAGAACATATATGTTTTTAAATTTGTTGTATTTTTTAAAATATGGAGAAATAAATTATAATAAATATTTTTCTGTGTTCAGAAGGCGAAACTCTTTCGATTCCTGCAGTAATTTTCAGGTGTTAAAAAAATGAAAGGTTGTCAATTCCATAGATATAATCTCGCATGGACCGGAAGACGAGTGTAGGTAGGCTTCCAACAAAATGGAGCGACGACCCGTTTAATGTTGCGGGAACGCGTTTGATGCGGATAGCGCAAGACCAGTCTGTTTGGCGAACCTTGGGGTCGGCCTATGTCTGAATCATTGCTGACAGTGTACGTCTTTCGGCTGAAATAATGATGATAATGAATCTCGCCTCGTTTATCAAATGTTTAAAGTCCTATAATAGTCCTTTATACCTAGAGGTTAGTACCTACTGGCGATTGTGATAGACGCTTATACGCGATAAATGGAGGTTAGGGAAGCAGCTGGAAATAAACTCAGCCAAAAGATAAAAAGATCACATATTCTCTTTACCTCGCGAGGATCTAAGGGATCTGTTAAAACAATTAAATTAAAAATTTACGGTGGCCCCCTTGGCAGTAGCTATGGTCGGATAAGAGAGGGCGATGCATAAATCGGGCATTATCGCCGGAGACCCGTCAGGAGGGCAGTTTGATTCAATTCCTAGTTCGGATTTACTGCTGACTTGCCGGTGGAGCACCTTGCTGTATTATGCCTATTCGTATGTTACGTACGATACGACCGCAGTCAGCGCTAAAGTAAGATAATACCCGATAGCTCCGGAGCTCTACAGCTGCGTAAGTAATTTTAAATCAAATGTTCTGATAATTCTGTAATGTGTGCGAAGTTAAATTTGAAATTTACAATGAGTTTTACGTTGTTGGAAAACATCGAGAGGAAACCGCCACACTCCTGCGAAGGAATTCAATGGTGTGTGTGAAATCCCAATCACCACTGGGCCCGCGAGTGAACTACGGTCCAAGCACTTTCGTTCTGAAAGGAGGGCATGTGCCTTACATTTCGACGCACTCGTATATGGGCTGGGATGATGGATAATAATGAATAAGATTGAGTTAAAATTGAAAACACCAGTCTAAACACATTAATTACCATTAAATACATTACGCATAAAAGTTACAATTATAGGTATATTGCTAATGTTATTGCGTCCTTCGAAGCCAAGTGAGAGGGAAAGATATAAGTTTAACTAGAATAAATTTAAAAGCCTTTGCGAATAAAGGGGATTGTTCAATTCACAGATTGAAATACTTTATTTAATAGTGGCTTTTTTGATAAATTTGCCAATGTCGAGATTGGAGAAAACACTATTGGTTCTCATTTAGCCGTGGTTCGATATATTATATTAATTCATGATGACTACTACGCCCCGGCTAATTGGCTAAACAACACCCCCCCCCCCCCCCCCCCCAGCAATCAGATAGTAGCCAACAGCCAGCTAAGTTATAGATAAAATACCACCGCCGCGTCATACACAACTGCACCAGTAAGGCAGTTCCTAGAATCCGTATTACTGTAACGTCAAGTGTAAGTAACCCATAAAACAGCGCCGCTGCAAATTTAAGTACACTCCTCGTATGGAAACACCGTTATCTCTTATATTGAGCTTAATAACCCATTTCGGCGTAAACAACGTATGAGCTGCAGGAAAATATCAGCCATTAGAACGGGCACCTCGAGAAAAACATCATTTCGGTGGCGCGTGAATCACGGGAACAATGCCCGCGACAGTTATGGCGGCGTTTCTTTGAGTTATTGTGTTACGTTCCATACTCAAATTTGCGGTGATTTACATTTGTTTTTTTATAGAATGCCATTGTTTTGATTACCGATTCGATGCATTGGCATAGATAATTTGAAAGTTCGGTTGCGACGTGTGAATCTTAAGTATACATATTAATAAATAAATAACTTACGAAATCATACACGTACTAGCTTTATTTGGTTCTGGTTAAGTTTTATTTATTTTGGGAATATAACTACCCATTAGTCATTATTTTACTTATCAGGAGACTTCCGCAAAAATAAAAATTTGACTCAATGCTTCATCTACACCCAACTTAAACCCTTTGACCTAGAAAGCTAAAGTTTTACGTAAAGGTTTGTTTAATAAGAATGTCCACAATAGAGGCAAAGCCACCAGCGCAGACTAGCTTGCAAATACAATCGTACGCGTACCTACACACGCACTCAAATTGGGATTGTTCATTTTTTCTAACCCCCCTTTTTATTTATTTTTATCGAAAATATAGAGTATTTTAAGAAACTAATTTAAATATTTCAGCAATTCATCACTGCAATATTTCTTTATAATTTATTGAAAATTTGAGATACGACTTCTCGTAAATTACATGCCGCGGCTGAATCTGTGTTTAAGTTAATCACGGACACAATAAAGACAAAAAAATATTGTGTCACAATCGATGGTTAGTTGTCATCTGTCAATGTCACTTTACACGTTATCCTTAATAACAATAACACTAAAGTCGCCGATTCGATAACGATGAAAGAAAATTAACGTTAAACTAAAATGGTCAGGAGTGTTCCCTTGAAAGTTCTTTGGCGGATTTAATCCATACTTACATTAAAATGATCCTCGCAACAGTACATCGTGGAAACTTTGAATTAACTTCGCGGCACCACTTCTCTCGTAAATCTTCTCTAATGCAAACAATTAATTTGTTTGGGCTATTGACCGAATTATTTCCACAAGTACGAATTTAACACTTCTTCTATAAATCCATTCTTAATTTTAAATTAAGAAAAACGCAAAGAATGTTTTTTTTTTAAATAGTATCCTTAAACTGACAGATGATAACTACGTCGAAGTGATAGAATAGTATAGAGAAACTAGACGGACGGTTTTTTTTTCTTTTTGCAAAGAATTTCAAAGTAAATGCCACTAAAAAGGTCAAACAAAGGTCAAACATTATTTTGCAAAAATACACACGATCAATATACTGTTTTAAACTTTCGTGATTTTTACTCATAATTACTAAACTAAACGGGACTTATCACGCACTAAATATTTATTTATTTACCTCGACGTTTCGGCCACATTGCAGCAACCGTGGTCACGAGTCAACTGAAGTGTAGGGTGTCAAGTTCGTTTAGCCGCACGAGTCTTTCGAACTACCCGCACTTGATCAAGATTTTTTAACGGCACCCCATCACACCGACACATAACACTCACAACATCCGACGACCTCTCCGAACACTCCTGCCGACGCCAACATTTGTTTATAACAGGATTCCACGCAGACGAAAGCTTATATCCATCCTCCCGATTAAAATTTTTGTGTTTTTTAATTTCAACCGCTTCACGCACCATTCTAGAGTAGAAATGACGTTCCGTTGACAGAATTCTGGGATTTTGCAGTTCAATCCAGTGGTTTGGTCCTGACTCCAACAAATGCTCGGCTATGGCTGACTTATTTACTTGGCGATTTTTAACAGCCGCGATATGTTCCTTGACCCTCTCAGCTATTGTACTTTTTGTTTGTCCGATATAGGAACTACCACAACTACAATCAACCTTATAAACACCCGGTGTTTGGAAGGGAACAACATCCTTGAGTGTCCGCATATGCCTCGCGACCTTGGACAAAGGCGTGTAGACAACCTTGATGGAATACTTGTCCAAAATAGCGCCAACCTTGTCAGTCACTCCCTTAACATAAGGCATATACGCAGGCTGTCTAGCCACGTCAGGATGTCTATCTCTACGTTTCCTTTTGGGCTGCCGTTTATTCACCACAAAACCGTTGCGTTTTAGCACTTCCTGAACATGTCTCAACTCATCCTCAACAAATTCAGGGTCACACAGATCCAATGCCCTATTTTGCAGCGAACTCACTACAGATTGGAGATGTCTGGGATGGTGGTGAGATGAAGCATTCAGATACCTATCCGTGTGCGTCGGCTTCCTATAGACAGTATGTGCTAAAGAACCATCCGTTCTCGCCATTACCTTAACATCAAGGAAAGCTAATGTACGTCCTACCTCCAATTCATAAGTGAACTGAATCTTGGTATGGATGGAATTGAGATATGCTAAAAACTGTTCCACTTCAGGTTACCCACCTTTCATAACGCAGAAAATATCATCGACGTATCGCTTCCACAATTTGACATTCCATGCTTGCAAATCTATAGACGTCTCAAAATATTCCATCCAGATATTGGCCATCACCGGTGGCACAGGACTACCCATAGCAACGCCATCTATCTGTAGATAGTGCTGTCCACGATACAAAAAGTAACTCCCTTCCAAACAATTCCTAAGCAACACCATGTAAGACTCTGCCATGTCATTAACAAATAACTTTCCTCGAATTACCTCACAGCATTCTTTAAGCGGAACATTGGTGAAAAGCGACGCAACATCAAAACTCACCATGATAAAAAAAAAAAATATTTAGTGCGTGATAAGTCCCGTTTAGTTTAGTAATTACACACGATCATTTAGTATTTTTTTACTAAAAATGTTATAAAAATATTTAATAAACCTATTCCTCGAAATGGTTTTGGAATTAGACCACATTGTAAAAAAGTGATCAATGCCAATTAGTAGCACAATGTTGTAGGTCGACAGATATGCCCTTTTGCCGTAGGCTGAATTTTTTTAATTTTATGTTTGTACCTATATATTTTTTTTATTATTTTTTTAATATTAGCAAATACATAACAATATATTTAAGTACGCCAAACTGTGAAACAGTAATATTTATTTATTTTTTGTATATATAAATGTAGGATCCTGCCGTAACATTCTGAATTTATATGTTTTCTGATCGAAATGTGCATTAAATAAAAGGTCGTATGAAGTCATAATACATCGCCGTAGCGTTCGGTTGTCTAGGTAAAATATATTTGATAACAATTTTTACAGAGTTGTACTCGATTATTTATTTCTAAATAAAAGAACCGCACTAACACCTGGAATTCCAAGAATTGCAGCCAACTGATAGATAGCAAATTGTTTTTTTCTATTTAATTAGGTCCGTTTCTTTTTACAAATAAATAACTGCATGAAAAAGAATATAAACAAGTTAGCTATGAAGTATCTTTTTTTGTACATATTTTTTCAACTTCATTTTTTTATTACTTTTACGGTCATCCCGTGAAATCATACATTTCGTACTAAATACAAACTGAAATATAGATGCACAGAAAAAACCCCAGAAAAAAGACCAATGCTGGGACCAGCATTGGTCTTTTTTCTGGGGTTTTTTCTGTGCATCTATATTTCAGTTTGTATTTAGTACGAAATGAAAGAATATAAACTAGCAGTCAAATTTTACTAGGTAACTCTATGGCGCTGTGTGACCCCCTGAGTCACATTTCTTTTAAATAATAGATCTAATAGGTGCTGAATTGTACTGTGGGATTTTGCCCTATAATGTAAGACTATTGCCCTCTGGTAACAGTACGGTAATTACGTTATTTATGCAGCCCACACAAAGCAAAAACACCGTTTGTTTTGGCCTTTCCCGTCCTGGTAGCTGGTGGCGCCTGAGGCGCTCCCGCTCGCTGTGTAAACATTCTACCAGTGAAATGAACCGTCAAATCCACAAAAATTAGACAAGCGAACAATTTAACGCGAATTTCCGTTCGCACGGGCCATTTAACCCAATTTTGGGCCATTATCCGTGTCCAAGCGCGCAATAAACCGTTACAGGGCACTGCCGCTTTCATAACTCGTTATATATTTTTGGCGAAGACAGCAGGGAAATTGTTTTAACAGGAATATTAAAACTTGGACGCTCACTGTATTCCGGCCGCTTGCAGGCAATTTGTTTTTTACGTCGTGCATAAAGCGTACTTTTTTGGCGTGTGCGTGACAAAAGATGCTTTTATACGCGCGGTGGGTAAATTTTGCAGTTGGCCCCACCAGCATTACGCTACGAAATGTTTTTAGGACTCCACGATCCCATAGAAAAAGAAATAAAAGCCTTTAACTTTTAACACTTATGTTTTTACTCATTTTTCGTGAGAAATTTATTTTTATTTATTTATATTTTATCAAGAAAAGCAGGTGTTGCTCTACTAGTAACTTCACCGTTATTTATCAAATCTCATATGAACGCACCCGTCAGTTGGCATTCCTTCCCATTGGTTTTGGCAGTAGAGTCATGTGAGCCTTACATTAATCGTCACATTTTCAGTCTTAGAAAAAGGCTATGTCAGTAGTGGCATGCTTAAAAGATCTACTTTCTTCTTCGTAATTATCTCCGCCCGCACTAAGCTGTATAAGCACGCTATGTGACCGACGCTAAGGTTAACCAAGCACGCTCATTCACTGAGATATTAAGTACATCTAATCTCTTTTAATGCTGAATTGTAACGTGTGCTAGTAGGGCCCACTTATGCGCCTCAGAAGTATCTTCTGAAGAATACACTTCATTCACCCAGATCAGATTCGGTTGACTCGAGTCTAATGCGTGTCTTTTTATACATAAAATATAGATACCTAACAGCCATTCGCTTAAACACAAACACGCCACATAATAAGCACATTGTTTAAGGCGGAAGAACGTCTAATACTTTGAAAAAGTCGTGGTTTCGTAGTGGTTTGATTTGTGGCTGCACATGAAAAGAATCGTACGTAGGTACGAGCCGTAATTCACACATCTAAGTTTTCGGAGTCTATGTACAAAATTACATTATATGTTTACAAAGATCTTTTTGGTGAAGGAAAACATCGTGAGAAAAACTGGATACACCTGCTAAACAATTCAATAAAATGTGTGAAGTTCTTTATTTGCACGGGGCCCGCGTGGGTGTTACTGCCCAGAAGTTCTGAGCCCAGAAGTTCCCCGTATTTAAGTCAACTTTGAACTTAATAGTTATCAGCTGGTAGAGCTTGTCTAATTTAAAATGACGCGCCCCTCCACCTCATTTGACATACAGGATTTCAAATGCGGTGGTGGGGCGCGTTCATTTTTAATTAGATAAGCTATACTTCTACGTTACCTTTCGTGATGCTGTAATTTTGGATTAATATTTTTATTAACTGGTGACATGTTAAAATGACTTGTTGCCCACGATAGAGGCTACTTGTCAACGACAGTGGTTGGCTTGTTGGTGGTAGCCAATGATGCGTTGGCGGAAGCCACCGACGCAACGGCGGTAGTCGTCGACACGTTGGCGCGAACCGTCACCACATTTGCGACATCCGCCGTCAGTCGTCAGTCAGCAATAAATTGGATACAGATGCGACGGATTTCGCTAGGCGTACGCACAGCTGAGTCATTTGCAGTCTACTAACAAATGGCACAACAAATCTGATCACAACACAGTTGATTAGCGCTCTCAACGCGCAACGACGGCTGCAATTGCTTCTGCCGTTGGTACCAGGCCGTCCGTGTCTACTAAGAGCTCTTAGGTTAAGCGATTACCAGGAAAGCTAGCCGTTTTATATACCAACTTTTAAAATCCACATCGTCAGACGTTGTTTTTACCCCGTCTTGTCCTTTTTCTCAACGAGTAGTTGTAAAACATTATTCCATTTGAATAAATGAGCGTCTGCTGCTATTAATGGAAAGCTCTGAAAGCGTACTGTAATACAAAATCAATACTGTAAGCTCAATTAATCGGCACGCAAAGCCACTTCGGACCGGGCTGGTGGTTATCACGTGTACCTCATCTATAAATTATCTATTTTATGATAGCAAATTATTTAATAGAATCAGGTTTTGGTAAATTTTGTAGGTGAAGGCACAAATTGGTATATTTTTCTTGATTTTTGAAGGTGTTGATTATTGACTATGAAGTGCTTTCTTGCTCTTTTTCTTTGTTATAATATACTTAAGTCTAATTACTGTCTTCCTGTTGGAGAAAGCCTTTAAGTAATAAGTACTTTTCTTCTAGTCACGCATTCACACACTTTTAGTTATTCAAAAATACGTAAACACATGACGATACTGGAGACGTGATCACGACAAACGCAATCAAATCAATTGATTAAATTAAAGAATAGTGTTTCGAAGCAGTGATTAGTGAGATTAATATGTCATTTTGGTTTTAGTTTTTTTGTTGTGTAAGAAGAAGTGGATTAAGAACACTCCAGTTTGTTGTTCATTAAAAAACAAAAATGTATAAGTTGCAGCTAGATAAGGTAGTAAACGACTTGTATACATTACTGAGTTGTGTAGAGCTAATCAATCAATTATCCACCTCACCATATCCATCTAAAAAAATAGTAAATAAAAATATGCTTACATACATATTTATATAACTACAAAGCATGCAGCTGGGCTTAAATCTAATACCAAATCTTAAAAGAAAACTAGATTTTGAAGGTGCTACGCGCCAACGTGTGCTACGCAAAAGAGTGCTACAAGATTATTGTAGAACCTGCTGTCGTAGTTTGCTACGAATCATAACTCTGCCTCGTAGCACTTTCGTAAACTTTTACTACCGATGATTACAGGTTTAATAATGCAACCAAATTATTTATTTACGCATGTAGTCTTATATGTAGCAATTAGTGTGCAGTTTATTTATCTATCTAAACAGCGATCCGGGTGTCACCAACGGTGCTGGCCGAAAATCAGCGCTGGGGTGCTTTAAACGCCCCAGCATTATGCTGAGCAAGTGTCCGATTTGCAACCGCAATGACGCATTCTATCTTTAGCTTTAGTGTTGTCTTTTGTTATCTAAAATATTGATAATGTGTCTTGTGTTGTTGTAAATTAAATAAATGTATTTTCTTTCTTTCTTTCAACCGCTAAGAAAACATTCCAATATTAACTTCTTACTCCTTAATGAAATAATCCCAGTAAACTACGTGGAAATTTAATGTATTCTTTTTGCAACAGATTCCATTTAACCCACATCGTTGTAGTTTTGTTTACCGATATTGGGTCATTCTTCGGAATCGGATTCTCCGTCTGATTCCCTTGGCGTTTTTTACTTTTACATTTTTCAACCTATTTACTATAAAATATGAAATTGTATTTAATTATAAGCAGATTTATCGAATAGGCATTAATTTTGGTCAGTTTGGTATTGAAATATACTACTTTAAGTTTTCAGTGCCAGGGGAATAAGAAAAATGACAGGTGAATAAGATAAAACGCCAAGGGAATAAGAAAAACGCCAAGGGAATCATACAAAAGGACAGGGGAATAAAAAAGTAGAACATTGAAGAGAATGTAATATTTGAGACCTGCTATCAATTGAATACATTTCTAAATGAATAAATCAGCGAATTAAAAGAAAACTATTTTTCTTTACAAGAAAACGCAAGAAAACTATGATTCCCTTGTTCAAAACCCAAGGGAATAAGAACCAGGGGAATAAGAATATGTATGTTTCTTGTCGATTCTGCCGAAACTGTTATTGTTATAATAATTACTACTAATTCAACATATGCAGGCAGTAATGTAGTTTTCTTTTTACTTAACACTATGTATGTACCAATTGCATGCACAAAATTTTATATGTAAGTCCAAGAGAATCAGAATCACAGTGAACCAAAGCCAAGGTAATCATATATTTACCTCCATAGCTAATAATTCCAGCGTCGAGTCACGACCTCTCCCGGCCATGCTGGAAGCGTTACTGACGTTTGTCGAGCCCCGCGATCACAACGCGTCATATGACGTTTAAGTAGGGATCAGCAGGATATTGAATGAGGCACCAAGGGAATCATAGCTTAGCTCTGGACAAAGCTTTAAGATCGTTTTTTTTTAAAACTGCGATAAATTTAGGAACCATATTTTTTCTTTTAAACCAATGACTTATACTAGGGGCGTTCAATAAAAAGTGAGAATGAGTATGTTATAAACAACTTTTACTAAATGTCATTTTATTTTTCGACATAGTCACCTTTTAGCATAATACACTTAGTATATCTTTTTTCTAAACTTAAAATTCCATTTTTAAAAAAGGTCTCATCTTGAGTACTTAAAAAATCTTGTACTGCAGCGACTACCGCGTCGTCGTCTTCAAATTTCTGGCCTCTCAGGTATTGTTTCAATCTCGGAAATAGGTAGAAATCACTGGGAGCGAGATCTGGTGAATACGGAGGATGCTTAAGGATATCGAACCCAGCATCACGAATTTCAGCCATTGCAACGGCGGACTGGTGTGCCGAGGTATTGTCCTGGTGGAACAGCACAACTTTCGAGAGTTTACCTCGCCGTTTTTCGCGGATCTCATTGCGCAATGTTGCTATTTGTTTGGCGTATAAAGTGCCCGTAATAGTGGCTCCATGCTCGAGATACTCAATCATTAATACCCCTTTACCATCCCAAAAAACAGAGCCCATGACCTTACCGGCAGATGGGCTCACCTTGAATTTCTTCGGAGTTGGAGATGATGGCCTTTTCCATGTCATAGACTGCAGTTTCGTTTCAGGGTCGTAATGATGGAGCCATGTTTCGTCCATTGTTATAAATCGCGCCAAAAAAAGTTCCCGGTCTTGCTGCATCAGGTTCAAAGCTTCTTGACAAATCTCTAGTCTAGTTTGTTTTGCGTGTTAGTAAGCATTCTTGGTACCCAACGCGCAGATACCTTTTTCATACCCAAGCGTTCATGTAAAATATTATGCACGCTCCCCGTTGAAATCTTTACATTTTCAGCAATAAAACGAACTGTGACACGACGATCCGCCAAAACTGAGTTTACGACTTTTTTCACAATTTCTTCAGTTACTGCTGTAGTAGGGCGTCCGGAGCGGAGGTCGTCCATTGTCGATGTTCTTCCATGTCTAAATTCAGCGCACCAACGTGCGACTGTCGAATACGGAGGAGCATTAGACCCTAAAGTGTCCCGCAAATCCAAATTGACTTGGTCCGTAGAAAAATTTTTCAAATACAAGTATTTGATAACGGCGCGCAGTTCAATTTTCTCCATTTTCGCTAACGTACTCAATAGCATTGCAAAGAAATTACCGTATATTTTTTTAAACAAAAGACAGTTAGTTGTTTTTTTCATAGCAATCAGCTAGATAGATTAGCTTTACCGGCCAGTATTTAATTTCGTAATATTAATAGAGTTTGCATCTCATTCTCACTTTATATTGAACGCCCCTCGTATTGTAACTATTTAACTAAATACAATACTTGATTTCAATACATAACATGTTCTTTTCGGGGTAGTTTGTTCACAAAATGGGCAATGGACGCACCAAGGGAATAAGGTTTTAAAGGTTTGATAATTATTTACAGTTAATTATACGTACTTTAAACAAAAAAGGAATCGTTTCCCAGTTAGATTAAGTGCTAAAGTAATGTATAAAAAATATTCTAGCCAATTATTTGTACATTGCGGGTACTTTTTCTGCCTGGACGCTGTAATTTGGCCCTCCGAAGAATGACCCTATTGAATACCGAAAAATGTGTCCCGTGTCCCATCTTTTTTACAAAATACAAAAAAAAAATACAATACAAAAATATTTATTCATTTCCACACTAATTAAATTAACAATTACGTCCAGCCCCTCCCGGTAAGTATAACAATACTTGAGTTGGGAGGGACCGCTCCTTCCAACCAGACTATTACATTAAATTAAATTAGTGGATACAAAACAAAATTTCTTAAAAACTATACTTTAAATTACGGAACCTTGGTCCACACCCATACTAAACACAATGAACAGCACAACCGAATCAGCACAGGACTAGTGTAAACCTCAACACAGTTGTGCAGCCCACTGCGGTCAGCATGAGCGAGAAAAGGCAACCACACTAAGTCTAATAATTATAAATAAGTAATTAGTAAGTTGTGTGTGTGTGTGTGTGTGTGTGTGTGTGTGTGTGTGTGTGTGTGTGTGTGTGTATGCGTGTGGGTATATGTGTACGTGAGTATGTGTGTGTTCGTGTGTGTATGTGTAAGTGTGTAACAAAAAAATTCAGTCTTAACTCAAGCTTTCGAAAGTAAAAACTTGCAAAGATACTATGTATAAGAATCACGGGAGAAGTGACTCAGTGTCATCATAAGTCAGCGTGCAAAGCCACTGCACCAATGCCCTACGACAATCTAGTTGATTCAATGGGTACATATTAAGGATTTTGTTTATTTTATTGTACAGGTAGGATGATAAGGCAGTGTATTGTCTCTTAGCAAACTTAGACCTCGAGGGACATTTAGGGGCTACAATATGAACTACCCTACGAGTTAACAAAAATGGGTCAAAAACCAAGGTCCTATGTAATTTAAGGATGCAAAGCAAAATGTACAACTTCCTCATTGACAGAAAATTACTGATTTTATATAATTCATTTGTAGGGTATCTAAAAGGGAGCTTGAACATTACCTTTAGTAGACATCTTTGCCCTCTCTCAACCATGATAAAATTAGTCTTAGCAGCCCCACCCCATACTACTATGCAATAACTCATTACTGATTGCGCAAGCGTAATGTAAAGTTGATTAAGTAAAAGTTTATTGGCAACATGCCTAAGAGTTTTAAAAATCCAAATCAACTTCCTAATACGAGTGTTAATATGTTCGATATGCTGTTGCCAAGATAGCCGTTGGTCAAGAATGACACCTAGATACTTGATAGAGGAGACCCGCCTAAGCTGGGCACAATTACAGGGGGAAGAGTCAGAACACACAACACAGCAGTGCATTTTTAATTTTAGTCCTACATCAGGTTGGGTGTTATTATATTTAGTAAAGCACATGTAGTTTGTTTTTTCTAGGTTTAATGTAAGTAGGTTCATTCTTAACCAAGATGAGACCAATCGAAGCCCGACTTCAGCGAAGTCAAAGGCGGCCTGCCAGGTCTTAGCTGTAAAAACCACTGCTGTGTCGTCCGCATACGAGAAGACGCGCCCCCCAACAATATTAAGGCTAGTAAGGTCATTAATGTAAATCAGGAAGAGAGTGGGACCAAGAACACTCCCTTGAGGGACTCCAAAAGTAACACCCACCTCCCGACTCACACAATCACCAACCTTCACCCTTTGTGAGCGACAAGTTAAATAATCCTCAAACAACTTTAAGGGTATTCCCCTGATTCCGACTTTTTCAAGTTTCTGAACAAGGATGGTGGGAGAGACCGTGTCAAATGCTTTTTTCAGGTCCAGGAACACAGCCAGGCACCTGTCACCCGCATCACAATGTTTAGTGACCAGCGAAGTGAGAGCCAGGACTGCGTCCTCCGTGGACCTGCCATTTCTAAAGCCAAATTGTGTATCCGAAAGAATGTTAAATTTATTTAGGTAAGATTTGAGACGATTGTTTAAAAGTTTTTCCAAAATTTTAGAAATGGCAGGCAGCACAGATATAGGCCTATAGTTGTCAGCACAGTCCCTCTCACCACCCTTATACACAGGAGTAACTATAGATTGTTTCAATGGAACAGGAAAAACCCCATGCAGAAAACAAAGGTTCGTAAGGTGGCTTATAATAGGGACCACGAACGGACTGGCCATTTTAAGGAAACGTGTGGTTATTTCATCCCAACCAGGAGCACTATCCGACTTAAGACTCAAAATAACGTTATGGACCTCCTGGGGGTCAGTGTCAAACAAAACAAAAGAAGAGGAAACAGTTTGGGATGAAACAGCACCACACAATTCAGCCGGAGCAGCCGTACCAATGCCCTCAGCAAGGTTCCTACCAATACCAGCAAAGAAATCGTTAACGTGATTTACCGACTCCAATTGGGATGATCTTGAATTTAACAATTGTATATTTTGTGTTTTTGAAGATTTGTAATGAGTTACCTTTTTAATAGCTGACCACAAGGCCTTAGGGTCTTTGGCAGATTTAGCAAGTAGTTCTCTATCAAATTTTTGTTTAAGCTTTCTAATCAGTTTGTTACAGAAATTGCGATATCTCGCGTAAGTGACACGCAGAATCTCGTTATAAGGATCAGAACAAAGGTTTTTCTGCATCTTGTCTCTGTTCCTAATGCAACGCATAATACCAGGAGTGATCCATGGTTTAATACTTCGCAGATTATTTGACACATATTTCGTTACCCTACTTCCATCAAGTGAAGATGCGATTTTATGAATTAGCTGTTGAGTGATAAAGTGAGGATCATCACTGGAAAGAAGATCTTGAATGTTTTTATCTTGCAAAAAATTTATAGCTTTATCGAAGTCAAATTTACTAGTAGTTAGGGGGGTACGGTCTTTAGTGTTGATTTGTTTGAGTGCCAAAAAGACGGTTTGATGGTCTGTTATTGAGAGACCATGGATGGACAGCATATCCAGGTAATTTTGTCTGTTAATAGTCTCTTGTGAGGATTCCTGAGCGCGTGGGATGAGATTTATATTTATATCACCAGTTATAACTATATTATTAAATGATTTTATTGATTCAAGGTGATTATTTAACGAATCAATGAATTTAGACGCATTATGGTTAGAGGGTGATCTATAAATACCCAAAATTACCTTATTGTTGAGGTTTAATTGGATACAAGATGCTTGATCGAGTCTTATCTCTCTAACATTAACATTTAAATTATTTTTGTAATAAAAAACTACACCATCATTTTGGTTAAGGTTATAATTAGATGCCAAGGATGTATAGTTTATAATATGGGGAATAGGTTTATGGGGGGTTAAACGACATTCAGTTAATATTAGTACATCAATATCAAAGTCCAAGAAAGAAAGAGTAAGGTTAAGATTATCGAAATTGCCATAGATACTCCTCATATTCTGCGTCGCAACAGTTAGGTCCTTATACGTAATTTGAACATGTTTTTTTAGATTCTGTATGTCACATACGAAAGCCTGAGCAATGTCTGTGTCATCAATTTCATTTATTATATTAGGATGTGAATCCATTAATATTTCATATTATGAAAACAAATTGGTAAATTTGAAGCTGTAGGTAGTTACCAAATCGAAAAAGAAACAATTTAAAAAAAAAAAAAAAAAACACAAGATACAAATAAGTTGAATGATGAATCAATAAAATTAGTAACAAGTATAACCATGCTTTGCTGCGGAATTATGAGCTTGTATGAGTAAAAACAATAAGTAAACAAAGTTTTATATAATCGAATGTAAGTATCAGAATAATTATGTGTAACTGTCGCAAGTAAAAAAGTGTTAGTGTGTTTGTGTTTATGTAAGAGTATTTGTACATTATAAACAATGTGTGTACATATTATAATATATTTGAATGTAAAAATTAAAAATATCTTGTATGTGTAAGGTGAGTAAGAAAGTGTTAGCGTATTTGTGTTTATGAATGAGTTTATGTACACTAGAAAAATGTGTGTACATAGTTTTATATATTTGAATATAAGTACTAGACTAATCTTGTATGTGTGACATGAATAAAGGGTGTAAGTGTGTTTATGTTTATGTATAAGTTTTTGCAAGTTAGAAAAAAATGTAAAAACAATGCATTGAATGTAAGAAAAACCAACCAAAAAAACATAACTACAAAATATCAATATCAATAGGCATATAAGGACATAACCCACATATTCAATAGTAGATAGTAAACTTGAGGAATTAAAGATATTTATACCAGTTTTTAATTGAAGCACCACAAGTCAGGCTTTCATAGACAACTGCTGCACATGTGCCTCACTGCGTATAGGAATGATGGGTGTTTGATCACTCATTCTTAGGTAAACATTTCCGTCTGCAGTCCAGCAGTACTTATAGTGCCCAGCCTTCTTCAAATCACGAGCCAGGAAATGAAGACGAGCAGCCTTGGGAGTAAGTTGTTCCGATATAAAGATGGTAGTATCCACCGACATGCAGTGCCCCAGGTGTCTAGCTTGTAAATTACACTTATTTTTAACATTAAAAGATTTGCATTTCATGAGTATATCTTTCTTGACCAACACCGAGGAAGTTTCAATTATGATTGGAGAATTTGAGGGTCCATCCTTCTTCTTATGAACTCTGTAAATGTCCTTGATGTCAAAATTACTAATTGAACACCCAACAGAATCCGAAAGTTTGAGAACCATTTCAATAAGTTCTTGTTTTCCTTCATTCGGTACTCTAGGAACATTTTTAAGTACTAAATTCGCTTTTCTTGAAGTTCTTTGTAACTCTTCAACCTTGTTTTCCAATACTACTATGTACTTTTTGTCCTCACTATGCTGTTGTTCAAGGTTTTGAAGTTTTTTTACATCAATTTATCGATGAACAACGTTACGTTTCAACACACATCGCGAAAATTACTGTAGATAGGCCATATTAACACAGAAACGGAATTTACAAAAACAGTTTTTAATGATTCACGGTTAACTACATTTTACATAATATTTACTACGGATTGCATACTGTGACTGCCTTTTGACGTTTAATTTTGACGCATCTTTCAGCGTCATGATCACGTGGTAGATGCGTCGAAATATCGGGCGCTCATTAAATGTAATCACGGTCTACATACTGCAACAAATGGGCGTTTTCAATAAAAAGAGTTGCCCTTGCTTTCTTTAAATGAGGAACTTTGGGTTTTTCTTACTCAGAATCAAGAAGCGCTATTGATTTTAATGTTTAAATAAATGACCCTAATTATCCATAACGCTATTTTGTGGCAGTTTTGAGACGACCTATATAAACTGAATGAAAAAAACATCAGAAATCTGACCCAGAAAATAAGGACTCTTTTTTCTTTATGAAAAGGAATTGTGGTCGTGATTTTGAATAAGAACACCCCAAAATTACCTCGTTTTAAAAAAATAAGGCTACACTTTTTAAGTATTCCAAAACGTAACACAAATTGTTGACGAAGCCAAACTATACACGACAACGCAGCCCTGATAAACTATAAACCATAATGTAGTCGGCGGTTAAAAAACCTTTTACTTCCCTTACCCCCTTACTTTTAATTGATATAGGTAGTATTGAGGTAAATCGTATCACCGTTCTTAAGTTATTAAATGCAATTAATGTTAATAAAGGTGCGGGTCCAGACGGTATTCATCCTGTTTTCATTAAGAGATGTTCCTCTAATTTAGCGTCCCCTCTTACTATTATTTTTAATAAATCCATCAAATATGGCTGTGTTCCGGACATTTGGAAAAAAGCTTTTGTCACCCCTATACCTAAAGGCTCAGCTAGTCGGGATGTTGAGAAGTACAGGCCTATCTCTAAATTGTGTCAATTCAATAAGATTTTGGAAATAATAGTTGCAGACCAAGTTTCTCAAGTATTTAAAAATCACATGAGTCCAAATCAACATGGCTTCTTCAGAGGTCGATCGGTGGACAGTAATTTATTAACTTTTAGTGACGATATCCGAGTCGCGATGGATAAAGGTGCTTGTGTTGATGCCGTGTACACAGATTTTGCCAAGGCATTTGACAAAATTTGCCATAACACGCTTCTACTTAAGCTTTGGCGCCTAGGCATTCATGGTGATTTATTCCGGTGGATCAAATCATATATCGAGAATCGAAGCCAGTGCGTAGTATTATATGGTTATGCCTCAGAATATAAGTCAATCAGCTCCGGAGTACCCCAGGGGTCGCACTTAGGACCCTTATTATTTACACTTTTTATAAATGACGTTGATAAATATATTAAAAATTCAAATGTCTTGCTATATGCAGATGACACAAAAATTTATAACACCATCAAATCATTAGAAGACTGTTACATGCTGCAAGATGATTTAATTAATTTTGAACTGTTTTGTACAGATAACAAATTATTTTTAAACTTAAATAAATGTTTCATCATTACTTTTTCAAAAAAGAAAAATAACAACTTTACCTTTGGATACACCTTATGTAACAGTCTTCTGAGTAGAGTAACACAAATTCGTGACCTTGGTGTCATAATGGATTCTAAACTTTCTTTCAAACCCCATTTGGATTCAATTATGAGAAAGGCATATAAACAACTAGGCTTTATATTGCGCGTAGGCAAACCGTTTAAAAATAGTCTAACTTATAAAATTCTTTATAATAGTTTCGTTCGCAGTAATCTCGAATTTGCTAGCGCCGTATGGAAACCCTATTACTCTATAGATATTGAAAGGATTGAGAAGCTGCAGAAGAAGTTTGTAAAAGCTCTTGACTATAGAACTGGCTATACGCATATTAGCTATAAGGACTCACTTGTTCACCATAAAATCCAAACGCTTAGTGACCGCCGAGATTGCGCAGACTCAGTTCTGTTTTATAAAATTTTGAATAATATTTTAAATTGCCCCTCACTACTTCATCAAATTCATTTTAGAGTCCCCAATAGACGTCAGCGCAAGTGTCGGAAAAAAAAATTGTTTTCAATACCCCAGTATAGAACGCGTTATGCACAAAACACTTTCTTGAGGCGTGCGTGTAAGCTATTCAATGACAATGAAAAACTTATAAATATTGACCTGTTCAATTGCAATATTTCCGCTATAAAAAAAGTTTTCTGGTAGCCACTATCATATTTCTACTTTCATGTTTAGTTTTCTTGTTTTTGGAATATTTACAACTATTTATGTTCAAAATTATTCTTTTACATTGTAATTTTGTTAGTACACATACCGTATGTACTTTAAGGAAACTCCAGGTCTATTTATAAGCAATAGATATTAAGAAAATTTTTATAAACGACTGTTTGTTTCTTGAATAAATAAAATAAATAAAAAATAAACCATAATGTAGTCGGCGGTTAAAAAACCTTTTACTTCCCCGCAACTCGAGTACCTCAATATAGTTCTCGCCAATACAGCCGCTTTCCGCACGCCTCATCAAAAATACATGCTATTGGAAAAATGATCTAACGTAAAATAATAACTTTATACCTGCTCCGGTAATACAAAATCGATATCGCGAGCCTCCAATTAATCAGAAATACGGGTAGTTTTTTCCGCGTGCACGCCTACATGCTTTTACCTAGTAAATAATTCAGGGTATTGTTTATTCGCTGAGCTTTATGTTCTGCGGTATAGGCTTACCGGGTGGGGTTTTCATTTGTTATGTTTGACCTAACGTTTTGCTAACGAGCGCATCAAACCTATCAAATATTTTCCTGTATGACATTTTATAGCCTGGAACAGATTATTATTGCCGCTTGGATAACAAAGAAATTAACATAAATTAATTGAAATTTGTATTATTTTTATTATATAGGAAAAAAAAGGTCTGATTTAGATCGCTTTGGATAGCCTCTATTTGTTTCTATATCCCCTCAATCAAGTATAAATGTATAGTCGACCAAGAAATTCCTTTACCACCCTAAGGTTCAATGTCAGTTGTACGACTTAAAACATCAAAGGCTATTTTCACTCACAAGTCAATATGACAATCAGCCTTATTGTTTTTATTCTGATGTAGGAACTGTCATTAAAAATAATAAAGCACTTACTTGGTCGACTATACATAACAGCGCTGGGGTGCTAAAAATGCCTCAGCATTATGCTGAGCCAGTGTCCGATTTGCAACCGCAATGACACATTCTATCTTTAGCTTTCGTGTTGTCTTTTGTTTTGTAAAAATATTGATGACGTGTCTTGTGGATGTTGTAAATTTATAAAAATAAATATAAAATAAAATAAATGAACGTATTTTCTTTCTTTTTTTCTTTAACATGTTTTCTTTGCCAATTATTTCACAAGAATTAGCTGCCAATAACAGAATCTCTTAGCAGGGCCTAGAGGTATAGGTAACGCCACGAGAGTTGAGGCGAATGATTACACACACAGCTACATAAGGTACTGATTGCAAAAATAGTAGTGAATGAATGAAATGTATGAGCGAATGAAAATATGAGTTGTATGATCTTATAATGAAATACTTACGCAATACTATACATATTATATTTTTTCTTTTTTAATATTATGTATTTTTAAATAAAACAATTTGAAACTGATAAGAAATATTCGCAACAAAACAATCGGTATTTTATAAATACCTAGCGAAAAATATGCTTAAGTGATTTAAATAAAATAGATCAAAATATTTTATTTTCTGTTTTGTTTGAAATAGATGTATTTTCCTATATTATTTCTAACGAAATAGGTTAAATAAATTATTAGTCAATCTTGTAATTCTATGTCGAGTCTGTTGAACTTGCTATCGGTACGAATAAATGTCAAAATCCCGCTGTCATTACATGAAGTGTTGCTGTGTGCGTGACCTCAACTCCGGTGGCGTTACCTGTACCTAGTTGCATAAAGTAGAATTAATCCATTATAACGTGTTCTGAGGCACATTTGCTGTAAATAAACAAATAAAGCTAGTATCATGAGCTAGTCTCAATCGCTGCCTTTCTCGAGACAGCTAAGTATTTGCGTGTAACTTGAGAATAGTTTCTGCTAGCGCTATCTATAACACCAATTAGTGGGTAGCTCTTCCGACGGCAGCCACGGCGGTGAAAAACGACCCGCGGTTTGTGCCCCCTGGCAATCGATTCAATGGCGAAGACACAATAGCATTTTCTGTACCTGTCCGTTGAATTTAATGTTATGTTCCCGCCTGTACCACACGTTACTTTAAATGTTTAAAATGGTAAATGGGTCATTCTGCATTTACCTAAAATAGTCTCAAGCATAAACGAGTGATGGAGGTGTATTTTGTGCCTTCTGACGCTTAAAAAAGACATGCAAATAAACATTATTATAACACTTAAATTCTGATTATTGTAATGAATGAATGAATGAATTGGGGACTTATTAAAACAATAGATGGTAGCAACTTTTTTTTGTGTTTTTTTTTTAAATACTTACAGTAGACAATAAACTTTTGGTTCAGCACTAAAAAGAGTGCCTTTGTGATTTGTTTATGAAATTGTAACTGGCAGATCAAAATACACGAGTAGAAAAAACACATTGCAGTGCTGACCGACGCAAGTTAAACGTGAATAAACAATCAAATAATCGTAAAAATGTAGCAGGTGTGCTGTTGGATATTTTGACAAGACTATAGGCAATAGAATGAAAGTTGTCGAGTTCCTATAAAAAATCTATTAAGCGTTATTCGAACGACTGATTGTATAGCAAATACGATTTTAAAAGGATGCCGGCGATTTACGAACATTCAGTTTATTTTGTACCTAGTCGATTTGTGTATGAGTTAATTCCAAATTTTCAATATTTCATATTAAAAAAATCACCAATATTTCCTGCACGCTACATTCACCCGCCTCGGGTTTTTTGTATTCATTTAATTTAAAACCTTTTAGCCAATTGCATCCAGTCACCTACAGCCCAATGGCCTATCGGGATTTAATTCAAAATTCCATCAAATTCCTGTATACTACAAACGTATCATGTCTGTAACAGTAATTAGGATCGTAACTACATAAGCCAGCTTCGACATCAATCAATAAACATACACAAATAAACCTCCTGGCTGTTTGTACGTAATATCTCGTAAATTACTTATAGATGTATGTTCGCTATGGGCTTGGCTTCAGGCGCTTTGATTGACGACTGAGATAATCACGTCGCGTCACAGAAAGGGGATCATTGCTTGTACGAGCACGCAAATAAGGGAGAAGTTAGTTTTGATTATGACATATGTAACGTACCTACCTAATGTTTGTTCATATAGTATGTATGATGTTTTACACCAATAAATCTACGATATCGGTGCAGATCTCTCTCTGTGCACAAGGGACACCTTTTTATACTTTTGTCAAACTGTGTGTGGCGAAGCAACACAGTCGTCCTGTCGACGTGAAAATACATAATTATGTATTATGTAGGGTCCACGGAAAGAACATGTCTAGTCACTTTAGTGACATTTTGAGTTATCGCGTTTTTAAAGTTTGGAACGATGTAATTAATCAACAAATATATGCACTTGTCTATAAATCAATTGTATGTCAATATTACTTATCTTTAGATAAATAAATAGAATATTAGTTAAAAGTGACGGCTTGTTATTATTAATACCAAAAAACCGAACCAGACCCCTATTGAACACAGAAGAAACATGCGTTGTCAATTAACTACTGGAAATAAACATGCAAAGTCCAAAGCATAAAAGTATATTTTTTATTGGAATCTGGTAACTTTGAATATTAATTAGGTATATTTTGATTACATATTCCATGGTTCTAAATACCATGGAGTCGCTATTGTCTATATTAATAATATTTATTTAAATGTAAGTCAATCTAGGTATGTCATCTAGGAAGGTAAATAGCTTAGTAACGTAAGTAAGTAACGAAAGAGTTAGTTAAAATTAGGTAATAACTCCATTACTTTATATACCTACCTGTATGAAATAATGCAAAGACACCGATCCGAAGTCACATACATAAGTTGAGCTCGGAATTAATACCTACCATTCATTCGTTCTCATTTTGTAATGTGATAATATACTAAAAGAAAAGTTCTCTAATGTATTGTTTTGTTCTGTAACATAACATGTTTTTTCCATGTACCTAATACACAACGCACGTTATTTCAGTGCATAGGTTTTTTAAAAGTAAAAAAAAGTCATGTTAATATATTGATACAGTTGCAACAGTAGATGTAAGTTATAGTTTATTACTTGCTTTACATTTTGGCATTAAAATCTCATTTTCAAAAAAAAGTGACTAGACATGTTCTTTCCGTGGACCCTTCATATTATACCTAAGTCACGAGTGCAAATCGCGTAGGACAGTTGATGACTTGCATTCTTTTTTTATCAAAATTAAACAGTATTACCGTAATATAAACGCATTGGAAAATTCAAAAGAAATTATAAAAGTACGTAGACGAACAAACATACAAACTAAGTACAATACAAAAAAAACAGCGGTGCGCCATTATATTTTTTTTTCATAAAACTAACCCGTGATTGACCCCTATATCACCTGATAAAAAGCGCAGATGAGACCAATGGTGTATCTCACTGGTTCAGTAAAAGCCTATCTACTCTAACCTTGAAGAGCCCTAGGTTCTATCTATCTGGAAACACAGACGATGGCAGCGAAATCCAATCCTTATCAGTTCGTATTTATTAAGAAAGATGAGGATGATGGTGGGTGGAGCATGTAGCCCTGTGTTTGCTTTGAAAGTTGTTTTAAAACGAGTAACGAGTAAGTTCTTCGCAACATGTAGAGAAAACAATCAATTGTACCAAAATAATCAAGGAAGTGCAGTAATTCTTTTATATGGCAACACTTGGAATTGCACTTCGAAAGCTGTAAGCCGCGAGGGACCCTCGCAACCCCAGCTTACAATTCCACAGGACAGCATATCCAGGTAATTTTGTCTGTTAATAGTCTCTTGTGAGGATTCCTGAGCGCGTGGGATGAGATTTATATTTATATCACCAGTTATAACTATATTATTAAATGATTTTATTGATTCAAGGTGATTATTTAACGAATCAATGAATTTAGACGCATTATGGTTAGAGGGTGATCTATAAATACCCAAAATTACCTTATTGTTGAGGTTTAATTGGATACAAGATGCTTGATCGAGTCTTATCTCTCTAACATTAACATTTAAATTATTTTTGTAATAAAAAACTACACCATCATTTTGGTTAAGGTTATAATTAGATGCCAAGGATGTATAGTTTATAATATGGGGAATAGGTTTATGGGGGGTTAAACGACATTCAGTTAATATTAGTACATCAATATCAAAGTCCAAGAAAGAAAGAGTAAGGTTAAGATTATCGAAATTGCCATAGATACTCCTCATATTCTGCGTCGCAACAGTTAGGTCCTTATACGTAATTTGAACATGTTTTTTTAGATTCTGTATGTCACATACGAAAGCCTGAGCAATGTCTGTGTCATCAATTTCATTTATTATATTAGGATGTGAATCCATTAATATTTCATATTATGAAAACAAATTGGTAAATTTGAAGCTGTAGGTAGTTACCAAATCGAAAAAGAAACAATTTAAAAAAAAAAAAAAAAAACACAAGATACAAATAAGTTGAATGATGAATCAATAAAATTAGTAACAAGTATAACCATGCTTTGCTGCGGAATTATGAGCTTGTATGAGTAAAAACAATAAGTAAACAAAGTTTTATATAATCGAATGTAAGTATCAGAATAATTATGTGTAACTGTCGCAAGTAAAAAAGTGTTAGTGTGTTTGTGTTTATGTAAGAGTATTTGTACATTATAAACAATGTGTGTACATATTATAATATATTTGAATGTAAAAATTAAAAATATCTTGTATGTGTAAGGTGAGTAAGAAAGTGTTAGCGTATTTGTGTTTATGAATGAGTTTATGTACACTAGAAAAATGTGTGTACATAGTTTTATATATTTGAATATAAGTACTAGACTAATCTTGTATGTGTGACATGAATAAAGGGTGTAAGTGTGTTTATGTTTATGTATAAGTTTTTGCAAGTTAGAAAAAAATGTAAAAACAATGCATTGAATGTAAGAAAAACCAACCAAAAAAACATAACTACAAAATATCAATATCAATAGGCATATAAGGACATAACCCACATATTCAATAGTAGATAGTAAACTTGAGGAATTAAAGATATTTATACCAGTTTTTAATTGAAGCACCACAAGTCAGGCTTTCATAGACAACTGCTGCACATGTGCCTCACTGCGTATAGGAATGATGGGTGTTTGATCACTCATTCTTAGGTAAACATTTCCGTCTGCAGTCCAGCAGTACTTATAGTGCCCAGCCTTCTTCAAATCACGAGCCAGGAAATGAAGACGAGCAGCCTTGGGAGTAAGTTGTTCCGATATAAAGATGGTAGTATCCACCGACATGCAGTGCCCCAGGTGTCTAGCTTGTAAATTACACTTATTTTTAACATTAAAAGATTTGCATTTCATGAGTATATCTTTCTTGACCAACACCGAGGAAGTTTCAATTATGATTGGAGAATTTGAGGGTCCATCCTTCTTCTTATGAACTCTGTAAATGTCCTTGATGTCAAAATTACTAATTGAACACCCAACAGAATCCGAAAGTTTGAGAACCATTTCAATAAGTTCTTGTTTTCCTTCATTCGGTACTCTAGGAACATTTTTAAGTACTAAATTCGCTTTTCTTGAAGTTCTTTGTAACTCTTCAACCTTGTTTTCCAATACTACTATGTACTTTTTGTCCTCACTATGCTGTTGTTCAAGGTTTTGAAGTTTTTTTACATCAATTTATCGATGAACAACGTTACGTTTCAACACACATCGCGAAAATTACTGTAGATAGGCCATATTAACACAGAAACGGAATTTACAAAAACAGTTTTTAATGATTCACGGTTAACTACATTTTACATAATATTTACTACGGATTGCATACTGTGACTGCCTTTTGACGTTTAATTTTGACGCATCTTTCAGCGTCATGATCACGTGGTAGATGCGTCGAAATATCGGGCGCTCATTAAATGTAATCACGGTCTACATACTGCAACAAATGGGCGTTTTCAATAAAAAGAGTTGCCCTTGCTTTCTTTAAATGAGGAACTTTGGGTTTTTCTTACTCAGAATCAAGAAGCGCTATTGATTTTAATGTTTAAATAAATGACCCTAATTATCCATAACGCTATTTTGTGGCAGTTTTGAGACGACCTATATAAACTGAATGAAAAAAACATCAGAAATCTGACCCAGAAAATAAGGACTCTTTTTTCTTTATGAAAAGGAATTGTGGTCGTGATTTTGAATAAGAACACCCCAAAATTACCTCGTTTTAAAAAAATAAGGCTACACTTTTTAAGTATTCCAAAACGTAACACAAATTGTTGACGAAGCCAAACTATACACGACAACGCAGCCCTGATAAACTATAAACCATAATGTAGTCGGCGGTTAAAAAACCTTTTACTTCCCTTACCCCCTTACTTTTAATTGATATAGGTAGTATTGAGGTAAATCGTATCACCGTTCTTAAGTTATTAAATGCAATTAATGTTAATAAAGGTGCGGGTCCAGACGGTATTCATCCTGTTTTCATTAAGAGATGTTCCTCTAATTTAGCGTCCCCTCTTACTATTATTTTTAATAAATCCATCAAATATGGCTGTGTTCCGGACATTTGGAAAAAAGCTTTTGTCACCCCTATACCTAAAGGCTCAGCTAGTCGGGATGTTGAGAAGTACAGGCCTATCTCTAAATTGTGTAAATTCAATAAGATTTTGGAAATAATAGTTGCAGACCAAGTTTCTCAAGTATTTAAAAATCACATGAGTCCAAATCAACATGGCTTCTTCAGAGGTCGATCGGTGGACAGTAATTTATTAACTTTTAGTGACGATATCCGAGTCGCGATGGATAAAGGTGCTTGTGTTGATGCCGTGTACACAGATTTTGCCAAGGCATTTGACAAAATTTGCCATAACACGCTTCTACTTAAGCTTTGGCGCCTAGGCATTCATGGTGATTTATTCCGGTGGATCAAATCATATATCGAGAATCGAAGCCAGTGCGTAGTATTATATGGTTATGCCTCAGAATATAAGTCAATCAGCTCCGGAGTACCCCAGGGGTCGCACTTAGGACCCTTATTATTTACACTTTTTATAAATGACGTTGATAAATATATTAAAAATTCAAATGTCTTGCTATATGCAGATGACACAAAAATTTATAACACCATCAAATCATTAGAAGACTGTTACATGCTGCAAGATGATTTAATTAATTTTGAACTGTTTTGTACAGATAACAAATTATTTTTAAACTTAAATAAATGTTTCATCATTACTTTTTCAAAAAAGAAAAATAACAACTTTACCTTTGGATACACCTTATGTAACAGTCTTCTGAGTAGAGTAACACAAATTCGTGACCTTGGTGTCATAATGGATTCTAAACTTTCTTTCAAACCCCATTTGGATTCAATTATGAGAAAGGCATATAAACAACTAGGCTTTATATTGCGCGTAGGCAAACCGTTTAAAAATAGTCTAACTTATAAAATTCTTTATAATAGTTTCGTTCGCAGTAATCTCGAATTTGCTAGCGCCGTATGGAAACCCTATTACTCTATAGATATTGAAAGGATTGAGAAGCTGCAGAAGAAGTTTGTAAAAGCTCTTGACTATAGAACTGGCTATACGCATATTAGCTATAAGGACTCACTTGTTCACCATAAAATCCAAACGCTTAGTGACCGCCGAGATTGCGCAGACTCAGTTCTGTTTTATAAAATTTTGAATAATATTTTAAATTGCCCCTCACTACTTCATCAAATTCATTTTAGAGTCCCCAATAGACGTCAGCGCAAGTGTCGGAAAAAAAAATTGTTTTCAATACCCCAGTATAGAACGCGTTATGCACAAAACACTTTCTTGAGGCGTGCGTGTAAGCTATTCAATGACAATGAAAAACTTATAAATATTGACCTGTTCAATTGCAATATTTCCGCTATAAAAAAAGTTTTCTGGTAGCCACTATCATATTTCTACTTTCATGTTTAGTTTTCTTGTTTTTGGAATATTTACAACTATTTATGTTCAAAATTATTCTTTTACATTGTAATTTTGTTAGTACACATACCGTATGTACTTTAAGGAAACTCCAGGTCTATTTATAAGCAATAGATATTAAGAAAATTTTTATAAACGACTGTTTGTTTCTTGAATAAATAAAATAAATAAAAAATAAACCATAATGTAGTCGGCGGTTAAAAAACCTTTTACTTCCCCGCAACTCGAGTACCTCAATATAGTTCTCGCCAATACAGCCGCTTTCCGCACGCCTCATCAAAAATACATGCTATTGGAAAAATGATCTAACGTAAAATAATAACTTTATACCTGCTCCGGTAATACAAAATCGATATCGCGAGCCTCCAATTAATCAGAAATACGGGTAGTTTTTTCCGCGTGCACGCCTACATGCTTTTACCTAGTAAATAATTCAGGGTATTGTTTATTCGCTGAGCTTTATGTTCTGCGGTATAGGCTTACCGGGTGGGGTTTTCATTTGTTATGTTTGACCTAACGTTTTGCTAACGAGCGCATCAAACCTATCAAATATTTTCCTGTATGACATTTTATAGCCTGGAACAGATTATTATTGCCGCTTGGATAACAAAGAAATTAACATAAATTAATTGAAATTTGTATTATTTTTATTATATAGGAAAAAAAAGGTCTGATTTAGATCGCTTTGGATAGCCTCTATTTGTTTCTATATCCCCTCAATCAAGTATAAATGTATAGTCGACCAAGAAATTCCTTTACCACCCTAAGGTTCAATGTCAGTTGTACGACTTAAAACATCAAAGGCTATTTTCACTCACAAGTCAATATGACAATCAGCCTTATTGTTTTTATTCTGATGTAGGAACTGTCATTAAAAATAATAAAGCACTTACTTGGTCGACTATACATAACAGCGCTGGGGTGCTAAAAATGCCTCAGCATTATGCTGAGCCAGTGTCCGATTTGCAACCGCAATGACACATTCTATCTTTAGCTTTCGTGTTGTCTTTTGTTTTGTAAAAATATTGATGACGTGTCTTGTGGATGTTGTAAATTTATAAAAATAAATATAAAATAAAATAAATGAACGTATTTTCTTTCTTTTTTTCTTTAACATGTTTTCTTTGCCAATTATTTCACAAGAATTAGCTGCCAATAACAGAATCTCTTAGCAGGGCCTAGAGGTATAGGTAACGCCACGAGAGTTGAGGCGAATGATTACACACACAGCTACATAAGGTACTGATTGCAAAAATAGTAGTGAATGAATGAAATGTATGAGCGAATGAAAATATGAGTTGTATGATCTTATAATGAAATACTTACGCAATACTATACATATTATATTTTTTCTTTTTTAATATTATGTATTTTTAAATAAAACAATTTGAAACTGATAAGAAATATTCGCAACAAAACAATCGGTATTTTATAAATACCTAGCGAAAAATATGCTTAAGTGATTTAAATAAAATAGATCAAAATATTTTATTTTCTGTTTTGTTTGAAATAGATGTATTTTCCTATATTATTTCTAACGAAATAGGTTAAATAAATTATTAGTCAATCTTGTAATTCTATGTCGAGTCTGTTGAACTTGCTATCGGTACGAATAAATGTCAAAATCCCGCTGTCATTACATGAAGTGTTGCTGTGTGCGTGACCTCAACTCCGGTGGCGTTACCTGTACCTAGTTGCATAAAGTAGAATTAATCCATTATAACGTGTTCTGAGGCACATTTGCTGTAAATAAACAAATAAAGCTAGTATCATGAGCTAGTCTCAATCGCTGCCTTTCTCGAGACAGCTAAGTATTTGCGTGTAACTTGAGAATAGTTTCTGCTAGCGCTATCTATAACACCAATTAGTGGGTAGCTCTTCCGACGGCAGCCACGGCGGTGAAAAACGACCCGCGGTTTGTGCCCCCTGGCAATCGATTCAATGGCGAAGACACAATAGCATTTTCTGTACCTGTCCGTTGAATTTAATGTTATGTTCCCGCCTGTACCACACGTTACTTTAAATGTTTAAAATGGTAAATGGGTCATTCTGCATTTACCTAAAATAGTCTCAAGCATAAACGAGTGATGGAGGTGTATTTTGTGCCTTCTGACGCTTAAAAAAGACATGCAAATAAACATTATTATAACACTTAAATTCTGATTATTGTAATGAATGAATGAATGAATTGGGGACTTATTAAAACAATAGATGGTAGCAACTTTTTTTTGTGTTTTTTTTTTTAAATACTTACAGTAGACAATAAACTTTTGGTTCAGCACTAAAAAGAGTGCCTTTGTGATTTGTTTATGAAATTGTAACTGGCAGATCAAAATACACGAGTAGAAAAAACACATTGCAGTGCTGACCGACGCAAGTTAAACGTGAATAAACAATCAAATAATCGTAAAAATGTAGCAGGTGTGCTGTTGGATATTTTGACAAGACTATAGGCAATAGAATGAAAGTTGTCGAGTTCCTATAAAAAATCTATTAAGCGTTATTCGAACGACTGATTGTATAGCAAATACGATTTTAAAAGGATGCCGGCGATTTACGAACATTCAGTTTATTTTGTACCTAGTCGATTTGTGTATGAGTTAATTCCAAATTTTCAATATTTCATATTAAAAAAATCACCAATATTTCCTGCACGCTACATTCACCCGCCTCGGGTTTTTTGTATTCATTTAATTTAAAACCTTTTAGCCAATTGCATCCAGTCACCTACAGCCCAATGGCCTATCGGGATTTAATTCAAAATTCCATCAAATTCCTGTATACTACAAACGTATCATGTCTGTAACAGTAATTAGGATCGTAACTACATAAGCCAGCTTCGACATCAATCAATAAACATACACAAATAAACCTCCTGGCTGTTTGTACGTAATATCTCGTAAATTACTTATAGATGTATGTTCGCTATGGGCTTGGCTTCAGGCGCTTTGATTGACGACTGAGATAATCACGTCGCGTCACAGAAAGGGGATCATTGCTTGTACGAGCACGCAAATAAGGGAGAAGTTAGTTTTGATTATGACATATGTAACGTACCTACCTAATGTTTGTTCATATAGTATGTATGATGTTTTACACCAATAAATCTACGATATCGGTGCAGATCTCTCTCTGTGCACAAGGGACACCTTTTTATACTTTTGTCAAACTGTGTGTGGCGAAGCAACACAGTCGTCCTGTCGACGTGAAAATACATAATTATGTATTATGTAGGGTCCACGGAAAGAACATGTCTAGTCACTTTAGTGACATTTTGAGTTATCGCGTTTTTAAAGTTTGGAACGATGTAATTAATCAACAAATATATGCACTTGTCTATAAATCAATTGTATGTCAATATTACTTATCTTTAGATAAATAAATAGAATATTAGTTAAAAGTGACGGCTTGTTATTATTAATACCAAAAAACCGAACCAGACCCCTATTGAACACAGAAGAAACATGCGTTGTCAATTAACTACTGGAAATAAACATGCAAAGTCCAAAGCATAAAAGTATATTTTTTATTGGAATCTGGTAACTTTGAATATTAATTAGGTATATTTTGATTACATATTCCATGGTTCTAAATACCATGGAGTCGCTATTGTCTATATTAATAATATTTATTTAAATGTAAGTCAATCTAGGTATGTCATCTAGGAAGGTAAATAGCTTAGTAACGTAAGTAAGTAACGAAAGAGTTAGTTAAAATTAGGTAATAACTCCATTACTTTATATACCTACCTGTATGAAATAATGCAAAGACACCGATCCGAAGTCACATACATAAGTTGAGCTCGGAATTAATACCTACCATTCATTCGTTCTCATTTTGTAATGTGATAATATACTAAAAGAAAAGTTCTCTAATGTATTGTTTTGTTCTGTAACATAACATGTTTTTTCCATGTACCTAATACACAACGCACGTTATTTCAGTGCATAGGTTTTTTAAAAGTAAAAAAAAGTCATGTTAATATATTGATACAGTTGCAACAGTAGATGTAAGTTATAGTTTATTACTTGCTTTACATTTTGGCATTAAAATCTCATTTTCAAAAAAAAGTGACTAGACATGTTCTTTCCGTGGACCCTTCATATTATACCTAAGTCACGAGTGCAAATCGCGTAGGACAGTTGATGACTTGCATTCTTTTTTTATCAAAATTAAACAGTATTACCGTAATATAAACGCATTGGAAAATTCAAAAGAAATTATAAAAGTACGTAGACGAACGAACATACAAACTAAGTACAATAGAAAAAAAACAGCGGTGCGCCATTATATTTTTTTTTCATAAAACTAACCCGTGATTGACCCCTATATCACCTGATAAAAAGCGCAGATGAGACCAATGGTGTATCTCACTGGTTCAGTAAAAGCCTATCTACTCTAACCTTGAAGAGCCCTAGGTTCTATCTATCTGGAAACACAGACGATGGCAGCGAAATCCAATCCTTATCAGTTCGTATTTATTAAGAAAGATGAGGATGATGGTGGGTGGAGCATGTAGCCCTGTGTTTGCTTTGAAAGTTGTTTTAAAACGAGTAACGAGTAAGTTCTTCGCAACATGTAGAGAAAACAATCAATTGTACCAAAATAATCAAGGAAGTGCAGTAATTCTTTTATATGGCAACACTTGGAATTGCACTTCGAAAGCTGTAAGCCGCGAGGGACCCTCGCAACCCCAGCTTACAATTCCACATACACGTTTTACTGGCCATAAAAAATATCTGCGTGTTTTTTACGCCCAGACGAGGATTTTAACGATTCATTTTTTCTCGCAGATCTATTTACGGCGCGTAAACCCGGGGATATAAATATGAGTGCATTCGTAAAAGTTTCGCTGGGTTCAATTTCAATTGGAGATGCTTAATTTACGAAGTATTGTTTTATAAGGCTTCTATGTAACGCGAGCCTTATTACTCGGCGAAGGGTTTTTGTCTCGAAGTAAGTCTAAAACAAAATGAAGAATTTGTGATTCCGTTCAAATTAACTTACCTATATTATTGTAACAAGTTTCGTTTGAAGTATCTCTTTGTATTTTTATTTTTTTCAACTTCATTTTTTTACTTTTACGGACATCCCGTGAAATCCATTCCAGGGCCTTGGCATTCCATGCCACGTGCTAAACCCCTACACCACCACTGGTCTACCAAACCACCACCACCACTACCACCACCACCACTGGGACCAGAGGTGGTGCGGGTTTAGTACGTGGCACGGAATGCCAAGGACCTGGGTTCGATTCCCAGCATTGGTCTTTTTTCTGAGGTTTTTTCTGTGCATCTATGTTTCAGTTTGTATTTAGTATGAAATCTATATATATATAAAAGAAGAAACTGACTGACTGACTGACTGACTGACTGACTGACATATCAACGCACAGCCCAAACCACTGGACCTAGAGATTCAAAATTTGGCATGTAGGTTCCTTATAAGGTCTAGGGGTGCACTAAGAAAGGATTTTTCAAAATTCACTCCCTAAGGGGGTGAAACGGGGGTCCAAAGTTTGTATGGGGAAACAAGATTAGTTCGACTATTTTATTCGAAACTTCACAGAAGTACTCCTAATGATAAATGAGTAAACACGTGTTTCAGGTTTTTTGAGAATTGAACCCCCAAGAGGGGGGAAAGGGGTAACAAAGTCTGAAAATCAACATGGGTGCTGTTTCTATGGTTTATCGGGTCGCTGGTTATGAAAACAACAACGGTTTTAAAATCCGACGTGGCAGACGTAAAATACCATCTCCCTGGATGAGGTGCGATAGGGTTGAAATATCTAAATAAACTAAATGACTGTTGATATATCAACGCACAGCCCACACCACTGGACCTAGAGACTTGAAATTTTGCACATAGATACCTTATACAATGTAGGCATCCACTAAGGAAGGATTTTTGGGAATTCCCACGGGAAAGGGAAAAAACGGGATTTATATATTCGATTCCGAGTGACCCTATCTCGGTAACTATAATAACTAGACTCTTCAAATTTGATACACAAGTAGGTATTACATTATTTAAAACATTGATTTCAGGATTTTTCAAAATTCCCACGGGATAAGGAAAAAACGGGATTTATATATTCAGTTCAACGGGATCCTATGAACTATAATTACTAGACTCTTCAAATTTGGCATAGATGTAGGTAATTATAAATTCCCATGGGATAAGGAAAAAACGGGATTTTTCGTTTTACTGGTCGTAGAAAGCTGAAATTTGGCATGTAGGTTGTTTGGGGAGTGTTGAGCTGGATTGAGAGAGGACTTTCCAAAATTCCTACGGGAACGGGAAAAACAGGATTTTTCGTTTTACAGGTCGTAGAAAGTTGAAATTCGGCATGTAGGTTGCTTGGGGAGTGTAGATGAGCATTGAGAGAGGACTTTCCCAAATTCCCGTGGGAACGGGAAAAAACGGGATTTTTCGTTTTACTGGTCGTAGAAAGCTGAAATTCGGCATGTAGGTCGTTTGGGGAGTGTCGAGGAGCATTGAGAGAAGACTTTCCAAAATTCCCACGGGAACGGGAAAAACGGGCTTTTTCGTTTTACTGGTCATAGAAAGCTGAAATTTGGCAAGTGGTTTCCTTGGGGAGTGTAGGGGAGCATTAAGAAAACATTTCCCGAAATTCTTACGGGAACGGGAAAAAACGGGATTTTGCGTTTTACTGGTTGTAGAAAGCTAAAATTTCAAAATTCATAAGTTTAGACTGTAAGTAGGCCGCAAAGGGCACTTTAACCGACTTCTAAAAAAGGAGGAGGTTATGCATTCCAATTTATGATTTTTTTTATGTAGGTATGTTCACCGATTTCTCGGTCAATTGTGGACCTGCTTGCTTGCTTGCCTGTATGCTTGCTTGCTTGATATCTTGGTTCTTTGGAATACTCATAGTATACGCGAGCGAAGCCGCGGGCAAAAACTAGTAGTTATATATTATTATGTCGTAAATACCATCTAACTCGATATTTATGCCAGCGATACAGTAGTACGTAAAAGCAAGTAATGTTTATAATTGACGACCAAATGGCCTAAATAGTGGCCTAACCTAACTTTTTTGTCTCACGCTGTGTATGACGCATTGTAATGAAATATCATCATATTTTATGTCAAAAGTTGGAGTTAAAAATCTGAATGTTATCTTAAAATCAACGGAACTTAAGATGGTTTTTAATTACACGTTCCAATAGTGATTTCAAAAGCAATTAACTCCGTTCCATTGTCGTATGTAAAAATACGTTGCGCTGACTTGGTTAGCATAAGACTGTTAAGGAATTACGGCTCTAGTTATAGCGTTATCAACACCTTTCGTTCCCCATTAGCCACTTTAACCCAAACATGATAGTCGTTACGACCCGGTTATACCCGCGTCACGCGCTCTCGACTCGTTACCACGCGTTGATGACCCGCTATAGGGGGGGTTATTGCCGGTTTTTACTTGCCACGGTGTGTCAACGGGGCGCATTGTTACTGAACATTCGCGCAATGCCACCTCGTAATCACTCACAGTTTGAGCTAAAGCTGGAGCGTTTGGGTAGCGTTTCATTACGGTATATTTCATCAGCGATACTACGGTCTTCGATTAAAGTAGGAACTAAACTTAAAGCAACGCTCAACGCTTTACAAATCTTAAAACAGCCACTGCGTTTGGGTTTCAGTGGCTTATTTTGCGAATGCTAACGTATGAGATACGCTAATAGGACACCAACGTTGTAAGTACGTACGCATTATATTAAGTAAGTAATGTTTAAATCTCAATATCAGCGGCCTCCAAATATATTAAAAAGACCTCACTGGACTCTGGTCCCTTTACAACCTGCACAAAATTTTACGTTTATTTTTTAATTATTTAATATTACTTGTATTTATTTATAACTAATAAAATGATTTTGGGGCATTAATATGTTTTAACAATAATAATAAATACATAAATCCAAATTTTTAAAAATAAAAATATAAAGTCCACAAAAAGTTAAGGGACAAATGGTGTCCATCGGATACTAAGTAAAATACCTAGTAGTCAGCCAGGCACCGGTAGTCGGCCTCTGTCAATTATTCGCACGAGTGGGAAGAGCATAAGATAATCTTTCGTATTCCTTGCATTCATATACGGCTGACTACTGGGGCCTGGCTGACTATTGGGTATTTCACCCTATTAGAAATGAGTTTTAACGTGAAATATAATATTTATTAAAACATATTTAAAAAAAACTATGACATGCTCTGAAAAACCGCACAGAAGACAGTGACAGCTAAATCTTTGTATAAAAACAAGACAGCCTAAGGATCCTGTTGATGGCCAGCGTTAGGTATATTCAACAGATACTCCACGGGATCTTGTTAAACAACATAATACGCAATAAACTATTTAATTTCATTTTTAATTAAATTTCCAACTATACTATCCAAATAGCGAACGCCATGCCAGCTTTACTTGACTTTTCATCAAACTGAGGTAAACTGAGGCGTTAAATCTGACACAAGCTTCCCAACTCCGGGCTCCTGCTAGCCACTTCGCGTTAGTGTTTCCGAGCTCTTTGGGCCGTTCAATTTGCGTTGTGTGGGCTCAGAGCATTTGGTAATCAGTCACGCGATACCTCTCCTAATATCCTGTCATAACACGTGATATGAACAAACGAGCATCGTCAGCCACCACGGGCCCCACAGAGATTAGTTTTCGTTCTTGACCCCATTCGGGTAGGCAGTGATATTTCCCTTCGAGTGGCAATCCACGTTCTTCCCAGGGATTGCAATAAGTACTCATTTTGGTTTCAAGTAGGCAAGCGAGCGCGTTGTCATGACAATGATTTCTTTTGACGATGGATATTACTTGGGCCTGATACTACACAATTTCCGTTGACGTCACAGGCTGAATATTTAATCTAAACAATGTTTTAAGTGTAGTAAATCACACAAATCTGGTAATTTAACATTACTTATACGTTTACATGAGATAAACATAATTTTTCTTTGTTTATTTTGGTAAATATTCGTTTATTTGGTGATATTCGTTGTGGGAGTTGCGCGTCAAAAAAGATAATTATGCTAAATGATTGATACCTAAATAATATTACCCTCGACTTAACTAACGATTATCAGCTGTATTTCTGAAATTACCTAGACGTTTCGACGTCATTGTAACGGCCGTGGTCACGAATAAATTTCCTTTCTTTTAGCATAGAAATAGATAGCATGAATAGATAGAGAATCACGAAACTTTAAAATATTACAAGTACATAAATGATTCGTTCACAAACAAACGTAAAAATAATGCAGCTTTTCCTTTAATCTATTACTGGCATGAGTGAAATAGTGGAACTACTCAAAGCAGCCGGGAAACTCAAATAAAGGGTAGAGTTTAATTCAATCGCCACGACATTGTACTGTCATTAGGTATGTACGTTCCGTGCCACTTTCCCGCTTAGCGAGTTGTGAACAGTGAAAGTGTGAAATTAGAGCTAACAAGAGTTGGGACGGTTTAGCAACTCGTGTTCGTTAATCACAGAGGAGAATGCAATAATCAAAGTATGGTTCCATGGGGACTGCCATTTGAAGGAACTATGGATGGACAAAGAGAGTTTTGGTGGCATGAAATAGATGGTAAACGAATTGAATTTTAAGTTCTGGGGCTAAATTCAGGAACGGCCTAACACGGCTTCTGAGCGGTAATTCAATCGTTTGCAAGAGGATATAGATGAACTGCTATTCTGGAACGCCAAAAATCACTGGTTTGCGAGAGGTTTGGGCTGAGATTGGGATGAGCCTTATTTATTTAATTATTTATTTATTCATTTATTTATTTACAAAGCGAATTAACAGGAAAATAAAGCTTATCCCAAGCTCAGCCCATTTCCGTCCTCTCCCAAACGATTGAATTACCTACCGCTCGCAAACCGTGTTGGGCCGTTCCTGAATTTAGCCCGAGATTACATTTCTGTTTTCCTTCCATAGAACGGAAATAAAAAGTGCATGTAAAGTTAAAAAACAACGGAACAATTGCGGTACAAGGATTAAATAATAGCTACAAATTTCTTGTTTAAGCTGGTGACTTTATTGAATCAGGCGTTACTTTGCGGAGGTCCATATTAATGAACTAAAACAATTACTTTGCTCACCCGCGACCTTACAATAGTTACGTTTATGCAAGAAATGTGCGTTCATGCAGTTCCTCCACCTCCACACTATAAGCTGGTGACATTGAAAACTAGATTTAAACTTGCTTTGTAGTGTTTTTTGAGTTCTATGAAATATCTCAACTTCACCTGGTGCCCACTTGGTTGCACAACGACCCTGTATATGTTGTTTTTATCGCCGACTGGTTGCACTGGAATGGTGTCCCAATTGTATTAAAAAGGCGCAAGTTTGCGGAAGTCCGTACCAAAGAATTGCGCGGTGCGGTGGTAGCAAAAAAATATGTAAACACGTCTTATTTACCGAGCAGTGACTTACTACGCGTGACTTGTTTTACGATTAAATAAATATCTTCAATTACCAAAGTTGACTAATGCGATTAATTTCATGAATGCAAATAATATCCGTCAAACCACAAGCAAATACTTTTAGTTCCATTATCAATACCAAACTACTACCGGTTTATACTAACTAAAGAAAACCACAATAAAATCGGATTAATTAATTAACAAACTGCAAACCGACAGGATGAAAATCCTAATTTAAATTGTATATTGGAAATAACATCAGCATCGAATGATTGGAATTAAAACACGCTAAACGTATTATTGTACAGGGCAGGTAGTAGGAGCAAACTGCACTCGACAAAAGAGATCTCGACACACTTGATAGATGGCATGTGTCTCTAAAGTATCTTTTTAGGGTTCCATATCTAAGTAGGATCCTATTACAGAGAGTCCGCTGTCTGTCCGTCCGTCCGTCTATCACAGGCTATCTCTTGAATCGTAATACATCGACACTTGAAATTTTCATCGATCATGTATTATTATGGCCGCTATAACAACAAATACCTACCAGAATTGAATAAAGTTAAAAGTTAAAGAGGGTCATCATACAAGAAACATTTATGTATTCGTCTGCGAAGAATAGGTGTATAAAAAAATAGCCTACGACCTATTCTCAAACTTACCAAATATAGACAAAAAACCAGCCAAGAGCGTGTCGGACACGCACAAGATAGGGTTCCGTAGCAGGTACGAAAAAATCTTTGCATACTTTATTAATGTGGTTGTTTTGGTCCCAACGTCGGCGATACAGCACCATCTATCGGTGAATTGGGTAACTAAGAACTAGTACGTATGTAATGTTGATTGTTTTTCAGATGTAATATATTTTTTTTTATTTGAAAGAAGATACTGTTAGCGTGATCTTATAGGTACTTAAAGAAAAAAAATGCTTGCAATGGCGGTTAAATTACAATCTTAGTTTAGAAATATTTTTTTTGCAAAAACTTAAAAACTGCTCAACTGATTAAGATGAAAACAATTTTTCTAGAAAGTTTTTATCAAGGTTAACTGACGTGATTTTTTTTCATATTTTTTAGACGTGCGGTTCAAAAGTTAGAGGGGGGGACACATTATTTTGAACTTTCGGAGTAAATATCTCCTAAAATATTCACTTTATCAAAAAATGGTTTTGAAAAAACCCACATTTATTTTCAAATACTAGGGGCGTTCAATAAAAAGTGAGAATGAGTATGTTATAAACAACTTTTACTAAATGTCATTTTATTTTTCGACATAGTCACCTTTTAGCATAATACACTTAGTATATCTTTTTTCTAAACTTAAAATTCCATTTTTAAAAAAGGTCTCTTCTTGAGTACATAAAAAATCTTGTACTGCAGCGACTACCGCGTCGTCGTCTTCAAATTTCTGGCCTCTCAGGTATTGTTTCAATCTCGGAAATAGGTAGAAATCACTGGGAGCGAGATCTGGTGAATACGGAGGATGCTTAAGGATATCGAACCCAGCATCACGAATTGCAGCCATTGCAACGGCGGACTTGTGTGCCGGGGCATTGTCCTGGTGGAACAGCACAACTTTCGAGAGTTTACCTCGCCGTTTTTCGCGGATCTTATTGCGCAATGTTGCTATTTGTTTGTCATATAAAGTGCCCGTAATAGTGGCTCCATGCTCGAGATACTCAATCATTAATACCCCTTTACCATCCCAAAAAACAGAGCCCATGACCTTACCGGCAGATGGGCTCACCTTGAATTTCTTCGGAGTTGGAGATGATGGCCTTTTCCATGTCATAGACTGCAGTTTCGTTTCAGGGTCGTAATGATGGAGCCATGTTTCGTCCATTATATACATCGCGCCAAAAAAAGTTCCCGGTCTTGCTGCATCAGGTTCAAAGCTTCTTGACAAATCTCTAGTCTAGTTTGTTTTTGCGTGTCAGTAAGCATTCTTGGTACCCAACGCGCAGATACCTTTTTCATACCCAAGCGTTCATGTAAAATATTATGCACGCTCCCCGTTGAAATCTTTACATTTTCAGCAATAAAACGAACTGTGACACGACGATCCGCCAAAACTGACTTTTCGACATTTTTCACAATTTCTTCAGTTACTGCTGTAGTAGGGCGTCCGGAGCGGGGGTCGTCCATTGTCGATGTTCTTCCACGTCTAAATTCGGCGCACCAACGTGCGACTGTCGAATACGGAGAAGCATTAGACCCTAAAGTGTCCCGCAAATCCAAATTGACTTGGTCCGTAGAAAAATTTTTCAAATACAAGTATTTGATAACGGCGCGCAGTTCAATTTTCTCCATTTTCGCTAACGTACTCAATAGCATTGCAAAGAAATTACCGTATATTTTTTTAAACAAAAGACAGTTAGTTTTTTTTTTTCATAGCAATCAGCTAGATAGGTTAGCTTTACCGGCCAGTATTTAATTTGGTAATATTAAAAGAGTTTGCATCTCATTCTCACTTTATATTGAACGCCCCTCGTACCTATCCAATGATACCCCACACTACAGGGTTAGTCGAGAAAAAAAAATCACCCCCACTTTACGTCTATCATATGGGAGGTACCCTAAAAAAATTGTTTTAACTTTTTTTATGTAATCACTTTGTCGGCGTGACTGATATATATATTCATGCCAAATTACAGCTTTCTAGTACTAACAGTCTCTGAGCTTAGCCGCGGACAGACAGACAGACAGACAGACAGACAGACAGACAGACAGACAGACAGACGGACAGACATGGCGAAACTATAAGGGTTAAGTGATATTTGAATACAATTGCAGAAAATTCATCATATTACACTTACGGTGAAATGCAAGTCGAGAAGACAGGTACCTTTATCCATACAAAACAAAGCGTTATAGAATGAACAGAGAAATTTGAAACTGATTTCATGCTGCAATTACGTATAATACTAGCAAGCAACATTATTGTTCGCATTGTGTAAAACGTTGAATAGTTCCTCCGCTCTGTCTCGGAGAAGTCTAAGTTTAATTTATTACTTCCTTCGCATTGCTTTAGTACTTTTTTGTAAGGTCTTTTATGTGGAACTGCATAATTAACTACATCAAAGTTGCTGGCTACAGTGGAATTTATATTTGAATTTTGTTGTTCACTGTTTCGGGTAATTCAAGTTGAACGCTACTTTTGTACGTTTTCTAAATTGTCTTCTTTGACTGAGGTGGCATTGTGATTGATATTGCTTATGTCTATGGGCTGTCTATTTGAGGGTAAATTTGTACCATGATTAGATACACCTGAGTGCTTCCTTTCCATCTGTAACAAACAAAGGTCAATGACAGTAATGCACTGTGAGTAACACTGTAATGGACCCCACCAAACAGGCTCGACCTAATGTGGCGGTGATAGGTAAATCTAGCATTATTTTTTTGAACTTCGGCTATATTTTTTACAGCATTCGGAAAGCCCAATATTCACCGCACTGTGTTTGACAAGCTTCAACATGAAAAGTCTAGAGCAAAAGAGGTATGGTAGCGAAAAATACTGCGAAAATTATTTAGAGCATTTGTTTGGTTCCTATTAAAGCAGCGAAGGTGAAATATGGATTATCTAAATCCAGCTTTGTAACTTTAAGGATTATGGGAGGGCAACTCCAAAAGTTGTCATCCAATTATAAGGCACCTTATATCTGGCTCAAACTTTTGAACACCGGTATCTACAAACTCATATCTCACTACTAAATATACGTACTTATGCCGTAGTATTCTATAGCTATATCTGAACGAAGATACTTAACAGTTGTTTGACGACAATATTTTATCTTCTGTCTTGCTCAGTTGACCATCGGAGTCGTCGGGCATATTACAACCAATAACTACCTAATTAAGAGCAATGAAAAAGGCCCGTTTTTGTAGGTCTTATGGTTATGGCACTTCAACACGAATGGATTTTTGTTTTAAGCCGGCTTTGTATTTGTCTAAAGAAAGAAAGAAAATACATTTATTTACAAGTTCACAAGACACGTCAATATTATTACAAATAAGTAAACAACACGAACAATATACGTAGATAGAGTGTGTCATTACGGTTGCAAATCGGATACTGGCTCAGCATAATGCTAAGTCGTTTAAAGCACCCCAACACTGGTTTTCAGCTAGCACCGTCGGCGTCGTGTCTTTTATACATTTTAAATAGTACCGGGACTGATTGAAATTGACTAATAAACAACGCTCAGCGTAAAGTAATGGAGCTAGAGACGTGAAATTTGACCTAAGAAAGGATTGTAATAGAATATTATTGGTACTTTAAAAATAAATAAGTATTAAAAAAACGGAGCGTTTTGATGGGATATACTACCTACCTGTTAGGGTGAGCAAGGATGTTATATTATGTTAATCTCAGTTTCATCCTTATCTATATCCTCCTGCCGCCCAGTGGCCTATACTATATAGAGGCCTTATTATAATGTGACAACGAACTCACTCAAGTTCATTGATACAAAATTTGTTTATGGGTGGAAGGCGGATATACGTCCCACTGCAGGGCAAAGAGGCCTTGTGCCGTAGTTCCCACCAGGGCCCAGTGTGAATTAGGAACTTCACATACACCATTTAATTTCATCGCAGATATGTGTGTGCGCGTGTGTCTGTGAGGAAATGTAAATGTCGGGTTTAGACTTAGCTATTTTCATTTATTTGCATCGCAGTTAAATAGTTAAATTTACGTCGCAAAATAGGTTACTTATATTTAAAATATTATCCGCACAGACACAGGTACCTACAGTAACAATTGGGCAGTAAATCTACGTGGTATTAGGGCGCGGTCCCAGCGCGCCCGGCGTAATGCGCGGCCTGCGTTGATTACGGAGCGATTATCCCCTGTTGACTGGTAATCATCTAAATACGACCTTGTTAATCACTGGCTTGTATTTGCTTGGAAACAGACGTATTGGTGTACTTGCGTGTTTAAAAGGTTAGTCCGGGTAGGTACCATCATCACCGCCGTTGCCACTGTTGCTACGCGACTTTTTTCGCGAAATCTTGTACATCTACAATACGTACCTACCCAACAATGCTTAGATAAATTAGTATGACTAAAAACTTGACCTGAGTCATACTCATAATATTATAAGTTAAGGGATCACGCAAATCTTTTCTGAGTCCAAAAGTTAAAAACAACTATGTTTTTGACTTACTTAGGTAGGTACATGATTTTTTAACTACAAGCTTTTCGAGTGTTTTACGCCAAGTTATTAGAGGTAAAATAACGATAGCCAAATGTCAAACTAGAGGTCATATTGCCTATAGTTAAACCATTAAATGAGTCCTCGCCCGACTCATTTAAACGGTCTAGCTATAGTTTGACAGAAGGAAATAGTGAATGTAACTCACACTTTACTTACAACTGTCCACACGAAATGTTTACATATGACAAGTTTGACTATGCTTCATACTTGGAGTATGAACGAATGCCAAACTAACTTACTGTACAATATTTTGGAGGTAAGATATGATTTTCACAAATAAGTTAGTCAAATGCGAGGATTCCTGAAAGGATAATAAAACGATCAAGGCTTTAGGATGCTTTACGTAGGTACCTTCACTATCGTTTAAAAAGGAGATAATGCGTGGTAAAGTTTCGCACGGATAGATTTACTAAGTACTTAATCAATTAGTTAAGTAATCTTTACGCAGAAGACACAAAACGTCGAAAGGTCGAAAGGTCTATTCGTAAGATGTTACGGCAAAAAAATTGCTGGGTTTGCATGATTGGTTGATGGCTGGTATTTATTATCTCATAACTAGATATTTTGATACAAATCAGATGTATGGAGTGTTTTCAAACACCCCATACTTCTATGGTGTCTTAAAATTTATTCGGAATTTTAATAGAAATTTTTGATCCAGAATAAAGTCATCCCTTCGACGCCATATACTTACATCGTCCAATTAATAGGAACATTTTTCAACCCCAATTTAAAATAAATTAAAATACAATTACAGGGATGGTCCGTCAAATTAACCCAATCCATCTTATCCATCCAGAAACTCGATTGAATAATGTATGTAATTGTCAGGAAAAGATATGAGAAAAAATATATGAAAGAAAGAAAGAAAAAACATTTATTTACAACAACACAAGACACGTTAATATTACTACAAATAGACAACGCGAAGGAAAAAGATAGTGTGTCATTGCATACTGACAAATCGGACACTGGCTCAGCATTAATGCTGAGGCGTTTATAGCACCCCAGCACTGATTTTCATCCAGCGCCGTCGGGTCACACTCGGATCGCTATATAGATATACTATCCACTAATAACTACATAATACTACATGAGAATTGAGAGAACATAATAGATTATGAGAACGAATAACAATAGCAAAATTACTTAAACATGTAAACCATGCGCGGACTAAAAATAAAATAAAATAAAATAAAAAAATAAAGAAATAGTACCTACACCCGTGCGAAGCCTGAGCGAGAAGCTAGTAATAGATAATTATATCTCAACAAGAGCTTCAAAAAGAGCCAGAATAACGGTTAGTTAAACAAAATTTCACGCCTACTCGTGTAGCGAAGACGATTCCACACCAATTGCTTCGTCTCCAAACAATTTGGGGTATAATTGTGGGCCATTACCGTGCGCTGTCACTACGCGTATGGGCGCCAAATAAATAGTTGCTTGTAGTAATTATCAGAGCCTTTGTTTTCAAGTGACGAGCTGCGACGCACATTATAATTCGATTAAATCAGTCTGGGGTGGCGGTAATGGGATATTGTTAACTAGCAAACGTGATGGGTTGCTCTGATTTTAGTTGATGCAATTATGATTCGCTTAGCAAGACGCTCCTTGGGATGGACTTAGATTTTCGCTATTCTAAAAGCTGCACTATTGTTATTTTTTTTTTTTTGTTAGCCTGTTATAGTGTCCCACTGCTGGGCAAAGGCCTCCCCTCTTGACCTCCACAACTCCCGGACCGGCGCAATGTCAGGCCAGTCCTTTGCGTACACGTCCAAATCGTCCCGCCATCTCCTTCTTGGTCTGCCTCGTCGTCGCTGGCCGTTCTCCGGCACCCACCAAGTGACCGTGTGAGCCCATCTTTGTGGGTGCATGCGACAGACATGTCCAGCCCAGTCCCATTTTAGCTTAGCAGTCTTTTTCCCAACGTCGGTTATGCGTGTTTTTGAGCGCAGCGTGGTGTTCCGGATTTTATCTAGCCTTTTCACACCTAATATGCTGCGCTCTATTGCTCTTTGGCAAACCTTAAGCTTGGACTTTTGACTTTCGGTCAGAGACCATGTTTGGGCACCGTAGGTTAGGACGGGCAGGATACACATGTCGACGAGTTTTCGCTTAAGTGTTAACGGAAGGTTTCCCTTCATAAGCTCTTTCATGGACCAGTAGCTCTTCCAGGTATTTTCGATGCGTCTTTCGACTTCCTTGTCTTGCCTATTACTGAAAGAGACTATCTGGCCCAAATAGATATACTCGTCAACATATTGTATTACCTGCCCATCAACCATCACCCTAGGTTTCGTGCTATTTGTCATAAGTTGGGTTTTTGACCTATTAATCGCTAGTCCAATCTTAAGGCTTGCCGTGCTAAGATCTTGCAGCATTAATTCGAGGTCTTGGGCTGTTTGGGAAAAAATAACAATGTCGTCAGCGAACCGGAGATTAGTTAATCTCCTGTCACCAACCACTATGCCTCTGTTCTCCCATAAGACTGCTAAGCTTTTAAAAAGATCTTCGAGGGCATTGGTGAATATTTTGGGAGACAGCGGGTCGCCCTGTTTAACGCCTTTTTCTATAGGAAAGGACTGACCTGACTATTGTTATAATGCACGAAATTATTTCGAAGGATATGAAGGAGGAAATCGTTTTAGTGCAGCATGATTTTGACATGATTAACTAATACAAAAAATCAAAAATTACAAAGTGTTGGTTTTTCTATCGGTACCTACATACCCAATGTTCTTAAAATTGATCAAGAAGTAAACTCACTGCGTAAAACTTACTCGGAAAACATTGTGAGGAAACCTGCTCACACCTGAGAACAAATTCTATGATGTGCGTGAAGTTCCCAATCGTCACTGGGCCCGTGAGGGAATTACGGCCCATTCATTCATTTCATTCTGTGAGGAGTCCTGTGCCCTGCAGTGGGATGTATATAGGCTGGGATCATGATGACAACACTTTCGCTTTCAGCTTAGCATTATCGATTTCCGATAGTGCTACAATAATAAATACATACCTACTTTGACGCGTCTACACAAATGTTAAAGGTCCAACCGAGACTTCGCGCACAGCTTCGCGCGACCGGCGGCGCAACAAGAATTTTTATAACCCCGGCGCCACACATAGCACAAATGTTTCAACACATATTTGAACACATATTTTCACATGTGAAGCACCGGTATTTGCTTATTTGTTCAATAGAACAACCATACAATCAACCATAGATCAAATATGTGTTCAAATATGTGTTGAAACATTTGTGCTATGTGTGGCGCCGGGGTAATACATTGCGTATGTTCTTCATTAATCGATTGGTGGTTAGCGTGTCGATTGAGCAATGAAAAGGGACTTTGCCTATTATGCCACCGGTTGCCAGCAGTCATATCTCGCCCGTACGTTCGTCACTCTAGCACCATCGTTTGGGCTGTGTGTCTGTCACTCAGTCAGTCATGGTACTGGCTTATTAGGTACTAGCTTTTGCCCGCGACTCAGTCCGCGTAGAATTAGTAATTTGGGCAGCTTATTTTTTATCCAATTTGCTTTTTCATCAATTACGGCTCTCCTTAGTTTCTTGATATAAAAAAAATTACCCCCCCCCCCCCCCGCGCACCCCCCTCCCAACCCAACCCCCCACCAAACCCACCGCACACCCGCGTTCAAATTCGCCACCGTACTCCAAAGTCAAGCGTGCCTATAGAAGTTTTACTTCAAAAACCCCCGATTTTGAAACATTCTTCCGCTCCGCTCCTATAGGCCTATAGCCTTCCTCGATAAATGTGCTATCTAACACTGAAAGAATTTTTTAGATCGGAGCAGTAGTTCCTGAGATTAGCGTGTTCAAACAAAAAAACCTGTTCGATAAATTCTTAAAATAGACGTATCATTCTTATTTGTGAACCGATTCAAATGAAACAAACACTAAATGTTAATCCAAGAAAATACCAACATATCAGTGAAAACCGCATCCTTCTAGGTTAAGCCGTTACTGAGATTAGCGCGCACAAACGCACAGACAAACAGACAAACAGATAAACAGACAAACAGACAATAATTCTAAAAATCATTGTTTTGGGTTCTATTGCGCTAATAAATAGCCCTAGTGACAGTTTTTCTCAAATATCTTCAATGTACAGACACCGACTTGTTACAGATTTATTATATGTATAGATAGATTGCCAATTTAAAGGTATTATATGTCCACCACCTTTGCCATACTTACTATCAATGATGCCACGTAATCAATTATCGAGTATGGTATGGTCAAGTAACAGCCAACCCGGCGGGAATGGAACTATGCCATAGCTGACCGACTCATAAAACCCTTACCTTTCTTCCCCAGGTGGCAACAACGCGTCTGCCGCTGCCGACGTTCTCGCCACGCGCGGTGCTGATGTACAGCGCTGCGGTGGGCGGCGAGGGCTCGGTGGCTCTGCAGCTGCGGGAAGCGGCACCGGGCGAGCTCGAGGCTGCCCGGCTCAGCTTGCACGACGACCGGCTCGCCATAGCGTGCCACGAGCCCGAACTGCTGGCGGATCTGCTGCACGCGGCTGGGGCGTCAGACATCGGTGAGTACTGCTGATAAGATTTCACTAGTGAGCTACATCTTCAGCCTCTCCAATTGCCATTAGAGATCTGTCGCTGGTCGGTTAGAAAAAAAGTAAAACTATGATATACGACTGAACGCTACAATCTAGCCGTCTTCAGATCTAGGTTAAACAGACCATTAAGTTTTGAAAACACCCACCCACCCATCGCACCCATTCGAAGCACGCTGAAGTGGTAATGGGCAGGCCTTATAACCCGAAGAACCGATAACCGTTGGGGTAGACGAGTTCTTGAGTGGAGACCACGGATTGGCAAACGTAGCGTGGGACGTCCTCAGACTCGGTGGAGCGCAAGGCGGCTGGCAACAGCTGGATGAGAGTGGCCGAGGATCGTGCTCAGTGGCGTGCCATGGGAGAGGCCTATGTCCAGCAGTGGACGAACATAGGCTGATGATGAAGTTTTGAACATGAAACTACCGTGAGACTCACTCATACTGAAATATACGGATATTCCACGTCTTTAATAGAGTTTACCTCGACATAATTGGGACTAATCCGTAACCCTTCTTCCCTTCTTCTTGTCTGCAGACAAACTTTTTATTAAGTTTCTTTACTTTTTCTCATTAAAAAAATAATTAGAATGCAAAATAAAATAAATCAATACAAAGAAGGTTTCTTACTTTTTTATGCTGGTAAACCTGTTTTCAGGTATTTGCGTGAAATATTAACAGTTATAGTATTAATATTCTAATACTGTTCTAATACTTCTATTCTCTTTCAAAAGTCACGTTTAGTCTAACTCAAACGGTCCCAGCTATTATATTTTTATCTTCGGAAGCCTAGAGCTGTGAAATTGCGCATAGTTTCTTTTATGGCAGGCGGATAGACCCCGCTTCCTCCGGGAGCGGGCTAAATGGCGTATGAACGATTTTTAACCTTTTTATATTTGTTGGGCATTGCGTGCCGTGAGTTATGGTGCCCTTTTACCTTATCTAGTTCAGTGGGTTACCTTATATAGTGCTAATTCCGACCGATAGATTCATACGAGAAATTTTAGGCATCATGTCGAGAAAAGATGCTAGCTAATGAAGGTTTACTGACTGGCGGAATGTCGCTAGATAGCGTTAGTATCGTTAGGTCTGTAATGTTGGACGTAACAGTCCTGCTTACGATTGGCTCATTTAGTAATAATCCAAATCCAAACGTGACACAAACGATTGTCAAACGGACCGCACGATAGGTACCTACCAGCGCCAACCAGCCTGTCACAGAAACCCCTACTGCTATATTGAAAGACTAAAAATTTGGCTCGTGCCTAAAATACTACGATCTCAAAATACCACATTTTTCAAAATACTACTACATTACTACATTACTATTTACCACATTAATTTGTAGTTTACCAGATTCTCGTTGCACCATATTGCAAAATTGAAGAGTATTCAAGGAAGTGATTGTTTGGTGGAATGTCTTATTTTGGACATGTGGTGGTAATGGGAGTCTAATAATAAGGCAATGTAGTATTTAGAAAAATATGTTAGTGGTATTTTAGGTACCTGGGGTCGCTTCCCAGCGCTGGTCTTTTTTCTGGGTTTTTCTGTGTGTCCATGTTTTAGTTTGTATTTAGTATGAAATATATGAATATCACGGGATGACCGTAAAAGTAAAAAATTTAGAGTTGAAAAATAAAAAATACAAGAAGACTCCAAAAACCAATGTTGGTATTTTAGGCACGAGCGAATAATTTGCACAAATGAAACTTCGTAATTCGTATAAACTAGTAATCGTGTCATTACCATAATATTAAGAAATATTAGAACAAAGTTTTATTTTGTATATATTGTAAATTTTATAGGTATAGTCCGGGTCGCCGTCATCGAAATAGATGTGGAGGACTATTATTATTATTATTATTATTAAGAAATATCTATTGTAATAGCGGTGCAGCCTTAGTTAATGAAGAACGCTGAAGAAGAGACTAAATATTACATAAGAATAAAAGTACAGTCAACAAAATTGGCATTCAGATGTCGTTTCCGCACTCAACTGGTTTTATTCGAGCACTGAGAAGAATCATGAAGAAGTATTCTGCAGCCCGCCGCTATCACAGTGCCTCAAATTACAGTGCGCCAGAAAATATTTTACTAAATATATGCGAGTATACCCCAACGGGGTAGCGAATGTGTGTGAGATGAGATGCTTCAGACTGCTTGAATTTCTAAATTTATTTGCTTGTGCACGCCTGTGCACGCCTTTAAACGTGCTGTCGCCAGCATGGAAAAACTGCTAATATCGTCTACCATGTGTCCATAGGGTTATATTACATCTCATGACTACGCCAGTGGATTCATATAGATCTTTACAAACTAATAATCTAACAAAGCGTACCTATCATAGTTTTTTTTGTGATCTGAAGTAAAATGCTATATTTAACTTGCTTCAAATTGTGTGATAAAAAAAATGTAGACCAACATAAAATGAGATATGTTTTACACAATTACTGTACGAGAAGTTCTATGTTTATGCAACATGAGCCGTATAATGCTACAAAATTTGCAACAAAATCCAAATCAGTTTCTCCTCTCAATTACTGTTGTCACTGCGCCAGACGTCCATATAACTATAAAACTACAATGGGTCCACTGCAGTTTTATCCACACCACTCCGGGCGCTGTCAAGTATTTTGAAATTCAAATATCGAATTTTGCATTTGAAACTGGCTCTGAGCACCTCCGGGGCTGGACGTTTTGCTTTCAGACATTTAGATCTGGTGATAGTCTCGGAACTAGGTCACTTATAGAGGGTACGATCAAAACATGGTACTGTTTCTGTGTGTACATAATTGCGATACGTTGAATTTTAAGTGGATGTGATCAATACGTTGACCAGACGAACCGTTTGTGACTAAATAACCTTGACATCGATTGACGAAGCTTATTAGGGATGGTGATTTGTGGATTGTATCCAAGCATGTTGCGGATTTTATTTTGTATATTTACTGACGAAGTCTGTTGCTGGTTTCATTATTAAATATTGGTTGACGAATAATATAAATTTAAAATTAAAAATAACCTTGTTGATGTTGTCAATGTGAAATGACAAAATAAATTTAAAAAAAAAACATTCCAATCAATCATCAAACAAGGATTTAATAAAATAATAATATAAAAAAAACTACTAAACCTGTCTGGGGTACGTGGTGGTGGTTGGGGTTCTCCCGTGGTAACAGAATAATTTCATATTTGCTTAAATATGGTTTATTGAAGTAACCTAATATTTTCAGTACTTACAATTGAACAAGTAACGCCTCATCACAATGCTATGTATAAACATAATAACACATTTAGCAATAACTCGTGACCACGGCCACAACGTCGAAGTCGCTGAAACGTCGAGTTAAATATTTGTTTGGGTGATAAATCCCATTTAGTGTAATATTAATAATTTCAAAGTCAGTTTGACAGAATCATGGATTTATTGAACTACAACAGGCAAAAAAAATGGACATGAAATTAAGTTTGTTGACTGTATGCTACGGCGTAGCTAAGGATGACGTAGCACTTGCTACAAGTTGCTTTCGCCGTATAATTTAAAAAAGAAGTATTTAAAATTTTATCCTCAAATAGCCTGCATAGTAGACATGCAGCGTGTATTTTTTTACTAAAATTATTACAACAAATATTTTAGTAGATTTTTTAATAAAAACTCGTCTCGTGGACTTTGAGTCTCCTTTACTTTAGAAATTAAGAATATTAAAACGAGCACACAAAGGCGCCTTGGAAAAAGTCTATTGAAGCTACATAATCCGCTTAGAACAATGAAAATACTTGATCAGCTTCCTGTACGTCGTTGGTCGGCATTATAAAAATGGGTAAAATGGCTGCACAGTGTAAGTGTTGAGCAGTTCATCTTTTTATCTATTATTACCCGTTTTGAATATCTTAAATAAAGGTTACATGGAAGTTTTTTTTTTATATAATTAGATGATTGACGTTTGTTTTTGAATTTTGTTTTTGGATACTTTTGTAACACGTTGTTAAATACCGGAGCTGCAAGCGTTCAAGACACCTACTGCAACCACATACCATCAAGCGGTATGTACGCTTGTTTGCCAGCGACGTTATAAAAAAAAACTTAAAAGTTTCTTGATTTTCACACTTCTCTTTATCTCATCCACTATCTTTAACCGAGGTAAAATCGAAACTTTTCCAAAATATTACGGTGGTTAAAGCGAGTCTAGTTGAATTGGTCTTCATTACAATTTGCCCCCTCGGGTGCCGCTTGCACGGCGCGACGTCAACTTGTCAAAATTCACTTGGAACTCGCCTCAATCTCGCTTAAAAATGCAAACTCATGCAAACGAGCTCTGAAGGTCCCTTAATTGAATTAGAGGTCCTTAAACGGACGACGCCAATGTCTCGGTTCAAATTAAAAATATTGGTACACGTTTTTAAGTATTTATACAGAAGTGCTTTACTGCGTTAGGTAAATTAATGGTTGAAATAACATTGCAACTCACAAATCTTACAATGGAATTGCTGGCTTAAATAACTGATTGCTTCAGACGTTGATTTTTGCAGATCCATACCGTTGACCTACTGAAAACAATACTTATTTATAATAGTACTGATAGAGTTTTTGTAGTCATTTTGATCTTATTTTAGGTTCCGTTAATATGAATATCACCGCCCTAATTACACGATAGCATGGTATGACAACAACATAACATAAATCGTATCGCAATAAACATTATTGGTAATGAATGAACATAGATGTGTAATGTGTACTAAATAATTAATTATGTAATTACTATTTAATCAGAATTCGATACTAAACGGGATAAATCTATACGTTATCTAAGCTGTAGGTATTTCCCATGTAAATATGCCAGAATTCCATTAGCAGCCCCGGAGAGTGTTTAAATAACATACGGCAAACAAGTTCATTATCCCTTCAGTGTACATTAGCCGGAATAATTTATATAAACTTTTCAACTGCTATAATTCGGCCATTGAATGCGGTTGGCATCGTTAGCATCACATATGTTAAAGTATTAATGAATTATAGTACCAAGTTTTGATATACCCGCAAGTTTCCTCATTTTGGTGGTACCTAGAAAGCGGTTGTCAAAAGTGCATGAAATACAAACAGAGAAATTTCTTGTTACGAGTACTAGTTCTTTTCGGGCGTGTTTAAGTTTATCTGTGCCTTTTTTAGCGAGGCATAAAATGACCGCTTCAAAAGAGACTAAAAACAATGTGCGTTTCTATAAGTTAATATGACAAACGTCCACAGATTTGTGATTTAACATTAGTCAAACTGCATAAGCAATGATTAATTAATAAATCTGTAGTAGGTATCAACTATAATGTTTAACTTACTATAAAATAATTTTTCCTACTCCTGTACTTTTATCTGGTTTTAACATGGTCGCGAACAAATATATAAGAACATCGATAATATGACTTCAGAAAGTCTATACTTAATCTATTCGCCATAACAGCACTCGTGTCGTAATGTCGTTATTACGATACACCTAGCTGCCACATAATATTAAATGTAGGGTACACTCAACACTAAAGCCCAGTTTAGACCTGCTGAGTTGAGTAGAGTAGGGTACAGTCGGGTACAGTAGGGTAAAATAGGGTACAGTCGGGTACAGTCGGGTACAGTAGGGTAAAATAGGGTACAGTCGGGTATTGTAGGGTATAATAGGGTACAGTTGGGTACAGTAGGGTAAAAAAGGGTACAGTCGGGTACAGTAGGGTAGAATAGGGTACAGATGGGTACAGTAGGGTAAAATAGGGTACAGTCGGGTACAGTAGGGTAAAATAGGGTACAGTAGGGTACAGTCGGGTACAGTAGGGTAAAATAGGGTACAGTAGGGTACAGTCGGATACAGTAGGGTAAAATAGGGTACAGTAGAGTACAGTCGGGTAAAGTAGGGTACAGTCGTGTACAGTAGGGTAAAATAGGGTACAGTAGGGCAGCGGTTCCCGAAAGGTGGTCCGCGGAACCCTGGGGTTCCGTGGAAGGGCAATAAGGGTTCCGTAAAAAATATTTTCATGTGCGGTGAGCAACGTTGTTCGCGCGCACTGACCTATTTTACCTATTTTAAGGACCTATTTTAAGGTGTTATCAAAGAAGGGTTCCGCTAGGAAAAATGTAATCAATTAGGGTACAGTAGGGTAAAATAGGGTTCAGTAGAGTACAGTCGGGTACAGTAGGGTAAAATAGGGTAAAGTAGGGTACAGTCGGGTACAATCGGGTACAGTAGGGTAAAATAGGGTACAGTAGGGTACAGTAGGGTACAGTCGGGTACAGTCGGGTACAGTAGGGTAAAATAGGGCACAGTCGGGTACATTAGGGTAAAATAGGGTACAGTAGGGTACAGTCGGGTACAGTCGGGTACAATAGGGTAAAATAGGGCACAGTCGGGTACAGTAGGGTATCATAGGGTACAGTAGGGTACAGTCGGGTACAGTCGGGTACAGTCGGGTACAGTAGGGTAAAATAGGGTACAGTAGGGTACAGTCGGGTACAGTTGGGTACAGTCGGGTACAGTAGGCTAAAATAGGGTACAGTCGGGTACAGTCGGGTACAGTAGGGTAAAATAGGGTACAGTAGGGTACAGTCGGGTACAGTAGGGTAAAATAGGGTACAGTAGAGTACAGTCGGGTACAGTTGGGTACAGTCGGGTACAGTAGGGTAAAATAGGGTACAGTAGGGTACAGTCGGGTACAACAGGGTAAAATAGGGTACAGTTGGGTACAGTCGGGTACAGTAGGGTAAAATAGGGTACAGGTGGGTACAGTCGGGTACAACAGGGTAAAATAGGGTACAGTTGGGTACAGTCGGGTACAGTAGGGTAAAATAGTGTACAGGTGGGTACAGTAGGGCAAAATAGGGTAAAGTAGGGTACAGTCGGGTACAGTCGGGTACAGTAGGGTAAAATAGGGCACAGTCGGGTACATTAGGGTAAAATAGGGTACAGTAGGGTACAGTCGGGTACAGTCGGGTACAATAGGGTAAAATAGGGCAGAGTCGGGTACAGTAGGGTATAATAGGGTACAGTAGGGTACAGTCGGGTACAGTCGGGTACAGTAGGGTAAAATAGGGTACAGTAGGGTACAGTCGGGTACAGTTGGGTACAGTCGGGTACAGTAGGGTAAAATAGGGTACAGTAGGGTACAGTCGGGTACAACAGGGTAAAATAGGGTACAGTTGGGTACAGTCGGGTACAGTAGGGTAAAATACCCTATTTTACCCTACTGTACCCAAATGTACCCTACTGTACCCAAATGTACCCTACTGTACCCTATTTTACCCTACTGTACCCTACTGTACCCCACTTTACCCTACTGTACCCGACTGTACCCTACTGTACCCTATTTCACCCGACTGTACCCTACTGTACCCGACTGTATCCCATTTTACCCTACTTTACCCGACTGTACCCGACTGTACCCTACTGTACCCTATTTTACCCTACTGTTCCCGACTGTATCTCATTTTACCCTACTGTACCCGACTGTACCCTACAGTAGGGTACAGTACAGTACAGTAGAGTCGAGTCGTAGGAAAAATATTGTATGCAACGGTGTATAATTTGGTCTTAACGGCTCGTGCCGTCTTCCATTGCGATACTCGCATTCGCTCGTATCGCAACTCACGTCACTCGCCTTTTAAGACCTCACTTATACAACAGTTGCATAAAATACTAGAAAATGCTTGGTGATAAATAACACAGTTTTTACGACCTCAAATACTTCGTCATCGCGAGCGTAATGAGTTCATGTTTCTGCCAGTCATTCCGGTGTGCACTCTACGTAGATATGTTTAAATTAGTATAGTTAAACGCGAGTCACGTAATCCAGGGGATTTTCAATCCGTTGCGAAGTTTTGGGATCCTACGTAGCCTCGAAAGTAGGGAAGTAACAGAAGCCGACTCAATGATAGTGAATTATTGAGGCATGTATGGAGCAGGGATCTACATTGTTTTTGGGAACTGAACAAATTTGAATAGAATTTAAAAATTCTTGGCCTCTGCCTTTTCTTTACTTATTTATTTCATACTAAATACAAATTGAAACAATTGGTGTTGAAAAATAAAAATACAAAAAGACTCCAAAAAAACAATCTTTACTTATTTACTTTACCTTACAGGATTACTTAGCAGACTCTATTGTTAGAAGTATCTTGTCATGCTACCTGTATTATACTTTGTGTGATTGCCATTGCTTTGTGTAATTACTATTTTATCAAGCTAGTTTTTCCGGTTTCGAATGTAAATACCAACGTAATTACTTTTATTTATGTAAACGTGAATTTATTTACTCATATTTCTACACTACAATAAATGTTTGTGCCCTTGAAAATCTTACAGTTTGTGATAAGAATTTTAAAGTTATAAGTATTCTCTTTATTCTAGCTAATTGCACCAATCTCATAAAGAAAACTGAGAAAGTCTTTGCAGGCAAAGAAAGAATTGCTACTTAATATTCTTTAATGGAGATTCATTACGTTGTTAAATTTGAAATCTTTTGCGTAAACGTGTCAAAACGCGCTCTATTCAGGGCTAAACAATTTACAAAATGTATGACTAAAAGGTAGTTTCGCATATTTTATTCAGTGCCGGGGAACAAGCACTTAGAAAGATGAATTGTCACTCTGGCGAATTGTTCTCTTCGGAGCGGGCGAGGCGCCGACTGAATGCTGTGGCCGTTACCACAGATCACTTTCAACAGGTTTGTAAATTAAAATGAAGCCTTGAGTAACGTTGTAAATATAACATAAAATATCTAAAGCAACTAAGCCACGTAGACATCGGTAACTCGTGGCATTTAGGTAGCATTTGAAGTTTCTGACAGACTAGTGAAGTGACTATGGTTCTCTGTACGACTCGAGCAAAGAAACCAATTACAAGAAATCTTTTCAACCATTTAATATTTGACTTTCGTGATAGACAATAAATATTTGTTCAAAATTTTTAGAAGTTATCCTACGTCTCCTATTTGAGTGTGTTGGTTAAAAAAGTTTTTGTCATAAATTTCATTTTTATTGCTAGCTTTTTTGTTGACTGTACTTGCATTTTCATCCAACCTACATAAGTATATCAAATTTCAAGCCATTCTGACCACTGGAAGTGGGTCAAAATCAGCTTCCAAAATTTAACCCGTACTTACATACACACATAGGTACATTGCAAGCTAAATAAAAGCTTGTAAAAAGCATTCTTGCGTGAGTTTGTTGGTGTTCTCTTTGATTTCAACTTCTTTATTTTGTAATAAGCTATTAAAAATTACTATTGTAAGATATCCTAGATTTTTTGATAATGTCTTTTTTTAGCTTTTGATAAACAAGTTTACCTTTTGGATGTAGTCTCGGTAATAAATGTGACGTTTCAATTTTAAAGAATTATTTTATCTTATCTGAAAAGACACTTGAAAAACGTGTCTCATCACTAGTGCTACCTAATTGCCACGAGTTACCGATGTCTACGTGACATGACGAATGTTCAATAGGTATGAAAGTTGAAATAAAATTAAAGTCAAAAGTTTCAGATAAAAATGTAATAGTCAAATTATTCTCCTTGAGTTTGAAGCGGTAAAAAAATTATGCAATATTTTTCGAACCAGGTGTGATATTCGATTAAAGTTTGGAAATCGTCTGTTTAATTAACGGTTCGGTAGATAATTTTGATAATTTAATTAAAAAGGCAGTTGAGATTTTTCGGGATTCAAACTCGAGGAGTATGCTAAAGTTGAACAAGCATAGTTGAAATATTCATGATAGTTTGAGTACCATTACCTACTGAGGGATCTTCGATTTGCCTATGAAGCGCATTAAGTGAAGTAGTTAAACTTTCACAGCCTTCACTTGACCCGGATTAGTTTCATTAGTTCCGATTAAGCAATTTTAATTAGTACCACTCTTCAGAGAGTTAAGAAAAATCAAGTTTTCAATTCGGGTGTTTATCAATTTCGTATTTACCTAATATGTGTGATGTAGATTGCATAAAATGACTCTAGTATTCTAGCCAAATTACTTTGCACAGACATGGCGAAACAGGTTTTCGTTTTGCCATTTTGACTATGAAACCTTAAATTAAGCAATAATAAACAAGTCTCATCGGACCTACCTATAACCCACGGAGTCAGCAAGCGCCACTTAAATCTCAAATATCTAGCAAATGACATTAGCGTGCGCGAATCACAATCGGACCCGCATAAATTCGCATGGGCCTGCTTTGGTGTATTAAATTTTACGACAAACATGAACCCTCGTATAACTTTGTTAATAAAGGTTGCAGTATATCGGAGCCAGATGCCGGCCTGTTTTGACAAAGTGTCGAGGGCCGCACCTCACTTAACCGGTGTATACCGCCACCGCCGAGGGGACAGCCCACCTTAGACCTCCAAATTTATAAGCACTAGACAGTCTCATGGATTGCCTAGCTAAAGTTACGTGCGCATAAAATTCCGGATTAGCTATCTAGTTCCCCTACTTTGAAACCGCTCGAGAGCATCAATTTATGTGGAATTTAATTTAATGACTTTAAAGTATTACGGTAAAGTAATTATAACAACTGGCGGAATATCAGACCTACGTTAACTTTAAATGAGCCTTCTATTTAACACTAAGCGACCATAGGATTTCGTTGCCAGAGCCGTCAGGTGGAATCATTATTGCCAAGGTTTTCACCCTGAATTTGTTTTATGAATGTAGCAGTGGCGTTCATCTAGTATCCCATTTATCTTCATGAAATTTTATCCAATAATCCGCAGTAGCCTGTTGAACATTTTCTACTTTTTTTACTTCAGTTTTTCTCCGAATTAGTTTTCATGTTATATTAAAATATCACAATAACTCTGTGCTATTAAGAAACCCAAGGGCTTTCTGCTTAACACAGAGCTATGATAGTTTTCTATGAACTAGTGTTTCGATAAGTAAATGCCACGTCAGGCTTACTCTGGAGCGGGCAAGATCAGCTGTAAGTGAGTAGCGTTGAACTCCTGTTTTATGCAGATAATGTGGATCTCATCAATGCAAACACGAACGTGTTTGCGAAATTCGAAGTAGAAATTGAATTTCCAGCCAAAGTATTTTCCGTTTTCGAAACAGTAAAAATATTAAAGAATTCCGCTATATTGATTTCGAATCACATTACATTTAAAAAGGCCCTAAAAATACATAAACTAACAATTTAGATCATACAAAAACAGCCATTAACCTCATTATAATAAAATTCATAAAATAATCATCTCATTTTATCGTGTCAACTTACCTAAAGGAAAAGACTTAAGGTAAGGACACACCAGAGAGTAAGATAATGAAAATTAAACGCATTATCGGCTTGTGATGTCTATCAAGGTTTAAATTATTTCAATGGCAGATATGTTCGTTCTCTATTATTTTAAATATGACAGTTTTTTTGGTTTGTCTGTGGTTTAATTAGGCATATTACTCGTCGCATTGATTTGAATGAAATTTTGTATAAGTATAGATAGACCATAAACCGGAGAGGGTAAAGAATAAATGTTATGTCAGAAAGCCAAAAAGTTCTCGCTGAATCGATTTTCCGCATATGTTGTAGATCATTACTTAAAAACCGTTGTTAAAGTGTAAAACTTAAGTAAAGATAGTAGTTGTGTTGCGTTGACACTTCAGTCACATTTTGGAATGTCACATTTAATTTTCATTGATTTATCTGCTCCAAATTCAGCGCAAATTAAATCTAGGGCATAAACAAGTACCTATAAAATGAGATGTTATTTTCTTTACTAACAACTTATTATAAAGGTACTTTATACTATACAATAAGAACTACTACTATAGGTATTATAAGATACTTAACTTGTTATTCTCTTAAATAACATTTTATATAATATTTTATAGGTACTTGTTGTATAACTTCTTAGTCATCAAAACGCTTTCCACTTTTGCCGTAACTTTAGGGTCAGTTTCCACCGAGTATTCATAATGACGTATACTCTCAATGAAATATGCCATATCTCGTCGCATCTCGGTGTGAACTGACTCTTAGTCTTATGAAAAGTGTACTTCGCGCTATCAGATGTCATAATTGTCTTACGCAGGTTTGCGCAAAGGCTTTAAAACTAAATGAGACGGAGCATGAGGGTCACGGAATTTATTTATGCGGCGCAGTAATTTTGTCACTTTCACTTGCGACGGGAGATATGGCACAGAAGGTTTTAAGTAAATTAGGGAAGTTTATTATTGGATTTGAAAATGTCAACGTCTGTGCTTGTTAGTGGTCATACTTAATTACCTAACATGGCGAAAAATATTTTAATATTAGTCATGACATGCGCCTACCGCCTGAAGGCTGCTAACGTGATTCTGACTCTTCAAATTTTTTGAAAAATATTTTTTTTTTTAATTATTTTTGTGACTACGTCAGTTAAAATCTGTGAAATTGGATATTCTTATGTTGAATTAGAGTATATTATTATATTAAGTACACTTGCTTGCCTTTCACGAAAATCTTACAGGCACATGTAACCTATTTTAACTAAGTAAATTGATCTACGTAGAGATCTAAAAACAACTTTAAGATTACGTATATTTGTCCTATCACGACATAAACCGTATTTTTTTTTATTTCCGTTAGTTTTAAGTGGACATTCAACAGATCAAATTAAATTAATTTGTCTAAGACATTAATGTCCTCTTATTGCTTATTTGAAAAGATAAACAAGATTAAATTTCACTAATTATCCAAGTTACAGTATGTACAACTAGGCTAAGCTGTGCTGTCAAAGTAAAAACACTCATATTTTACAGTAGACCTAGACCGTTTAAATGAGTCCTCGGCCGCGCGGTACAGGGGCTGGGGGGTAGGACGACTCATTTAAACGGTTTAGCTATAACTTTTTATTCCTCTTAAGACCATATACCATGACTGCGAACTCACAGGTGAAAAAGAAAAAAAAATCGATAAAGCAAAAAGTTAATTACTTTAGGTATAGTTTCTATTAATGTACTAGATCATTTGTCGAGATAATGCAAATAAATAAAAAACACGGTGAAAATAAAAAATAAACAAACGGTAATATCAGGTGCTATCAAATTAGGCACCAATACTATCTTTTAAGTTACCTGATATCAAAACAATTAAATTTAAATTGAATTAATACGGCATAAAATTTTTAACTTGATACATAATAAGTGTATCTAACTGAGATAACGCTGAAAAATATAATGCATTAACTCGATTGTTTTAATCAGAGTTATTTAATTTGAGGTGTCCATCTCAGTATACGCATTGAGTTTACAATTTAACTTCAACAAAGTGTAAAAATTCAAAATGTTATCAGACTAAATTTTTAAATTGAGATTTATTTGTCAGCATAGTTAATGCTAGGAATACTAATTAGGTACTATCAAGCGCGCAGGCTGGTGGCTATCTAACATTAGTGATGTGCAACACAAACTATCCAAGTCTCGACGTTGTAGCTATGTATGGGAAATCCAAAATTTATCTGAAAATTCAATTTTAAAAAATGATTTTTATTGATATTAAGTACACATTTTTTTTTTTTTATGATATAGGGGGCAAACGAGCAGACGGATCGCCTGATGGTAAACGATTACCGTCGCCCATGGACACCTGCGACACCAGAAGAGTCACAAGTGCGTTGCCGGCCTTTTAGGTAGGAGTACGCTCTTTTTTTGAAAGCTTGAAGGTCATATCGGTCCGGGAATACCGCAGCAGGAACCTCATTCCAGAGCTTTGCTGTGCGAGGCAGGAAATTTCTGGAAAAACGCACAGTAGAAGACAACCAACCATCCAGATGGTGAGGATGGAAGTGTTGTCGCGTAGGGCGGTGGCGGAAGGGTGCGGCAGGGATCAACCCGAATAACTCCTCGGAGCACTCTCCGTTGTACATGCGATAGAAGATGCACAGTGAAGCTACATCTCTACGCAGCGCCAAGGAATCAAGCCCATCAGAAGTTCGTTGGCAGCCGACTATTCGAGTCGCTCTCCGTTGTATGCGATCCAGAGGGAGAAGCTGGTACCGGGGAGCCCCCGCCCACAGATGAGAGCAGTATTCCATATGTGGGCGAACCTGCGCCTTATAAAGCTGAAGGCTACACATGACTAATGCTAGGTAGCCACCAAACTGGCCGCTTGATAACGGGGTCTACTAATTACACGACTACGGCAAAGCTAAAAGGAAGTGTAATAGTGTTGTTGCGATAGCGATAGTTTCGCTATCCCTAGTTTGACCTTGAAAAATAGTCGATAATGCGATAGTACTATCGAAAATATCGACATGCTGCAATACTATCGATACTATCGATAGTTTCACGTTTAAAAAAATGATACTATCGGCTATCGATAGTATCATCAAGGGTCGATAGTTTCGATAGGACTATCGATAGTATGACTGATTTTCAAGACTATCGCTGTCGCAACAACACTAAAGTGTAATGATTTTAGCAGTCTATGTATGGTTGCATTTAGGTTTGTTCCACTGTAGCGTCGAGACTATTCATACGATTTTAATAAATAAGGTATCAATCGATTCATTATTCTGTATAACGTTTAGGATTTCACCTTGTATATTTCTGTCAGCACCCAAAAACTTATTCCCATATTAAATTGATTCCAACTAATAACCAGAAACTTGATCGCTTGTCAAGTTCAAATGATGTAAGAGAATTCCACAACTTATGAAAAAAGCTGTGCTATATGTAGTTTTGTCTATCCCAACCGAGTCCCCATTTCATATAGGGGCCTGAATCGCCTCTACATTTACACACATTAAAACTACATCCCAACTTCTACTTGAGGCTTAAGAGGAATTTAAACTTGCTCCCCATTGTGCTGTTTATTTATAAACATATTGTATTGAGTTACTGTGTTGTTGAAATTGAAAATTGGTGGTCCTTGAAAGTTAACAAGAGTTGTTTCGAGTGTTAGAGTAAATTTAATTTATTAATATATTTTCTCTCGTTTTCTGGGTTCTAAAGAATCAATTTAAGTATTTCAATACTAAAACATTAACACTTTCACTGTGGGAAACAATTTGGAAGACTTTAAGCCAGTGCGTCGTAGAGTATTATAAGAACCAACAGACACCTTTTTTCAGTGCTTTTGGGGGATAAAATAGCCTCTTTTACATCTGCGTGGATAGGTTGAATGTTGGTGATATTTGAATTTTAATATACAGGGTAATATTTTGAACGTGATACAAATTTAGTGTATTATTTACTCAATTGTTGAAATTGGTCATACTTTGTTGAAGTTAAATTATGAACTAAATGTATGGGCGCCTCAAATTTAACAATACTAATTGTAACAACTTTGCTGGGTAAATGCATTATGTTGTCTAGCATTACCTAAGCTAGAAACACTAATTTTGTATCACGTTCAAAATTTCATCATGTATAACCATAGAGTTGCTCTTGGCACAATTAAATTCGTAAGTAGATGCCTTAATTCAAAAATATTTAAATATATGGTGTTTGTGAAGTTCCCGATCCGCACTGGGCCCGCGTGGGAACTACGGGCCAACCCCTCTCATTGTGAGAGGAATCCTGTGCCCTGCAGTGTGACCTGTATAGGCTAGAATGATGATGATGATGTGCAAAACTATCGGATAAAGTTTGAAACACAGCAAATGCTATCCTTATTTCATACTAAAAGGGTTCTTAAGTAAACCGCTTAAAAGAAATTATGAACATAATTTAAGTGCAAACCTGAAGTCTTATGAAGAATATAAAAGAACTATCATTAATTTGTTAAAGCTGACGTTTATGTAAAGAGCCAAGTTTCAATGAAGTTGGTCGATACACGCCGTACTGCACCCTGCAATAATTTCATGACCTCGCGCGTCGCCATTTCAACTTTTAAGGTAAACGTCCCTGCGCTCGACACTGACCCATCACATGGCACCTTCAATCTTATACCATAGTAAGAGAGATGACAGATGGGTGTTATCTACTGAGCATTGAGGTGTCGAGCATTGGTACGTAAACATTATATATTGTTAATACTCCACTTTCTGTTGTTCCAATTGTTTATTAAAGTAACGTAGAAAATTTTGAATACTCTGATTTTCTATAAAAAAGAGATCATATAATTTATAAGGGTGCTTCCATATCTGGCAAATGCGCGGCTATGCAAACCTTTCATGATTTGCTCTTAAGAGGCGCACCAAACAATCGCAGTAACGGCACGCGCGCAGCGCGTGTGCAGCTCGCGAGCGGCTTTATTGCAAGCTGCGAATTCACCGCGCATTCGCTAGATGTGGACGCACCCTTAAACAAGGTCGATGCCAAATCATTCGTTCATATTTCATGAAGCGGTATGTTCTCAAACTCAAACTCTTTATTGCATTAAATGTTATGTTCGTTTATGTATAGCAAAAGCAATTGCTAAAATAAGGAGATATATTTAAGTATTTATTTTTTTCGCTTCAGGCTCCCGTAGCCCTCAAAGTTATTGCCGACATTCAACATGAAACAAAAATACGAATAAAAAAGACATCGCTAATTAAATATATCGCCAGCGTTCTATTTGACAAAAACATAACAAGGGCCACTCGTTTTCGACCTATTTTCTCCCTACTACGTCTGGGACAAAGGACGGGGCGGCTTCTTGAGATAATAATTTTAAGGAAACTGCCTGAGAGTTTTTTCATAAAATAACCAAGAGGAGAAGCGGGGCATTCGCCCGACCGCCAAAGGGAAATGCGGGCCCATAAAGTTGCAAATGAAGTAATATCGTGCTCGACCTGACTTACTGCCGAAAACTTGCGCGGCAAGTGCTGCCGCCGCGACCTGCGAACACAATACAGCACCGCTCCCAATTTGTACACGCTATTTACTTAGTGTCATTTAATTAAGCTGAATAAATTGGCTGAGTGCCTTCACCAAGCGTGGCGGGCTTGTTGGCTCGAGCTGTAATTAATATTGACCTAATACAAAGTTCTCCGGCCACAATTATAGCATTTGTCACCCGATATGAAACATGGATTTAAATACCCAATTAACCCATACCCAACATTTAAATTAAATAATCTAGCAAAAGTTATTTAAAACATCATCTACAAGAGATTTCAGAGCAGAAATCGTTTTCGAAATATTAAATACCATTTTTCCACGAGGCGATCGCAGATTTGTTGGGAGTTAAAAGCTGTCATGTGTATCATACAGAAGCTTTGTTTGGTATGGCCACGATTTCCACAAAGCCAACTGTTTATGCAATTTTCTGAATAGAATTCCGCACGATTTAAAAGAAAAATTGCTATCACAACGTAGTTGTAAAAAGTGATTTTTATTTCTTTATGCGAGTTTTGCTTTACTTATTTGTTTTCCTCGCTCACTTTCCCTTTAAAGCTAATTAATTAGGATATCAACTACGTTTAACTTAATTCCAACTCGTGCTCGACGAACCTTGAAAGATTCTATATCTAAATTGAGCTTCCAATTAAGCAAATCCTGTAAAACAGGTATTACGTTAATAGGTAGTCAAGGATCACACCGAAGAGCTACTTGAGTCTGAAATAATTAGGAGAGAGCAGCGGCAACGAACAAGGGAATTGCTCAAATGTCATAAATAATTTATAGAGATTCGAAGTCGCACAAGTCTTAGCTCTTTGGCAGTCGAGCGCGGAAGCTTTTTGCAACCACTCCCGGAAGTCAATTACGCTGCTTTGGTATCCTTATTTATTTAATACAATTATAACCATATTTGAGACAAAGAAAATTGATATTACTTTGGTATCACAAACAAAGCGATCGGATGTCCTACTAACCCGACAGCTACCACTCCATCAGTTTCAGACACATCGGTAATTATTTCGATCGATTTATAGGTACCTAATAGTATAAACTGTTTATAAAGGTATTTTTATAAATTTAGGTTATAAAATACAATACGATACAAAATATCTTCTTAATTGAATACCACAAAGCAGTACAGCGAATTAACACAATGAAAAATTATAAAAGACGATCTCTTCCAGATGACGAAAAGAGACAGAGAAGAGAAATTAAAATTAATAATATTAAAAACATAAAATTCTAATATATAAAACAAATAAATACCTACATACAATACGTTTACTTTTAGTTTACCACTGACAGATGGCTTGCCTTCATTTCATTTCCAACTTTAACACCGTACAAATAAAGTAGCTATTACGAAATCTGCAAACGTGGGTAACAGTATTATTCTAAAATTGGCTTTATTTGTAGGTCGTTAAAGTTAAATATGAAATGAGGGCAAACCATCTGTCAGTGGTAAACTTTATGTAATTTTACTGTACAAGTGTACATACATTTAATACTTACACAATACAATGTACATTACCTATAGTAGTTATAAATCAGTTATACATGTCAAAAGGCCAGGAAATCTATTAGAAAGAAATTAAAATAAAGAAGACGAAAGAGAACAAAGAAGGAGCGAAGGTAGAAAGAGCAAGGGAGAAATAGTGAGCCTTAAGGAGGTTTTTGAAAATCGAGGTTGATAGACACAGAAAGAAAATTTCAATCAGAGATGAATTGATGAACTAGGAAAAGAGTGGTAAATCGTAATACATTGTACTTACTTTTAAATTGACAGTAAAGCATTCGGAATACGGTTTTATAACTCTTTCATTTTTTCACTAAATTCACGTACAAATCTAAAAATCAAAGACACCACTTTCCCAGCGCCAGTCCGGTCGTAAAGTATGGAGCATGGACATTTAAATTGTTAGTGTGCATACTTCCTAAAATACAGCGTGTGAATCGCTATCGTAGCGTAAACGACTAGCTTAACAATTCACATAGTGTAAGTATCTACATGACCCTGCAACACCCAAAATAGAGTAGCGCTAGGCAATGACATATTTTGTCCCCTTTATTAAGGGCTCCTACTTTCGTAAAGCTCAGTGATGCGATTAGTCCCGACTCAAATAGAGAGAGCACCTGAACATACATACGTAGCTCTACTACGCTTACATATATAATCCCAATCTCCTTTCTATGAAACATGATTCTGTGAATGCAACCGAGTATTCCCCATTCGCTTTGACGGGAATCGTTTCAGTGGTATATGAAGCGAATGGCAATATTGGCAATGTATAAACATATGTACCCACACATACATTTAAACACATAGATAGCCTTGACATAACAATGAGATTAAATCTGATTAATTATGCGGATTAAGGGATAAATTTGATATATGCTGGATGTTTCTAGCGTGATGCTTAGCGTACAAATATAACCTATAACTAATAGGTAATGTTAGACAAACTTGCGATATTCGATTTCTAAATGCAGAACAGTTAAGTGACGTTAAATGTAACAAATTAAAAGGAGCAAGATGTACTCATTATCATCGTCATCCTAGCCTACATACATCCCACCGTAGGGCACAGGCCTCCTCTCAGAAAGAGCCCACACAGGCCCGGTGCGGATTAGGAACTTCACACACAACTTTGATTTTTTTGCGAGTACGTCCAGGTTTCCTCACGATGTTTCCTTCTCCGTTAAGCTCATGGTAAATTTCAAATGTAATTTATCTCGGCTTGAACTCACGACCCTCTGCTTGAGAAGCCATGGTGAAACCACTAGACTACCGCGGCGGTTTACATCCAGATCCATTAAAAATAAGTCATTTGTAATAAGAAGTTGATGTGCTGTTCATTTAAACAGCCAAAATATTCATATAAAACAATGACAACTTACAATAATTTCATCGCGTACGTCAATCAATATTAAAAGAATGCTATAAAGAATGCCCTTATCAATAAAACTAAACTGAATTTTCCTAAAATTCAATCCATTTTTAAACATTTAAAAAGTAAACTAACACAGACGAAAATACTTTAAGATATCAGTTGCTCCTGCCACTACCTACGTCGTTCACTTCAGTCGCTTCTCACCCTTTCCTTCGTAAAACTAACATTAAATAGCCAATTACACTCGCAACGCTACTAACTAGGCAATGCAAAGGCATTGAATTATGTTTTCATTTGGTCAGATGGTGAACGCGACGGGCTAAGTGCCCTATTGGGAGCGGCTTCGCCGGAACCGGCGCTCGCCTCGGACGGTTCCGATAGCCTCCCTCTGCCCGATCATGAGAACGGTAAGTCGGATGATCGTACTGTTGATACTAATACTTAGATCTTGACTTCTACTACTTCTACCTTACCGATAGCCAAAATAACATTTATTTATTCCAAAATAAATAAATTTGCATACTAATCGAAAATTAGACAACGTATGGCTAACCTTTTTATAGCTTACATGCCTCATTCCTGGCCAAAGGACTCCTTTTTCTTTTTCCGCACATCTCTACTAACTTCTTTTAGATTGAAATAAATTACTGTTTAATACGTATATTTCTTAGTAAGTGGATTATATAACTATGCAATTTTCCGGGATATAAAATATCTTATATGTTAATCCAGGTTATAAACCATCTGTGTGCCAAATTTCATCAGAAAACTGTTTTAGCGTAAAAGAGTAACAAGCATCCACATATCCATCCATCCATACAAACTTACACGTTTATAATATTATCTCCTTTATGCGTACTGTGTCCCGACGGTTCTCGCGTCAGTTCGCACAAGTGACAGTCCCGCGAGTGCTATTTGTCATCTGCATCTGCAATCTCAAGTTATTTAAAGCGTTACATGGGCTCTAAATTACATGTGTGCCATACATCTTCAAACTTTGTAGCTAACTGCGTAATGGATTGCTTATTGTTGAAGCTTTTGGTGAATCTATTCGTCAGTGTGACTTAATGAAAAACTACTTTTAGACTTTTTAATTCTCTTCTTTTTTATGTGGGTCTATCTTTTCCAAACTTAATTGCGGCGTTTTGTCATTTGATTGAAGCCATGAAAGAGAAAATGTCTGTGTATTTTGGTTATTTATAGATCTAGAAAATGCTACCTATGTTTAATTTCAAAAATAACCAATTTTAAATTGATCTTGTTTACTCGGTTTTAAATTTACGTGACAAGAAAGATGGTAAACACATCATAAACTGCTGCTATCCGAATAACACACATTTGTATTTGAAAATGTTAGATAGTCTATTTTCATTAATTCTATTTTAATTTGTACTTTATTCTCTAGTCTGATTATGTGATGGGAAAATTAACTAGATATATTTACTATTACAAATCTAACTCAAGCTACTACATCAGCTGTTGCTTTAAATATACGTTCGCGTTGCGATTTCTAAGTTTTTTCTTGTTGAATAAAAATGAGTGCTACTAAAATTAGAAATATTGGAACTAAATTTACTCTATAACAGTGAATCAACGTTCAACAACAATATTTATAGTAAAATTTTATCGTCGACTTATGTAAGCCAGCAACACTACAGATCTCGCCCAGAGGTGGCTTTAGATACGTGACTCGAGGCTGACTAATGTACTCTGTCAGACGCCGCCGGCATGTTTTCTCCAAAAGGCTCGTGTGCGCTACAATGCTCTTTGTCATGTCTGAGCAAGAGCTAAACAAAAATCGTGCCGTGCTAAAAGCTGCAGATGTGCAACGAAATCAATATGACACCATCTCAATCTCATTGTTAGTTCACATTTGCAATAGTATCAGGACGTTGTAAATTTTTGTAACTTTCATTTATTCTTGCCTCATTAATGAATGAATCTTCAGTAGCCCGTGCGTATATAAAGAGGTAATTATGCAAATAAAAAAACTTACTTACTTACTTACTTACTTACTATGTGCGCCGTGCGCCCTAAGTATTTGTTTTGGCGTTTCTAATGCAATGGCTAAACATATTACTCTTTTGGTGGAATTCAATGAAAGAGTGCATTGTCTATAAGTTAGTGGACTTGAAATGTTTGTTCAGCTATTAATTAATAATTGAGCTTATAAACCATAACTAAAACAAACCTAGATACCTCTAGCAAATGCGAACAAATAGAAACGCGCAGCGAAGAAGCAGAGAAGGTTCTCATATTAGATACTAGATACGTACTGACAAACGTACAACACAAATTAGGTGTTGCTTCAGATTCAAGAAGATTCTTGAACTGGTTTAGACCTCCAATGCTTTCGAGTGACACAATGTGAGTCGCAGTGTAGTTGGAAACCGAGCGCCGGTCGGTATAGGCCAAGTGCTCGCAGCCTCACCCTGCATATTTGTCACTTCGTATCTCACACGTCCCACACAGGAAATGTATTCACCCAGATTCACCCTAAATAAACATACATATATAATACTACTCTTGGCCACGAAATGATATTTCGCTGATAATGCAAACGCAGTGTGCTGAAATATCAGATCTATTTAAATAGTGATCATGACAGTGTGCCAGTGAATTAAAGTTGACTTATCACTATTGCAACTTAAAAAAAACTGCTTAATTTGGTAGGTATATCACATTATGGTGTGAGTGATGTATCAACTTCTTGAAGTTCTCTTAAGGATGTAAAAATTAGTACATAAAAAATAAATCTTACTTATACCACCTACCTAAAAACCAAAGTTTACAGATATTAATGGTACCTACGTCACAATAGTTTACATAACATAAGGTAGGTATCGTATCCTACACTTCAACAAGATAATGTTGATCATCCACACCCCACGAACTGAGTCTATACATTCGTGGCTATGCTTTCATTTGTATAACTGCCATTGTTACTTAGGATAGATTTATCCCGGCGTTAGGCACGAATTAGGCCGCGAGCGACAATGATTGACGGTGTAGTACTGTGACAATCCATTACCTCTAATGGAGCTCGTCATTTTATTGAATCCTGCCCTGCAGAGAAACACACTCATATTCATTATACAGCCGTTTTCCAGATTGCTTCAATTACGGTAATACCATTTTAACGCGTAGCATACATATATTAAAAATAAAGGGAGCAGACAGAGTACCCTTATTTTTATGTAGAAGTTCCGACTGAACGAAAGAATGGATTAGTCCTCAATTTTACGAAACGTTAAATTGAACCACTCAGGCATAAATAGGTATGAAACGAACGTCACGTTCATTGAATTAGAGAACAAACGAAACAAACCAGAGAGGGAATGTAGGAACGTAAATGAAATAATCAGAATACAAGCTGCATTAGTAAATAGCTCGGGGATGGAGACACTCGTTATGTCATCAGCGTTGCAGACGAGGCATGCGTCTGGTGCTAACAATCGTTACATTATGTTTATGAATGTACCTATGCCAATTAAAGACGCGCACAGAAATGAAAGATACTTACAGTTTTGAATTTCTGCATCCGCTTATTAGGTTTAGACCTTGGATATAATAAAATAGCACTGTAAATTTAGTTTTACAAACATAAAATATACCTCACTAAATTTCTGGCCGATTTCATTTTAACAAAGGTTATTCCGAACCGGTGATAGATTTTTCGGCGTTTATACGTAAGTGCTTATTAAAGCCTAAATTGAAAAGACATATTTTGGCCTTGAGGCAGTGTTCTGGAATTTAGCGTACCGAACGAATTTAGAGTAGATTTTGTTTGTAAATCTTTTTTTTACATCAATTTTACCAGCAATTGACTTATCTCACCTGATGCAGATGAGGCCAAAGGTGTATACAGACCAATTATTGGATGAATTAAATGAACATCCCAAATTTCAAAATGTAAAAAAAAATCTCGATCAGATAATCGTGATCTATCAACGATAAGTACTGAATCAAATATTAAAATTTGTGCACTGATAAAAAAATTACCCTGTATATCGCAGGGAAATGGCCAAAACAGAAATTTGAACAAATCTCTAATTGATATGATCAAATCGCGCAGGATGTTAAAATGGTGAATTCATTTTATCATTTCCCTAGAAAAAATCAGTCATTTGATCAAATCCTTCAATCTGTTCCGTGAAATGACAAAACAAGCCAAAAAAGGCAACTCGTTTTTTCATTTTACCAAATTTCTTTAGTGATTTGATAAATTCCCCATTTTATCATCGCGCGTGATTTTATTATTTGTTTCTTCGACAGATATTCTGCGGTCAATAAAAATATAATATGAGATAAAATAATGTACTGAATTAGGGAAAACTTTAGAATGCAAAGGTATGATAATATCAAAGGAAATAGTACGCGCGTTTGTTCCTTGTTGGCCAGTGTAGGGTCGTGATACTTGAAGTTGATTGGGGGTAGTTGCTTTACTCTGGTCAGGATGTTCATTTAAATTTTGCAGATTAATTGATAGTTTTAGTCTTGTATTTACACCTTTAAGTATATGTTTTTTCTTTCGTATGAGAACAAAGATGCAAATTAGTTTGGTTGTAACAGTCTTATTATATTACAATATATAAGTATTAATCCATTTTCAAAGATTAATCCATTTTGACAGACGATTCGATTTATTCCATTAATTTTTTTTTGCTAATCTGATTTTATATAAACGCTAAAACTTGTTTTCAGTAGCCATTTTCGTGAAACGTCAGACATTTAACAATTTGCCAGGGGCAGATTCGGTAAGACCCAAGAGGGTTAACGCAAAGGTCACTGCACTCGTAATGAGTCGCCTTGGTAGATTATCTCTCGTTTAACTTCTACTTTGTACTTAAGTGCTTTAATATACACAGCTTTTTTTGTCTCAAAGTAACTTGCAGTGTAAGTTTTCAATCATAATGAAGCATCAGCAATGTGTGCTTATAATTATTCAGTGAATTAAACATTATCTACTGACTATATTAAGGGTTCTTTAAATGTTTACTAACCAGTACATCCGTTTTGTTTAGCAACGGGTGAGTTCTCGGGAGGATGTAGTAGAGAATGAACTCGTAGAGAGTTCAAAACGTGTTAGCATTTTTTGCGGTGTTTATTTATGATAGTTATAGTTAGGGCCTATGTGAGATATGTATTATTTTATTTGGAAGTGGAGGAGAGCGAGTTCTGCTTGTTAACAAAATATGTTTCGCAGACATAGACACACACAGAACAACACACACAATTAGAATTAGAAGCGGAGAACCAAGGCAAAAATATTGTAGTTCTTTGATATGGACTGATGGAATCAATGAATTACAAAAACGTTACCAAAATTAAAAGCTCCTCTTCTCCCTTATAAGTAGGTACATAATAACAATACATAAATAATCCATAAGTTGAAACATAACATAAATTCGTACCAGGCTTCCCATGCGATTTCTCCGACTATCCGACGACATGATAGGGCGGCACAAAAATTGCCCTAAGGTACTTCAATTAATCGGATTATATCCAATTGCCTTTGAACGATGATAGGGCTTCGGGGATTACCTTGTGGTGGGTCGAACGGAGATCAGGTTTTTACTTTGGAAATTATTAATCGGGCTATATTTAGATCTTCACTGTAGACTTGTGATAATTACTTATGAACTAAAACAATTACTTTGCTCACCCGCGACCTTACAATAGTTACGTTTATGCAAGAAATGTGCGTTCACACTTGAGAAGTTACAGTGACAAGTTAAAACATTTGTTTTGGTTTGTTAGTTTAACATTTGGTAGCATAGCATACGGTTGTGGTAACTCTGAAGATGAGCTCTGGTTGAGTTCGAAACGCGTCAGTGTAGCTTGGTGGTGGTGATGGTTGGGTTTATGTGATTTGTGTGTGTTCGTACAGTGTGGAGGTGGAGGAACTGCATGAACGCACATTTCTTGCATAAACGTAACTATTGTAAGGTCGCGGGTGAGCAAAGTAATTGTTTTAGTTCATTAATATGGACCTCCGCAAAGTAACGCCTGATTCAATAAATTATAATTACTTATGACAGTCTGAATTTTATATTATAAGATTTATGAAATTATGAGACTAGGCGTGGTTTTGCAAATTGATTATACGTAATGTTCATGATGTACGAGTTACATGTTAACCATAAAGAAGCCATAAAGTTTGACATTATACAGGGTTAAACATTACATAAAATATTAAAAATATTAAAATAGTTTTTTTTGTAATATTTCATTTTTAATACAAGGTTTATTGCTGACTGTACTTTTGTTAATTGTATTTTTATACATAGATACATCCTATCTACATATGTATACCATATTTAAAGTCAATCCAACCACGAGAACTGGGTCAAAATTTACTTTCTTGATTTGGTTACCGACGGACGGGTACGAGTAAGTTTTTTTTTGAAATCTATTAATGCAGTTTTTCTTGTCACTAAAATCGATGACATGGTTCCTTAGAACAGATCTTTCTTTGCATGTCTTATAGTTACAAACTTGCCCATACTGACTGATCTAAATGTACCACTTTGTATACTTGGTCACCGCTTACTATTCTATCAACTACATACTTATACTGTGCAATTTAAATTGAAACGCAGCGGCTTGGCCACGTCAGTGTAAACTGAAACCTGTTTTATATGTAGTTTATAAAATATACTAAAAATATGAGTCTGAAACAGTATTTTAAACTTGCAAAAACCATTGTGCTCCCAGACACTCTATCAGTAGCATCTTGCACGTCCTTCATGTAACAAAGAACTTTCTAAGTGCCAAAAGTGGTGTCTGCAAATTGCAGCCATAAATTTTAGGGCACAGATGCTGGCGATATACGTAGGTGACGAGTCATGAGACTTGTACGCTTAAAGCTTGTTGTTTTAGAATTTTAGAAACTTCAATTTAACATAACATACCAACGCTTAACGAAACAAATACCTACAGAGAAAGCTTTTCGTAGGAGTTTTTACGAACTTTCTATTTTTATTTACACTCTTATAGAAGTACGAACAATTATCCTTCTAAAAGTAGGTACTTAATGGGACGTACCTACACACTTTTTGTTCGCTCTCCTGTGGATATGGCATAAGTTAAGGGTCTATAGCCAATTTTTTTAGTGTGGGACGCTTCGCCAAGTTTCGGCCCATGAGACAACTTTTGTTTCTACGCTGTATATGACCCAATATCAAAATAGATCTGTAACGTTTCATGGTATAATATACGTAAAAAGTCTTTTAAAATTAATCCGAAATATATCAGCATATAAATGGTTCGGCTAGCTTTACTGTACAACCCTAGGCAAACACATGTTATATATCGTCACTACTTTGAAAAAAGCTCGTACCTACCTCAAATCAATATGTAAACTAAATTGAACACTTAGAACTTAAAGTTCACTAGGCCAGATAAAAAATTTTGATATACGACTTTTTTCAAAATAGTGACGATATATACCGGTAATTTTCTTTCAATGGTACGTGCATTATATAAATAGCTAATTTCCACACAACCATGTGGTGGACAGCAGCCTATTTAGCATGAACCTATAAAATTAGATTTAATTAAAAGCAGAACCAATGTTCGTGTCACTCCAACGAGGTTTACCGCTTAGCGGAGTTAGGTTATTTATCAGGATTGTCACGTGTGTTGGTAAATTTATCGCATTTCGGGAATTTCCTCTAGCCGGGAGCAGCTCCAACACGACAGCGCAGATTCTCTGGAATTAACCAGCCACGTTACTTGCCCTCCAGATTTCAAAGTCGCACGTCGAAAAGATAAAACTGAATCCGGCGGCTCAAGAGGACACATGCCGGATTTTCTATTAATTGCACAGTTTAAATTTAAACTGTACGTTTTGCTCGCTTGCATTATTTGAATGTGTTTTATACAGTTACCTAATGTTAAAGTACATCAAATATTAATTGAGTCTTTGTAAGCTGACCATGTTTTGTTAAGACCTTACTTCATAGGATCATTTCTATAGTAAGCTCTTCACTAGACCATGTTTTGCTTGGTATGTTTTAGTAGTTATAGTTATTATTATTATAATAAAAGGCACCTTTATGAACATTGCCATTTTTCTCATCGCGTTTACGTAGTATATCATCCTTGCGTTTACTCATAATCAGCTACTTTATCCAAATTATTTTCTACCCGGGTGGTTAAATTAAGTCCTTAATAAACATACTTGTCTTGATAACTAATATGACAGTACTGATTATAATTAGTGGCATAGGTAAATAGTCGGTAGTAAAAAAAGATTCGTCACTTTTCGACCTTAATTCCCCTTTTCTTACCCCTACTATACAAGTATGGAAAATAAACACTTAGACATCCTGGATTTATATTCCAAATGTTTTATATTTCCCGTTTAACTCTTAATTTAGATTATTTAAAATTTTTATATATATTTTTTTAATTGGATTCTTACAAACAAATAAGTCGCTGATATTTTTGACCAAGTTGAATATGATTATTTATCATATTATTATTCCTGTGCGGGCAAGGTTTGATTGATTTAATAGCTATTTAGCAGTCCACTTGTAAATAAACGTTATTTCTCAAAGGCCTCTACTACATTTACATTTACTGTTTCACTTTACCTGTGGTATAACTTACTCTATATTACATTTCATGTTTAAAACGCTGTCGTACACGACAGTCTCTATCATACTCGATTTTGTATCCTATTTTGTTTGAAGTCCAAAACATTCTAAACTTCGCAAATCTAGTGTATAAATCGACTTTAACGACGTGATTTGTTTCACTGAAAACAACAGCCATCACTACAATTTATTCACGACTTTTATAGACCGCTCTTAAGCGAGTGTGAAACTGTTTTAAAAAATAATCTGGTTTAATTAAATTGATACGCAAAAATTGAAGACGTGTGCAAAAATTGGGTCCAATTGGAACTCAAAATAATGCGGCATACAATTATTGTATGAGAGTGTGAAAATTGCTGTGATATTGTATGCGGAGGAAGTCCTTGGCTAATTAGGCTATTTCGTGAAGATGGTGGGATGCGGTAGCGCTTCGTGGATAAAGTTTCGCACTAACTCGCTTTTAAACACTAAAGAGCCATAAAAACTCACAATCCGACGCTAATCGTTTTTTAGTTTAAGTCTTCTCAAAACATTTGGTAAACACTTTCTCGTTATAATATCACGTCACCATATTTATAGCCTGTTTCTGTTTAAAGTTGCCAGAAATAAAGCAATCTTCGCTTCTGTCTCTCTTTGTATGTCGTAGTACGTTGGCTAAAAAGATTTTAACTAGAAAAAAATATCATGTTGAAAAGCCTTGGAAGGTAAAATATCAAAGGAAATTGTCATAGAAAATGTGAAATAGTGTTTGGAAAAAACAATTCGTTTTAAAAAGTATTTGTTTTAAAAAAATGTTTTGCTCTCTGTCACAGTTCTCTGTGGGGTAATTGGTTAGCGCTCGCTCTGGATCGAACGGACGGCAACTAGCGGAATTTTAGTTTTGAATATTGCCGTAGGTTCTATTTTTCTTTTCATTGAAAATAACAGGGAGTTATTGGCCTTTTACTAACAATATTTTTAAAATAGCGTTTGAAGAATACCTATTATTGGTTAGCCATTGAATGATCCATAAGTCAGATGGGAGTTATATTGATTACACTCACACCGTCAGATTAGCATAGTGCATTAGCAAATCCTGATGGAAATAATGGTGTTAGACATAACTATTCTTGTTGTCATAAAACTATAGCGCAACAAAGTTCTTAATGTAATGAAACTAATGAACATTTAAATTTTTGATCGAACTACAATTTTTGTGTCATTAGTACTGCGACAGGGAGTGATGAAGTAAACATCTGGATGCGGCTTTAAATTGTGCTAATTTGAGAGTTTAGTGTATAAGTACAGTTCCCATGAGTAAATCCATTTTCTTACTGCTTAAATTATAGTTTACAACAGAAAGTTTTGATGACAGTTATAATTTTGGTCTTCTTTAGTGATTTTAATTTAATTGTATGAAATTTCATTCATCTCGTGTTGTGAACCCTTTCGCAAAATACTGATTTCCATTGCTTCAAAACCCCCACCCCCCACCACCAGTCACCCATGCCACGCACGCGGAGTTTTTACGCCAGTTCTTGCATTAGAAATAAACAATAAAGCTGATTGACATTAACTAGTAAGTAAAATTATAGCTTTTGATGTTTTAAAATCTACAAATGTTATTGAAATTTGGGGTGAAATTTCGATGGCAAACACCAGACACACCATAGGCTACGTCAAATTTTCGATGTTTCTAAGCTTCCAACAGATAAATATACAATCCCACCCTGACGTCTCCGTCATACATTAGTAAATGAATCCTCGGAAATGACAGAGAGTTACGAATTTGCACCAACTTACGCTGGTTGCGTGAACTCCCTGTGACTGCTAATGTAATTAAAATGTACCTACCATTCCGCAAGCAGAGTTACCAAAACTTGTTCATAAAGCGTATAATGAATAATGAATACAACGTTCACGTTATGCGCTGATTTGTTAAAAACTATTTAGACAAAAATAACAAATGAGGGGAAGATATTTTCATGGTACCTACTTATAACTTATAGATATGTTTGGCACTACATATGTTCTGCTTTTCATTTATTTGTTAAATTATTGAGTTTCAATATTATTATGAAAATGTTAAATACAAAAGACGCTGACGGATTTGAAACTCTGTACGAGAATTAGCCATGCTAATTTTTTAAATATGTATTGAAATCTCAAAACCATTTCGAGAAACAAGCTTTCGGTACAGTTTCTGTATATAAGATTTTAAAAAAAGTCTTACATTATTAAGATATTCGTTGAAATGTTTTGACCTTCAAATGCCCTTTCTGTGAGTCATCAAACGAATAATGGATAATGATTCTTTTGCCTTACTTAAAAAAAAATCGACTGACGTCTGTCTAGTCTATATCAAACATAAACTCAAACTTGACATTGACGTGTCGTTTCGTTTTGTAGTTTGTTTGTTTATTTGTTATTTAAGCACAAAGAGTAAAACCATATACCTAATAAGGTTTAAGCAGCATTTTATTATAAAAGGACGGCTAATAACGAAAAAGCCGATTCTCGCAATTTGCCACAAGTGGACAATGTCATGATACTGGAGTTCATGACGAATTCTAGCAACCACAACATCGCTGAAATAAGAGGAGCTACTCAACGGTCAAGACTTTATTGTTAAACTATTGTGTACAAGTAATGTGTTTGTTTTAAATAGGCACATACATTTAAATGATCTTCACAACAAAACTGCAAATAGTTCTTGAAGTATTTTTGCTTCACTTCTCGACACCATTCCTCTCGCCGTCGTTCTGGGATTGGTACGAATAATAAATCCGGGTTATCCCTGCTGTTATTCGAACATAAAGGGGCGAAACACTCGTAGCCTTCCATTTCAAACAAGTTCAGTTAGTGATTTCAAATTTTTTTGAGGTTAGCCGTCGGCGGTGACGTTAACACCTTGATGTTGACTTTACCATAGACTTTACTGTATTTTTTTTGTGCAGGCAAAGACTACATTATCCATTATGCGTTTGATGACGTCACGTCAGCAATATATTAATATTTTTTTTAATGTAGATAGGATTCATTAAAAACAAAAATACCGAAATTAGTTTCTTAAAATAGTCTATATTTATCAAATAAATTATAAAAACCATACAACAAAAATATGAAGCATGGCCAATTCGGTGTGGTGTTGGTGATTATTGTTTTAGTCCTGTATTGAAGCATCACTCTGACCATTTCGTATTAGAATATAGGGCGTGCCGTTGCCAGTTGCCACCCACGTGTAACCTGCACGTGAAATTCTTTAGTATTCTACGTCTGAGGCATGCATCACTTCCCGCCGGCCGCCCCGGGCCGATCCCACACGCCGCTGGGTCACGAATATGAATAATTTTCCAATCCCAGCGTTTATACACTCCTTTGTCTGCCATTTTTGACTCAAGAGACGATTTTATGACGAATTGTGAACGCTTCGCTTTATAGCCGCCTTTTTGTAATTTTGTGACTATTTGCTGAGATTGACAGCGATGGGTATGATGTTGCGGAGATCGAAACAGAAAAAGTTCTAAAAGATGTGGTGGTTTCGGACGTAATGCAAAGCATGTATTTGTTCTAGGTTTTGTTATGTGCGTTATATATATAAAATCGAAAAGTATTTTAAATAGTTCATCTACCTTCATTTCTAATTATTTTAATACGTAACATTCCTGGGACTAAAATGTACTTATGCATCTTATTTAAATTCCAAGAAACTGATAAAGCAAATGTCTAAATAAGTACTTTCTTGTTTAAAGTGCAAAAAGTAGTATTATTTTACAGTAATTTAAAACTCTCTCAAATCGTAGCTCCGTTTTTAAACGGCTATATCCATCCCTTCCCTACAGCGCAAGGTCAAAGAAAGGGGCAGCGAGAGCTCATTCGGTCTCGATTTCAACGGCCCTGATCGATCACACTCCATAATAAATCAATTACCTACCACTAACAGGGTCAAACAACATGCAAACACTTACGGCCCTCTCCCATTGAGTACCTTTTACCCTCATTCGAACTCGCGGTATGTGGGTTCTTGCAATCAGCTAATTTAGAATTTTGTTTAAGTACAGTTTATTTTTAATGATGATTCTATAGTCCAGTGTGTTTTCCTAAGCTAAGCTAAGCTACGTAGGGTAAATGCTTAATACATTATTGTATTGTACGTAGCACAACTCGTCTCGTTGAGAAATATTGTATTAGTATTTAAAATTGCTAATATGAGAGAGGACGACATCTATGTCATCTTAAGCTCTCTATCGTTGATGATATGTCGTCCTTATTATATATTTTAGAAACGACCTTTTTATCTGTCCCGCATATTTAAAATTCGAGTAAAAATAATTCTTTGTACGTCGATAATCAACGTCACTTCTTATCTCCACGAAACAAAAGTCCCTTGAGGGTGCTATCAGCGCCTCGGCCTCCGCAGCCTCCGAACAGCGAGGGAGGCGCGAGCCCTGCACGCTCAACTACCGAACATAAGCCTTCGACAACACGAAAAACTCGCCCTAACAAAGCGGTATTGATCCCTTCTGATTGATTGGACGAAATAATATAGGCTACCAAACCTGCCCGAAATCATGCAATTTCAATTTAATTGGCGTTTTATCCTCAATAGTTTTAGAATTTCCATCTCACAATATTTAAACGCTCGTTTAAAATTTGTACAACTCACTTCCAAATTAAAACTGAAATGCGTATAACCAACCATGTTACAAATATAAACGGAGTTCGAGTAACGAACGGTGTCCTGTTAATTAAAAAGGTAACGTACCTTTCATCCCCCGAATCTCTCCCCAAATATATTACAGGTAAACGTTTGAAATGAAAGGCAGGAAAGATGTTTCGAGTACTCACTAAGACCGGCATAAATCGCCGGCCGATGTTATCGCTGAGTGCCGCCGCTCGCAAGATCTTTCTTTCTTTGGCGACATTACCTATTCATCACGTGGAAGGCTGAAAATCGACCACTTTGTTACTTACTTTTCCTCGACGGATTCGGGCCTCAAAGAGATCGGACATCATTTTTCTACGTTCCATTAGTGGCACCGGCCAGCTGAGACGGATGTGCGGTCTGCACAAACATAAACAAACTAATGGTGTCCGAGGAGTGACAAAGAACATCCCGTCACGGCCCGAAGCCTCCGAATCAATGTTCCGATCAATACGGGCTGCTATGAACGGACTATCCCTTGTTTGATTTGCCGCTCCGAATGCGGCCCACGTTATTGTGCCCGATAGCTAGATAGCTGCGGGCCTCGAGTGGCCGGTGCGCGGCGCGACCCACGCCGCCAAGGACAGTCGCACTCAGTAGGACTCCTCACTGACTGTTACAATTATTAAAGCCAGGATATGACTTCCATTGTATCTCAGCCGCAGTGCAATCGGCTATTGTCTTGGGCGTAAGGTTAGGATTTCCAATCTAGCCTGCCGATCTATATTGTCACGGGAACATTGTGATTTATCATTGAAACAGCAAGAGAATGTGACTCCTGCTTAATGTATTATAGTAATGATTGGTTTATCATATCGTTCGTTGATCGAGCTACGCATTTTACCTTTGGAATAATTTAACCGCTATAGGCTAAAAAATTTACTGATAAAATGAAAATTTAATTATAAAAGTAGAATCACTCATGGTGGAAACGATTTCTATACCTACGCGACTTCTCGGGGTACGCTGCTAGAAAATGTGAATTTGATTGTTTCCGTTCGAGAATGCCGACACAATAGCGATAAACTCCGGAACCGGTTTTTAGTAATGGAAAGGAAAATTAAGCAACTTTAAATTGAGACTGCGAAATTGGTCGCTACCTAACCTAAACAATCTTTAATTTCACCTGATTCATCAATTTTTCCCGGGCCGTCTGAAAAGTAATTCTGAAATCTGCTAGCGTACATTTTGATCGTTCTGTTTGTATTTTCTCATCCTTTTGTTTGATGCTTTGTTTGCATTCGGTCCGCTCTAAATTAATATCGAACGCCTAAAATTAAGGGCACAGAAATTATGTCCCAATAACGCTGATATCGAAGTAATATCTGCGGCCTCCGCAGTATCATTTCCAAAGGGGTGAACGAGCGTTTATTTGCATAAGCGCCAGTGTACTAACGCGCTCTCACGCAAAATATCGCTATGAATTTAACGAGTATCTTTAATTACGCAACAACTATCATAATATGTATAGAGAATTATGTGTTAATCTCGTTGTGTTAAAAACTTTAATATCGCAATACAAATTGTTTAATTAATGTTTATATTAATTTCGAATTTCAGTTAGCAAACCAATTATAAACAACTAGCTTTTGCCCGCGACTTCGTACGCGAAGACAATAACGTTAGTTGTTTGGATGAAATTTGGCACACAGGTAGTTTAATACATGGATTAACACATAGGATAATGCCAGGAAAATAGCCGCTAAGCCGTGGTTGACGTGGTTTGCACCTTTGAGTTTTTCCGAATTCATGTGCTAAATTACGTTTAAAGTTTACCATGAGCTTTATAGTGATGGAAAACATCGCGAGGAAAGCTGCACACACCTGAGAAGAAATTCAATGGTGGATGTGAAGTTCCCGAATTGCACTGGGTCCGCGTGGGAACTACTGCCCAAGTCCACTCTTTCTGGGAAGAGGCCTGTGCCTGATTGAAACAGGCTTTTTTATCCCGAGAAAGTGCAAAGTAAAATTCCCGCGGGATAGAAACACCTTTTTGACCTATTTTGAAAATCAGAGACAATGTAGCTTTTTATTAGTGAAATCATTTTTACAACCAGCCCCTATATTCAATTCACTTATTTCTATCCCGTGGAAACTTTGTATTTTCCCGTAGAAAAGTAGCCTAGGTATGTCAATCAGGGATACTGTAGCATACTATTAGTGAAAGAATTTTTAAAATCAGCCCCAAATTTGGATTGTCTTACTTCTATCCCGCGGGATTTTTGCATTTTCCCGAAGAAGAGTAGCCTAGGTATGTCAATCAGACATACTGTAGCATACTATTAGTGAAAGATTTTTTTCAATCAGCCCCAAATTAGGATTGACTTACTACTATCCCGCGGGATTTTTGCATTTTCCCGAAGAAGAGTAGTCTATATGAATCAGGAAAAGTGTAGCTTTCTATTGGTGATTTTTTTTTTAAAATCAGCCCTGAAGTTGAATTCAGTTTTTTCTATCCCGTGGGAATTTTACATTTTCCCGATGAAAAAGTAGCTTGTCAATCGGGGAGAGTCACATCATATCATATGAAAGAATTTTTAAAATCAGTGCCGAAGTTGAATTTACTTATTTCTATCCCGCGGGAATTTTGTATTTTCCCGGAAAAAGTACCCTATGTCAATCAGGGATACTGTAGCTTACTATTGGTGAATGAATATTTTAAAATCAGCTCCGAAGTTGAATTCAATTTTTTCTATCCCGTGGGAATTTTGTATTTTCCCGAAGAAAAAGTAGCCTATGTCATTCGAGGATAGTCATATCACATAATATGTAAGATTTTTTAAAATCAGCCCCGAAGTTGATGTAATTTATTTCTATCCCATGGGAATTTTGAATTTTCCCGGATAAAAAGTAACCTATGCCAATCAAGGATAGTGTAACTTTCTAATGGTAAAAGAATTTTTAAAATCGGCTCTATAGTTTCAGAAATTCCGCTACAAACAAAGAAACAATTAAAGTCTAGATATTTCCCTATCCCGTGGGAATTTCGAAAAATCCTTCCTTAGTGCACCTCTACAATACTCAAGGTACATGTATGCCAAATTTCAAGTCTCTAGCACCAGTAGTTTAGGCTGTGCGTTGTCTGTCAGTCAGTCAGTCAGTCAGTCAGTCAGTCAGTCAGTCAGTCACGGTACTGTTTTATATGTATATCGATATTGAATTCACAGAGTGATGCTGAACTTTTACGCTTGAATTAAAGCGATGAGTTATTATTATAGTTTCGCTTTGATTGCACCTATTGTTTAAACACACTTTAGAAAATAGGAGATTTACATTTAAACAAGATTCATCTGACTGCTTCTTAGAAAAATTGCTTGTTTCACACATGCAATGATAATTTTTACTCTGATTAATTACTCCAACGTTTCGGCCACATTGTACCACGCTCGTTTAGCCGCGCGAATTTTCCGAACTACCTGCATTTGATTTTGAATTTGGATCGACACCCTATTTTTATCGGTCTAAATTGTCTATCAATGTACGGTAACACAGAACTTAAATAGGGATGTTGACACCACCAATCAACTGACGTACTTTTTATGAGCTGTCAAAACACATTTCTCCCATAGAGTTTCTATGGCAATAGCAACATATGACGTCACTTGTTCGCATACTCAATTAACTAACTATTTATTTGTTTTAAAGCAACCATAAATCTAATTTTGCAGTTAATCGAAAATTAATCTGGTTTTCAGGGCTAAAATAAAGCGTTTTTTTACTGGAGTCGTGTCTTTGAATTATTTTTTAATGGTGTCAACATCCCTATTGTAATAGCGACAGTTTCCGAATCTTTGGCAGCTTAATAGTCCAAGACAAATTTTGATGCGTCATATTTGTTACAGAATGTACAACATCATCACCAGGGACGACGAGCGGCATCACGACGGTGTCTGTGGCGGTAACGGGACTGGAGCGGTCGCCCACCACCAAGAAGGTCCGGCCCAAACCCTGCTCCCCCAACCGGCAGGGGCCCCAACAGTGCCAAGTGAGTTTATTATCCCCTACAAACTCAAGGCGTGAAGTCTCACCGAAAACGTCCTCCGAAATTTTTCTCTTACTTAGTCTTTCTCGTTCTCACCCGTGAAATCCTTTTGAAGTGGGCGAAGACACCCGAGCGCGAAAATTAAAAACATGGAACTCATCACGTTCTCGCTTCTCAGAGGTTCTCGAATCTACTTTGCGTAGAAGTTGTATATTCTGCCGTTGTAAGGGATTGCTTGATGAACTGACGGCAGAAAAACTAATTTTAAACGCGGTATAAGAAATTAAATTCGCTCCCATTGTCAGTATTTTAAAAGCTTTTTATTAACTTGCAATGTAGAGATTATCTACGATAACATGGCCCGCCCCTCCACAAATCAAGAGTCTTCAATGTATTGTGAAAGTATTTATAAAGCACACCAAAACTTTCAACGCATGTGTGCGTGTTGAGACAGCCGTCAAACAAAAACAGACACTACTAAATAAAAATTATTTCGTAAATATGTTACTAAACACATTGAAATAGTAATGTGGACGGGCGGACCATGTTATCGTAGTTTATCTCTATGTAAGTACTTATGTATGTACGGGTTAAATCTTGAAAGTTGAATTTGACCCACTTCCAGTGGTCGGATTAACTTGAAATTTGGTGTACCTACTTAGGTAGGTTGGATGACAATGCAAGTACAGTCAGTGGAAAAGCTTGCATCGAAAATGAAATTATTAACAAAAACTTATTCAGATAGATACAACCTAGTAGGGCTTTTCAAGGCTAGAATGATTAGGCTGTTACTGAACCAGTGAGATACACCTTTGGCCTTATCAACACTTTTCATCAAGTGAAACAGGAGTATATCACGGGTCTATATGTAAAAAAAAGGTTGAGCGAATTGGCTTGCCACCTACACTTAGCCAGTAGAAAGTAGTCTGTAAAAAATATTTACTACTATCGGTACACCAATTTTGCCAAACCAAAATTCTTTGCTAGTATAGTACAAAAATGTCTCTTCGTGTATTGAAAAAATTGATACAAACCTTCCGTGTAGCTATTATAATATAACGTCATATGCTTAGGGAACGAATTGAAAGGCCCTGTTAAAGTCTCTATTGGTTGCACAATACGTGGCATTATCCTTCGGTCGAAGGGTCTTTCGTTCCCCATGCGGGTTCCGGTTAGTTTCCGCCCATAACGGCCGATGGACCGCGACGATTGTTTCTATTTTTTCATCCTTAACAAAAAGATCGCCTACCAATGATTATGTTAGTTTAGTTATAGAATAACGCTAAAGTAAATGCTTTATAATTACAAAAGAAACTGAATACAGATTTCAGATAATTATAAAAAAAAAATTGGTAGAGTAAGAAAACTTTAGATTTCTTTTTAGTACTTACAACTCTAGTATGGATGTTGAAATTCTTACAATACAGAATAATTGTCATTAGCGTTATATCATCATCATCATCATCATCCCAGCCTATCCCACTGCATTATATACCTACAGTTTATTGTAGACGTTACAACAAATAAGGGGATACAACGGAATTATACTGCAAACTGGTCCAGGACCTGGGTTCGATTCCCAGCATTGGTCTTTTTTCTGGGGTTTTTTCTGTGCATCTATATTTCAGTTTGTATTTAGTACGAAATGTATGATTTCACGGGATGACCGTAAAAGTAATAAAAAAATGAAGTTGAAAAAATATGTACAAAAAAAAAGATACTTCATAGCTAACTTGTTTAAAGTTGCACAGTAGCGCCATCTCTTGTCCAGGTGAGCGGTTAGTTCCGTAGGAGTGTTAAAATCTCTCGATGAGGGTGTAACATAGATGTGCGTTTGTCACTGCATAAGGTGATGATTTAGCAGATTGAAATGTATGATGTATAGGAAAGATTCGTGTCTAATCTCTAGACCAGTGGTGGTGTAGGGGTATGGCACGCGGCACGGAATGCTGAGGACCTGGGTTCGATTCCCAGCATTGGTCTTTTTTCTGGGGTTTTTTCTGTGCATCTATATTTCAGTTTGTATTTAGTACGAAATGTTCATATTATAGAACAAACGCAAAGTATACTTAAACAAAATCAATTAGCTTATTCTAATTGGTAAAAACTGCCGTTTCAATTCTTAAACGGATAGCCTGGATCATTCGCTCGTACTTGCCGCCGCGTAAATATTTACCGATGTAGGCGGGCTTTTGTAAGCGCTCCTAATTGCCACTTCCACCCCGGCCATAATACTAACTCGAAACTACTCTTCGCTTGAATGGATTTACAAGGGAATCAGATAATAAAAACACAAGTAAAATAAAATACAAAAAGCTACAATTGTTCCGCTGTATCTGTTATCATGCGCTTCGTGTTAAGTTTTTAAAGCAAAATGAGAAGAGGTTATTTTCTGTAGCTTATTTTTATGTTAGTCTTAATCGTCACATAGTGTATTTTTTATGTATATAAAGTACTATGCTATACATTTTGTTCGCAATAAAAAATGAGCGTGTCATACTATTTACTCTGAGCAGTACGTCATGTATGTAGTAAAAAATAGAGTATAATACATTTTTAAAAGATTTTTATTAACTTGCAATGTATGTAAGTATGTATGTACGGGTCAAATCTTGAAGTTGAATTTGCCCCACTCCCAGTGGTCGGATCAACTTGAAATTTGGTATAAGTACTTACTTATGTAGGTTAGATGACAATGCAAGTACAGTCAACAAAAAGTATAGTCTGCGAAAAAGCTTGCATTGAAAATGAAATTTTTAACAAAAACTTATTGCGTCCTGTACATCACTAACGCCAATTAAAGTGCGTTGCTCGTCTGCTACCACCAATGCCCAAACATAATATATGAGTAGGTAAATCAGAGACAAGTTGGACACGAAGATGTTATTAAGTAATTATGTCTAATAGAATACAAGTAAGAAACGCACGACGACTTAGTTGCGATCGCCCTAGTACTTAGAGTAAGTTATCGTCGTAAAAATGTTTTGAATGCGTTCTCGTAAAAAGTGTCGAATACTATGAGAACACATTGTTACAAATAGCCACTATCGCACAACTTAATTTCTGACTCACCGCAAAACGTTCTCAAAGTAACTTTTTCTGTGAAAAAGTTCCACAGTGAATCTTGGTTCAGTTGGTCCGGCCGGGAAGTGCCGCTGGAGGCACTGCCAATCAATTGCCTTAAATAATTGAGACGATAACACAAACACGTTTGAAACGTTTTGCTATGTCAAAATTTCCACTAGAAGTTCTGCGTCTGCGTACCAGTGGTGCAAATATTATATAGGAATTCAAATATTCTTTCTGGAGGCATTCGGTAGAGACACATATTCAACAGTGTTATTGCGAGACTTGATAATAAAGTCGAATTTTATACCGAATATTAACTGAATAACATAAAGTAGAAGGCACTGTAGCATGTTTTGGGAGCGGTAACGTTTGCTCTACTTTATACTTTTTGATGGAGTCTTAAATGGATTCTAGCCTATTCTGCTCATTTTCTTAATATATGTAATAGTATAGGTTTATTCAAATACTTAAATTTATTCGCGTCGTTCTGACGTTTCACAAACAACAAAGCTGTCGTGTTGTATTTATAGAGACGACAGCTGCAATTAAAACTATTCTTAAATTTAGAACGGCTGAATAAAAACATTGTTCTGCGAACACATCATCGGCTAATGTATTTTCTAACATGCTTTAAACTAAAAACAAAATTGTCACTGTTTATGTGTTATGGAAGCTGTTAACTATAGATAAATATAATTAAGGTATTTCAATAAAAGCTTCAAGGATCATGTGTAAAAAAAAACCTACTTGAACATTGTGTTAACCCGCAGTTTCACAAACACAACCGTGGAATTAGATAGGAAAACCGTGTCTATCTTTAAATAAAAAACTACTTATGCTAAAATAAAATTACAAGTTTAATTTCCAAAAGTTACTGTAGAGGACTGAAGTTTAAGGGCGATAATCTGAACCTTAAAGGTCACCGAGTATTACTTACTTAAATTAAATACGGTGTTAACTCATTCGTACAATTCGTTAATAAGACTGACAAACATTAAAAATAAGATAGGTCTAAAAAAAACTATTCAAAATTGTTAAAAAAGTACATAATCGTAAATTCATATAAAAAAGGTTGTGCTTGCGGCAACTTTGAGTTACAAAGTAATTGCGCAGTGACATTAAAGCGTCTGTATCATTCTCATACATTTTACTGGCCCATTGAGGAGTGACGATCGCCCCGTCACCGTTCACGGCGAGGTATAAAAGCTCCCAATGTATCAGTCGCGTGTCCTTATTTCATCCCAAGACACATATAATCGATGGAGACAAAGTGGTGAAAGCCGTAGGAAAAGGTAATACAAACACTAAAAGGCTGCGAGTGTTTCATTTCCGATCCTTTCCCTATCGAGTCACGCGAGGCTTGAGTAAGGAGTCGTACACATGAATACACACTATTAAATCCAAGCTTGATACAATAATACGACATTTTTAGGGTTCCGGAGCCAAATGGCAAAAAACGGAACCCTTATGGATTCGTCATGTCTGTCTGTCTGTCTGTCCGTTCGTATGTCACAGCCACTTTTTTCCGAAACTATAAGAACTATGCTGTTGAAACTTGGTAAGTAGATGTATTCTGTGAACCGCATTAAGATTATCACACAAAAATAGAAAAAAAACAATAAATTTTGGGGGTTCCCCATACTTAGAACTGAAACTCAAAAATTTTTTTTTCAACAAACCTATACGTGTGGGGTATTTATGGATAGGGTCTTCAAAAATGATATTAAGGTTTCTAATATCATTTTTTTCTAAACTGACGTGTTTGCGCGAGAGATACTTCCAAAGTAGTAAAATGTGTGCCCCCCCCCTGTAACTTCTAAAATAAGAGAATAAGCGCAAATAACGGCAATTTGTTTGAACTGTACGTAGCCGCCACGACACTATACTTCGATAGAACGATTTCAATACCTAAAAGTAGATTTAGCCAAAATGGGCATACACGACATATGGATTTACATCATTTAATGCGTTTTGTTTTGCAGTTCACCAGACGCAATTCAATGTTAAATTGATGGGACAGTATGATCTATATGAACAACACAACGGACTATCTGTATCTAATATCGGTATTATAGTTCATTAATCCTTAAGTCGATACCGGCAATATATTTTCCGTTACCCCGGCGCCACACATACCACAAATGTTTCAACACATATTTGATCTATGGTTGATTGTATGGTTGTTCTATTGAACAAATAAGCAAATACCGGTGCTTCACATGTGATCAAATATGTTTCAAATATGTGTTGAAACATTTGTGCTATGTGTGGCGCCGGGGTTAAACATAACTCAAAGCCGATTCAAATTAGACATATTTACGGCCCAAAATCAAATGTCTTGACTGGGTTGTTTTAAAACAATGTGTGTCAAAATCGGAAAGTTGAAAATAGACAAATTCATGATCGTACGTGACTGTGTGGTACAGGCTTAATGTTGTCAACATTACATTGCTACCGGATATTTTAGGGGCTCAGAGTAACGCAAACATTATAAACGAGTATGTATTTCTAACATAATTTATATTTTCCATCTTTCAAAAACAATCTAATGTTAATTCGGATAATATGTTTTACGTAACACAATTTTCCTGCATCTGTCATCGACATTAAAAAAAACTTTTTATTCATATCTGTTTAAATAATAGGGGACTCAAAGTTATGCGCATTCTATTCATTTATAAGATTATGCCTAAGTATTGATAACAAGTATTAATTAGTATTATACTTAATTTAATTATGTTTTCAAGTAAGGTATAAAGATTTTATGCATTTTATTTTAATATAGGTACAGCAATCTAATGTTCGTAGATTCAATAGGCAAACTTCTGATATCCAGATACAAGATGATTTATTAACTTTGTATGGACGGCGATTTTTTGGGATCCGCGAAATATATACGTAGAACTAGATACATTATCCTTTCTGTCGCGAAAAACTATCTGTGTCGATCAATTACCTATTCTATTCATACATGTAAATATACGAATGAGTTATAGAGCTATTTACTCACGTAATGGAATGGAAACATAAGAGAAAAAAAAACTACATTTAGGTATTGAGTCTACCCAGAAAGTAATATTATCTGTAATCATATTTTTAGTAATGTCACATCTAAAATTGGAATGTACTAGGTTGACAAAGTAGCGATGTCTGATTTCATTGAACTTGAGCATTACATGGACCCTAACAAGCAATCACCTAGTAAGCGTACAATTGTCGACGGCCAGTTGCAAATGTTGCAATATCGGTAAGTCTTAGTTAAGGGCTCAGTGCTGGGTTGGATCGGAAACTGTGTTTGTAGGTCAGGCGAATCAACGCGAGGGCCGGCCGGCGACGACAGGCCGGCTCCAAGGGTCGCCCCTATCCCAATCCCAGATAACTCGCCACACGCCACTAGAAATTTGCAATGCATAAAAGAATTATTAGCACCGAAAAGTTCTTAGTTTAAAAGTTACGTCATTTACGTCCGGATAATGTTCCATTTTGGATATACTTCGCAGCATCGTTAAAACTTTTTACGATGTCTATTTTTAGGGCCTTTTAAATGTGAAATATCATCGCTATTTTAATTTGTCTCATCGCACTGTCGTGATGTTTTTTGTTAATGGACAATTTTGTCATTTCTTAGTATCACTAATCGAAATGTAACACTACTTTTTAGTCACTTTAGGGTAGACGGCGAATGTCCGCCGAGGTGGTTGGCGAGATCGAGTGATATGAGTAATTGGGGCGACCTAATAGCCCTGATGGTCCATGCCAATTAAAGCTTATTGATGTCGTGCGCTGCGGATCTTCGGACGACCCTCGTCTCGTTTTAACCCCATCTCGCAGCCCTACTAATAATTAATCAAGCAATTAAGAAGATCCGCGAAACGGCTCAGATATTTTCATTATAATTCCTTCCAAATATCCCATGTTAGCTATTGTGGAAATTTGCACCATCTAATGTCCACATTATACGCCTACTGGAGCGGGAACAGATTGAAATTAATTAGTACCCGACCGAATAAATCCATTACACCGTGAATCTCTTACAACCGTTAATAAAACTTCGTGCTCTCTCTCTTATCTCGCCATTTTATCGGACAAATTATGACGGATTCTTATTTCATTTAACGATTCGTGACTCGAAAACTCAAAGAGCCAAACGCTCTGCGAATGCCTAATGCCATTTTACTTCTTACAACTTTATTGTTTACGATGTACTTGGAACTCTGTGTTTTGTACGCGGCTGCGGGGCTTTGCAAGCGAGAGGCGATGAATTCTAAAAAGAGTTCTGGCTCGAGTCGCGTCTCCGGCTTCACCACGTTCCGTATAAATATAAATACTTTCTTAGACAAATACCTTACAACTCGCAAGTGATTAACACGTAGGTATCGATGTTCGTAAAATAACGCTGTTACCGGGCGAGTTGGATCAAAACGTACAAGTTACCTACAAACGGTAAGTTTATGTATTTATGAAGTTAGCTGTAGCTACATACGTGTTGTAGCTGGGGGCATTAAGTTAACCGGACTTGAGCCGTGGTCCAACGCAAAGCCAGAACTGAGCCTCGCAGGCGTTTGGGTGGCTGCCAGCCTGCGATAAGCCCCTACATATACCTAGCGTTACATATTTTCTACCTAAGTTTTACGTATAAAACTTTTACTTGCTTCAACAGACGCTTGGTAGTAAAGTTTGTTCTTTCTTGTAGACGTTTTAGTGATAGAGATCTGAGTTCGTAGGTAGCGCTATAATCCGCTATATACATATAATTTATTTCTGAGTGCATTGTTAGCGTTAGTTTTTGAAAGTTTTGTAGAAACGCATCTAAATTTTACTTAACTATTATATATTTGGGGGTAGTTACAATAGAGAGATCTCTCTCCAGGCAGATGTTATGCCTGGGGACCGAAGTCCAATGGACGAAAGTTGGAAGTTGTATTTATGCAGCCGAGTTGAGAAACTTCGATAGCGTGATGCAGGATTGTAGAAATTAGTTTCTTATGTGATGACTAGATGGCGCTAGTAGTCGCTACATATATATAATTACTTCGGACGCATAGTTACACCATCCGGAGGACGTTCTGTACCGGCTCTGGTTCTGGTTCTCCGGTTCTGGAGCAGTGATGAATACGACGTCAGAGATAGTGACACAACTGGGTCACTCACGCCGTTGTTTCCCCTAAATAGTTTTAATAGTTTCAACTATGTGAATGTTAGTATGTAAAGTGTTGTTTGGGCCGCGTTTCCTAAAATAAATGGTTTATTATTTTATTACCATGCCTACATCAGTATGATACTTATTCGAAAACTGACATGTGAACATGTCTTTAAACCCTGCTGAACACCCAAAAGACAAAATTCGCGCATATCTAGCCAATTTAATTTACATAAATATATTGCTGCCAAGTAATTTAATGAATGGGTGTGTACTTTCATACGTAACATTACATCTATATCGGAGTTGTACTTTAGCAATTTGTTACTTTTAAACTTTGGCATAAACTTGAGTCAGTTCGTATGAGCACGTTGCAATTATAATACTCGTATATTTGACGTGTAGACGTATAGCTTGTCTAATTTAAAATGACGCGCCCTACCACTGCATTAACGCACAAGATTTTTCATGTGATTTATCGATCGTGATGTTGCACACTGACAATAGTTCATGGAATAGTCGACGCTCCCAAACAGATGAAGAGTGTTAATTAATATTTGCAAGCACTCATCAAAATCAACTGATCCAGTAGAGGGGCGCGCGTCATTTTCTTTTTTCATCTCTAACCTTGGTTATAAGATTAAAAAAATGATTGAAAAAACATCAAGATCAGGTTATTCGAAATAAACCAATTTTGGTTCAAAATTAAATATTTACATCCTCTTCTTTATATTGGGGAAAAAGCATAATTAGTATCTTGCATTTTAACAAAACACGATACATTAACTTCACTCTATCAAAAAAATATCTGAACACAGGTGATTCATGGACTATTTTTTTTTTCAGCTAATAAAACCCTCTATTGCAAAAAATATATCGAAAAGTCTACCTTTAAAGAGCATAATAAAGGTTCTTTATTATCTCAAAGAAGTGCCTTTAAATTCCATTTAAGTATTGCAAAATTTCAATCTAAGTATATCTTCGTGCGGGACGGAGGGTTCCCTTTGAGTGTTTTCGCGTCCACATAACCTGGTATTCAGATTTAAAGTTCCCGTAATGATGCAATGAGATGATACAAGTGTGTACGGCTATCATTAAACAAAAGATTCAAAATCAGAACGATCAGAGTGTAATGGATAGAGAGACCGTCGTCACATTAACAAAGGGCGCTCGCGGCGGGCTGACACAGATGAAATCACCTGTTAACTTAACCGAGGCTTGTTTACGTGTGTGATTGATGACGGTACCACCAAATAAATCCCTCCAAAAAGGATCTTTTATAAAAGAAGGACATTCTAGGTAAAGTTTGTAGAGCAGAGCCGTTTTATTGTTAAGCTTTACACGGATCGTGTTTATCCCGCGACAGAACTCAAGCACGCGCTCGTGGGCAGGAGCCTGCGCGTAATCCCTCCTCCCCCGGGACCCCCTTGTTTTCCTAAAAAGGTAAACTTTATCCAATCCACGAGGTGTTGGATTTTCTCCAACCAGATATATCAATCTCTCGACAAATTCACATTATATTTCACCGATTGTCCGTGCGACCGTAAACGAAAAAGGTCAGTTTTATGTCGCAACGAAAAAACGTGGCATGGTTAGTTAAACAAAGAAAATTGTTGTTTTATGCTGCGGGCACATGGATATCCAGGAGGAAAATAATAAAAAATACGATATAATCGAGAATAAACGTTTGCTATACGCATGTTATTAGCCGTAGATATCGCTAGCGAATGTTTACATACATAAGTCATGTTTTGAAACTCGGGGCTCGAACAAGTTATGAGTGCGGTAAGTAAGAACAATAAAGGATTCAAATAATAAACTCTTTTCTGTCTCTGTTGAGATAAATATCTAGAAAACGAAAAGATAAAAGCCAAAGCGCCAGTGACAAATGCTTGCGCCGGTTTTGAAAAGCGTCGCCACAAACGGCGCTGGCAAATAGCAACAGCAACCCTTGCGAGGGAGAGATACGCATTTCGTGGAATTCCATTGTTGTTATACGGACTTGTACTCTTATTTAGATGATGCTAGTCTTTATTACAAATGATTTTGTAACTCGTTTCTTTTGAAACTTAAATTCATACAATTAAACTCCATAGAAGCCCAAAACAGGCTGTAAATTGAATTCAGGAGAGTAACTTTAATCCTTAATTTTAAAGAATACGTGAGTATATACAAATATAAAAGTGACTAAGCTGCCTAACACGAACCACTAAATAGGGAACGTGGTGAGTAGATATGTAATAGTCTATCACATTATTCATCTCGCTACAGCTACGGACTATTTCTATGATTTAGTAAGTACTAACAACTCCCCCATGTTTTCGCAACGAAACCCTAATACTCAACTAAATCGCTTTGATTCGTAATCTTCTCGAGGTGTGTTGACTAATGACTAACAACTTGTTTTTGTAACTATCCGCCAACCAGACAATGTGGATCCACAGGAAAATAACAAGCGAACACCGCGCACCGTCGCGCTGCGTCAGACTTCCCGAGATGAAAACACAAAAGGAAATTCCGCCGACACTCAGATTTAGGTCAACGATTGGTCTGGAAGATTCTTTTTGTTGAATATTTTTGGTAAATCATTGGATTTGACGTCGGAGTGATTTAATCCGACAGTATTTTCCGACGTACAAAAGCACTATAGCAAGATGTTTCGTTTAATCATACTTAACTCCGTAACAGACGAATCGATCGGATGTATCAAATATTGGTGTACGAGAATTGTGTTTGTTATGTCAGAATATGAATCGGTAATGTAATAATTTAGTTCGAAAGTTAACCGTTGTGGAAATAAACTAAGAACAAGATAACTACGGCGAGACGTGACTGTTTTACCCGACCGTGGGTAGACCCGCTGCACTATTCGAATTAATCACATTGGGAAATCTCATTCGCATTCCACCGGCGACACCGAACCGGCACGTCGCACGCCGATCGCCCTTACAGTTATGAAATATTGAAAAAAACACAATCGAATCTCTAGATGGTTTTATCTAATATTCAACATAAAGATAAATCGGAAACTCTCTTGGCGTTCTTTTAAAAATAAATAAGTAATTGCTAGCAGATCAAAAGGTGTACAAACCACTGTGTCACATTACCTCATTAAGGTCTTAAGTATTACTTTGTTAACTTTAGTGTGATTTTTCATGTCATCTTTCCAGATTTCTTTTCGAATTGTCCATATCTATCATACCAAATAAGTAGTTTCTTTAGTGATATTTAAAAATATCGTAAACAGTAGGTACAGGTCCTGCATAAGTTTAAAGCATCCAATTTGCTATGCTCAGCAGTATGGAAACGTGAGCTCAGCTAGGTTGCCTCGCTCGCATCTCTCCATGCGTGTAGTTACTTAAGCTTGTGTATTTGGATATCCCCTCAATTTCAACAATACCTACTGGCGGCATGATTTGGTTTAGAAAAATCCCACCATTTTCATGGTGCGGCACTGTGTAATGTAAAAATATCAAAGTAATTGATATTGGCTACCACCTACTCCCCGCTTTTTTATTAGTATTTGCTTCTGTCAATAAGTACATAGTTAGGTACCTATCGAACAAGTATAAATATTTATACAAAACATATTTTGCAATATTTAACTATGAACGCCTTAAAATGGTTTATTACGCTAGCTTGTTATTGCGTAAGTATAGGTATTTCTCAAAATGCAATTAATTCAATCACAACCCTAAAATATTTATTTTGTAAATATGAAAAGCCTGACAAAAAATACGCAGGTAATTAACATATAACACAAACGAAGACTGTTTTTACCGTCTTAAGGAATATTAGTAAGTATTCAAATTGTTTTTCCTTGAATAGAATGTAACAAAGAGACATCCTCTATTTTTAATTAAATTTATTACAAAGTAAAGTAACATTTCTAAAAACAAAAGCCTTGAAATTAATTTCCAAGTGGGGTTAATAAATTCCGTTTGGAAAATTGTTTATGTTTTTAAATAGTTTCTGGGTCTTGATTTTGCTTCTGGATATAATTGTAGTGAGGGAAAAGTATTTTTTTTATTCCTATGTGTACTTGCAGCTTACACTGTTTTTATTGTAGCTGGGACGTGAAAATATCTTCTCGCCAGATCGAACCAAATGATTGGGTTAGACGATTGACTTAGTTTTGCAGCGAGGGTTGTTTGTTAGTTACACGTCTTTATTAATAAATGTATTATAGATTGCATCGCTAATAAATTTCGGCCTCATACAGTGCAATACCGCTATCTCACAGAAAACCAAGAAGTTGGTATTGATATTGTTTCTTAGTGTTATTAATTGAATGCAAGCCTTAGTTTTTCAACCGACGAAAACAAAAGGAGGAGGTTCTCAATTCGACGTGTATATTTGTTTTTTTTTTTTTTTATGTAAACTTTTTAAAGAGTAGTCCGATTTTGATGATTCTTTTTTTATTGGAAAGCGTATACTCCGAGGGTGGTCCCATTTCAATTTGGAAATAATATTCCTACCCTGAGGGTAGGAAAACAGGGGATGATTGATTGTTCAGTTACCGATTGTACTATATGACCACGCATAACTTATTACAGAGTAGTCGGATTTTGATGATTCTTTTTTAATTGGAAAGCGTATACCTCAAGGGTGGTCCCATGTAAATTTGGAAATAATATTCCTACCCTAAGGGTAGGAAAACAGGGGATGATTGACTAACTTTTTACAGTGTAGTCTGATTTTCATAATTCTTTTTTATTGGATAGGGTATACCTTGAAGTTGTTATTATATAAATTTGGAAAAAAAAAATTACCCCAAGGGTGGGAAAAAAGTATAAAATAAAAACTTTTTAACAAAAAATTAAACCGCCGAAAAAACTGAAAAGCAAAAAATAATACCTTTTTTGTTTGACCTTAATCTAGGTACCAGTTTGAAGTCGGTGCCTCAGCACGAGCCAGGAGGAGTGATAGAAGCCAGTCAGGTAGAAGATTATAGGTCCACCAGGGGGGGCACACTTACATATATCACACTTTTCATGCGACTACAGCGATCTCTGGTTGTTTGGTAAAGAACTAAATTAGCGGCCATCTTGTTTGACTTGTCAAACTTGTCAGTTGTCATTCATCGGTCATGGCCATGGCGTACCAAATTGTACGGTCATGGACTTTAATTGATAGGCCACTTGCCAATGTTCGTATTTTAGCCGTATAGTGCAAATCGGGTTTAGCCGCTTATACTTCGTATATGCTGATTTGAATTAGACGGCTAAAATACGAATAGTGGCAATTAGCCTATCAATTAAAATTACGCGTAATTATAGCTGTACATCACTACCAACATATACATATAGATAGGTATACATCTATAAATACGTCACATTAGTTCTTCACCAGGGCGTAGGGCAGCAGCACCTTCCATACATGCAAATTTGACCATAGAGGTGCCACTCTTATTCATATAATATTACAATACTCTTTGAGGTCCACTCCTCCTGGCTAGTGCTGAGGCACCGACTTCAAACTGGTACCTAGATTAAGGTCAAACAAAAAAGGTATTATTTTTTGCTTTTCAGTTTTTTCGGCGGTTTAATTTTTTGTTAATAAGTTTTTTTGTTTCAAACTTTTCACTTTGCTCTGTGTAAACTAAAACAAGGTTATATGTACATATTTTCGAACTACCTCGGCGGAATAAAACAGTTTCATATGTTTATGTTCGTTCCAATACCGCATATAAAAATGAGTCATCTATAAAAATTGAATGCGTGCAGACCACTCGATCTCGCGGCTTAGCTTTCCGATGATCCCTGAAGGTACTTGAATCTTCCTTTCATTCACACTTTTCAACCCTAAGTATTTTCATTTAACGCTTACTATTTATGAATACTCCATTCTTATTAACACAAATAAAAACCATATTTTTTATGAACTAGGAAGAAACTTTTGTAACCACTGTCGGAACTATACGAATCAAATTACAGTATGCATGTCAAAAGCATATAATTGCACAATGGCAACGAGTAATGCCACACTCGACCCGATTTTTGCTTGCATTCCCAATATGGGTCACAGCCCAAGCGGATTCAGGTCGACGCTCGTACTAAACTTATGAAAATGTTCGCGGAAACGCGACGCATGACAATGTTGTCTCTTTAAATATGTACTATGTAGTCAAATAGAGATAGTTACAGGTGGTATTTTCCAATCATTATAAAGAGATCGATGTAGATAAAAAATGGTATCCATCAGAGAACCAATAGTTTGTGGAGTAATTAAGTTTTCCTGTGGAGATTACGTCTTGGCAGAGCACACAGACTGTAGGTCGCCTCTTGTTTATTTAATCAAAAATCGACGTTCAGATTTAGAGGCAAACCATAAAACCGTCAGATAACACATAATTTCCACCAGAGTAGGTACTTAACTGCAATATGCATGTAAAGTAAACCAACAAGACGGCCAATGCGACCACCCCTAAAATTGGCAATCATCATAAAATTGAACATGAAAAAAACTACTTTATAAATCGTAACAAGAAAAATTCTATGAGATTGACGTCCAAATCCGCACTCGATACTCAAGCAACCCATCGTTCTAAGTTTATTTCCCATAAAACCATGCCTTGCCCGTAAATATTGATCCGCCCGGCAGATAACTCAGAGGGTCCGTAGAGAAAAACCCAAAGATATCTTTAGGTGTCACTTACTTTCGATTGATACTGAACGACCCATTTTTTATTGGACACTGAAATAAAATTGTACTTAGATAAAATAAAAGGTAGGTAGTTTTTGGGGAGTACATACACGCCTAAGCGCCAAGTGCGTGATGATTAAATTGAAGTTGATACATTTATTATTCATTAAACGATAGGACAACAAAATACTCAAAATCAAACCATATCGTCGAATCGGTCCAGCCCCAACACCATCCTGGACGTGTTAGTTGGCGGGGTGGGATTCCCCAATGTTGCGGCACTGGATGCGGTCTCACACACGCCCATTATTATGTTATGTGTAATTTATTTATTTATTTATTTATTTATTTAAGGAACAGTTACAACTTACAAACATATAACTATTCTAATTGATATTATTATAATGATACTAGCTTTTGCCCGCGACTCCGTCCGCGTGGAATTAGTAATTTGGGCAGCTTATTTTTTTATCCAATTTGCTTTTTCATCAATTATGGCTCTCCTTAGTTCCTCGATAATAAAAAAATTACCCCTCCGCAACCCCCTCGCACCCTCCCGCACTCCCCACGCACAGCAACCCCGAACCCCCCCCCCCCGCACCCCTCCGCACCCCCCGCACACCCACTTTCGTCCCATCCCAAGTCAAGCGTGCCCTATAGAAGTTTTACTTCAAGTTTTTTTTTGTCAAATATCTTGAAAACGGTGCATCCTACGGCAAAATCAATGAAATTTTCATCCCCCCTTTAATGCCCCTACACCCTCTCCCCCGCACCCTCCCCCGCACACCCACCCCACTCAACCCCCCCCCCCCCCCACCCCCACCCCCTTGGTGTTTTTGTCAAATATCTTGAAAACGGTGCAAATCAATGAAATGTTCATCCCCCCTTAAAACTCCCGCACACCACACCCGCACCATCACCCCCCCCTCCCACCCCCGTGGTGTTAACACTGAAAGAATTTTTCAAATCGGAGTAGTAGTTCCTGAGATTAGCGCCTATATAGAAGTTTTACTTCAAAACCCCCGACTTTGAAACATTCTTCCGCTCCGCTCCGCTCCTCTTGGTGTTAGCGTGATGATATATAGCCTATAGCCTTCCTCAATAAATGGGCTATCTAACACTGAAAGAATTTTTCAAATCGGAGCAGCAGTTCCTGAGATTAGCGCCTATAGAAGTTTTACTTGAAAAACCCCCGATTTTGAAACATTCTTCCGCTACGCTCTGCGCCTATTGGAGTTAGCGTGATGATATATAGCCTATATATAGCCTTCCTCGATAAATGGGCTATCTAACACTGAAAGAATTTTTCAAATCGGAGCAGTAGTTCCTGAGATTAGCGCGTTCAAACAAACAAACAAACAAACAATCAAACAAACAAACAAACAAACAAACAAACAAACTCTTCAGCTTTATATATTAGTATAGATTTTATTAACACTACTCTAAGCATCGACTATAATTTACTAACATCTATGGATGATTTTTATTTTTTTATTTATTTATTGATTTTATGATGTGCCTAAATGTATCATATATCCGAAATAAATATTTTTGAATTGAATATAGAACTATATTCTTGTAGAAAAATTTTGTCAGACAATAGAATTTATTGGGAATTTCTGAAAAAATTACTGGGAATTATGTATTATCTTAATGCACGGTGTCATTTTGTTTCGTACGTTTATTTCACTACCTGTAATCCATTTCAACTATTAAAAATCTGCCAACACAGAGTACAATTCTATGAATTCCAGTTTATTAGTAAGTATTTCGTCTGAGTGGTGACATAAAATTCATATACTTATGTACAAAATATACTATACTAGCGACCCGCCCAGGCTTTGCACGGGTGCAATTATACATGTATTATACACATTAAGCTTTCTCTTGAATCACTCTATCTATTAAAAAAAATAGAAATATTCCTGTTCGGAAAATCTCTTGTATTTTATGTTGAACATACAAAATTTGCATACCGTTTCTCGACGTTTGCCAGAGAAGCCATCTCTATGACGAAACGATAATTAAATTCTGTTTCGTACGACTGTAGTTTAACTAGCGAGTCTTGTTCGTCTTCGGTCTTTGCTTAAAGTTCCTTGTCTACCTACATTGTACTTGTCTAAGTAATTAAATTCAGAAGCATACCTGTGCAGCATTCATATATCAAAAGAAATCATTATGAATGAGAGAAACCTCGCTCTTTAGTGTTTCTATTTAACAACGGTTGTTTATTAAAATTAATGGATATTATTACAAGCTTCTGTTTAAATGATCCTATCTATAGATATTATCTAAGATGTTTGCTTCAAAATTTGCAAACCATTTTTGAACCATACGTTGGTAACCGATTGAGTTGTGGAATACTCATATATTTACGGACCGAAAGAAGCAGTAGGCCTCCAGAAAGATGGAGCGACAACCTGGTTAAGGTTGCGGGAACGCGTTGGATGCAGATGGCGCAGGACTAATCTGTTTGGCGAACGTTGGGTGAGGCTTATGTTCAGCTGTGGACGTCTTTCGGCTGAAATGATGGTGACGATGATAATATTAAGACTGGTAACAAATACCGTAATCCAGTAGTGTAATTGTGTCATCTCTGCAGGAGGGTACTCTTCAACAGTTAATAGCATCGAATTGAAACTTCGTACGGATATGTAGTTTAGATGATAATACAAGTACAGTCGAAGGCATAAACACAACCATCTATCTAGCTAGTCTATACAGACATCGCGTCAAAAATATGCAAACACCAACCTTATGTTTAGTGGCATAGAGTTGTATAGATATTTTTGACGCCTTGGTAACGTACATATATTTATGCCCTTGACTGTACAGCCAACAAAATGGATTGCCAAAAAAAAGCTTGTATTAGGAATGAATTTTTCCAATAAAATATTTTGTAACCTTGAGGTGTAAGTAGTTTATTGAACACATTCTTTATTATCATCATTAGTGTCGGTAGTTTCGTGCTTGCACGTATTAACTCTCACAATTGAATTCTTCTGGCAATTTCACCACTGCTTACCGACCATCTACCTCCACCATAAAATACCAACCCAAACCATCACTTAAAGTGTATGAAAATCGAATTACAATATTTTGAGTCAATATTTAACATACGAAGTTAAATAAAATATTATACAATAGTACCTACGTTACATTGATCCCAACCCACCTTGAACTTTCCATTCTATATTTAAATGGGAGACCAAATTTGTGCAAAAGAAACACTCGACAAAGGGCGCGTTAGCGGAAACCTCTCGGGTCCCGGTAAAATATTCAAACGTAGCGAATAATAACGTTGCTCAGATAATGGTGTCGCGCCGGTCGGATCAGGGTGCGCTCTATTTACATGTCCAACTCTTTACATCAACTATTTATGCTTATTAAGTTTTATTGAAGTGAAACTTCTAATGCGATTTCCAACAAGGTTGCGTTAAACGTTTAACGTTACCATGGAGGGGGTATGAAAGCATTAGTATATGTACTGCCGAAGCAAGTAATCTCGCATTGTATATATACTAACGGATGTTAAAAACTTCGATAGTGCGAAGCAGAACTCATACTGTCTGTGCAACTGTATGAGACTTGATAAAAGCGCCATCTAGTAAGTAATTTAAACACATAGATGCATAAGTAAATTTAGTTCTTTAAGTTATTGCAATAAGGCTCATATTGATGTATAAGTGCCTTTTTCATTTCCACATTACGAAGTTTCACTTCTTCCGCGCGGAGGGACTGCACGCACTATTTTTTTATTTCTGTAGATAGAGGAGAGCTGAAGATCGAGCTCAGTGGCGTGCCATAAGACGTATTTATAACGTAGATGACTTTTATGCCATAGTACGGAAGAAGACGGCCTCTGTGCTGATGCGGATGAGAGGGAGCACGAATAGCATCCTGAAAATGATAGCAGGGAGGTGGGATTCGGATATTCTCCGCCGATACGCCGATCTTCATGTTTTACGAACATACTAACGTAGTTTTATAAGTGCTTTAATTGTTACTAACAATTTATGGATCTGGGTAATCTGAAAATAAATTATTTTTATTTTATTTTTTTATGAGAGAGGCAGTCAGCAGTCTGTATCAGCCAGATCAGGATGAGTCTGTATTTAGTACTGATGTAGATAGATGTAGCAATGAGTATTAAATCACACCTTTCTTTAGGAGACTTGTTAATTCGTCAACTTGGCCTATACACGTCCCATTATTTACAAGGCACAGGAATTCTCTCAGAATGATTCCCACTTTCCCACGTGGGCCCAGTGCGGATTGAATTTATTTGCTGGTGTGTGCAGGTTTCCTCGCGATAATATTTTCCTTCGCCGTAAATCTCGTGGTAAATTTCAAATATAATTTCGCACATAAATTCCGAAAAACTTAGAGGTGCGAGCCCCGGCTCGAATCCCCGACCTTCTGCTTTAGGCCTTTTTTCAAACCACTAGGCTACTACTTACACTTACTTAGACTACATCTATATATATATAAAAGAAGAAACTGACTGACTGACTGACTGACTGACTGACATATCAACGCACAGCCCAAACCACTGGGCCTGGAGATTCAAAATTTGGCATGTAGGTTCCTTATAAGGTCTAGGGGTGCACTAAGAAAGGATTTTTAAAATTCACACCCTAAGGGGGTGAAACGGGGGTCCAAAGTTTGTATGGGGAAACAAGATTAGTTCGACTATTTTATTCGAAACTTCACAAAAGTACTCCTAATGATAAATGAGTAAACACGTGTTTCAGGTTTTTTGAGAATTCAACCCCTAAAAGGGGGGAAAGGGGTAACAAAGTCTGAAAATCAACATGGGTGTTGTTACTATGGTTTATCGGGTCGCTGGTTATGAAAACAACAACGGTTTTAAAATCCGACGTGGCAGACGTAAAATACCATCTCCCTGGATGGGGTGCGATGGGGTTGAAATGTCTAAATAAACTAAATTACTGTTGATATATCAACGCACAGCCCAAACCACTGGACCTAGAGACTTGAAATTTTGCACATAGATACCTTATACAATGTAGGCATCCACTAAGGAAGGATTTTTGGGAATTCCCTCGGGAACGGGAAAAAAACGGGATTTATATATTCGATTCCGAGTGACCCTATCTCAGTGACTATAATAACTAGACTCTTCAAATTTGATACACAAGTAGGTATTACATTAGTTAAAACATTAATTTCAGGATTTTTCACAATTCCCACGGGATAAGGAAAAAACGGGATTTATATATTCAATTCAACGGGATCCTATGAACTATAATTACTAGGTTCTTCAAATTTGGCATAGAAGTAGGTATTTATAATAGTAAAAAATAGTTTTAAGAATTTTCGGAAATTCCCACGGGATAAGGAAGAAACGGGATTTTTCGTTTTACTGGTCGTAGAAAGCTGAAATTCGGCATGTAGGTTGCTTGGGGAGTGTAGAGGAGCATTAAGAGAGAACTTCCCAAATTCCCACGGAAACGGGAAAAAACGGGATTTTTCGTTTTACTGGTCGTAGAAAGCTGAAATTCGGCATGTAGGTTGTTTGGGGAGTGTAGAGGAGCATTGAGAGAGGACTTTCCAAAATTCCCACGGGAACGGGAAAAACGGGATTTTTCGTTTTACTGGTCATAGAAAGCTAAAATTTCAAAATTCATAAGTTTATACTGTAAGTAGGCCGCGAAGGGCTCTTTAACCGACTTCTAAAAAAGGAGGAGGTTATGCATTCCATTTTTTATTTTTATGTAGGTGTGTGTGTTACCGTTTCCACCAGTGCTATGCTATGTGGACCAATGAACATGATTGGTGGATATCAGACACATCCATAGCAATAGCAACGTAGCGTAGCACATCTCTGGTGGAAAGGCACCCTAAAGCTAGCGCCCGTTTTTTGCCAAACTACCCACAAATCCTTTTGCTATCGACAGATGTCTCAACCAAGCTGTCCCACATGGCCGGCTGTCAGTCAACTAAACATGCTGTGATCGGCTCTGCATAATTTAAAGCAATTTGAGGGACCAACACTCGTCAAACTCTTTAAATCAACTATTTATAGGTGTTTTTGCGTGGATATTTAACCCCAAGATTATAGTTAAACGAATCCAACCCAAATATGAAAGTGAATTACAGTCATCAAAAGTGCCAAGGGATAGTTTTCATCCCTAGACTACAACTTACTACTACTACTACTTACTGAGAGTAACCCAATACTTTTTCATGTGTGTAATGCATAAGATAAAAACCCTCATAGCTTTCTGTGACTTGGTTTGACTAGATGTGCGTGAGACACATTTCAAACTATAGGTACAGTATTGTTGGTGTTACCGCAAAGCACTTACTTGCATTTTTCTATGCTTTAGCCTAAATAATTATTAATCCATTTAAGGGAAAATTTCGCCTTTGTACTTCGGTTTCTCTTCTTAGATTTTCTATTTTATGTACAATAAAGAGTTTAAAATACATATACAGGGTGTATACGGGGGGGTGGATCAAACGAAGACCAAAGGTAGGGGACCTCAGGAGCTACCGAATCGACCCCATTTGTATGTTCAGCGATTTTCATTTGTTTCAGAGTTATGAGCATTTTAGTGAAAATTTCAGAAATGTCGGATTTCAGGTATAATTTCTTAGTGGTAGCTAAACTATTCAACCTACGATCGTGATTTTTTTTTTGAAAGTAGTGAGATAGCGGGTCTAACAAATAACAATGCCATTTTAACTCGTGTCATCAAAAATTTTACAACAAAAAATAAAACTCTCAATAATTTGAATACATTAAATTTATTCATAAATTTTCAAAGGTCATTTTTTTATTTTTTTCACATAGGTTTTTTTCTGCAAAGTACTTCAAAAACTATCTTAATTTATGAAAAATTTAACCAGTAATTTTTTTCAGATAGTCCCAAGGCATCACTTTAAAAACAATATGAAAAGGGCACTAGTAGTAAAAAAACACTTTTTAAATCGCTACCGAAAAGTAACTTTAAATTAGACTAGTGCATTAAATTTCATAATTTTTTATGAAAAACACATTTCAATGTTGATCAAAATTAAATTACAACAATTGAAATGATCTAAATATCCGCGAGTTAAGAATGGTGGAATCTAAATTGGTGAGTAAAATTTTATTTTAAAAAGTTTTGTTTTCTTCTTTTTTTTAAAAATATTACTGGCCATTAGTATCGGGTTAACAAAAAAATTATAATTTAGAACCGTTTTGAAATATTTTTCTTTGTCATTCAGTGCGTAATTAATAAGATTGATGCTTCTTGTCTCTTTAAATAACAAATTTAATTAATTGTAGGTTAAAACTGTTCTAAATTATTTATTTTTTTCTAACCCGATACCAATGGCCAGTAATATTTGAAAAAAAAGAAGAAAACAAAACTTTTTAAATCAAATTTTACTCAACAATTTAGATTCCACCATTCTTAACTCGCGGATATTTAGATCATTTTAATTGTTGTAATTTAATTTTGATCAACAAAGAAATGTGTTTTTTATAAAAAAATATCTAATTGAATGCACTAGTCTAATTTAAAGTTACTTTTCGGTAGCGATTTAAAAAGTGTTTTTTACTACTAGTGCCCTTTCCATATTATTTTTAAAGTGATGCCTTGGGACTATCTGAAAAAAAAATACTGGTTAAATTCTTCATAAACTAAGGTAGTTTTTGAAGTACTTTGCAGAAAAAAAATCTATGTAATAAAAATAAAAAATTACCTTTGAAAATTTATAAAAAATTTTAATGTACTTAAATTATTGAGAGTTTTATTTTTTGTTGTAAAATTTTTGATGACACCAGTTAAAATGGCATTGTTATTTGTTAGACCCGCTATCTCACTACTTCCAAAAAAATTCACGGTCGTAGGTCGAATAGTTCAGCTACCACTAAGAAATTATACCTGAAATCCGATATTTCTGAAATTTTCACTAAAATGCTCATAACCCTGAAACAAATGAAAATCGCTGAACATACATGGGGGTCGATTCGGTAGCTCCTGAGGTCCCCTACCTTTGGTCTTCGTTTGATCCACCCCCCGTATACACCCTGTATATTTACGATAATGAGAATAATTATTACTGAACTAAGTATGATAATTCATCTGGGCTCCATCTCAAAAATATACTGCGTATTTACACACGTCTTTCAGTCTAGGCTAAAGTTTGTAATCCTTTATTATAAATAAAGAACCTCTAATTAAATTGCGCCAATGTCTTCGTACACAGTCTGGGGTAGTTATAATATAATTAGCTACTCATGTAATCTTGCAGTAATTAACTAATTACAGGGCGACGCATATATGTACCTACGTCTATGTATCGACAGAAAATCGATCTTCCTAATTGCATTAATTTAATGCTCGCTAAAATCAAGCATATATCATACTAAATACGAACTGTAACATGGATCCACAGAAAAACCAGAAAAAGATCAGCTCCGGGAATCGAACCCGGGTCCTCAGCATACCGTGCTGCGTGCTTTTACCCCTACACCACTGTTGGCAACCCCAACACTAAATTGTTAAGTTGGCACTATTGCCCTTTGACTTTTTCTGTTTTCCATCTGTCATGGCGTTGAATAAATGTGGTGAAATAAGTTGGTGTCTTTAAATTACTGAAATAATCTCTAGCACAAATCCAGCCTCTCCACGAGCGCTTCAACACACCACAACTGTTCGGGATATAGACACGATTTTTTTCTATGCATCACACGTCTCAGCTCGCTTAATCACTTATAGCAGTGCATAATTAACATCTGCCTGGAGAAATATTTCTTTATTGTAGCTTAAAAACAATCTACTGAAGACCTTTAATTACTTAACCAAAAAGAACCAAGTGCTAAGGGCTGCCATGAAAAAGGATTATTCCATGAAAGTATAATAATACCGATCGACAAAAACAATTGGAAGTGGTAATGAAACAACGTAAAATTTTACAGCGAAATCGTATTAGGTAAGTCCAAAAAAATACATCGAACAACTACATACCTAAAAGTCGGAACGTTAATATAAGTTTCACTGTATTATGTATATGAGAGTAGGGCATTAAACAATGGAGCGGTCCGGCCATCGATAAGTACGCCCAAGAGAGGACCCTCGGAGGTCCGAAATAAAAATAGGATTAGGAGACGAAAAGGCCCCCTAATTAGATGAGAAACAAACATAGGATTAGGGTCAACAACGGGTGTCTACGCACTCATTGTTGTAACGATATTAAGAGTTTAGTATTAAGTTTGCATCGCATTTTGTCTTAGATTAAGAGGTAATTAATTATGTTATTAGGAGGAAATGCAAAAGCTGTGCCCTGATTACAGTTTTCATAATTGAAAGGAAGTAGAGAATTTTGCAGTGAAAATAACGAATTTAAATGTTTAACGGCGTAAGTACAAGAATGTAGTGACGACGGACATAATGGAAAAATAATAATATTCAAAAATTCTAAACATTCACAGTATCAAAAAATGTCCAGGGTGTTTAATATGAAGAAAGTACAAGAAGGTTTAACATTCATGAGTATTGTACTGTCGCTATCGCAAACACCAGTAGGCTAAATTGTCTAACACTCTCGCAATCGCCATCGCATTCATTTTGACAGTTCTTGTATGGGCTGACAATTGGTATCGGAAACAGCCAGCTGTCACAGCCATACAAAAACCATACAAAAACTATCATTTCAATCCGATGCCAAGTGTCAAAAAAGTTACACAATTACTCTGCAGCTATCTAGGTGTTCATGAACTTCTAAACCCAACTGTAATATCAGTCGAATAAGTTCGTGTTACAGACTTTTGACCACGTAGACAGCTCCGATGTTTTTTATGGCGACTGTACAGTCATCCAATTTAATTCCTCAGCCACCATAAAACCTTGTTATCACGACATTTACGTCATTCAATAAACATTGTTAAATACAAATACATAGAACTATTAACTAAGATAAGGTTTCGTGATGGCCCGGATATTTAATTAGTCGGCTGTATATCGACCCACTTAAATTCAGTTTTTTTTCTATACCAACATTGCTCTAAATTCTAACTTTGACTTTGTAACGAAGTAAATACATCTTGTGTATGAAATAAAGCTTATAGTTATTTCGTTTGTTTCAGGTGTGCAACAAAATCTTTGGCAATGCGTCAGCGCTGGCGAAACACAAACTGACACACAGCGACGAAAGAAAGTACGTGTGCATAACGTGCGCAAAGGCATTCAAGCGACAAGATCACCTGTAAGTATTGAAATACAAGGTATCCTCATATTATTCCGGAATATTTCAACAGATAGTTGGGTTACTTTAAGTGAACATCGCTATTAAGGTTTTTCATCGCAATTTTTGATACCATACAGTTTGAATGTCGATCAACGCTTGGATTTTTTTTTAACCACACAGTTAAAAACCCTAAAATACATTTACGAGTATAAGAGTATTCAATTACGCTAGCCTAATTATCTGCTGAAAAAATCGGGATTAATTTTAACCCTATATAAAGGCCCCATTTATTGGAGCATACAACCACAGACTCAAAAGCAGCTGTCGAATACATACCTGATAACGGATATTTTTAAAGCTAGTAGTATTTTCAATAATTACAATGAATATTGTAACTTATTACTAAAACAATAAGGTTGAATTTCCAAATCAATGCATCTGGTCGCTAAATCGCCTCTACCTTATTAAGGGTTAACGTGGCATAGAAAGGACACCAACAAGAAAGACCGACGACCTGGTAAAGGTTGCTAGAGCCAAATGGATGTGAGCAGAACAGGACCAATCGCTATGCTCTTTGGGGGAGGCCTTTGTCTAGCAGTGGACGTCTTTCGCCTAATATGATGAAAATTAAGACAGTAGTAGTGTACTGTGTGTTAATTAATATTCATCATATTAAACGAGTCGATCCAAGTAGTTCTAGCGACCTTTACCAGGTCGTCGGTCCATCTTGTTGGTATCCTTTCTATGTCACGTATTAAAATTAATTACACAATTTCGTGCAACCACCTACCTAAATGACCGTATACCGATTAGGGGTAAACAGTTTTCTTCGATTCTATTGGTCTAGTTTTTGTCAGGCTTTGCACTTCTTGTTGCTCGTAGATCGGATGCGTCATCTGACGCATATTTTGCGTCTACGCTCGGGAATTATGCAACTCAGTATAAGACCAGCTCTAATATTAATACAACAGGGTACCACGTCAAAAATGGCGTGTCTAGACGGAGATTTGTTCACCTCCAGATACGTGAATATAGAATGCGTGTCGTCATCTGATCGAGCGAACATAGCCCAAGGGGTGGTTCAAAGCAAGCATGAAACAAAGTAATTGGATATTCCAGTTCCTGAGCCGACTGGAGCACTCTTATCTTTAGTTATAAACTCGCTTTTGCCAGATTTGTATAAGAAATGTACTTCACAGTTATGTTTTGATGAAACTTAGGATGGTTCGAAGTTTTCTTTCGAAATAATCATAGTATAAGTGGCAGGTGCTGTCTAAGAGGGACAAGCAGGTGTCATGAACAGAGATCGGACGGATTGGCGGCAATAATGTGGATATGACTCCAAAATCCAGTATTTTCCCAAATTAATATCAATGTTAATGTTAATTTTCTTTTTGGAAAAGTAAATCCACGGAGGTTTTATATTTATAGATCGTATATATTAACTAGAAAACTTCTTAAATTAAATAAAAATACTGAAATGACGGCAATTGTCATTTTATTCACATTTTACTAATAATTGTATGCATAATGTAATTTGTTATCTCCGGGAATAGGCTACTTTCCTAACTAGTCAGTCTTTTAGATTATCAAAAAATATTGGACACGTATTTTTTATTTTGTCAATTAAACAAAAAATTACGAAGATATGGCGCGTTGAAGTTTCGCGTGACGTCACTTGTTCCTACACTTTGTATGAGCGTTTTAGGAACAAGTGACGTCACGCCTCGTCACGCGGAACTTCAACGCGCCATATCTTCGTCATTTTTTGTTTAATTGTCAAAAGAAAAATTACGTGTCTAATATTTTACCTAGGAAACATCCCTGTTCAAGTCTAATTTCAAGAAATAATTTAATAATTAATTTATCAATTAATTTTTGAGGCATGTCCACATCATTGCGAGCAATGACGCAAATTCGTCCGATCTCTGGTCATGAATGATAACCCCACCTCCTCAGAAATCTCTGCGGAATTATTCCTTTAATTAAACTAGGAAGCATGTTCTTGCGAAGCCGTAGGTACGTACAAAGCCGCATGGCCAATTGCGGTCAAGATATATACACCTGATGGTTTTTTTTTACTAGATTATACGGTAATTGATTGAGGGAGTAAGAAGACTACTCGTAAATGCTAATACTTTTCTCCGTAGAATGAACTCCCAACATAAGTAAGATCATTAGAGAATAATAAACCACAACAACATTATATTGCGGCTCGTGAACTGTTATCTCTTTACAATTTGTACTAGAGTAACAATTTGACGACACGCAAATAAAGTGACATTAAAACAATTTTATTTTGCGGCTCCCAGACTGTACTATTTGCGCTAGGTAAGAAATAGTTGACGAGCCGCAATATAATGATGTTGTGGTTTTCAATTCTAAATTAAATGAAGTATAGAATCCAAATGTTGCCAAATTCAAAAATTAAAGAGGGGAAGACGCCAAAAATATTATATTGCCATTGTTTGTTTGTGTCTTGTGCCATTCATGCCCATGGACCTACTACCTAAACGGGACTGAGTACTCTGAAAATGTGTATTTACGAAAATGAACCGTATTACAAGGTAATAAAGTATTTTGGTCCGTTGCTGCTTACACAGAGGGAAATCCAAGCAGAGATGGAATAGCGACAATGAGGGACTTTTGTCTCGTTCTCTCATCTTGCCAGCCTAAAAAAAATGCTTTTGATCAAAATTTTTGGCTCAAAAAACTCACTTGAAACACTTGTATTTAAATGTTATTTAAACAATTTTAAGTAAACGTATTACAATTTCATTAATTTTATTATATTTATTCATAAATATAAAATAAAACATACATTTCTTGTCTAGTCCACTTTTTTATTTCTAATGGTAACCCTTCAAAACGTCATTCAGTAAATAATAAAATTCGTTAAATAAGAAATCTAAGCTTGAAAATCAAACAAAATGGTGAAAACGTGTTGTGTTTACACTTGTAAAAGTCAATGTTATAGTGGTTGCATTATATCGTTCCATAGGTAAGCTAAAAATTACATTTATTTTAAATCTAACTACTACGTTGACCATGAATTCTCGTATGGTGTGGCCGGTCCTTACTGTTGCACTATTTTTACAGTTTCCCAAAAAATGAAGAAATGCGACAAAAATGGCTCAGGAATATAAAAGTGATGCAAAGAATTACCAAATATTCAGTCGTATGCAGTCGTCATTTTCAACCTTCCTGCTTTTGTATTAAAAATAGCCGTCAGTTATTAAAAGCTGACGCTATACCAACGATTTCTCCAGTAGTAAGAATATTTTACTAATTTAGCCATTTACTACATTTCGAATGTTTTTGTATATCAGTTTCGAGAAATTTTCAAAGAATAATTTCTAACATAACAAACTGGACATATGCGACGTTCCATTCAGTTTCTAGTTAGTTAGTACAATTTACTTTTCAAACCTACTGTCAAATTACCTTACGAGCTATCATAAGGTCGCGGGTGAGCAAAGTAATTGTTTCAGTTCATTCAGTGTTTATAATCAGTGATCGGAATAGGTATTGTAATTTCGGGTGAATGACCTTAACACAACCTATTCCGGTCACTAATTATATGTATAGAAGCAGGAAGATTGCAAAATTGAATTTGTCTCACAACAAAAATTTTGTTGTCACCCTATTAGAAAAGGACACAAGTCCATTGCACTAACTATCTTGCTCTGCTCGTTTTTTAGCTGCGAGTGCTCGGTCCTGTTTAGGTAGTAGGTCCGGTCCATGTTCATGCCTAACTAAATTTGTCTATGTTTCCATGTTTTCGTTTTGGATATAATAAGTGGCAAGGGCAAAGGCGTTCGGTCTATGCAGACACCATTGTGCGTTTTGTTTTCTTGTATGCTTTTTATAGTTTCCTTTTGTATTTTTTTTATTTTTCAGTTGTCGGTTTCACTGAACAGTTTATGTTTTATTGTTGGTGAAATGGTTCCAACGGAAGACCAGCGTCGGCTTCACGGCCGACATCATTCTGAGTTGGGACCATTTCGTGATAATGTTTGTATCTTTTACCGTTTTTCTTTATTAATTTATTAAGATTATGTCACGAATAAATATTTTTCTTTCTTTCTTTTCTTTCTTTCAAAAAAAATCATCAATATGAAAATAATTGAAAAATATTTTTCAGTTTTGGTTACGTTAAACTAGTTACGCGCAAACAAATTGAAGCGATACGGCACGGATAATGCTTTGTAACCGTTGAATATTTAAATTAATGAAATAAACTGCGAAAGAGCGATTAAAATAATACATCTGCTTTTATGTTATCTATGTATATCACAACTGCATTAATTTTATGGGAAATGGAACTGATTATTTTTCAATTTACGATAAGCCATGTTGATTTATTAAAATTCAGACAGTTATAGTTTTAACTACGTTTATTTTATAAACCAGGGGTCGGTAACACGTGACCCGTGAATGTCATGCGACTTTCAACTTTCAGCTCGTGACTGTGTTTAGTGTGACCTTTATACCTCGTTTTATCCCTATGTGGCCCTTGCCAACCAAAGGTTGCCTTCCCCTGATATAAATGAAAAAAATATATTCTATCAAGTATTTGGTCTTTATATGTTCGGGTAGTTCTACTAGCGTTTCAACCGCTATCACTCTCCTGTCGCATATAGGAAAGAAATAAGCTACAGCTAGAGTGAAATTTCAACAAATTGAAATTATACCACAAGCACGCTGTATCGTTATATAAAAACCTTCCGCTAGGTATCGCTCATTTACTTACTATATGCGACAGCAGAGTGATAGCGGTTGAAACGCTAGTAGAACTACCCATTCCACCACTGGACAACGGCTTCTCCTGATAAACATTCCGAACTCCCCACGCGGTTCTCATGTGAATTCAAGACTCGACTGACCACAATTTCGCGACAATTATTACGACAAACTAATCCATTTCTATGTACCTATGTAAAGTCAACAGTCTGCACGGATGCGGCTTAAAACCATGTACGCAAACTTGCAATCTCTTCAATGTACTCGTAATGACCAAGTGTAGTAGATGTAACGTGCTCTCTATCTATTTCTATACTTATGTAGTTTGAAGATAAATCTTGAGATATTAACTGATCTCGCATAATGTTCTCATAAGAGCCTAGAGAGCGATTCTCAAGGTGTCTACATTCCGCCCCTTTCGATATCCCACCAACCTCCTATATAAATCGTGTCAAGTCCTAACAGTCAGACAGCTTTTTATCTTGAGCGTAGTCTTAAAATAGCATGCGGCAATTCCTTACAGCACTGAATGTACTAATAAAAGGCGGAAAGATCTTGTCTGCCCCAATAATAGAACACCAAAACGCGCATTCTCCTCAAAATTTTTCGTTTTCTTGGGTCCGCTTCTTTATAACAGGCTGAATGCAAGGCTAGACTTATATTCTTTGTGTTATGTAAAATGCAAAAAAAAAACTCCAAGATGCCTTACAAAACATGTCGTACGAGGACACAGAGAAGTTACTATAGGTACATAGTGAAATAATTGTTATATATGAAAGTGATATTTTTAATAAACGTTTAGAAAATAAGAATTATATTTTATTTCCTACATTTTTAGTGTTAAGTAAACTAAAATAATATACTTAATATAATATTTACATTGTTTAATATTAGGCAAATTTGGTAGGCAGGTGATTTATTTAGATTTAATTATGTTAGTCCTTTTGCCTGAAACACAGGGAATCCTAGTTCAGGCACTCTTGTTGTATTTTATCTTGTAGTAAGTTTTAGTTTTTAGCTATTTCTGATGTAAAGTGTGTTTTTGAATAAATTTATTTATTATTATTTAATGTTAGCTTAGCATCGTCTCATTAACTACGGTAAAATGAACAGAACTTCCAGCAGCACACTTCCGAAGAATTAAATACTGTGTCATCTTTATGTTGACACATTCTAGATGTTTGTTACAATAAGTAAAATGCACTTAGGTTCTTCAATTGTTGATCGTTAAGTAAATGTAAACTTATATAAACAGCAATAAATTGCCAAAACAAAGCCTCCGTCGGTCTGAAAATGTAGTGTCAGTAATGTTGAATATTTTCACCTGAAGTCGATTTGGGCAACTAAGGCCGTATTGATGAGCTCATCCGTTTGGCTATGTTGGTGGCCTATGTTCTTCCACGGATCTCCTCGTTCCAGATTCGATCCCGTAGAGAAACTCCGAGCATAGCCCTCTCCATAGCTGGCTGAGCGACTCTGAGCCGTGAAACGTGTAAATTCATCTACATATTTACAAATATAACACATCAGTTAGATTATTATCAGTTAGTCCTACTTGTTATTCATATTCAAAGACCCAAAGTTTTCAAGGTATTAGCTATACTAGCACACATCTTCGGTAAGGAAAGCTAGTGCTTTCTCAACCAGATTATTTGTAAGCGTCTTACAAACCTTGCGACGGTAAATTCTGCGTCTAGAACACTAAGTTGTTAAGTGCATTAACACAATATGCACAAAGTGGAGACACATTCTGTACGGGCGTAGTCCCCGAGAATACACATTAATATTGTGATGATTAAAAAGGGTCTTGTAAGTTTTAATGGTATGTTCATCAGCGTGTAAAATACGTGTCTATGACATATTTCTTCGAATATTGTTATTCATTTTTGTAAATGTCTAATAATAAAGAAATAGCCATACATTTTCTTCGGTTTACGCAAAATCCTCGCAAAATTCACAACACAAAATAATATTTTTTTAACTGCGTCTATACAAGTAAGACGCTTTGCCGTCAGTCAATACAGTCATTTTGCTATCTAAATGTATTTTTATAGTTTTTCTTCTTCAGGCATAGAGCACCCCTGCATTATATTAGCCAAAAGGAAGTTTTAGTGCGCGAACAATTTTGACTAAAAATGCAATATTTTGATGAGACAGTGCACCTAACCATGTAATATTGGGCTACCTAATCGCCCCAACGTAACACATGAATATTAATGCAGCTGCCATGCATGATATTGACTAGCGTAATGTAGTCTCGACCCAGTTGCTTTAAGACGTTTGGGGCAACAACATAATGGGAGTTCGTAGCTGATAGGAGGCGAACGTGTTTAGTATGAAAATGAAGTCCTATCACGTCACACTGCTATTGTAAAAACACCTGATAAGGTATCTCTACATATAAAAGACTAACGCGACTAATTGACTGGCTAATAGAATGACTAACATACACCACTGTTTGCTAGAGACTCGGCAGAAATATTTCTTAAGTATCATAATACGAGGGGCGTTCAATATAAAGTGAGAATGAGATGCAAACTCTTTCAATATTAGGAAATTAAATACTGGCCGGTAAAGCTAATCTATCTAGCTGATTGCTATGAAAAAAAAAAGTAACTGTCTTTTGTTTAAAAAAAAATACGGTAATTTCTTTGCAATGCTATTGAGTACGATAGCGAAAATGGAGAAAACTTAACTGCGCGCCGTTATCAAATACTTGTGTTTGAAAAATTTTTCTACGGACCAAGTCAATTTAGATTTGCGGGACACTTTAGGGTCTAATGCTCCTCCGTATTCGACAGTCGCACGTTGGTGCGCCGAATTTAGACATGGAAGAACATCGACCATGGACGACCCCCGCTCCGGACGCCCTACTACAGCAATAACTGAAGAAATTGTGAAAAAGTCGAAAACTCAGTTTTGGCGGATCGTCGTGTCACGGTTCGTTTTATTGCTGAAAATGTAAAGATTTCAACGGGGAGCGTGCATAATATTTTACATGAACGCTTGGGTATGAAAAAGGTATCTGCGCGTTGGGTACCAAGAATGCTTACTGACACGCAAAAACAAACTAGACTAGAGATTTGTCAAGAAGCTTTGGACCTGATACAGCAAGACCGTGAACTTTTTTTGACGCGATTTATAACAATGGACGAAACATGGCTCCATCATTACGACCCTGAAACGAAACTGCAGTCTATGACATGGAAAAGGCCATCATCTCCAACTCCGACGAAATTCAAGGTGGGCCCATCTGCCGGTAAGGTCATGGGCTCTGGTTTTGGGATGGTAAAGGGGTATTAATGATTGAGTATCTCGAGCATGGAGCCACTATTACGGGCACATTATACGCCAAACAAATAGGAACATTGCGCAATGAGATCCGCGAAAAACGGCGAGGTAAACTCTCGAAAGTTGTGCTGTTCCACCAGGACAATGCCCCGGCACACAAGTCCATCGTTGCAATGGCTGCAATTCGTGATGCTGGGTTCAATATCCTTAAGCATCCTCTGTATTCACCAGATCTCGCTCCCAGTGATTTCTACCTATTTCCGAGATTGAAACAATACCCGAGAGGCCAGAAATTTGAAGACGACGACGCGGTAGTCGCTGCAGTACGAGATTTTTTAAGTACTCAAGATGAGACCTTTTTTAAAAATGAAATTATAAGTTTAGAAAAAAGATTTAATAAGTGTATTATGCTAAAAGGTGACTATGTCGAAAAATAAAATGACATTTAGTAAAAGTTGTTTATAACATACTCATTCTCACTTTTTATTGAACGCCCCTAGTAGATGTACACTAAGAAGGGATTTTTGAAATTACTTCGTGATAAGGGGCCAGTCTTTTTGTTTACTTTTCTACAGGGGTCAAAGCCTTGAGCATAAACTAGTATTTTGATATAATAATTATAAAGCTGCGTACGGACTGCGCGCACTCGGGTACGCGTACCCGGGCTTGCGTGTCCTGGAACGCCATGTCCGTACGCCATGTACGCGTACAGTGTACGTGTACGTGTACAGTATGTGTACGTGTACGTGTACGTGTACGTGTACGTGTACGTGTACGTGTACGTGTACGTGTACGTGTACGTGTACGTGTACGTGTACGTGTACAGTGTACGCGTACATGGCGTACGGACATGGCGTTCCAGGACACGCAAGCCCGGGTATGCGTACCCGAGTGCGCGCAGTCCGTACGCAGCTTGAGATGAATACGCTTTTTATGCTAATCGCTGCCGCTCGCGCCGTTGCTATTCAAAGGAGAGTGTATGCATATGCATACACGTAGATATCGTCAAATGTGGCAACTATCGTCCCCAGTCAACTAAACCTAGTTACTGTGATAAATATCTTACTGGATAATGTAGTCATTCTGTACTTATTTTTGACTCAAGGTTGACCTAGGTAGAGTTGACATGGGAATGTAGAGTTACCACGCCTGTATGATTCTCGTAACTAAACGAACTGCGTCCGCAGATTTATTAATTATGGCATCTCTAGTTATGGCAGGACATATAAAACTTACTTACAGAAAATATATAATATACAAGTAAGAATTCTGAAAACTATTGTACCACTTAAAATTAAACTTAAGTATAGAAATAATTATGATAAATTGTTTCAGCACTGCAGAATTTTGAATGTATTTGATAAAGTCAAATTAGCCATGGCTTTAGAATACAAGGATAGGCTGGGAGAATTAGTTAGATATGACAGATCAAAAAGACTCCGAAGCCTAGATAATATTAATCATTTCTTTGTTCCTAAATGTCAAAATATTTATGGTAAAAGGATCTGGTCCAACTACCTTCCTCAAATACTAAATAATTTTCCCAGGACTACAATTGATAAATTAACTAGTAATCCTAAGAACATTAAAAACATAATTAAGAATTTATTTATTAAGGGCAACTAATAGCCTAGCAATTAGAAATCTTTAAAAATAAAGATTGGCTAGGTATGTCAATATTGTATAATTGTTATGAAATAAACAGATTTTAATTTAAAATATTTTTTTTTTTTAGATTCATTCCTGCGCTCGGCGTACAATTATAACTTAATCCGTTTAGCTGTAGGCTAATCATTATACGGAGTCAGCAGAGGCTGTATTGTCTAAAGCGCGAATGCTTGCGATTGCATTTCACCATGTATCGTTTAACAGAAAAAATTGGTGAAAGCGTTTTTAATTTCGGGTGCGTTAGAAAATAATTTTTGAGAAAGACTTTTTACACTTTTACTTTTTGTTTTTAGTCTTAAAAAACAAATTTCACTCTTTAAACAGTAAAGACGTGGTAGCCTATTGGTTCAAAGGGTTGTGGGTTCGAGCCCGTGGTCACACCTCTGAGTTTTTTGGAATTCAGTTCTGAAAATACATTTGAAATTTACCATGAGCTAGACGGTGAAGGAAAAAAATTGAGGAAACCTAGACATACCTGCGAAGAATTTCAATGGTGTGTGTTAAGTTACTATTCGCACTGGTCCCGCGTGCAAACTACTGCCCGAACCTTCTCATTCTCAGAGGAGGCCTGTGCCCTGCAGTAGGACATATATAGGCTGGGACGATGACTCATTAAAACCTAAAAGGTACTCGTACCTACTCGTACCTTTCTTCCAACTATCACACACTTTTTAAAGCTTCTAAAATAGTTTTATTTTTCTACAGCAACGGACACATGCTAACACACCGTAACAAGAAGCCATACGAATGTAAAGCGGAAGGATGCGGCAAGTCGTACTGCGACGCGAGATCTCTGCGGCGGCACACTGAGAACCATCACCAGCCTTCAGGAAATAGTAAGACTGGTTGCATATATGCCTTGTCCATTTCTGTTATGCTTTCAAGTGTGATTTATTATCGTGCTCTTTCCTATTACTTTACCCGAGAAGTAAACTCGCATTCTACGTGAGAAGCACAAGTGAGAAGTAAAAGACATGTCTAAGAATAGCAGTTACAATGTTGGACTTCTGAGTAACATCCTATAATACCTAATAGGAGTTACAGCGTTATTTATGCTTCTCAAGTACTTAAACTAATGTTTAAAAAAATTGTGTCTTGAAGTTGTTAAATTGTTAATAAAATAAGCTTCAAGTGACCACGCTAATACTTAAGTATTATACTAATTTCACTGTGTTTTGCATTTTACTAACAGCATTATTTTGCACCCTAACAGAATCAGTACAAACTAGCGAGACGGCTCAATCTGTAGGTAAAAATCGTGAGTATATTTACTTTCAATTATTCGATGTTAAATTCTTGATATGAGGACCTTCAGCTTATTATTTTTTAAGGAACGACACTCAACTAAAAGTCTTCTAAAACTATGTACGAGGGGCGTTCAATATAAAGTGAGAATGAGATGCAAACTCTTTTAATATTACGAAATTAAATACTGGCCGGCAAAGCTAATCTATCTAGCTGATTGCTATGAAAAAAAAAACTAACTGTCTTTTGTTTAAAAAAATATACGGTAATTTCTTTGCAATGCTATTGAGTACGTTAGCGAAAATGGAGAAAATTGAACTGCGCGCCGTTATCAAATACTTGTATTTGAAAAATTTTTCTACGGACCAAGTCAATTTGGATTTGCGGGACACTTTAGGGTCTAATGCTCCTCCGTATTCGACAGTCGCACGTTGGTGCACCGAATTTAGACGTGGACGAACATCGACAATGGACGACCCCCGCTCCGGACGCTCTACTACAGCAGTAACTGAAGAAATTGTGAAAAAAGTCGAAAACTCAGTTTTGGCGGATCGTCGTGTCACAGTTCGTTTAATTGCTGAAAATGTAAAGATTTCAACGGGGAGCGTGCATAATATTTTACATGAACGCTTGGGTATGAAAAAGGTATCTGCGCGTTGGGTATCAAGAATGCTTACTGACACGCAAAAACAAACTAGACTAGAGGTTTGTCAAGAAGCTTTGAACCTGATGCAGCAAGACCGGGAACTTTTTTTGGCGCGATTTATAACAATGGACGAAACATGGCTCCATCATTACGACCCTGAAACGAAACTGCAGTCTATGACATGGAAAAGGCCATCATCTCCAACTCCGAAGAAATTCAAGGTGAGCCCATCTGCCGGTGAGGTCATGGGCTCTGTTTTTTGGGATGGTAAAGGGGTATTAATGATTGAGTATCTCGAGCATGGAGCCACTATTACGGGCACATTATACGCCAAACAAATAGCAACATTGCGCAATGAGATCCGCGAAAAACGGCGAGGTAAACTCTCGAAAGTTGTGCTGTTCCACCAGGACCATGCCCCGGCACACAAGTCCGCCGTTGCAATGGCTGCAATTCGTGATGCTGGGTTCGATATCCTTAAGCATCCTCCGTATTCACCAGATCTCGCTCCCAGTGATTTCTACCTATTTCCGAGATTGAAACAATACCTGAGAGGCCAGAAATTTGAAGACGACGACGCGGTAGTCGCTGCAGTACAAGATTTTTTAATTATCAAGATGAGACCTTTTTTAAAAATGGAATTTTAAGTTTAGAAAAAGATATACTAAGTGTATTATGCTAAAAGGTGACTATGTCGAAAAATAAAATGACATTTAGTAAAAGTTGTTTATAACATACTCATTCTCACTTTTTATTGAACGCCCCTAGTATGTCCATAATCTAGCAGCAGCGACGTCCTGCGTATATTTTTGAATCACTTTTTAAATAAAAAAAGCAGAGATATAGGAGACTAATATTGTAACGAGATAAACTTTGTTCTTGTGCATATACTTAGAGAATAACCTCTGGAACAACTGAACTGATTATAAAATTTATTTTACTAATAAGAAAGCTACATGCATAGAGTGCATAATGTTATGCACAAGTCAACAAGCAATTAAGGTACAATCTGGCCGGTGACTTATGCTGCGCCTTGCATAATCCGCCTCAAGGTGGCATCGCGTCTGAGCATACCTAATGCTTTGTACATTTTTAATTTAATAATTTGACGAAGAACAATATGAGTATTCCTATTAACTTGGAAGTACTTTGATTAAAACGAACGTCTTTGTTTGGAAAGTATAGTGGATAATGAGTGGATAAATACATGATGTTATAAATTTATTCCGGTATGTTGACTGAACTCCCGTTTAGAAGTTTTCTTACAGAATTTTTGGTTAAAAATGTAGTCACGCCATTGACTTTGAACATCGATATTGATCGATGGCATGGAAACATTTGTCAACCACAAATTAGAGCTTGTCTAATTTAAAAAAAATTACGCGCGCCCAACCACCGCATTCACGCACATCTGCCAAGAGAAATATTTCTCTTTTGTAGCTTAAATTGAGTTTCAAATCCTGTGCATAAAGGCGGTGGTGGGGCGTATCATTTTAAATTAGACAAGCAAAAAAAAACCTGAAGATATATATACAGGGGTGCATAGTCAACCTAGCTAAACCAATCAACTGCTAAAATATTCTGGATTTACATATTTTAAAACAACTTGTATTTAACAGTAAAATCCTAGACAAATGGCTATTCTTAAAAATTAAACTTTCTTATCTTCTATAGCTATGAATTCACAAGTATTATTAGTAAATTTAAAGAACAATAAAATACAATACAAATATTATTTCCTTAAGATGCAATTAAATGTTAATCTTACGTTCCAAATAGTAGGCCGGTGCGGTTAGACGAGTGTTACTTATGTAATGGTTTTTCATACAGAATTGCAGGCCTAGGCCGGGAAAGCGATCATCTATTGTTTCATGTGACACTGTATTATGATGTTTAAATAGATTTACTGTTTTCTTGAAGTTTTTTATTTATTTCATTGCATGTTTGAGAAAAGCACTATACAAACCTCGGCCGGAACAGGGGTTGCCGGCCTCTCTAGTAATGTACTATTATTGAACACCAAAAGGAAGTTTGTATTAACCCGGTTTTATTTCCAGGTTTAAACAGTACTAGCGCGAGCGCAGCGGGCAGCGAGCGCGAGTCAGCATCCCACCGCCTGGCGTCGCCTGCGTCGCCGCTACGGAATTACACGACGCATTCCGATGTAAGACATAAATCATAAATATACACCGTGTAATTTTAGTGGTTGTTTTCCCGAAACGAGGTGATTTAGTTTCGATTGTACAATCGATTTATAATTACTATTTTGACTACAGTCAAAAATCCAATTGTGAAAAACGAAAGTCAAAAATGACCGCAAACCAATAGTAACGCTTCGTTGGTACAAGTAGCGTACGATCGTACGATAGGTTAGGTACCAACGAAGCGTTACTATTGGTTTGCGGTCATTTTCGACTTTCGTTTTTCACTATTGGATTTTTGACTCTAGTCAAAATAGAAATTATAAATCGATTGTACAATCGATACTAAATCACCTCGTTTCGGGAAAACAACCACTAAAATTTCACGGTGTATAAATAAACAAATCATAGGAAGATTGACACCAATTGACTGATTTTTTATCTTAAGTATCATAACAAATATTACATGAACTAAAACTAGTGTAGCTTGGTGGTGGTGATGGTTGGGTTTATGTGATTTGTGTGTGTTCGTACAGTGTGGAGGTGGAGGAACTGCATGAACGCACATTTCTTGCATAAACGTAACTATTGTAAGGTCGCGGGTGAGCAAAGTAATTGTTTTAGTTCATTAATATGGACCTCCGCAAAGTAACGCCTGATTCAATAAATTAAATATTACATATTAAAGACAAAACCGTAAATCAGTAGGTAATTCTGTTAAACTTACATAGCTTTTGTAGGCTACTATTATACGAATGAAAGTAATGGAAAATATATCAAACGGACTTCAACCCAAAATACTGACTTTAAAATATTATAGGACTAGATAAAAACGTATTTTGGCAAAAGTTCGGCTTTGGCTACTTATGTGGAATTAATATCGTCTAGGTATGCGAAAAGGAAAATGACGTATTTCTGTCAATCTACCTGCAGTTGTTGTCAACCATCTTCTTCTTTCTACAGCAGTACCTAGGAAAACTTTACCATGCCGAAAACCAATGCTATCATTCCTTTTTACGACCCCGCCTTTTTTTTCTAGAACTAAAAAAGCCATTATAAGGTAAGTGGCTAAGTTCCCACAGCAATTCCAACCAATCCCCTGTGTAACCGCTAAAACTAAAAACGTGCATCCGCTGCACCTTTTTAAAAAAAATAACGTCCAAATGGCTAAGTAGATTATGCTTGGCGTACTTCCAGTGGGCGATGAAAAACTCGCCTCCACCCTTATTAATTAACCAATTACCCCAAATCCGCGTCGTGTGCTCTTTTAATTTTGCCAAAAGGTACCTTTTTGTATGTACAAAAGGCTTTAAACATGAAGGCTAACGAATATACATTGTAAACGTCGAAATATCGACTGTTTCATAATTTTTTTAAGAGTCAGACTCTTGTAAGGTGCGTCTCCCTGTAGACCTTTCTTTTACAAGTGTGTCTTCTACTCTTTGTCTTGCTAGTGATTTTACTTTATTGTATTTACTAGCCTATATTTGTATGCTACCGCTAACTAGGCAATGGCCTCTCCTCATGACTTCAGCATATCCCAATCCTGCTTTATTTTGGTCGCTCGCTCAGTTCCGTGTTCAAGTAATCTCGGCATCTCCGCTTAGGGCTGCCATGCCGTTGCAGTTGGTAGCCATTGAGCGGTACAAACTATGTGGTTGATAGTAATCGATAATAGAAGAAAAACTACACCTAACCGTGAAGTGCTATCTACTTAAGCGTTACGCCGGCTTAAGAGCATTGTGATTTACTTATCGCACTTCATTTTTAAAGCTTGTCTTTCGTCTGTGTTTCGCATACTTGCGGTACAGATAGTCAAATTTAAATTAAATGGAAACGTTGAATTACGTAGTAACTTTAGGCGGTAACCCGAAAAGAGTTTGAAACAAGGGTCCGTATACACAATCCACCGCCCGGCCTAATCAAACGTAAATGTTTTCATTTGCCAGTTTTGTTTAGGTTTTTCAATCGTTTTTGTCATCAATGTTAATATTGTCTTTGTCGCCGTTCTTTTAACTACGGGGAGCCTTCATGTTTATGTTAAAATTGGTTAGTACCTACTTTGAAGTTTTACTTTAATCAGTCAGAAAATACTGTTGAAAAACGTACACTTATTTACACTATTTGTATCAATACTACTTAGAAATGCTGTGTCATTTTTAGATATACTGAGTATTTAATAAAAGATAAACAACCTAATCTTTAGAAGAACTTAATCCCTCTCGCTCTTTAATTCTTGAAGGTAGTAGGTATTGTAACAGAATTGATATGGAGCTTAGATCATTTTTCTAATTTGGAACGTCAATTTGTTTAGTTAGACGGATCCATTTCTACTACATAGACAGGTCCTTTACTAAAGTTTTACACCTATAATTCTGTTTGTTTTTGCGTTCTAGAGTAACAACTTACGTAGGAAGTTCCGCAAGACTCTCACCCCACTGTTACCATCATCCATGTTGTCATCACTGTTATCATATCATCCTAACTTAAAATAAAATCCCGTTCCACAGTCGAGTAACTCCGGGTCGGAGAAGTCGAGTAGCAGCCGCAGCGGCAGCCGCGGCGACAGCAGCCCCCCCTGCACCCCGCCCGCGCCCGCCACCCCGCCCGCGCGCCCGAAGCCCGCCAAAACTGCCGCCACCAAACCCAAGCCTGCTACTGTGAGTACAAACACCAATTCAAGCAGCAACAGCAGGTTTTTAGTAGTGGTAGAGCCATGTTGTAACTAGCCGCTGCAACACGAATGGGCCGGCTCCGGGGCAGTACCACCCTCTCATAGAACACCGGCGTGAAGCAGCAGTAATCCTGCTGCGTTTCGTACGGTCAGTGAGAGCGCCGGGGGCCCAATACCTAAAGAAAAAAACTTATTTTTGAGTCAGTTTTGTGACTTTTATTTTCATATAGTTTGTATGGCTCGTTACGAAACGGACACAAAAAAATATGGAAAATTAGCGACGAACTTTTATCATCAAAATCAATGGCGCTCTTAATTCTGAGTAAGAAAACAACAAAAATTACTTATTTAAAAAGTATAATACGTACTTTAAAATGAAAATTCCCTTTTACGAGTCCAAAACTCACTAAGATAAATTCACATCGGTATGTATACTACTCGTTGTATAGCCTTATATCTATTTTTAAAGTAAAATCAATATAAGTACGTACACTAGCTACACAAATACGTTTTAATTAACGACATTAATACCCTGCGCTAAACATTGCGCTCCGAAGTTCGTTTAATTACATCTTTATGGAAGGTATCCTCAACTCTGCAGTGGATATTGTAAAATATCCGACCGCTGCACATTCTATAGTATTTCAAAGCAAAATCCCAACAATCCGTTTTTCATTGGTAACTTAACACTCTCTTTGTTTCGACTGAAATGTGAAGGGCGTGCATACAGCTCGCAATACCAAATTCAAAATAACGAGGAGTTTTTATTACCAGTATAATATTTATAATGTATTTACTTATAAGTATGTTGAATAAACGAGGTTTAAATAGACTAATGTAACTTAGATTAGATTGGAGTAGCTAACTTTTTCTTACGTCCCACATATACCTAAGCAAGGCAAGCCAGGCAAGTTTTATTCACTGTAAGAATGTAAAATAAATAATATAAGTAAAGAATTAAATTAAAATATGTAGGTAGGTAGCTAATTTTGACTTTATTTCCATGGTACCGCCAGTTATTTAGTTATAATGAAACCTGCACACACCTAAGAAAAAATTAAATGGTGTGTGTGAAGCTTCCAATCCGCACTGGGCCCGCGCCCGGGTCGTGGGTACTACGACCCAAGCCTTTTCATTCTGAGAGGAGGGCTATGCATTGCAGTTAGACGTATACTTATAGGCTGGCATGATAATGCTGATGACTTGTATTACATCCGAACCACATATCCGTAGCTTTCAATTCAATCTGATCACTAAAAGTGGATGAAATTTGGCTTGCAATATTTGACCCAAACAAACTACAAGTTAAATAAAAGCTGAGTATAGAAGATAGAAGATGGGTCGGGCGCTAGTATGGGGTGCAACTTGTTCAGACACGCTGGCCCCTTCCCATCTCCATGGAACCAACAACAGAGCAGATACAGCTTGTAAAGCACCTAAAAAGGCTAAAACATACAAATACAGGGGTCTAGGCTCCGAATAATATGACTTTGTCCCATTCGGTGTCGAGACCGTTGGTCCGTGGGGTCCTAGCGCTGTGAGGCTATTTAAGATTTAAGGAAATATCAAAAAGGTTAGTCGATGTCACAGGAAACCAAGGAGCTAGCAGCTACCTCGGACAAAGAATTAGTTTAGCTATGCAAAGGGGGAACGCTGCCAGTATCTTCGAAACCTTGCCTAAAGGGACTCCTTTTGTATAATATATTTTAGTTATTATTATTATATTTCTTAAGGTTTTTTAGTTTTAGGATAATTGTTCTTGTATATAAAATAATAAAATGTAAATAAAAGCTTGCCCATGACCTACATGTAGAGTTTCACAACATACTCGAATATAACTGTGTATGTAAGTCTACTGGATATTATGGAACATCCCGATATCACGGTACAAGTTATTTATGCCCCTACACATTTCTCCGAACATGCTCCCGTAATAATGTGAAATGAATTAGCTGCGTGAATGTAGGTCAACATTTGTAATATTCGAACAACGGAACGCGGAAATGCTTAGCAAAATTAGTGGCCCGCCTTGCGGCGTTACTCATAATTGTTTGCTTTCTTGAGATTCAAAATACATTTTCCCTGTCTTTACAAAGATTATTGCTAAACCTTTTTAAAAGGTCAGTTGAAATCATGGACTTAATACCTAACCCGGACTGAGTACTAACTTTTATTAGGCAATCAAAAGTGACCCATATTACCAAGCAATACAGTTTAGTAATGACAACTAGAGACAGCGGTCCGAGAGAGAAACCCAAACTAGTGGCTTGTGTCCCACTCGCACCATTTGCCAGTGGAAAAAAAGATAATGAAATAGTAGTAAAAATTAGTACTGAAAATAATAACCTTCTTTATAATAAATAGTGCTACATTAAAATTAAAAAAATCTGATTGAAACAACACAGTAGCAATGATACGAAGGTAATTTATTGAATAAAAGGTCAAATGTATTAGTCACAAAAAAACACCACATACGCGACAGATTAACCGCGAAAAACACGCACTAGCACTGGTTGAAAAATTAACACAGGTCTACAGTTGGTCAAGTACAGAACGACCGAGGTCACACCGAGAAAAACGTGTAGTATAATAAACCTGGAGACATGATAATTTAACGTAACGCCTGCAAACGCGCTTTACAACGTACCGAAAGAAACAGTAGTAGGTGGTTCCAGGCAAAACCGCCTACCGCACGGAGTAAATTCTCTCAAGCAACAGTGGGTGATAAATAGTGAGCGTGGGAATGAGGGGGTGAAATGGAGTCGCTTGGCAGACTAAACTACGGTAAGCATAGCAAATTTCGAACTAAAAATTCCGTTCGCAAGGCGTTGAGGCTAACACAGTTTAGTAAACGGTACCGAAAAGTCCGCTATTGTGCGGTACGTGGGCGTTTGATACGCCTTTTGGAATTTTGGGAAAAGACCTAAAATAAATTTCAGTGCAATGCGATCAGTACGGAGCTAAGCAATACAAAATACGAGTTCGCCAAGTTAAAAGTTCGCCATAGCATTCAGTCGAGGGCCATGGATTAACGGATTCCTGCAAGCCTGCCATAGCATTCAACCTAGTGCTACGCAATAAGCAATACCTAGAGGTTCGCTATAAACACGTCGGCTTAATTACAAGGGGATTATTCGCTAATATACGTGGACTGCGCCCGCGGTGATCCCACACGTCTTCTCCGCAGGATCGGTTCAGTTCACGCTCTACGCGGTGTTCCGACTAAAACGGGCGATAGTCGTCGGTTATCGAAGGCCTGGTCCCTCTTCCGGAAAGCTAGAACAAGATTGCCTAAAATGAGAATCCTATCGGAAAAATAGCTGGGATTTGCACGGAGCGAAATCAAACGAGATTGAGAGCTTCACCAAACACTCACCCAGGCGTAAGACGCAGCTAGCTTCTCGGTCCTCAAAAGCGACGGCGGGACAGTACGGACCCCTTCCGTGGAGGTCCAGGTCCGGGTACGAACACGTACGTTCACAAAACAGGTAGCCCGCGATTAAAACTGATGCGGCAAAGACACAAAAATAACTTTCTTCACACCGAAAATTGCTAAAAACTCCTTAGTAAGGCTGCTTATTCGATGCCTACTGGCGAAACAATGGCTCTTGACTACCAATTCATTTTTTTCTCCGTCAAAACACGAATATCGAAATTTGAAAAGTTGAAATACCAACGGCCTGTAAAAGAACGACCCTATACCACGGAGGTTGTCAAAGCGACAATGCATTTAAAACTCCTTCGGAGCGTTTTCGCTACAATAGCTATATTTAGATACAAAATATTACCTTTTACCTAATTTGTAAATCATTAAGATTGCAACTAATATTAACTGATTAAAACACGGTAATGCATTAAATATTGTGATGATCAAGTGGTGATTGTAAATTTTAACTGGTATCACCGACGTTGACAAATTAGGGTGCCTATGATTTAGGCCGGTGTGAGTATGTCTACTAATGCAATTTCGGAGATAAGACTGAAAAGCAGGTTGGGGTATAGGAAAAGGGGCCCGATTTAAGGACTTAAAAAAATTTGGATCAGAAATTTTTTTTCGGGTTTTACGTAATTTTTTTTTTAAAAAAACTTTATAGAATACATTAAAATAAGCATCTTTTATATATACACCGTGAAATTTTAGTGGTTGTTTTCCCGAAACGAGGTGATTTAGTATCGATTGTACAATCGATTTATAATTACTATTTTGACTAGAGTCAAAAATCCAATTGTGAAAAACGAAAGTCGAAAATGACCGCAAACGATCGTACGCTACTTGTACCAACGAAGCGTTACTATTGGTTTGCGGTCATTTTCGACTTTCGTTTTTCACAATTGGATTTTTTTGGAGTACGTGCAGTGATTAATGTGATGCATCATACGTGATGTGCCTATGTATTTGACATTTACTATTAAAACCTAGCACTTACTTCACGGCTACATCTAAACATAAACAAGCATAACAGAGCAACCGCAAGTCCACGACCGGATTACGACCGAACAAATGGTTCGCGGCGCCCGAATTAAAAATACAACCCATACTCGCTTATCCCGTAATGCTCGCTTTTTAAACACACCCTTTATTATTCTGTGGAACTCGGTGGAAATCAGAAATGGATTTTGTTTATGCGATCAATATTTTAATAAGTTATAATATAAATATGTATGTTAGTCTTTAAGGTATTTTTTTATATGGGCCTATGCAGCCCGAAATAAAAATTATTCTATTCTTCTATTCTATTCTAATATTTTGATTATTGTGTTTTCTTTGATATCCATTAATTTCGACAAGTAGCTTAGAACATCGAAGGAAACTACCTTGTGACAGGGGGGTTTCACTCCGCAGTTTAGGTATGTTCGTGTGGCGCTCCTCCCGGGAGGAGTATGGCAGTAGGTTGTCGCGTGGCCTTCAGTTCGCACGCTAGCCGCGTCGCGCGTACAGCTCGCGCGATAAGAGTTTGGCTTTGACCGTTATTGCGCATTGGGTATCAACGGGGGTGCGGGGTATGCGCAGTAATCCCCTCCACCCGAAGGTCAAAGCCAAACTCTTATCGCGCGAGCTGTAATTAAGCATTTTTTTACTGTGATTTTTGCAACAAACAATGACTTCTAAACGATATTATAAATAACTTATTTACATACTAAAGGTAGTTTACTGAATTAATACACACGGCTATCTTTCTTGATTTATATACCTACCAAATATGGGCGAGTGGGAACCCTGTGCCCTTGGTTTCGGATCAGCGGTGCCCAACGGAATATGAACGCTCGTATCACACGATAAGTTTTAATTTCGCGTGCACGCAGTAGTAGGAAAGTTTTTATACCTAAAGTTGACCTTTGTTCGAGAGTGATCCTTCTGTACGTTAGTACTATTACTTATTCTGTGCTTGTGATTAGCTTTTTGGCCAAATCGAAAACAAAAACTATTTCCTTTCTCGATCATAGACAGTAAATAAAGTTTGAGTACACAGTTATTGTAAAAGGTGACACTTCAAAATAATTGCTAATGTAACAATTATGTTGCACAATTTTACTGTAACCAATATACGCAGACGCAGGAAGACGCAGTGTAGGTAGACCTCCAACATGATGGAGCGACGACCTGGTTAAGGTTTCGGGATCGCGTTGGATGCGGATGGCATGGGACCGATCTGTTTGGGAGGCCTCCTCCCCCAAGGCCCTCTTAGAAAGCTTTAATAAAAAATATAAAAACATGGGCGGTTAGCTAAAACCAATGATGTGACAATGTCCCATAACTTCAATTTAATGATAAAATATAGACCAAGTTAATTCCAACGACCAAATTAACCTTCGGACCAAAGTAACCCGACTTTACGATATAGTAATAAGAAGAATAATTTACCACCATGATACTCATCATCATCATCATCATCATCATCCCCGCCTATACACGTCCCACTGCGGGGCACAGGCCTCCTCTCAGAATGAGAGGGCCATGATACTATCATGATGTAAAAGTATTCTATTAATGTACATAATAATGTTCAAGTTAAGTGCTCCTTGCGCTTAGTCTAATTAGAGAACTACAAGTAAGTAAATGTCGTCGTATCCGAATGTTCTGGTCTTTTTTGTTTTCTGCACGAAAAACTAGCGAAGAAGTCGAATTCAATTTTGATTATTAAAGTATTCTGCATTTGCAGAAGATGACTGCTTTTTTATTAATTATCTCTCATTAAAATATACTTACATTGCATGTAATACAAAAAGAGAACATCCTGTAGGCTATCCAACAGTAACGTGACGTTATAAAATATGATAGGATCAAAAAATCCTAGAGAATAAGTTTAAAATAAATCCACAGAAACTAGTTTAAAATTGATTGTGATTTTATAAGCATGTAGGTGTGCTACGTCAGCGTAGCAGTTTCGTAAACTACATTTCGCAGCACCGTAGATGCCTACGATTGACTCTGAACTCGCTATAGCGCTACGAGCTACGTGGCTACGCGTATGTTTCACGTAACCATGGCATGTTCGTGCGGGATTGAAGGCACACGGGCAAACTGGCGCACGAATGTTAGTTTGCTAATTGTAAAGCTTACTAACAATTGCCGTACCTACTGATGCGGTATACATACATGACAAAGAATAACCAGGCTAAACCTATAACTATGATAGACTTAGGGGCTGTTTCACCACCCATTGATTAATTTTAACTGACGGATAAATGTGATGCCGTCTCCGTCTATTCGAACAAAACAAACAGAGACGGCATCACATTTATCCGTCAAATAAATTTGATCAATGGATGGTGAAACAGGGGGTTAGACTACGGGCAAGTTTCACTACCCTCTGATAAGAGTGCATGATAAGTTCACTCTACGTCCGCGTTTCTTAACCTTGGGTCGCGACACAAATTCGGATCGCGGGCGATATTGAGCTGAGTCACGTGATTTAATCAAATAAAATAATTAAAAAGAAAAATTAATAATGTTTTTTGACGATAGATAGCCTAGTAGGTAGTGAACCTGCCTACGAAGCTTGAGGTCCCGGGTTCGATTCCCGCGTCGGGGCAGATGTTTGTATGAATAATACGAATATTTGTTCCTGAGTTATGGATGTTTTCTATGTATTTAAGTATTTATTTATCTATATAAGTATGTTTATCCGTTGCTTAGTACCCATAACACAAGCTATGCTTAGTTTACTTTGGGACTAGGTCAATTGGTGTGAATTGTCCTGTGATATTTATTTATTTATTTTATTTATTTATATATTTTATGAAACATTATTGTCGCGGGCTTCAAATATATATATACTTTGGGTCGCCAGAGAAAAAGGTTATAAAAACCACTGCTCTCACGTAGAGCATGTAATGTGTTCATTCAACCAAAATAAACAGAGATGGCGTCGCAGATATCTGTCACATGAGATATCAGGAACTTATCGGAGAGTGAGAAAACTGACGATCAGATGAAGAAATGTGGACATCGGATTTCTATTAGTTCCGGAATAAATTTGCTAATGATAAAAAATATGGTAACACAGCAATGGAGGTCCCACAATATTATGCAATGCGGTTGGTATTCAATTTTATTCACTAGCTAGTAAAATTATTCTAAATTGAAAGTCTATTAGCGTTATTAGTTGTAAAACTGTAACAACAAAAAATTTAAATATCCAAACTAATAATGAAATCCAAAAGAAACTCTGTCAGTCTGTTTGTATACTCTATTTCGTTTTCAAATTAAATTGCTGCACCAAAATATGCATATCCAAATTCTCCGTAAACCAAGTGGTGGGCAACAACTAGTTTTAAATAAAAATCCAATCACACTCGGCGACGTCAATTCCCACATTAAATTCTCAGATAAACATAATTACATATCTATTCTAGTTTGCAAGCTATTCAACAAAACAGAACCAGACTCCCTTCTATTCGCAAGTCTATGGGGCGATCGGGACAGGTGCCCGCACTGGCTCCCACGTTGCCCAGTTTCGCGACCCACCCCCTACCAAAATACTCGGCTCAACAAAAAACAAACGCGAACGCGAACTAACGCTGCAATTTGGGATATACTGCGAGGGTAATTCGTGTGTCGTGGTACAGGGGCTGCGGTGGTTGCTTGAATTATTAAACCCTTACAAAGGCTGATGAATGGCCGATTTAATTCACTGGACGTTTCGCACTGGCCGGTGGCCGATCCGCGATGTATCGGTATTAACATAAGAATCCGCGGCCACCCCGTTCCCACGGTATCTTCTATTGTTTTCTCTCAATGCTAGTATTAATAATTCTGCCCGCGCTCTGCCCCCAGTTTTACAATGGACGATTATTTTCTATTAATGGGAGAACAGATGCGCGCTTTGAAATACTTTGTACTAATTGCCCATGTAGCGTTTCATCCGGTGTTATTGTTTTTAGAGGTAGACTACATAGTTTATAATTTGTAATCTTAAATTTAAGGAAGTTTACGAATAGTTAAAATGTAGTTATTTCACACTGTCATAGTCCAAAATTAAATTAAATAATTGATTCATTTAAGCGTTACTTAACTACAACCATTCGGCTTTCTGCTCCGTAATTGCACGAGACAGACAACTGCGTCTGTGCGGCATATATTTCAGTAAAATTAATTACAAATTGAGTTAAATTAATGTTTATGTACTCGTGGAAATCAAAATTTACCAATTAGTGAAGTTGGCTACATTTAGTCGGTGATCATAGTTTATGCTTTGCGAGCGAAAACGCTCCTTTCTCCGCACCGAGAGTGGGTCAAAGTATAACACACGCCTTCCCCGATACATAACAACAAATAAATAAACAGTGAAAAGGGAAGGGAATCGTTGTTTATACCATCCTCATCACCCTTTGAGACTAACATTTTCATTTCGTTCCCATTAATTAACAGCGCGCACAATATTAATTTAACATGCACATAACTACGATCAGTCCATCGCTAGTCTATTTACACGCATTACCAACGTTGTAAGGTCCCTGTTTTCGTTAACATGAATTAATACAAGCCGTGATTTCATTAGGGGGAGAAAATTGCCGGGGCTCCGTGTTAAATGGGCAGCGTCGTTCGGCGGCTGGGTTTATTAAAAGCACTCAGTTTGATCGGGCCCTGATTTGACGTCACCTGCAGGAAGCAATAAAGCCCGACACAAACACAGGCTCATAATTACAACCACCGAACAGGTTTTGTTCGCAACGTATTGACAACGGAATGCCTTTGAAAGCCGTAGCCGCTTTGTGACACTATAGTATTCAATTCGATTTGGAGAAATTGTATATTGACGACATTCTATTTTGAGGATATATTCGTTTTTAAATGAGTCACGCTTGTAATATGTTCTATACAGAAAAAGTAGCAAATGTTATACAATTATTCTTTTTTCGTTGTGTACATTTTAACCAGGTCGTCGCTCCATCTTGTTGGAGGCCTACCTACACTGCGTCTTTCGGTCCGTGAACGCCACTCGAGAACCTTTTTGCCCCATCGGCCATCAGTTCAAGATGGAGCGACGACCTGGTTAAGGTTGCGGGAACGCGTTGGATGCTGATGGCACAGGACCGATAGGTGTGGTGTTGTTACGTATTTTTCTAAATTGTTAGTTATTTAGTATTCAATAAAGAGTCATGTATTGTATTGTAGCTATTGTACCAAGTTACGGGGTTAAAATGACATTTAAATTACAATCTCTTCAGATATTATTACCGAGAGATTATACACTCGGTGATCGGTGCTGTAATTATTGATGTGGCACATATTACTCACTGCACAAGACCCGTAAAATGATATGGCAGTGGTATACAAGCGCTTGTATCTCACTCTAATGCGTTAAACTTGACTGGTGTAAGCGAGATAGTGAGAATACTATGTCACGTGTAGGTACAGCGTTGAATATAGGACTTGGAAGCTAGGCAATCGAGCTGGTAATAGCTCTAGACTGACATTCAGCCTATCTCGAGCGAACTTGAAGAATGGTCTCAGGTAACTCACAGGCTGAGAGCCTAGTGTGAACGCCACCGCAGAACGATACATTTTTTTAAAGTTTTTATATTTAAGCTTAAGCTGTTACCTACGACTCCGTCTTCGAAGAATTGGTTTACCGCTCTCCCGCGGGAACTATGCAGTTTTTAAGATAAAATCTATCCTATGGCCTTCCTAGGGTTTTAAATCAACGGTTCAAGCATGAAGAGGTAACAGACAAACAGATACACACAGACACACATACACACACTTTCACATATCTGTGTGTGTGTTTTACTTACGCATTTATAATATTATTATGGATAAATACCTTTTTACTTTTTCTTCTTGAGTTATGGAACAAGCGGAATACATGGTGTAAAAGATAAAGGACTCAATTTATGACTCAAAATCAAAGTCTAAAGCCCGGTTTAGAACTGCAAAAAAAAATCGTGCAAATTGCATTACATTGCGGAGCTGTAAAGCCAATGAGTTTGTAGTGGGCAATCGAGCGCCGCAATGAAATGCAACTTGCACAATTTTTCTTGTCTAAACTGGGCTGAAACTATGGGTTTTTACTAAATTGGAATGGCATGGAATTGTTTTCATGAAGAACACCCGTCACCCGTGCAAAATTTCATGCCTCTTTAAATATAATAAACTCACTGGCTAAGATTTTAGGACTTTACATGTTAAATCCCAATCTCGAGGAAATATCGGAATCAAAAGTAGTCTGTGTTATTTCCGATATCTACGTGTCAAATTTTGTCCAAATCCGTCCCATTTTAGCGTGAAAGAAACCAAGAATAATAAACATACATATACTAAAAAACTTTCGCATTTGTAATATTCGTAGGATTTGAATGTCGAACTTTGATGCCTTCTCCAGTTTAAAATTATTTAAAGTTTTCGAAGCGTATCGGAGTGTAGACATGTCCCGCAAAATCCCACCAATCACATTAGTTACATCACGTCACTTTACAAGGGGAGCGGGGTGAGACATAAATTTCAACTGCCCTGATTCAGCGCGTCTCCGCTCCGCCTTAATAGAAGCGTACCCTAATCTTCGACAGGGGAATCGACAAACATGTTATCCAGTGGGATGATAAACGAAAGAATTTATTATACTTCATAACTTGTATCTTAGCGAATAATCTAACTTCCTTGATTCTTTGCAATTTTATTATTATTTTCAACCGGAACATGAGTGGAACTAACAAACGTTGGAGCTCAAAAAGCGCCCAAGGTAGCATTTTAAAATTTTAGAAAGTTATATTGAAAACTATTACGCTTGTTACAAACACAGTCAATGCTAGATTCATCTGACTTTTCGAAAGATTTTAAGCTTTGCAAATGAAGAAGTGGAGCAAAAGGAAAGAGGCCTTTTCCGAGCAGTGGGTTAAAAGATAAAGATAAAGTTAAAAGATAGCCAAAAACAAATGCTGAAAATGATTTTACGAACAATATATTTTTATTTTTCAAGTGAAACTTCTAATGCCACTTCCAAAAAACGTTGCAGAAAATATCTTGAAAACGCATCCTACGGCAAAATCAATGATCCCCCCTTTGAAACCCCCGCACCCTCCCCCATCTGAGTCAGAAACGCTAAATTTGTACCACGTTAAAAATTTCACCTAGTGCTCTACATTTTTGGTCTTAAAACAATATGAGCTATTTCGTCTTTATAATCGAATACTGAAAATAAGCTTAACTGAGCGCTGGGCACTCTCGTGGTACTAAACCATTGCTATAAAATTTTAACTCTCTCATAAATTATTTACGAATATCAAAATATTTACGCTGATGCGTCTTGCAATTATTACTTTAGCTGCCAGCTACTCAATAGCTAATTAAACATGGCGATTCTGGACACATGATTAACCCTTAATTTTTAATTTTGGTTAATCACGTGTCCAGTTTCGCCTTGTTACCTATAGCTGTAGCCTATAAGTTAACTAACTGGTGGTTATAGGCTAGCGTTTGGTAGCAGTATTAAAGAGATTAGTGTTCTTTTTACTCGGCTGCCGAAGTAACTTATTTTTTCATCATTCTTTGGCACGCCCTGCAGTCTTAACGGCTCGAGTGATTTTAAAGTGTGAGGTGTCATTAGATTTGTCTCAGTTGTAAGAGTGATATTATAAGGTATATGTGTTTCCGGAATTTTCTTGGGAACGTGAATTACAGGGAAAACACGGATTTCCGATACTACTTATACGATTTCGAAACATCCTATTGAATTTGGGTTGAAATTTGGTAGTCATATATATGACAAAAAGTAGGTGACCCAAAAACGAACGTGTAACATCAATAAATGATTTTTAAACATAGAGCCATTTTTGGGTCTAATTAAGAAAACATTTTTATGCAATCGGCTTTTTTTTTCAAAACAGGTCTACAATGTTATAGGTATTTTTAGTTTTTTCATCGTCTGAGACGTGGGTTAAAAACACCCTAGTAAATGTTTCGTGGTGTAAATACGGTGGTAAATTTGTACTAGATTGTGTAGGGTTGAATCCGATAACGCCTCCAGAATCAGCCTGTAGATTGGCCTGGACTGGCCCTGGCTTGAGACTGCAATTTCGCTCCTCGGCCGCAAATTGTATTTGGCGCCTCCACGGGGCAACTTATCACCTTGCCTTGCAGCTCCCCAAATTGAGTTTCGATATTGTCTAATATTTAGTAAGGTTTTAAATACACCGTGGTCGACGGGTAACCACCATCTTACTCGTCAATCCTACCGCCAAGCAACGGTGCGTGCGTTGCTATATTCTAGAGTGGAGAGTAAGGCAGTCGGTGAAATTATTATTAAGTATAATATTCTACATATCTTATACCCCCTAGGCTGACAACGCATCTGCAACCCTCGTGTTGCAATGTCCATGGGTGGTGGTAACTTATTTACCATCTGGTGACCCAATTGATTGTTTAGTTAATAATAAGTTTTTGTTAAAAATTCTATTTTTAATAAGTACAAGCTTTTTTGCTGTAATTAAATCCCAAGAGTGTAAAATTCTGTACCTCTTCACCGTAGTACACCTAGGCTAGCTTGTTGACCCGTTGGTAATCACATTAATTTTTAATTTAAAATTTCATTAAGACCTCGCAAATACGTCGTAGACTTCGTAGTACTTAAACCAAGTTGATTTATTTACATTATAGCCAAAGATATTTAGATAGGTACATATATTTATGAAACGGTCATGTCTCCACCTTCTCCCTTCGGTCACCTACCACAAGTATTTGTTAGCTCGGCGTGCATCCGGAATATTGAGATCCACTTCTATTTTCAAAGGCTCCTATGTTCCTTCTTATTGTTTGTAAACTTTAACCGTATGTCCTGGAGTGTAAGGTTCAAATTAAAATAAACAAAATTCAACATAGAACCTTGTAACAGCCGAATACCTCGAAGCCGCCATTCTGAGAACTTCTCAACTCTGCTCCAAATTCGATTCTTTTCAACTGTCACTGCCGGTGAATATTTCATAGCTATTTCATACTTTTCGCCAACAAAAAGGAAATAAGTTAAAAGTTTTTCAATACTTTATAAATACCTTTCAATAGACAATGACGGGAACGTTATTAAATAATGTATTGGTACTTGGTAACTATTGAATTTTATTTGGTGCCCAGTTCTATCAAACTAGCGCTTTTGTTCCGATATTAAAGTAAACAAAGTGGGAAAAGCATGTTCACGTAAAAGGATCGGAATTAATTTTAATTTTGAACAGGAAATTAAAACTAATTAACGTTAAAATTGCGTACCGGATTCAGGATGGGTTCGATGATGCTGGGGTTTTACATTGAATACTTACGCTATTGCGTGATGAAATAAATTGCGGTATCATTTCCACTAAATTTTCCTCGACATTTCACCGACTAAGACGACTAAATCACATGAGTACACTGAAACTACTAAGTACAGATCCTTAAATATCTCTCTGTAATCATTTGAAACGTGTTTTGATCAAACAGGATCAAACTCGTGACACGCTGTGATAAACATATTGTTACTCAAAACTATAAGTGCTTCGTTTGCTGGCTTTTAAACACACGTGAAAAAAGGCTCAAGCTACAATTGGTCACAGGACGAACAATGATCAATCTCGTATTGCTCACAAACTAAGAATAAGCTGTGACTGTTGTTTTTCTTTCTTTATGGCCTAATCATCTGGTTGAAAATTGCTCTCCTACACAAAGCAATCGACAGGGAGAAGCAGAGAGCTGATATTAAAACAATTGTTCGGCGGTATCACGATCCTCAGCAGTGAGGCACCGGCTTTAAAATATCGTAAATTTATTCGAGAGAGTCACGACCCTATTTTAATCGAACGCACAAACCTTTGGACACACTCACTTTCGCATAACATAAGCGTCATAAAAGCGCGTCAAACTATTTCAGGTCATCTCGACACGAGGGGTGTCTAGGCCGGCGTCCATTAATAATGCAGAGTGACAACGACGCAGGTGGTGTGTGAGCCACACGGCGAGTAAACGTCGCAATGCATAATTGAGAACGTGTGCCTCCCGTCACGCGTAACGCGACGCCTAAAGGCGGTTTCAGGTTAGCGTTCTTACGCATACGAGATAGTTAATGAGGTTGTATACGTGCGTACGCGTAGAAGCTGGTTCTCGCGATTTGATTGGAATACATACGAACGCTCGGCTTTAAAAATTGTGTTTGAAGCTTTTCGGTGAAGGAAAAAAATTAAATCGTGTGTATGTGTGTAGGCCCCAATCCGCAGTAGGTTCACGTGGAAATACAGCCCAAGCTGAGAGTAAGCCTCTGCCCAACAGTGAGACATTTGAACGCCGAAGATGCACACATAAATACGACATACACACATCACGCCTGTATCCCCAAAGAGGGTAGACAGAGCACACGAAACGCTGCATTTACGTTTCGGCACAGTATAATAAATAGATCTTTTTCTTATACTGTGGTTTCGGGGCTACTTTTCACCGAAGATGACTTTAAGATAAATTGGAGCGAATGCTCAATATATTTGAACGTATGCTGATGTTTTTATAAAGACAATGAGCCAGAGTGCGACATATGTTATTTTATATCCTGAAAATGCACATCTTGTTCTTTTCTTATAGCGATAAAACATCTCTACGCAGTAGTTTTTTTTTTATACAATAAAGGCTTGCGTTTGACCACAATCTCACCTGATGGAAAGCGAAGATGAGGCGTACGATGGAGCACGCTCGCCTAGTAAATGCTCATTCGCCCTAGACTAGCATTTAGGAGATTAAGCAGAAAGAAGGCGCGCCCCCAAGCAGTGCAAACCGTACAACAAATACGGGGCACTGTAACCGATACGCGAGCGCTGCACAACTGCTCAGACCCTTCCTCCAGAATGGCTTCTATAGGCAGCAGGCCGGAACACGACGAGAGTCGCTTAGCGGCCTGGCTCAACCTATAGGGTGGTGAGGTGACCGCCACGGCCGAAAGCTATCACCGGAGTTTTGGAGTTGTATCGCTCGTTTAGCACCACCCAGGGGTCACGTGTAGGGTCACGAGGGTAAACCTACGGACGCGAGCAAATTTCAACCCCCAAAGTGCTCTTTACGTGACACGGTTAAATTAAATTAAAACTGATACGGCATGAATAATGTAAGCATAAAAAGATTTCTAAGATGAACTACACGGCAAGTGCCACATTTGAAAGTATAAGCAGCTTGACCTTTTCTAACGCATGCGACCTCTGACCCGCGCCGCCACGTGGCTGCAGCGGGCACCCCTCCACTAAAATGTCAACAAATTTACAAAGAACTAGCTGTTGCCCGCAACTCCGTCTGCGAAGAATTCGTTTATTGCTATCCCACGGGAACTATGGAATTTTCTGGGATAAAAAGTTTCCTATTATATAGATTATAAATTATATATGTGCCAAATTTCATCAGAATCCGTCAAACCGTTTTAGCGTGAAAAAGGAAAAATATCCACATTTCCATCCATCCATACAAACTTTCACGTTTATATTATTAAAATGGTAAGATAAGATTACGTAAGACTAGCTTTTGTTTGAGGCGGCGTCCGCGCGGAATTAAAATTAAATTTGAAAAGTCATACTCCTTCACGAAACCGGCTGAACGGATTTAGATGATTTTTTACTCAATCGCGGAATTTCGATTCGAATTTAAAGGCCGGCGCAGACCAGATGTGTGTGCGTGTCACGTCACGCACACGTACCATTTCTAATAAATGAAACTGTAAGAACGATGGCACACTAGATGCGTGCACATGACGTGCCATCTTTCTTACAGTTTTATTCATTACAACTGGAGCGTGACACGCACACATATCTGTTCTGCGCCGGCCTTAATGGTTCACGCCAGCAAGCGAAACCGCGGATAAAAGCTAGCGATTCATAGAACAAGATTAAGTAAGTAGTTTATCTTTAAGTATGAGCTGGATAGGAGTAAGCTTTATCTTTAAAATATTCATCTGAAAAGAATAGAGAGAGGTTATATTGCTCCTCTAACTTCATTTATAAATTGTCACAAAAAGTTCGTAAGATACACGGGCCGCGTACCTACTTCGTTTTCGCAGATCAACATACATTTTTAACTTGACAGTATCCTACGGAAGCTTACCTCATAGTTACTTATTTTGTTCCAATTTAATATATTTCCCTCGGGTTGTGGAATACTTGAAAATGTAGGCACTACTGACTTATACACAAGTTTTTCTCTTAAAATAAACAAAATCGCGCTACAATAGAGCGCTAGCACGTAAGTTAGTTGATAAACACAGATTGTCTACGAGGTTAAATAAAGAAACCTCCTCCTCCTCCTCCTTGAGGTAAATCTGTAACAAGTCGGTGTCTGTACATTGAAGATATTTGAGAAAAACTGTCACCAGGGCTATTTATTAGCGCAATAGAACCCAAAACAATGATTTTTAGAATTATTGTCTGTTTGTCTGATTGTCTGTTTGTCTGTTTGTCTGTGCGTTTGTACGCGCTAATCTCAGAAACGGCTTAACCTAGAAGGATGCGGTTTTCACTGATATGTTGGTATTTTCTTGGATTAACATTTAGTGTTTGTTTCATTTGAATCGGTTCACAAATAAGAAAGATACGTCTATTTTAAGAATTTATCGAACAGGTTTTTTTGTTTGAACGCGCTAATCTCAGGAACTACTGCTCCGATTTGAAAAATTCTTTCAGTGTTAGATAGCACATTATCGAGGAAGGCTATAGGCTATATAATATCACGCTAACACCAATAGGAGCGGAGCGGAGCGGAAGAATGTTTCAAAATCGGGGGTTTTTGAAGTAAAACTTCTATAGGCACGCTTGACTTGTGGTGAATGTGAGCGCGGGTGTGCGGGGGGTTCGGTGGGGGGGGGGGGGGGGGTTGTTGAGAGGGAGTGCGGGGGGGGGGGGGTTGCGGGGGCGGGTAGTATTTTTTTTATATCGAGGAACTAAGGAGAGCCATAATTGATGAAAAGCAAATTAGATAAAAAAAGCTGCCCAAATTACTAATTCCACGCGGACGGAGTCGCGGGCAAAAGCTAGTATTAAATATAAAAGCGATAGTGTTTTGCTCTGTCTGTGCATCTGTTACCTCTTCACGCTCAAGCCGCTGAATCGATTTATTATTATTATTATTAATTGATTATTGGTCTGGAGGTAGTTTAAGGCCCTGGGATAAAACTATCTAATGTAATGTCCTTACATTAGATAGTTTTATCCTGGAAAATTGCTTAGTTCCCGCGGGATAGCGATAAACGAATTCTTCGCAGAGGGAGTCGCGGGCAACAGCTAAGTATAATAAAAAAAATCTTTTAGAGATGACATGTCCATCCGTTATTTTTTTTCGAATGCAGTGGAAATTCCAATTTCAACCAGTGAAAATCTAAACAAACTTGTGAGTGCACTCTTGTTAGTGGCTGGAACATCCATTTCACGGTAAATTGGAAGTAAGTTCCCATCAGATAAATCGGCTATAGGTACAAGATGAAATTTTAAACGTGATACAAAATTAGTATTCCTAGCTTAGTTAATTCTGGACTACATTTTGCATTAACTCAATTATTAAAAATAGTCTGATAAAATTTAGGAAGTTCATCATCCCATCATCCGAGCCTTTATACGTCCCACTGTAGGGCACAGGCCTCCTCTCAGGTAGTCAGGTTCTCTAACCACTAGGCCATCTGGTCGTCTAAACGTCATATACTTATGCTGTAAAAACATTGCTGTAATATTTATTTTTTTTAAATTTCAGCAAAATTTTTGTCTAAGAACATTGAATATTTTTACGAATGTTAAATTATTTTAGGGTTAAGATGACAAATCAACAATTGAGTTAATGCATTTTATTGTCCAGCATTAACTGAGTTAAAAACACTAATTTTGTATCACGTATAAATTTCACGCTGCATGTAGTTTAATCTTCCTTGTATTTTCTGCAATGTACGAATCCTCACGCGAATTTCATAAATCTTGACGAAGTCCAAAATCACTGCACATTAGTAGATTCTAGTCACACAATACACTGACAAATTAATAATATTTACATGCACCCATAACACCGAATTAAGTTATGTAAATGATATTCTATAGGAGCAGTACTTTTGTTACTCGTCTGGTCACTTATCTTACAATTCGCGAGGTCAGAAACTATTGGGGGGTCATCCCGATATCTTTCCCATGCTGGACCATATCATTCCATTACTGAATACCGTGAGATAAACAACTCAGCTATTATGGAACTGTTGTGTTATTTTCGATAATTTTTTGTGAGTGCTATGGAGAATTGGATAACACAGTTGTTTCAAACCCACACGTTTGTTAAACCCTCAGCAAAGGTAGGTGATGTGTTGTTTTAGAAATTAGAAAAACCACTCTTAGATTTTACAGTAGGTACTTAGCGATTCCATTTTATTATAAGTATCTTATTTGTATTAAAACCCACGTGTTCTTTTGTCGAGAGTTTACCTTGTACCTAAGCTTGTTATAAAATTATGTCGTAAAATTTAGCAAACAATAAACTATTTAGGACTCTGAGACTTTAAAATATGAATTTCAGTGGAAACAAAATGTTTGTTTATTTTTATGTCAAGTTGTTTGTTTATTTTTATGTTGATTTAAGGAAAAAACTTCAACTAAGAGTTTTATTTCTAATATATAGGCATTTAATTTCAAAATTATTAAACTTATTGTATTCCTAAAATAATCTATACCAAATTAAGAGTGAAGTATTTAAGTAATTATTAGTGAAAATCGCGAAAGAAGAAGTTATTATAGTCAATGATGAGTCAAAATAAGTAAGGAATCTACAAAACTGTTAAACACAAACATTATTTGAATGTAGGATCCTTTAATTATGATAAATCATGACTTAACAACACCCATCGAGAACAACAACACATGTTAAAACCAAGCCAGATATTTAAAATCGTATTTCCCAAAACCATACGTGGTCTCCGTTGTGGCCGACATTGCAAACTTTCTCGCAACTGTCGCAATTGGAGCGTGGCGCTTAGATTTACAGCTTGCATATGCAAGCAATCGCACTGGCCACAGCCATTTGTTAGAAGTTGCACCGAAACAAACCAGCGAGAGTGTACGAGTACACGGATGATGTATGGGAAAAACGCTCTTGGTTCCCGCACCCGAACAGCTGCTCACCCACCGCACATTAACCTAACGAGCAGCCCTAATAGCGCCGTTAGGGTTGCCACGCCGAAAAAACCTTCAAATCAGATAAATTACATTCCCGACCCAGTTTAAACATGTGTCCCCGGAAAGCGTATTAGTCAGCTGGCAAAAACGCCTATCTCCGAGACAAGCCTTTATCTCTCATGCGGGAGCGTTGAATGTTACGAGTGTGTTCAAGCTCGCTAGGGTATTGAGTGTTTTACGTGTTAACGTATACGAAATCTTGAATTATAAAATACTAGTTGATGCCCGCGGCTTCGCCCCCGCTGAAGTAGGTTAAAACGTGTTTACCATGGGAAATTAGATTTTTCCCATGGTAAAAAGTAGCCTATATGTCACTCTCCAGCCCTTCAACAATGTTCGTACAGAAAATCACAGCAATCCTTCGCTCAGTTTCGACGTGAAAGAAGGACAAACAAACAAACACACTTTCACATTTATAATATTAAAGTAAGTAGGTACCTACGGAAGTTGGACTATAAGTAGTGCTGTAAACCTTTGACCATGCTCGCTCTAATCGTATAAATTTTGTAAGCAGTGTATATTTTTCTGGCAAATCGAAGCAGACTGATTTTGCGTAGGTAACTAGGTACCCATGATGCCTAACCTATTTAACATAACTTTATAATTCATGCTCAACTAAAGTATATTTAAATATTCATAATACGCAAGTTATTCGCGAAAGCAGTCCATAAGTCGTGAATAAGTATCGTCGTAAAGCCGTCCGCGGCACGGGCCCGCGCTAAATCTGCGACGCGACGGCAGCGATCAAAGGGAATATTGATATTCCACTAAGCGAGTTACAGACTGCTTAAAACGTTCAAGGACAATTTTAAACTTACATAAAACTTATCGCTACGACTTCAGTTTGTATTTTATAACTCGTTGCTTATTACATCTATTTGTAAGTATCTTTTAACTCTTCAAAGCTCTTACGAGTTTTAAGGGAATAAACTTAAAGTCGTTTGGCAGTCGTGTTGTTCACCTGCCAACCTGCTTAAACTGCGCTGGGGGTGTCGTTCAGCTGTTATTGTCTGCGAAGGCTCTGACAATGGGGCTTCGGAAACTTTCGGGTGCCAGCCCTGCGCCAGCATCGTTAAGTTCGTATTCCTCCGACTATGGACTGTAACGCTCAGTAACATCGAGGAATATTTTATGAGATACTAACGATGGATTTTTACTAGCACCTCGTAATGGCGTTAAAGTTCTCACTTTCCGGGCGGAAGCGGCGGTGCGACGGAAATCCGCAACTAATTAAAATTCTAGCTGAATGAATAACTGCACTGCGTCCAGCGCTCCCGCTGTGTTGGAAAATTCGCTAATATAACAGCTCCCGTACCTGCACTATTTTACACCAGCAAATGGCAAAAACAGATTTCGCCGAGTGCCTATCCAATTTCATACAATTTGCCTAAAATGTCGGATTGACCTATAATTACAAATTTCCTTTTGAACCGACGGAAATTACGAGAGCAAAGTCCATCAAAATCCATTAATTAACTTAAAATATTTACGAGCTACCGTAGATTGAAAGTTTATACCTTGAAATTACAAAGTGCGTAATAAGTTTGGAAGTCTTTTGAACTTTTGTGAAGTCATCGTTAAATTGACAGGCGCAGCAGGGGAGTCAGAAATGTGGGAGCGCGCAGAGTGCGAGCGCAAGCGGAGCGGCGAGCGGAGCGGGCGCGGCCGTGGCGCGAGACGTCAAGCCTGTCGAATGCAACTTGTGCCACCGCAAGTTCAAGAACATACCCGCGCTCAATGGCCACATGAGGCTTCATGGGGGATACTTTAAGAAGGTAGGTAACCGACGAACTTGGTGTTTTAATTTAACTCAATTAATCAAACCCTAATTCGTCTTACATGAGTATTTTTTTTAGGACTCGGATAGCAAAAAACTAGATAAGAAAGAATCTACTGGGCCACCACTACAAACGGCATCGGTTTCCGTGCGAGCTCTCATCGAAGAAAAAATCATCAGTCGGCGTGGTGCCATAACCATCAATCCTACAGGTGAAATAAAAAACATAGCGCTGATGTAAATACTTTATAACATTTGTGACAGCAGCCGCCAATTAAAAGTGACCTCTGTTAATTGGTTAATTGGGACGTTGTATTGTAGCTGGCAATGCGGAAACGGCGGGGTCCCGCGCGGGGTTCGCCACGCCCGCGCCGCCGCCGCTGGCGCGCGCGGTCGCGTCGCCCGCCTCCCCCGCGCCCGCGTCCGCGCCCGCGCCCGCGCCCGCCCCCACGGCGCAGTTCGTGCCGCCGCGCGCCCCGCCCGCCGCCACTGTCGCCACCACCGCCGCTGCCAACGCGACTGCCGCTCAAAGAGACTCCACCCTCATCGAGCTACTAAAGAGAGGCAACTCCAAGGTCCGTACCTAATGTTATTCGATGTAAAATAAGCAATTTATTTCGTTTACAAATCGAGACCTCAATGAAACGGAAATTTCAAGCTTATGAAGGTACGAGAAACTAATTTATAACATGTTTTCAGGCCGTAAAACGATCGACGTCGGATCCGGGCCAATCGTCACCGCAACAGGATTTCACCTTTAGACCGGAGCTATTCGGAGTTTCTTTTAACTCCGACGATGGTTATTTTTCACCGGCTCTCAACGAGGACACATTTCAATTTACAACGACACCTGAACAATTGGAAGACCTCGCTTCGTTGGAAGATTACGCGACAGTGGCTGCGTCTATTCGGGAGCGGTCACCGGTTACTTTTCCGTCTAGTCGCCGACTTGCGGCTGTTCTCAACTCACCGCTGCCTGAATCGTTAGCCGATTTTGGCGCTTGCCATGGCGGGTCGCCTGTGCCATCGCCCGGTATTGGCTACACGGCTAATTCCCCGGGTCTATCCTACTCGACTGGAGATTCCCCTGGGCTACCTTATACAGCTACGTCACCGAGTGGGAGCTATTCGACGCAGCCGGAACCATCACCTGGCTTGGCATATCCGACGCCGCCCGCGTCCCACGACGCTCACTCGCCGGCTCACACGGTGCCACGTGCGTCATCGCCCTTATCAGCCGCCTTCTTCACAGCCACTATGTCGAGTCAAGAAGAGGTAAATCTCAATTTAATAATAACACTGTTATTGTTATTTGCTTACTTATATTTTATTTGTTTGTTTTATTATATTTGATTTGTTGTATCTCGAGGTAGGTATGCAATTTAGGGTTCCTGCGGCGCTAGCAATCAGAACACGTAGCCTTGATTCAACGATTTATTCCAGACTGACATGAGCTTCTTACCCACACATTGACAATATTAAACTCTTACTAACTACCTACATTACATCCCTCTACACTTAAATAGTTACTAACCCTAACTTAACCTATAAGTATTTATTTATCTACTCCAGCTGTTAAAACCATTCCATATTCGGTATGCTATTAAATTTCGTAATTTACATAGGTGAACTTATCTAATAACTTATAATATTATATTTAATAATTATAATATTCAAATGAATCTTACATCTTTATTTATTCCTTTTTTTTTTACATTTTGTAATGCGGTTTGGAAAGCCTACATTGACGGATAGGCCGCGACCGAGTCGGTACCAGATGGGGGGCGGACGGCGACTGCCCCGGTTCCTCCGGACGATGCAAACGCTCCCCTAAGGGGCTCGGAGTTGAGAAGCAATCCTCGTCCTCCTCTCCCTCGGCCACTGCGCCCCGCGCCGGCGACGCTTGTGCCGGTGCCACAGGCAACTCCACCGGTGACTGCTCCGACTGGTTGTTAAAATCACTAGGGCTCTCCACTGAAGGTGAACCCTCCTGTACTCTTATATCTTCTGATCTGATACTCATCGGACAAGATAAGGAATTCCGCGTTCTCCGTCTTAGTTGGTCTATATGCCGATGGATTTCGTTACCACTAGAGTCAGTTATCTTATAATCTCTGTTACCTAATGTAGCTGTTACTTGGCCGGGTTGCCATTTCATTCCCTTTAAGTAAATTCTATACCAAACATCTTCACCTATTCCTATCTTCCTATCCGAACCCCCTGCAGCTGTTGATTGGCTTTTTTGGCTCTTTAGTACTTTTGCTTCCCTGTCTGGCCTTAACACATCTAACCGTGTTCGCAACCGTCTCCCCATGAGCAGCACGGCCGGACTTTCCCCCGTAGTGCAATGTTCCGTGTTTCGGTGATATAGTAAGAACGTATTCAGTGATTTTTGGACATCCTTTTTCTCAATAACTGCTTTTTTTATAACTCGCTTAACCGTTTTCACCGCATTTTCTGCAAGCCCATTAGATGCCGGATGGTATGGAGCAGTAAATAAGTGTTCCACACCGTCCGCCTCCAAAAAAACTTGAAACTCTTTACTCGTGAATGGTGGTCCATTATCGCTTACCACTTGTTTGGGGATCCCCCATCGGGCCCACAACTCACTCAACCTATCTATGGTAGTACTGGCTGCCGTGCTAGCCACTTGGAAAACTTCCAACCATTTGGTCCTAGAGTCGACTACCACTAAGTACGTCTTTCCATGAATGGGCCCTAAAAAGTCTAAATGAACCCGTGCCCATGGGCGACTGGGCCACGGCCAGCAGCGTGGCGCGTGCTGCGGCGGCGTGTCCGCCAGCGCGGCACACGCGGCACACGCGCGGCACACGCCCTCTACCGCCTCGTCGATCCCTGCCCACCACACGTAACTGCGTGCTAATGACTTAGTTTTTATTATACCCATGTGCGGCTCGTGTAGCAACCTAACTACCTTGTCCCGACACCCTTCTGGTATGACCACTCGGTGGCCCCACATGACGCAGCCTAATTCTTCATATATTTCTAATTTCCTATTGAAATATGGTTTTAGTCCTTCTATATCGCATTGTTGGGGCCAACCGTCCCGGATATAACTGAGTACTCGTGTTAAAATCGGATCTTTTGTTGTATATTTCTTAATCTCGTTATAATCTAACAGTAACGCGTCTTGAGCAAAATGTAAATAAGTTTGTTCTGGAATTTTGTCATGTAAATCTTTAGACGATTCCATAATATTTGGCAACCTAGAAAGACTATCCGCACAGTTATTGTCCGTTCTAACATATTCTATTTCATAATCATATGCCGATAAGATTATGGCCCATCTCTGCATTCGACTAGCTGTCATAGTAGGTATGCCACTGTTCGGATTAAAAATTGATACCAAAGGTTTATGATCCGTCCGCAATGTAAAATGACGACCGTATAGGTACTGATGAAACTTGTTCACCGCAAAAATAATGGCTAAGGCCTCACGATGAATCTGCGAGTAATTACTTTCGGCACTATTCAAGGTGCGAGAGGCGTACGCGACGGGTCGCTCTCCCGTGCCCGCCGGCCCCTCCTGTGTCAGTACCGCGCCTACTCCCTGCGCGCTCGCGTCACAAGTCACTACCAACCGCTTCCCTGGATCGTAATGAGCTAGCACCCCCGCGCCCGATAATGCGCATTTTACCTGCTCGAATGCTCGATTGCACTCCGAACACCAAAACCAATCTACGTTCTTACGCAACAGTCTATACAAAGGAGACAGCATTGAGCTAAGGTTACTTATGAACCTACCGAAAAAATTCACCGTTCCCAAAAATGACCTCAACTCGGGAACATTCCGTGGTTGCCTCATTTTCATAATCGCGTTTAACTTCATCACGTCCGGCTTAATCCCTTCCCTAGACACTACATAACCCAAATATGTGACTTCATTAGCCAAAAATACGCACTTACTCTTTTTTAATTTTAACCCATTTTTAAGTAACCGTTGAAACACCGTTTCCAAAGCGTGTAAATGCTCCTCTTTAGATCTACCTCCTATAATAACGTCATCCAAAAAAATCTGCACGTTTGGAATATTACCTAATAAACTCATCATTATCCTCTGAAATATACCTACACTCGAAGACAAGCCATAAACCAACCTATTATATTGGAATAAACCTAAGTGTGTGTTAATCACTGTATAACGCTTAGATTCATCCAGTTCAATTTGGTTATAAGCTTGAGAAAGGTCTAACTTACTAAAATACATATTTACGTTCAAATTGACAAGAACATCTTCTATCTTAGGTAATGGGTAACGGTCGACCAACAAAGACGGATTCAGTGTAGATTTATAGTCTGCGCATATCCTTAATGAGCCGTCCGGCTTGTTAATGGGTACCAGAGGAGACGCCCAGTCGGAGCAGTCGACCGGTGTAATGACGCCGGCGCGTTGCATGGCGGCCAGCTCGGCGTCGACGCGCTCGCGCAGCGCGTACGGCAGCGGCCGCGCCCGGTGGAACACGGGCACCGCGCCCTCGCGCACCCGCAGTGTCGCCTTGCCCCCCGTGTACCGACCCAGCCCGCCGCTGAACAGTTCCTCATATCTGTCGACCAATTGTTTAACTTCTTTAGTCAACAACACATTATGACTGTTTCCAAAGTGATTACAATGGAATGTAGGTATTTCTATTTGTAATTCCGTTAGCCACTGTCTACCTAACAGAGATGTTTTGCCTCCCTCTATTACAAACAATTCCAGTTGTTTACTACTCCCGTTATAGCTAACAATAGGTTTAATTATACCTAGAGGTTTTATCTTTGAACCGTCATAAAATTTCAACACTGTATTATCATTATATAACGTTAAGTAAGAAAAATATTTATCGTACATGGCTTTACTTATGCACGAAATAGCAGTGCCTGTATCAATTTCCATTTTAAGTACAGTGCTATCTATTTTTATGGGCAAACTTACAGATTGATAGTCGTTTAAGCATAGATGGTGCATTTCTTCTTCGATGTTCCCTCCGTACTCCTCGCAATCACCGCGATCGGCATCGTTGTAAAATAAATTTCTCTGCGCCGGTGTCGCCGCCGCTCGAGCTGGGCCTCCGCGCCGGCCCGCCGCCGAATTATGTATTGCGCCCGCGTCGCTCGAACTAGGAATCGCTGTCTGTTGTTCCATTATTGCTGCATCCCTCTCCGCCGCCTCCAACGATGTGGCCAACTTTACCGCGTCTGTAAAGGTCACTGCGTCTTCCTCCGCAAACAGTCTTTGTCGTATGACGTCGCTGCGCAACCCGCATATAAACTGATCCCGTAGATCTTCGTTTAAATGGGCACCAAACTTACAGTACTTAGATAAGCGTTTCAGCTCCGCCACATAAGTACCTACATTTTCACCTACATTTTGACGCCTTTGTCGGAAACGATAACGTTCCGCCAGAGCAGACGGTGCCGGTTGTAAGTGTTGACTCATTAATTCATCTACCTTGTTAAAAGTTAACTGGGCAGGCTTCGTAGGACTAGCCAGGTTTTCGAGCAGCTCGTACGCCTCGTCCCCCATGGTAGCAATCAACGTCGGCAGCCTCATGTCCTCTTTGACTTCGTTCACTTTAAAATACATATTTAAGCGGTCGATGTAGGAGGACCACGAACCGTTTTGAACATTGAACTCTTGTAGTTTCCCGATCGACATCTCTGTATTTATTATTTTATTTCCGGCACGTACGTAGGAACTATTCTCGTCGCCACTGTTGTATCTCGAGGTAGGTATGCAATTTAGGGTTCCTGCGGCGCTAGCAATCAGAACACGTAGCCTTGATTCAACGATTTATTCCAGACTGACATGAGCTTCTTACCCACACATTGACAATATTAAACTCTTACTAACTACCTACATTACAGTTTTAAACCCATTGCGTTTAACATGTCTCATAATGTACAAATTATCTATATAGTTATGCATGTAGTCTTATGTAGTTATTAGAGTGTAGTGTAGGCTACGAGCATATACCCTAGCTAGACTCTAGGGCCTAGAGTGTAGGTACCTGTATAGCGATCCGAGGGTTACCGACGGCGCTGGCTGAAAATCAGCGCTGGGGTGCTATAAACGCCTCAGCATTGTGCTGAGCCATTGCAGTGTCCGATCTGCAACCGCTATGACACGCTATCTTTATCCTTTGTGTTGTCTATTTGTAACAATATTGATGTGTCTTATGTGTGGTAAAGTAATGTATTTTCTTTTTTTCTTTAATTTTACACCAAATTAATTCCTATTCACGGGTCACCAAATCTCTGAATGAATGAAATAATTTATTTGTCTTTCACGAAAATTAGTCTGCAAAACTGTTTTCACAGTTTGTCTGCAGGGTACAGTCTCGATAAAAACATGATACGATAACTTACATTGCATTTAGGTACTGTTATATCTTAAATATTGTATTTATATGGAAGAGTTTCTAACAGATGATTTTTAAGGAGCTTTTTAAATTTATTTTTGTCAGCTTCTAGGCGGATTTCATTCATCAGACAAACTGTTAAAGAAATATGATAATCTTTTATTCAATATTCTGTCACCGAAGTTGTTGGTAACTCGGGGCACTTCATATTTAACCGAGCACACCGACCTAGTGCTGTGATTGCCATGGTTATTTATTGCCACTAGGTATTTAGTTCTGTTCTGATATATTTCGTTTTATGCAGGTGGAGGAAGCCCTAGAAGAAGTATTGCCCGAAGAATGCAGATCCCTTGACGCCTACGCGTTGGAACCATCACCGATGCCGCGGCGCATCATGCTCAATTCAGAAGACCCTCTGTTGTCGAGCAGTCCTCGCGACTTCTCGCATCAGAGACCTCCGCGTCAATACAACCGTTTATTGTCTACGTCATCTTTAACGAATGCCGTTAACCAATGGCAACACGAAGCTAGCTCTCTTCAGGTATTTTTTTTTTGTATAAGAATATATTGTTATTTTATACTAAGTAACCAATCTACTACAAATAAAAAACTCACTTTTTGGATTGTTTTCTGCGCCTGGAGGTCGATTTATAACGATACCATTCGACGGATAGAAAATTATCGTTCTAATTAATTTTGTCAACTGGTCGAAAAATCGTGCTCTACTTTTGGAACAATAAACGTAAATTACACAACCAAAAAGCCGTGATAGCCTATGTCCTCTTAACTTAAGCAGAGGATTGTGGGTTGAAACCTCTGAGTATTTCAGAATTCATGTGCGAAATTATATTAGGCACTACGAGCTTGACGGTGCTGGAAAATATCGTGGGCAAACCTGCACACACCTATACCAAACAATAAAATAAATAATTTCACCGAAAATTATATTAAGTAGGTATAATATCAAATGCCCATAATGTATTCTATTCATTCATTCAGAAATTTGTTCCAACTAGTACAGTCGATGGCATAAATATCTACACAGCCATCGCGTCAAATATATCCAAACATCAACCTTACGATACGATTAATGGCATCGAGTTGTACCTACCTCTATAGAAATTTTTGATGCCTGACCTTGGCTGTACATAAATTGTATTACATTGAAATAAGTCAGTTACGTCAACTGACTCCTTTATCGATTAATTCCAGGTGTGCATAGGAGGGCGGGATACAGTGCCAGCCGTGTTCTTAAGCCCGAGCAGCGTGCCGGCGTCCCCGCGCCGGCGCAAGCGACGCGCCTCGCCCGCCGGCCCGTACCGCTCGCGCATGCGCCGCCACCTCCACCACTACACGCCGCAGCCGCTGCTGCCTCCCGACCGGGAGGGGCCTGGCCTCTTCATTGAACTCACCGCTGGTAACTATCGTATACACTAAAAACTTGCCAGTCGACCACATGTTCAAGACAGATGTGCGAGTGACACATGTACCTACCTACAGAAGTATATTAGCCGCCTCCACCACTAAACGCTGTAGCCGCTACTGCCTCCCGTCCGGAAGGGCCCTGGCCTCTTCATTGAACTCACCGCTGGTAACTATCGTATACACTAAAAACTTGCCAGTCGACCACATGTTCAAGACAGATGTGTGAGTGACACATGTACCTACCTACAGAAGTATATTAGCCGCCTCCACCACTAAACGCTGTAGCCGCTACTTGTTCAGACCGAACATTCATTCAATGCATTCGATGTATGTAGTTCATTCGAGTCATTCACTCTCTTCCATCTTATTCTCTTACCATCTACAAGTGCTCTGTAAAATAATATTATTTAAAATTCAATAAACCCACGTTCAAGCTACAAAATGTGGTTTATTTTATGTTAAAAACATAATGGTGCCGAATTTCGACAGCCTTCTACCCATCAAGAACAGTGTCGAGCCCTAGCGGTGAAACTTAGAACAAAAGACCGTATGACAGACTGAAAGAACAAATTCAACGAACTTTTCACTCACTCGTTCAAGAATCGTTCTTCTGCCTTCTCTGTGGCAAGGAACGAAACGTCAGTCAAGCTGAAAAGTCATTCGCATTCTTGTTTGTTTACATATTGGCTTGAGTTTGTTTTCAACGGAAAATGGCAGGAGACCGAAGAAAATCAAAAGGAAATGCAGAATTTGTCGAGACTGATGTGAAAATCAAAAAGCTCATTGCTCAAATGGCTCAATGTAAAGGTGCGCTGACAAAAACGGAAAGATTTATAAACGAACAACCGGAATTATTTTTAGACAAAGAATCAGTCCAAATTAGATTAAAACAACTAGAAAACAATCTACAGAAATACAGTGACTTCGCAGTGGAACTAAGCGTTCTCACAGATAAAACTTCGGAGGAGGATTTTGCGGCCGATGAATTCGAAGAAAAAAGCATAGAAATGATCTGCACGCTCCAGAAAATGTTATCGTCCTTATCGTCGGAGACGTCACAGGAAGTTAAACCGACGGCAAGTTCTAGTGGCAGTGGCATGCGCTTACCTGAAATTGATATCCCGACTTTTGATGGCAAGGACTATGCCAAATACCAGACGTTCCTGGAGTTATTTGATGCCGTAATTGACTCCAACGGTAAACTGCAACCTGTGCAGAAGCTCTTCTACTTCAAGAAATATTTGAAAGGTGAAGCTTCATCTCTTATAGAGGGGCTTCCATTGTCAGGTGACTCATATACTAGAGCTAGGGAATTGTTAAAATGTAGATATGATAATAGGTTTTTAGTCGTAACAAAACACATTCAATCCCTAATTGACAGCCCTAGCATAATAAAGGGTACTGCCCATAACCTTAGGGAACTGGTTGCTAATTCACGTCAACACCTCAGTGCATTAAAATCTTTGGGTCAACCCACGGAGCACTGGGATTTAATTGTTTTGACAATTTTATTACGGAAGGTTGATCAGTTCTCATGCAGAGCCTTTCATGGAGAAAGAGACAACACGAAGTTGCCAAACATTGAGGACTTCTTCTCATTTGTGGAAAGGAGAGCCAGCAGCTTCGAGGAGAGCCAGCAAAGTGAAGGTAAGTCTTCCCTTCCCTTTGCCAATAAAAATAATAGGGTGTCCAACATTGCCAATATCATTTCATGCAAGTGTTGCCAATCAACATCCCATAAATTATTTCAATGCCCAGTTTACGCAACCAAATCAGTCAGTGAAAGACTTGTGTTGGTAAACAAAAATAATTTGTGCCAAATTTGTTTGGGCATGCACAAAGGCAAGTGTCATTTTCATTTCAAATGTTCAATATGTAACAGCAAGGTTCATAATACACTACTACATTGTGAGGAAAAATCAGATGGCACAAATTGTCATGCTAAATCTGACCACAATACAGTAATTCTGCCCACTATCATGGCAAAAGTGTTCCGCCAAGATGGTAAATCCTTTATTGTCGCGAGAGGCTTAATAGACAGTGGGAGCCAAGTGTCATTTATCACAAATAACCTTGCCAATGCCTTAGATTTGACACTTGACAAAAATAATAGAAATATTTCAACTTTAGGGGGTCAAACTAAGCACTCCTCAAAATCTGCAAATGTCAAATTTCAGTCACTTCAATCAAATTACCACTGTAATGTGACATGTTCGGTAGTGGATAAAATTACCACACAGCTACCTCAGCTCAAAATAGATAAAACAATGGTCACAATTCCAGAATCTGTCAAATTGGCAGACAATGATTGGTTTAACCCTGGAAATATTTCTTTTTTACTATCAGCTGACATATTCTTCAAAATACTGATGCCAAGCAAAACCAAACTCGAAGGTACCAATCTGTACCTAGTTGGAACTGAGTTTGGTTCAATTTTGTCTGGTGACGTTCCATGCTCTAGTGCTTCCCTAGACTGCAATCATGTGGCTTTGCATATATCTACTAATGACAGTGTTGATCACCTCTTAAAAAAGTTTTGGGAAGCTGAAATGGTCCCTGAAATCAAATCAGAGGTTACATCAAAGCAGGATTCCTGTGAAGCCGAATTTAGGCACTCGGTACAGCTAGTCGACAAAAAGTTACAGGTCTCCCTTCCCCTTGAGCAACCATTAGATCAACTCAATCTAGGTAGTACCTTTGCCGTTGCAGCTAAAACACTCAATTGCATTGAAAAGCGCCTTGCTAAGGATGAGCAATTATATAAAAGATATAATGACTTCCTTTTCCATTTTGTAGAACTTGGTCATGCAAAGGTTTTACCCCTTACCAGTTCAAATAAAAATAAATTATATTTCATGCAGCACTTGCCTGTCATCAAAGAGGATAGAAGAACTACAAAGCTAAGAGTAGTTTTTAATGGCAACACAAGAGCTGGCAAACAGTACAACAGCCTCAATGATGTTCTGCTCAATGGCCCTACAATTCAAAAAGATTTGTTTGAGATTTTAATTTCATTCAGAGCTCATAAATTTGTAATGGTAGCAGACATACAACACATGTATAGAGCTGTATTAATAGATCCCAAATTTCATCATCTACAAAATATTCTTTGGAGAAATAATTCAGGCGATCTAATAGTTATTCAATTACAGACCGTGACGTATGGACTCAAAAGCTCCAGCTTCCTGGCAACGAGGTGTCTCGAGGAACTTGCAGTCAGATATGGAACAGAGTTTCCTGAAGCTGCGGAGGTAATCCGGTCAGCTATGTATGTCGACGACGCATTCTTCGGAGCAAATTCAATCAAAGATGCCATCCAGGTAAGAGACCAGTTTATCTCTCTTCTCGGACATGCTGGCTTTCAGTTGCATAAATGGGCAGCAAATGATCCTCAACTTCTGTCTGGCATTCCCAAGGAAAAATGCTATTTCAATGAAGAAGAAATCGGCATGGGAACTGAATTAAAAACCTTAGGCATATCATATGACACTAGTCAAGATATTTTCAAAATGAGCTGTCCTACAAAGGAGGTATTGTCGGGGGATAAAAGATCCATTTTAAGTGTCATTGGTTCATTTTTTGATCCGCTAGGAATAGTAGGCCCTGTCATTGTCAGAGCCAAAGAATTTTTACAAAAGGTGTGGATAGAAAACCTGGAATGGGATTCACCCTTACCAGCTCCATTGCTAAAGGCTTGGAAGGTATTTTATGAGCATTTAATTGCAATGCCAACAATTTCAATCTCTAGGTATATAAATGTGGCATCAGAAAGCGGTACTCAAAGTTTACAGATGTTAGGGTACTGTGATGCATCTAATATTGCTTATGGCTGTTGCATTTATGTAAGGGCAATTAAAGATAATAGGGCAACCACAACGTTGTTATGTTCAAAATCCAGGATTGCTCCAATAAAAAATACCTTGACAATGCCTAGGTTAGAGCTAAATGGAGCGTTATTGTTAGCAAAACTATATTGTAAAGTTAAGTCTATTTATGCGAAAATTAACTTTGATGCAGTATACTTATTTTCTGATTCACAAGTAGTCCTATGTTGGCTGAAGTCAGAAAAAAGCAATATACCTGCCTATGTAAAAAATAGAGTTAGTGTGATTAACTCTCTCACAGAAAGTTGTAAATGGTCTCACATAGATGGACTCTTTAATCCAGCAGATTGTTTATCTCGTGGGTGTGATCCCACAGAACTGTCAAATAACACCTTATGGTGGTATGGACCACCAGAGTTGGCTAACCATAAATTCCAACCAGTTGAATGTGAGACATCTATGTGCAATCATCTAACTTGTGAGCATGAGTCTATTGTTGGATTACCTGTTGTATCAAATGAGTCTGATACACAAATATTTGAGAAGTATTCCTCATGGACTAAACTACAAAGGGTGGTAGCATGGATCTTGCGCTTCTGCCACAATTGTAAAAATAAATTAAAGGTTAAGGCGCATTTATCAATTGCTGAAATTAATAATTCAACATATAAAATAATCTCAGCAATTCAAAAAAAATATTTTGCAAAGGAAATTGAATGCATCTTAAATAACATACCAATTAAGTCCAACTTTAAAAGTTTAACGCCCTTTTTAGATGGTAACAATGTATTAAGAGCCACAGGTAGGCTACAAAATGCAACGATTCCATACTCACAAAAATATCCAATATTGCTACCAAAGAAATGTTTTGTCACAGAATTGATTATTCGGCATGAGCATTTGTTAATGTTGCATGGAACTTTAAAGCTTACTATAAGCAGATTATCACAATCATACTGGATTGTCAACTGCGTAAGGGAAGTTTCAAAAGTTATAGGAAAATGCATTACTTGTTACCGCTTCAGGGCACAAGCTGCTTCTCAGCTTATGGGATCTTTGCCTTTTGATAGAGTCAATGAGGCCGAAGTGTTCAGCATTGTCGGAATAGATTACTGTGGCCCCTTCAACTTAAAACAATCGTCATTAAGGAGAAGCCTTGTTTCAAAGGGCTATGTTTGTGTATTTGTATGCTTTTCTACTAAAGCTATACATCTGGAATTAATTTCAGATATGACAACTCCTACGTTTATTGCTGCGCTAAAGCGGTTCATATCTAGACGAGGGTTACCAACTAAGATTTATTGCGACAATGCCAAGACATTCAAGGGCGCTGATAATGCCTTAAAAGAATTATTCAACCTCAGCTCTAGAGAACACCAAACCTCAGTTATTAACTATTCATTATCAAGAGGTATAGACTTTCATTTCATACCTAGCTATTCAGCGACGTTTGGAGGTCTCTGGGAGGCCTCAGTAAAACAGGCCAAGCATCATTTTAAACGCGTTATTGGTAACAGTTTATTTACGTATGAAGAATTTCATACCATTATGGTGATGACCGAAGGGATACTTAACTCAAGACCAATAACACAAATGTCGAGAGACCCTGAGGACTTTAGCTTTCTAACGCCAGGTCATTTTTTAATATGTAGAGCTATAAATTCTATACCTGAGCCAGATATAACGGAAATACCACTAAATAGGCTACGCCTGTGGAGACGATGTATGCAAATCAAACAACATTTTTGGAGTGCTTGGCACAAGCAGTATCTTAATCTACTGAATAATAGGCCTAAGTGGCATTCCAGTTTGCCAAATGTCGAGGAAGGAAGCTTGGTGCTCCTCAGAGACGAGCGATGCAGTCCGCTGCAATGGCCTGTGGCGAGAGTCACCAAGGTACACTATGGTTTAGACAACAAAGTTAGAGTTGTACAAGTAAAAATGCCAAATGGGTTTGTCTCATCTAGGGCAATAAATAAAATAAGCATACTGCCTATAAAAAGTTAATTTTATTTTTACTTTTAAACATCTAGTCATACATTATTACATATGGCTAGACAGCAAGTATGTAAAATTATTTAAGTTAATAAAATATCTAGATTAAAAGATGTACTATGTATAAACTCAAAGTTAAAGTTAATTCATGTGAGTTACAGAATAACTATTTTTGTAAACAGCAAATGTATATTTTTATGTTTTTGTATTTGCAATGTACATCACAACTATTCATTGAAGTAAAAGTAATAGTGTAGGTTTATTGTATAATTTTTTAATACAATTAAATTTAAATAGGTTGTAACCCGTCCCCGGGAATATGTTCAGACCGAACATTCATTCAATGCATTCGATGTATGTAGTTCATTCGAGTCATTCACTCTCTTCCATCTTATTCTCTTACCATCTACAAGTGCTCTGTAAAATAATATTATTTAAAATTCAATAAACCCACGTTCAAGCTACAAAATGTGGTTTATTTTATGTTAAAAACACTACTGCCTCCCGTCTGGAAGGGCCCTGGCCTCTTCATTGAACTCACCGCTGGTAACTATCGTATACACTAAAAACTTGCCAGTCGACCACATGTTCAAGACAGATGTGTGAGTGACACATGTACCTACCTACAGAAGTATATTAGCCGCCTCCACCACTAAACGCTGTAGCCGCTACTGCCTCCCGTCCGGAAGGGCCCTGGCCTCTTCATTGAACTCACCGCTGGTAACTATCGTATACACTAAAAACTTGCCAGTCGACCACATGTTCAAGACAGATGTGTGAGTGACACATGTACCTACCTACAGAAGTATATTAGCCGCCTCCACCACTAAACGCTGTAGCCGCTACTGCCTCCCGTCCGGAAGGGGCCTGGCCTCTTCATTGAACTCACCGCTGGTAACTATCGTATACACTAAAAACTTGCCAGTCGACCACATGTTCAAGACAGATGTGTGAGTGACACATGTACCTACCTACAGAAGTATATTAGCCGCCTCCACCACTAAACGCTGTAGCCGCTACTGCCTCCCGTTCGGAAGGGCCCTGGCCTCTTCATTGAACTCACCGCTGGTAACTATCGTATACACTAAAAACTTGCCAGTCGACCACATGTTCAAGACAGATGTGTGAGTGACACATGTACCTACCTACAGAAGTATATTAGCCGCCTCCACCAGTAAACGCTGTAGCCGCTACTGCCTCCCGTCCGGAAGGGCCCTGGCCTCTTCATTGAACTCACCGCTGGTAACTTTCGTATATACACTAAAACCTGGCCAGTCTGGTTTCGGTTTAGATAGGTAAAGAATTTTTAAATTTGTTTGTCACTTGTTTGTTTCGATGTCGTAGACCTTGATAAATGGAGCTTGACGACAAAAAAATCACAATGTAACTGTTTCGACATCAATCATATTAAAAAACGGGTCAAATCTTAGAGGGCTTTAACCCGCTTCCAGTGATCGGATTGACTTTAAATTTTGTATAAACATATAGGCTGAATGGCAATGAAAGTACAATCAATAAAAAGTAGAGTCAGCAAAAACTTGTACTTATTAAAACTTAATTTTAAAACAAAATATTTTTTAACTTAACAAACGATTAACTAAAACCAAATTACCCAGCCACTTCGCAACCACGACTTCGGTATTGCGATCAAAACCGAAGAAGAAATTTATCATTGGCTCAAATTTTCCAGGTCTTCCAGCCATGGAGACCGACATGTTGACACAGCTGGAAGAGCCTCGGCCGGCCTGCATCAACATCGGCCAGGACCACCAGGCCGACATACCTGAGACCTGCAACGACCGGATAGACCTCCACCGGGCCTCGGAACAGCTGCTGTGGGACCCTGGCATCAACGATGCGCTGGATGATAATGAAGGTTTGTCACCATGTCTTTTTACACTAATAATAATACTAATGATAAGTAGGCCGTCAAAGGCTCTTTTTCATGTTTTATTTTGAGTCTACCAGCCGCTTTCGGAAATACCATGATTGCCAAGAAAAATGTACAATTCTCTTCTTGAGTCCTTGAAAAACTTCGTCGGCTTCGCGAATAGTATATTGGGGGGTACTTACCTTATCCACGCCAACGACATAATCAGCACCGCAGGTTCTACGTCAACGACTGATACCAGTCACGGCGTACAGGGGGATATCTACCTACACGCATTTCTGTAGGGTTCAACTTCGCGTTTGACATTCCAATAAAAAAAAACGTAACAAACCGGTCAATTCTTCACTTATTATTTATTTTATTAGCAGTACGGCTGCTCACCGAATCTAAGATTATTTAAAAGCGAGAAAGTTTTTCGGGTGCGCCGGTGGGATTCGAACCCACGTCTCCTGGGTATGCGCCCCAACGGGTGTTCTACCAATTGAACCACGTCGCATCCAACCGACTCCCCCGAAATTCTTAATCGCTTACATACGCCAACAGTCAGGAGATTTGGGTTCGAATCCCACCGGCGCACCCGAAAAACTTTTTCGCTTTTAAATAATTCTTCACTTCTTGTTAAACATTGTTAAACTTGTCGGATTTGTTACGTTTATTTTATTGTAAAGGCTTGCAAAGGTGCGTAACCAAACGGACTAATTTTAACTCCCTATTAAAAATTTCTTAATTGGATACAAGGAAAAATAGAAATGCCCATTTAGTTAAATAATGCGTTTCTTTCCTGTTTCCAGTCCGCATGTTCATGGAGCTAGCAATGTGCGCGGCCATGCCGGTGGGCGGGCATACGCGCGAGTTCGCACTGCAGACGCTGGGCGAGTGCGGGGGCGACATCCGCGCCGCCACGCTGCGGCTCATGTCGCGGCCCGCGGCGCCCGCGCAGCAGGAGGGCCGCTGGGCCCCCGACGAGGTGGAGGCCTTCCTGGCCGGCTTGCGGCATTACGACAAGGACTTTTATAGAATCTCGCAGCTAGTAAGTTTTTTTTTAATATTCTCTCGTATTTATGGCACGTCTACTGTTGCCATCATCATCATCATTTCAGCCGAAAGACGTCCACTGCTGAAAATAGGCCTCCCCAAAGCTCGCCAAACAGGTCAGCCCTGCGCCATCCGCGTCCAATGCGTTCCCGCTACCTTCGCCAGGTCGTCGCTCCATCTTGTTGGAGGCCTACCTACACTGCGTCTTCCAATCCGCGGACGCCACTCGAGAACCTTTCGGACCCATCGGCCGTCAGTTCTACGGACGATGTGCCCTGCCCACTGCCACTTAATTCTAGCGATTCTTCGAGCTATTTCCGTGACCTTAGTTCTTGCGAGGATTTCATCATTTCTAATGCGATCCCGCAGAGAAACTCGCCCTCTGAGTGACTTTGAGCTTTCTTATAACACCCATCGTTAGCGGCCACGTCAGTGCCATAAGTCATCACTGGCATGGCAACACACACTGGTCAAAGACTTTTGACTTGAGACACTGCGGTATATCGGATGACAAGATATTGCGGAGCTTCCCGAACGCTGCCCAGCCGAGTCTAATTCGTCGATTGACCTCTTTCTCGAAGTTGAACCTACCTAATTGGATTGTATTGTACTGTTGCCAATCGTTAGGTTAATCGGTGACTGACGCATTAGGTCGCGGCCACAAAGTCAGCGGGCAGCGAGGCGGCGCCGGAGGCGGCGAGCGTGTTCTGAGTTCATTGCGCAGTACAGATGCTCGCCCGCACAGTGATTACCTCGCGGCACTTGCAATGAACAGAGAAAATACTCCCCGCCGCCGCCGCCGCTCCGCTGACTTCGTGCCCGCGGCCTTACTTTTTTCAAGTTTTTCTTTAACGAGCACTATTTGTAGGTATGTATGTAATAGTACATTACTGCAGCGGCCGCGAAATAGGGGATTGCCGGCCGAGTAGTTATAGATGGCCGAGTGTTAACGAGGCCATCTAGAGATACGAGGCCGGCAATCCCTGTTCGTGGCCAAGGCTTGTATAGAGTTTTTCTCAAACATGCATCATCATCATCACCACCATCATCACCGCCATCATCATCACCATCACCATCACCATCACCATCACCATCACCAACAACATCATCAACATCCATCAACATCCATCAACATCCATCAACATCCGTCAACATCCATGAACAAGAATATCCATCAACATCCATCCATCCATCCATCCATCAACATCCATCAACAACCATCAACATCCATCAACATCCATCAACATACAACAACATCCATCAACATCCATCAACATACATCAACATCCATCAACCAACATCCATCAACATCCATCAACAACCATCAACCAACATCCATCAACATCCATCAACATCCATCAACATCCATCAACATCCATCAACATCCATTAACCAACATCCATCAACCAACATCCATCAACATCCATCAACCAACATCCATCAACATCCATCAACATCCATCAACCAACATCCATCAGCATCCATCAACCAACATCCATCAACATCCATCAACATCCATCAACATCCATCAACATCCATCCATCCATCCATCCATCAACATCCATCCATCCCTCCGTCCGTCCGTCCGTCCGTCCGTCCATCCGTCCGTCCATCCATCCACGTCAACCACGTCGACCTATTAAACGTCATGGTGCTGTGTCACATAAAACAATAGACGATCACTTTGCTGGCCTTGGCCAGCAATGTTGTATGAAATTCCATTATTGACCTCTCGTCTAGCCGCACCTGCAACGTGACAGTTCGTGGCGTATTTTAAGGAACATAACGTCAATATTTCATAGCATGTTTGAGAAAAAATATACACATAAGAAGTTAATGATCTAAAACAATTACTTTGCTCACCCGCGACCTTACAATAGTTACGTTTATGCAAGAAATGTGCGTTCATGCAGTTCCTCCACCTCCACACTGTTCGAACACACACAAATCACATAAACCCAACCATCACCACCACCAAGCTACACTGACGCGTTTCGAACTCAACCAGAGCTCATCTTCAGAGTTACCACAACCGTATGCTATGCTACCAAATGTTAAACTAACAAACCAAAACAAATGTTTTAACTTGTCACTGTAACTTCTCAAGTACCCACTTTATTTTTCTTATTCTCAAACTACCCCACAAAAATTAACTTTTATTGACATATTATAAAACTACCTTGAATTTTTTGTTTATTTATTTATAAGGCATATTTAATTAATACTAACTGTTCAAATTCGACCCAAGCCGCAGTAAAGGAGAAGATACTAAATTTACCTGTTCATTAATAATAGACCCCATAGTGTTGTACCTAATTATTTCCATGCATTCCAGAGCATCCAGACGCAACCCCTTGCCGCAATAATGTAACACTTCATAAGAATCTGAATCTAACAATGAATGATTTGATTCCAACAAATGTTTTGCAAAATTCGATCTATCTGGATGCTCATTCCTATATGCCGAAACATGCTCTTTAAATCTAGTATTAAAACTTCGGCCTGTCTGTCCTACGTATATCCCATTGCAGTCATTAAAAGTAAGCTTGTATACCCCCGATCTAGTTCCCTTATCTACCTGTTCTTTGTGGTTACATAGCCTAGAGTACAAAGAGTTGTTAGTCTTAAAGGCAACATTAATATTGTTTGATTTTAAAATGCCATAAATCTTATCAGACAAACCCCCAACGTAAGAGATGCTAGATCTATATTTGTTAGTAGACTGAGAAGGTAACGCAGCGTAAAGCATGCTATTTACTAACCGTGCCTGCTTCTTTTGAACTAAACTATCTACCATTGATTTTGTATAACCATTTGAGATCTGAGATCTTTGAGATTTGAGAGATTTGAGATAAGCTTACTTGTAATGACTGCAATGGGATATACGTAGGACAGACAGGCCGAAGTTTTAATACTAGATTTAAAGAGCATGTTTCGGCATATAGGAATGAGCATCCAGATAGATCGAATTTTGCAAAACATTTGTTGGAATCAAATCATTCATTGTTAGATTCAGATTCTTATGAAGTGTTACATTATTGCGGCAAGGGGTTGCGTCTGGATGCTCTGGAATGCATGGAAATAATTAGGTACAACACTATGGGGTCTATTATTAATGAACAGGTAAATTTAGTATCTTCTCCTTTACTGCGGCTTGGGTCGAATTTGAACAGTTAGTATTAATTAAATATGCCTTATAAATAAATAAACAAAAAATTCAAGGTAGTTTTATAATATGTCAATAAAAGTTAATTTTTGTGGGGTAGTTTGAGAATAAGAAAAATAAAGTGGGTACTTGAGAAGTTACAGTGACAAGTTAAAACATTTGTTTTGGTTTGTTAGTTTAACATTTGGTAGCATAGCATACGGTTGTGGTAACTCTGAAGATGAGCTCTGGTTGAGTTCGAAACGCGTCAGTGTAGCTTGGTGGTGGTGATGGTTGGGTTTATGTGATTTGTGTGTGTTCGAACAGTGTGGAGGTGGAGGAACTGCATGAACGCACATTTCTTGCATAAACGTAACTATTGTAAGGTCGCGGGTGAGCAAAGTAATTGTTTTAGTTCATTAATATGGACCTCCGCAAAGTAACGCCTGATTCAATAAATTACATAAGAAGTTCGCATCAAAATTTACAAACCATTTTTCGATCGACCATTTTTTGGTATCGGATTGAGCTGAAATTTGACATAGGTACTTATGTAAAATCCGGTGACAATACAATAATCTAAGTACATAATAGTAGTGAAATTGTGGTGGTCCGGCCAGGATCGGCTCCGCAGGACGGAACTATTGAACATTTAATGGCTTCGGCTTGAAACTTTGATTCTACATTAAACTTTAACATAATACTTCAGTTTCATTACAAGCTTTTAAGTATTAACGTGTAATGTTCGTATTCGTACCTATGTAAAGTTGTCTTCAAATCTTAGAAATCAAATTTCACATACTTCTGGTGACCAATTAGCTTTAAATTTGGTGCGGACATGTAGTTTGGATGACAATGAAATGAAAGTACGGTCAACAAAAAATACAGCCAGCAGAAAAGCTTTTATTGTTATTATTTTCAACTAAATCTTATTTAATAGCCACTCCTGTCTGTGGCATATGTACTGGTGCCGTCTTATTTGGTTAATCACTAACTCGTGACGTAACTGACGCTTTGTGTTTTTACGTTTCAGATAAGAACCAAAGACTCGAAGCAGTGCGTACAGTTCTACTACTTCTGGAAGAAAGTAACCAAAGATTACAAGATGCTGTACTTGAGAAGCTGGAACATGGAGCAATTTTCCACACAAGTAAGCAACGCGACAAAAACCGCGTCCCACCACTTTGTCTTCAAACTAAATGAAGAGTCATTACTCTAACGGGATCGTAATGTCCACATCCAGGGTTCGGTAGGGCCGCCCGCGCAGGCCGCTCAGAGCGCCGCGTCGCCCGCGCCTTTCGACAGCGAGGAGTTCCCGTGCAAAATCTGCGGGAAGTAAGTGCCCGCCACCCGACGATGATACTGCCAGTTACTGCTTCCAGCAACATCGATATTGTAAACGCGCAAACGCAAGCTACGTGAAACTTAACCACCCATCTTCCCTCGCCGCTCGCGACGAAAGTGCTATTTAAACGTTTTATAAGGTTTCGTACTTCATTAATGATTGACTGAACCGACCTGTGCCCTATTCGATCGGTTCGAGAGATCTTACTTGTTTAGGTTTCACCTAGATTGCCTTTTGTGCATGCATTAAGAATTTAAGAGTTTTTACAGCTCTTTAGTAAACTAACTCGGTGAATGGAAATGATGTAAATTAGGTTAAATGGTTTGCTCCGGCCCAGCGGCGGGTGCGGGAGGCGGCTGGGCCGGCGCGCCGGTTCGGTGTTATTGATGTTGGTTGCATGCATGTCAACTTAATGTTTGCGTACTTCATCTTTAGAATTGTTTATTACCTACATAGTCATTTTAATTGATTAGGCATACTTATTCCGAAAGATTATTACCTACATCGATCTTTGTAAATATGAAATAAAATGTATTTTTATTAAATAATGTCTATAAAAGAGTACTTACAGATTCTATGTCCATCGCGTAGGAAGATTATGCTACCTAAATGCATATTTTATTTATAATACTAATGTTAGAAGAAATATTTGAAAAGCTTTCGTGTATTAACTATGTATGTATATAAGTTGTTTAATAAGACTAACGCTTCCAGCTTTGCTTTGGCACACTTCCGCTTCGTGTTTTTGATTTCGACCAAATTATGATTTGTTTCTTATCTTCTGTTGCCGTCTCTAATAGTGTACCCTGTTATGTTTCAGAGTATTTAACAAAGTTAAAAGTCGTAGCGCGCACATGAAGTCGCACCGGCCACTCGACGCCGAGCCGAAACGGCCCAAACTCGAAAAGCCTTATGAAAAGGTCGAGAGATCCGACAGACCGCACGCGACTGCTGATTACCCATGCAAACCCGCGCACGCGCCGTTCCCGGCCCCTTGCCCGCCCGCGCCCCCCGCGCCCCGCGACTAACCCGCTCCCGTCTCCGCTCGAGCTCGCGTGCCCGCTGCACTAGACCCCACGCCCACATTCGCTCTGTTGCCAAACAAACCCCGCCATCCGTAGCACAGCACTCTACTTGACACGAGAACGGCTCGCTTGGACTCGGACGAAATGCAAACGTTTAAGCATTTATTATAATTATAACAAATTAAATAAATTTAAAGATAAAATTAAAAAGTGATCTAGATGAAAGCGACGTAGTGGCTAGTAGCTAGAGGAGTAAGCTTCGAAGTAACTGAACGATTACCTTAATAAAATAATAACTATTCGAAATTCTCGTATTGCTAAGCTTGAAGAGATTGCGTAAAGATATTTTGTATAACGATTGATACATAGATAGTTAGTTCTTCGTAAAGTTTTTATAAGACAGTACGACTTCTAAATGTGACTTTGCAAGTGTGATGTTGTAAATAGAGATAGTGAGTTCGCCGGACTCTATTCGGATGATAATGGAACTATTGAGTATTGCAACTTCGAGTGTGATACTAATAGTGTAGTTACTACACTACCTCGTCTTACCGAGTCGTTTGATTTCATCGCGAGCCCAGCTCGCTGTTACCATTACGTGTTTGCTCATCTTGTTGTTATTTATAGTTTTAGTTTAATCTGTTCTAGTCGAATTAGAGATCATTAAGCGTATTCGATTCTGATTCAGATTCAGATGTAGATGGTAATGAGAGAGCGGCCACCGCCTCAGCATCCGTACGGACTAGTCACGAGGCACGTATCGACCTGGGTGGTGCCGCGGCCGCGCGTCGGCGCGAGACGCTTCTGTGGAAGGCACACGATGTGATGCCTGCTCATTCCACTCGATTGTTCACAGAAGTCAAAATAATGGAGGGATACTAATATTTTTTTACACAAATATTATTGAAAATGCTCAAATGTTCTATTTTATGTTGATAATCTTATTGAATAGTTCCTTATTGATTGTTCTGGATATGCTATTATTTAATACTTGAATAGTTAATTTTTGATTCTAGTACTATTTTCTATAAATAACGTAATGTAATTCTATATTATACGTGTAGATCCGTGTTGTGATATGTATTGTTGTTTCAGAGAAGTGTACAGTATCGTTTGAAGGAATGTACAAATCGGGCAATAAACACGGTTGCTCAATATATGCCTCAATCGGAATTCGATGTTTAGTTGGCCCGCGCTGCTCCTTATAACTAATACTCTTTCTTAAGTAACTAAATATTTTGCGGTTGTGACGTTTCTTGATCGACTTACTTGTTGTCTTCCGATGGATGTAATTAACAACCGACTTAATATTAATTTGAGGCAATATTCCTTATAAAAGACATGTTAATACCTTCGAGTTATTTATTAATATTATTAACACTTCACTGTTTAGATTTACATTTAACATTACAAGGTAAAGGAATAGCGTATAACGCTCACAGTATTATGATTGTAACACGAATCTTGGAAAATATGTATTGCGGGATTAGTCCGGGTACGGATATTTAAATATTTATTCTTCTGAACGTTTACTGGATGTTCGGTTTCCTTCCATGAGTACCTGAGCGGACGTAGCCGGAGGGCGTCTGGGGCCCTTCATCCGACGTGGACACTGTTTGTTACCTATCTCAAAGGGATCGCACGAGCCAAACGACGTGCTGGACGTGTCTGACTGCGTGATTATCTGGTTGTGTAAAAACTTTCAACGGGGCGGTTGATTCTGCACTCACAGAGTAAGTTCTGAAATGTATGCCAAACATTTGCCAAATATTTGTGACTAGGTTAAATAAGTATGCCAAATTTAGATTTATTATAGGACAGAGTTTGGAGCGATCATCTTAGAAACGCAGACAAATTATTGTTTTAGATTAAGGCGAGACTTAAGTGAAACCCCAGGTGTGAGTTAAAGAGTAACTTGGATATCGCTAACGAGTAGGTATATGCAGATTAATTTGTCATAGCGAGTGCGGATTCAATTACTTGTGGCAGATAGGGCGGTACGCTACGAACTATTTCTTATTTGTCGAAATTCAGAGTGTTATTTTCATAAAAACAAATTAACTCGTATAACTTGCTAATTATGTAAATAATTAATATTTTTTCAAATTAAATTTACGATACCGGAGATAAGTCTACTACATAAAATTACAATTTATTAAAGACAAAGTCCCTCCAGAGATAATTTAACAATACTCTTAGCTATTAAGACTGAAAGGTACTCTCTAGTAAGAAGTCTACGCGTTCATTTCACGAAAGATAAGATTATATTCTATGTTCTACGTTTATTATGAGTTATAACTGATAGTATATCATCACAAAGTCACTAACCCATTCCATGTGCCAAGTTGTCATACTAGTCAGGGTCTAGCTTTACATTACTTACCCCTAACTTAACATACAGTAGGTACGTGCGTGGTAGCGACCGCGCGGGCGGCTTGCTAGGAGGCGCCCGCTCGCCGCCCTCAGTAGATAAACGTATGCAGACAAACTTCGCTAAGTACTTTAGAATTAAAATTTAAGATCGAGAATTGAACTATATTATTTCAACTTTAAATATAGAAGTGCCTTACGATTTTATTTTAGTATAATAATTATTTTTGTTTTCTGTTATTTTTAAACAGACACAAAGAAGCACTGGAAATTGCATTTATACGTTCGTCCCACCCTCCACTCTGCGGCGCAGAGTCGTCGAGGGCGGGGCTGGCTCTGCTTTTATTTCATCTTTACTAACAAAACGTTAATCTGTTATCGAAAGTATATTTTAGAGAGTAAATTAAAATTATAAAAGGCCTAGGAAGGAACTCTTGAAAGACATTAGCAACATGCCACGACCGCTTCGCTGTCTTGCAACTGCAACTTCTGCGCGCCTCTTTGCATAGAGTAGCTACATCAACGGCGTAGTCCTCAATAACTATAAAACAATAATAATGATGTCAAGTCAATTTCGTCAAGTCTAGCGTAGATAAAGGAAATAGGCACCTAATTATACAATAAATAGTAACTGCACAAACAACTCAACAAAAAGAAACGGCGCTCGCGTTCAATTACGAAATAATGTTATTGTGTAACTAAATGTTTTCCTAGTTTAATGGACTCCTACAATGTATAATCGCTTAATAATCGTACTATCTGACTAATTGTTTTCTATAGTCCGAATGCGGCACGCATTGTAAATGTACTTCTGTGTTTGTGTCAAAACAAAAAATGTGAAATGTTACTATAGTGAATATTTTATAAGTCTAAATGAATATATATTCTTCTAATTTTGTATCGAATAAAGAGTGTAAGGCGAGTGGCGCGCCGAAGCCTTCGGGCCCGGCGCCGCCCCCGCGCGCCGTGTAATATACTCCGTAGCAGAACCCCGTGCCAAGCGCACGATAATTGATATTACACTCTGTGTTGTGATTTTGAACGTTCTGTAAATTACAAAAGTCTTTGAACTACTATTTAAAAATTTGTAGACACGTTTTTAGATTAGCACAATTCTTCGCGTAGTCACTTAGGTCGTTAAACTTATTAAGCATTTAGATTAATTAGGTATTCAAGAAAGATGTAAGTGTACTATGTATAACTAGATTCATTGTTATATTCAATCAATGTGATGGTAACGTAAAGAACAACGATGAATAAGCTCGAGCCCTGTCCCTCCCCGCTGAGCGACTTTTCACAATTTCGCATATCCTTGAAACAATAAGTAATAAAATAAAATTCTATTATATATATTGATAAATTTATTAGGGTAACTAATTTTTTAAGACAATGACTATTAAGTGATCTTTTAGATTGTCTTTATTAATAAATATATGGTGAAGGTTTTGTCAATTTGTTTTTATTTTTTTATCTCCCAACATTTCCCAAACTTTACGTGTCGATTGATGAGAAAAGCCGATTGTTCACCGCGAGTACCTATACGGCATAATGAATGTCAAAATTGTGTACTAATCGCTGGCATTTCGAATCATTAACAACTGTAATGCTCAACACGTGAACGCAAGTGATGAGACTTATGAATGAGGAACAAAACTTAAAGAGGTGTCCAGTAAAAGAAAATATCATCTCCATCTGTTTATTAAAAACATTGTAGAGCACTAGGTATCTCCTACAGATCGATAAATCTCTGTCACAATACGAAAACAAAAAGTGTCGTGCAACAATAAAATCAAAATAAAACCTCAAATATTCGAGGGCCATGGTCATTCTCACTTATAGAATTGAAATCTAAACAAACCATTACATTCGGTAAGTGATAACGTTTCAGAATTATAAACTAAATGACAACTATCAATAATGATATTCACACTTTGGTAGTTATAATAAAACTTTACGTACAGACAGACACCGCGACCCCCAATTGTGATAATATTGTGTAAGTACCGAAGTGAGGTTAGGTTATGCGAACTACTCGTTAATAAGCCTAACGAAACAAAGAAAACATTGCATTCAGAAAAACACTAATTATAATATTTTAAACTATCGATCATTATAAATAGTACAAATGGACGTTCTTAGTAATGATAGACATAATAAATGTTCACTCGAACAGTTGTCGCTTTCTCAAACGTGGGTCCTTTTCCATCCGGTACCACCCTCAAGAGGCTCGAGCGCTCAATATTGTACGATAGAAATTACAAAGATTCATGTAGTTGACATTTAACCTCGATTCGGTGGAGGTGGACCGTTGGAAAGTGACACAATGCGATTCGTAGCCTCTCATACTAAAATACTCAATCATACATTTTACTTAAATTCTCTCCCTCTTCAGACACAGTTACATTTATTTTATTATTGCTTCGGGTTGTGAAGGCTAGAGAACTTAAAAATAGAAGTGTCGCTATTTGAACATTCTAAAGTTAGTGAAGGAAAAAAGAAGGCGAAGGTGCCAACGAGAGAAGTCAGGAGACTTCAAGATTATCTCTTATGTCAGTAACACTAAATACAGTTTTTAGCTTTAAGATTTTAAATCCACAACCACACTCCTAACTATAATTATTATGAGAAATAAAATCGCATTGTGTCCCGCAAAGCGCCACATTTCGCACCCAGTGCACAAATCAATTCAACAAATTAGTTTAAATATTAAGAAATATTTATCTAATGGACTAAGTAAATACATTGATAATATTGGTGTCAGTCAAACATCAGTTACACCAGTGGTAAGTTTGCCAGTTACTCGCCATATTTACCCGGAATTAATGATAGAGATCATTTTACAGAGTCCGAATGCGCGAAAGACACGATACTTCAAAGAAATAAACTACTTTCTTGTAAATTAATTGTTTATTTGAAAAAAAAAATCCGTTTTAATATACTAACTAATTTGACAAATATAACTTTCACTAAGTAATTAATGGAGACAGGGCTTATTGTCCTCAAGAAATATTGGAGGTGAGACAGAAAAGAACAATTGCTACGTATTTTATAAGTATTACAACCTTCATCTTCGTTATTTTTGACGCTGATAATCTAAAGAAATGATATCCAACATAACTCGATATTTTGTACATACATACTGTTAAATAAAAAAAACTTAATACATTACGTATTCGAACATACTACGTAGTCCATTGCAACAATTTATATATTTCAGATTCATTTACAAGTCCGAATATAAATTCATTCGTATAATAATTGATAAAACTTAGACCGACAATACACTACATGAACTTGTCAATAAATCTGTAATAATCAAGAGACAACGCTGTGATGTATTATAATAAACATAGATTAAATTTGTATTTTTATACGCCGTTCGACGCTTCAGAAGCCGAACTTGGCATTACAATTTTGACCTTAGTCGCATCTATATCATAGCGTAATAATTTATAATACTCGTAGTGGGCACACTTCTTTGTCTAGAATCAGCCGACTACGGCGCACTGATATTTGTGCGGACTAGGACCTCGCCGCATCGCGTTGTAGTCCAGTCTAGCAGGCTATGTCTATGTTTATTATATATCATAGAATTTGTGAATATAAATGCGTAAATAAATAAACCAAGGAGCTGTTGGAGAAACTGTGTAAAGTTACCACTGATGCGGAATCACGTCGCGGCGGGCTCGCGCCTGCGTCACTCCAGTCGGGTCACCTTCTTGCCCTTCACCACTGTTGGTTTGTTCTTGATGAGGCCTTTTCTCCTCTTCGAGGTCTATAAAGAATGTTTTTAAAAAATTACTTTATAACCTTTTTTCGACGACGCTACTATACACCGTGAAATTTTAGTGGTCGTTTTCCCGAAACGAGGTGATTCAGTATCGATTGTAATTACTATTTTGACTAGATTCAAAAATCAAATAGTGAAAAACGAAAGTCGAAAATGACCGCAATCCAATAGTAACGCTTCGTTGGTACCTAACCTATCGTACGATCGTACGCTACTTGTACCAACGAAGCGTTACTATTGGTTTGCGGTCATTTTCGGTTTTCATTTTTCACAATTGGATTTTTGACTCTAGTCAAAATAGTAATTATAAATCGATTGTACAATCGAAACTAAATCACCTCATTTCGGAAAAACAACCACTAAAATTTCACGGTGTATTGCGTTCTATCAGACTTAATTTATAGTATTTCACTTGAACTGCAAAATTGCACTGATAATCGGACGTAATTATGCAAAACCGATCCAAAACACACATTTTCTTCTTTAAAAAAGCGAATTGTTGAAGGTTGGATCGTTATTGCAAAACTACGTCCAATCTATCTTCTATACCTATAAGACAGTAGCATGATTAACTGACTGACTAGCTGTTTGGCTGGCAAACAGCGCACAGCCTAAACCATTAGAGTCAGGGGCTTGAAATTTGGCTAGAGTAGATCATATCAAAAAGGTGCATCAAGAAAGGATTTTTCTAAACTAGCCTATTTTTTATTCTTACACGGGAACAAAGCTGCCAGCAAAAGCTAGTTCTAAGTACATCTATGCGTCACTTCTATCGTATTCAGAATGACATCACGTTTAATTAATAATTTTAGATGACAATTAGTGCTTATATCCAGTTTTGTATTATATTTATTTATTTGACATTTACAACACCCCGGGTCGAAAGTATCAAATGTGACGGAAATTGGATCGTTTTCAAAAAAAATGTACATAGTTAAGGGCTTAATCAAAACAAAATCACGATCGCTTCCTTTGTGTAACGAAAGTTAGTCACACACAATATATGGGTAACTTTCGTTACACAGAGGAATCAATTAAGTTTTGTTTTTATTAAATCCCTTAATTATGTACATTTTTTTCCAAAAAGATTCAATCATCAATATGTGTTTATCACCTATGAGACATTTTTTTGGCTGTCTAAAAGTCTAATGTACTATTTTCGACTTATCAATCACAAAGCGCTCTTTTTTGTCGACATGCACATATTTTTACATCAATTTACATTACAATACAATGACTCGTTGTTGTACACCACAAAGAAAACAATACAGTAAAACAATTACATGGAAAAAAAATAAGGTAAGCAAAAGGCGACCTTATCGCTTTGAAGCGATCTTCCAGGCAACCTTTTACAATTTACAAACAACAATGCGGCCAAAACAAAGCATGTAATGACGACTACAAAGTGAAACTCCACAGTGAAAATTTGACAAAATAATATGATGCGACAGCGACACACATACTAGCAAAACAACTGACATGGACAAAATAAAATATGGACAGTCAGTATTTACAACATGCAAACCCTCATAGACAAACTTGCAACATCAATGTGTTTGTAAAAGGCTACTGTACCGTGTTGGCCGCTCCTACTGATAGCTGCTGTAATGTTAAAGTAACACGAGCTTAGAATCAAACTAGCGACATACAACTGTGATACTAATACAAATAAGTAAACTTTGAACATTATACTACCTTGAGACTAACTCAAAAAAAAATACAGAGAACTCCGTCTTTAAAAGAGTTTAAACAAGTTTTTGATAAAAATTTAATTTTTAATTAAGGCTTTTTCTGTGACTGTCCTTTTTGTTGACCGTACTTGCATTGTCATCCAACCTACATATGTATACCAAATTTCAAGTAAATCCAACCTCAGAAGTGGGTCAAATTCAACTTCCAAGACTTGACCCGTACATACATATTCACATACATTGCAAGTTAATAAAAAGCTTTTAAAATACAAGAGATTAGAGTTTAGAGTAAAATGCTTGATTAATTGGTCCTATTAAAGAGCACAAATCAACAGACAATAGTATCCTCCTCTTTCACCTCTCTCTGTTAAATATTATGTATCGACTGTTTTTCCAGGTAGATACCACCTAGGGCTTTTCAAGGGTAGATTAAATAGCCTGAACTGAACCAGTGAGATACACCTTTAGCCTGATCTGCACTTTTCATCACATCAGATATGGGTCAGTTTTATACAAAAAAAAGTTTCTGTTGCGTCATTTGACAGATATCTACGATGCCGCCTCTATTCATTCTGTTCTATTAGAAAGATACAGCGTCACAATTGGGGATGTCTAAAAAAAATACCCATGGTTTTTATATTTTTTTTGTATAGAAAAGTCAATTATAAGAAACTAATTTCAATATTTTGTCATTTAGATCTCTACTTTTTTCAAAATTAATTATTGAAACTATTTTAGTTGATGACGTCAGATTATAATTGAGGGCTCCCACAATGCCAAATTTCTAAATCTATCTAAATACGTACGATAAGGCAGCCCCTTTAATTATTTTATGCGTAGTGGTACACTATACACTGTGTCACTTTACTGGCACTGTCAAAGTGATAGATGTCAGACAGCGGGTCCAAATCAAACTCCGTAGCCCAGCCACGCGTAAATTGTGAAGAATTCTAACCACACAGAATAAAGTACGACTTGAACCGGTCACGCAATTTACACCAATGTCAAATAAAGGTCATTGTTTATTTGTTATATTATAAATTCTTTACATAATATTAAAATTAAATAACTACCGAAAACGAGTTAAAAAGCATTTATCTCGAAATGGTTTTCGATTTACTATACATTGCAAAAAAATAGACATCCCCAATTATCTGTACGACGAACCTTTTATATATCAACACTATTTGGGTCCCACTGAAAAACTGCGTTGCGGCTTGCCCAATTTATACTATTTGATACTTTTTTTTGTATCTTTTCCTGTCAATTATATTTCCTGTGTATCGAATATGTGTAAATAAACATCTCTTTCTCTCTTTCTGTGTCTCATTTTTTGCTCTTCTAACATAATTCTAGCACATTTTAAGATACAATGTAAAAACCAGAATTCATTAGAGAGAGAGGTAATTAATTTCTTAGAAATTAGGTAATATCAAAATAGCATTCATACCTTTTTAGACATCGCATTGCTAGTGGAAATCGTCCTCTTTGCCAGCGGTAAGCGAGGACGGTTGAATTCGTCTGGTTTCTTAACCCTGTCAACAAAACATTTCCAATGAGACGCAGGACTCGACTAACCGCTTGACAATTTATTCATGAACTCTTTCATAGTCATAGCCATTAGTTTATTGCAATTATGTGGTAGTTAGTACCTGGGCGGTCGAGCTCCGCTCGGGCTGAAACTCGGTACCAAGCGTTTTCCCAGAGATAAGACCAAGCTAGATAAATTTTTCATCCCCAAAAACCCCCACATACCAAATTTCATCGAAATCGTTGGAGCCGTTTCTGAAATTCTGATTATATAGATTTAAGTATACAAGAATTGCTCGTTTAAAGGTATTAGATTAGATTTAAAAAATACATGCGCCAACCAAAAAGGAAAGAAATAAACAGTGGAACGTAGAACCTCCTCCTTTTTTGAAGTCGGTTAAAAAAGAAAGGAATAGTACATTACTGCAGCGGCCGCGAAATAGGGGATTGCCGGCCGAGTAGTTATAGATGGCCGAGTGTTAACGAGGCCATCTAGAGATACGAGGCCGGCAATCCCTGTTCGTGGACAAGGCTTGTATAGTGCTTTTCTCAAATAAATCCAAGGAAATGACACGAATGTTCAACTTATATATTCATATTTAATTCAAATTGTTTTTTTTTTATTCCCGCCAAAATATTTTTTTTCCAGCAATTTATTTGTAAGCTGTTGCAGTTAATGTTTTTGACGCAAAATCTTGAGATGATTTATATTTATTAAAAAATTACGACCTTATTAATTGGTTATTTTAATAAATTGTTAACAATAAACGCCAATCCTTATTTATTTTATTAAATCTAGCCAAGTAAGATATTAAAAAGTAAATTCACAAACTAAATTTTTCTTAATTGGCAGTATGTCATTGATAGTCAATAAAAGAAAATACGACCCACTAAAACATAAGACAATCTCTTTGCTGGCCTTGGCCAGCAATGTTTGTATGAAATTCCATTATTGTCGTCTAATTTGAAATTAGAACGAATCTTCCTCAACTGCTATACAATGGCATACTTCGTGTTCTATTGTCACGACTATAAGGACCACATTTCCTTGGATGTTTGAGAAAAGATAAAAAGAAAGGAAAAAATGAAAGGTCACCGCAATTTACTGAACAAACAGTTCGTCCAAATTTACAAATTGTTTGCGAGGTGTCCGATGAACTAGTTAGAGTCTCTGGCGACCTCAGGGCCGGGTCTTTTTTCGCCCAGAGGCTGAGCATAGCCGTACAGCGAGGGAATGCCGCAAGCATGCTTGGCACGCTGCCCCGGGTAGGCGAAATTCAGGGTTTCGACATTTCTCAAGTTATTGTATTTCATTGCAAATTGATAAAAATCATTTAAAACCTTGAGAATGTAATAATTAATTTTTGAATAACATCTTGGTCACTTTGAACATGAAACTACCGTAAGACTCATAGTGAAAAAATACGGATAAGCCCGAAACATGTCGAGCTAAACTCGATCATAGACGCGAGTTACCCGTATTTTTTCACCAACATCGATAACATCGATCTTGAGAATGACATCGATATATTTTTATCGCAAAAGTATTTGGCTACATCACTATAGTACTCGAGCCCCGAATTAGTAGTACATGTATGATAGTAGTACCCCACCGCACCTGTATATCCGGACGAGCCAGTGCTCCGTGGTATAGGCCTCCTCGAGGTAGGTGAGCTTGAAGCCTCGGTTGCCTGGCAACGCTCCACGCGTGCGATCGTAGCCCGGCGGACTACCGCCGCTGTCATACCTGAAAATCACAACACATTAGGGTATTACACATTCTTTGCGTCTCTCCTGTGGACAATAGTGGACATGACAAAAGTTAAGAGCCAAAATAGCCAAAATTTTTTGTTAAGTCTATCGGCGTGTGGGACGCCTGGCCTACTTTCGGCCCATTTAAATAAATCTTAAGTTTGCTGACTCGGTGTCGCTAATTTTATGTCCACAGGAGATACAACTTTTGTTTCTTACATTTCTGTTCCCACCGAATTGCCTAATTTTTTTACGTAGAGTGATGACGAGTATGGCAAAGACATAGCTAACTCACGCTTCTCTCACTCTTAGGCCTGCCAGCGATAATATTAACTCCACATTACTAATTACATTATTAACCTTAATAAGGTAGAGGCGATTTCACGACCACATGCACTGAGTTGGAAATTGAACCTTATTGTTTTCATTATACGTCACAATTTCCATTAAATTTATTGAAATTACGACTAGTTTTAAAAATATTCTTTGCCAACTAAGTATTCGATAGCTGCTTTTAATTATGTGGTAGTATGGGCCTTATAAAGGGTTAATATTATAAACGCAAAAGTTTATTAGTGTGTGTGTGTCTTAGTTACTGTTTTCCGTTAAAAGATTTGTCACACTGAATGCGTTCTGCGGTCGCGGTCAGGTCAAATTGACCGCAGCCCGCATTATGTATGAACACCATTGTCGATCTCTATATATTTTGTATAGATATGCGATCTGACCGTGCGATCCGCGCGGTCAGATCGCACGCACAATGTTGTTCATACATAATGCGGGCTGCAGCGAATTTGACCTGACCGCGACCGCAGAACGCATTCAGTGTGACAAATCCTTAAGAGGGCGACGTATTTCGATGAAAATTTGATATATAAATACATACTATTGTCAATAACAAAAGGATCAATACGGCACAAATTACAAAAATATGTATACACAACCTTAACGTTAAGTCAATAAAGTCGTGTTTACATATTTTTGGTAACTTCTCCGTGTAGTCGACTGTATTCATGACAGATGGATAAATATCAAGAGGTTGTTTGTTCTTACCTATAATATGATAGCTTATACATCAGACAATTTAACATTGTTTTCGAGGCTTCGTTATCTATTCGATATTCCCCTCTCTCCGTGAAATAGTCAGCTTCCTGAAACATAATTTTTTTTTTCATCACCAGCGATACGGGACAGTGGAAAATGTAAACACCATGAGCGGTAAATATCTTATGCTTGTTTTTTTAGTATCTCTCTCTAATACTACTAACGTGAAAGTTTGTATGGTTGGATGGATATGTGGATGTTTGTTACTCTTTCACGCTAAAACGGTTTGATGGATTCTGATGAAATTTGGCACACAGATAGCTTATAACCTTGATTAATATATAGGATACTTTTTATCCCGGAAAAATGTATAGTTCCCGCGGGATAGCGATAAACGAATCCTTCGCAGACGGAGTCGCGTGCAAGAGTTAGTCAAAAATGAAGTAAGTAAACAATCTTGACCGATCTTTTTACTAAAAAATGCTTTACACAACAATTAAATAACAATGTTATTCATACTGTTGTGGTTTTCTAGTAGTACAGTCAGCATCAAAAGTAGCTGGTCACTTTTGTACTATGACACTCTACAGTTAGGTGCAAAACGTCATACTTGATTGACAATTGTGTTATTTATTACGACAAATTACAAAAGTGACCAGCTACTTTTGATGCTGACCGTACCACTCATTAATTTTTAATATCCTTTTTTCAATAAACGGACTGGTCAAGATTGTCACATTTCTGATGCAAAAATAAAAGAAGATTAAAGCATATAAGCAAATACAAGCTTTGCTTAGTTTGGGACTAGGTCGATTTGTGTAAGATTGTCCCCTAATATTTATTTATTTATTTATATTTTGTTTAACCGCTCCATGTAGGCAATTTAATACAATAGTCTTAAGCCCAGTTTAGACCTGTAAGAAAAACCGTGCAAGTTACAGTACATTGCAAGGCCGTCAAGCGACCGAGTTTGAAGTGGTCTATCGAGCCCCGCGATATAATGCAACTTGTACGATTTTTCTCGCAGGTCTAAACTTGGCTTTACACAGAACAAACTTACGTGTATGTCCTTAGGATGTTCTCCCTCGGCGATCCTGACCATCCATATGAACTTGTTGATGTCATCGCCGGAATACCCGATAGCCCCCCCGAATATCACCAGAACGTAATCGACGTCCAGCATCGTCATTATGTCGTACGCCGCGCTCTCGTTGCTCGCCATAGCCTTCCCCACCAGTGCGATGTGCGAATTGTTCCAAGTGTTATTGTCGACTAGGGTTGTTCGATTGCCCATTCCCGCTATCTGAAAAATAATGCGTATTTCAGGAATTTATTTTGCTACCCTTACCGAGTGCCATGAAATTCGAACGCTGGTACCGATGTACACTCTTAATCTAGGAGTGCGATATGTTGTATGCAATTGTTGTATGTACCTGGTATCCGTAATCCCACCACGACATGACTCGTGCGTCCTCGGCGGTGTTCTGTGACAGCCAGCCGTAAGCTTCTCGGAAGTCATCCAAGATTTTACGCGACCTGTATTAATTAATATAAGTATAGTTTTTTTAATCCTTACTAATATTATAAATGCGAAAGTTACTTTGTCTGTCTGTTACCCCTTCACGCTTAATCCGTTCAACCGATTTAGATGAAATTTGGTACAGACATAGTTTGAGACCCTGGGATACATGATAGATTTTATCCCAGAAAATTGCATAGTTTCCACGGGATAGCGATAAACGAGTTTTACGCAGACGGAGTCGTGGGCAACAGCTAATTCATACTAATATTATAAATGCGAAAGTGTGCCTGTCTGTCTGTCTGTCTTTTACCTCTTCATGCTGAAACCGCTTAATGGATGTAGATGAAATTTAAGATTCTGGAATGGACACAGGATAGATGTTATCCCTGAAAATTGAATAGTTCCCACGGGATATTTATGAACGAATTCTACGCAGACGGAGTCGCGGGCAACATCTAATCTATTAAGTAATATTACTCACGAAAAACGACCATTAAGAAGCTAAGATAAACATAAACATAGATCAACATTCATACGGGCGTAGTACGCCAATAGGGCAAGATGTCCATATTGCATAACGAAGACTCACTGATGGATATTGTCAGTCACATTCTACCTATTTTCCTCTGCACGTAAATAAAACTCGAGGGCACTATCTTACTGTAACATCCGCTTACCCGTCATTGCCATAGCTAGCCAGCACAATACTGGGACTAGAGTAAGCGTTGGAGGTGGCCCAAGTGCAGGGAACCAGATCAATAGAATCATAAACGCAACCAATGTGCCCGAACGTTCTTACCGACACCGGAGTCTGCCGGCGGCCCTTACAATACTCAAGCAGCGTATTCTAACTCACCCGTCATTGCCATAGCTAGCCAGCACAATACTGGGGCTGGAGTAAGCATTGGAGGTGGCCCAAGTGCAGTGAACAGAGAACAACATCAGCAGTATCATGAACGCGATCAGTGTGCCCGACCGCACGTTCATTCCCAGCCCCGTGTCCGACGGAGCCGGCGGCTCGATGGTGCGCTTTTTTAGTTTTCCCGCCTGCCAAAATAAAGATAGGCATAATTTTTAAATATATTTTACCGTCATTTACTACTTCTGTAGGAAGGTACATCAATAAATACCATTCTAATGCAAAGTAAGTTATATACGTATTTGAACAGCTGAAGAAAAGGGTAGATTATCTCATGTGACAAATGAATGTACGGTCACGGACTTTAATATACAGGCCACTTACCACTATTCGTATTTTAGCCGTGTAAGGTAAACGTACCAATGCTCGACACCTCAACGCCCAGTAGATGACACCCATCTGTCACCTCTCTTACTATGACATAAGATTGAAGGTGCCTTGTCTTGGGTCAGTGTCGAGCACAGGGACGTTTACCTTAATGCAAATCGGGTTTAACCGCTTATACTCCGCTTATACTCGTATATCCTGATTTGCAATACACGGCTAAAATACAAACAGTAGCAAGTGGCCTATTAATTAAAATCCGTGACTGTTCTTCGTTTCCGATCGTATTATCGCATCCGCTGCCGCCTGTCACACTCGGGACTTTATGTGCCAGAAACGCACGTGCATTCAAATGACTGGCAAACAATGACAGCGGCACTAGGCGAAAATCACGAAATCGCATATATGCGTTCCCGGCAAAATATGCGTTATAACTTTACCCAATACAAATCATAATTTCTTTGACTTTTTTAGTAATATATGTATGATTTCTGTTAATATTTCCGCATGAATGCATTATGATATCCTATTCCATTTTGTTTTCATACAAACCTTTGAAAAAAGTTTTTTTTTTACATAAAACTGACCCGTGATTGGCCACTATGGGCCGGCGCCCATTGACGGCATGGCACGGCGTGGCATTTTATTACTATCAAGTTATTTTGAATCTTATTTCAATGAGTTTAGAATTCATGTTACTTTATTGGTTATGCGTGGCATCGGCCCTCAGGACGTCGCGGCAGCGTGGTATCGAAATAAAGTAACATGAATTCTAAACTCATTGAAATAAGATTCAATATAACTTGATGGTAATAAAATGCCACGCCGTGCCATGCCGTCAGTGGGCGCCGGCCTTATCTCACCTGATGAAAAGTGTAGATGAGGCCAAAGGTATAAGTATAAGAATACAATAAAATTACAATTCATAGGTAACTAGATCTGTGATAATAATATGACGATGACATACATCAATATCTCCATCAGAATAGTAACTCAGGCCACCATTAAGTAGGCTAATGCTATTCAAATGGATTGTAGGCACACTGCTGTACTAACAGATAATACCTATTGGTCATAAACTATGGTCTTTATGGTCAGTAAACACAACTGGGTTTATAACTACTCACACTAGAGCTGTAACTTGGTATGTCACTAAAATGACGTAATACTGACACTTAAAAACATAATCTATTTCAAATATGATTGAAATCCTCGTCCAAATAACGTTGGGGATAGTGCAAATCTTCTTATCTACCATGCGTAAATACCGCGTATCTGCACTACACGTAGTTTTACAGCAGATGGTTTTTAACTTTATACTTATTTGTTTTATTTTAATTTATTTGGAGTAAAAATTTAAAATTGGCTAAATTGTTTTGTGTCGCGGATTATCCAATGCCAGTTAATCCCCGACGATGTATTTATTTGACTAAAATTCATCAATAGTAATAATAATTAAGCCAGCCGTGGTAGACTATTGGTACTTTCAAGTAGAGGGTCGAGGGATGGAGCCCAGGCACCTCTGAGCTTTTTGGAATTTACGTGCGAAATTACATTTGAAATTTACCATGAGCTTTACGGTGAAGGAAAACATCGTGAAAAGACTACACTTCTGACTTGCAAAAAAATTCAATAGTATGTGTGGTGTGAAGTTCCCAATCCGCACTGGGCCCGCGTGGGAACTACGGCCCAAGACATCCCTTTCTGATAGCAGGCCTGTGCCCTTTAGTGGAACGTGATATAGGTTAAGATGAGCGCTTGAAAAATAATTACCTTGTCATAAAGGTTCTTAGACTCTTCAGTATCAGCGGGTGCTATAGGCAGTTCGTCTTCCCGCAGGACCAAGTCCAAAAGTATGGAGAAGGATATCCCAGCCAGCACACAGACGACTGGCGTGAGGGTTAACATCAGACGCACCATCACACCCGCGAAGTAAACTGCGCTGAGAGCGTAAAGCGCCACTGTAAGAGAACAATAGATTGAGCAGAATGTCAGAATTATTTCTACAAGTTAAGTATGAAGTATCTTTTTCTATTTATTTTTTTATTTTCTTCAACTTCATTTTTTTTTTATTACTTTTACGGTCATCCCGTGAAACCATATATTTCAAACTAAATACAAACTGAAATATAGATGCACAGAAAAAACCCCCAGAAAAAAGACCAATGCTGGGAATCGAACCCAGGTCCTCAGCGTTCCGTGCTGCGTGCTTACCCCTACACCATCACTGGTCTAGAAGTTAGCGACGAATCTTTCCCATACATCGTACACTTCAGTCTGTTATAATCACATTAGGCAGTGATAAAGCGCATCTATGTTAATGCCCTCTACCGAGAGACTTCAACACTCCTTCGGAGCTACCCGCTCACCTGGACCAAGAGATGGCGCTACTAGGCCAACTTTTACAAACTTTTGTGGTTGATTGGTAGGAACGCTGAGGACCTGGGTTCGATTCCCAGCATTGGTCTTTTTTCTGGGGTTTTTTCTGTGCATCTATATTTCAGTTTGTATTTAGTTTGAAATATAATTATTTCTGGTAGTTTAAAAATCGCTACCTACTAAGTTCTTTATTATTACAAAAACTCATTAGGAACAAAAGGACAGTCATGACGTCGTTGATGAATTGATGACATAGACTACAAAATTTGTGTAAAAAACACTTGGATGTTAAATTTCATGTCTTTAAATTTAGTGGTAGAGATTTCGGGATAATAGTAGTAATCGGTAATCTGGCCAAGTGAACCTTACTACAAGTGCATTAAGGTGCACTTTGGTTTATATTCTGATTTGAGATACGAGCTTTTTTCTACGCTAGGTGTTATTCCCGAGATCCATCAACGTGTGTGGAAATCTCTGAAAACACTCCTTGTACAGTAGACTTCAAAGATTTTGATACGGCCAAACTTCCAAAAATATATATACACGACTCTATTCACTTGACATTAAGGTTGTCTGCAAATATTTTTGTAACTTTGGCCATATCGATATCTTTGTAGTCGACCGTACAAACATCGTCACGATTTATCGTTGCCATAGGCAATTGCATAAATTATGGTCACACTTTTCAAACACATCAGATACCTATGAAGACTTTTTTCATACTTCACTTACCAAACACCCGCTCGTCATTGACATTCTTGATGCAGTACCACAGTCCCACAGGGAACGTGCACACTAGAACGTGGAGGTCGAAGAAGAAGGAAGACCACGTGGTCGGCTGGTGCTCGGACACCGACGCAATGATGGGGATGTGGATCTTGGCATAACCAGTGTCCCACAGTGAGTAGAAACTGAAAATAAATAAACATTTCATCAACTGTCCCAGCTCCCTGTTCATCAGTAAGCCTATGGTCTCCTATTTTATGCTATACGCGGCGTCTGACGTCAGCGTCAACGCTCCGATCGACGTCTGAACGCAACGCACAGCGTCAGCGGTCAATACGTCGTCGTCGAAATAACTAGAGATGCGGCGCATAGCGTTTGAATGCGGCGTACGGCGTCAAAACGCCAACGTCGACGTGTGAAGGAGACCACAACAGTACATTTCAATACTAAACATTGTGATACAACGTACGACGTGACGCTGTACGCGGCCGATGGCGTTTATAGGAGACCAGTCTTAGAGTCAGAAAAACGTTGGCCATTGCACTTGTGCAAACAACGACAATTTAGGACTTATGCATGTGTCAAAACTGTTCATTCACAATCTACAGATCTCATTGGAGTATACAGGGCGTCCCACGGCTATACCACATGGAGGGGAAGTACCTTAAACATTGTAGATAGACAATTTTACTGAAAAGAGATTTCATTTTGATTTTAAAAACAATTTTAACTGCATGCAATGATTTTGAATAAACGCCTGTCTGAACTGGGAATCGAACCCGTCAAATGGTAAAAAAAAAACACCCGTAATTTTACGACACCGATCAAAAGGCTCAACCGAAAGGATTTTTTTTTTCCAAGTAACAGCATCGTAAATAAAAGGAAGACCATGCAATTTTAAGTTTATATTTTCAGGAAAATAAATACAGAACGGGACACATTTTGAGCATTTGCTAAATTGAATTAATTGTAAGCAAAATGTAATTATTTTAAATAAACGTAAAATTGCATAGTCTTCCTTTTATTTATGTTACTTGGAAAAAAAAAATTCTTTCGATTGAGCCTTTTGATCGGTGTCGTAAAATTACGGGTGTTTTTTTTTACCATTTGACGGCTTCGATCCTCGGTTCAGACAGGCGTTTATTCAAAAATATTTGAATGCAGTTAAAATTGTTTTTAAAATCAAAATGAAGTCTCTTTTCAGTAAAATTGTCTATCTACAATATTTAAGGTAGGTACTTCCCCTCCATGTGGCATAGCCGTGGGACGCCCTGTATTGTAGCGAAGTCCTCTTCCTCCTCCTCCTGACTCCTGACTTTTTTTGACAGTTGTAGCGCAGATGCGGCGGTCCACAACGCCTACGCATAGTGTCGCCTCTGCGGCTACGACTACCTACGGCTGGCGGGTTTCATTGCGCGGCAGAAACGCTCGCCGCACTCCAATTGCCTAGCAGCCCAAGCAATGAACAGAAAACAATCTCGCCGCGCCTTCCATCACACGTACTTATTCCTCGCTATATCATTATTCCTGTGTGGTATAGTACTTGGCATTGCTATGGATTCTTACCGTCCACTCCAAGGTGCAATGACCCCCATGTAGGTAAGCATAACGACCACAAGGAACACCGCGGCGGCGGCTACCAAGCCTCCTACGATTAGCAACTGCTTCCATTGACCTTTCGGACTCAACATGTGCAGATATTTCAGAGCTCCAATGGCCATGAGTAGGGCAAATACACCTGAAAAATTATGGAAGTTTAGTAGTGGAAGCAGAATAGATAAAAAATCTTCCTAGTCGGACACTCTTGTCAGAGTGGTCGTGGTTGCGCAGACGAGGTACACGGAGTGATGTTAAGTGGGTCGCACTTTTCACAAAAAAAAAAAAAAAACAGAGGACACTTAATAACAATTGACCTATGAGTATCCCCAAAGAAAGCTTGAGTTATGGGTACTGGGTAATGGATAAACGTATGTTAAATACATATTAAGCGACCTCAAACTTCATAGTAAGGTTCTCTAACCACTGAGCTATCCAATTGTCTCGTAATAAGTTATATTAGAGTCATAGTGTGATAACCAATGCAAGGGAAGAGTAATTTTATAACCACAACAAGTGTTGCCAAAATATTTTTATTTAATTTTGTGCAAATGATTGATTGGCCAGGGACATATGGAACATAAATAACATCTCTGTATCAACGGGTTATTATCATTCCAATCATATTAATTGGAGTAAAACAATATTTTCCTCAACATTCCATTTAAGTAATCGATTATCTCTATTGCTAATGTAATTTTTAAACCTAAAGCATTATAGCTATAGGGTTTAATTACGTAAACAATATAAAATATTATCATACACGTTGACACTTACATCACCTCAGCCTAAATAAGGTGTCTTGTAAATTGCACAACAAACGTAAGGAGGATGCAGGTGGGCAAGTCAACTACCAAATGTAGAAAAAGTACTATAGTAAAAAAGTCCATTTTCGAGATATTTCGACTTTTGTAAATTTTTGACAAATGTTTATTAGGTACATTACTTAACATTACATTACATTACATCATATTACATTTTTTTTACATTAGTTTTTATTGTAAAACATGCTTGAATAATTATGTTATAAGATGCAAAAAAGAATAAAAAAATAACTACTGTACACTGTACAAAGACAAACCTTTTATTGATTTCTACTAAATAGTGAAATTTTCGAGTGGATGAAATGAGGATTTAATTAAGGAATGTTCATACATGACGACTCGTAAAGGAAACAACAATGTATTGTTTGTTAAATAAGTATGTGTGCAACCAATACCACAAAATTGCTATGGATCTTGGCATACCAAAATAGTAAAATATGTAGGTAAACTCGTTTTACCATTTATTTACAACTATAACAACTCAAATTTTACATAGCACACCTGCA